>OX352301.1:5625613-6913113 GCA_947086415.1 Pammene aurita
GCGTGCTGGCGTCGGGCGGCGGCACGGCGGACCGCACCATCCGCATCTGGAACGTCAGCACCGGCGCCAACCTCAACACCGTGGACACCAAGTCACAGGTATTGTTCCCCCCTCAGCCAGCACCTGGCAGCTGTGAAGGGGCAAGGGGCTGGCGTCGGGCGGCGGCACGGCGGACCGCACCATCCGCATCTGGAACGTCAGCACCGGCGCCAACCTCAACACCGTGGACACCAAGTCGCAGGTATTGTTCCCCCCTCAGCCAGCACCTGGCAGCTGTGAAGGGGCTGGCGTCGGGCGGCGACACGGCGGACCGCACCATCCGCATCTGGAACGTCAGCACCGGCGCCAACCTCAACACCGTGGACACCAAGTCGCAGGTATTGTTCCCCCCTCAGCCAGCACCTGGCAGCTGTGAAGGGGCTGGCGTCGGGCGGCGGCACGGCGGACCGCACCATCCGCATCTGGAACGTCAGCACCGGCGCCAACCTCAACACCGTGGACACCAAGTCGCAGGTATTGTTCCCCCCTCAGCCAGCACCTGGCAGCTGTGAAGGGGCTGGCGTCGGGCGGCGGCACGGCGGACCGCACCATCCGCATCTGGAACGTCAGCACCGGCGCCAACCTCAACACCGTGGACACCAAGTCGCAGGTATTGTTCCCCCCTCAGCCAGCACCTGGCAGCTGTGAAGGGGCTGGCGTCGGGCGGCGACACGGCGGACCGCACCATCCGCATCTGGAACGTCAGCACCGGCGCCAACCTCAACACCGTGGACACCAAGTCGCAGGTATTGTTCCCCCCTCAGCCAGCACCTGGCAGCCGTGAAGGGGCTGGCGTCGGGCGGCGGCACGGCGGACCGCACCATCCGCATCTGGAACGTCAGCACCGGCGCCAACCTCAACACCATGGACACCAAGTCGCAGGTATTGTTCCCCCCTCAGCCAGCACCTGGCAGCTGTGAAGGGGCTGGCCTCGGGCGGCGGCACGGCGGACCGCACCATCCGCATCTGGAACGTCAGCACCGGCGCCAACCTCAACACCGTGGACACCAAGTCGCAGGTATTGTTCCCCCCTCAGCCAGCACCTGGCAGCTGTGAAGGGGCTGGCGTCGGGCGGCGGCACGGCGGACCGCACCATCCGCATCTGGAACGTCAGCACCGGCGCCAACCTCAACACCGTGGACACCAAGTCGCAGGTATTGTTCCCCCCTCAGCCAGCACCTGGCAGCTGTGAAGGGGCTGGCGTCGGGCGGCGGCACGGCGGACCGCACCATCCGCATCTGGAACGTCAGCACTGGCGCCAACCTCAACACCGTGGACACCAAGTCGCAGGTATTGTTCCCCCCTCAGCCAGCACCTGGCAGCTGTGAAGGGGCTGGCGTCGGGCGGCGGCACGGCGGACCGCACCATCCTCATCTGGAACGTCAGCACCGGCGCCAACCTCAACACCGTGGACACCAAGTCGCAGGTATTGTTCCCCCCTCAGCCAGCACCTGGCAGCTGTGAAGGGGCTGGCGTCGGGCGGCGGCACGGCGGACCGCACCATCCGCATCTGGAACGTCAGCACCGGCGCCAACCTCAACACCGTGGACACCAAGTCGCAGGTATTGTTCCCCCCTCAGCCAGCACCTGGCAGCTGTGAAGGGGCTGGCGTCGGGCGGCGGCACGGCGGACCGCACCATCCGCATCTGGAACGTCAGCACCGGCGCCAACCTCAACACCGTGGACACCAAGTCGCAGGTATTGTTCCCCCCTCAGCCAGCACCTGGCAGCTGTGAAGGGGCTGGCGGCGGCACGGCGGACCGCACCATCCGCATCTGGAACGTCAGCACCGGCGCCAACCTCAACACCGTGGACACCAAGTCGCAGGTATGCGTTCAGGCTTAACATAACAACACTGTCGGTTCGTTTCTCAATATTTTTCAGTAACCTAGACCTAACCTAGATTAATTAGTCTATAACAGACTGTGATTATTGTTGGAAACAGGATTAATTGGCGAATATTTTTTCATAAATCTGTGGACATCGCCGTTAATCAAAAAGTTAGACAAGGTCACCTACGACAATTTTCGCGTAGCATCATGGGGTCTTCAGTGAGCCATATAAAACATATATACTGTATAACCAAATAAATCTATCAATATAGGCTAGATCCGTTTCGGATCAGATTACAATCTGAATTCAGAACAATGTGTAACGTGAAGTTGACCAAGTCATATGTCAAACTTGATTTTTATTAAAATTTCGACAACATTTTGAAATCTTTACAACTAAATTTTGAAGTTGTAAATCGAGTATCCCTAGCATTGATCCCAACGTCAACAATGAGGGTTTCCGCGATTAAGTTTTTCACTAGATGGCAGCACCTTTGCGGGAGGTCTTTTTGACAGCAGCTGTCAAAATCCATCAGTCAAAATATGGATGGTACAAGAAGGATTAAATCTCTATGTTACAAAAATGTCCGTCAAAAGGCGATAAACTGATGGCGCCACAGTGATATTAAATTAATTTGATATATAAAAAAGGGTCTCGCGTAGAAATAACTAATTACAGACCTGTGTCTAAACTATGTATTTTATCGAAAGTTTTAGAAAAAATTGTATATGTACAAGTTTATGATGCTATTAAGCATTCCTTTAACCATACTCAACATGGCTTTATGCAACGGAAATCCACTGTATCCAACCTAGTGTTGTTAAATGATTTTATTACTGAGGCAATGGATAGCGGTGATCAGGTAGATATCATTTACACGGACTACAGTAAGGCCTTCGATCGCATTGACCATAAGTTGCTTATTATGAAACTCCAACGCTTAGGAATAAATGGTGACCTGTTGAGGTGGTTCACATCATATATTGATAACCGATCTCAAGCTGTTGTTACAAGTAATTATGTTTCTAGTTGGGTTAAAGTTCCAAGCGGTGTCCCACAGGGATCTTTGCTCGGTCCTCTGCTCTTTAATATCTTCATTGATGATATCTCTATATGCTTTAAGTTTTCTAGATTGTTTTGTTTCGCTGATGATACGAAAATTTTTGCAAAGATTAAATCTGACCATGATGTTGCTTTAGTTCAAGCTGATCTAGATCGTTTAGGCTTACACTGTAGAGAAAATAAGCTTGATCTTAACCCTTCTAAATGTGAGGTAGTTACTTTCACACGTCAGCGATCACCAATTACTTCTGTTTATGCTATAAATAATCAATATTTAGTAAGAGTATCTTTCCTAAGAGATCTTGGCGTAATACATGATTCTAAATTATTATTTGACTCTCAAAATCCTAAAATTTTAAGTATTTAAACCGCAATATCTTAAAAAACTGTTAAAAATTATTACGGATTTCCATTTATTTATATTAATTTGGGGTTGTTGAACGTGTTTATGAAACAAATTCAATTAAATATTTTTCATGCATGTTGTCTATTACGCTTTGCAGTCGAAGCTTTTAAAACAAACCCGTATTGTCTGTTCAGGTGTGCTCGATCCTGTGGAGCACGCACTACAAGGAGCTGATCTCGGGGCACGGGTACGCGCAGAACCAGCTGGTGGTGTGGAAGTACCCGCTCATGTCGCGCGTGGCCGAGCTCGCGGGGCACGTGGCGCGCGTGCTGCACCTGGCGCTGTCCCCCGACGGCACCACCGTGCTGTCGGCCAGCGCCGACGAGACGCTGCGGTGAGGCACACTACCTCCCCACCGCTCAATGTCTCCCCTATAGTACAGTACGCGAACAGTATTGAGCTTCGATAACTCACAAGTGCGATTTTCTTTTTTAGTTAGAGAATATTATTATTATTATATCGTTTTAGACAGGCAGCTTGCGCTGATAAGTCTAAATCAAAGTTCACTATACACTAATTCACATCTTTAGATAGTTTGTCGAGTCTATTTTTGAACTGATTAACACTGTTGGAGTTCACAACTTGGGAGGGTAACTTGTTCCAAGTATTCACAATTCGGTTCGCAATAAAGTTTTTGCCGATATTTGTATTATGTATTGTTGTTGTTAATTTAAAGTTATGTCCTCTTGCGCGCGTGTTTAGATGTCGAGTGAACAAGTCGGTCAGTTCTGGACAGTCGTAATAGCCATTTAGTATTTTAAGTCTCAATCATGTCTCCACGTTCGCGCCTCTTTTGCAATGTTGTTATGCCTAGCTTTTTTAATCTATCCTCATATGATAGTGCCTTCAGCTGTGCGGGAATTTTGGTGAATTTGCGCTGCACTCGTTCAATCATTTCGATGTCTTTTTTGAAGTATGGATTCCATACTATAAAGCCATATTCCAGGATAGGTCTTATATACGTTTTGTAGATCTTTAGCATTGTTTCAGGAGTAAGGATGCGAAAGGCTCTTCTAATTATGTAGATAATGGAGTTTGCTTTTTTCACCATTTGCGAAATGTGGGGATCCCACTTGAGGTCATTGGATATTAGGACTCCCAGATCTTGTTGGGTGGTAACTGCTGCCAGCTGTGTGTTATTTAAAACGTATGACAACTTTGGGTTCTTTTTGTGCATGTGAAGGACTGTGCATTTTGTTTCATTGAGGTTTATTAGCCACTCCAGGCACCAGTCTCTAATTCTATTCAGGTCTGACTGTAGTTTGCTGTGGTCTATAAGTGGGTTCACAAAGAGCTTGGAGTCATCTGCGAAGAAGCTAAAGTTGGACTCAATGGTGGTTTGCAGGTCGGTGACAAAAATGCTGAACATGGTGGTTGAGATTACTTACAGCATTATGATATGATTACTTACAGCAAAAAATATTTTCTAACAGTTTTTCACGTCGCGCTAGGTATTATATAGATATTCGTTAATAACAACAAGAAAAAATTATACAAGATATATTTTCCTTTTCAAGATATATTTCATTCAACTATTTTAACATCATCTGTCATTTTATAACAGCTTGGTCAATAGATTATGTGAGCATAACCGAAAACAATTTGTCAAAATATAAGTGACCTTGAATTCTAAACGAATTACAGATGGCTAAGACGAAATATGCTCTTGACAAAACCGTTACAAAATGTGAAGTTATGTTGCAATAGTAAAAAGCGATAGCCTGATGGAGAAACATAACTTACATAATCTTTTCTATGTGTAGCAAATAAATACATGTATTATACCTAGCCCAATGCTAACAATTGTTAGAAAATATTTTTTATTATTAGTACTTAACGTATTCCAACAGGTCACAAAATAAAATCCGACTTGTGATTTATGACATTTTTATAGGTTAAAAAGGCGTTCCCGTTCTCTCACTACTAGCCGCTCGGGGACTTTCATCATTTTAAACAAAAAAGAACCGACTTTAATTAGCCTCCACCTTTCCAAAAGCAAATGCTCGAGCTGCTGTAAAAAATACTCAAATCACTATAGGTGTGCCTATTATAGGTAGTTGAAAAGTTCCCTCGATTTCTCAAGGATGCCATCATCAGATCCTAACCTGGTTACAATGGGACCAACTGTGAAGTATACTCTTTCAAACAAAAAAATAATTTTCCAAATCGATCCAACCGTCTTTGAATAATCGGTGAACATACATAAAAATATAATAAAATTGCAAAAACAAAGATCCCGACGAATTGATAACCTCCTCCTTCGAAATCTTGAAATCGGTTGAAAAAGCCTCCCATTCCATTGTATACACTGTATACTATACAGGGTGAAATCGTGGTCGTGTGTGTAGCTAGCAATAAAGGCATGATACAGAATCGAAAGATGAACCTAATGATGTTAATTATAATTTTTGTCACAAATATTGATAACTATTTTTCATATAAGTGGAAAAATAAATTTTGGTGTACAATTTGACCACCCTACTCAATGTGACGTCTTGTAGTTTTCCATACAGCGTATGTCAAAAGTAATAGGGCAGTAGCCAATACGAAAGCACACATTATAAGTTTTTTTCTTCTTAGATTAAATTATCAACCGCCTTCAAGATTTCGAAGGAGGAGATTCTCAATTCGTCGGGATCTTTGCTTTTGCTATTTTTTTTTTTTATGTATGTTCACCGATTATTCGAAGACAGGTGGACCGATTTGGAAAATTATTTTTTTGTTTGAAAGAGTATACTTCACAGTTGGTCCCATTGTAACCAGGTCAGGATCTGTTCGGATCCTGGAGAAATCTAGGAAAGTTCAAATATTATAGGCACACTTATAGTGATTTAAATATTTTTTACAGTAACTCAGGCATTTCCTTTTGGAACGGTGGAGGCTAAGTGAAGTTGGTTCTTTTCCGTTTAAAATTATTTGTTTAACATTTTTACCAGCTGTTTTCTTTGTGGGCGGCACGGCAGGAGGTTAATGCCGCTCGGTAATAGATCTTTATTCTTTACTGAAGTAACAATAGTAGATTATATTGGACAACTTTTGCCATTTAAGTATTTTAAAACTTAATCGTAAAACAATATTGCCAATTTCATTCGTTTTTCGGGATATCTTTTTTAGTCTGCTGAGTGAATCGTTCATTGTAATCAACTTATTGATCAAATAATGACGTGATTTACCTACCTCTCGAAATATGAAGGTTTAAACTACTTCCTATATAATAATCGCGTTAGATAGGTACGCCGAAATCACTATCCTGACTTTATTGCCAATTCAGCAGCCAATACTAAAGCACAGATTATATGAATTTTTATTCTTAGGTTAAGTAATTTTATTTTTAACTCTCCTGTTGATTTCTTTTCAGCCTATGGAAGTGTTTCATGCTAGACCCGGCAAAGAAAAAGGAGCCCACGGAATCCAAGGCGGCCAAGTCATTGCTCAACATGAACTCTCTCATCAGATAACTCCAGTTAGACAGGACACTAGTATTAATTTTATTGTAGGTCAATTCTTGAGTTACAATTTATGTGATTAATTTAGATTTTATAAGGCGAGGATGATGTAAAAATATCAGGAATATTTTCAAATTAAAAATGTGGATTAAAGAACATGTATAGGTAAACAATTGTATTGCGTTTTTAAAATTAGATCCACTGACTGGGGACTGTGTTTTTGAGCTGTAGTAATTTTCACAAGTTCAAGTTTCGAGCGTTACTTTCGTTTCACCAAAGTGTCTTAAGGGGCTCCCTTGCGCCAATGACTTCAATCTGAATCCCTTAGTTTTCGAATGATTTCTATAGCTTATTATGTTATCAGTAATGGCCTTAAACAATATAGCACCCTATATTTACTTCAATATTCATTGTCTTCGAGATATTTGACATCAATTTTAGGCTAAAAAAGTGTTTTTTTGGCCTTCACTTTTATGTTAATTAGTTTCAAATTTAAATCTACAGTTTTTAGAGACGTCAATAAGGAACCCTAATATGTAGATTTATGTAGGATTCTTTACATCATTCGAATATCGATAAGTGTTTTTAGATAAAATTTTAAAAAATCAAAAAAATAAGTGCGCATTTGTTTCAAAATCCGGCTCTACAAAATGGAGATAAAAGATTCAAGAACCGATAGCCGTTTGCCTTATAATTATTCTATCTTTAGTACAAATGTTGGAATATCGAATCAAAACGGGTCAAAAATCGATAAAAATCGTGTGGAGCCCCTTAAGTAGTTTATTGGGTCTTGATTCCTTTAAAACAACCAAAATTATTGAATTAGTAGATGTATAGCAAATTATATTTAGTGTCCGACCGTAGTTTCGGTTTGGGCCAAAAAAACGTGTTTCGGCCCAAGGTTCGGTTTCGGCCAAAAAACGGCCGAACCTTTCGGCCGCGCCGAAACTTTCAATATTGAACTTAATCTGACCATAAGTTCTGGCACAACGTTTTTAACTGATAAAATCCCTGTTGTCCAGCCACCGTCAAATATATCAGAGCGGCCACGGCACTCAAAAACATCTGAACATGCAGTTTACCGCCGTGACAATAGGGGCGTTGTTCAGATATTTGTGACCACCTTAGCCGCTCGATATATCTGATGGTGACTGTACAACGGCTGACATGTAACTGAAATAAATATGTACTATTTAACACATCTATCAGTTTCGGTATCGGCAAAAAAACATGTTTCGGTCGGACACTAATTATATTTCATAATGCACATTGACTGTCATGTTTGCCATATTTTCTATCAACGTGCAGCGCATGTACTGTGTGTGTATTTTAACAATTTGACTGACAATTGTGATTTACAATTTTAGTGTAAAACCAATGGTGGTTGTTGAAGTAGGAATATGTTTTTCCACATTAAAAGGTATCTTATAGTTGCTATCCGGTACATTTTAATATGGGAAACCACATTTATGTATAGGTACCTTTATTTTAATCGCTGTTTCTTATCTTGACTCTAATCACTGTGATTTTCTTTTACCTTGCGTATCCTGAATTTAGTTCCTTTCGTATCTTTTTACTTCGCGACGCAGTATTTTATATTGACTTCTATTACACGCAAGATTGTGCTTTTGAACATCTTTATCAACAAAAATATAGAAGCTGAGGTCATCAAATGTGATGCGAAATCTCTATCTGTTCTTTTTCTGAATTCTACTCTTATAATTTCAGTTTTCTTTTCAAGTTAACCTTTTGACCGCCAAGCATTGAACAAAAATGACGCGCCACCGACGCCACGTAATCGCGTTTTGTCAAGCGAAATTGAACTTTGCGGAAGCCCGCGTAGGTCCCTATTGCATTACAAAGCCTGTCGGCTGTAGCCGTCGTTGGCGTCCATGGCACAACTTTTTAATGTCGGCCACAGCCGACTGTGGCGGTGAAAGGGTTAATGACCCATTTAATAACCTCGGTTTCGGTAATTTTATGACCTTTGTAGTAATATTTTGCGGGTACTGTTTATAATGTAATGAATTTATGAACTGATGTTGACTATGTCATAAACGTGTGATTTGTTATTGTACGAAATAAAGTATTTTCTTATCAAAATATCTGTTTGACTTTTATCATATTTCCATACAGAATAATAATGAGTGACATCAAAAAGTCACTCGCTTCATTTAGTCTTCACTACGAAGTTACTTTATCCCGCATTACGCGTGATTATTTTTGGCAAACAGATTAAGTAGTGCTGTGGCTATATTGACAAAATTAAATAAAATTGTATATTAATTTTCATATTCTTGTAGTTGCTTTTACGTGTATAAGAAAAATACGAAATGAATATTCTTTACTATTATTATTTCTAAATATCTAGTGATTTTGCCTAACTAAATCCACTAAATATTAGGCGGAAAGAAATGTTTCGTCGATATGTTGTTTTGCAATCACTACGGTATCTGAGTGCGCTCCTGCAAATTTCGCTCTGGCGCTGGTGGCACGATTTTTCTGTCCGATGCGTGGCGTTCAAAAGGTTAAGAGAAGTCGTAAAAAAAACAAAAAAAATTGTAGTAAAAACTTTTATTATTCTTAATTATCTACTTATTAATATTTTGTTTATTTGTAAATACATATTGCAACAAAGGAATGTAAAGAGAAAATGTGATAAATAAGGGCTCCGTGTGATGTTGGTTCCTAAGACTTGTAAAATTAAGGTGGAAGCATGTTAGTGACTAGAACTAAGAATATTTTCCAAGAACACAATTTAAAAAGAGCTGTTAAATGCAAAAAAGGAACTACAGCGAAGCTTAACTAATCTAAAATCAAACTAAAAAACTCACTAACTTTAGATCCATTGTACTTATATAAATCATCTATGTCAGTCCAGGGGAAAAGACCCCACTTGTCGTTATGGAGTTCTAAGTACTTCTTAACCTACACAATATGCGTATATATCAGTGAAAGATGAAGCGCCCTTGTAAATAGACAAGTGGGCCCTTTCCCTAAACTCGTCCACATCTACATCATCCGTTGCTACATAACTTTCAAATCGTGCGGAATAACAGTAAAAGTTAAGATATTTGTAATGAATTTTAAGACTATTTGGTGTTAAACATCGAAAAGTTATGTAACAAATAACAAGTCGGGTCAACACGTTGTGATGTGCTAGCTACTTCTATCTCATGTATTGTCACCAATATACCGTCTAACGTGGCATCATTGCCTTCTGTATGCAGCTTTAATCATGGTCTAGCAATGTATTAAATAAATGTAATTTTTAAGGGACAATTTACATATCAACCTAGCCTCAAAGTAAGCAAAGCTTGTACTGACGATATGTTTTTTATACAGGATGAAATTTTAACCAACAGTCAAATTGAGCGTGGTGATTAGGTAGGCTATACTGAACAACTTTTACTAAGGTACAAATGAAATCCCAAAAAAACTGGCTTCCCCATAGAAAACGACGACATCTGATCGGCCGAAATGTATGAAACAGCCAAAAAAAAAATTCACGATTTCGAAATTGGTCCCGTAGTAAAAGTTGTTCAGTATGGCCTACGGAATCACCCGCTCAATTTGACTTGACCGGTGGTTAATATTTCACCCTGTATAGATAAATATATACACAAATAAGTGCTTAGAAAATATTTTAGGAACAAATCGTAATATATATATATATTATGCGAGCTCCTGGCTTTATAAACAGCGTCACTACCAACTATGCTACGAAATATAAATAACTTAAGAATATAAAACTAAATCACCTCAAAACCTTCATAACATGCAAAATTTCTGTTTTCTTCCTAGATCTATGGTAAAATTACCTAAGGCAATGTTGCCACTTTTTGACGGTATTTACATTCCTTACAACATCCGATGCTACAAAAACTACTACACCATTCTATGTCTCACTTTAAGTACCAAACATTCGACCGTGGCAACGTCTAAAGAAATCGCACACACAAAAACATTCATAAAAATCTTATTTAATACAATAAACACGCACTCAACAACTTAACCTACGGAGAACACATTTGCTAGTACAAAAACTACTCTAAAATAACTGCCACATGGGTTTCTTAACAATTTCAAGTCTTAAAACATCTTTACTAAGCTCTGAATTTATTATCAAGTTCATTATCATTATATATACAGTCTAAAGCTATTATTATAATTGTATAACTATTATAATGGCTCAAAATACTATTGTATACTTTTAGGTATTTAAAAAGATAAACCAAATACAAAGCACAGATACAACAAAATGAAGCTCAGCCAATCAAAGTTGTATTATTGCATCTGTGGTATTATGTTATTGGCTGAATGAAGAGCAAGTGACGTGGTTTTATGTATCTTTTTTAATAATTAAAAGTATACAATTTAAAGAAATTATTGTGTTTAAAATAAAAGTGATGTAAATTTAAAACGGATAATCTTTAAAATAACTACGTGTTCTAATTAAAATCGTACCGTATTATTATTTTGACACCATCATTGACACTAAAATGTTGTCCTTAATGACAGTCAGACCCCTAGCATGACTTGTATTTTCACACTAGTATACAATAATCATGTTTCGTGTCGCGTAATAACGCAAGTTATGCTAGGCGGTCTCGACAACTAAACTTAATAAAAACAATACTGTTCAATCCATAACTTATCATTTAGAATTCGATTATACCAAAGATTCTATCACTTCAGATTTTACAATCAACTATTTCATTCGTTATACAAATACTTGGTAACACACTTTCATTTTTAATGCCTCTTTAGAGCTTTACCAAACGCTAACCATACTAATACACTGGGCAAGTCTATTCTAAGCACCCATCTTATTTGTTTTTCCATAGATACTAAAATGGAAGCTCGATCTAACCCAATCCATTTGTTACTATATTACACTATCAGATAGAATGGGTAAAAATAGTGTAATCGATCATTCATTTTAGTATATGGAGCAAAAACCACAGAGATTATCAAACATCCAAACCTTGGTCCGGCCACACTAATATCAAGTCTTCTCACAATATACAGTTAACGTCAAATATTTGTATGTAATTTGCATCTTACTACAATTCCACGTCCATACTAAATATTACAGTATTAACAGTAGGTCATGTGGTCATTTTTGACTTGCATCTATAGGGCAGCAGCTTTATGTCGACTAAGTTACCTTATTCTTGAAAACAACATGTTTAGTCATTATAAGTGACCTTAATTATAGAGTCTGTCAATAAACTTTGTTTGACTACTCACTGGATGGAATTTGGATTGCCTTGAAATATCGATTTTAGTGGTTTAGTTCACTTGATCAAGTAACCATTGATGCAATTGCTATTATTTGTCGAAATGCCAATGAGAAAGCTATTCTTTCCAATTATTTATCGAAATGCTGTTATCGATTATTTTGCCGATGATACTACGCTTAAGAGGATAACATAACTTGATAATTAAGTAATTTAGTGGTTATTATTGACTTTTAATATCAAGTTCCTTTATACAACAGAGACCAAGCTCCGAGTAACATTGGATGGGTCGTCAGCTTCCAACATGGCCGATCGGCCACAATATTCGATGATTACTAGTCGCTAAAACTTGAGCGTATTATTTTAGCCGAGTATTTTTTTCTGACGAATGATTTTCTAAGGTAGTCTCTTGTTAGTGAAAATGAGGTTCGTAAAATATTACCTCTCATTGATATTTTGCAGCTAATACTTTCCTTAGAGGGATCACAATTCTAATTTTTAAAATCAAAGTTTATGATTAGTGATTAAGTACCTGTTGCCTTATATAACGGATGCCAAACTGCGCGTAACGTGGGGTGGGTCGTCGGTTTCCAACATGGCCGACATGGCGACAGTATTCGATATCGGCTCCGCGTCTCTCACTAGATGCTCATGACTGGTCGTTAAGCCCCCACCGTACTTGAAACTCCTCCTCAGACTTGAGCGTATAGTTTTAGCCGAGTCTGTTTTCCTGACAAAGGACCGTCTAAGGTAGTCTCTGGTGAGTGAGAGCGAGTTGGAGGAGGTGGCCTCGTGTGCGACGGAGACGGCGACGGTGGGGGGCGCGCGGTGCGGGGGGGAGGGGGCGGGGCGCTGCACGCGCTCGCTGAGGGTGACGGGGAGGGGGGAGCTTTCTTCGTGGGGGAGAGATGGCGCGCGGACTGACGTTATTCTAGAAAATAATTGAAAAGTTTTAATTAATTTAGATTAAATGAAATGAAAAATATTTATTTGGTGCAAAGCCAACAGAAACATAACATGAAATATACAAATAATTATAATTTACACCAAAATGGTTGCCGCTCAGCATGAGTCATGGCAGTGTAGCCACAACGCAATCAGGGCAACCAGAACTTAAAACTATACTTAATCTAACTAGTGACAACAATATTTCCAGATGATATTCATGTCACTACTGGCAACCCCACTTGACCGGTTTTGAAATTTTAAGTAAAAAAGCTAGAGGAACAAAGGTAAAAAGTAAGGTAAGGGTGGGGGTAAAGGTAGAGATACATATTTCTCCTACCACTGGTGAGATTTTACTTAACTTTCCCTCCCAGATTTCAAGTGAGATTTTAAAAATGAAAGTTTTAGTCATATTATGAGATAGATGGGTTCTTAGGTCGATTATATTATAACAAACGCGCCACCAGATGACTCACCTCCTCAGAGTCCGGAAGCTGCGGCGTATAGTGTTGAGCAGCCTGGCGCCGGTGGCCGTGGAGTAGGAGGGCGGCGGCGTGTACTTGGGCGGAGGGGGGGGGGGGGCACCAGATGACTCACCTCCTCAGAGTCCGGAAGCTGCGGCGTATAGTGTTGAGCAGCCTGGCGCCGGTGGCCGTGGAGTAGGAGGGCGGCGGCGTGTACTTGGGCGGAGGGGGGGGGCCACCAGATGACTCACCTCCTCAGAGTCCGGAAGCTGCGACGTATAGTGTTGAGCAGCCTGGCGCCGGTGGCCGTGGAGTAGGAGGGCGGCGGCGTGT
The DNA here is from genome assembly GCA_947086415.1 of Pammene aurita. Taxonomy (NCBI): domain Eukaryota; kingdom Metazoa; phylum Arthropoda; class Insecta; order Lepidoptera; family Tortricidae; genus Pammene; species Pammene aurita. The sequence continues at coordinate 5,639,385 of OX352301.1, forward strand.
ACTTGGGCGGGGGGGGGGGGGGGCACCAGATGACTCACCTCCTCAGAGTCCGGAAGCTGCGGCGTATAGTGTTGAGCAGCCTGGCGCCGGTGGCCGTGGAGTAGGAGGGCGGCGGCGTGTACTTGGGCGGGGGGGGGGGGCACCAGATGACTCACCTCCTCAGAGTCCGGAAGCTGCGGCGTATAGTGTTGAGCAGCCTGGCGCCGGTGGCGTTGGAGTAGGAGGGCGGCGGCGTGTACTTGGGGGGGGGGGGGGGTACCAGATGACTCACCTCCTCAGAGTCCGGAAGCTGCGGCGTATAGTGTTGAGCAGCCTGGCGCCGGTGGCCGTGGAGTAGGACGGCGGCGGCGTGTACTTGGGCGGGGGGGGGGCACCAGATGACTCACCTCCTCAGAGTCCGGAAGCTGCGGCGTATAGTGTTGAGCAGCCTGGCGCCGGTGGCCGTGGAGTAGGAGGGCGGCGGCGTGTACTTGGGCGGAGGGGGGGGGGCCACCAGATGACTCACCTCCTCAGAGTCCGGAAGCTGCGGCGTATAGTGTTGAGCAGCCTGGCGCCGGTGGCCGTGGAGTAGGAGGGCGGCGGCGTGTACTTGGGCGGAGGGCGGCGGCGTGTACTTGGGCGGAGGGGGGGGGGGGAGGGCACCAGATGACTCACCTCCTCAGAGTCCGGAAGCTGCGGCGTATAGTGTTGAGCAGCCTGGCGCCGGTGGCCGTGGAGTAGGAGGGCGGCGGCGTGTACTTGGGCGGAGGGGGGGGGGGCACCAGATGACTCACCTCCTCAGAGTCCGGAAGCTGCGGCGTATAGTGTTGAGCAGCCTGGCGCCGGTGGCCGTGGAGTAGGAGGGCGGCGGCGTGTACTTGGGCGGAGGGGGGGGGGGGCACCAGATGACTCACCTCCTCAGAGTCCGGAAGCTGCGGCGTATAGTGTTGAGCAGCCTGGCGCCGGTGGCCGTGGAGTAGGAGGGCGGCGGCGTGTACTTGGGCGGAGGGGAGGGGGGGCACCAGATGACTCACCTCCTCAGAGTCCGGAAGCTGCGGCGTATAGTGTTGAGCAGCCTGGCGCCGGTGGCCGTGGAGTAGGAGGGCGGCGGCGTGTACTTGGGCGGAGGGGGGGGGGGCACCAGATGACTCACCTCCTCAGAGTCCGGAAGCTGCGGCGTATAGTGTTGAGCAGCCTGGCGCCGGTGGCCGTGGAGTAGGAGGGCGGCGGCGTGTACTTGGGCGGAGGGGGGGGGGGCACCAGATGACTCACCTCCTCAGAGTCCGGAAGCTGCGGCGTATAGTGTTGAGCAGCCTGGCGCCGGTGGCCGTGGAGTAGGAGGGCGGCGGCGTGTACTTGGGCGGAGGGGGGGGGGGCACCAGATGACTCACCTCCTCAGAGTCCGGAAGCTGCGGCGTATAGTGTTGAGCAGCCTGGCGCCGGTGGCCGTGGAGTAGGAGGGCGGCGGCGTGTACTTGGGCGGCGGGTCGGGCGCGGGGGCGGGCGGGGCGCGCGCGGGCGGGGACACGGGCGCGCCGCCTAGTGGGGGCCGGTACAGGTTCTGGATCCGCTGTGGAACTCATGGGATTTTAGATTCGTTACACATGAAGCCAAATTCTAATTACACGCAGCAAAACACGCTTCTGTTAAAGCGGCAGCCACGCGCGATGCAATTTGCCGTGCGAGGTAGTTAAAACAGGGCCTCGATTCGAGATGCCAAACTGCGAGACGTTGCTCTCACACTCGATTCGAGATGCCAAACTGCGAGACGTTGCTCTCACAGTTGTCTCACTAGGTGATAGAGTGATACACCTAACTGTCAAGCTGTCAGTAGGTCTCGCTAGAGCGTTTTGTCTATGGCTATGGCCACCATTTTAGATTTGTTGACAGGACATTGGGAATCCCATGGCAGAGTTTGGTGTTTTTTTTTAGTAGGTATACGTAGGTATCGAACCATGGATATATGAAGTGGATCTCATTCTTCGGTCACAAAGTGAGGCCGACAGAGAAGCTTATCTAAAGGAGTGTCTCGTTTTGACTAAGGAGGTAATGACGTCATCAGACAATCAAAATGTGAATATGTGTCAAATGTGACAATTTTGTAACGAGTGCGAGTGAGGCACCGCCCCCCACTATTATGCTCTCTATGGGACCGTTTTTAGTACTTTTAAGGGTTCCGTAGCCAAAATGGCATAAACGGTACCCTTATAGTTTCGTCATGTCCGTCTGTCTGTCCGTCAGTCCGTCTGTCCGTATGTCACAGCCATTTTACTCGGAAACTATAAGACGAATAAAATAAAATTTAGACATAAGGTGTATTTTTCATGCCGCTATTTAATTATAGTCTGGCAAACCATTTTTTCAGTAGAAAAGCGCGGCAAATTCAAAATACGTACATGTGCCAACCCTTTGTGATTAGACACCGTGTTCGTGACGAACATTTCAATTCACATTTATTTTACATTGAATTTGTTTCTAGTGCATTTCACTCTCTCGTCTTAAGCGCGAGTGAGATAGAACTCCTGCAACGTTCTACATTGAATTTAAATTCGTTTTTATGGCATATGTCAATTGCCTCAACCAGATTATTTGTTACAGTTGATGACAGATCAGACGAAATATATCCGTCTCCTTTTTACACACCGTGAATGTCACGTAATTAATGAAAGGGGTGGAAATACCAACTAAAATTAAAAACATAGAATTTGATGATCATTGCTGCTTTTTGCACTGATTCTTAGTGTTGTCATACTTTTGGTCGCTGTACATTGCTACTGCGTTCGTTGGCTGGCCAGACTATATGTAGTTAAATTGAAGGAGAAAATATTTTTATGGGGGGCGCTCCATGTAACTAAATTACAAAAAACAATTTTTCCCCTTATATCAACATGTTGCACATCAATCGATAGGTGTTTAAAAATAACATCTGGTATTAGTTTGGTTCTTATTCCATTGAAGGCACGGAACCCTCTATTATGCGTGGTCCGACACGCACTTGGCCGGTTTTATGCTAGTCGCCTATGAACGACTCTTTTACTCGGTAATAATTTTCAACTGTGGCTAGGGCACCGAGTAAACAATAGTACTATACAGAGGTCCCTCTTAGACGTTACGAATCATGTTGTCCAGTCTTCACGCATGGCAAGTTCTCTTTCTCACTTAGGCAAACGTATCGGATACTAGTTGTCAAATTCAATGACAGAAATGCACATCCTTGGTTAGGGACAAGGTTTAAGAAAAAGATCCACTTCATATAAATCCGTGATACGAACACAGATTACACCTTGTTAGCCCGCCCCACTGTAAATTTATCAAAAATCTTATCGGTTGGCTTCCATATAGAGCGATATAGAGCCCATCTTCGAGATCATGAAAAAATAAGTCTTACTAGGTCTTAAATGGGCGCTAGTTTGTATAACACGATGTAAATTGTTCTTGAATAAATATCATATCATATCATATGGCGTCAAGTTGAAAATACAAGAAAATAACGTTAATAAATCAGTGGTTTTACCGCTCCAAATTTGTACTCACGGTAAAGTCTACTTCAAATAACCTACATACCAAATTCCGGTGGGAGCATACAATAGGCATGGTGAATTTTTTTCATGTATGGTATCAATCGATTCGTTTTGTTGTGAGGATCAAATGTCTATATGGGGCCAATTGCGTTAAAGCAACAGAAAAGTCAGAAATGAGACTTAAAGTCCGAGATTTGCATTTGTTTCTCAAAACGCTCCTAACAAAATGACGTGCAAAAGTGACGTCACGATCACATAGTTGCCCTGTTTAAAGTATGGAAAAAATATGAAATTGCAATTTTTACAGTGAAACATTGCGTTTATGTGTATGGTTGCCATACAATTTATTTTACAGTACAATGTTAAAAATCATTTCAATTCACACTTTCAAAAATCGTAAAATATTGCAGCTTGATATTTTTGAGCCACTTCAAAAGAATTTATAAATTTTCACTTTAGTTGGATATATTGATCATTTTGCATCCTATCAACTAAATTTTATTGCATAAATCAATATGTGTCATCATGCCTATTTTAAGATTCGAATCTAATCGCAATTTTTGCATTTGTATTATTTTTGAGCTAACCACTCCAAATTTTTTGACCATAAACTTGGCACTTCACCGCCTTATTTTAAACCGTAAAAGTTAACCTTGCGGGACAGTTTTGAAAAATTTACTTTAAATAGTTTCAAAAATTTACTTAATTGGCACACGCATAACTGGATATCCATCTTTAAGTGGCTTATAGTTTAACATGCCGTTATAAAGTGTATAACAGGTATATGTTTTTTTTCCTGTTTTTTATTGTTTTTTTTTCTCTTGTTTTGATTAAGATATTCTTACTTTGGGGATGTGATCGTGGCGTCAATGCGCCGTGTCGTCAAATGATTGCAACGGAAGACCAGCGCTGGCCCTGCCGGCATTTAACGCTGAGTTGCGACGATTTCGTGGCAATTAATGTTTCGGGTTGTATATGTTATTGTTTATTATGTTTTTTGTAATTGTCATGAATAAATCTTTCATTCATTCATTCATGTTTCTAAAACAATGCTTTAAATGTTCATCCTTATATTTTTTTATTTTTGAAAAAAAATGGTATTCAATATTTATATGACGTTCTAAATAAAACAATTTTTTTTAACGTCGTAGAACGCAATTTTTTTATGGAAGTTACAAAAACTATTTAAAACGGGGTATTTACCATGGGTATTTGTTTGGTCGAGGTTCCGATATATTATATGTATCGACATGTTAGAAACTAACAAACGAGGATGGTGGCAGCATTTCTCCACTGTATCGCAAAACTTATGAGTTGAGCGAGGAAGCTGCCAGTTCTTTGGTCACCAATTGAGTCGACGAGCCTCTTTTTGCGTTCTTTAAAAAGTTACTGAGCACTGGGTTCCCCACGCGCCAAGGGTCTCGACTACGAAAGGTATAAAAATGTTTTCAGTTTTTCAGCTTCTTTGGCCACCGCACCTGCTTGTTTATTGGTTCCGGTGAAGTGAGAAGCCGCCAGTGTGTCTACGCATATAGCATCCCACAGGCACACATGTGGCATTTACTTAAGTACCGCAAGAACACCTGTGTGGAGCACAAACACGGACTCAAAGCCGGAATCAGATTTCAATCAATCAGGTGCCGGTCCAGATACTATACGGTTTTAGACATTTATTTCTCAAAAAGATTTACATAAATCACTTACTGAGAAAACAATATTTATCTTAAAGCTAAATGGGAGAGGGTAGAATGCAAAAACTGGTGGACGAGTTAAGAACAAAGGCGCTCGGTAACACCAAGCGCAATGCAACAATGTAATGTTGTGCATAGGGACCAGTTAAACCGAACTACCCGGTGCGTTCACTGGTTAACTTACATATGATTTGTGAGTATTCATTAAGTGCATATTTTGTGGAAAAGCCTTAGAAGACGTTTTTATTTTAGTTTTTAACTTTTTTATGTTATACATTTTTGTACATTTATATATTTTTTCTTTTTTTTAAAGTATTTTAATTATTTAATGTTATTATTATTTGACTTATTTCTATCCAGTAATAATGTCAATATTTCTGTACCCATCCTTTTCTATGTATATGAATGAAGGATGAGCAAGATGAGTAGAGAAATAATGTCATTATTACTGACAGTGTCTGGAAAAGCTGTCCTCCCGTCACCAAACCTCCTGTTTGGTGACGGGTAAGCCGGTAGCCAGTGCTGCGGCTTAGGAGTGAGTGACTCATAAGAAATTTGGCACAATACGTCGTCCCAATTTGGATGGGTAAAAACATCCTGACCCGCCAACCACTTCACCAAGCTTTTTTGGCCTCCTCTAAGCCCACAGTTCCATGGTTTGGGGGTGGGGGTCCTGTAAGATTTTAGTGACTTTACCTACGAGGCTGGCTGAGCTGTAGACGGAGGAGTGTCTTACAGTTGATGTTATGAAGCCGACTATTTCTTAAAATGGTCTTAAATCCTTATGCGCCCACCGGTATGGTCTTAAATTTGGTATTTTCTTACTAAACGGGTCGTATAGCTTCTGTAAAAATTTCGAGCAGTAAGCTCAAAAATAAATTAAGGCTCAACAAATTGCGATTTCAACTGGTCTTAAAACCTTATACGCCCACCGTAATGGCCTTAAATATGGTAAGTATGTAGATTTTGTGGGTGGTTAAGTAAGTGGGCTTCGCCGTGTGTCAAAATTTAAGCGTAACGATAAATTAACGTATTTTTTTTGTATTTTCAACTTGACGCCACACATACTAGCGCCCATTTACGATCTTTAAGACTTATGTTTTCAATATATCCGTGATGGGCTCTACAACGCTGTCAACGCTATATGGAAGCCGACCGGTAATTTTAGATTTTTGATAAATTTACAGTATAGCCGGCACCAGTATCTATAATGTTTAAGTAGTGAAGTATCAGATGTCAAACAATCCTTTAAGGCACTGACTACCAGGCTACCGATAGTAATGATGGACGCGACCTCTAGTAATTGCCCCCACGAAACTTTTGCGAGAAGTTGATTTCTGACTATTCAAACTAGGTAAGATACCTCTAGAAGTAATTATAAAATTGATATGATTTTACATCATATTTATAATTTTTATGATTATTAATTGTAGGTATTTATTAAAAATATATAACTGTTAAAATATAATATGATTGGCATTACCTATTTAACCTAAAGTTCAATTAACATGCCATAAAAGAAATGTCGATATCTGGCCGAGGAGCGAATGGATAAACATCAAAAAGTGCGATGAGTTGTAGGTGTTCTTCCACCCTGCTGTTGGGAATATCTCTACTGTGCTCTGCATTATTTTGTGTAATTTGGATGCTATGTTAGAGTAGATTTCCTCAGATTAAGCAAGCCTCTAGCAATAAATCTCCTACAACGCCTTGACTGTATGCGGCTGTATAGCCATTCCCCATGTACATGTGCATGTGGGATACTACATGCGTAGACACACTGGCGGCTTCTCACCTCACCGGATCCAATAAACATACAAATGCGGTGGCGAAAGCAGCTGAAAAACTGAACACCCTTAAAAAAAATCGAAACAAGTATGTATAGTTTAAAGTGCCATGTGTAACCATATCAATTCATTATATAAGAAATATAATATGATATAATATTGGAATATAACTTACACGTAAGTCAGTCAGATACACAATTACATTTACTTGCAGTAAACGTCAACTTCTTTTTTGAAATGAAGACCCATTGGTTTTCATATCCCGAGTCTCCTAAATAGTAATTCAAAACTTGGGTCTTGTTAGTGGCAATTAGTTATAATCATGAGGATTATGACTAGTACTACTGTGCACTGTATTTATTTACCTGATATGTTTATATTTCCATAACATCCTCAACTCTCAGGATTAGGAATACCTTTGTAATATAAGAGTCTTACATTAGAAAGAATCTATGAAGAATATGTGTAAAATTGTTTGAAGTGTCTAAAACCTTAGTTAAGTTAGGAGGCAGTAGTAGGAGCCAAGTTTGAACCCGCGATCCTTAGAGCGTAAGTCGGGCGTCTGGCCGCCAGGCTACCAGAGTTTGTTTTGATGCGTGAAGTATCAAATGTCAAACAATCCTTTAAGGCACTGATTACCAGGCTACCGATAGAAATAACGGCCTCCTAGCCCAGTCGGTAGTGACCCTGCCTACGAAGCAGGAGGTCCCGGGTTCGAATCCTGGTCAGGGAATTTGTTTGTGTGTTTATCACAGATATTTGTTCCTGAGTTATGGATGTTTTCTATGTATTTAAGTATTTATCCATATTTATCTAATATATATATATATATATCGTCTAGTACCCATAACACAAGCCTTACTGAGCTTACTGTGGGCCTAGTTCGATTTGTGTAAGATTCATTTATTTATCGAATTTAATTTATTTTCTGATGTTTTTGAAATGCCTCAAACTTTCCATAGACGTTGAACAAAGAGTGCAGCACTATAAGTAGGTATTAAAACAGACAGAAACATTGCAAAATTAAATAATTATATTATTAGTAGTTAGGTTTTGTTATTAAAATTATTTTCTTGTGTATGAATGCTTTTTCACCACATAATCACCACCGCCTATCTTGATTTTTTTAAAGCGTCAGTAAAATTGTTTTTTTTTCCACAAGGGAGAACAGTTATTACTTTACGTTATAGAACAATGATTTTGAACCATAAATATTTGGCAGAATTAATTTGTTTTGTTTTATGTATTTACCTAAGCTTGTATTTTTTTGCCGTGGTGTGGTGAAAAATGTTGTAATACTCTCGGCAGCAGTTTGTTTGCTTCTAGTGCCCCCCGCAACGGTCAAGATACCACTTTTTTAACCATACACTAGTTAATATAATAATAAATAATTTTGTAATCTTTCACTTTTTCGGGTCTCGATATAAACACGTGAGATAGATATCAAGGTTGTATTCTTGATATTATAATTTATTTACACTAAACCTATTCTACATAATATTGGATCTACGTGGTCGGTTTACAAGTCAATGTATTGTTTTATTTCTTGTGACAAAAAACATTTATTGGTTACAAGAAATCTTAAAATCATTCATACCAGTCATTTTTATTAAATATGTAATATTTGTCACATATCTTTTACCCAAAGCACAGGTTTCGTCATAGTTGCTACACCCAAAAATGCATCGTCAAATCTAAAAAATTGCTTGTAAGCCGTCTATGTAGACTACCCTAGTTCTAGCCTAGTATTGTAGCACGCAAATACACGTATGATTTACACACATACTCACACACGTATTTAGTTTCAGAAGACATTCAGAGATGTCGCTTTCAAATGAGTTTTCATAAAATGCTTCAAGGCTCTCTTTACCACCTAGAGGTAAACAAATGTCTTACGTGGGATTCCCATAATTTACTGACGTCAACGTCAAAACAATAAGATGGCGCCCATGCCAATAGAGAAATTCCTCTAGCGAGACCTGTTGATTTTGACGTAGATGGTTAGGTGAATCAACTGTCACAAAAGTGTGATATCATAGTTGTCTCGCATGCGACTGTCAGTTATGCCATGTCGAATAGACTCCCAGCACCGCCCTCGAATAGAGAACATGCGTGAATACATCAAATGTATTTTCGAACCTCAGTTCGATTACTTATGTCCTAACAAGAAAAAAAATGTATGACAGCTATATAGCTAAACGCATTTTTTCGTGCCTAAAATTACAAAAATCTTACAAAAACTTGTTCCTTCCAAACAGTTTTCTGCAACTTTGTGAACGGTGACGTCACAATCCGCACACTTTTTGCATGGGGCGTTTTGACGCGCGGCGCAGACGCCTAACGTATTTTCACATTTTTGACGTTTCAGGGCTATCATAGATAGTAGGTTTATTAGAGACATTTGAATCTACAGGGAAATAGAATCGAATGAAGTCTTCCAAAAAAATCATGCATCAAACCTGCGGGGCGAACTTAACACTTTCGCAACTGGACAAAATTTAGAACAATACCCCAGAAACCGACAGAACTCGCCAGGCGGGCTACGACGTGCGACGCAATGCCGCACGCCGCGTGCTAGGCGGACGCTCAGGGCTGTGCCAAGTAACTGTCGTATACGTGAATAAAATTAAATCTACTGTCTCATCTGTTTATGTAAATTAGGTTTAACGATTTACGACAACTCTAACACCTATTGATGCCTGTGTATGCAATTTAATGTAACCAACTGATAAGATAGGCGACCGCCCCCTTCGCCCACACCACAGATAACCTCAACCACTAGATAGATCATAAGTACAACTCGAGGTCACCACACATCAGCACTCCCTTACTAATTTAGTATGAGACCGCGACCACAGAATAACTAATAGTACTACCGTACAGAAAATTCACTCCTTAACAAAAGTCAGATTTAGGTACAAAATTATACCTATAATCGCCGCCTGCAAGCAAAATTAAAACTTATAACCGCGCACGAACCGTGAATCTTCTTTGCGCGCCGCAGTTTTATGACCGAGCTGTGAGGGTTGTCACTTGACAAGTTTTTGTACCTAAAATACCTACTGATTTATTGTTTTTAATATAAATATGTAGGAATTACAAACTTTGATTCTGTAAACATGAAATTTTTATCTGGAGATAGTATGTCTGATTCACACGGAAGTAGGGATGCCACAGCCGTATTCCTTTGGAAATATGTCGGTCAGGTCCTAATATTGTTTCTGGGCAACCAATATTCAATAAATTAAGGATGTTTATTTTAACTATTACTAAGTAACTTCGGGACAATATATTCCGGAATTAAAAAAAAAATATTTCTGCTTCCTTGTTCTTCCGTTTATTCAGACATCCGTAAACAGAACAATATCTTTTATACGGATTAGATCGAGATTTAGGTTTCGAAGCCATTGTGTATTTTCAAATATTCCACGAGCGCCACGTGACACGACTCTTTCGTGCGAGCCGAGCGGCAGCCCACTGTCATACGCCTGTGCCGCGACCGCTTATTTCATTTGAGTTAACGTTTTTGATCATTACTCATGTGAATTAATAATATCACAACACAAAAATCAAGTTATAGGGACTAACCTGGATTGTTATACTACAAAATTGTGTAAAATGCTATTGAGATCTTCGAATCGTAGAAATTAACGAATAAAATTGCGCTAATGTGTGATGACCCCGAGCTCCTTGTAAAAGCTTGATGATGAGTAGTCTGTATAGTCTGTGGCCCACCTCTAAGGCCGGCACTGCAGACACATTGTATATACAACAACAAAAACGATCTTATCCTTACCAACTCCTCCAAACATTCACTGTTTGCTCTCCTATACTCCTCATATTCCTAGCAGCATGAAAATTATATCATCATTTTAATAATCCATCACACTTAAAATAAACATATATTACACTGTATAAGCACGTCACATCACATGCGAAAACGAGTAAATCGTGATATTTAAAAAATAACTATTTATTCTTTATCGGTTATCCAAAATTACACTTAATAATTAAAAATTGAGTTCATTATTAATTAACGTAAAATCTAAACGTAATATCGCCTTTTGTACAATTTAAAATCCGATGTCAAGAGCTACCGCCCTATCTCCTTGCTGTGCCATACCTACAAGCTGTTCAAACGTCTTCTACTAAACCGACTAACGCAGGTAGTAGATCCCCTCCTCATAAAAGAACAGGCGGGTTTCCGGCCCGGGAAGTCGTGTACAAGCTAAACTCTAAAATTGACGCAGCACATTGAGGACGGTTTGGAGCTTGGTATGGTCACCGGTGTGGCTTTCGTCGACCTATCTGCAGCCTACGATACTGTAAACATCAAGATCCTACTGTCCAAAGTTGCAAGTGTCACGCGGGACAGGGGCTTCGTCTGCATTCTTAGTGAGCTACTACGTAACCGCCGCTTCCAGATCCATTTTATCACGGGAAAAAACCGTTAGCAAAACCCAAAGAATGGTCTTCTTCAAGGTAGCGTGCTCGCGCCGACTCTCTTCAACATTTACACTAACGACCAGCCAAGTCCACCAGACGACCTTGCCCTCGCAGCGCAGTGCCGCTCTTTCGAAGATGTAGAGAGAAATCTGTCTGACGCGTTAGAGCACCTCGGAGACTATTACAGAGCTAACTGCCTTCGGCCAAACCCTAGCAAAACCCAGACATGTGTGTTCCATCTGCGCAACCACCAAGCAAATAGACCCCTAAGCGTAAAATGGAATGGTGCGACGATTGAACACTGTCCTCATCCGCGATACCTGGGAATCACGATGGATAGAGCGCTTACCTACAAGACGCATTGCACCAACACCCGCATAAAGGTCAGTGCGCGAAGTAACTCGCTACGACGTCTAACTTCGACAAGCTGGGGGGCAACTGCGCACACATTACGCACTACCGGTCTTGCATTGTGCTTTTCTGCTGGAGAGTTTGCTTGCCCAGTCTGGCATCGGTCCCCGCGCGCCTTACGCGCTTAACGACACCTGTCGTACCATTACGGGCTGTCTCAGGCCGACTCCACTCGCCGGTGTCGCCCCTCCGGATGTCCGCAGAGGTTGCCTGCGCTGTCGAAAAGCATAAACAGGAGAATGACGAGCGCCACTCACTGCACGGACATAGCCTGCCACCTGCTCGTCTTAGAAGTCGCAGGAGCACCAGACCACTGCGGAGACCCGTCCGATGCACGCCGCATGCTGTGGCAGACCCGCTGCCCCCCTCCGGACCAGTATGTGCCTGCCTCCGATCAGCTACCACCCGGCTACAAAGAGCCTTGGCCAATTTGGAAATCCTTAAACAGGTTCAGGTCCCAAGTTGGCCGCTGTAAGAACATGGCCCGACGGGGACTGCTCCGTGCCCCTCGACCCTATGCGGCTGCGGCCAGGCACCGCAAGCCATGGCGCACCCACTGGCCTGCCCCGCCTGCCCATATTACTGTTCGAAGCTCGACCTGATGCACGCAACGCCCAGGGCTGTCAACACCGCCGCCTACTGGGCACCTCAAGTATGAAACTGAAGGGAACCTCGACACGAAAAGAAAAAAAATCAATAAATAAAAATATTTTTATGTAGCTGCAAATCGTGCGTAAAATTTGATTTTATGCACTAGTGCTAAAAAGTAATCTGATCTGCAAATCGTGCGTAAAATCTGCAAATCGTGCGTAAAATCTAACTTTACGCACGATTTGCGATCAGAATTTTAAATAAATGAGTATTATGCGAGACCCGCTTATAAATGACTCACCTGAACCTGAACTACGCGCGATTGGGCATAAAGGAATATTATGCGAGACCCAATAGTATTACTTGAACAACGCGCGATTGAATGAAGCTGTCTTTCGTACACTGGCAGAATATAAATGTAATTTTATTTCATTGTAGTTTTTTCGCAATTGTATTAAAAAACGTTGTTCGACACACGTACGGAAGTGTCATTTTCACTCGTCCCGTACCCGTAACCTCGGTACTCGTGCAAAATGAGATACTTCTCGCACTTGTATCGAAAACTACTGTTGTGAGACATGTGGGAAAAAATTACTAAATCGTGGCCAATTTTACTTATTTATATTAAATTAAACCTTTCCTTTAACTCGATGGGTAGACGATATTTAGAAGCTTCATTACTTCTATATGAGATTGGTTCAGAACCGCGACAAGTGGCGTACACGAAGAGGCCCGTGTTCAGCAGGAGGCGATAATAGTATATTACTTACCAAGGGCTGTAAAAGAAAGAAAGCCCGAAATCGCAGGTATTTGTAACCCAAGCCGCAGGCGAGGGTTGTAAATATGCGACAGAGGGCTTTCTTTTTTACTGCCCATGGTGAATGTAATTTTACGTCTCCACCTGGGCATAATGTGAGTTTTACCAGTAGCGTGCCGTAAAACTCACATTATGGCCAGGTGTGACGTAAAAAGCTGTAATAATAATAATTTTAAACAAAAAAGAACCGAAAATAGATGTCATATACTTAACGGCCTCCTAGCCCAGTCGGTAGTGGCCCTGCCTACGAAGCAGGAGGTCCCGGGTTCGAATCCTGGTCAGGGCATTTATTTGTGTGTTTATCACAGATATTTGTTCCTGAGTTATGGCTGTTTTCTATGTATTTAAGTATTTATTCATATTTATCTATTATATATATCGTCGTCTAGTACCCACAACACAAGCCTTATTGAGCTTACTGTGGGACTAGGTCGGTTTGTGTAAGATCGTCCTATAATATTTATTATTATTCTCTTTATTATTCTTTTTTCTTAGGCTAGGTCATTTTATAATATTTTTACAAAAGTAAAATATAAAAATACATCTAAAACATACAAAAACAATAAAAACATTATAAAAAACCTAACCTAGGGTGCCGCCGGCAACGGAGCAAGGCCCAGGCTGCCGGTGGTCAGGGCCGCAGAGAGAGGAACCTTCGGACTATGCGCGCTGTGTCCAGGATAACCGCCTTCTGAATCTGACCCTTGATCCAACCACAACCCCGTAGCGAAAGTCTCTCTAGATGTTGGTCTAGACTCTTCGCTATGAGACCGTTCGCAGAAACAACTATCGGTACAATGATCGCCGAATCAACCTCCCACATGGCGGTTACCTCGTGAGCCAAGTCTAGGTACTTGCTGGACTTGTCCTTCTCGGCCTTCACGAGGTTCTCGTCACATGGGACGGTGATGTCGACGAGCATGGCCCGGCGTTGCGGTCGATCTATTACCACGATATCAGGCTTATTGGCTACAATAGTCCTGTCCGTGATAATAGATCGATCCCAATAGAGCGTGGCACGACCATTTTCGAGAACTGGTGTAGGTGTGTACTTGTAGTACGGCACTTCGTGGTCCACAAGACCATATAGGAGAGCAAGCTGTTGGTGTATAATCCTGGCTACGAGGTTATGTCTGTGCAAGTACTCGCCGTTAGCAAGATGAGAACAACCGGAGATGATATGCCTGAGTGACTCTCCGGGACGGCGGCATGCCCGACAAATGTCGACCGTACCGTCCTTCAGGATATATCTCCGGTAGTTATTCGTCATGATAACTTCGTCCGCAATTGCACAGGCAAAACCTTCGGTTTCTCCAAAGAGGTCCCCGAATCGTAACCAGGTCACCCACGCGAGCAGGTCTACGTCGGGTCCCGTGAGGGCCCTGTAGAACCGCCCGTGTAGCTCCTTGCTCTTCCATACCGCCCTGCGATCCTCGGTGCTTAGCACCACAGGTTTGCGCCAGTTCTCGTTTGCCAAGGAGAGCGGCGTGAGACCCTTATCTACTGCCACCACATCACGATGCATCTCACACTCGTTGTTAAGGAAATAATTCCTGAGATTGTACACCTCACGGTTGTGGAGATTTTTGGCGTTTAAAAAGCCCCGACCTCCACACTTCCGTGGGATGTACAATCTCATAACAGACGAGCGCGGGTGAAGCATACGGTGTGTGGTGAGCAATAGACGGACTCTCCGATCCAGGGCATCCAGCTCGGTCTGTGTCCACCTTAGTATGCCAAAGGAGTATGTGAGTAGGGGCATCACCCAGGCATTGAAGGCACGCACCTTGTTGCCACCTGACAGAAGACTATTAAGTACTTTTGTCAGCCGACCGAAGAAGCGCTCCTTCAACGCCTGTTTAATACCCACATCCTCAATGCCCAAAGACTGTGACATACCAAGGTATTTGTAGGTTTCTGATTCAGAGATAGATCTGAACGTCATTGTCTCAGAAAGCTGTAGATTTGTTGAATTTACTACTTTCCCCCGCTGTACATGCATAACTGCACATTTATCAACACCAAACTCCATCTTGATGGAACTACTGAACACTTCAGTGGTCTTCAGTAGTTCCAACAAGTCTCGGTTATTTGGTGCAAATAATTTGAGATCGTCCATGTACAGAAGGTGAGATATGACTTCACCCTCTCTCCGAAGCCGGCAACCTAGCCCCGAATCCTTCAGCAGATTGCTGAGCGGATTTAGAGCTAGGCAGAACCACAGGGGACTCAGACTGTCGCCCTGAAATATTCCTCGCTCAATCCTTATAAAGTCCTGCGGGCCAGGGGTGTCATCCCCGCCTCCTGGTTGACGAAGGACTGTGGTCCACTGCCTCATACACGCGCCAAGGAAGGATCTTAAAGCTGCATCAATTTTATACAGCTCCAAGATCCTCTTCAGCCATGAATGAGGCACCGAATCATAGGCCTTCTTGTAGTCAATCCAAGCGGACGAGAGGGCCCCTCTGTTCCGCCGGACTCTTTGGCAAATGGTCATGTCTATGAGGAGGAGCTCTTTAGTACCACGGGACCCAACCCTACATCCATTTTGAGCGGAGACCAAAATGTTGTTTGCGACCATGTGCGCGTTTATTTTTGCTCTCAAAATGGATGTAAGAAGCTTGTAGAGCGTAGGCAAGCACGTGATGGGTCGGTAGTTCTTCGCTTCCGTGGTACTACCGGACTTATAGAGCAGGAAGGTTACACCAGTTGTTAAGGAAGGCGGGAGGGAGCCAAGTTCAAGGGCTTGTTGAAATTGTGTTGCCAGCCGCGAGTGCGAGCATCGAAACCATTTTAGCCAGAAGTTGTGCAACCCATCCGGGCCAGGACTTTTCCAGTTCTGGGCCGTACGGATTGCACAACTTACGTCGGCGGGGATGATGGTGATAGCCCCCATTGGTTCGATGGACTCACACCCACGTTCAACAACACTCATCCACTCGCCCTCCGTGTGTTCAACGGGCGCCGACCAGATGCTACGCCAGAAATCAGTCATGGCAGTAGCATCCGGCAGTCGCATATCGGACACACGGGGGTCAGTTTCCTCCCACCTTCGGTATACCTTCCTTTGGTCACTTTGGAAAAGACGATTCTGCTTGAATCGGTCCACACGCTCTCTGTAACGGCGAATACGGCTTGCCCATGCATAAACTTTCTGCTTCAGAAAGTCGATGCGCTCTATGACATTGGCCATGTAGTCGCGGGGCTCGATATCCGTCCCCGCGAACGCCTGGTGCACAAAGCGCATTACTCGGGGGCGGTTATTGCCCCCCCTGAAGCAGATCAGCTTTGCAATGAGAGTCCTAAATGAGTTGATACGACGCTCGATCCGCACCTGCCATGCGGGGACACCCCCGGCGGTTCTAGGTGCACGTTCAGCGTCCGGAAACTTGACTCGAGCAACACGGCACGCCGCGATGGCCCCGCAGTACATGATCGAGTGCGTATCATCTAAGTCTTTACTAGTTCGCAGGAATGGATCTAGCAAATCATTTAGGGCTCCCATTAGCGCTAGATTGCGTCTATTCATAGGTAAGCGTGGTAATCGTGGCCTAGGGATGTTTGTGGAGCGATACTGCGTAATTACCTCTTCCAAAGTCCTCCTCAGTTGCTCATTGGCTGTACTACTCACACTCTGATTCGCGATCTCCTCCTCATCGACACTGGAATCAACCCGCGGCGCCCCCGATGCCAGGTCGGGTGCGGGCATCGGATCCGGCGACGTGGCGGGCGGATCCCGCGTCGATATGGAGGCCGCGCGAGCAGAGAGAGCCTCCAGGCGGAGCCGATCAAGTGTCGAGTCATCCAACCGTTTATCCCGCTGGATGACTCGGACCTGATCCGATAGTCGTTGCGCAGTCACGTTGATGGTTGGTTCAAGGAGCTGAAACAGAGGAAGTATCCGGTCACGATACGCGCACAGATTAGTTCCCCCCTCTGTAGCCCCATAATAGGCGCGCATGACGTTCTCATTAATGGATGAAGTCCATTGCATGCGACGCACTATACCACCGGCAGCGGGGGCCCTGGGCGGGGCAGGATGTCCCGCAGGCCCCAAGCGTGCCGGCAGCGGTGGCCGTCCCCGTCGCGCAGGTGGTCGTGGCGGCGGCGGCGGCGGCCCGCACTCGTCGCTCGACTCGCTGGTGTCGGGCGCAGTAGCGTACTTATCGCCCGACAACGATGGCGAGGAGACTGACGAGGCGGGCGCGGATGGTGGGCGTGCGTTGGTGGATTCCGCTTTTGTCCGACTTCTCGTTATCATGCTATGCAACCATATACGTGTTTCGCCTAGATCAGGTTTGAGCACAAGCTGTCAACGTGCTGTGTTTTGTACGTTCGTGATCCGTAATTGCATTTCAACTCGAGTATGCTGGTATTCCACATCTTGGGGTTATATTAGGGATCACTTTAAATTAAATTTGACCAAGTTTAGGCAAAATAACACGTATAAAAATATATTTTTAGCAAAATTTGATTACAAGACGTCTGTCATTGTCAGCGGTTGTTGTTTTTTTATTATTATTATTATTATTATTATACTTAAGAAAAAGTGACCAAACCCTCCGCATGCCCTTAGAGTATGGTCAACGGCGCCTAGCCGTTTCAAATTCAGAGATTGCATATACATGAGAAAATTTGTCAAGTTCCGCCGTGACCGGGTGGTCTAGTGGTCAGGACGTCAGCCGCGAAAGTTGAAGACGCCAGTTCAAATCTGGCCTCGGACACCGGAGGGTTTGATCACTTTTTCTTAAGTATATGACATCTATTTTCAGTTTATATATAGTAGTATAACTACTTAAAAATTGCAAATCAAAAAATATTGAACAAAATAATTTGATTTGCTTCAAGATTCATAGATGGCAGCACCATCTCTCTCGCTATACCAGAATCACGTAAGAGATTCGGATAGGAGGTGCAAGCACGTACTGCGCATGCCCTTAGAGTATGGTCAACGGCGCCTAACCGTTTCAAATTCAGAGATTGCATATACATGAGAAAATTTGTCAAGTTCCGCCGTGACCGGGTGGTCTAGTGGTCAGGACGTCAGCCGCGAAAGCTGAAGACGCCAGTTCAAATCTGGCCTCGGACACCGGAGGGTTTGGTCACTTTTTCTTAAGTATATGACATCTATTTTCAGTTTATATATAGTAGTGTAACTACTTAAAAATTGCAAATCAAAAAATATTGAACAAAATAATTTGATTTGCTTCAAGATTCAAAAAAGAACCGACTTCACTAAGCATCCACCTTTCCAACACCAAATGCTCGATCTGCTGTGAAAAATACTCAAATCACCATAGGTGTGCCGTGCCTATAATAGTTGAAGAGTTCCCTTGGTTTCTCCAGGATCTCATCATCAGATCCTGACCTGGTTACAATGGGACCAACTGTGAAGTATACTCTTTCAAACGAAAAAAGAATTTTTCAAATTAAAAAAAAAAAAAAAAAAAAAAAAACAACGACGAATTGATAACCTCCTCCTTCGAAATGTTGAAGTCGGTTGAAAACAGCTTACGTCTAGTATGTCGGGCGGGCCCTTGCTCATGTAGCGCCACGTCTGCACGAAGGCGGCGGCCGGCGCCAGCAGCAGCGCGCCCTGCTGCAGCGCCACCGCCGCCTGCCGCGCCCACATAGGCCAGTACCTGACACACACACACGTTTTACTCTATATTTATCTTTAATACTGACTCTACCTACTCCAATAACTATTTTTGCATGTTTTTCAATTAGGCGATTCCACTCATACAATAGTTTGTTATTAAATCACAAACATTGAAATAGTACATTACATCAGAGGCCGGGAAAACACGGATTTCCGGCCAAGTAGATACGAGGCCGGGAATCCGTTTTCACGCCGAGGCATGTATAGTGCTTTTCTCAAACATGCAATGAAATAAAATAAAATAAAAAAGCAAAAGGACAATGTTTTATTCAATCTAAAAAGCGACCATAAAGTAAAAATTAAAAAGTTAAAATCGGCTGTCCATAAAACCTCCCGCCATCTTTGACGCTGTCTGAATGAGGTTGGATGTTCAAACAAAAAAAGAGTTACTTTGCAGGCCTAGGCTGCTAAAAGTTGTATGAAATCCCATTTCAGGCCGCCTCGAGATGCTGCGCCCGAAAAAGGATACTTCCGAGTCTATTATAAAAGGTAATAACGTAAAGAGAATATTTCATTGCATGTTTAAGAAAAAATATTTTACCCAGTATGACTTGAACCTACGTCCAGGAATCAGCTCGGGAACGACAGGACAGGATCTCCACGTATACCTTTCTTGGAATAACAACCACATAAAAATCGCAGGTCGCAGGCCGTGCGCGTGTATTTCAATATGTGCATTAGTTACCATCAGTCATGTCTGATTTACTTAATAGCAATGAGCGGCGCGGGGACTAAGATTGGAGAGGGATTTTAAAACTATAACGAACTTAGTTACTTGACCCATAGCTTAATTGGTAAAGCGGTCGAGCCCCGGCAAGGCGTATTGATGTAGGTTCTACTGGGTTGTTTTTTTTTTTTTCAATGTTTGTATTTTAATAACAAACTCCACTCCAAGGCTAGCAGTGCGGACTGTGTGGTGAAATCGTCCGAAACAGTTTCATTAAGTCTATGATTTTGATCGAGTCGCGCGAACTCGCCGCTCGCGCCTAACGCTCAAAGCGGAACGATCAGAATGTATAGACTTGAATGAACCTGTTTTGGACGTCAGCGGTAGCCTTCACCGCCCCGCCAGTCGCGTTTTCAATATCCCGTATACATAGCTAACTTACATAGCCAACCATGAGAAAACGAAAGTAACTCTTGCATTGCTACGATACCTCAATATGCAGATAAAAAGATAATAGTAGTTTATGTAACTGTTACGTAATAAGGGTCCTTAAAACATGAGTGTGGTTTTATGAAATGAGCCGCAGGCGAATTTCATAATAAGATCACACGAGTGTTTTAAGGCCTAATTACGTACAGTTGCATACACTGCTTTATCTACACTCATATTATTTATTATAAATGCCGTATTCGGAAATCATAGAATGGCCGCCATTGCACCGCCGCGGCCATCTCGATTGTGTCGGCGTGGCCAACTTGATTGTGTCGGGGCTCGCGCGGGACCAATCGAGTTGGCCATGGCGGTAACATTATGTTATCAAATTCGATGTTCCAAATTTGAAACTCATTGCTTAACAATATTTGAGCATGCAAAGTTAAAATTACGTTACTGCCGCAGATAAGAAACTTATCATAGTTAAATCGTTTGTTGTAATGCTTGTCATTGTCTACGGTTTTTGAACGCATTTTAGAGTACTTACAGTATGAGTGTAGATAAAGATATTTATTATTCAATTTAGGCACATTACAATGCACTTATGAACGTCAGAGAGAAAAAAAACTACGACCGGTTCTAATCCTACACCTCTGACCCACTCTTTGTACTATATAGCACGCTTAAATCACAATGTAACTAGTTAAAAGCCGAATGTTTAGATTACGATTCAAAAGCAAAGCGGTTATTACTTACAGTTTAGGTTCGACAGATATTTTTAGATGTACGATGATTGAAGGAACCAATATGGATGTGTGGACAGTACAATAGTCAGTTTAAATGCTTACCCGGCGGGTTTCCTCCAGCTATACAGCTGCCGCTGCTGTCCACATCGGAAGTCCATCACACTGATAGCCTGAAAACAAAATACAATTACTTTGTATTTACTTTTATACTTGAGGCGCTGATAACCAAACAGAATTCGCGAATACGAAACCCGACTTTTAAGACTTGGGATTTATTAAGGGTAGATTTTGGGTCACTACTCATCAAGTACATTGGTACTTGTCATTGGACGGCATATCACATGGCAGGTCACCATGTAACAAAAAATATTATTAAAGCCTGACCAGAAATATACGATCATGCGCCATGTTGCGGAATTTCATTGGAACTAATTTCTTACACTGGCAATCATTTTAATGAAAGAATGATATGCATGTGTGAGGGCATGTGATAGGCTGTCACTGTTGTCAAGTGTCATTGAGGCGGTTTACTTGAATAAAAAGTGTTGAATATTAAATAATAAACGACAAAAAAATATTATTTTGCTCTGCTGCTGTAAATAATACGCTCGGGAAATGAAACTATTTCGCTGTGAAACATTTTCAAATCAATATCAGAGCTGACAAGTAAACAAATCAAGATGTCACCATACCATAGAGAATAATACGCTCTATGACTATACTGAACTGTTATCATATAAATGAGAATAATAGCGCCCTCTTGACAATAATGATATATTTTTGTTTAGGCTTTAAATATATTACCTAGTTGGTTACTAAGTTCTGTTACCAGATTTCTGACTGATAAAATATAAAATAGAATTTTAAATAAAAATTTAAAGTAATTATTTAATAGTCTAATTTCTAACGAACATAATATGGTATAATAATATACAAATCAGATGGAAAATTTATTGAAAATCGTTGTAAAGCACAAGATTGCTCGAAGACGCAAACACGCGATAAATTTAAGAAAATTACACTTTACAAAAGTGCATCAAATAAATATTGCACCTTTGTTTAGAAGGTTCCATTGCTTGTTTGTAAGAAACCTGTTTATTAGAGGTAATTGCGTGACCACCATTTAATTTTCTTGCGATATTATCCCACAGATATTCCCAGTTGAAACATTGCCTATTTTTTAAATTTGCACAAAAGACATAGATTTAGACTGCTATGGAACAAGCAGACTTGCAACGTATGGTCTAGTATTTTATCGGATAGACCCACGTGAACTATACATATACCACATTGAAGCTAAAGAATATAGCTAACGAATTGTGCAAGACTGTTGCGTCTTAAACGTGAATAAAAATAAATAGGATCATCAACATGAAAAAAAGGAGTGTAATTTTGACGTATATTTTTCACGCCTTTTTCCGAGTTATAAAAAAGAATTCTGAAAAACTGCGACAATAATTTTCATTTCAATAGATTGTAATCTATTGACTATTAAATAAGCTTTTAAATTATGTACATGAATAATTAAAATGATGCTACCTATTCCTATTTATTTAGTGAAAACTCTAGTAACAGAATTTAGTAACCGACTAGGTACTTATACGAAGCAAAACAGTATGACGTTGGACTGGAGAACTGGAAGACTGGCGATCCTGCCAATGTAAAAAATGACTGACGTACTATAAACTTACACAAAGCAGAACCGGTAGCGCCACAGTCCAAGTAAAACTGAGCAGGGTAGCCAGAGCGGTCTCAGTTTTAGTCCTAGCAGAGTACAAGGCTGTGACCACTTTGTCGGCGGAGTATTAAAATGACTGAAGTACTTACACAAAGCAGAACCGGTAGCGCCACAGTCCAAGTAAAACTGAGCAGGGTAGCCAGAGCGGTCTCAGTTTTAGTCCTAGCAGAGTACAAGGCTGTGACCACTTTGTCGGCGGAGTATTAAAATGACTGAAGTACTTACACAAAGCAGAACCGGTAGCGCCATAGTCCAAGTAAAACTGAGCAGGGTAGCCAGAGCGGTCTCAGTTTTAGTCCTAGCAGAGTACAAGGCTGTGACCACTTTGTCGGCGGAGTATTAAAATGACTGAAGTACTTACACAAAGCAGAACCGGTAGCGCCACAGTCCAAGTAAAACTGAGCAGGGTAGCCAGAGCGGTCTCAGTTTTAGTCCTAGCAGAGTACAAGGCTGTGACCACTTTGTCGGCGGAGTATTAAAATGACTGAAGTACTTACACAAAGCAGAACCGGTAGCGCCATAGTCCAAGTAAAACTGAGCAGGGTAGCCAGAGCGGTCTCAGTTTTAGTCCTAGCAGAGTACAAGGCTGTGACCACTTTGTCGGCGGAGTATTAAAATGACTGAAGTACTTACACAAAGCAGAACCGGTAGCGCCACAGTCCAAGTAAAACTGAGCAGGGTAGCCAGAGCGGTCTCAGTTTTAGTCCTAGCAGAGTACAAGGCTGTGACCACTTTGTCGGCGGAGTATTAAAATGACTGAAGTACTTACACAAAGCAGAACCGGTAGCGCCATAGTCCAAGTAAAACTGAGCAGGGTAGCCAGAGCGGTCTCAGTTTTAGTCCTAGCAGAGTACAAGGCTGTGACCACTTTGTCGGCGGAGTATTAAAATGACTGAAGTACTTACACAAAGCAGAACCGGTAGCGCCACAGTCCAAGTAAAACTGAGCAGGGTAGCCAGAGCGGTCTCAGTTTTAGTCCTAGCAGAGTACAAGGCTGTGACCACTTTGTCGGCGGAGTATTAAAATGACTGAAGTACTTACACAAAGCAGAACCGGTAGCGCCACAGTCCAAGTAAAACTGAGCAGGGTAGCCAGAGCGGTCTCAGTTTTAGTCCTAGCAGAGTACAAGGCTGTGACCACTTTGTCGGCGGAGTATTAAAATGACTGAAGTACTTACACAAAGCAGAACCGGTAGCGCCACAGTCCAAGTAAAACTGAGCAGGGTAGCCAGAGCGGTCTCAGTTTTAGTCCTAGCAGAGTACAAGGCTGTGACCACTTTGTCGGCGGAGTATTAAAATGACTGAAGTACTTACACAAAGCAGAACCGGTAGCGCCATAGTCCAAGTAAAACTGAGCAGGGTAGCCAGAGCGGTCTCAGTTTTAGTCCTAGCAGAGTACAAGGCTGTGACCACTTTGTCGGCGGAGTATTAAAATGACTGAAGTACTTACACAAAGCAGAACCGGTAGCGCCACAGTCCAAGTAAAACTGAGCAGGATAGCCAGAGCGGTCTCAGTTTTAGTCCTAGCAGAGTACAAGGCTGTGACCACTTTGTCGGCGGAGTATTAAAATGACTGAAGTACTTACACAAAGCAGAACCGGTAGCGCCACAGTCCAAGTAAAACTGAGCAGGGTAGCCAGAGCGGTCTCAGTTTTAGTCCTAGCAGAGTACAAGGCTGTGACCACTTTGTCGGCGGAGTATTAAAATGACTGAAGTACTTACACAAAGCAGAACCGGTAGCGCCACAGTCCAAGTAAAACTGAGCAGGGTAGCCAGAGCGGTCTCAGTTTTAGTCCTAGCAGAGTACAAGGCTGTGACCACTTTGTCGGCGGAGTATTAAAATGACTGAAGTACTTACACAAAGCAGAACCGGTAGCGCCATAGTCCAAGTAAAACTGAGCAGGGTAGCCAGAGCGGTCTCAGTTTTAGTCCTAGCAGAGTACAAGGCTGTGACCACTTTGTCGGCGGAGTATTAAAATGACTGAAGTACTTACACAAAGCAGAACCGGTAGCGCCACAGTCCACGTAAAACTGAGCAGGGTAGCCAGAGCGGTCTCAGTTTTAGTCCTAGCAGAGTACAAGGCTGTGACCACTTTGTCGGCGGAGTATTAAAATGACTGAAGTACTTACACAAAGCAGAACCGGTAGCGCCACAGTCCACGTAAAACTGAGCAGGGTAGCCAGAGCGGTCCCAGTTTTAGTCCTAGCAGAGTAGGCTGTGACCACTTTGTCGGCGGAGTATTAAAATGACTGAAGTACTTACACAAAGCAGAACCGGTAGCGCCACAGTCCACGTAAAACTGAGCAGGGTAGCCAGAGCGGTCTCAGTTTTAGTCCTAGCAGAGTAGGCTGTGACCACTTTGTCGGCGGAGTATTAAAATGGCTGAAGTACTTACACAAAGCAGAACCGGTAGCGCCACAGTCCAAGTAAAACTGAGCAGGGTAGCCAGAGCGGTCTCAGTTTTCGTCCTAGCAGAGTACAAGGCTGTGACCACTTTGTCGGCGGAGTATGGCCGCCCGCGGACCACGAACACTCCCACTGTGAGAGCCACTTGCACGGCGCAGGTCACCCAGGAGCCGACCCACACGTAGTCTATGAAGTGGACGAGGCGAACTCCCGCCTGAAAAATATACATTTACACTGAAAAAAATTAAGTCCAACTCAATCAATCAATTAATCAAACACTTAAGAGCCATGCTCTTGTCGGTGCAACTCAAAGTGGGCTCTCCATTTGCTTCGGTCCCAGGCCTCCTCTTTGATCTCTTGGTACGACCTGACCTTAACATTATTTTTAATTTGGTCTATATAATTAATTCTAGGTCTTCCCCTTCCTCGCCTTCCTTCCATTTTTCCTTCAACTATCTTCTGTATGAAGTTGTCATGTCGTATGAGGTGGCCCATCATCCTTCCTCTTCTCGACTCTATGCTATCCATCAACTGCCTCTTTTCTTCCACTCTTTCCAGCACTTCTTCGTTCGTCACTCTCTCAGTCCAGCTAATCCTCCTAACATCAGTCAGCTAAGTCCAACTAACATGCTTTTATCCATAGCCTAATTATAAAGGTCATTTAAATTTTTGACAGCTCGTCCGAAAAGACCTCACCTACGTCACATAATGATGCCATTCGTTGACATCTTCAATTCAGTCAGGGAGTTTAATTAATACACTATTCATGTTCAAAAATTTTAGCGTGCCGTTACTAAATTTATTTTGTGTTTTTTAATTATTTTATACCTAAAATAAGCTTCATATAATTTTAAGTAATTTAATATAATACTTTTAGTTGACAATTCATTTACGGCATGTAATTTAATGAGGACTTTTTTTAACATTGTGGCAGTACAAGTATATTACAGTACGAGTATTACACTGACAGACGGCCATATTGTATTATCTCTGTTTCTTTTAAACTTATCACGCCGTTTCATTTTTGTCTGAGGTTCCCAAATATTTGATAGATATATAATGTATATAATAATAGTTGCTCGTAATAAATATTGGTGTAGTGTAACTGCGTGTAAAACTTCATACCGACGCACTGAATGTGGAATTACGCTAAAATATTTTATAAGTTACGTTGTAAATGTAATCTTTAGTAACATATTTATGAGTTTAATTTATTTTTTCAATGGACTAAGCCGTTTAGTAGAAATCAATACGCAAATTTAACAGTATAACGGCATGTCGTTAACTTTGTATAACGGGGAAACTATAAGTAATAGGAATAAATCAAACGTTGGTAATATTGTACTAGAGATGCGCCGAATATTCGGTAATTATTCGGTATTCGGCATATTCGGCATGTTTTTCAATGTTCGGTATTCGGCCGAATTATTCGGTAAAACTGCCGAATATTTACCGAATAAACATATGACATTTATCTAATAATAAATAAATCATTCATACTATTTATCGCTCTTAAAAGTTAAGTTATATATTTATTGTTATTACTTATTTTATTAGGCATATAATAAAACAAGAAAACTTGATTTTAGCATAGACATAAACAAAAAGGAATATGAGTGACGTTCATAATAAACAAAACTAAAATGTGGTCCAGCACCTACACACTTGTAAAATGCTCCACACCGCTATAATGTATGTGCATCATGGGCAAAAGAGATAAACCTATATAGTTAACACGGGCACGCAAGGGAGACCTCCATATTTTTCGCATTGCACAAAGTGTGACTGAGAGACTGCCACACGACTAATTCAATATAGGTGCCGGTAGCTATATTTTATGGCACAGAATCGAGCGCCATATCTTCCTTTTTGTATAAATCAATGGATTTTAGTAAGCTTAATTATACAGTTCATCACCATATCAACGTCTGTCATCAATTCACCATCAATAACAATTGCAAATGTTGACATTGACAATGCCAAGGTCGCATACACATATTATTTTACTAGAAATAAGGGCGAGCGGGAGGGGTTGAATTCGCGCTCAGCCAGCCGCGCGGACCTGCATAAACCTGTTTAGTTTTACCGAATAATTCGGCCGAATATTCGGTTCGGTAAGATCTGAACCGAATGTTCGGCCGAATATTCGTATTCGGTAAAGTCTGTATTCGGCGCATCACTATATTGTACTTACATAGAATAAAGATTTTTTTTTTTTTGGATTGACCCATTAATGAAGAATATCCCATAGGCGTACCGCACCACACATTAGAGCGGCATTTAGCTATTCATAGACAAAAGCGGAAATTTGTCTATGGTAGGCTGAATTTTTGTATGGAGGCCATAGACAAATTTCCGCTACCATAGCCCAATTTCCGCTTTTGTTTACGAATAGCTAAATTCCGCTCTAATGTGTGGTGCCCCTTAAAAACTACATCATTTATGGCCGGCCATGAATTCCGTCATAGGGACACCATAAGTAGATAATATTCAATACTGTGCGGAAAATTGTCTATGGTTTGTGGAAACCGCGGATCTTCCGCATCATTTTCAAAATCCGCATCCGCCTCCGCATCAAATCGATGCGGAGCTCATGCGGATGCGGATGTGGAACAAGTCGGTACAGGAACGTCTCTGCGACGGCGCACGTGCTAGGTAAAGTAACGTAGGTAATTTCACCATTACCCAATCGGAATATTGTTACATTTTCGTGATTCGTCGATCGAGCTCCATGTCCTTGACGGATAGCGACAAGAAATGACGAGTTTGTTTTGTTTTGATTTTAGTGTTGAAATGCTATTGTAGGGCGAAGGGCTTTGTATGATGTGAGTAGTACAAAACTTTAATATTTGTTATTTTTGTGTACTTATCTTACATCCGCATCCGTATTCCAGGGATGTGAGCCTTTTAATATCCGCATCCGTGGATGTCAAAAAATCAGTATCCGTAATATCCCTGATACAGAGCTCCTTTTTTGACGTTATGAATCATGTTGTCCCTTCTTAACGCATGACAAGTTCTCTTTCTCACTTAGGGAAACGTATTGGATACTAAATGTCAAACTCATTTTTTTTGACAGAGATGCACACTTGCACACCCTTGGTATGGTGTCGTTTAGATATACCCAATGATTTGTTTTTTAATGGCACGGCATTTAATTTGCATTCTTATTAATTATTATAATGTCTAGTATAATTACTAATAATAGAGGTAATCCTCTACTAAATAATTTTCCCTATTTTAAAAGTTTGAGAACCGCATCGTTCCTTGATGACGTCAGTGTGGTCACTGACGTCACGAGGTGTCAAAAATTTAAATGACCTGTATAATTAGGCTATGCTTTTATCTTAGTTGCTAATAAAATGTTTGGAATAAAAATGTATTTGTTTACTATATCTAACTTTATGATAACTTTTACTAAGTTCTCTCAGCTTCAACAGACAAGATCTTATTAGGCTCATATGCACTCAAAATGCGTGTTACATTAAATAAGATCTTCATTGAAGCAAACATATTTTTTGAGTGTAAATGTTTACTGCTACTAGAAGTCTGGAAGTATTTTTGAGTGTGGAACACTTACAAATCAAATATATTTGAACTTAGTAAATTATTGCGGGAACAAATCAAAGTTATGATCCTTAAAATCCTAAATAGCAGCGACAGTGCTTACCAAAGTAATAAGTATTTTAGTATGCATCCATTTCTAAATAAGCCCTTGACGTCATTGTGGGGATTGCAGGAGGCGAAGCATATAACGCAGGTAGGAAAGAATTACAAACGTTTTATGTGAATTGTGAAATAACAGTAACATTCCGGTAGTTATATTTTTCTTTCTTTTATACAGAGGGTAACAAAAATAGTTTTATCAAAAAAAATGTTTTAGAAGACCTCTATTTGTTTTGAAAGACCTATCCAACGATACCGAACACGATAGCGTTGAAGCGAAAAAAAATCACCCCCACTTCATGGGGGAGGTACCTTAACAAAAAATATTTTTCCAGTTTTTATTCTACCGCTTTGTCGGTGTGATTAATTTCTAGTGCTAACGATCACGAGCTAGACTGCGGACAGACGGACGGACCGACGGACTTGGCGAAACTATAAGGGTTCCTAGTTGACTACGGAACCCTAAAAAATGATACCTCCTAATTTATTTACATTACCGATCACTACAATGAGTTTAATAATCAATCTCAACATCGACCGAAATACGCAATTTAATCCTACAGTTGGTTCGTTTACTTGTATTACATTAAAATTCTACAAATAGGAAAATTTTAACTGAATGCAACCAACTACCTTGACATTTCATCCAACCAACAGAGCACAACAATAGTGCATTACAGTATTTCTTAATCTGCTACAATTGATTTATGTAACTATTAAATTGGATCATATGTATCGCTCAAGGTCATTGCCATATGTACGAGTATAATGTACTAGCTGTGCCCGCGGCTCCGCCCGCGTGGAATTCGGTCTGTGTCAGTAAGCGGCTAATTCACCCCTAATTTCTCTCCCGCTACCCTGGAGGCGGAACTTGAAGTAAAGTTGACAGATGGATACGCTAGAGGACAGTAGTCCTGATATTTTTTTTACAATTACCACTAAATGAAACTACACTCAAAAATCAATACTTATTTTGTCCTTATATTTTTTTTGCCATGATTTAAACGACATAGAGTAATCGGACGATACAGTAACACTTTCGTATTTATATGTTCATGTCCACGGCAAATATCATCCAAATCGATCCTCCCGTCAAATCAGTCTAAGCATGAAAGGTAAGAACAGGCGCGGTTGCAGCGCGGTTGAAATTTGGGGGAGGGGCGCACAAATGCAGAAATGATTTTTTGAGGGGGTCAGCAATGATTTTTCTATTTGAGGTGTACTCGGGGGGGGGGGGGTCCAAATTTAACTCAATCGAGTGTAGTGGCTACCCCCCCCCCTTTTAGACGTTGAATTTTCATAGGCTACGTACATATAACCTGGCTGGGGATTTTCTTGAATTGGAATTAGTAATCCTTAAGGGGTCATTTCTGGGATAACAATGTAAAAAAAAAACCGGCCAAGAGCATGTCGGGCGATGCTCAGTGTAGAGTTTCGTAGTTGCCGCCCTGTTACAAAACATCAGTTCAAAAGATCGTTTTTTAAGGGATATTTGGCGGCGCTGATAATTCATAATTTTTTTCTATTTTTTTGGACCCACGGTACAAAAGTTAGACGGAGGAGACGCTTTCAGATCTAATATTTACGAAACTATCAGTTTCACCCAAAAGATGTATTAGAAGACCTCTATTCTTTTTGAAAGACCTATTCAATAATACCCATCACAAAAGGGAAGTGAAAAAAAAATTCACCCCTATTTTATGTGTACCCTAATAAAAATATTTTTTTTAGTTTCTATTCTATTAATTTGGCGGTGTATTTAATGCACATACTGATACCAAATTTCAGCTTTCTAGTGCGAATGGTCACTGAGCTAGACCGCGGACAGACGGACAGACAGACGGACGGACAATACGGACATGGCGAAACTATAAGGGTTCCTAGTTCACTACGGAACCTTAAAAAGAGATAAATAGTAGTTTATGTAACTGTTATATAATAATAAATTTTTGAATTTTTGAAATTTTTGAAATTTTTTAGATTTTTGAAATTTTTTAGATTTTTGAAATTTTTGAAATTTTTGAATTTTTTGAATTTTTTGAAATTTTTGAAACTTGAAATTTTTGAAATTTTTGAAATTTTGAAGTTTTTGAAATTTCTGAAATTTTTGAAATTTTTGAAATTTTTGGAATTTTTCACTTCGCACTTTCACTTTTCCCTACACTTCACTTCACTTCACTTTATTCTATTTTATATTAATTTTATTCCATTCCACTTTATGTTTCTCGCTTGACGCGTAACGGTCACGTGACTTTTTTTCGCCTAGCCCCTATCCGCGAACCGTGCGATAAGGAACTTAGTTCCAAAACTACCGCCGGTTCTAACCCTACCCCTCTGGCCCGAGAAGTATTATGACCGAAAAGAAACTCGACGGGAATTATTTTTTTCAAAACAGTAATACATTATTAGATCTTAAAGATATAAAATAATGCGTAGTTCTTCAAGAAGACATATCAAAACAGCTTACCCTTTATGTAGCTATTGTTTAATTATAAAGAAAAATAAATCCTAATCTGACTGCTTCACAAAACGTTTGATATGTTTTCCAACCTAAACGGTGTCCTATAAATGTTAGATGATTTTGTAGTCGTTTCTTGTTTGGGCCATGCATCTTTGTCCGTCATATATAGTCCTCGAACCCGCAAAAATCATTTGACATTAATGACATTTTCAAATATTTCTTAAGAGCGGGTAAAGATAAAGGACAATGGGCAAATTAGTATGGGCACTGTCCCCACCCACCAACAGAAACGAAATCTGATGATTTGTTATTATGACGAGGATTGCCCTTTGAATGGGGTTTTCTTGGAAAACCGTATTTTGTTTATATATATATATATATATATATATATATATATATATATATATATATATATACGTCACATACATATATTTAGGACAGACATCTTCAATTTTCTTTAAGAGTTTTGGCTAAAAATATTAATAATTTTAAGTTAACACTGATAATATGTATCATATATCATATGTTAAGTAGTATTGTAGATCTAAAAATATATAGCTCTATAAGCGAATTTTTGTTATCCTTTTTTTTTAACCAACTTCAAAAATAAGAGGTGTATTTTTTTAAAAGAAATGTTGTTGTTTATTATTGCTAGTAACATAATGTTTCTGTAACCTTCTTCTTGTTACTTTCAATGTACATTGTACTTTGTAACAAAATATATATGAAAACAAAATACGGTTCTCCAAGAAAACCCCATACATATGGTGATCCTCGTCATAGTAAAAAATCATCAGGTTGCCAAGATCTATTAAATGAGACATGTTTCGTTTCTGTTGGTTGGTGGGGACATTTTGCCCATGGTCCTTTAAAGCATCGACGCGTAACTTGTTATAAATATGAAACCTTGACCAAAAAAATTACAAACTATTTCAATACCAAATTTCATCTAAATACGTACAGCGGTTATTGGTTGTTTCTTCCCCATGTAAACTTCCACCCCTTTTGCATCCGCTTAAGGGATAATTTCTGAGATAAAACTATTTTATTTCCTTTTCCAGAGCTCAAATTATCTCCATACCAAATGTTATCTAAATCAATTCTGCGGTTAATAATTCCCTATACAAATTTCCAACTCCCTTTTCACCCCTTTAGGGTGGATTTTCGGGGTGAAAACTATCCTTTGTCCTTTCTAAGGACCCATAGTATCTCTATATCAAATTTCATCTTTATCAGTTCAGCGGTAAAAAAACCCTCATAACAACTTCTAACCCCCTTTTCACCCCCACAAGGGTTTATTTTCGGGATGAAAACTATTCTGTCGTTTCTTGGGACTCAAATTATCTCCATACTCATTTCTATTGAAAAATCTCCATACAAACTTTCAACCCCCTTTTCACCCTCTCCAGGGTTAATTTTCGGGATGAAAACTATTCTATCGTTTCTCGGGACTCAAATTATCTCCATAATAATTTCTATTAAAAATTCTCCATACAAACTTTCAACCCCCTTTTCACCCCTACAGGGTTGATTTTCGGGATGAAAAGTATTTATTATCCTTTCCCGGGACTCAAACTATCTCTTTACAAAATTTCATCAAAATCCGTTCAGCCGTTTTCACGTGATGCGCGGTCAAATAAACAGACAAACAGATAAACAGACAAACAGACAAAAATTCTAAAAATTGTTGGAACGTGTTCTGTTATCGATTCTAAGTATCCCCAGCCAACTTTTTTTCGAATATATTCCATGTACAGACTTTCGACCCTCTTCAGCTTTATTATATGTATTGATTCATTCATAGTTTAAGATAAGATTAAAACTATTATAAAACTATGTTTAAAACAAACAATAAAAGATAAATCAGTTTAATGGTTTTTGTCGTTTATTATAAATTGAGTTTTTTATAATTATCTGCGATGTTCTAGAGTAGACATGAGTCGTTCACGAGTGAATGATTTAAATGAACATATATTTTGATTCAACTCAATCACTCTTCAACTAACTGAAATCTCAGTGTTTACAGTGTTACTTGCTCGCTCTTTCCCACTCATGATTCGAATGAGCCGGCTGAGTCAAACGAATGAGACGATGCGAATTTGCGAATCGATCCACTGAGCGATATAATATAAGTGATATATCTCCGCGAGCGAAATATATGAATCAATCTTCAATTTTGTAAAGCGTTTTGCGCATACCGATGGGCGTCATTAGACTACTGATTCAGTGTTGTAAAGTGATATGGGAATCAATGAAGGAATGTGACACAGAAAATAAATGATAGATAGAAGTCGTTAGGCGCCTACCTAATACCTAGAAGGGCTTTAAGGTGAGGCGTGTAAAACAATAAAAATTATAGTAATATTCGCCGCATACTAATGTACAATCCAAAAGATTTTAACGGTGTATTCCAGATCATATTTAGAGACTAAAATGTCCTGTAAACTTTTCTGAAATTCGCCAATTTTCAGAACTAAACTCAAACATTTATTCAGTAAGTAGGCCACAAGGGAACTTTTACACGTCAGATAGTTTATCAAAGTAAAAGAGAAAAAAAAACTACACCGGTTTGGGGGCGTCCATTAATCGCGTCATATTGTTTAGGGGGGGGAGGGGGTCAAGAAAAAATCACCAATGATCACCACAGGGGGGAGGGGGGTCTGGACACATATCACGTGTAATTTTTTTGTTCCTTGTGCTCTACTGTATTATGGTCAATAATAAAAATTATCAACTTTTAAATGAATCAATCTGTCAAAAGCAGAGTGAAATTGCACTAGCACTATGATTGTAAATAAGTTTTAATGGCATTTGACATATTATTTTGTGATTTAGGTTTTTAGGGTTCCGTAGCCAAAGTGGCAAAAACGTAACCCTTATAGTTTCGTTATGTCCGTCCGTCCGTCCGTCCGTATATCACATCCATTTTACTCGGAAACTATAAAACGTATATCTTAATAAATATTTAAATATAAGGTGTGTTTTTGTATGCCGCTCCTTAGTTTTGTAGTAAAATTGCTGAAAAAGATATTTTAAGGAGGGGCACTACTCCATACATGTAATTATTGGTCAAAAAAAATTTTTTTTACCAAATATCGACATGATGCACATCACTCGATAGTTCTTTCAAAATAACTCTTGTCTTGTTGTCCTGAACATCAATAAAAAAAAATAAAAAAAAAACATTGAGGTCTGTTTGAATTTTTTTTTAGTGAATATTTTAAGAAAATATCGCCCCGTAAGTCTAAAAAACTTGTGTCCCCCTGTCACTTTTGAACCGGAGATCCAAAAAATTGAGAACATTATCGGTTTAGGAATTATTGAGTTATCTCCTAAAAACTCATTTCATACGCAGATCGACCTTTTGATATTACTTTTTCGATAGTAGGTACGAAACCGCGTGGTCCGACACGCACTTGGCCGGTTTTTTTCTATTAAAGATAATTTTATTTTGTATGTATACATGTAGTTTCATTTTTTTTCCCTTTACGTGTACGTACGTTACGTAAGTAGGTTCACGTGTTAGAAAACTGTACTTACTTTAGTTAGCAAAAAATTACACGTCATACTGGACAGGGGGGGGAGGGGTCCTGAAAATATCACCAAAGATCACCATGGGGGAGGGGTATAAAACAAGCCAAAAACGTATGACGCGATTAATGGACGCCCCCTTTCATATTTTTCGGTTTGTGATTTCGTGCAGTCTTTTTGATTTTTTTGTCCAAAATTGACCTCAAATACCATGTATTTGCTTCTTTTGGCCTAAGTAAGGAATGCGCGGTTAAATCTTTTGGGTTGCTCTTGAGCACGTTGTATAAATCTGTGCATTATCCCAAGGTTACATTTTTTAAATTTTATTACTATTTCTAAAACTTTATACTTACATCAGTAGTAAACACCAGTCCGACGCCCAAGCCGACTACGCAGCTCAGGAACGTGATCGTCGTCTCCCACACCTTCAAAGCTGATGCATTGATGGCCATGATGCCGGTGATGACGCAGTGCCATATAGCCAGCTGTTGCGCTATGCCGAACATTATGAGGATGAAGTAGAAGATCACCGCCCAGGCTGGTGATAGCTGGAAATAAAAAATCTATGAATGAAACTCATAAAACGTGGCGTGGCGTGAGTTATAATGATAGTTTATTTAACTCCTAGCCTAGTCGGTAGTGACCGAGCCTACAAAGCATGAGGTACCAGGTTCGAATCCTGGTCAGGGCATTTATTCGTGTGATTATCATGGACATTTATTCCTTTATCTATATCACGGGTTCCCAACCTTTTACTCTATGCGCCTCACTCAACATTATGCTAAAACACTACGCCCCCCTAGGGGCCGAAATGGAGAGTCAAAACCGGGCACCGTCCCCGCTGCGGTACAGGCCTTATACAGTTTAAATCTGGAGCCGCTTGCTGCGCCTCCCCTTGGGTCACTCAACGCCCCCTAAGGGAGGCGTGCCCCACTGGATGGGAATTCCCGATCTATATCTATCTAAATATTATACAACACATGCTTACCGTGGAAATGTGTCGATTTGTGTAAGATTGTGTAATAATATTTATTTATTCCCTGAAGTAGAATTTTTAATTGAATGAAGTAATCCGACAGCTCCTGGCATAAGTGGATTGGTATGTAAAGTGCTGTCAAATTAGTCTTCACCGAGTAAAAAAATCTACTTAAGCACAATGTAGGAAAAAATGTGATGTTTATATTAACAACACAGGCCATAGTAACGAACAGAGCTAATATTTCAATGAATCTGTGTTGTATTGATGTACTAAAACGATTTGGACCCACATGGCCATGAAAATTAAGTCGTATATTTATACGGTAACACAAATATGATTTGCTACGACTATTAAGCGTGGCAACTAAATTACAATAGGATGCGATAATGAATTGATCGATTTAACACATAGCCAACATAACTTAGTGACGTGTGAACATTGTTACCAATTGTATGAATTAACAAAAGCAGGACACTCAAAGAACGAACAGGTCGGAGATAAAAGACGTTTAGGTACTTTTTGCATGAAACATGTTTAATTTGTTAAATACGTAAATCCAGTCACTGGTAGGTATAATAGCCAAGCGGTAAGGTGTATGCACACCTGTTTTCATTGAAGTGGGTTTTGTTTTGAAAGATACTAGACACAGTGTCTAGTATCTTTCAAAACAAAACAAATAATACTATGTATTTGGGTATGATTTAATTGGTCTGCAAAAAAATATGTTTTTGTCAGCAGAAAAATCAGTTGGATCAGCAAAATTCTGACCTAACCTGGCCCTTGATGACGATCAAATTCTTCTACTAACCAAAATATATTTTTGTGAACCATTTTATTACTTCCCATATAGTATTTCATACTAATTTCAGTATAGTACTACTCGAAACAAGTGTACGAAATATGATATAATTTATTATAAGTTGATTTTCAGTGACGGGGTACGCCTAGATATGTATGATATTATAATAAGTATTTATTAATTTATTAAAACTGGTGTACAATTTCTACAGTTGTAAATACAAAACTAAATATATTTTCGACTTAAAAACCCATTACCCGTTTTAATACAAAATTAATACAGTTAGGACCATGAGTACCAAACCTAAGTCTTAGCACTTAGACCTTGTGTATAAACTCTAAAGAAAAATATCATTAAAATGTGCCCATAAACAATAATTTCAACTTTTCTGGTTTTAAAAGTTTATCATCGATTGACAATAAAAATGCAAAAAGATTTGACAGCGGTGGGATTCGAACCCACGCCCTTTCGGACTGGTGCCTAAAACCAGCGCCTTAGACCACTCGGCCACGCTGCCTGTGTGCAAGTCGTGCGAAATAGGCTAACTGTTTATGATACGTGAATTAAGGGTTTATAAAAGGGAGTTTTATAGTTTTTCATTTATACACGGTGCTCGTGAGGATTGCGAGAGACTTTAACAGTGCATTCCTGATCATAATTGGAGACTAAAATGTCGTATAAACTTTTCTGGAATTCGCCTAGTTTCAGAGTTACTATCAATTAAATAAAAAAATATTTTTATTGTGACTCAGTGCAAAACGCTTTTTTGATGGCGATTTCACCCTTTATGTCTAGTCTAGACATTCTTATTGACAGATATCACAGTGCCAAGGAATACTTTACGTAAACTATTTTTTACGAAAAAAAATGTACTAATTTATTTTACGTCACACCTGGCCATAACGTAAGTTTTGCCGCACGCTACGCGTACGGTAAAACTCGCATTATGGCCAGATGGAGACGTAAAATTGTGTACTCACCACGGGCAGTAAAAAAGAAAGCCCTCTATCGCATATTTACAACCCTCGCCTGCGGCTCGGGTCACAAATACCTGCGATTTCGGGCTTTCTTTCTTTTACAGTCCTTGGTAAGTAATGTACTATTAATCGACAGTTTTACCAATAACATTTATGTTTTCATGTTCAAAATCATAAAAAAATCGAAAAAAAAAAACAAAAAAAAAAAATTTTTTTTTGGCGAAATTGACCTAAATTTATATAACATTTATTACTCCTTATGACCTCAGAAATTCGTGGTTAAAATCTCTCGCAATGCTCACGAGCACCGTGTATATACGAAATAGTTGCAAAGCCTGTAGATAGTGCTGCCGTTGCACAGTAGGTACGGGACACGTCTGATAATATGGATATATTTAATGTGACAAAAACAGGTAGACTTTACGCCTTGGTAATAGAGCCGTGGCTACATATTTTTGTCAAATTAAATGTATCCATATTTTCAGACGTGACTATATGTGGTAGCTTCAGGTGTCAAAACTTAATGTTTGACAATTCAGTTACCACAAAACAAACTTATGGCGCCTTACAACGCCATCTTCTTAAGCTGTCGCACTCATAAAACGCTTAAACTTTAGTTTGAACAATTTTTTGATTTTGATTTGATTTGATTTTCTACAGGCATCCTATCTAAAGGAATTGACGGTTTAACCCTTTGAACGCCAAGCATCGGACGGAAAAATCGTGCCCTCAGCGCGCGCGAACGCGCGAGGTAACTCGCTTATATTATAAAATGAATAACTGAATAAATATTATGAGACAATCTTACACAAATCGACCTAGTCCCACGGTAAGCTCAATAAGGCTTGTGTTGTGGGTACTAGGCGACGATATATATAATAGATATATACATATAAATACTTAAATACATAGAAAACATCCATAACTCAGGAACAAATATCTGTGATAAACACACAAATAAATGCCCTGACCAGGATTCGAATCCGGGACCTCCTGCTTGGTAGGCAGGGTCACTACCGACTAGGCTAGGAGGCCGTTATATCACGCGCTGGCGCTGAGGGCACGATTTTCCGTGCGCGTGATTTGACGTCTTTGACGGTCAAAGGGTTAAGCCTTTATAAGGCAGAGGGAATATATTTCCCACCATTATTTGAACTTTATCTCAAAGTGATAGGGTTCAATTTCGCCTAATTTCTGACACTCTTTTGCCTTATAAAGGGTTAAGAATTCTTAAATGTAAGAAGACATGCATTACACTAGATAAAAGGTTATTGTAGCCGCATCATAGTTGCATAAGACGAAAGATTTCGATACACATTGTGCTAGCCTTTCTCATGGTTACGACAGTTACCGCTGCCGCCGATAGCGATCTCTGAGAAAAACTTACATTCCAACATTGTTGCATTATGTATTAGCATAAAATGGAGATACTTAAGCATATATTTACGGCAAATCCATACATATAATTTTTAATATAGATGCTCAAAAAGTGTTTGGTAGTTGTTTAGTATGCGTAAAGTTAGATTCGTGTACTAGTGCTTATACCTTTCCACCCTTAAAATTGTAATTTGTATCAATTGTTATTATTTTTTAGATTATTTTTGGATCCATATTGTAAAACCCATTTAAAATATGGCTTTCATTTGACTTTCAATATGACTTACCATGTAATGAGCATGTTACGCTATGGTTAGTAAATAAATGAAAAAAACTTAAAAAAACAATAACTTCTCTCAGATTTTTGTGTAAAAAATACAAATGGGAATCACCCAGCCCAGCCTTTGATAAGTACACAGTATAAATTGACTCATAATATGGATAAAATACCATTAGATTCACCTGTGCCTATTATTTCTATGACTAGACACTATTGTTGAAACATAATAAAAAGGAAATGAAGTTTCTATTTCAATTCTGCTATTTTATGCTCAATGTCAAGTACAACTTAATCATAATTTTTTCCAACATCAATATTACCATTTTACAAGCTTTTTTGTACCTTGCCGTGTTTGGGTCAAATCTTGCAAGATAAATTTGACTCACTCTGGAATGGGTCAAATTTAATCGGTTGGATTAACTAGAAGTTTGGTATTGATATACATATAAGTTGGATAACAAAACAATACAATATTACGATGACTTGACATCCGAGCTGATTCGATGATTAAGACCAGGGTTGGCCAGAGGAACTCTGTGATAAATAGTAATGTCATGAGTTTGTTAAAATCTCTTTAAGTAGCTACAATAGGGATGATGACACATGTTGAATTATGCAATAAAACTTCAAAATTTTTCAATTTTTTAAAGTACGAAATTAAAAAAATTTTTTAACATTTTACAGTTAAATAATTTGTATGGTAACCATATACATAAACGCAACATTTCACTGTAAAAATAGCAATTTCATAATTTTTCCATACTTTAAACAGGGCAACTATATGGTCACGACCACGTCACTTTTGCACGTCATTTTGTTAGGAGCGTTTCGAGAAACAAATGAAAATCTCAGACTTTAAGTCTAATTTCTGACTTTTGTGTTGCTTTAACGCAATTGGCCGCATATAGACATTTGATTCTCACAACAAAACGAATCGATTGATACCATACATGAAAAAAATTCACCATGCCTATACTGTTGAAAGAAAAGTACAGTCTGCATTAAAAAAATGTTTCATAATAATTATTTTATGAAAATAAAAATGGTTACAATAAAAAGTGAACGGTGGCATCTTACCACACAATCCGTGTCTTAAAGCGACGCGTACGAAACAAATTGACCATCGACACCTGCCATCAACACTAACCCAGTTTCCATTGTAAGACTAATGATGAGATTCGCGTTACTTTAGGGTTCCGTAAGTATTAGACATATCCGAAAAAAAATCTGAAGTAAGTACTATATACGAATTCAAAATAGCGCGGCGTTCCTATAGCCCATTGGGTATGTATTTTTTAAGAACGTAAACATTATAGTGGAGTACGGGAACGCCTTTTTAACCTATAAAATTATATAAGTAACTCACAAGTCCGATTTTATTTTGCGACCTGTTAGAATACGTTTAGTACTAATAGTAGGGTTGTCTAAGGTGTTTCCTACGCACCACCCAGGGATCACGTTACTCTGCACGTGATCCCTGGGTGGTGCTAAAAAAGTAAAAAACTTGGCAGCTGCACTGTCCCATCTGGACCTCGCAGCACCCACTGGATTTTCATTATCATCTGCTTTCCCATTACTACTACCCTAGGGAAGAAATACCTATCTATATCCAGTGACATGTAGCCATACGATAACATAAAGTACTAATAGTTGTTAGCATTCCGCCAGGTATTTATAACACATGTATTTGTTTGACACAGAAAATATTATTTTTCTCCACCAGGCTATCGCTATTTATTTTTGCAATATAACTTTACATTTTATAACGGATTTGTCAAGAGCATATGTCGTCTTAGCATTCAAGAAGAATTCAAGGTCACTTATATTTTTAATAAAATTGTTTTCGTTTATGCTCACATAATCTACCTCTCTATCTTGACCAAACTGTTATAAAATGACAGATGATGTTGAAATAGTTGAATGCAATAGTATGGTAAAGAAAAATATATCTTTTATAATATTTTTTTGGCGTTATTAACTAATATCTAATATAGGGCAGATGCCCCGGTTTTGGCCACTTTAAGGAGAGTTTGTCTATGCAGACGTCCGTCATTTTGTGCCAATAAGGAATTATGACACTCTTTATGAGTCATTGATATCGATATATTACTATATTCATATGAATCTCCGCTGTTAAGATTCTGACATTAGATCTCAATTTTTTCTTTAATTATGTCAGAAAGGGGCCCAGGGGCTAGTTTTGGCCACTTTTTTTCATGGCTCCTGACAACTGTACTGCCATGACTTACTCTTATATTAACTATAAAGCATAGACTTCTAAATTTGTCTATACCTCAATAAAGTTGAAAATGGCCAAAACCGGCACAGTGGCCAGAATCGGGGCATCTGCCCTATACATATATATATATATATAGCGCAACGTCAAAAACAAAATATTTTCCACGTAATCAGATTATATTTTCTAACTGAAAAATTAAATCGGACTTGTGAATTATCGAAGCTCAAAATGTTCGCGTACTGTAGTCAATAGCAGGGTCCGTTTCGTGTTATAAAAGATATTCCTCAAATGTTGTTTTCATAAAGTTACTTTGACGTTCTTTGGCTTAGATCTACAGTGGCCTAAAGTTTCAATTGGTTGACTGTTCCCCTTGATTATTACTAATAATAACGGGAAAAACATGCTTAGACATATTTTGGAATTTGGTGCGGATTTGACTACCAAATTAAGCATATGACTAAGCATTGCAACTCTATTAAAGAGCATGTAGGTATAACACGTCGCATAAACTGGTTTAAATTATTCCCACATATTTGTATTGTGAACGCAAGCGGCCGTGGCGAATGCGTTTAAGTTTGCGAAAGAGAAATGGACTAAGTGCAGATGAAAGCCATATATTTTAATGATTTTGTAATTTGGTTGGTTTTGACGAAAAACTTTGTTAGATGGTAATGCGTTGTTTTCAACCGACTTCAAGATTTCGAAGGAGGAGGTTATCAATTCGTCGGGATCTTTGTTTTCTTTTGCTATTTTTTTTTATGTATGTTCACCGATTATTCGAAGACGGCTGGACCGATATGGAAAATTATTTTTTTGTTTGAAAGAGTATACTCACAGTTGGTCCCATTGTAACTAGGTCAGGATCGGATGATGGGATCCTGGAGAAATCGAGGTAACTCTTCAACTATTATAGGCACACCAATAGTGATTTGAGTATTTTTTACAGCATCTCGAGCATTTGCTTTTGGAAAGGTGGAGGCTAAGTGAAGTCGGTTCTTTTATGTTTAAAATTATTTATTGTTACGTTTTGTATGACGGTGTTAGTTTTATGTATATTCATTTGGAATAATTAACACTTGTAATTTGTATGTTGGTTATAAGTTGTATCATCATCATCAGGTCCAGCCCTACTAGCCCAACCATAGGGAATTATGGACTTTTGTCTTAAAAACGTCTTAAAACTTTGCAAGTGTGATATAGTAGTTTATGTAACTGTTACGTAATAAGGGTCCTTAAAACATGAGTGTGGTTTTATGAAATGAGCCGCAGGCGAATTTCATAATAAGATCACACGAGTGTTTTAAGGACTAATTACGTACAGTTGCATACACTGCTTTATCTACACTCATATTATATATATTAAATTAAGTGTTCGGAAACCATAGAATGACCGCCATTGTACCGTCATGGCCAACTCGATTGTGTCGGCGCTCGCGCGGGACCAATCGAGTTGGCCATGGCGGTAACATTATGTTATCAAATTCGATGTTCCAAATTTGAAACTCGTTGCTTAACAATATTTGAGCATGCAAAGTTAAAATTACGTTACTGCCGCAGATAAGAAACTTATCATAGTTAAATCGTTTGTTGTAATGCTTGTCATTGTCTACGGTTTTTGAACGCATTTTAGAGTACTTACAGTATGAGTGTAGATAAAAAACATTCCGCGTAATTTACACATGAGCAAACTCTCTATTAAATGACACTAGTTATTATATCATTTTGTTATCTTACACCTCGTGTATAAAAACTTCATTATCATTAATTACTTGTAGTGTATGACGGCATTGTCGCACGACCTACGCACTGCTGATAAATGACTAGACACACCCACAATGACGACACAAAGGTACTATTGTGTAATATTTTACGTTTTAATCCATATCGATTAGTACCATTAACACACAAAGCAAAAGTTAAGCGGAAAAAAATGTGTTTGTATATTTTTTTATTCGGTACAAATACTATTGTATTGTCAATTTCCTGAAGAAACATACAATGAAAAGGAAAAGATATCTTTCTATTCCGGTCGTGGCACTTAATCATTCATTACTTTGTCATCGTTGTAAAACTAAAACGTCTTTATTGCACATGGCTGGTTAATTTTATTAGTTTGTTGTGCGGTTTTTTTTTTTAATAGCAACCACTTACCTTCTTGTTATTGGAAGTTTGACATTTTTCTTTGCAAAAGTACGGTAGGTACACTCTATCATGGTATTCTGAGGTAGGTAACAGCAAACTTTCCTTACGTAATACGTTCCCCATATAAGTCATAGCGACATAGAATAGAATAGCACAGGTTATAGGATGGTTTCTTAAATGTGATGTAAGATTCAATATTGTATTCAAACAATATATAAAACCCTAAGTACCAGCCGCCAAATGGTACCTACCCTTTGGACTAGACTAGGAATTCCCAACCAGTGGGACGCGCCCCCCTTAGGGGGCGTAGAGTGACCCAAAGGGGGGCGCAGCAAGCGGCTCCAGATTTAAACTGTATAAGGCCTGTACCGCGGCGGGGACGGTGCCCGGTTTTGACTCTCCATTTCGGCCCCTAGGTGGGCGTAGTGGTTTAGCATAATGTTGGGTGAGGCGCATAGGGTAAAAGGTTGGGAACCCCTGGACTAGACTATCACAAATAAAAGAGAAACTTACCACATTAGCAGGCAACACCGCCAGAGTCGCGGGTACAATTTGTATGGCCAACTGCAAAGCGTCAGCCTTCCATACAGTCACTCCGACTAGGCATGACTCTTTAGGAATACAATCTAGTCAGCAAAGCGTTTTAGACAGTAGTTTATTTGATGAAAACTTACCACATTAGCAGGCAACACCGCCAGAGTCGCTGGTACAATTTGTGTGGCCAACTGCAATGGCTGCCAGCCGCTAAGCGTCAGCCTGGCTGCATTGTCAGCCTTCCATACAGTCACTCCGACTAAGCATGCCTCTTTAGGAATACAATTTAGTCCGCAAAGCGTTTTAGACAGTAGTTTATTTGATGAAAACTTACCACATTAGCAGGCAACACCGCCAGAGTCGCTGGTACAATTTGTGTGGCCAACTGCAATGGCTGCCAGCCGCTAAGCGTCAGCCTGGCTGCATTGTCAGCCTTCCATACAGTAACTCCGACTAGGCTAGCGTAGTGGCCGCGGTTTCGGACGGGTAGGGACACTATCTTGCCTGGTAGCGGCTCTGAGGTAGGCCAGAGGAATTGGGTGGACTCGACGGTTTCTGGAACAAAAAGTTAGAATATTTATCATATTTATACAATTGAGCATGAGGTGTACTTTTCGAATTTTAACAAATTCACTATTTATAATAAATTGTACGCATTATTATTTCACAGTTGTAAGCGACTTATAAACGCAAGAAATCAAGTTAATACGCATCTAATCTAAATTTCTGAAATATTGTAAGAATAATAAGATCAGAATTTTATTTGTTTATTATTGTATGCTTTTGATTTGACATTTGATAAAATGATAAGTCAAACAAAGAAAATATAAACATTCAGTCGTTCGGAAATAAATGATCTAATTATGTGTCGGTTTATTTTAA
This sequence comes from Pammene aurita, assembly GCA_947086415.1. Classification (NCBI taxonomy): domain Eukaryota; kingdom Metazoa; phylum Arthropoda; class Insecta; order Lepidoptera; family Tortricidae; genus Pammene; species Pammene aurita. The sequence continues at coordinate 5,684,146 of OX352301.1, forward strand.
AACAAATTATTCTGACCCTTGAAAATTTAGAACGAAACGCCATTATTGACAGATTTGACGGACATATATCAACTTACATTGATTTGGGAAGTAAATTACAAAAACGTAATGTAATGTAACGTAAAAGTAAACCATAGTGATTCAATGCTCAGTTCAAAATTCTTGATGTGCAATCATTAAAATTATTTAGCAACCAAATCGGGCTATATAACAATGCCAGACGCAGGGATGGAGTGCAGCCCTCTGCTGCTAGACACACTTTCATACCTGATTCGTCCCGCAGCGCCGGAGCAGTTCGAAAATAAAGTAAGGCTTTAGTTAGCTGACGGGATTTTTTTAGCAACCAAATCAGGCTATATAACAATGCCGGAAGCCGAGATTGAGTGCAACCTAACTGTATGTTGTTGCTTAAATGATATCGTATCAATGAAGGTTTCCTGAATCGATTTTTTCACCAGGTGGCAGCACCGTGGCGAGAGGTCAAGCTGTCATAATCCACCAATCATGTTTAATCACATTTTTTATTGGTGGATTTTGACAGCTGCTGTCAAAAATACTTGTCGTCACAGTGGCGCCGCCTGGACTTCCGGAAAACCTCATTATATGACTACACAGCCACGTGTCACTATTAATGACCCTATTAGCGGTATGGGGGAAGAAAATACAATTACGCTGGTAGACGGCATGACACATTTACTAGTATAGATTATGCTAAAACTCACCATAGCTCCCCGGTATATATTGGTATCCGTAGTTCCTCAATATCTGCACGCAAGTATTGGCCAGGAATGACGCAAGTAGCAGCACAGCGAAGGTAAATGCGACTATACAAAGGCTCTCTTTCTGCAGCACTTTGCTGCTTTTGTTTTTGGCGTTCTTGTGGGATGTTAGCTGCATGACGCAAGCTCCTAGGAGCCCCCATGTGAGGAAGGTTTCTTGGGCGGCTGCGGTCCAACTCTGTTGAGAAAAGACCCTATAACTAAACTAAAATAGGTAAAAAATGACAAAGTTGTGTCATTTATAGAGGACAGGGCCTATATTTTAACATTAGATTAAAAACCATTGTCTATTACTGCGGAAACAAAAACAGTAGGCGACTAACTAACAATTGTATTTTACATCATTTGGCACTACTTTTCCCCAACAAAACTTTCTAATGATATAACCTAATTAATTACATAATTTCCCATAATATTGCATTTAACCCAGAACTCTAGGATTTGTTTTCTTCAAGTTATTTGCATTCTTTGACCTCCACCATTTTACAGCTGCCAGACGTCCGGATCTAGAAATAAGCATAGTATAGCAAACTAACTACATGGGTCTCGTTGCTCTCATTATTGTGTCATATCTGACGTGGCCAGGTCTCCGTCTAATAGTACGCAACTATCGGATATTCGGCCGAATAGAAAAATTGTGGCCGGATACCGAATAGTGGCCGGGTATCCGTTGCATTTCTTATGTTAATGGAATAACTAATAAAAGCAAATACAATATTAGTCCAGCAGTTATGTACATTTCACCTGGAAAGTAATCCAAACTCAATGGAACTTTAACGGGTAGTTATGAAAATGATGAAAAAACAGATAAGCTACTTTTTAAATTTTAATAACCTATTTTCGACTGTATCTTCGTTAATATTTGGCCTGAAAATCTGGTATGACAGCTAACTATCAGGAATTTTATTGCTCTTTAACTTTGCCATACAAGGTGTACACAAAAAGTGCTTAGTTTATGAGATATAAGCGAAAAACTGAAAAAAAAAATAGTTTTTTGTCCCCCCTATAAATTCCACAAGGTCTGCGAGGTCGAAAACTTATGAGTGTCTTCCTTGCATACCCCCAAACTACCCGTTAAAGTTCCATTGAGTTTGGATTACTTTCCAGCTACCCTTAACTTCATTCGACATAACTGCTGGATTATATGGTACATACTTAAAACAACGAAAGTGTTATTTCATTAGCATCACAGTTTTAACATTAGGTACAGTATTGGTTAAATGAAGTAAAAGTGAATTTGTTTGGCTCACCTTCACGGCAATACACATATTATAATATAACTGAACCATACATAATATCTATTATGTCACGATACTTTGTATGAACAAGGTCTGGTAATGCAAAACGCCATACCTGTCCATCACTTGAAATAAAACAAAACCTTCGTTTCAAACGCATGAAAATGTTGGTAGAAACTCCTCCTCCTTGATTCGTATTCCTCAGTCCTCAGTACCGAGGGTCGTGACCTCCCTTCTGTATCATTCTCTCTCGTGTGATCTTTCTCCATCTGTCAAGACCTAGGGCCCGCCGGGCGGTAACCAGTGACCGTGAGGATCTTAATACCCTCTAAAAAACTGACGCGGAAGGACTTGGGAACCCACCGCACTTACCTTCCCATGAAAACCCCCCTTATGGTAGAAACTAAAATATACAAAAAACCATTTGTTGATCCCCTATAAGCACCGATATTTAATAAAGAAATTTATTAATTTATTTATTTTTTTATTTAATTTTAATTTATTTTTATGAATATGTGTATAATCATACATAATCATATATATATATATATATATATATATATATATATATATATATATATATGATTATGTATTATATGTGTATTTATTATACCTTAGGTTAAGTATCTACTTAAACATCTGAAGAGAATACATGAATACATCTGAAGAGAGACATGAGAAAACATCTGTTTTCTGTTTTCTCTTCTTTTTTAGATATTTGTTTCCGTAAGTACACTAAGTACATAGTGCATGTTTGTCTATCTTATACTTTTCTCTCAATTGCTCAAAGGTTAACTGGAAGAGATCCCTTAACAGCAGTTTCTCTGACAGTCTTATTACGGTATAAGACTGGCCGGTTACAAATTTTCACGAGCCATATTTTCGGTAAATCTTGTTTGAGTCTGTACCTCCAGTATATACTTTACTCTATGCCTATAAGTGATTGTATTTACATCCGTTATGCATGTATGTCTCTATGTCACACCCATAAAATGTCTAGTGTAACAATTAATACAATAGACTAATTAATCATTAAGTAGTTTAAGACTACAAAACATGAATAGAATAGAAGTTCGCTTTGAAGGGTATTCCCATTTAAAAACCGCACTAACTCATTCATCTGAGCAATAGTTGTTTTGTTTTTCTTTATTGTCTCGAGATTATATAAAAAAAGTCGTTAGAGGCATGCGCTGAATATCTTCACTCGTCATTATCTATCTCAGAATTCGTAAAGTAATGACAAACTTTCCGCCCTGCATCAAAATATTTATACTGTTATTATTTATTTATTATTTGAGATTTCACCGGCTTATACAAAGTACAGTCACGACTGAAAATATGGATACATTGAATGTGACAAAAATATGTAGCCACGACTCTATTACCAAGGCGTAAAGTCGTGGATACATGCTTTTGTCACATTCAATATATCCATATTTTCAGACGTAACCGTACAAACATCCCTCTCTTGATACGCTTGCGTGACGATCCCGATCTATCACAGAAAGGCCCTTTATTTTTGTAATTATTTTATTTGGGGCATCGACAGCAATACAACAAGTAATTATCTGCACTAAACTGTGGTGTCTGTTTTCCTGTTAAAATTCATCAGAATTACTTAAGTATATTAACATTTGAACTCAAACATAAAAGTGTACCCCTAAGAACCTAGCTCGGCTCGGTTTATAATTGAACTTACATGGCTATTTCTGAAGAACTCACTCCAGTCCGTCTCCGCAAAGATATTGGTGACAGAGTCGTACGGTATGAGAGTCAGTAACTTCGTGCATAGAACCAGTGTGCCGCACATCGGTAGGAATATTAGCATGTACACTGCCTGCAACAGAATAGTAATAGTTTATTATAGAAGTCAACCATCGATAAACTGAGCGACTGTTATTTTGTGGGATTTGAGAAAGGTAAGGTATAACAGTTTTGAAAAAATAATACCAGCCAAGTTTCTTGGCAGTCATAATAAAATTCTTCTCAGGACAGAAGTAGTGTAAGGAGAGAACTTAGATCCGGTGGTAATTTTCTCTGACGTTCAATAACTGCATTGTAATGAGTCTAAATTGAAAGATTGTGTGTTATACAAACAAATGTTCCCATTTATATCCAAAACTGTTTCGGCAAAGATAGGTGATACACCAGCAATTAATGAATGAATTGCATTATTGCACACTTCAGAAATTTCAACACAATAGAAAATACTTGATGCACATAAAAAAGGCAATGGTTTTTATATAAGTTTTAACTTAGTTTTTGAAATGTTTAATTTAGTTACTCTTGTATTTACTATAAATTCACTTACCTTGCCATAAGACCGCAGACCTTTGCTAAGTGACACGAACACGATCATCCAAACGACTGCCAGGTTAAACGCCACTTGGAACTTTATCGTTCCAAGACCGTTGGCCCCTGGGTTCTTTTGTAAAACCTCTCCGTGGAAGTATTGCGGTAGTGTGTCTTGTATTTTAAAACTGCCGTTTTTTCCTGAATCTGAAAAAAAGATTTTTAATAACAAGTTGTCTTACTCATAGTGTTGTGTGCCTGCCAGTGAAGAGAGAACCTACCAGAGAGCTCAGAGGATGCAGTATGTTGACCATACCCTCTTTTACCCTTTAGTGGTAAATTCGTCGTTTATTTCTAATTCCCAACGTAAAATAAAAAAATGTTTTTTACTCGATAGATGGCAACTCGTACCAATTACCATCGTATTGTCTATCGAAATTGTTTAAACAAAAAAAAATCAATTGACTAAATTGACTACCGCTTATTCGGCCTTCGGATATTTCCTGTTCGTCCAACATTAGGCTGAAACCATTATCACTGTGGATACATTGAGACTATTGAGAGCAATGCCATAGTAACATGGTTCAGTCGCCATCAGATATATCGGAGCGGCCAAGGTGTTTAAAAATATCTGAATTATGCAATTATGCATTCTTACGCCTTGATTATAGGGCATGTTTAAAAATTTGTGATCATAATGGCCGTTCGCTTTTTGTCATTATGTTCTTCAGTAAAATTTCATAATAGAGTATTTCACCCTAAAATCCAGAGACTTGTATAACCATAAATAAATAAAATGGGTATAATTTAACTGGTCTGCAAAAAAACATGTTTTGTTCAGTAGAAAAAAATATTTGGTCTGGAAACCTAACCATTGTCGACCAAAAAAATTTTAATGCTGACCAAAATGTTAGCTGACCATTTAATTACTTCACAAACAAAATAGATGGACTGCTATAAAAAAACGTCAACTCACCTTCAAAACTAAACTCGTGCGGCAACGCCCACTTGTATTTATCATTCGAGGTTATAAAGGAGTCTCTGAAGTACACGAAAATCCAGGACAGTCCTATTATACTGTAAATGCCCATCACTGTTTGCATTATGAGCATAGAGACTCCAACTCCTTGGAAAATTGGGGATATTTTCCACATGTCAACGGGCCCAGATTCTAGGACTTGGCCGAGGCAGAGGAATAGAGTGAATAGTGGAATACCTGAAATATGAAGTACTATTAAGATAGGGTTGCCTATTATTAGAGAAATAGTTGTGTGATAAACAAAAGAACGAAAACAATAACAATGATTGCAAATTAGTGTCAAAGGCCTTTAAAAATCACAAATTAGTCTGATAGACTGTAGTTTTAAATTTGAAGTTCTTTCCAATTTGTTAAAGAGTGAGTCTTCCGTGTAGATAGTGGAAAGACAAGTTTTCTTGAGAATGACGGGGCTTCTTTTTTATTCAATGCTGTTTCAATCATGACGTAGGAATAATTTTCTTTAGTATTACTTAAATAGAACCTTAAATGGAGTTTTTTTATTTATTTTAGTATAGAAGTCCTTTAGAAGCGGGAGATGTTGAATATGCCGACGGTGCAGCTGAGGCAGGCTAGCGTGGCGCTCATGTGACATACCGATCAACAGCGACAGTATAAGGAACTGCGCGATGAAGTTGGCCCCGAAGTGGACGCTGAATATGGCGAAGCGCGAGATGTTGAATATGCCGACGGTGCAGCTGAGACAGGCTAGCGTGGCGCTCATGTTACATACCGACCAAGAGCGACAATACGAGGAACTGCACGATGAAGTTGGCCCCGAAGTGGACGCTGAATATGGCGAAGCGCGAGATGTTGAATATGCCGATGGTGCAGCTGAGGCAGGCTAGCGTGGCGCTTATGTTACATACCGATCAACAGCGACAATATGTGGAACTGCACGATGAAGTTGGCCCCGAAGTGGACGCTGAATATGGCGAAGCGCGAGATGTTGAATATGCCGATGGTGCAGCTGAGACAGGCTAGCGTGGCGCTCATGTTACATACCGATCAAGAGCGACAATACGAGGAACTGCACGATGAAGTTGGCCCCGAAGTGGACGCTGAATATGGCGAAGCGCGAGATGTTAAATATGCCGATGGTGCAGCTGAGGCAGGCTAGCGTGGCGCTTATGTTACATACCGATCAACAGCGACAATATGAGGAACTGCACGATGAAGTTGGCCCCGAAGTGGACGCTGAATATGGCGAAGCGCGAGATGTTAAATATGCCGATGGTGCAGCTGAGGCAGGCTAGCGTGGCGCTTATGTTACATACCGATCAACAGCGACAATATGTGGAACTGCACGATGAAGTTGGCCCCGAAGTGGACGCTGAATATGGCGAAGCGCGAGATGTTGAATATGCCGACGGTGCAGCTGAGACAGGCTAGCGTGGCGCTCATGTTACATACCGATCAAGAGCGACAATACGAGGAACTGCACGATGAAGTTGGCCCCGAAGTGGACGCTGAATATGGCGAAGCGCGAAATGTTGAATATGCCGATGGTGCAGCTGAGGCAGGCTAGCGTGGCGCTTATGTTACATACCGATCAACAGCGACAATATGTGGAACTGCACGATGAAGTTGGCCCCGAAGTGGACGCTGAATATGGCGAAGCGCGAGATGTTGAATATGCCGACGGTGCAGCTGAGACAGGTTAGCGTGGCGCTCATGTTGCATACCGATCAACAGCGACAATATGAGGAACTGCACGATGAAGTTGGCCCCGAAGTGGACGCTGAATATGGCGAAGCGCGAAATGTTGAATATGCCGATGGTGCAGCTGAGGCAGGCTAGCGTGGCGCTCATGCGGTGCGGCCATACGCCGAAAGGCGGGTCTTCAGTCTCTTCGTTTCTAAAACAATTTGGTCATTTCTAGGTGCAAAATAAAGGTAAGCCTGGCCGAGAAAAGGATAAGGCTGTCTTTCCTCTTAGGTGGAGATGAACGGAGGTAAGAGGGGACGTGTTGGTTGATACCAATAAACTGCCTATACGAAGAGGCGGGGATTGGCGGTAGGTGATGCCCGCACGTCTCCTCTCATCTCCATTTCAGTGGAAAGGCAACCTTAGACCCATTGATTTAAAGTCTAATATTTCAAACTTCAGATAAAACTATCAGGTAAAGATAGGATAAAGATATCATTCCTGTGAGAGAATAAAAAGAGTGCATAGATTAAAAGATCCCAAACAGTAGGGTATGCTAGCCTACAAAGGCAACAATTTTTTTCGCCTTTCGAAGATTTCCGAAAATATGTCCTTGCCATATACAAGATATCTCTATACTCCGCTTAGAGCGTTATTTCTTTAAAACCTAAGCTGCCAAAAAGAAGGGTTGCGGGAGGGGGAACACGCAATGCTACACAGGGAACGCGCGATTGTCCCGTGGGGCGTAAGAGAGAGTCAGACATGACATGAATGGTTGCCATGGAGACGTACTAAGTTTACTGTTACTTCCAATAAGATATACTATAGAGTGAAATTACTTCGAGCGTGGCAGCGGGGGTCGCCCGGCTATGCGGGGTCTTGGGTTAATTAGTCTATGGTCCTTGCTTAAAAACTTATTTTGTATCGATTAAAACTGTAATTAGTAACAGTGTTTCCTTAACATGTAAGACAGTTTGAGGAAATATCTCTATCAATTAAAGTTCGAAGAGCAGAGAGAAAAACTAGGGAAATACTTATAATATGGATTACGTAGGACGATTAAATCATAATAAACGTGTGGTCAGTTTAGCACTCACAATAAATGGATTCCACAGAAGGCCATTATGATGAGATGACACAGACAGATAGTGGTATGTTATTTGTAGGTATTGTGGATTTATTTAGTTTGTTGATTATGAAAACAGCGAGAACCTGTGTCTTCTTAGCTAGGGCGCAGAAAGTTCTAGAATTAAAAATACCAGCAATTTTTTTAATGTTGGAAGTCGCTCCTTATAAAAGTAAAGGCAAACTAAATACACATTGGACGTGACTTTCGTACTTAACAGAAAAAGTGCGTCGTAGGTCCAAGTGCCATAGGCAGCCTTTCCAGTTTCCCCTAAGGCCGATATGAGGCGATTGACAGGAGACATGCGTGAATCAACCAATAGACTACCATTCTACGTCTCATCCCTCATCTCCGCCGCAGTGGATAGCTCCCTTAACTTATTATACAACGTGTGATTTCTATCTACTCGTCAGCAATAAGCATCAACTATAAAAACTTACCTCTCCTCAATGGCACCAATAGCTGTTTGCTCCGCAATGACTCCAGTCAAACTCTCACTAGAGTCACTCGACGAGCTAGAACTCCTAGCCGTGCTCCTCGCGCTGCGTCCCGTCCAATCCCCAGTGACATCACTATCCCCCGGTGACGGTAAAGATAAAGCCCGGTTCATAAGCAGAGCCCTACGACCCACTATCAAAGGCCCCGAGGCTCCATCGCTGCTTAAGTTAGCCGCTGTCACTTGTAATTGTATCGGAGCACTTGTCGGCCTCAAATTCACATGATGCTCTAAAAATAAAATCACAGGTAATGTTAGTGGTTCGTTTGATTCCTCGGTAGATATAGCTGGTAGTACGATCGGGTCTAGACGACGCATTGAGCTTCTTAAGTTGTCATTAGTTGTGCCTGCCCGTTCTAAAGGTAATTCTCTATGATTTCCGGAGAGTTCTGTAAAACTTTTAGACCGCCCAAGCGTGTGCATTAGTCTTGCAGAAACGTTGGTTAGATCTTGGTTGGGTATACTAGCTGTTACTACTTGAGCATTATCGTCAATTGAACAATGTGCTTCTTCGGGATGTCCAGCATCCCCGATGCACTCCTTAATCTTACAAATGAGGTCTCCTTCATCGCTATCATAATTCTTAGCCCCATCGTCAAGACAGGCTAGCAATGATTTGTCTAAAACCTCATCTAAGTCATTCAAAATATCCATAAATTGGCATAATGCTGTGGCTTGGAACTCTTCATCGTTTGTGATGTTCTTGGCTTGTGATGTGTTTGAATCAGACTTGTAGCATTCTCTAATGGTTTTCTGTAGGTCCTCCCTCAGGTCTTCATCATCTGACTTGTCCAGGTCATCGCTTGACTGCTCGCTACTGTAGTTGCTTTCCGAGATGCTGCTGGAACCGTTAGAGCCGCTGCAGCTTGGTAAAAGGTCTCTCTGCTCGTAGTGGCCTTCATCTATGTTGATCACTTCCATTTTTATAGCATGGCCTAAGTCATAGCCTGCTCTTTTTGGTGTTAACCCTGAAATATAGACTTAGTTCACTAGAAGAAGTTTAATTAGGGTTATGCGCTTCAGCAATCGTTCTGTTTGGCAAATATTAATAGTCATATCTGTTATTAAAATAAAGAATGCTGTTTCTACACTCAAAAGCATGCTATAAATTTATAAAGACTGTAGCAGATCGTTATTGTAGTGCAAACTGAATGATTGCCGAAGGGTATAACTTTTAGTATCACAGTTAAACCTTCACACAATAACACACGAATCCCAAATAACGCACAGTATTTATTCGAGACAATTTTCCACAGTTTGTACATGTCGAAGTGTTTGCATTGGAAACATATCTACATATGAATTAAGCCTCTAATAGGAGTAATTAGGGCCTCGGGGGAGTGGTGGGTATTAGCATAGCCGTGTCAAGCTGAGATATTAGCTCTAAATGCGGTGATCAGAGACTATGTAAATACAGACTCCTTGTACAGTGGACTTTAATTATTGAGCCGTTTAGGGTTTACTTAACATTGGACATCTCATAGAGTAACTACTAAACAACAAAAATAACTTGAACCGTAAATAGCTCAACTATTTATGTCCATACACTCAGCAGTACAACAGTCTGTCAACTGTACATAGGGTTGCCACCTTTTCAGGCTTCACATAAAGTATTTCTCCAATTAAAGGTAAAAAAACCGGCCAAGTGCGTGTCGGACCACGCATTCCTATGCGGTCCGATCCTATGGGTTCCGTACCTTCAATGTAATAAGAACCAAACTAATACCAAAAGGCCGTATCTGATGCCTATGGAAGAAGTTTTTTGGAGATAACTCAAAAATGGCTGAACCGATAATCAAGATGTTCAAAATATTTTTCGTAGAAAGTATATGATAAGGCACATCGCCTCAAATTTTTTCATATTTTTTGGACTTACGGTTCAAAAGTTACAGGGGGGGACACAATTTTTCTGACTTTCGAAGCGATTATTTCAGAAAATATTAACTTAATCACAAAATGGTCAAAGAAACCTCAATGTTATTTTTAAAGACCTATCGATTGATGTGTCACATGTTGATATTTGGTTAAAAAACATTTTTTGAAATTTAGTTACATCTATGGAGCGCCCCCCTAAAAAATTTTTTTTTCAAATTTAACTCCATAACTTTTAACTCCATAGTTTTTAAAAATTACGATGTTTACTTAAGGCCTCATTAAAGTATTTTTCCGTATTTTATGTGTCTTGTAAAATATAACGTATGTACAGTCGAAAGAGAGTTGGTACAATACTTTATAATAAAGTCCAGGTGGCAACCCTAACTGAACAGTCAGTAGCATATGTAGCTTAGCGGGAGAGGTATTCAAAATGACTTGCACACTCTTATTCTCTTAACAGTAAGGTTGTGTCAAGAACATTTTGAACATTTCAGCTGCTTTCAACCATTCCTGCACAGGAATAAAATGCTTGAATCCAGTGAGATCTAAAGTAGCAACTTCTTAGCATAGGCATAGGATTAAGTGTTAGAAAAACTGTAACCAGAGACAAAATAAATTGTATCAATTAATATTCAGTTTTAACTTTGTAGCTTTCTTACAGCCAGACCATGATAACTCTGCAGGGCTAATCATAAGGCAAGTTTTTACCTGTCACAGGTGTCTGCTCTCTGCTCTGTATGTATTTCACAACATAGATGCCTTTATATTTATTTGTTTTTATAATTAATATGAGAACAATGAGAAAACCATATAAAAAGGGAACAATTTTTTTTGGTCAGTGCAGTGCAACAATACTTTAGCTAGACTTTATGCATTATGTTCTTGGATTTACAGTCAACATAAAGTTCAGGCACTTTATATTTGAAGGGTACACGGAAAAAACATGTCTAGTCACTTTTTTTGTAAATTGAGATTTTTTTATCAAAATGTAGAGCTTGCAATGAACTATTAGTAACAACTTCTGTTACGATGTAAATTTTAACGTATATCCACTTCTTAACTCATAAAAACCATCTAGTTACGAAAATAGTATGGTTAATTGAATCATTCCAAATTTTAAAAGCGCTATAACTCAAAATGTTGTCAATGTGACCAGACATGTTCTTTCCGTGTACCCTTCATTTGTAGTAGGTATGCTACTATACATGAGGGTTGATGGTCTTTATTAGTTATTCATCGCTAGCAGTGACTCACAATTGCCATAATCTGTTGATATAGGTTTGTTGGACATTATAGCTCTGATTACACATGTTGTTTTAACACTTACAATAGCCTTTACAATAAACAATTGGCTCATCATTGACTTTCAACAACTACCCTCATATTTTCAATTCAAATCTTTCAAATGTCTTTTTACATCTTATTAGGCACTTGCCCGAGAGACCATTTAGTTGTACTTTTGCTGAAGAAAACGTTTTTACCTCAGTCATATTCCAACTCCATTGAATGTGATCAGAAGTGGTTATAAATACAGTTTCCTTTTTACAATGTTTGTTAAACTTAATAGTAAGAAAGTTAAACATTTATTCAGTAAAAGTAACCAATTAGTAATCATTAAAACAACATCAATATATATGACTCAAACCTCTGATTTTAATTTTAAGGATGTATAGGGTAATTGTGCTAGTTTTCATCCACTTATCGATTTTGCCAGCTTTGTGATGCAAAAAGAACATCTTAAAGTACCCTTACTTAAATGTATTATATTTCATTGTATAGCTTATATAGTCTAGTTTATGTTAATATTACGCGATAATTATCCATACTTGCGAGATTTTGTATAAAAAATATTATTTGAAAAAGTGGGGTATTCGTTAGTTTTCGTCCATTAATGTCAGTTTTCCGTCCTGGGCTCTGCTAGTTTTCGTCCACTGAGTAGGGCGATTATTTCTGAAAATATCTAAACAAACCTCAATGTTATTTTTAAAGTCCTATCGATTGATGTGCAACATGATGATTTTTGGTAAAAAAAAATTGTTACATGTAAGGAAAACCCCTTGTGGCTCCCCCTAAAAAAATTCTTTTCAGCAATTTTACTACAATACTAAGTAGGGGTATACAAAATACACCTTCTGTTATAATTTCATCAATATTAGTTATAGTCTCCAAACAAAAAATGGCCATGGCATACGGACGAACTACGCACATGACGAAACTATAAGGTTTCCGTTTTTGCCATTTTGGCTACAGAATCCTAAAAACTAATGATAGTAAGGATTAACACCGTGTTTCTTTATTTCCGTTAATATTAGCATACAGTTAGGTACGATTAAGGAAACGAAATGGCGTAGTTAGTTTTTATCAATTTGTTTTTTCCATACAAGTATGTATTGTTAAATCGATCACGGTATTATATTTAACTCAACCAAACAATGGAATATTATAACTAAGGCATTTTATCACCAAACAATGATATTGTAGGCCTTTAATGTTAACCACTGTCACTGCTTGTACTATAAAGCCTTGGCCAAACAGCAAGCGTGGCGCAGCGCCGCGGTCGCGCGGCGCGACCGCGGCACTTGTTAACAGGTTGGCGACGTCAAACAGACTGCGTCCCACCGGCGCCGCGCCCCGCTTCTGTTGCGCCCCGCGCCGCGCGGCCCCTGGCGTCCACGCGGCGAGGGCGCAGCGCTGCGCGGCGGGACGTGGCGGCACGCTGCGCCGCGCTGGGTCACATCAGTCGGACGTTAGGCAGCGCGGTGCGTCGTGCGAGCGTAGCAATATACTGTGATTGTGATTATGGATATAGAAAAAAATAATCTTGGCTTCGGAAGGAATGAGCGACCCTCCGCGCGCGCATAATGTATCGGGCGCGAGTCACGCCAGCATCGCGCGCGCGATGAGGGCGTGTTGAGAGCGCGAGGCCGGTGCGATCCGCGCGCGCCCTGTTTGAACAGTCATCGCGTCGGCGTCACGCGGCGCGGACGCCGCGCTGCGCCACGCTTGCTGTTTGACCAAGGCTTAATGCAATTGACACGACTAGCGTAGTCAACCGCGCAGTAGATCGTTCATTATTGGGTCGTTCCTTAGAGAATTCAAACCGGAGTAGCCATGTCTGCCGTTTTCTTTACAAAGCAAGTCTGCCGATTTTTGCGGGGGAGGGGAACGTCAAGTGTATTCTGTGGCTATTCGTACGTAACGTACAAATAGGTGTATGCATGACCACTGGTCATATGTTTTCGGCAAAGGGGGAACGCCTGTCAATGGCGACTCCGGTTGGTTGAATTCTCTAAGGGTCGTGCATTATACCCGGAATCGTGCCGCCGAAGGTTTCCGATTGGTTCCGATCAGATCCGAATGTTATGCGACTATTTAAAAAAGTAGCTTTTTTCATAGTAATCAGCTCAAAACACGAGACTTCATTTTTTCTGATGTATTTGTTCAAATATTTAACAGCGCATGTTTTTGTTTGTTTGTTTTCGTGTGGTTTTAATTCCCGGTAAATAGATAAAGGTGATGTGATAGTGCTTAGTGAAAATAACGGATAATATTCATTGTGAAAGATGTACGGGTGTGTGTGCGTGTGTGTGTGTGTACGGACGATAGCAATGACACGATCGCAAAGCTTTCTTTTGAAGTGAAATAAGCAGAGCACGCCATAGTATGGAGGTTATAATTGTTATTCTACTACCATTTGGTCATTCTAATGTTAATTATAGTTTTGTCTACTCACACATAACTCGTATATTAACGATAACAATGCAACAGAAGAGCTAGTTTTAGTCTTTGCTCGAGACATTTAAATGTTTTATTTATTACATTTATTTACATAACATTATATGAGGAATGGACAGAAACTAAAGCGTGTAGGTAATCAAATATAATATTACCATACTACTATATACTATAATATTACGTATTAATTAAGTATTTTTACATAAAATAACCATTAGAAATATTTACCTAGCTGTCTGGGTTTCCGGGATCAGGTGGTCGCAAAACTAAAATTTATACCAAATTGCTCTGCTAGTTTTGGTCCACAAAGTTTATATATTAATTACCTATAGTCTAAAACTTTAATCTCCACTTAAAACATTGTACAATTAACTTTAAAATAGATAATTCGTGCCAAACATATTTAGTGCACTGCCTAAATCATTAATAAAACTCATCATAAACTTTTCCCATCACAAGTTTTTTTCTTCATTGCGATGACATTTGCTAGGGCTGAATTCGAGGCGGCTATTAATGTTTTATTTTTAAAGGCACTATTTGTCAAATTACTTTTTTATAATGGTAGAATTGTTTCTTAGATATTATGGATCGCAACAAGACCAAACTTCCGCAGGAAAATTCATTTACGTTCAAGTTTTCCCCATATATTTGTAGCAGAACCGTCAGGTGGACGGAAACTGACCATGGACGGGAAACTAGCACAATCACCCTATATGAATAGTACTGAAAACTTTGAAGAACTTATACCAGAAAACTCTTTTAACTGACCACTGTACTAAGTAACATTCTAAGCCTGCAATAAATAAATACTGAACGACTAATATTTCAATTGCACATAACAGTTAAGTAACGAAAAGATAAACGTTTCGTAACGATTATCATTACTGCAAGAAACAAAAGATAAGCTAGCCATGCGTTAAAAGAAAATAACTTCACAACAAAACATGATGAACCTATTATGTACGAGTATATGTTTAATTACTTGTTTGGATTAGCAGTAACCTAATTTTCATTCAAATATACCGTAACTTAAGACATTAAACTATAGGGAATGGTGGATTCGTTACGATCTTACAGTATTAAGTCTAACTGGCCCGTTACCGTTTTACGTTGGGTCATAGCAAACGACATCATGATGTTCTTTATTTAAACTTTTAAACGGAATTTCATTACCTGGATATCCTTGTTTTTCTTTTTAGCACTTGTTTTTTAATGTTTAACGACATTTACCCACAAACCAGTATTTTTTATTCATAACATAACACTTCCTAAATTCAAATGTTTTTATTTTATAATACCACCATAGCCGCAATTCTAATTCGTTTAAGATTTTTGTGATGAAGGAACACTTTTTTCTTAGTTAAGAAGCATATAATTAAATCAAAGTAAAACACAGTATCACACTTTATTTCGACATTTTTCTTGACTGACTGACTGAACGAACACGAACTGACACTGACCGAGCCGAGTGGAAGTGACTGTGGTGAATGAGATGAGAATGACATTATTAGATGAATGAACGAATGGACGAATTTTAAAGCATGTTTGAGTAGGTGAAGCGCCCGTCGTATAAAAAAAATACAAAACTTTAGCTTTTAGTTTCCTTTTGCAAATAAAATATATACTTGTTTATATAATGAGTAACTATATGTATTTATTTATAATGTATTCCTTAATATTATATACAAAAGATTTTTGTTCCGTTCCGTGGCACGACGTCTTAAAACAAACACGCCCCTGCGTTCCACTTTACAAATACGGCAATAGTAGTACATTTCGATGCAAGGGCGAAAAGTATATCACTACCTCACGTCATCAATCCCGAGATATCTTGCCAGGAGCTGCTAACGAGCATCAAACGTTTTTTTATAGACAGTTGCGAAAAATGAGAAAGATACGAAATATTGGTCACTTTGCAATTACTTTAGATATGTACATTATTGAATTTGAACTTTCGTATGACACACTAACACTATGTGCACTTCATACGGCTATACTCTCTTGTATTTAGTCACTACGCGCGCCATGTTTCGGAGAGCTTAGGTCTCTATCTTCAAGCACTGAAAGTACTAGGCGAATCGATCCATGACCCGTCGCTGCGGGGCCACGCTATTGACTTTAGACACAGTCACGAATTTTTGCACGAACATCACCATTCCGAACGGTCACTCACGCGCTATGCGTCATTAATCTGAGCCGTAATTGGCTCTTGCGGATCAGTAATGGATTCGTCCAATCTACGAATATCGTTTGTCCGGGGTCCGGTCAGACCGGGCCGACGTTTGAGGTTGGCGCGTAACAAACGCTGGAAAAGTAAAAAGCACTAGAGGGCTATTTTTAATTCATGACAGTTATCTGACAGCTCCTGCTACACATCGTAAACCACATTTTATGGCAAGAGCTGTTAGATTACGATCTTCAATTATAAATGCTACTTTACTGCTTTTTACGTTTCCGGCGTGGCGTTTATAACACGCTAACCTCCAACGTCGGCCTGGTCGGCTCGGACAAACAATAGTCCTCTAATTTAAGTAGTCGAGCTTCTCTAACCTCAACCACCTGATGCCAGATAATCTAGTAAGGTTAATATAGAGAACTAGCTACGATGCTTCGTTTGCTTTATAAATCGTATAGTATTCCGTTATCATGATGATGATGATGATGATGATGATGACTTTTCTTTCCCGACAAACTGTAATCCCGGAATACTATACGAGATATCTGGCATCAGGTGGTTGAGGTTAGAGAAGCTCGACTACTTAAATTAGAGGACTATTGTTTGTCCGAGCTGACCATCAAATACGTTACAACTTTTTTATAAAGGCTAATAAAATTGCGTTGATAATTTATATAAATATATTTTTTTATTGTTTTGGGAAAATAATAATGAATAACAGAATCGTGAGATGAGACCAATGAAGAGCGTTCGTAACAATTTTCAATCAAGTACATCGTCAAATGAACTGCAAATTACATATTATCTGTTTTTCTTCTTTCTTCTCTAGCTATTAAAGTTATATTTATTCAGATTGTATGATTCTTTGCATTAAATCAAGAAAATTATAAGTCATCACTATAAAACTTTATTCAGTTTCTGAACAAGCATTCGGTTTCACTTTTTCCAGTCATAGACAAAAGATTCCCTCAAACGGGCAGTTTCCACCATGTTTTCGCTGAGGTAACTCAAAGTTGAACGACTATTGAGCGGCAAAAAGGACGTATCGTTAACTTAAAAGCAATTCAGCGCAGTGTTAACTCACTGGAAAGTGACAGGATTTAAAAGAGGTGCCGTTAGACCCCCTGGCCGACGTTTGAGGTTAGCGTGTTATAAACGCCACGCCGGAAACGTAAAAAGCAGTAAAGTAGTATTCCGGGATTACAGTTTGTCGGGAAAGAAAAGTATCCTAGTTTATATAAGAACTCATACATTCTACGACACTTTTCGTTCCGGACTGATTCTAGTTCTTAATTTTGTTTAAAAAAAACTAAAATAATTGTAAAAAAGTAGTAATTCAACTAATCAATCTACGTTTACGTCTTTTCTATCTTCATAAAAAACACCAAATGAGGTTAAAAACCCACAGCTAATAACAGGTTCCAAGGACCTTGGAGGAGGCCTTCTCCAATGAGGGGGTTTAGTCCGTCACGAAGATATATAGTCTGGCAAACCATTTCTGTCAGTATAAATGCGCGGTAAATTCAAAATACGTACATGTGGCAACCCTTTGTGATGAGACACCGTATTTCATGACGAACATTTTAATTCACATTGAATTTGTTTCTAGTGCATTTCACTCTCTCATCTTAAGCGCTAGTGAGATAGAACTCCTGCAACGTCCCCAATTAAATTTAAATTCATTTTTAAGGCTTATGTCAATTGCCTCGACCAGATTATCTGTTGCAGTTGATGACAGATCAGACGAAATATATCTGTCTCCTTTTTACACACCGTAAATGTCACCTAATGAAAGGGGCAGAAATACCAACTAAAATTAATAACATAAAATTTGATGATTATTGCTGCTTTTTTCACTGATTCTTAGTGTTGTCATACTTTTGATCGCTGTACATTGCTACTGCGTTCGTTGGCTGGCCAGACTATATTCAATGACGGGTGTTGCCAACCCGCGACTTTTCAAATTTGCTGCGCTTTTCTACTGACAGGAATGGTTTGCCAGACTATCCATACTAATATTATAAATGGGAAAGTGTATGTGTGTGTTTGTTTGTCCGTCTTTCACGGCAAAACGGGGCGACAAATTGACGTGATTTTTTAAGTGGAGATAGTTGAAGGGTTGGAGAGTGACATAGACTACTTTTTGTCTCTTTCTAACCCCCCGATTCCCTAAAATGAGGGGTGGAAGTTTGTATGGAGCATTCCGGGGGGCAATAAGGAAAGGGGAACCGTGTTACCCCGAATTTAACGCGAGCGAAGCCGCGGGCAAAAGCTATTAGTTAATAAAGGTTGAACACGCCAAAACCTGGGCATATAAAAATAGCTATAGTTATTCGAAAAATGGAGATATTTAAACTTTTGAAACAACAATTTTCTCACAAGGAACTGGGCTATAAAATGATGATAGTTTTATTTTCTTTTATTTATTCGTTGGCAAAATGTCGAGCATACAATATCAAAAACGTGAACGCATTTTGCACGAACATGTAAAAAATCCCATGTTAAGCTACATAGATATCGCGGAAAGGCTGAAATATCCACAATCTACTGTTGGTCACGTATTAAAAAGTTTCCGTGAACGCTTGACAATAGATAGAAAGCCAGGAAGTGGTGGGTTGCAGGGAGTCAAGAATAAGAAACAGGAAAGAGTATTTTAAAGATTTTTGCCTGAAATCATACGATTTCATCTCGTGATGTTGCTAAAAAAGTGAAAATGTCTTAGTCCTATGTCCAAAAAGTGAAACAGATGGCAGGACTGAGGAGTTATAAAGCCCAGGCCGCACCAGATCGAGACTCAAAACAGAACTTATCCGCAAAGATACGGTCGCGACAACTCTATGAAGATTTTCTTACAAAATTTAAATGCGCGGTGATGGACGACGAGACGTATATAAAATTGGATTGTAAACAAATACCTGGTCAAGAGTTTTATACTAGCAAATCTCGAACAGATACTCCTGAAGATTTTGAATTAAAAAAATGAGGGCAATTTCCTAAAAAATACCTTCTTTGGCAGGCAATATGTAGCTGTGGTAAAAGAAGTCGCTCGTTTATTACCACCGGGACAATAAACGGCGATATTTATCAGAAAGATTGTTTACAGAAGCGTTTGCTGCCTTTTATAAGACAGCATGCCTCACCACCGCTGTTTTGGCCAGATCTAGCCAGTTGCTAATACGCAAAATCAGTTATGGAATGGTACAACGCTAACAGGATAATGGTGGTACCCAAAATATGCAATCCGCCAAATAGTCCGGAACTGCGGCCTGTTGAAGAGTACTCGAGTATTATGAAAGGAATTCTAAAAAAGAAAGGCGGAGAAGTAAAATCGGTCCCTGAGCTACAAAAAATATGGACCTGGGCGACAAAAATCTTTTCTAAAGAGATGGTGCAAAGTCTTATGAGCCGTGTGCGTAGAAAAGTTCGATCTATGGCTTACTGTGTAAACATTAATTAAAATTAAAAATGTGATTTTAGAATTCATTAAATTTGTCATTAAATGTGGTATTCATAATGTAGTTATTTATTTTCAAACTGATTTAAAAACAAATTTTGCGTGCCCAAGTTTTGGCGTGTTCAACCTTTATTATTAAATTTGATGTACCTACTTACATTTTCTTTTAAGGACTGGAAATGTAGGCTTTTATATTTTATTATTTATTTATAATAACAGGTTGTAGTTGCAATATTTTACACATTAATTATGTACTCTAACCGTATTAGCTCGTTTTATACAATAAGCATCATTTGTAATTTAAACACCGGAAAAGTAAAAACACTAGTCTAACTTACCGCACGCTAAACCACATTTTAAATTAAAATGTTGTTAGTTTGGAACGCACCTTGAGGGGTCAAAGTACCTTATCACTAAAATGCGATAATATGTGAACTATCCATTTTTGTAATAGCAGAAACCAACTTTGTTTAGTTGTAATAAAGTTCAGGATTCAATTAAATGTGTCATATCTATAAAGATAAATTAATGTAAATGTTTTTACATTCTTACGGCCGATAAGTTACAATTTATTTTACATTCAAATCAGCTAGTCGCTTGCCATTGTTATTTTGCTCATTTAAAAAGCTTTTCTAAAGAATAATCATGCTTATCCTAAAAGGGACTAGTTTGATCAGCTTCAAAATATCTGCGTCGAGAAAGGTTCGTGAGTTCGTGTTTACTTAAATATGTTGTGTGTCAGACAATCAGTCAGTCTTGCATGAGCAGCTCAGCTAACTGGTTAAGTTGTGGGGTGGTACTTGCTCAACTATTTAACGAAAGGTGGTTCTCAGTTAGCATCAATATAACATTGTTCTTTTGTGTGACGTGTCTAATAAGAATCATTTGTTTTAACAGTTTCTGCAAGCGATGTCGGCGTATTCATCGAAAGTGTCGCTAAATGAAGTAGTGATAGCTTCGGCAGTGCGGACTCCTATAGGGTCCTTCCGAGGCAGCCTAGCCAGTCTGTCAGCTTCTGAGCTGGGAGCCGTCGCCGTTAGGTCGGCGATTGAACGAGCCGGTATTCCCAAGGAGGAAGTCAAAGAGGTTAATTTATTTTTTCACCTACTTTCGAGTTTACAGTTAATTAAGTACCATACCTATTTACAGTTATATGACATACTAGGTTTTTTATGGCTGTTATTGATTAACCTGTTTTATCTTTCAATTTTTAGATTATCAGTCTTGATAGCAGTTAAAAGTATTAATATTTGAGGAAGTCATTAAAAATTAACTGATGTGATTTGTTGTCAGGCAAAAATACGTGACATAATTTTTTCTCATAAATCTTAAAATCTACTGATAAAGGAAAATAAGTTTTGGTCGAATTTTATTTTTATACAAGATTTTAACGCTGACTGTACTTTTCTAGCTAAAGTCATATACTTACTGCTCAATGAGACGATTCTAACAAACCCAAACAACAAGCTCCCATTGTTTTATCACAGAGTTCTCATGACCACCTTAGGTCTCCATCATCAGACCAGCCCCATATCATCATAATATTGCATTGTCATGTGATATGCACAGGTGTGCAAAATTTCAGCTCAATCGGAAATCAGGAAGTTGGTCAAATTTAACTGACAAGATTTGAAAAGACACAACAGGACAGGTGAAACTAAATAAAAGCTTGTAAAAAGGGTTGAAAGATACCTCAATACTAACTGTAGGTATGAGGACTGAGGCTACTATAAAGTAATAGAAATGGGCATTCTCGGTTATCGCCATACAAAATCAGACTGGGATTAGGTCCTATAGTTGGAGTATACTTTGCCTAAATATATTTGTCTAATGTGTTTGCTCTAGATATGTGCGAGCATGTTTTGTGAGGGATGTGTTTGTTAAGAATCAATAGAATCATTTGAGCGAGGATAAGTTAAGGAAGTTTAATTTAATAGGATAGGAACTACAAAAAATAGACCGACTGAACCCTTTGACTGCCAAAACACGCGCACGGAAAGTCTTGCCCTCAGCACTAGCCCGTGACATCACGTCCAAAATATAAGCGAGTTGCCTTGTGCTGAGATCACGATTTTTCCGTCCGATACTTGGCGGTCAAAGGGTTAAGTGGAGATGGACAGGACACCTACTAAGAAGTACACAGGAGAAATGAAGCAAAATAAATCAATATTATAGGACAATCTTACACAAACCGACCTAGTCCCACAGTAAGCTCAATAAGGCTTGTGTTGTGGATACTAGACAATGATATATATAATAGATAGATATTGATAAATACTTAAATACAAACTCAAGTACAAATATCTGTGATAAACACACAAATAAATGCCCTTACCTGGATTCGAACCCGGGACCTCCTGCTTCGTAGGCAGGGTCACTACCGACTGGGCTAGGAGGCCGTAAAATAGTAATGGATTGGTACCCCAGAAGATAGGAAGACAAGTTAAAGTTGACAGCAGGCCCGAATTTTGGAGACGGGTCAGAAATATAGAAAACAATGGAATAGTACGGGCGGAGACCGCAAGATCTACTACGTTATGTGATACAAAGATAAGCCATATGACACATGTTCATAAAAGTGATGCTGAGTTTCGAAAACAGACAGACTGGTTTAAAAGTGACGTAAATTTGGGGTCAAAGTCGTTACTTTTAAACCAGTCTGCCGGGCACTTCTGGCCATGCAGGAATTGAGTTTTTCTGTACCTACATACAAATTGCTATTTGTTGCCGCAAGTGTCATCTTTGTATCAAATCACGTAGGTAAATACCATCCATTTTTTACACCGGATGTGGTACTTTTTTGTGCTTTCGGCCAATTCCATTTTTTTTAGGGTTCCGTACCTCGAAAGGAAAAAACGGAACCCTTATATGATCACTTTGTTGTCCGTCTGTCTTTCTGTCTGTCTGTCTGTCAAGACCATTTTTCTCAGGAACACGTGGAGATATCAAGCTGAAATTTATATTAAATACTCAAGTCTATTGTCTCTTGGAGCTGTGAAAAAATCAAACTTAAAAGCCAACGCAATCAAAAGATACAGTCGTTAATGCTGCAAATTTTAGAGTTTTTCGGCACTCGCAAAACCTACGGGGTACTTCCCGCGAACTCAGAAACTTGAAATTTGGCACGAAGCAACGTCATATAGCGACAAGGGAAAAATTACAAAAACTAGACATTTTTAGTAAAATCATACAAAAACATATTTTTTAAATTTTAAACTTACTACCTTTTTCCTCGTAAACGCGTGGAGGTATTAAATTGAAATTCATGTCAAATTCTCAGGGCTATAGGACCTTTCAGATGTAACAAAACCAAACTTTTATGTTAACGCAATCAAAAGAAATTGCAATTTAAGTCGCATATTTTGAAACTGAGCACTCTCAAGAAACTCAAAACCTAAAGGGTACTTCCCGTAAACTCAGAAACTTGAAACTTGGCACGAAGAAACTTTATATAGCACAGACAAAGGAAAAATTACGAAAAGTAGAAATTTTTAGTAAAATCATACAAAAAATATTTTTTTAAATTTTAAACTTACTTATACCTTATTCCTCGTAAACGCGTAAAATTAAATTGAAATTCATATCAAATATTCACACTCAGGTCTATAATACCTTTAAGCTGTAACAAAATCAATTTTCTATGTCAATGCAATGGGTGAACTTTTACTTATATACCTACAGGTTTGTACGGAACCCTCGGTGCGCGAGTCCGACTCGCACTTGGCCGGTTTTTTTACTATTTTTCAGATTTCAGCATCACTTTTATGAACATGTGTCATGGGGCTTATCTTTGTATCACGTAACGTAGCAGATCTTGCGGTCCCCGCCCGTACTATAAATGTCGGAGTAGGCCTATGCGTACGGCAAACTAAACTCAGACATATTCTATAAATATTCTATTATCAAACAGGACTCAAAGTTCAGAATAAATGGCTCATTAATTGATTGATTGATTGAACTGATTGTATTGGTTCTTAACAAAGACATTCCTCACTGTACATCCTCGCACATCTCTGGTGGAAACGCAACCTAAAATGTTTAGTTACTTAAAATTATTTGAAGAAACAAAAACTTGTTTTTCAGGGATCTGGTTTGCTATCTTGGTAATGCTCAGAAATTAAATTTTTATGGGTTTTCCTTTAAACTAAAAATAAATCTGGAAAAACAGACTGATTTTTTTACGATTTTGGGTTTACCAAGTTTATAAATATTCATATAATTATTTTAACATGTTAATTAGTTGTTATGATATATTTTCAAATTTTTGAATTATTTTTATGCTGTATAATTAATTTTAAAGGAGTTTAATGAAATTGAAAACAATGCAATAAATAAATGTATAATTAACTATTAAATAAATAAATAAACAGGCAAAGAGCTCAAAGAGGACCCAGTGTGTTGACGATGAGGGACCGTCTTGTTCCTTTAGCCGTCAACACAGTGAATCCTCCTTTTTGTAAAGGGTCGGCAACGCGCATGTGTCTCCTTTGGAGTTGCAGGCGTCCATAGGTTACGGTAGCTGCTTACCATCAGGCGGGCCGTATGCTAGTTTGCCACCGTCGTGGTTTATTTTTTTTTTAAGTGCGTGTCGAACCACGCATAATGGAGGGTTCCGTATTCGTACCTTCAATGCAATAACAAAAAAGTAATAGCATAAAGGCGTATCTGTCGAGCACTTACGTCATATTGAAACGGAAAGGGTTTTTTTGGAGATAACTCAAAAATGGTCAACCGATATTGTACAAAAAAACAATTCGGTAACAGTTTGTATTATAACCTAAAGGATATCTTTATGATTTTTTAAATAATTTTTCAACACACCTGCTCGTAACGAGGTTCTTATTCTACCGCTTTTATGCTCATAATCCTAGATATTAAACACGCGTGCATTTCACAATAATTATCCAACTAGTGGAATAATTTAATAATCCGATCAAGTGACGTTTGTACTCTAGTACCAAGTTGTACGTACGCAGACGAATGGTTGTAATTTAGTCGGGTATTACCTTTACTTTTTTTTAACTCTTTATGAGTTTTACATTCTAAAAAAGTAAAAAAAAAGTAACTATATTTAAAATATACACATTTACGATAGAATACAAATTATAAAATCCTGATTGTGAATAAGAATCATTTCAACTTATTATATTACTCGTAATACACAATAAATTACGTTTTAAACACGAATTGTCTGTTTTAATATTGGCTGTTTGGCATTATACGTCCGCGCCTTTGCCTCAAGCTGCACGCACATCAAAAAAAGAAAATTGCGCGATTAATAAGTTAACCTCAAATCATTGTTTATTTGTTAGATTTTTGTCGTCGTGTTTTATTAATTTTCTCAAACATGCTCGGAAATTTTCCTGTTACGTTAGTAATTAGAGACCAGTAGGGACTCTATTCCAAGGCAGGTTCAGCGCGACGTACGTAAAGGATTTTCATACAACATTAAATCACTCAGCCAGTAACTGAAGCACTAAACAAGTAATTTTATTTCCTTACATGTTTGAGAAAAGCACTATACATGCTTCGACCGTAATCAGCTTACCTGGCTTCGTATTGTAGCCGTCCTCGTCTTCGACTCGGACGGCTACTAAATACTCAGCCAGGAAAGCTTACTTACTGGTCTCTGCAGTAATGTACTATTAAACAAATTATATTTTCAATTAATAAGAAGACAACTTTAGCGTAAATTTAACCTCTGAATACATTTCAAAATGTGATACATACTAGTAAAATGTCATCATAAAAATCTAGTGAGCAATACGTAAGAAAAAAATACTATAATTTATTGCACAATAAATGTGAACTCTTTAATTTTATGAAATGATTTGAAAAAGAGTTCCAGATACTCAATAACATCACAAAAAAGGTTAGTTAAATTTAATTATCTTGGGTTCATAAGTACCTCTATCCTGTAAACATTCTGACAATTAATGTATTTATCAAAAGTTATTAATTATACTATTCTGTTATTTCCTCGCAAGTGTGTTGAAAAACGTCGTATGAAACGCGTGTGCTTGATCATTCATTACATAAGCTCAGCTTCCTTATGCGCACTCACATGCGTTCGTGCGCACAATATCGCTTCGTATGTAATGATCAACTTAGTACACTTGTATCATAATGTAGTCGGTTCCCCAACATAAGTATCCACTCTCCCATACAACTTTGTATGGCAATGTGGGTACTTAAGTTGGGGAACCGACTGTACTATTGTTAACCTCCTGTTAATTATGTATTTTTGTAACTATTTCGTCAGGTGACAAACAATATTCACTAATTACAAAAAAAAACTAAAATCAACCTTGTTTTGTTAGCAGGTATTAGTATGGTTCATGTTTGAATTAAATAAATTGAAATAAGAACTTGTGGTAGTAGTTAGTAGGTAAGGGTGTCACCCGACGGTTTAAACCTTTAGTGGGTAACAGCGAGATATTTGCCGTCATACAACTCAACTCGGACATTTAATTTTCTTTCTTTTTAAACGCATTGTTAATTTATATAAATTTTAGTTCGCATTGGAGAATATACTCGTACTAATCTACGAAAAAAAGAAAAGCTGAAAAGTTATTCCATCTTTTGTAAAATGTTAATTCTTTGGCAAGATCTCATATTTTGATATTGCCTACATTTGAACAAAAATATGTATGAATAAAATTGGTTACGCTTGATATTGTTGATAATCATAATTCTCATATTTCAAACGTCGAATTAATGCTTTAAAACATTAAAATAACTTATTTTATAAAATCTTAGTATTTCCCTACAAAGTTTCAGCCGCACTATTCAAATTGGTACTTACTTTATGACATTCATTGACCGACAATGGCAAACATATTGCCGTCTTGAAAATGACAACTGATGTAAAAAATAATTCTCGCTTAAAATTAATAAAAAAATAACTTGGATCGTACGTGCTTGTAAATTTTTAAATTATTGCTTTAAAAAAAATTGTTAAGGGGTTAACAAATAAAAAAAAAGTAAGAAACCTCAGTTATTTTTGAAGAGCTATAGATAGGCCATTCGAATTAGGTTTTTTAATTATTTAAAAATAATTGAGGAGGCCTTTGCTGAAGGGCAAGCAGACAAGGAATATAAAAGATGTGAAATAATAGATAAAAAGAAGAAAAAATATATATAAATATATATATAAGAGAAATGTTATAATCTTGTTAATCTTGAGTCTGTAAATAAAGGCTATTTTATCTTATTATAATGAATTCCCAGTAAGCTGGAAAGCGCTTAATTTGGTCCTAAATGCGTGTAATCCGAGTTTGCGATTATCCCAGAAGGTGTACAATATCTTTTGGAAGCGAAATTTAGGCTCTTTTTTAGTTTTTTTCATGCAGCTCGAAAGCGGTACGTCCGTTAGGTTATCATTTATTCATTTATTTACTTTACGATATCCATGAGTACTACTCTGATTATGACTAGACCCCGTTATCGGAGGTGCAATTTGGTAGCTTGACGTTTTTAGGGATGGGTGAAAATATTTATGATGTCGATATCGAAACTCTTCCTAATTCTTGGCAATTCATTTTGTATACCATTTTTAGACAAAAATTTTACATATTTTTTTTGTTACCAATGATAATCATTGTCATCAGAAGTAGAAACCATTATCAGTGGACCAATAACGATATGGTTGCTATTTTACTTTTCTTATGTTTGGAGTTTCAGGGCCGTGCCTGAACGCTCTTGAAATAAACCTTACCCATAGCGGTATAATACTGGCCACCTATACTGAAAATAAATTATTTACATCAATAGATAGTTATTGTCATCTCACAACATCATCAGACCGCAGCCTGTAATATGGTATTTTCCTTCGATAGCTTATGTTGTACGAGTATATCCACGGTTGCCGATCCTAACTCAGCCGTTACCCGTGAGGAGCTGATTCAGCGAAGTACCCCGTCGACGAAAGCTCCGTAAGTAGATGTAGGACCACGTGACAGAGTCTCGAGGGCTCTGGCACGAACAGACGACACGCCGCACTGCCAGCCGACGCTCGATGAGTAGCCCGTAGAAAATCTTTCTGTTGAAGGAGGGGAGCGGTGTTCCAAAAGTCCAGTTGGTTTTCTTCTAGTTTATTTTTTCTTCTTGCTGCTTGTCCGAATTACTCAATTACTGAATGATTTCACCGGTTTGTATGGATGTTTATAGCACGATTTGATTGACTAATAAGCGGATATACCTGCCTGGATTCTTATTGGAATTTCGTCCAATCAGAGCGTTTTTCTCAGGTCCTCTCTGTCTAATTGTCCTATCCCTTCTAGGATCTAATTGGTCTTTTAATCGGCGCTCTGATTGGCCGACCCTATTCCAAAAATGTATTTTCTTAAGCTTGATTTTCACTATGTTTTATAAATTTTTCTTTCTTTCAGAGTTTCTATGACTGCCATTACGTCGTGAGTCCGAACAGTTACCTACGTAGTCTATGCGTTTAGCGATAAACCTTTCGGTTACCTCAATAAAGAGCTCTTCAATCTCCGAGCATACATTAATGTTTTATTATAACTTGACCTTATATTTTACCTATTGTAGGGACTCAGGGCGCAAGGTTAATGTTTATTGTTAGATAATGTACTTCAATTATCTATGCCTGACTATAATTTCCTACCTATCTATCCGCTCTCTAGATAAGGGATTTATTGGGGAATTCCTATCCATTCATCCATACAAACTTACAATTTTAACTTAAACTATCCAAGTTAACTCTAATACACGTATTTCACTTAAATATTTCAAATCAAAATAGTTTACATTCTAAGTTTGACTCTACCTACTTAATAATAAATCTCTTTATTTCGAATACAAACTTAACCATATTTACATAACATAACAAATCACATATCACGATAAGTCTTCAGTGACGGTCGTCAGCCTTCAGGACGGTCGCCAGCTTTCAGGACGCGGGGATAGTCGCTCGCCGCTCGTCATCCTTCTCGCTCCCTCGGTGATGTCTCGCTCCGTCGTATGGGTTGGAGTCTCGTTCGTGTTGTGTTCCGTTGTGTCGCTAACAACATTATTTCCGATTATTTAGCTTTACGAGCATATTTTATTGGTATATAATATTTCATAATATTGAAAATACAGTCCCTTCTCGCAGAATACCCTGAACTCCAAAAAATTAAAGATTGGAAATTGTTATTTTCAAAATGGAATTTGTTAAAAAATACTCATTTTTTAATTAGTCATGTTTTACAAAATAAACAGGTTTAATTAAACTCATTAAAGAAAAAATATCGACATACAGCTTATTTCAAAATAATTTTTACCCATCCCTAAGAATGTCAAGCTACCAAATTGCACCTCCGATAGCGGGGTCTAATTATGACCTTTACGAACCAGTGCAGACGATTTTACTTTAATTACTGTATAATTATGTTATTCCTGTTCAAATTATCCTAATGAAGTTGCTTATAATTCCTACTCTATTAATAATTGTAAAAAGACTTATTACGTAGTTGTTGGTCCGATGGTTGCTCTTCTGCCGCCCAAGAAACTAAAATAGCCAAGGAAAATGTGATTTCGATTTGTCGGAATGAAGATTAAAATATAATGGAATGGAAGGCCTTTTTATAGGTCTCTGATGGGGGGTTAGAAGATAAGACAAGGCAAGACTTTAAAAAAATACAGTATGGGGCTTCTTTCTTGTATTAAATAATAATAAAAATGGGTAGCATCATCAGCCACAATATAATTTGATGCTTTGCTGGATAGATTAGGCGACACTTGTCGGCGACATGTCGAGAGAAGTCAAGCTATATCTCTTGACGTATCTGGCGACATCGCGCGATTTATATCGGTAGAAACGTCAGGCAAAAAGTCGAAACATCGCCCAACATAATGAGCGCATATGTACTATGCATGTTAAACGAAGTCCGGCAACGTCGCGCCACTTCACCCGACGTCGCAAGCGACACGTGTAGCGGGACGGGACATTTGTCCCCTAGTGTCCCTCCTCCTCCTAGCGTTTGCCCGGTGGACAACCTAATCCCATTCATTGGCGTTAGGCACTAGATTTTACGAAAGCGACTGCCATCTGACCTTCCAACCCAGAGGGGAAACTAGGCCTTATTGGGATTAGGTCCGGTTTCATTAAGATTTTTCCCATTACCGAAAAGCGACTGGTAAATATCAAATGATATTCCGTACATAAGTTCCGAAAAATTCAGTGGTACGAACCGGGGTTTGAACCCGAGACCTCCGGATTGCAAGTCGGACGTCTTACCGCCAGGCTACCAGCTCTGTATTTGTTCCCAAGTGTATCATTGAATTTGTCGGGGAGATGCTACGAAAAAAAAGCACTTCATTGATATGAACTTATTGTGTTTCAGGTATACATTGGTAATGTATGCTCAGCTAACCTCGGGCAGGCTCCCGCCAGGCAAGCCGTCATCTTCGCTGGCCTACCAAAGAGCACAATCTGCACCACCGTCAACAAAGTGTGCTCATCTGGCATGAAATCCATCATGCTAGCCGCCCAAGGCTTGCAAACTGGGGCCCAGGACGTCATGGTGGCCGGTGGAATGGAATCCATGTCAAATGTACCTTTCTACCTAAAGAGAGGAGAAACTTCATACGGCGGTATGCAGCTAGTCGATGGTATAGTCCATGACGGACTCACTGATGTGTACAATAAGTTCCATATGGGAAACTGTGCCGAAAACACAGCCAAGAAAATGAGCATCTCAAGGGAAGACCAAGATGAATATGCTATTTCAAGCTATAAGAGGAGTGCTGCAGCTTATGAAGCTAAAGCATTCGCTGATGAATTAGTGCCTGTACCAGTACCACAGAAGAGAGGCGCAGCGCCTGTTATTTTTGCAGAAGATGAAGAATATAAGCGAGTGAACTTTGAGAAGTTTAACAAGTTAGCAACGGTTTTTCAGAGGGACAATGGTACAGTGACTGCTGGTAATGCTTCTACTTTAAACGACGGGGCTGCAGCTCTAGTTCTAATGACCAGGGAAGCAGCAGAGAGATTAAAAGTCATACCTATTGCTCGGGTAGTTGGTTTCGCTGATGGTGAATGTGATCCTATCGACTTCCCCATCGCACCAGCAGTTGCTATCCCCAAACTATTAGAAAAAACTGGCGTTAAGAAGGATGATGTAGCGCTATGGGAGATTAACGAAGCTTTCAGTGTTGTAGCTGTAGCTAACAAGAAGATTCTTGATCTTGATCCTTCAAAGATTAATGTTCACGGAGGAGCAGTGAGTCTCGGCCATCCTATTGGCATGTCAGGAGCTAGGCTTGTGGTGCACTTGTGCCATGCTTTGAAGAAGGGAGAAAAAGGCGTGGCCGCCATTTGTAATGGTGGAGGCGGCGCGTCATCTGTCATGATCGAAAAATTGTAAGTTTCTGAATGAATGTATTTTGAATTTTATTTGAATCATTTATAGTATTGAATATTGTATTCTCTTGTGCCTTTTACAAAGTTATAAAGCAAGGCGTTGGCTTGCAGGGTTGTATTTTATATGTAAAAGTTAGCTTTAAGACAAAATTGTTTTGATCAAATATGTTTCCAATTGTGTAAATATGAAATAGCGAATCGTTATATAGTAATTTATTATATTTATATCATGAAACGGACGTTATTAAATCATTTATTTGCTGTTTGTATTATTGAATTGTTTCATTTTTCTTGAGATTTTGTAATTTCTTTGCAGATCTCAAGATACAGTTGGGCTTCCTAAAATAACCTTTTTCACAAAAGACCCGTGTCAGTTATGTGACATAGTTATGGATGAACTGGAGCCTTATAAAGACAGAATAGTTATAGAAAAGGTTGATATAACACAACAAGGCAATTTGAGATGGCTGAGATTGTACAGGCATGATATACCTGTGTTATTCCTAAACGGGCATTTCCTATGTATGCACCGTTTAAACAAGCCATTACTTGATAGAAGATTGCAAATGATTAAAGAAGAATTAGCTGAGAAGTAATCCTCAGTACCTATATAAACGAAAAACAGTATTTAATAGACTAAGCGCAGTATAGTAACATAACAATAATTTGGTTGTAAATGTGGTAATCAAGAAAAAAAAATTATACGTTTATCTTTTTAATTTGAGCCAAAGAAAGTATATCACCTTTTAACCCTTTGACCGCCAAAGCCGTTCAACCACGTCAACGAAAAGTCCCTCAGCGCCATGACGTGTTAAAACGCCCAAAATGAGAGATCAAAATACTCCAGACGATTGTCGCCGGAGTGTCCTTGAGCGTTTGGGCGCTCTCTACCCGCGCCACCCGCGTACCCTTCTCATTGCGATCGTGCGTAAATCCGCCGCGATGCACCGCAATAATGTTCAAAGAATATGACTTTACTCAGAGGCGCGCGGGCAGATTTATAATAATCATACCTAATCCTTTTGTGGATGTTTTGCGATTTGAATACTGTGATTAAGTACTACGGTGACATTTTTTAGCAATGCTACTAAATAAGATAAGTAATAACGATCTCGATTAGTAGATTAGTATGTAAAAAAATGAAAACCTAGATTTTGAATTTGAAGTATAGTGAGCGGCAAAATATTTATGAATTTACGAAATATGGTTAAAAATATTCCGCATATCAGAAAAAAATAAAAAAATACTGACTAGTACAGCAAAAAAATCTGAATACACATCAAAGCGGTGTTTTCATGTGAATTTGGATTTTTTTGCTGTCCAAGTGAGCTTAATAGATGGTTATTTTTTGTTGCGATTTTAAATATTAACCGTAAAAATTCACTTAATTACGATAAATTAACAAAACTAAGCCTGTTGCGAGTTGCGAATAGTAAAAATGCACATATAAGGAGCGGTATTTGTGCACGAAATCGTCATACAAATGAGAGCTGTAAGCCCATTAAATTTAGATCTTTAAAATATAACACAGCGCAAACACTTCTTAGGGTTCCATAGCCAAAATGGTCAAAACGGAACCCTTAAAAGTTTTTTGAAACATGTCCGTCTGTCCGTCCGTAAGCCATTTTTATTATAAAACACATATTACTGAAATTTTATCTAGAGGTGTGTTTCATGTGCCGCTACTTAGTTTTCTGGCTAAATTGCTAAAAAAATCTTTTAGGTGAGGCACTCCATACATACATATGCCAAACTAAATGTCAAAAATATTTTTTTTGTTAATATGTACATGTTGTACGATACGGCTTTAAAAATATCTTATATATATATATATATATATATATAGAGTATTTTTAAAACTTTTTTATTGAGTCAATATTTTCAGAAATAATTGCTTCGAGAGTCTAA
This sequence comes from Pammene aurita, assembly GCA_947086415.1. NCBI lineage: Eukaryota > Metazoa > Arthropoda > Insecta > Lepidoptera > Tortricidae > Pammene > Pammene aurita. The sequence continues at coordinate 5,717,273 of OX352301.1, forward strand.
ATATAATAGCCCCCATCTAACTTTTAATCCGTAAGTCTAAAAAATATGAAAAAATACCAAGAAGGCGTAGTACTTAATTTTCTACGAAAATTATTTCACATATTATCGGTTCATCCGTTTTTGAGGTATCTCCAAGAAACTACTTTCTACGGAACCCTACATTATACATGGTCCGATACAAACTTGGCCGGTCTTTTAAAGATATTTGATAGGTAGTATTAACCCTTAGTAGTAATTTATTTATTCACTTGTGTTGATAATTAATATAAAATTTGTATTTATTTGCATTTCACCGACATAGTAGTTTTTTTAGGGTAGTCAACGCGCATGTGAAGCTTCTGGGGTTGCAGGCGTCCATAGGCTTTATAACTGCTTTCAATTAGGCGGGTCGTATGCTTGTTTGCCAGCGTCGTGGTATAAAAAAAAGCTTTTTTCCTTTATTCTTACATACATTGAACTCTTAAATATCAGCAATTTTTTATTAGATTCTCAATCAGGCTTTGCTCAGTGATAGTTAGTAGACTGAAATTTGGTATGAGTAATTATGTGTTTTAATTACGCCTACAAAGTGGTAAAACAATAAGTACCTGAAACCCATTGTTGGATAGGTCTTTCAAGAAGAATATGCCTTAAACAACTTTTGGATAAAACGAATACTTTCGTAAATAATAGCTTCGAAAGTTAAAATGCTCTTTGATTTTTGAACCGTGGGTCCAAAAAAAATGGGAAATTCCTGGAAGTGAGGCCATTGAAATACTTATCACGTATTTTCAATAAAAACTATATGGAATAAAATCGGTTGAGCCGTTTTTGAGTTATGCCTATAGTAAAATAACGTAAGTGCCACAAAATATTTCTTTATAGACTACCTTTTGAATGGATGTATTGTAACAGGCCGGAAACTACGGATCCCTACACTGAGCATAGCCCGATATTCTCTTGGCCGGTTTATCTGCAATCCTTTGCAGTTTACTTCGCAATTTCTAGATTTGAGAAATTAGTATAAAGTATATCATTAAAGATTGTGTTTAATCTTAAAATAAAACGCATATTACATTCGTTTAGAACACGGTATTCTTAAATAAATATGTTTAAATAAATTTGGTTCTTTGGAGTTTTTTATTAAATTAATTATTAGTCTATTGTATTGCAGTACTAGCAGATTTCCGCAACTCGACGACTAATGCCTATTTTGCGTGATGCATGCTGTAGTGTATAGTTGTCTCGAGTACATATGGCAGTAGGCGCCCGACCGTGCCAGAGGGCGGACGTGCGGTGTGTATTGACGAGCCAACAGGAAATAAGATGAAAAGTCAAGGACATTACAGGTGGCGACGAGGATCAAAGTGAGTAGCACCGAAAGAAACGTGTATTCGAAAAAAAGAAATTATAAAATCGAATAATAACGGGCCATGATACACCGATAGTGTGTCAACAAGTTTTTCGTTACGCGCCATTCAAAGGTGAAATACATAAGTATTTGGAGGCTAGAAAATAATTATTGGAATAGGTATCATTGTAACTTTAACTTAACGAAGGCAAGTCATTAAGTACGACAAATGAGAATGATTACACAAATAAATCGGGTCCGGTCAAGACAATAAGCAAAGACGAGGGTATTTCCCTTATCCGCTCGAATGTAAGACCAAATCCGATGAGGTATTTGTAATAACTCCTACTTAAGTAATAATCTGCACCTATCTAGTATGCAAGTTTCTACATTAAATATATTATACCTACCTACGTTATTGTTGCATAAAAGTCACAGTTAGGATTTTTTTTACAATAAGTGTGACACAAAATCCGCGTTCCGGGGCAGACTAAAGAAAATAATATCTAATAGCAAGTAATTAAGTTTCTAGTTACCTTAGTACTGATTGCCTGGTTCATATTGGTTACCCCGTAGCTATAGCAATGCATGTGAAAATATTTGATCGCATTAGACTCACGATTATTCAGACGAAACAGTCATTACCACAGTTTTGATAAGGATTATTCTACAAGACTATTCTACCTACCTACTTAAATGATAGGATAATACCCTATGGGGAGAGGGTGTTTTCTATCTTGCTCCAGGTTATACTGGTATCCATATTACTTACACATTAAGTACATGCACCGACACATACCTTTAAGCATGAACTTGGTATTTTACCAATGTTCGAGCGCAGGGTGCTAAAGAAGTAAATAAACGTACCTACAACTACTTAGTGCTTATTTAAAGCAATTCCATCTGCATTAAACCACTTTTGTCGGTTAACTTGCCAATTTACTTGACACTTTTATGCATTTAACCCATTAAGTGCCTAGCGGGCGCTTTGCTCGTAGGTGCGTAGCCGGTTACCTACATGCGTTTACACGTAGGTAGAAGAAACCTCTTATTATTGCGAAAATGGGTTGTAGGTAAAGTGTAGGTAAAGATGGCAGGAAGCATCGGTGCACTCGGTACACAAAAATGTATTGTTAAGTACATACAGTACCTATTGACCATGCAAATGGCACCTACTAAGGAACTTTACTCCATTTATGGTTGGAAAGGAAATGCATTAAATTGCAAATAATGGTAGATAATGCATACATATTAAATTGTAGAGGTATTATTTAGTATGACCATTTAATTGGCATCTACTAAGGAACTTTATCCATTTATGGTTGGAAATGCATTAAATTGCAAATAATAGTAGATAATACATACACATTAAATTTTAGAGGTATTGAAAATAGATGTCATATACTTCAGAAAAAATGACCAAACCCTCCGGTGTCCGAGGCCAGATCTGGCCTCGGACACCGGAGGGTTTGGTCATTTTTTCTGAAGTATATGACATCTATTTTCAGTTTATATATAGTAGTGTAACTACTTAAAAAAATTGCAAATCAAAAAAATATTGAACAAAATAATTTGATTTGCTTCAAGATTTTTAGAGGTATTATTTAGCATGACCATTTAATTGGCATCTATTAAGGAACTTTATCCATTTATGGTTGGAAATGCATTAAATTGCAAATAATAGTAGATAATACATACACATTAAATTGTAGAGGTATTATTTAGCATGAAAATTTAATTGATATCTACTAAGGAACTTTATCCATTTATGGTTGGAAATGCATTAAATTGCAAATAATAGTAGATAATACATACACATTAAATTGTAGAGGTATTATTTAGCATGACCATTTAATTGGCATCTACTAAGGAACTTTATCCATTTATGGTTGGAAATGCATTAAATTGCAAATAATAGTAGATAATACATACACATTAAATTTTAGAGGTATTATTTAGCTTGACCATTTAATTGGCATCTATTAAGGAACTTTATCCATTTATGGTTGGAAATGCATTAAATTGCAAATAATAGTAGATATAATACATACACATTCAATTGTAAAAGCATTTGGTATTGACCATTTAATTGGCATCTACTACTGAGGCATTAAATTGCGAATTTGAAAAGCAGTCGATAATACTGAACATTTCGACATTAAATTGTATTGTTTAGTATCTAAAAAAAAAAAAAAACTTGAACGTGCGCGATTAAATCATATGATATGATCTGGGCATTAAAAAGTGATAGATGTAATGAACGAGCGAGATGGGAGATAACTGCCCACATGGTTGCTTGAGCTGCTAATGAATAAGTTATTGCTATGCAGTTGGGGTTTCAGACTGTCTTATAATAACCTTCATGTGAATGAATTTTATGATCCGGAAACTATAAAGCAAATACTTGTAGTTGCAAAGACAAAGACCACCATATTTACTTAAATGTCTGTATAATAATTTACACTTTTAAAAACAATGGTTAAATGTGTCTATTATTATCATTAAACTCCTATTGAAAGAAAAATATAAGTTCATACGTAGCATATTGAATAGACTTGCAAAATAGGCACATGGTCCAAATAGGTATGAAATATAAAAGTGAAATAAATGGAGAATTTGGTACTAGTGAAATTAACAAAAAATTTAAAAAGTTGGCTACCGTAAAAGAGGGTGGTTTAAATGGAGACTATGGATAATATGGAGACGTTTTTACACCAATTTGTCCTTTTCCTCCGTTATAAAATACTTTTTCTCGCCGCACTTTACGTAACACACAAGAATGAAAGAAATATAATTGTTTAACTAAACAGATGAAGAAAGTTCAAAATGATGCAGCTTATGTGTGTTGCATTGATTTATTATGTATTCTACTAGATGTGACATCTAGAACAAATTTTGTGCGCCATGTTTGGCGGTTGACAGCTGTACCTGAATCAAAGAGTAGTATAGACTTGTAATGGCTATACGTCTGTTTTCGGTACGAAGTGCCACAGCGCCATCTGTCGAGACGGAGTCGAGTTATTCTGTCAGCGTTAAGCGACGAACAAAGTATTAGAAACTAGGATTTAGTGTCTGGTGTAACCGATAGATGACGCTAGTGCTTTAACCTGAAATAAAAGGAACGCGATTTTGTATGGATATTATCCATCCATGTCTATATCATCCTTGGCAAATAAGAACCGACCCAAAATAGTGAAGTGATAATAAAATCAAGTAAATTAAAAGGATGCGCCTCATCGCGGCTACCCTATTCAATATATTATTAAAAATACAAATTTTAATATTTGATATATTTGCCGATTATACAAGTAGAATTGCGTATCGCACTACTCTCAAGACGTGTTAACCTTAAATTCCGAAAATTAATTAATTGAATTATGACAAGACTTTCATTGGTGTAATAATACATACATAGATCGCGTTATTTACCCATACTTGTTTAAATATGGCAAGAAATTATATCAAATGTTTAAGTGTGAGGAACATACCCTCAATTTTATACTTGAAAAATGTTTGAACTTGAGGATCGGGATATCAATACGCACATTACCGTTGAGGTTACAATTGTTACAAATATGTGGCAAAAAAAATATATATTCACTTTTGTTGAAAAGTGTGGATACGCTAGAGAGTTGATAAAGCTCCCTTTAAAGGTCTTGTATTTCTACTCTCAGAGACACAAGCTAAGTAACAAATCTATAACGGTAAATTGGTGTCATTATATTTTGTTGAGAAAATAAATAAATAAATATTCTGGGACAATCTTACACAAATCAACCTAGTCCCACGGTAAGCTCAATAAGGCTTGTGTTGTGGGTACTAGGCGACGATAGCCTTGTATGCTGAAATGGTTAAGAAAAGTATACTCTTGTATGCAGTTGTAAATGTTATAATTACTATAACGTAAGTATTAATTTACAAGTAACCGTACTGTATTAAACTTATAGTGGCGGAAAGACGAATTCTCGGAAAGATCTTGGGTCCAGTGAGTATGGAAGACGGTAGTGTCCGAGTCCGTAAAAATTCTGAAATTGAGGAGATAGTGGCTGCACCCAATATTATCGGCGAGACGAAGGCACACCGGCTCCGTTGGCTCGGCCACGTTGTCAGAATGGAGGAGGATCGCGGTGCTAAGTTGGCTTACATGGGTCGCATAGCAGGACGAAGGCCAATAGGTCGTCCCAGGTATCGCTGGGGCGATGCTGTGGAATCGGACCTGCGCGATCTCCAAGCCGTTAACTGGGGGGAGATTGCGCGAGACCGAGACAACTGGCGTAAACTTGTGTCGGAGGCCAGGACTCATTTTGAGTCGGTGCGCCATTAAGTTAGTTAATACTGTACGGTTTTATCCTTTAACATTTGATACGAGTTACTTACTTTCTTATTAACTTGATACATGCTTGATACGCAACTGTATACAAGCGCACAGTTCTTAAGTTTCGTTTAAAACGAGTATTTCTTATAAGTGCTATTGAAGTACAATATTTCCCTTTAGACAGTATTCTAGTAAAATTTTAATGATAAGATAGGCATGACGCCTGCGCAAGGATGACATGCTCATTTGGGAAAGCGTTCCACATTTTGACTGGCACATAAGACTTCTCAAACACTGCCTGCGCAAGGCTGACTATCCTTTTGAGTAAGGAGCCCACAATCGCGGCAACATTATTTATTAACTGCCTCCTGGGCATTAATTTTGATTTATAATAAAATTTACTGTGACCACCTGCGCAAAGGTGTATAAAAATAGGATAGTCATATCATTATTATTTTGAATCTGCTCTCTAGTTATTGCGACAAACTGGTATAATATTCAGCCTTCGCAAGGCACATTATTAAATTTATAATTTGGTTGGGCAATGAGGATAAACGCGCACATTGGTTATGGTTTGGAAATTTCTAATCCATACAGTCTATGTTACTGTTACCGAGTCTCTAGAGACTAGACCTCAGAAAAGCGTCAGAAATGGTTCCAATATAACAGTTAATATGGACCATTTATAATCTAAGGGTTTTTATCCTTATTAGCCTATAGCTAGAGAAATACTATTCACAAATTACTTTCGGGGTAATTGGACCTCATCAACACTGAGAAGTATGTAAAAGGCAAAAGACCCTAACCTGCGTAAGGTGTATTGTTTAATCAATATTAATCTGCAGATAAGCAGTCTAAAGCTGACAAATTCATTATACGTCACAGTCGGAACTAACCGACGACCATATTTACAGCTTCAGATGAACGTTCATGCGTCCTAGTAACATTTTCTTTTGCTTATCATATAATGTGGTCATGGTGGTGAAAAGGTTAAAGCCATTGTTCCGCCTCCCAAATATAACTGATTAAATTAAAGCATATAATGAATTGATATTTCAACCTGTCCTCGATGCAGGGAAACTATCATGCTGCTGTGTAGGCAAGCATGTTGAAAACCGAAATGTACAAAAATGCCCCTACAAGGGTTTGGCAACTTACTTGCAAATATTTTGAGACTCTACTTATAATATTTTGGTATTGTAAAAAAACAAAAAATTGCAAGTAGTTAACAGGTTTCTGTGATCCGTCCATGTACAAGTGTTGCCATTGCCATGAGCACACACGGACTTTATTTAATCTGTTATTACTAAAAAAGACATATAATACCTCGTTTGAATGGTTAAGGCATCATGAGTACACATACTATGTAATGCTCTTAAAACTAACTTGTAATGGTTTGGGACGGGAGTTTCAGATCCTACAGGCAAACTCCCTCAAAAATCTGAAAACTAAACGGTCTTGCCCAGAACTGGAGCCTTCTTTTCTACAGCAAAGAGTGCCAACAAAGCAGTCTCTGGTTAACAAACACCTCATTCAACGAAATTTTTAGTGCTTTTAAATCTAAGGTTTGCATAAAACCAGTATTGGGTTGTTTCTGATTAAATATAGTGATCAATTGGAAACATGAGTTGCAATAATTTAAGTACTTGAGACTCTTGGTCTTTCTTAACCATTTTTTAATAGTAACAACAACCTGGGCAATTGTGAATAAACAAAATTAGGAGCAGTCAAGCTACCGAAATCCAGTGTTAATCTTAGCTGAAGGATAGTTTAACTTGTTGATATAAATACAAGTATCCTATATCACTGCTTAGCTTAATGCTATATGTTTCCATTACCATTACCAATATTGTTTGAAAATAACTATAGTAAAAATCGCAAGTGATTTCAAAGCAGCAGACGTAGTCCACCAAAAAAAAAAAAAAAAGAAAAAAAGAAAAAAGATACACGGCACATGGAGTGTCGTAAGCGGAGACGACGGTTATGAAAACTATGAAATGACAAGTGACATCGATATGGAGAAGAATTAGAGAAATGGAGTATTTACACTGTGATAATTGTGTTAAGGAAAAGTAATCTGGATAATCCACAAATTATGGGAATTGTATTTACGTTAATACATGTATCCAAATTAAAACAATATTAATCTATTATTTAAATCTACAAATAAAAAAATAAAATAAAAAAATAAAACAAGAAAGGGATGTAGTGTATAGTTGTCTCGAGTACATATGGCAGTAGGCGCCCGACCGTGACAGAGGGCGGACGTGCGGTATGTATTGACGAGCCAACAGGAAATAAGATGAAAAGTCAAGGACATTACACATGCGTCTACTAAAACATAATAATTTTAGTTTACTTACATGACCAAATTTGTTTTCAGATCAATGTGAGATTCATGATTTTTGTTTTTTCTCCATTTTTATTTCATTTGTTTTTTACTTGTATTATAATCTAAATAAAATACACTTTTTATACGAACGTATATAAACATGCATACGAGTACATTATCTTAAAAGATAAAACGTCAATACATTATTGATTCCGGGAAGACACGTTATATCCGCACCGCATGAACCCTCTGCGGTTATTTAGTCTTTAGGCACAGTAAGTCCGATATTATTGCTCACGGGCCAAGCACAAGTATATGTAGTACAAGGGAAGCACGGAGCGACGAGCGACACAGCCTCCTCGTCTCAAAGCTAGCTCACGACTGCCAGCAACGCCGTTTTCGAGCTAATAACGCACGAAATGTGGAATTATGATCAAGTTGTTTAAGAAAATTTAATCAATTTAAATATCCTACGTTGAGTTTGTAGTGTTCTGTAGTACATATTTTTTAGTTCAACAATATTTTAAATCGATTGAGCCAGTAGATATAAGCAAAATTAACCGTAAAACGACATTTCGTTACATTTACATAACGGAGAAACTATACGTTACACGAGTTATTCAAACGTTGACAATGTTGCAAATAACATATATTTTTTCAAAATTTTTGAATGGCCCGTTATTAAGATATATCCCTTAGAAAGTAACAGTATTCGGCCACAATCAGCGCCTAGCGCCTTAATAAACAACCTTTATATAAATATTTTTGTATATTTATTATAGCTCTACCATTCACCTATCTTTTTAGTTAAAATTTCATTCAAAATAACCCGTAACTCAAGAAAAAATTAGAAAATACCTCAGAGCTATTTAAAAGAACAAAAAGGCACTGCCCTCCTCGCCGTTGACGGGTAATCACGTCAAGCGGCGTGACGTCACTTCGAAATGTGTTGTTCGTCTGAAAGCATAAGTGGTGGATGTTGATTATTGTATGAACATTAACCAAACACTGTAATTATGAATGTTTTTCGCATTTTAAGCTTTATTATATAATAAAACTAATTATTAAACTGTGATTCGTGTAGAAGATTAGTTTATCTACACTCATATTGTAAGTTCTCTAAAACGTGTTCGAAAACGGTAGGCAATGGCTAGCATTTCCACGACCGATTTTACTATGATAAGCTTTTTATCCGTAGCAGTAACGTAATTTTAACTTTTCATGCTCAATTATTGATGTGCTATGAGTTTTGATAACATAATGTACACCTGCACCCTCCCGGGGATCCGCCGACAGCCCGACACGCGCCCGCGCGACCGCCGGCACAATCGAGTTGACCATGGTGGCGGTGCAATGGCGGCCATTCTATGGTTTCCAAATAAGGCATTTAGAATAAATAATATGAGTGTAGATAAAGCAGTGTATGCAACTGTACGTAATTAGGCCTTAAAACACTCGTGTGATCTTATTATGAAATTCGCCTGCGGCTCATTTCATAAAACCACACTCATGTTTTAAGGACCCTTATTACGTAACAGTTACATAAACTACTATTTAGGAACTACATATTGTAATGTTAAAAAAGGTATATTTAAAAAAAAATATTTTACTTTAATAAGTATATGCTTTATTAAAAAAGAAAAAGTTTTATTTAAGTCGAAATGGAATAAATACAATGCGTGTTATAAGGGCCGTATTTAAAACCTAACAATGTGTATGTCGTTTCTTTTAATCGTATTGCTTCGCCGCATTCTTGTTAATCCTTAAACAATGATAAATACCACGACACGTGGGCTTTCGGTCCATTTCATTCATACCAAATAAGTAAAAATAACGAAATGGTATTTTAGATAAAATGTCAACCAATATGAATGTTATCGGTGAGAGACCGAGTTTAAGTGAACAAAGAATAGGGTAGACCGGGGACAATAGAAACACGTCATGATTGAAACAAGTCAAATTTCTCGATAACTATAATACCTACGCGTCTGACGCAACACTCCGAACACGCGGTCGGCCATGTTTGAATCCTTGGCCAGGAGCGCTCGAGCGCCGGTGCAAGACGGGATTGTCCACGAGCCAAACCAGTTTTTCGCGGTAAAAAGTAAGTATTTGTGCTCTCGTATATTTTCTTACAACTTCGTTTACTCTTGTATTTTGACTAATCAAATTATTTTGGTGTTATAGTTAGGAATAAACGAATGTTTTTAATGGCCGTTGATCAGCGTTCGAGTCTTTTTTATATATAATTTTTGACTTTGAAGTGAAAAACGTGGTGTGGGGACGATAGAAACAACTTGCTTGTGGACGATTGAAACGTTTCAATCGTCCTCGCGTTTTAATCGTCCCCAAAAGTAACCGACTTCAAAATATAAGGTTCTGTATTCGATGCACATGTTTGTTCTATTAATGTTCACATTTATTTGTGTAGTTTTTTGACCTAGTTGATAAATTATGGATATACATTTTTTTTTAAATCTGAACATTTGTTTTTAACCGACTTCATAAAAAGGAGGTTCTCAGTTTAACCCGTATGTTGATTTGATATGTTTGATATATAATAATAAAGCGTTTTAGCAACAACCGACTGCTGCCAACCGGCTGATTAAAGAGGTCGGCCTCTGCTAAAATGTATATAAGAGAAAGTTCAACAGTTTTTTTTTTAAATTGGCATATCGCTATGTTTTTGTTTACATAATAAAACAATTTAAACTGATTATTTTATTGCGCCTATTATTTCTTTTTGAATTCCGACGTCTGCAACAATCGTCACAGGGTGTATGGGAAAGGTTATGATTGGAACATAGTTATAGTTGAAACAAGCACTTTTGTATGAAACATAATAATGCTTGTTTTTTTGCGATTCTTTATAGTTATATCTTAGAATTGCATTAAAACTACTTTGGTTAAGGTAAATGTATAAGGTAGCAGCGACAAAGAAAACTAAAAGTCGCATACTCTTTTTTTTACCAAGTTTTTTTATCGAGATGTTCAGATGCTCATAAATTGAGAAATGTTTATGTTATGCTTGCAAACTTTTGATGAGCTCATTGTATGCCGAGGTAGGGATGAAAAAGATTGAAACAGATATAAGTACTTTTATTGTTCCGAAGATATTTGAGTGTTTCAATTGACCTCACATAGTGTTTCAATTGACACTCATGTGAGGTCAATTGAACCATGCTGCCCCATTATCTTTATTACATTATTGTCAAAAAACTATGGATTATAGACCATCCAAATACATTTTATTTAGGAACCAGATAACTAACCTTAAAAGCGCGCGTTTTGAGCGTACATCTTTCTACTCATAAAAATATAACGGTCACAGGAGGTTAAACGCAAATTGTTTCAATTATCCCCGGTCTCCCCTATGTCATTATTAGGGATATACCAAGTTTCTTTAGGTACAAAAGAATGAAATGTGCGCGAGGTGTTTTTTACCTACACACCCGTTCTGTCCGATGTTCATTAGCTTTAATCATAAAATTTGTTTATTTGACGGTATTGTTAAACATTTTTTTACTCAACTAAACACTTAAAAAACCTAACGTATTTTCCTTCATACAGTTACACCACTGAAATATCAATACAGAAATGAATGAATATCTCCCACCCCCAACTCTAACATCTATACATATAATAAAGCTAAGGAGGGTCGAAAGTCTGTACATGGAAGATAATCGAAAAAAAGTTGGCTGGGTATACTTAGAATCGATAACAGAACACGTTCCAACAATTTTTAGAATTTTTGTCTGTTTATCTGTTTGTCTGTTTATTTGACCGCGCATCACGTGAAAACGGCTGAACGGATTTTGATGAAATTTTGTATAGAGATAGTTTGAGTCCCGGGAAAGGATAATATATAGTTTTAATCCCGAAAATCAACCCTGGTGGGGGTGAAAATGGGGTTGAAAGTTTGTATGGAGAATTTTTAACCGCTGAAACGATTTAGATAGAAATGAGTATGGAGATAATTTGAGTCTCGAGAAACGTCATAGGATAGTTTTCAAACCCTTATGGGGGTGAAAAGAGAGTTGGAAGTTGGTATGAAGAATTTTTTACCGCTGAACTGATTTAGATGAAAATTGGTATAGAGATAGTATGGGTCTCGAGAAAGGACACAGGATGGTTTCATCTTCAAAAATTCCGTGCTCCTTCCAACAAGTGCAGCAAGACGGCCGCTCGCATAAGGCTGCCTACAACTGATATACTCTTAACCGTCCGTGGAGACTATGGTATCCAGTGTCTAAAGTAGATGAATTTTGTATATATTTTTTATTTTTTTATTTGAATCAGTTATTTTTACTGTAAATAGCACATAACCTACATTAAATGCCACAGTTAAACATTTTTGTTTGTTTTACTTATTAAAGAAATCATAACATATACTGGGGTCTTCACTCGGGTAAACCAAAATACACTCTGTTGGTACAGTCAACGTTAAAGACATGTTTACACCCTTGCACATTATTCCATTGTAATAAGGCGAAAAATGCAATGATATGTATTTGACGTCGACTGTAATGGATGGAACCGCTAACTGATTGATTATTATTTTTAAAATTAGTATCTATATCCGTAACTGAAAGAATCATTGAAATAAATATAGGGGAAATGACATATCAACGAAAGACGAGTGTCGATTTTGAGGTACCCTCGCCCACACTGTTAACTGCCCATCGGTGGACCTTATGGCTTTTGTAATAAGGTCCACCGATGTACAGTTAAGCGTGTTGCTGTTTGTACTGGAGCTACCAACATGGCGGTTAAAATGTATAGGTTTTGACATCCTGAGCTCTCAATATGGCGGATTTTTCGGCCGCATTGGGTTTTTACGTATATACTCGTCATCTCTTTTTGCTTGTGAATATGGCGCTGAGTTAAAAGGAGGCGAATATATTTTTATGTGTTTTGATTTACATATGCTGCATCCCCTATATAGTACATCCATGGAAATAATACATGCAAACAAAAACACATTTCCAAACACCGAATAATCAAGGCACACGAGAAATCGTTTGTACAAACCCTTATTTCTGATATATTTTAAAACGTCCGCGGATAGTCAACCGTCCACGGCATAAAACCTGAGAAACACCGTAAATGTTTTGATGAATCCTAAAGTAGTTTGATATATTTCTTATGTTTAAGTATATTAATATGTTCTCTATAGACCAATCTTCAGTATTTATTGTATATTTCTGTAAACAGAGCGTCAAATTACTAATAATTAGGATATAAATGTTCACTGCCCCAGCTCGAAAACAACCTTGATATTTCAAATTGATATTACAGTCATCACACTATCACAAACAGAAGATGATACACATTATCGTAAATAGTACACATTCTTGATCATTTTGATGTATAATAACCCCCAAAAATATGTATATTAACGTGAAATACTTACGACATAACTACGAGTTCTCCACAAACACTCACAATCACGCGCAGTTTCGCAAGGCACTGGCAAACAATTTTTTTCATTTTCTAAGCAACTTGCGTACACTGCCATCTATATTTTTTAGAGCTAACTATTTGGTTAGGCCACGTTGTTGCATCAATAGAATTCGTAAATAATGCCGAAATATTCCATTAGATGGCTCTAAAATCAACCGTTCCTTCTTCCACCCCTTTGGATAGTAAGGTTCCCGCGGACGGTTAAGAGCATATTGGTTTCGGATACTATGCTATCGTCGGACGGTCAAGTGGTTATGTAGGAAAACATATCAAACGTTTTGTGAAGCAGTCAGATTAGGGTTTATTTTTCTTTATAATTAAACAATAGGTACATTATCTGTCTCTCAACTGTTTTGATATGGCTTCTTGAAGAACTACGCATTATTTTGTATCTTTACGATCTAATAATGTATTACTGTTTTGAAAAAAATAAGTCCCGTCGAGTTTCTTTTCGGTCATAATACTTCTTGGGCCAGAGTGGGTTATTAGAACTGGTGGTAGTTTTGTAACGAAGTTCCTTCTCGGACGGTTCGCGGATGGGGGGCTAGACGAAAAAAAGTCACGTGACCGTCACGAAAATGCGTCAAGTCACGAAAACGCGACACCCATACGATTGAGAAACATGTAAAATGGAATGAAATAAAAAATATATAAATTAGAATAAAGTGAAGTGAAGTGAAGTGTGGTGAAAAGTGAAAGTGACAAGTGACAAAGTGATAAAAGTGAAAAAAGTCGAGAACCTAAAAGTATAAAAAAGTCAAAAATGTCGAAAATGTCAAAAATGCCTAAATTTCAAAATTTCCAAAATTTCGAAAATATCCAAAATTTCCAAAATTTCCAAAATTTCCAAAATTTCCAAAATTTTCAATATTTCCAAAATTTCCAAAAGTTCCAAAATTTCCAAAATTTCTAAAATTACCAAAGTTACCAAAATTTAAAAAAAACAAAAAAAAGAATCCACAAAATTTACGAAAAAGTCAAAAATTAAATAAAATTAAATAACATAACTTGTTCCAATCGAGTGTTTTTAGGGTTCCGTAGCCAAATGGCAAAAAACGGAACCCTTACGGATTCGTCATGTCTGTCTGTCTGTCTGTCCGTCCGTATGTCACAGGCATTTTACTCGGAAACTATACGACGTATCTGAATAAAATTTACACATAAGGTGTATTTTGTATGCAGCTACTTATTTATGTAAATATTTTTAGGGGGGCGCTCCATACAGGTAACTAAAAAAAAAAAGTTTAACCAAATATCAACATGTGACACATCAATCGATAGGTATTTCAAAATAACATTCAAGTTTCTGTGACTATTTTGTGATTAAGTGAATATTTTCTGAAATAATCGCTTCGAAATTCGGAAAAGTTGTGTAGCCCCCCCCCCCCCCCGTAACTTTTGAACCGTAAGTTCAAAAAATATGAAAAAATTTGAAGAGATGCGCCTTATCATATACTTTCTACGAAAATTGTTTTGAACATTATCGGTTCAGCCATTTTTGTGTTATCTCCAAAAAACTTCTTGCATAGGCATCAGATACGACCTTTTGGTATTAGTTTGGTTCTTATTCCATTGAAGGTACGGAACCCTCCTATGCGTGGTCCGACACGCACTTGGCCGGTTTTTTTTTCTGACGTTCATTAGTGCATTGTAATGTGCTTACATTGAAGAATAAATATCTTGATCTACACCAATATCATAAATCCTCTATTCCATGTTCGGAACCGTATGTAATTACCACCATTATTACAACCAGTAACGTAACATCAGTGTATTATCTGTGACAGTGTGGTAAAAACGTACGAAAATTCATTACCTACGGAAACGTAATGAAAATCCCCCCCGACCGTAATAAGGTTGGTCATGGCGGTGTAATGGCGGTCATTCTAATGGTTTCAATGGATTTTTAATATGTGTGTAGGTAAAGCAGTGTATGCTTCTGTACATAATTAGGCATTATTACGTAACAGTTACATTAACTACTATTTATCTCTTTTTAGGGTTCCGTAGTCAACTAGGAACCCTTATAGTTTCGCCATGTCCGTCCGTCTGTCCACGGTCTTGCTCAGTTACCGTTCGCACTAGAAAGCTGAAATTTGGTGAGGCCTGATAAGAACTTTCAATAAAAACTATATTGAATAAAATCGGTTCAGCCGTTTTTGAATTATCAATCAAAAACGCATAGTGAAAGGAAGTGTTGAATAGTAAAATGACGTAAGCGCCGCCAAATATCCCTTAATAAACGACCTTTTGGACGGATGTTTTGTAACAGGACGGCATCTACGAAACTCTACACTAAGCATCGCCCGACATGCTCTTGGCCGGTTTTTTTTTTGCATTGTTATCCCGGAAATCACCCCTTAAGGATTACTATTTCCAATTCAAGAAAATCCCCAAAGATTCAACGTCTAAAAGGGGGGGGGGGGGGGTAGCCACTACACTCGATTGAGTAGTATAGATTCACCGTTTCTACCACATGGATTTCCCACCACCAAAACAATGGTTTTTCGGGGCTATGAAACCTAAAAAAAAAAAAAAAAAAGTTTGGTATGTTTTAGTACGTTTAGCCCCCCATTAGATCGATTGCACTAGGTCTCAACAGTGCCCGGAGCCTCCTTCAGCACTTAGGCACTCCGCTAATTAAACAATACACGCTCTTCGACACCACAATAGAACCCTTGCTCACCTTTTTCTATTGTCTCTATTGTTAGCTCGACTCGGCGACATCGTATTGTTACCGAGCTCGGTAGAGGCATACTCCTACGTTGTAGTTTGTTCTTTACGTATTTGCAATAGGTTTTATAATTGCTTAATTGGTTACTTCTTATGAAAGACTAGGTATACTACCTAAATTTTCCAAAGTTTAGGTATAGTTTTGGTGGTGGGAAATCAATGGGGTAGAAACGGTCATATAACTTAACGAGATTTTTAATGATCTAACAAGCCCCGCGAACTGACACAATTACATTACCCTTTATTAGTCTGGACTGGAGTAGGTATCAAATTTATACCTAAAGTAATTAATTCACATTTCGCGAATATATATGCAAATTTCAACGTATCTATATGTGTTACAGCACAATATGAAACTTCTGGTATATGTTTCAACCCCATCAATTTTAATTATTTAGTATCTATTCGTTTTCAGTTTTTGCCTAAAATTTATTATTTTATGCAAATCCAATTTTTGAAATATTATTTTATTGATTCTAGATTTGTGTTTATATATTTGTGTTGTCTTAATTTTTTTGGGTAAATTATTTTATGCAAATCCAATTTTTGAAATATTATTTTATTCATTCTAGATTATTTCTAGTCTAGATATTTGTGTTGTCTTATTTTTTTTTTTGAACTCGTAAATAACTTTGGTATATGTGACAACCGACTGCTATTTATTGGTGGACAATAAACATGACTGTGTTTTGAACAAGTTTCAACCTGTAAGTATGCTGTACGTTTCCGTAAAGGAAGTTCCCATTATTTATTATAATATATAGATCTTTTGTTAATGTAGGATTCGGTGTGTGATTTATTTCATTCTTGTTTATACCAGTTAGGTGGGGCGGTGCGATGTTTAAAGACTCCTTTGGTGCTCTAATTTAAAGTCGCAATTTCTATTATTAGTTTTTTCTTGATGCTGTCGGCTTGAGAACTTTACCTTTTTTACTAGATGTCCTTTGAAGAAGGTAATAATTTACTTTTTATTCGTTTCTGAGAAATGTATAAATCAATCATCGGGTTTGAAGTCACACGCAATTTTAATAGAAAGTAAATGCACAAAAGATCTGTCGTTTAAATTCTTTAGAATTCTTTTGATAATTTAATCTTTTGTTAGAAAACATTCCGCTGCAAACAAAAATTTACCTGTCCCCGAAATCCTGTTTAAACTCGTCGCTACCTACCTAGGTGGTCCTCTGTCCCCACCAGCCGTGACCTTTTTTTCAACACAAATTCATATAAAAAGGCTGAGGCTGGGGGCTAAATTTTAGAAACGAAGTGAGCTGCAAATCACGTGTTCAATTACGATTAAGTGAATAAATTTCTTAATTTTAACTAATCAGAGATAGAATTTGAAGGAACACTTTAAATTTCAAAGTATAAAAAACTTATAGTATCCTGATTTTTAATCTATATATATATAGCATGCAAATTGGAAATGATAATTGTGATGTTGAACTTCTTCAATTATGTGAAGACGCGGAGAAGGAATATTTTGAAGACCAAGAAATATATAATTTGTGTGAATCTCTAAGTCAACAAAAATATGAAATGTAAGTTAATCAATTTGTTTAAATATTTAATTCACTGTAAAAAAAATTTCTACCTTGCATCTTGTTGGGGTGGGTGATCTAAGTTAAAACCTGTTGTTACATGTTTCCTTACCTGACTTACGGATACGGAGGGGATAGTGGTATAAAAGTGGGTCCCCAGTTTTAAAATTATCTATAGCAAATTGAAGTTTCAGTGTTTTGTACCTGTGGTGTTGTGTGATTCAGTTTTGCAACATGGCATTTTATCTTGAGCCTAAATTAGAACGTAGCGAGATAGCAAGTTTTAGCAAAAAGTTAATAATCCAGAAATTTCATAGACACATCCGATTGTGGTTTATTGATGGCTTATTACCTGATTCAATTTTCGAAGATCAAGATATTAAACCATATTATACCCCATGTGAGGGTCATAGGAATCAAACACAGGATATTCATATATCAGCTACTGATGTAGTAGACGGAGTCCTACCAATGCAAGCGTATTGTTTGCATTGTAAGAAATATACAAGTTAGTATTTTGTAGTTATTATTAATCTTTGTTTCTGGTAATCATATTATAAGTAATGATGTAATTATATTATTTGTGATATTTTATTTTATTTCTTTAGATCCCAACAAGTTGGAGGCGGAATAGAAATGGCAACTACGGATCCTGTGTCTGAGGCATCAACAAAGAAGAGTCAACATTCAACTAGCAGTGATTCAGCATCAACTTCTAACGTAAGCACAAAAAATAATGACAAAATTGAATGTTCTGTGTGTCATGTGTATGTGGTAAAAAGATATTTAGCAAACCATTTGAAAAGCAATAACCACAAAAACAATGTTCTTAGTTCAGACAGCGAATTAATCAACGTTCAGCTAATTGAAAATGCATTCCGAAACAGGGTTGCTACGTACAGAATATCAAGTAATAAAAATGATTACCAACCCTTTGAAACCCCCGAATCGTTTTTAGAAAAAAATAAAGATACAATTTTCACTTTATTAAATCGATCAGTTGCAGATCATTGTGCTTTAAAAGTTAATTTTATTTTAAATGCAAATTTTTGTCAGGATACCAAACAGCTAAGAAATACATTTGATTTTCAATTAAACAATCAACTTTTAATGTGAGCAGTGATAAAGATTAATTTTTCATATCTCTCGTAAATGAAATAACAGAGAGATTAACAAACTTTGAAAGAAAAGATAGTGGATGGAGTTTGGTAAACATAAACCACTTAGACGTTAATGTTAATAAATATAAACCATTGCGTGGTTCTTCATATATTGAATTACCACGTGATATAACAAACAAAAGAGCAGTAATAAACATCAAAAACAATGATCATGAATGTTTCCGTTGGGCATTGCTTTCGGGTTTATATCCACCTAAGAAAAACAATCACGCTAATATGGTGAACTGTTATGTCAAATTCAAGGAGAAATTGAAGTTTGGTGACATTCCTTTTCCTATCAAGTTTACTGATATTCAGAAATTTGAAAAGTTAAATGATTTAAATATTAACGTGTTTGGTTTGGAGTATAATTCACAAAATAAAAGTCATGATATTGTTGGTCCTTTACACATTACAAAATGTAAAAAAACAAAACATTTTAATTTGTTATATATAACAAAGGGGAATAGAGGACACTATTGTCTAATCAACAATTTATCTCGATTAGTATCCGCTCAAATAAATAAATCACAACATGCTGTTAATATATGTGATGGTTGTTTGTCAAATTTTTCATCTAATCAGAATTTAGTAGAGCATCAAAAGAACGATTGTTTTCATATATGTACCAATTTACCCTCTGAAGAGGATAAAAGGAAAGATTGGTTTGACAAAATGACTTCTTCAAGTCCACTTAATTTCAATAATTACGAGCGTAAATTACGAGTTCCTTTTGTTGTGTATGCAGATTTTGAGGCATTTTTAAGTCCTATTCAGTCAGAACAATCTAATGAACAAACCACTAAAGATAATAGTCACTCTCCAACACCTGACAGTGATAAAGATTATGGAGATGATGATGATTATGTGGATGATAAAATCAAACGTAAACGCAGACGTATAGACAAGCGTTCCTCAATCATTAACATTCAGAAACATCAAGTTTATAGTTTTGGATACTATATTAAATGTGCATATGATGACAAGTTATCAATTTATAGAACATACAAAGGGGAGAACTGCGGTCAAACGTTTATGAAATGTATTAAACATGATTTGGAGAGTATTTGTAAAAAGAATACATTTTCCAAGCCCCCTTTACCCTTAACAACTTTAAATAAAGAACAAATTGCAAACAGCAAAGTCTGTTTCATTTGTAGTACATGTATAAACGAGGATTCCTGCGTTTCCTATAACTGGCATACCGGTGTTTACGAAGGCGTTGCACATTCACTTTGCAATGAAAAGTACAGGCCCCAAAACTTTGTACGTGTGTTTTTTCATAACTTAAGCAACTATGACAGTCACTTTATAGTACATGGGCTTAATTTTGAAGATGGTGATATAGAACTAATCCCACAGAACAAAGAAAAATATATTTCCTTTTCCAAAATGTTAAAAGTGAATAACCGTACAGTGAAATTAAGATTCGTTGATTCCCTTAAATTCATGTCTAGTAGTCTTGAAAAATTAGCTAAAAACTTAACAACAAACCAATTCAATGAACTAAAATTAAATTTTCCAAGTGAAGAAGACTATAAGCGCTTGATACGTAAGGGTGTGTACCCATATGAATACATGACATCATTTGATAGTTTAAACCTTACCGCCCTTCCTCGTAAGGATTTATTTTATAGTTCTCTGACTAATAGCCACATTTCAGATGAAGATTATGAACATGCTGTGGGTGTGTGGAATCACTTTAATTGTCAAAATATGGGGGACTATTCAGATTTATATCTGAAAACAGATGTTTTGCTCATAATTATTTTTACTTGTTTTTTTTTTTTAAAGTGGGTATTCCACGCATACATTAGTATGTTATTTAATCAAATACAAACATTGAAACATTGAAAAAATAATCAACCCAGTTTTGACTTGAACAAACATCGATACGCCTTACCGGGGCTCGATATCGCTTTACCAATTAAGCTATGGGTTCAGTTGAAATTGCTTTACACAGATACTGATAGTTTACTATATCAAATATTCACAGAGGACTTTTATGATGACATAAAATCAGATCTTAATTTATATTTTGATACTTCTGAATACCCAGAGGACAACGTGTATGGTTTCCCTCTGGTAAATAAAAAGCAACTTGGAGTTTTCAAAGATGAAAACAATGGGGAAATATTTAAGGAATTTATTGGTTTGCGTTCAAAAATGTACGCCATAGATGTACAAAATAAAGAAATTAAAGCTAAAGCTAAAGGTGTCAATAAATGCATAACGGAAACGTATGATCTTGATAGTTTTAAAAAATGTTTATTTAAGAAAAAAAATTAAATATGATACAATGTTACGTTTCAAATCAATAAAACACATTTTATTTACACAGAAAATTACCAAAATAACGCTTTCCCGTAATGACACGAAACGATATTTGTTAGGAAATTCTATTGATACTCTTGCGTGGGGTCATTATAAAATTCCTCATGGTGTACTTTAAAATTTATTTAATTTACACAGAATATTCAATGAAATGTATTTATTTTTTGTGCAATGTGTATAATTTTTGTAAATTGTATGATTTAGTTTAGAAGTTAAAATTATCTTGTGTCAATTTTTTTTTTTGTTATGTGTTATTTTTAATAAATGTTCTTGATAAAAGGAGAAACTTTAAAAAAAATTGTCATTTGAAATTAATTCCTTTTCATAACAACACACTCCTCACGTTAATTCAAAATGATTCATTTTTACCATCCCTTCACCACTATTGTAGCTGGTCCGAGTGGTTGTGGAAAAACTAAATTTGTTACAAGTTTTCTTGAACATTCGAAAGAATTATGTAATGTTGAGTTTGATGAAGTGATTTGGTGTTATGATGAAATGCAACCCCTATATAATCTAGAAAATGTGATTTATAGTCAAGGAATACCTGATATGTCCATGTTTGATGGACTGAAGCCCAAATTACTTATAATAGATGATTTAATGCGGGAATCAAATGGGCGACTAGTTGATATTTTTACAAAAGGTAGTCACCACAGAAATTTAAGCCTGTTTTATATTACTCAAAATATATTTCATCAGGGTAAAGGTCAACGTGATATGTCTTTGAATACAAGTTATTTAGTGTTTTTTAAGAATCCTAGAGATAAAACACAAATACGTTATTTGTCTCATCAAGTATGCCCAGAAAACTCAAAGTTCGTTGACGAAGCTTACAAGGATGCTACTAAAAACGCTCACGGCTATCTTATGATTGATCTAAAACAAAACACAGATGACATGTGTCGTTTTAAAACTAAAATATTTCCATTTGATGGCCATTGCACAGTGTATATCCCAAAGAAAGGATTTAAATATAACAAGGATCATCAAGTTTCAGTCAGTTCTAAATGATGCATTCTCGAGTAAGCACCTATAAACAGTTACTGGAAGCCCTGCATTTACTTAAACCAAAATATCGCACTGCTTTGCTTAAATCGTGCGATGAAGATGAGATCAACATCATTTGTGAATGTATCTATAACGTTCTAAAGGGTAAAATTCCTTTAGATAACAAAGAAAAATCTAAATTAAAAAAATATAAGGAAACATTACGAAAACTAGTTTCAAAAGGCAAAAATAAGCTTAGAAAAACCGTTATTATTCAGAAAGGGGGTGCATTTTTACCAATAATTTTAGGTGCAGTTTTAAGTGCATTGGTAAACTCCTTATCTTAGATACAATGGAGAATACAAAGAAAATGTTGTTAGTAGAACCTGAATTTATTGAAAGACTTAAAAAAAGTGAAAATCAGGTGGAAAATTTATCATCCCGTCTGGATGGAGAAATGCAAACAATTCTTAGAAGAAAAATTAATGATCGTGAAAAGTGGTCATTATATTGTCAAGCACTACAACGATTTTTACATTTTGCTGAGGCAGATCGAAGACCATTTAAATTACCAATAGTGATGGATGAAGTGAACTACCTTACTAACGATAACTACAACGTTGCTTCGAAAGTTAACAAAAAGGAGGAAAATGTAAAAAAAGAGGAAAGTATCCGAAAGGAGGAATCATTTACTCAGAACTTAAGCGGAGACGCAAATTCACCTGTGCCGGAAGAAGATGTTTATGCCACACCTCCTGGTGTATCAAAGGTTCAATTACCTAAACGATATTCTCCATCCTATATTATAGATGTTATACCTAAATCGTACAGGACAAAAAGTCAGACGCTACTGCAAAACATTGTTCTGAATAGACCTAAAATTTGGTGGAAGGAGAACGGTGAAGTAGTTATAAACAGTCAGACAATACCAAATAGCAATATTCTCGATTTGGTAGGCGATGTGCTTAGACCGCTTAAACGCTCAAAACCAGTGGGATGGGAGGATTTCGCTCGTCTTTTAAATGATATAAAAGTTCCATCGTCATGTATTGGTAACCCCGAGACTTTAGAATTTATTAATAAAATTCAATCTAAACCTGAAGCTAACACTTCACAGGCTTCTATTAGCGAGCACAACCTATCAATTAAAGAAAAAAACGCATCTACTCCTCTATCTACTAAGCCAAAAACGAGGTCTCAAAAGAAAGTTGATTGGGAAAGATGGACTCCTTATTAGACATAAATAGAATATATTACGATATATCAAACCCGGCTGGATATAGTAGTTTAAATAATGTTATGAAGGAAATGAAAGGTCAAATGAATAGAGAGGAAGTGAAAAAATGGTTGCAGTCCCAAGAAGCGTACACTCTACATAAACCTGTTCATAAACGTTTCTCGCGTAACAAATACATCCTGTCAAACTACAATGAACTATGGCAAGCTGATCTAAGTGATATGCGTACCTATAGTCAATACAACGATGGGTATAAATACATTCTTTGTGTTATTGATGTATTTAGCAAATATGCATTTGCGAGACTTATGAAAAAGAAGGATGCTGAAACGGTTAAAACGTGTTTTGAAAGCATATTCACGGAAGCAAATGCAACCCCTAGACATATTCAATCTGATAAGGGTACATAATTTGTTTCAAAGATGGTGAGAGATTATTTTAAAAATAAGAACATAAATTATTATACAACTAACAACCCAGACATTAAAGCTAGCATAGTTGAAAGGTTTCAAAGAACTCTCAAAACTAAAATGTGGCGTTATTTCACTCATAAGAATACTTACAATTACACTAATATATTACAAGATCTGCTTTATTCATATAACCATAGCTATCATTCCAGCATAAAAATGCGTCCAGTTGATGTTAACTCTAGTAATATAAGGACTGTTTGGTGTAACTTATATGAAAGAAAAAATGATAAACAACCTTCTTTAGAAAATGCAAGGCTAAATGTAGGTGACCATGTTAGGATAACTAAATATAAACATATATTCCAAAAGGGTTATGAAACCAATTGGAGTGATGAAATATTTGTGATTGAATCAGTTATCAATAGGTCTCCGTGGGTTGTTTATACTTTAAAAGATTTGGAAGGTGAACCAATAATTGGTACATTTTATTCTAAAGAATTACAAAAAGTAACTCACCACCCCTCCATCAAATATAAAATTGATAAAATAATACGCTCGCGCCGTATTGGTGGCAGAAAGGAAGTGTTCGTGAAGTGGCGAGGTTATCCTAATAAATTTAATTCCTGGATACCGTCATCAAGTTTAGAAACAATATGAGTGAAAACAGTTTTTACTTAACTTTGTTGAGCAATAGCTCATCGGAATATTACAATGATAATACAACTGCGCACTTTTTAACAAAATTACCTAAAACCATTAAATTGGAAGGAGAATGGGTCGTGGGTTTAGTAGAATTTCAATACCCATGCTCCATGTACAATGTTCAAGAACATGAAAATACCATTTATATTAAAAAGAAAGTTCGAGGACCTGCAGACAAGACGGATAAAATCGTTGATTCAAAAACTCACATACCAGCTACTTCGTATGAAAGTCTTGATCATTTTCTTGATGCATTAAATGAAAACCCACAGCTAAAAAGCGAAGTTAAGTTTAGATATGATAAAATTACAAAAATGGTGGGGATATCAACAGATAAAGAAATAGTCTCAGTCACAACAACACCCATATTAAGTCTACAATTAGGATTTCGACCAAGATCAAATTTAAAAGAAATGTCAATTGGAAAACATCCTGCAAATTTATACTTAGGTTTACCCTCACAAATATTTGTTTATACTGATATCATTCATCCACAAGTGGTGGGAGATGTAATTACATCATTACTGAGAATAATACCGTTAGACCCAACTAAATTTATCTATGGTGCTTACAAAACACATATTTTCTCACCTGCTCACTATGTACCCGTATTACGAAGAGAATTCGATACTATAGAAATAGATATAAGGACAACTACTGGAGTTAGAATACCATTCCAGTTTGGATCTTCTTGCGTGAAGCTACACTTTCAACGGGTAAAATGAATTATAAAAGATCATCTACGTCTTGCCCATATGAACATTACTATTCACACCAAGCTGGTACGGGTATAGGAATAGTTTATAAAGGGGTACCATATCAACGAGGACATGGGATCGGGAGTTTCTTGGGTGGTCTTTTTAGGTCTGTGCTACCATTATTATCTAGTGGTCTTAAAACAGTGGGAAAAGAAACTTTAGATGCAGGAATCGGTCTTTTATCCGATATGGTAAATTCACGACCAATGGATAGTTCTATTAGATCTCGGTTCAATGAAGCAAGCGCCAACTTAAAAAGAAAAGCAGATGAAAAAAATGATTCTTTGATGTCGGGGTCTGGGTATAAAACGTCCACAAAAAGACGTGGACCATTCATTAACTTAAAAGCATCGCACCGAAGAGGAGGTAAAAAATATAGGAAAAACAATATTGAAGATATATTTTCAAACTAAAAAATGTCATTCTTACATAGTCATTCTTGTGAGTGTGCCAAATCTGAGTTAGACTTATTTGCTTTACCATCAACTCAAACAAGCATTGAAAGTGGCCAGTGGATTCATTACAAACCAATTTCATCTCTAAGTGACGATGGTCCTATTGAGTTTCAAGTTCCTGGGTCAGGTGATGACTACATTGATCTATCACACACTTTGTTGCATATAAATGCCAAAATATTGAATCAAGATGGTACAAAAATAAAACCTGATGCAAATGTTGCACCGGTAAACAATTGGTTACATTCCCTGTTTAGCCAACTAGACATTTATTTAAATCAGAAGCTTATATCACCTCCAAACAACACTTATGCTTACCGAGCCTACATGGAAAATCTGCTTAATTATGGTTCGGCAGCCAAAAAATCTCATCTGACTTGTGGATTGTGGTATGAAGATACCCCCAACTATATGGACGCCGTTGACTCGACTAATAAAGGGTTTCACGAAAGAATGGACTTTGTTAAGGAAAGCAAGGAAGTTGAAATGATTGGTCATTTACATGGTGATATGTTTAACCAGGAGAAATTTCTAATTAATGGTGCAGAAATGAGAGTTAAATTAGTCCGTTCGAAAGAAACATTTAATTTAATTTGTCATAAGGATGGTAAATTTAAAGTACAAATAACAGATGCCAGTCTCATTATCAGAAGAGCAAGAATAAATCCTAGTATATTGTTAGCTCATCAAAAAGTATTAGCATCAACAACTGCGAAATATCCGATAACAAGGGCAGAAGTTAAGGTTCTGACATTACCCGCAGGTATACAAGGTAAAACGTTGGATAATAAATATATTTCTCGGGCAAGTCCCTAAAAGATGTATTATTGGATTCGTTTCAAACTCTGGGTTTAATGGTAATTTAGCTATAAATCCCTTCAATTTTCAACATTTCCATATGAATTCATTTAGTTTGTACGTAGATGGTCATGAAATTCCTTCTAAAACTTTGCAACCCTCATTTAACTCTCCGGGTTTAATAGCAACTGCATATCATACTTTGTTTTCTGGAACTGGTATTCATTTCCATAACGAAGGTAATGCTATAAGCAGATCAAACTATGTGGGTGGTTATTCTTTATTATGTTTCGATTTGACTCCTGATTTATCTGCAAGTTCAACTTCACACTGGAATCTTGTAAGACACGGAAGTGTTCGAATCCAAGTTCGTTTTGATTCAGCTTTAAGTACTACTATCAACTGTATTGTGTATGCTGAATTTGATAACATAATTGAAATAAATAAAAATCGTGATATCACTGTAGATTATAATAGTTAGTAATTAAATAAATACAATGCATTCACTCAATTTTATCATTACCACTTGAACATTGTCTGTAAAACCACCAGTGTTTACTTTTTTAGATTAATTATTATTATGGATTCGAATGAAATACAATTTTGTATGAATAAAATAAACCCGATGTTTTTGCTGCAAACCGGATTCCTGTTTGGGTTAATCTACCTACTTTTATTATAAGCAATCTGGATCCTGATTCAAAGCCCGGTTCTCATTGGATTGCAATGCACATTGATGTGAATGGATATGGTGAATACTTTGACTCTTTTGGTCGAAAGCCTACTGGTTATCACAGGTTATTTTTAAATAGAAACTCTAAGAGGTGGTTTTATAACCATCAATCACTTCAGAATTATTTTACTTCAGTTTGTGGAGAATACTGTTTAGTTTATCTTTATTTTAAGCTTCAAGGGAAAAAAATGTCTGAGTTTTTATGTCTGTTTTCTGATAATTCTTTGTGTAATGATTTAGTTTTAAGAAATATGTTTAAATCAGTTTTTGTGAATTAAAACAATGTGTTATGAAAATAAATTGGGTTTTATTTTATTTCTTACAACTATAATTACAAAATATTCCTACTACCTAAGACAAATGCAGTGACGGAGAAAGAAACACAAAATAAGCAGTTAAAACTACATCTAATATTAAACATGTTCAATAAATGAGTAATAACATTAATATACAATAAAACAAGAAAGAAAGTAAACATTTTTTATAAGTGAAAAAATAAAGGAACTTATTCTAGTTATAAATAAAGCACTGATTAAAACTATTTTTTATCACCCTTATCAGTCTCTATAAAATATTTTACACATTTGGTTTTAGATGATAGTTCTTTCGTTATATTAAATATAACATCCCGAGCACTCTGTTCATGTGAGTCACCTTCGTTAGCATAATATTTAACACGATTTTCACAGTGTTTCCAGTGGTCCAGAGGTCCAACGTTTCGTATTTTATTCATGTCGTATACTTCGATCTTTATGAGGTGTGATGCATATGCCCCATCGTCCTGACCCGAAGTGAGATATGAAACACCGTCTTCTTCTTTTTTGGAGACCGTTGAAGATTTCTTATACACTTTTGTCTTCTTCTTAGGCCTTTCAAAAAAGCCATCAATATTATTTGATTGACGCTTCTTCGCAATAGCTTGCTTCACTTTGAAAGCCAGCGTCCCCTCTTCATCACTTGCTTCGTCTTTATTTTCATCAACGTAAAAGTTTTTGAAAGTGTTGTCGGAAAACTGAAACAAAATTCATAATTAATATTAAAGACTTAAAACATACACACAACACATTAATTTTTTGATGCAATAATTATAGAGTAATACTATTTAAATACTTACATCCATTATGAATAGTCTTCGTTAAAACTTCAAAGCGTAGAAACTGAGAGCTCTTAACTGAACTGGAGATCCGAAGGTACTATATAAAGTTACCCACAGCCTCAGCCTTTTTATATGAATTTGTGTTGAAAAAAAGGTTACGGCTGGTGGGGACAGAGGACCACCTAGGTAGGTAGCGACGAGTTTAAACAGGATTTCGGGGACAGGTAAATTTTTGTTTGCAGCGGAATGTTTTCTAACAAAAGATTAAATTATCAAAAGAATTCTAAAGAATTTAAACGACAGATCTTTTGTGCATTTACTTTCTATTAAAATTGCGTGTGACTTCAAACCCGATGATTGATTTATACATTTCTCAGAAACGAATAAAAAGTAAATTATTACCTTCTTCAAAGGACATCTAGTAAAAAAGGTAGAGTTCTCAAGCCGACAGCATCAAGAAAAAACTAATAATAGAAATTGCGACTTTAAATTAGAGCACCAAAGGAGTCTTTAAACATCGCACCGCCCCACCTAACTGGTATAAACAAGAATGAAATAAATCACACACCGAATCCTACATTAACAAAAGATCTATATATTATAATAAATAATGGGAACTTCCTTTACGGAAACGTACAGCATACTTACAGGTTGAAACTTGTTCAAAACACAGTCATGTTTATTGTCCACCAATAAATAGCAGTCGGTTGTCACATATACCAAAGTTATTTACGAGTTCAAAAAAAAAAATAAGACAACACAAATATCTAGACTAGAAATAATCTAGAATGAATAAAATAATATTTCAAAAATTGGATTTGCATAAAATAATTTACCCAAAAAAATTAAGACAACACAAATATATAAACACAAATCTAGAATCAATAAAATAATATTTCAAAAATTGGATTTGCATAAAATAATAAATTTTAGGCAAAAACTGAAAACGAATAGATACTAAATAATTAAAATTGATGGGGTTGAAACATATACCAGAAGTTTCATATTGTGCTGTAACACATATAGATACGTTGAAATTTGCATATATATTCGCGAAATGTGAATTAATTACTTTAGGTATAAATTTGATACCTACTCCAGTCCAGACTAATAAAGGGTAATGTAATTGTGTCAGTTCGCGGGGCTTGTTAGATCATTAAAAATCTCGTTAAGTTATATGACCGTTTCTACCCCATTGATTTCCCACCACCAAAACTATACCTAAACTTTGGAAAATTTAGGTAGTATACCTAGTCTTTCATAAGGAGTAACCAATTAAGCAATTATAAAACCTATTGCAAATACGTAAAGAACAAACTACAACGTAGGAGTATGCCTCTACCGAGCTCGGTAACAATGGGATGTCGCCGAGTCGAGCTAACAATAGAGACAATAGAAAAAGGTGAGCAAGAGTTCTATTGTGGTGTCGAAGAGCGTGTATTGTTTAATTAGCGGAGTGCCTAAGTGCTGAAGGAGGCTCCGGGCACTGTTGAGACCTAGTGCAATCGATCTAAATGGGGGGCTAAACGTACTAAAACATACCAAACTTTTTTTTTTTTTTTTAGGTTTCATAGCCCCGAAAAACCACCATAATCCCGAAAAACCATTGTTTTGGTGGTGGGAAATCCATGTGGTAGAAACGGTGAATCTATACTACTGGACTATGGACTCCCCCCCGTCCAAGTGCACCTCAAATAGAAATAAAATCATTTCTGCATTTGTGACCCCCCCCCCCCCCAATTTCAACCGCGCCTGTTCTTACCTTTCATGCTTAGACTGATTTGATGGGAGGATCGATTTGGATGATATTTGCCGTGGACATGAACGTATAAATACAAAAGTGGTCCTGTATCGTCCGATATGCACCTACTACTCTCTATGTATGTCATCATGCAAAAAAATAATATGATAAAAAAAAGTATTAATTTTTTAATGTAGTTTCATTTAGTGGTAATTGTAAAATATTCTACTAGGACTACTGTCCTCTAGCGTATCCATCTGTCAACTTTACTTCAAGTTCCGGCTCCAGGGTAGCGGGAGAGAAATTAGGGGTGAATTAGCATTACGCTTACTGACACAGACCGAATTCCAAGCGGGCACAGCTAGTTCATAATAAGTTACGGTGCCACCAGCGCCAAAGCCGTCATAACACGTCAGCACGTGACGTCATCACTTAAGTAGTGCTGTGGCTATATTGACAAAATAAATAGTAGTTTATGTAACTGTTACGTTTTAAGGCCTAATTACGTACAGTTGCATACACTGCTTTATCTACACTCATATTATATATATTAAATTAAGTGTTCGGAAACCATAGAATGACCGCCATTGTACAGTCATGGCCAACTCGATTGTGCCGGCGCTCGCGCGGGACCAATCGAGTTGGCCATGGCGGTAACATTATGTTATCAAATTCGATGTTCCAAATTTGAAACTCATTGCTTGACAATATTTGAGCATGCAACGTTAAAATTACGTTACTGCCGCAGATAAGAAACTTATCATAGTTAAATCGTTTGTTGTAATGCTTGTCATTGTGTACGGTTTTTGAACGCATTTTAGAGTACTTACAGTATGAGTGTAGATAAATAAAATTGTATAAGTATTAATTTTCATATTTTTGTAGTTGATTTTAGGTGTATAAGAAAAATACGAAATGAATATTCTTTACTATTATGATTTCTAAATATCTAAAGTGATTTTGCCTAACTAAATCCACTATTAGGCGGAAATAAATGTTTCGTCGATATGTTGTTTTCCAACCACTACGGTATCTGAGTGCGCTCGTGCAAATTTCGCTCTGGCGCTGGTGGCACGATTTTTCCGTCCGATGCGTGGCGTTCAAAAGGTTAAACTAAACTGATTTTAATTACATTAAGTACCTGCCTAGTTTAGGTACAGGGGGGCGATTTTTGAGATTCGAGCGCTCGAATATGACATTTAACTCTGAATAAAACGAAGAAATGATGTTTTAAAAATAACAGTAAGTAAGAGTAATTTTAAATCATGATTATTTATACTAATAAATTCATGCGTTAAAAACCGGCCAAGAGCGTGTCGGGCCACGCTCAGTGTAGGGCTCCGTAGTTTTCCGTCCGTCACAGTAAGTGTAAGATATGATATGAGCGTTCCAAGTACAGCGACATCTATCGGAATCGGAAAATCGGAAATTAAGTAAACTATTGCGCGCGAGCTTAAAGTATGGAAGATGATTTTTATGGGATAATTCTTTATTGCGTGAACCGATTTTCACTGTTTTTACTTTATTTGAAAGCACGTCATTTCATTGTAATTTTGTAGAAATTACAGGTACAATAAACACCTGCTTATACGGTTAAATTACAAACTTAGTTCACAAATTATTTTGTAATTTTTTTTCAAAAACTATTCAATTTATCAAGTTCTAAATAATTTTCCTAGAAAGTTTTTATAAAGTTCTACTTTTGAGATTTTTTTCATATTTTTAAAACTTATGGTTCAAAAGTTAGAGGGGGGGGGACACATTTTTTTTGCTTCTGGACCGATTAGTTTCGAAAATATTTACATTATCAAAAAATGATTTTAGTAAACCCCTATTCATTTTTAAATACCTATCCAACAATATATCACACGTTTGGGTTGAAATGAAAAAAAAAATCACTCCCCACTTTACGTAGGTATAGGGGAGGTACCCTAATAAAACATTTTTTTCCACTTTTTATTTTACCACTTTGTCGGCGTGATTGATATACATATTAGTACCAAATTTCAGCTTTCTAGTGCTAACGGTCACTGAGATTATCCGCGGACGGACGGACGGACGGGCAGACATGGCGAAACTATAAGGGTTCCTAGTTGACTACGGAACCCTAAAAAATGGCGACAAACTTTAGTGTGCGATTATATTCGAGGTCAAATTCTTTAAATCTCTAGCGCTCGATTGTCAAAAATCGGCCCCCAGGTCTTCTTCTTCTTACAGGTATTTCAAAATAAGTTTGAACACTTTGAACTAGATTTAATATTCAACCTAAACGAGTTAACGTAAAGTCAATGTTCAAAACACGGTGGTACCAAATGGTGCTGATGGATGTTTATAATTAATGAAGTTACCTCTACCATTCATACTTGTAACGTGAACTTTAATGACTACGGGAACAAGGTAGACATTCAATCTGTTAATCTCAAACTGATTTTAAAATAAAATTAAATAAATAAATAATAAATATTATAGGACATTCTTACACAAACCGACCTAGTCTCACAGTAAGCTCAATAAGGCTTGTGTTGTGGGTACTAGACGAACGATATACTGGGTGTCTCATTCAAATCGGTCAGTATGGGAAAGTCTGAAACTATAAGACATACGAAGATCTGTTCTGAGGAACCATGCCATCGATTTTAATAACAAGAAAAACTGCATTCATACATTTTAAAAAACATCTGTACTCCGTTCGGGAATCGAACCCGGTTGTTTTGAAAAAAAAAACCTACACTATTTCTATTTAGATATCGATTGTGTAGGTCTTAAGCAGTAAATGTCTGTATGAAACATGATGTCTAAAATGAATAAAGTGCATTTTATTATATGAAGATACAAAATGCAATTGTAAGATCGTTACCTAAACGTGTTGAATATTGTATTGAAAAAGGCGGTGGTCACTTCGAGCACCTACTAAAATAAATTAAAGTATGTGGAAACAATGCATTTTATTCATTTTAGACATCATGTTTCATACAGACATTTACTGCTTAAGACCTACACAATCGATATCTAAATAGAAATAGTGTAGGTTTTTTTTCAAAACAACTGGGTTCGATTTCCGAACGGAGTACAGATGTTTTTTAAAATGTATGAATGCAGTTTTTCTTGTTATTAAAATTGATGACATGGTTCCTCAGAACAGATCTTCGTATGTCTTATAGTTTCAGACTTTCCCATACTGACGATTTGAATGAGACACCCTGTATATATAATAGATAGATATAGATAAATACATAGAAAACATCTATAACTCAGGTACAAATATTTGTGATAAATACACAAATAAATGCCCTTACCAGGATTCGAACCGGGACCGGGACCTCCTGCTTCGTAGGCAAGGGTCACTACCGACTGGGCCAGGAGGCCGTTAAACGTTTATTTCAGGCGATGGTCCATATTGTTGTTAAAACAGACTTGGTTAGGCTGCGTTTCCACCAGAGATGAGCGAGAATGCGTTGCGAGGAATGTGTAAGGTAAGGCTCAATAGTCTTAGATAGTTTTTATCTCAATAGATGGCGCGATGAAAAAGGAAACGCGAAATACTAGTGGAAATGCTACTTGTACAAGTACCTAGGTACCTTATTAAGGTACCTTATTAAGGTACCTTAATAAATAAAATAATAATAATAATAATATGAATAATTAATTGAATAAAATAATTGTTTGTTTGTACATATTAGGTTATAATTTTTACTAACTTTAGGCTAAGATATTGTAACTAACCTTAACTATGATCCTAGTTGGTCGAAATAAATGTATTGAATTGAATTAATAGCGTGGACGTCCAAGCATACCATTTTTAACAAGCTTTTAATTAACTCGCAGTGTTTTTCAGTTACTTTGTTGTTTAGGTAGAATCTTTAACTTATCCAAGTTCACCACCATACCACCATACTTATCTTTTAGTACAGTCGCCATCAGATATATCGGAGCGGCCAAGGTACTCAAAAATATCTGAGCATGCACTTTATCGCCTTGACAATAGAGGCGTTCTTCCGATATTTATGACCACCTCGGCCGCTCCGATATATCTGATGGCGATTGTACTATCGAGCTGGTCTGATGATGGAAACTGAAGGTCATAAGAACTCTTTGATAAAACAAGGATGCTCATTGTGTATATGTAGGTTTTTTAGAATCATCTCGTTGAGCGGTTAGTATATGACTTTTGCTAAAAAAGTACAGTCGGCGTTATAGGCTTGAATTCAAATATAAAAGAATATCGGTAAATTCCATTTTTTCTAAAGTCGTCGTATATAATATGTTCATATTACACCAGCTGCATACGCATTTGCATATCACACCTACTTACGGCGGAGGCGAGTTCCACTTTTTACAACCTTGCGTGCAGCGAGTTTCATAATCGTAATCAAAATAATGATATTCGTTGCAACTATGGTAAGGTCAGTTGAGGCAATTAAGTCCAACCGTAGGGGCAACTACGTCGCCCTTTGATATCGCCGTAATGAACCTTTTGAACGCCAAGCGATGAACAAAAATGATGCGTCACTGACGCCACGCAAGCGCATTGTTTAAACGAAATTTAAACGAACTTTGCGGAATCCATGCGGGGTATGTCCTTAAACTACGCCAAAAAGAGAGGTCTGGGCACTGCGAATGGCATCTCGCTAAGTGTGGTTACGTGGCACGTTACGTTCAGTACAGTCGTTACGTTCAAATCTGGAGCAGAGCCCGACTGGTGAAGTACCTCCACCTTACAGAAAACCACAGCCAAAAAGCACTAGACATTGGTGTGTTCCTGCTGGTGAGTAAGGTTGCCAAAGAGCTCAAAGAGGTCGCAGTGTGTTGACGATGAGGAACCTTCTTGTTCCTTTAGCCATCAACACCTCCTTTTTGTAAAGGGTCGGTATCGCGCATGTGACTCCTTTGGAGTTACAGGCGTCCATAGGTTACGGTAGCTGCTTACCATCAGGCGGGCCGTATGCTTCTTTGCCACCGTCGTGGTATTAAAAAAAAATCCAGCGCCCTTCTTGTGTTGCATTAGTTCCATCAGCCTTTGCTAATGGAACTAATGCAACACACACTGTCGGCTGTAGCCGTCGTTGGCGTCCATGGCACGACTTTCTGATGTCGGTTATAGCCGACTGTAGCGGTCAAAAGGTTAGGGTTTGAGGCCTTTCTTCCATGGTCAATTATTTCCGTTTCCTTGTTGTAAATTGTGGTCACGGTTGAAGACCATTTAATCCTTTTTTTACGGCGATTTCGGCGATATCTGCGGTAGGCGCATTTGCCCCTACGGGCGCACTTTGACACGACTTTATAATAGTTATTTGTTATACAAGGGTGCAAAGTTGTATTTTAACCGCGAGTGTGGAATTGAAGCACGAGCTAGAGATTGGATTCTAGGGTTGAACTACGAGCTAGCGAATGGAATCAATGGTTGAACCGCGAGCGAAGCGAGTGGTTCGAAAATAGAATCCTGAGCGAAGCGAGTAGTTCAAAAATAGAATCCTGAACGTCGCGAGTGTTGCAACACACGAGACGTAAAAATAACTTTGGAGCCGTGTGTAACACAAATCTTTTCACCTCACTAAAGCGAGGAAAATATAGTCTGGCCAGCCAACGAACGCAGTAGCAATGTACCTACATCAAACAAAACTTAAGTTTGTTTCAACGTCTGTCGCGCGCTTTTGTACCTACGTCATTTCAAAAATTGTAATTCTGCATTGAATAATAAAATAATTGATATTTCTGATATACTTATAACTTTTCAAGGAAAAGGAAGGTGCGAAGAAATTAAAATAATCAACATATACAAATGACAAAGATGATTATGCGGTCATAACATAACACAATAGTTGAAATCCAGCAAGGAATGAAACATTGATACTTACCTACATTGATAGCTAAAATCATGAGGCCATTCGAGGGAAACGAGTAACTACTTATATCTACCAGTAAATACAACTTTCCAGTTTAGAATGGAAAAGGATTAGCTTCGTTGTCTGTATGAATCATGATAATTTATATGTAGTCAATATGAGTCATGTTAATTTACATACTTATATTATATTACTAGCTGTACCCGCGGCTCCGCCCGCGTGGAATTCGGTCTGTGTCAGTAAGCGGCTAATTCACCCCTAATTTCTCTCCCGCTACCCTGGAGGCGGAACTTGAAGTAAAGTTGACAGAGCGTGATCGGGGTGGGGGGGGGGGGGGGGGCGGATTTTCCTTACGTTACCGTAGGTAATGAATTTTCATACGTTTTTACCACACTGTCACAGATAATACACTGATGTTACGTTACTGGTTGCAATAATGGTGGTAATTACATACGGTTCCGAAAGCGGAATAGAGGATTTATGATATTGGTGTAGATCAAGATATTTATTCTTCAATGTAAGCACATTACAATGCACTAATGAACGTCAGAGAAAAACAAAATACGTGAGTGTCGTGGAACACTCGGTTGGAACGAAGTTATGTTATTTAATTTTTTTTTCATTTTTGACTATTTCGTCAATTTTGTGGTTTTATTTTTTTTGTATTTTTTACTTTTTCGTCAATTTTGTGGTTTTAATTTTTTTTGTATTGTTTTGAAATTGTGAAAATTTTGGAAATTTTGGATATTTTTGAAGTTTTTTAATTTCAGAAATTTTAGAAATTTAGAAATTTTGCCATTTTTGACATTTTCGACATTTTTTACTTTTAGATTCCCTAATTTTTTCACTTTTATCACTTTGTCACTTCACTTCACACTTTCACTTTTCACTACGTGAAAGTTTCACTAAGTGAAGTGAAGTGAAGGTATTCTAGTTTATATATTTTTCATTTCATTCCATTTTACATGTTTCTCAATCGTATGGGTATCGCGTTTTCGTGACGTGACGCTTTTTCGTGTCTTTTTTTCACCTAGCCCCACATCCGCGAACCGTCCGATAAGGAACTTCGTTCCAAAACTACCACCGGTTCTAACCCTACACCTCTGGCCCAAGAAGTATTATGACTGAAAAGAAACTCGACGGGACTTATTTTTTTCAAAACAGTAATACATTATTTTATTAGATCTTAAAGATACAAAAAATGCGAAGTTCTTCAAGAAGACATATCAAAACAGCTTGAGAGACAGATAATGTACCTATTGATTAATTATAAAGAAAAATAAATCCTAATCTGACTGCTGCACAAAACGTTTGATATGTTTTCCTACCTAAACGGTGTCCTATAAATGTTAGATGATTTTGTAGTAGTTTTTTGGTTTGAGCCATGCATCTTTGTCCGTCATATATAGTCCTCGAACCTGCAATAACCCTTTGACATTCATGACATTTTCAAATATTTCTTAAGAGCGGGTAATGGCAAAATTTAAAGCATCGACGGGTAACATGTTAAAAATATGAACACCTTGATCAAAATATTACAAATTATTTCAACACCAAATTTCATCTAAATACGTACAGCGGTTATTGGTTGTTTCTTCCCCATGTAAACTTCCACCCCTTTTGCATCCGCTTAAGGGATAATTTCTCCATACCAAATTTTATCTAAATCGATTCTGCGGTTAATACATAATTCCCTATACAAATTTCCAATTCCCTTTTCACCCCTTTAGGTTTGATTTTCGGGATGAAAACTATCCTATATCCTTTCTTGAGACCCATACTATACCAAATTTCATCTTTATCAGTTCAACGGTAAAAAAATCCTAATACCAACTTCCAACCCCCTTTTCACACCCACAAGGGTTTATTTTCGGGATGAAAACTATACTGTCGTTTCTCGGGACTCAAATCATCTCCATACTAATTTCTATTAAAAATTCTCCATACAAACTTTCAACCCCCTTTTCACCCCCTTCAGCGTTGATTTTTGGGATGAAAACTATACATTATCCTTTCCCGGGACTCAAAATATCTCTGCACAAAATTTCATCAAAATTCGTTCAGCCGTTTTCACGTGATGCGCGGTCAAATAAACAGACAAACAGATAAACAGACAAAAATTCAAAAAATTGTTGAAACGTGTTCTGTTATCGATTCATATTCCATGAACAGACTTTCGACCCTCTTCAGCTTTATTATATGTATATATAGATAGTTTTTATTGAAAATAGCTTTCAGGCTTCACTTCCATTATTTTTTTCAAAGTTTTTGGACCTACGGTTCTAAAGTAAGATGGGGGGGAGGTTTTTTTGAAGATAAAACTATCCCTTGTCCTTTCTCGAGACCCATACTATCTCTATACCAATTTTCATCTAAATCAGTTCAGCGGTAAAAAAATCCTCATACCAACTTCCAACCCCCTTTTCACACACACAAGGGTTTGAAAACTATCCTATGACGTTTCTCGAGACGCAAATTTTCTCCATACTCATTTCTATCTAAATCGTTTCAGCGGTTAAAAATTCTCCATACAAACTTTCAACCCCATTTTCACCCCCACCAGGGTTGATTTTCGGGATTAAAACTATATATTATCCTTTCCCGGGACTCAAACTATCTCTATACAAAATTTCATGAAAATCCGTTCAGCCGTTTTCACGTGATGCGCGGTCAAATAAACAGACAAACAGATAAACAGATAAACAGACAAAAATTCTAAAAATTGTTGGAACGTGTTCTGTTATCGATTCTAAGTATCCCCAGCCAACTTTTTTTCGATTATCTTCCATGTACAGACTTTCGACCCTCTTCAGCTTTATTATATGTATAGAGTATAGATTAGTATACTCCTATTTATTATGATTTCCTTTTATCATTTCGTTTGACGACTATATTGGGTAGTACCTATTTAATCTATTGTACGAATTGTATAATTGATTAATCAATAAACGCACGTGAGATTTTGGTATTTATTTATTTTATAAATAGCTTAGGTACATGAAGGAAAACATTACAAAGGCTTGATAATAATGATAATAGTCTGTTGTAGGTAGCGGGATGCTTATGTTAAATTTTACTGTTTTCTTGCTTTGTGACAATATGCAGCGCTTGCTCCTATGCAACAAACGATATTGGACTTCATTTAGCACTAGTTTTCACTTCAATTATTCGATTTAACACTGAAAGAAAGAACTTGAAATTGTAATTCAGTACAAAACTCTACATAACCTCAAAGTCACATATATCACGCAAAATGTATTACACCTATCGTAAGTACCTACATAAATATCTCAGCTGGTCTTTGCGTTGATTTAATACATTTTCTCAAACATGCTCGGAAATGTTCCTGTTACGTTAGTAATTAGAGACCAGTAGGGACTCTATTCCAAGGCAGGTTCAGCGCGACGTACGTAAAGGATTTTCATACAACATTAAATCACTCAGCCAGTAACTGAAGCACTAAACAAGTAATTTTATTTCCTTACATGTTTGAGAAAAGCACTATACATGCTTCGACCGTAATCAGCTTACCTGGCTTCGTATTGTAGCCGTCCTCGTCTTCGACTCGGACGGCTACTAAATACTCAGCCAGGAAAGCTTACTTACTGGTCTCTGCAGTAATGTACTATTATTGAAAGGTGACGGCAGATATTACATTAATAAATAATAAAAAACGCAATCTGAAACTCAAAAATATAAGTAAACAAAACTAACTTTTTAAAATTAAAAAGTTACATGCCACCACAGACCTAAAATGGCGCGTGCATGCCACAGATAAAACAAAAACAATGCGCAATTTTAGAATTATTCTGAGACAGGTGTTGCCAACCCGCGATTTGTCAAATTTTTCGCGCCTTTCTACTGACATAAATGGTTTGCCAGACTATAACATAGGTACAAAAAAACTACTGGAAAATGTAAAATCAATCCCACCAAAAACATTCTGTAAAAAACTAGCCAAGTCTCGATGGAGCTACTTGTTTATCTCTAAAAAGTAATGAAATCTAGACCAAGTCGTGCCAGGTCTTAGGATCCTTACTGCGATTTCTTTATTATTATAGTTAATGTTGTGTAACTTGGCCGTTGAAGGGTACACAAGGGTATTGAATAACCAGTCATGACTGGTTATTGAATCAACGTTTCCCAAGTGGCAATTTTCCATTGTCAATGGGTAGCGGTTCTGGCGACAGATTGGTGCAATGGTGTCATGGAGCACCTGGTTTTGTACCCTTGTGTACCCTTCAACGGCCAAGTCACACAACATTAACTATAATAATAAAGAAATCGCAGTAAGGAACCTTAGACTTGGCAAGACTTTGTCTAGATTTCATTACTTTTTAGAGATAAACAAGCAGCTCCATCGAGACTTGGCTAGTTTTTTACAGAATGTTTTTGGTGGGATTTCACTTCTTTTTGTAGAAACGTGGGCTTATTGATTTATTTTATTAGATTTTCTTATTTGACACAGTTTTTTTCTTGTGCGGGTATCACCGCTCTTAGTCCAATGCATTATATTTTGACCAAATTTTGTTTTCTAATCAGGGTCACCAGGTACTTCAGAGCTTCGATTATCCTAGTGTTTATAGTTTTCCCTTTATGTGGCTATTAAACCCTAACTCTGTACCAAATTTCAGCTCTCTGAGTTTATGGGAATTACTACTTCTATTTTGATGATCATGAGTGAGTGAGTGTCATAAATGCGAAACTTTGCTTTCGCTTAACTTCGGAACTAAATGACCTACAGACTTGAAATTTTAGCTTTTAAGTATGTGATTATAGCTTAATGGATGACGAAAATTTCTGCGTTCTGGTCTTATCCAGAGGTTCTCAAATAGGGGCCTGAAAATGCGGCGAAATGGTTCCAGTAAAGGATGGTACGGCAGTGTTTGCTTCGCGCTCGACTTGGCGGGGGCACTGCCGTGCCCCCAGATTAGAATCGATCAAAATAAAATTTCTTGTAAGATTTTAAGCGTTTTATGGTAAAATCGTGTAATAAGATTGTTTACACTAAACGTTTTTAATTGAATACAATTAAATATAAAATTATGTTTGCGTCCACAGCACCTGATTTGGTCAGACAATTTAATCAGATGGGCGAAGATTGTCCTGTCTGGAGTGGCCTTTACATGTTATTATGTTTAAAAAAGTTACAAATGACACGTTCGAATTTCAAATATTCTTTGCACTCTTGTGAATAAAATTCAGTTTTGCTATCTGTTTTTAAAGAATAAAAAACCGGCCAAGAGCGTGTCGGGCCACGCTCAGTGTAGGGTTCCGTAGTTTTCCGTCCGTCACAGAAAGTGTCCCCACTTAAGAGTTAAAATAACACCGCCATGTAGGATATGATATGAGCGTTCCACCTACAGCGACATCTATCGGCAAATTAAGTAAACTATTGCGCGCGAGCTTAAAGTATGGAAGATGATTTTTATGGGATCATTCTTTATTGCGTGAACCGATTTTCACCGTTTTTACTTTATTTGAAAGCACGTCATTTCATTGTGATTTTGTAGAAATTACAAGTACAGTAAACACCTGCTTATACGGTTAAATTACAAACTTAGTTCAGAAATTATTTTGTAAATTTTTTCAAAAACGATTAAACCTATCAAGTTTAAAATAATTTTCCTAGAAAGTTTTTATAAAGTTCTACTTTTGAATTTTTTTTCATATTTTTAAAACTTATGGTTCAAAAGTTAGAGGGGGGGGACACATTTTTTTTTACTTCTGGAGCGATTATTTCCGAAAATATTTACATTATCAAAAAATGATTTTAGTAAACCCCTATTCATTTTTAAATACCTATCCAACAATATATCACACGTTAGGGTTGAAATGAAAAAAAAAAAACACTCCCCACTTTACGTATAGGGGAGGTACCCCAATAAAACATTTTTTTCCACTTTTTATTTTACCACTTTGTCGGCGTGATTGATATACATATTAGTACCAAATTTCAGCTTTCTAGTGTTAACGGTCACTGAGATTATCCGCGGACGGACGGACGGACGGACGGGCAGACATGGCGAAACTATAAGGGTTCCTAGTTGACTACGGAACCCTAAAAAGGGCTTTTCGAGGTAGTGAGGTGAAAATATCTTTATATTATAATGAAATAGGTAAGTAAGCCATGGGCCTTACTAGGGCGGAGTCTAGCACTTATTATGTGCGATTAGAGGCAGTTTTGTCATTTGAGTACACGGATATAAATGTACCCAATTCTAATATTTATACGGATCGTCTGATTTAGTTATGCGTTACATTACATAATATGAAAATGCGAGCACTCGGTCGAGAGCACTGGCTCGCCACTGTACTCAGTAGGTGTAATCAGGGTGATTGTGCCAGTTTTCGTCCACATATGTCAGTTTTTCGTCCATACTTATTCATATATTTACATTAAAATTTTTCCAAATATAAAAACTTAAAATTTAAAAAATCTAGTAAAAAATAAACTAAATAGAATATTTATTTTTCCCATATTCCATTTGTAGCTGTGTATCAGGTGGACGGTAAACTAGCATAATCACCCTACATATAGGTTTTTAACTCGCAAAATTTAAATTATGCCAACAGTTAAATTTGTTATCTTGTTGTTCCTACTTACTTCTGACATCCCATGTCATATGATTTGTCTGGAAGGAGAAATGTCATGGTTTATATGGGAGCTCATACATTCTAAGACACCTCTCTTTCCGGGCAGACTCTATCAGGATTGTTGCATTGGATTGAACTCTAATTCCTAATCGTTTTGAGTTCAAATTTGAAACAGCACGGGTTCCTGCTGGGATCTCAGAGGCTTATCATACAACTGGTTAACAAATTCATCAATGGATTTTCCTTATTCCATGCATTAGGCACAGTCCCATCAGATACAGTGTGAATCTTTATAATGTGCAGAAAAAAAAATGTAGGAAAGTACAGTTCATTCTATCGACGGAAAAAATGTAAAAAAATTTTTTTTCCTTTATTTGATTTTTTTATGATTTTTAAAAAAAATTGGATCGCTATTGTGCCCTACTTGTAAAGAAAACATCATGTCTCTTAAATTAGTTGATTTATTGCAACCAAATAAAAAAAAATGGTAACTAATAATAGGCTGTTGTGTTGGAATGATAACTAATACAAAAACTGACGCCATAAATTAATTATTACGAGGTTTATGGCGAAATCCTGGCTATTTTTCATCACTTTTTTTAAATAATGTAAAATTTCTCAATAAAACGTCCCATTTACCAAACATTTTTATGATTTTATGTTAATCTACAACGTATTAGCTTTCGAACAGTGAAATTACCACGCGGCTAGCTGACACACACCATTTGTTATCAGCGCCCAAACAATGGCCTTGCGCGCGGCAATCTACATTGTAATTAGCTTTCGAATGGTAAAACTACCACACAGCTACCCATCATTTGTTATCAGCGGCCAAACAATGGCTTTACGCAACTGCGCGCCCCCCTAATTAGCAGGCGAAACCTTATCTACTACTGTCCTAAGAGGGTGGGGGACAATAAAACCAGGAGAACCTAGAAGAACTCTTACAGTACCTCCAAAAGTTTCGCTGCTACTTGTTTCTTTTAATTCCTTCATTTTCAACCATTACGCTATGCCACGTGTTAGTGACTTTACTACAGCTCACATTGCCGACATCCACTTTTACTATGGAATGGCACGAGGAAATGCCATGGGAGCACGCGCAGCTTACATAGCTGCATTTCCGAATCGAGAACCAGTCCCATCTGCCCGCAACTTTCAAGAGGTACACCGAAGATTGGCTATTATTGGTCTTGGAAATGGTAGAGACCGCCGTGAACCTCAACGAATCATCGATGTTGCTGTTGAAGAAGCAGTACTACATGCGGTATTCGCAAATCCTGCGGCCAGCACTAGACGTCTTGCTCTACAGTTCGGAATATCGCAGATGTCGGTGTGGCGGATTTTAAAAAAAAGAACGCCTGCATCCATACCATTATCAAAGGGTAGGTACAGCATTTACATGAAGACGTAGACCAGCAACCAAGGCGCATCATGTCGAATTGGATTCAAAACAGAACTAGGGACAACCCTGACTTTCTGAGGACAATACTGTGGATGGACGAATCGACGTTTACAAGGGACGGAATCACTAACAGTCGAAATTTACACCAGTGGTGTCCCAAAGGTGAAAATCCTAAATTGAAACGTTCATCTGGGTTCCAAGTAAGGTTCTCGGTCAACGTTTGGGCGGCTCTTATTGACGACAAATTAATTGGACCAGTGATATTGCCGAGGACCTTGAACGCAGCAAGATTCTTGGAGCTATTAAGAGACGATTTGCCAGAGTTATTGGAAGATCTCCCGCTGGATTTGCGCCGAAGAATGTTTTTGCAAATGGACGGTTGTCCTGCTCATTATGCAATTATCGTCAGGGCATTTTTAAATGCAAATTACCCTAACCGTTGGATCG
The DNA here is from genome assembly GCA_947086415.1 of Pammene aurita. NCBI lineage: Eukaryota > Metazoa > Arthropoda > Insecta > Lepidoptera > Tortricidae > Pammene > Pammene aurita. Next base: position 5,761,693 of record OX352301.1, read on the forward strand.
GCCGGCAAGGACCTGTAGGATGGCCGGCACGGTCACCTGACATGACGCCCCTTGACTACTTTTTGTGGGGCACAATGAAGCAAAAAGTCTACAGCACCCCCATCGAAAATGAAATTGATTTTGCAACAGCGCATTTTAAACTGTGCGAATCAGTTAAGAAATGACCCTGATATGATAAGGAGGGCAACTCATCAAATTTTACTTCGTGCGGCGCTTTGTCAGCAACAACGTGGTGGACATTTTGAAAATTTGATGCATTAGGTAGTTTCCTTGATAGTTTACATTAAATAATTTTACTGATCTTCGTGTAACTTATTATGAAAAAAAAAAATTTACTCCCCTTTCCCCCACCCACGTATCACAGTAGCAGATAAGGTTTTACCTGCTAATTAGGGGTGCGCGCGCAAGGCCATTGTTTGGGCGCTGATAACAAATGGTGTGTGTCAGCTAGCCGCGTGGTAATTTCACTGTTCGAAAGCTAATACGATGTAGATAAACATGAAATCATAAAAATGTTTAGTAAATGGGACGTTTTATTGAGAAATTTTACATTATTTAAAAAAAGTGATGAAAAATAGCCAGGATTTCGCCATAAACCTCGTAATAATTAATTTATGGCGTCAGTTTTTGTATTAGTTATCATTCCAACACAACAGCCTATTATTAGTTACCATTTTTTTATTTAATTGGTTGCAATAAATCAACTAATTTAAGAGACATGATGTTTTCTTTACAAGTAGGGCACAATAGCGATCCAATTTTTTTAAAAAAATCATAAAAAAATCAAATAAAGGAAAAAAAAATTTTTAACATTTTTTCCGTCGATAGAATGAACTGTACTTTCCTACATTTTTTTTTCTGCACATTATAAAGATTCACACTGTATATCGGAGCGGCCAAGGTGGTCACAAATATCTGAACAACGCCTGTATTGTCAAGGCCATAAAGCGCATGTTCAGATATTTTTGACTACCTTTGCCGCTCCGATTTTTTGATGGCGACTGCACCTACCAAAATGGTAGCGTCATGTCACCTGAATAAATAAAGAGCGCAATACATTTGACTCGAAGTTTGTAAGATATTAACATATCAGATATTGGATCTTCTTATCCTTTACTAAAGAATTATTTGACGGATTTCCGACGTAGATACCGTCATGCATATTTCATTATGATCGTGGTGATAAAATTTCCAGAAAGTTCTTTGTCAACGAAACATTAACATATACGCGATTACATCAAAGACTATAGCACCGTTTTGCTACTTGGCAACTTACTGGTTGAATGTAAGATCTTTAGTGTCCGACCGAAGTTTCGGTTTCGGCCAGTTTCGGCCCAAGGTTCGGTTTCGGCCAAAAAACGGCCTAACCTTTCGGCCGCGCCGAAACTTTCAACATTGTACTTAATCTGACCATAAGTTCTGTCACAACGTTTTTAACTGATAAGATCCCCGTTGTACAGTCACCATCAAATATATCAGAGCGTGGCACTCAAAAACATCTGAACATGCACTTTTCCGCCGTGACAATAGGGGCGTTTTTCAGATATTTGTGACCACCTTAGCCGCTCGATATATCTGATGGTGACTGTACAACGGCTGACATGTAACTGAAATAAATATGTACTATTTAACACGTCTATCCAAGTTTCGGTTCCGGTTTCGGCCGAAACTGGACCCAGAGCCGAACCTTCTGTTTCGGTTTTGGCAAAAAAACATGTTTCGGTCGGACACTAAAGATCTTCTCTTCGTGAAAACAAACGAACGATAAGAAATAAAACAATAAAGTTAATATATAAAACCTGTACAATTTATTTAATTACTTGATACAGGAAAGGTAGGTAATTTGAAAAGGAAATTACAGGTAGTAAAATACATTCCGTTTGAGTATTTACAAAATGTCTCCTATCTATGTACTATTTCTATTATTCAGATAATTGTATTTATAACATGTGGAATAATTAGTTTAAAAAACAAAGCTTCTGTTATACGCATAAGGTTCAAAATGTCACAAGATTTACAATCACATAAATAAACTGAAGTACATATTACAAAACAAATTATATTCACCGATACTTCACTTCAATAGGTCGCCCACAAACAATCCGAACAATTTTATTGGTAAATCTCAAAAAGGTTAAGAACCGTATCCCCTTCTTTTACATCATGGCTCCATCACCTTAAATTATAAACAAGGTGTGTCTTACGGAATAAATATTTTTTAATTTTAATTTAATTTAATCATAAAAATAATAGACATAATTGTAATTGTTGCTAAACTCTGGACTTGTGCCTGAAATAAATCATTTCATTTCATAAAAATATGTATACTTAGAACCAACTCTTTCGATTAAAATACTGGGTAAGAATGAATAGTATCCTAGCTTTTTTTATTCCATTCCGTTACTTTGACTGTAAAAATGTAACGAAATGGAAATACGAAAAAGTGTACAAAAGTTTCGTACTTTTTCGTATTTCCATTTCGTTACATTTTTACAGTCAAAGTAACGGAATGGAATGAAAAAAGCTAGGATACTATTCATTCTTACCCTGTACGTAGTCAAAGGAAAGAGTGTGATTGAGTTACGAATAATGGGGAGTACGGTTTGTTTGGAAGACCTAAAGTTTCCAGTTGCATTTTTCATACTGTTCGATAATCCGCGCTATCTCAGGTGTTTCCTGGTTTTAGAGAGATTAGAGATAAAAAACATTAACACAAATAAATAACTGCTTAAGGTAGGAACGGAATTGCACCTTACGAACATACAAAACATAAACATACATCATAGTACACAATTATAGACAATAAAATAACAAAAATAAAATAGTGATGTAATAAAAAGATCTGGAAGGGTTTTGTGTAAGGTGGAGGCACTCAGATATTGATATTAACACAAGAGCTCAAATGTCTGTAAACTCTTTTTTGGAGACAAACTGAGTACCTATAGGTATTTTTGAGCTCTTCCATGTAGGGTATAATTAATATAATTATGCTTCTGGCTGTATATTTAGTGCTGCAACTGCACAATAACATATATTAAAGTCATGTGATTTAACACGTTAGTTGGTATCGCAACGACAGAGTTACAAAAGATAAAAATATAGCCAATGCAACAACTTTGTCCTAATATGGGTTTAATAGCATAAAAAATAATATATTTAGAATGCACTTCTGGATTTTTTAAGATCCATATGTGCCGTCTGCTTATATCATTTGAACAACTTAGACCAATCAACGAAGCCGCAGAATTCTATAACGTATAATGTACATAGGTACACTTGAAATAGTGTTACGTTTTTAAAATGTAGATGTCTACAGAGAGGCGCTGGTTTAGATTATATTTTTTAGTAAGGTTTGCAAAGATGTCATTTTTAACAACAACACGTCCATCCTTACTCATCAGTGGCACTAATCACTCTAATCAGTAAAGAGCATAACGAACCCTCTTACATTTAATAAATCTATTAACTTGGAAATTGTAAAATTATTATATTATTGTAAAATATTTTAGTTAGATTTGAAGGTTCTTAAAGGGTAGGCGATGCGCATGTGAATCCTCTGGGGTTGCAGGCGTCCATAGCCTACGGTAACTGTTTACCATCAGGCGGGCCGTATGCTTGTATGCCACCGTCGTGGTATATATAAAAAAAGCTATCAAAAGCGGACAAGCAGATTGAAATGCCCTCTTCGTTGATTGGGGTTGTTGTAATAATTATTGTTAATACAAATTTCATAGAAGGCAAACAGTAATTTTAAGATTTATAAACGAGATATTTTCTTATACTTAAAATTTGAGAAGACGATATTAAAATACTAATAATAATGGAGCAAAAATTGCAACAGTTTAGAACTAGGTTTACCTAAAATATGTAAACTAAAGAGGTTACAGTAGCAATAGCTTAGTAGTAAAAATCACAATTATACTAACTAGTAATAAGTACCTAAACGGTCCTCTTTCCAATGAAGTTGTAAGTGGGCCATTGTAATCATGACTCCCCACTTTATACTACATTTGATACATTTTGGGATATTTTTACATAGACTCAGGAATTATTTCGATCTTTATGGCAGAAATACTATATCTCAGTTTATGCGTTCCATTCTGTGACCATTGCCATATACTTAATTTGTACATACCTATTACGGTACAGTCGCCATCAAATATATCGGAGCGGCCAAGGTGGTCACAAATATCTGAACAAAATATCTATTGTCAAGGCGATAAAGTGCATGTTCAGATATTTTTGAGTACCTTGGCCGCTCCGATATATTTGATGGCGACTGTACATACGAAAAATGTATGAAAACTTTGGGCCATTTTCTGTCCTAAAGTTCTAATATATTGGTAATTGTTATGATACCGTGTGGAAATATCACAAAACTTTCAAAATCTGGTATAAAGTTGGGAGTGCGGATTTTAGATAAATTTAACATAAAAGTAGCCATCATACAATTTAATAAATAAACTGTCACAATATGACAAGATGCCTTGATTGAAGACTAGATTACTAACTAAAATAAACCAATCATCGCACTAAATCACTAAACTAAAGGCTCGGCCACAACTTCTAGCGGTTGTGAAAGCGGCGAGCGGCGGTCATAAATGAGACCTTTAAGCATGTCGGCATCCAGAATCGCGTTCCCGTACTTCATGCCAAGGTACTAGCACCATCGATCGTTTTACAAAGGCAGGTCTCAGTTACATCCATTTTATTCGCCACCAGAATAACTCAACTGCAGCCTCGACAGACGGCGCTGGGGCACCTAATACTGAAAACAGACGTATAGCCTGCCTAGTACGCGATTTTTTTTACAGAAATTGTCAATCCATGTGAGCATGGATGACTGGATGATATAAGTATCATCCTTGGTTCTCATCTATGGCCGTCCATGGCCGGTGCAGGCGCCACGGGAAGTCGTGGCCAGGCCGTAACTTATACAATAACTGACCAATTTAAAACTCCGTCAAATTGGTTTCAATAGTGTTAAATAAATTATACGTATTCATTTTAACTAAAAATGTTGTCAAGTTAAAATCAAGCAAAGAAAATTTATTCAGTTTTGACAAAAACTACTTTAACAGTAATCCCAATTCTTCGTAAATTGTACGTATTCATTTTAACCAAAAATATTGTCAAATTAAAACCAACCAAATAACATTTATTAAATTTCGACAAAAAATCTGTGGAAATAGCTCAATAAACAACAGTATCTACAAAGACAGACAAAGGTCTACTATTGCTCATCTGCAAAAATACGACTGAACATTCACAACCGCGTCCGTAACGTACAAAGTTCGTTGTGAACATAAGATTCTTGCATTTCTAACGCAATAAATATGATTACATAATAAAACAACATGGCTAGCATAACTGACTATAAATTATCATGTCACATCACAAGGCTCGAACATTACACATTCCATTCACTACTGCATCGATAAAACAGAAATCCAAAAAATATAGAAAAAATGGTTTACCCCTTTTATTTGTTTGTGGAAATTTTACTTTAACTTTTTTTTTCTACTCAGGTTCAAAAACTTCATTAAAAATCTAGAAAAAAAAAGGTTGTTACGATTTACATACTTTTTCATATTCCTATTTCGTTACCACCTTACAAAGTTCTGTAGAAAGGTATCGTAGTGGAAAAATAAATGATATTTGTTTTGTACAGTCGCCATCAGATATATCGGAGCAGCCAAGGTCCTCACAAATATCTGAACAACGCCTTTATTGTTAAAGCAATAAGGTGCTTGTTCAGATATTTTTGAGTACCGTGGCCGCTCCGATATATTTGATGGTGACTGTACAAGGATAGAAATCAGCGTTACTTTTTTTTAACCATTTTCACATTTCGCAGTGATTTCGTATATTTTTTTTTAATACCTTGTGTAAAAAATAGGGTGTTAATATTTTCTTCTAGTAGCCCATTTTGTATGCTCACATGTCATAAATGTCATAATATATAAAAACAATACATCAAAAGCTTAAACCAAGTTAAATTTTTAATAAACTACAAAACATCAAAACTTTCAATGTATGGAAAAACGAATGTCCCAGTCTAAAAATCGGTTTGTTAAATCGAAATATTTTCATCATAGTGAAAGAAACGATGCAAGTACAATTTTATATTGTAATCTATGTCTAGTAGCTTTAAAATTCATTTTTGATTGAAATCACTAATAAAAATGGTGGAAATTAATATTAAAACTTGTGTCCCAGAAAAAGTTCCACAAAGTAATTTCCTACTGTGTTACCCATTTTAGTATGATGTTTCTTTTGAATCTGGCAACGCTAACAGATGTTTAAAACTAACGCGGCCATGTTGGTGCGGGCAGCAGTATTTGAGAACTATTTAAGATGTATGCTAGCCCAGGAAAAGATATAGGAGTTATCGGAGCAATAAGCACCCTGTACACAATTAGGCCATAAACAATTGAGTTATAGCGGCTAAAGTTGTCAGACTAGAGGTCAGAGTTATATTAGCGTGAAGTCGTTTATTTAAATTTTTTAATATAGTTTCTATAGATAGCGTAGCAGATTTTTTTCTGCCGTGATAGCACTCGTATAACTCTATACTATAGACTATAGAGTCTGTAGTCTCCAGTTGGACTTAATGGCACTAAATATACTTACAATATCGCTAATCCTAACACAATAGTGTTACCTTACTTTGATTTCGCACAGCCCAAGGGGGACGCCAATCCAATTCAAAGTCGGTTTTTCGATCTTCAGTCAAAATCTTTAACACGGTCATTTTATTGTGCAATATTTTTCGAAGTAAGTTCCACCTATGGTGAGTTCAGAGTGTCGCTGTTAGTACTAATATTGGACATTTCAATTGACTGTCTGTGGGTGGATTAGTTGTCTGAAAGATTGAAAAACCGGCTATAAGACTAATAAATTAGATAGTAGCGATAAAAGCGCTATCTTACAAGAAATATTACAAATAAGTCTCCGTTTACTCACATCCAGTTATTAAACTTAATTAAATACTTAATAGTTTTGTCTTAAAATAGAAAGTGCATTTAGCAACGCGCGATGACAATCATTTTAAATTTCAGCTAGCGCTCTTAGTGAGATATTTTATTGGAGTTTATTTCGCCAAATATAACATTTATATTCGTTATCCAAACATAAAACCTCAATTAATTAAATTCGAAAAAAAAAAATCTTCGCGTGCATCTCTTCAGAGCTTTAGCATATTTGACTTCCAAGAGTAAAGTTCTGCAGTTATTTCACAATCAAAAATCCATGTACACTCGCAAGGAACTTATCGAAATTATCCTGGAACCGTAACTTATGGTGTCTCGAACCATCAAACAGAACCCCGTTAGTGAGAACCCCAAAGGCCTCTTCCAATCTAGGTACGTTAGCCGGGTCGTTGACCGCGTAGGCTTCAATAAGTTGACGCGCTAGGCCTTCTAAAAGTGCTGGTTTGACGCAAGTTAGAGCGTATATCGCTGCGCCGGCGGCCGGTATGGAGTCTGGGGGTATTTCCATCTTAATGATTAACATTAGGAGTAGTTCTGCTAAGGTCAATAATGATAGTGAGTACGGGTTGTCTTCGCCTAAAGTGCGGGACTTGTTGGATAGACCTACTATAGTATCGCAGCAGAGGGTGGAGACGTCGCAAGATACGGCGGTCAGGCCGACTCGTAACGCCGCGATTACCATGTTGAAGTCATCTATTGGTAGGATCGTTAACTGCAATGAAATGATATCAATATTAATATAGTTACATATACTTATGTATTTATGTTGGTATTTTTTTTTGGAAAACACGTTTTGCTGCAGACACTTGTATGTTTAAGAGGGCTAAATTTGTTATTTCGAATAGATTGGTTTTATAAGTAAGAACCTGTAATTGGCTTTATCTACACTCATACTGTAAGTACTCTAAAATGCGTTCAAAAACCGTAGACAATGACAAGCATTACAACAAACGATTTAACTATGATAAGTTTCTTATCTGCGGCAGTAACGTAATTTTAACTATGCATGCTCAAATATTGTTAAGCAATGAGTTTCAAATTTGGAACATCGAATTTGATAACATAATGTTACCGCCATGGCCAACTCGATTGGTCCCGCGCGAGCGCCGGCACAATCGAGTAGGCCATGACGGTACAATGGCGGTCATTCTATGGTTTCCGAACACTTAATTTAATATATATAATATGAGTGTAGATAAAGCAGTGTATGCAACTGTACGTAATTAGGCCTTAAAACACTCGTGTGATCTTATTATGAAATTCGCCTGCGGCTCATTTCATAAAACCACACTCGTGTTTTAAGGACCCTTATTACGTAACAGTTACATAAACTACTATTGTAATACTACTTTGGTTTATAGTAATGTATGCTGTTGGTTTTTCATGTATGTAAAATAAAATAAATATAAAGGCCTAAAGATTCATCTTTAGAGCATGTCAAATTATGTTAACTGAAAAATAAATTCCAAAGTCTCATACAAATGTAAAATTCAATTCAATTCAATTATTTATTTCAGGCTCTATAGGCCCATAGGCATGTTAGTAATACAATAACTTATTTCTAATTGTTAGTGTAATTATCCAATTCGAAGTAACAATAACATTTGGCACAGATTAAATAAATTAAATTACAATGTCAAATGAATAAATAGAATGTCAAATTAATAAATTAAATTACCATACAATTACATTATTATATTATATAAAAATAAAACTTATAATAAAAACCCAGAATTTAATCTTTTTCTATGTGCTCTAACGTGGAAACCTGACTATAATTAAGGTCATCATTTTTAAAAGAAAAATATATGTCTCAAGTGTAATGTGTATTGTATGATTTGTATGTATAAGAAATTCCACACAACTAACCATTTTCCAGTTATAATCGGGGAATCATCTCCATACATAACACGGATGATGGTGTAGAAAACCGAATTTTGGCACCTTTAAACTAAGATGGCGGCCAACGCTCCCCCCGTCAAGGTCTAAAATTTTAATAACCACTGTAGCCTACCAGTACCTATTAAAACATTTTCGACACCACCTTTTGTAAGGCAAAATGCTTCAGACTTTTTTTTTAGTTTTTGACCGCTAGGTGGTGAAGTAATACGCCGTGCCCCTGCCACCAGAGCTAAAAATAAATAAACTAAGTAATAATGCTGATCATCATAAAAGGGTTCTAGGAGTGGTATTTCATAGTTTATGAACGGACGGCTGTTGACGTCGGTGGCGTCAATGGCCCGACTTGCCGATGTCGTGACTGGCCGTCATTGGCACGCTACTGTAGCACTTAGCTTTAGGCTTCATATCACGTCCAGTGGCGGCTACAGGGAGGTGGCGAACAGAGCAGTCGCCCGGGGCCTCGCAGAGCAGATCAGAGGGGCCTTGCGAAGATTAAGGCCGCTATTAACTTATATTACCTGTTCCGCCGTGTGCAGCTCCCGCAGGGTGCGGTAAGCCTGGTGCGCCAGCGAGGGCAGCGCCAGCAGGGAGGGCGTGACGAGCGGCAGCAGCAGCCGCAGGCCGCGCGCGCACGTGTCGCCCACGGCGCGCTCGGCGCCGCAGCGGGCGATGGAGCACACCACCTCCATGAGAGCGCAGATGTCCTGAGGATGGCAGGATAAATAAACTAGTAGGCCGCTTCGAACTATATATATAAGACCCTTCGGAAGATTTTTTTTCTCCTTTTAGCTCCACAACCCCTTGATCGATCCTGCTCATATACGAACTCTCAAATTATATGTATCTCTGCTCGACCCCAAAAAATTTCATGAAGATCAGAATAACGTTACAAAGTTGTCGCGGAACAAACCCTCAAAATAAAAAAGCCATCGTAATGCCGAGATGTCCCAGTAGCCGAAGTTAAGTAAGAACTCACTTCGCTCACGCTCCACTGGTTCGATAAATCATTTTAAAGAAATAATTTTAAATAAAAAACGACTTCACTTAGACTCCACATTTCGAAAAGCAAATGCCCGAGCGACTGTAAAAAAATACTTAAATCGCTTTAGGTGTGCCTATAATATTTGAAGAGTTCCCTCGATTTCTGCAGGATCCGATCATCAGATCCTGACCTGATGACAATAAGACCAACTGTTAAGTATAATAACGAGTGTGCATGAGGCGAGGATTTTAGAACAATTCTCGATTCGAAAGAAAAATTCGCGAACACAAGTGTCCGCGAATTTTTCTTTCGAATCGAGAATTTGGTAGGGAGATGCTGTAGCATGACGCTACGTATATCGTACGACATCTGTCGACTTTCTTCAGAACTTCCGTGTCTAAGGAAGGTCTAAGGCTAGATTGCTGTTGATATATAAAAAAGCGTACATTGTGATTCACGGCATTGCAGGTAGATGGCGCTTATATCAGTCCGCATTTTGTAATACGACTGGCAGTTATAAAATTGAGATAATATCCTCCCTAATTTTGAATATGAATTTTTGAGGTATTCCAGATTGTCAAAAAAGAAAAAGTTGATTTTTGATGGAGTGTGTCAGATCGACGAGGACATTTTTTTTTGAAAGCAGAAACATATTCTGGTTGAGTCTTAGGGTTTTGCTATAATTTGCTTAGTTGCATCGAGTTGAAGTGCGATCTATTTCTGTAGATCTTTGCGCTCAAACATTATATAGCAAGTGCTAATACATTATTAAATACAAATTCTTTTTGAAAACCAAATACGTTGCCGGACAAAAAGGCAACCAGACGGACCGCCTGAGCCGGAAGGACTCCGGAAGGCGCTTGTGGGTGCCGGAGCGGCGGGACGGTCTGCAACCGCCGCGTGTTCCGCCTGATTCTTCACCGTCGTCGGAGAATTAGAGCCCGCATCCAGCGGGCTCTCTAAGTGAGAAAGAGAGTTCAGCAAGCTATTGGGTCCGCCTAGACCAAAGCGGACACTTGCCCACGAACTCTTTTCAATTTCAACTACAGCTTTAGCCATCCTGTCTTTCGAGAATATCATATTATTTACTTTTTTTTAAAAACGTTATAAATCCGATTCCTTTTTTTGTATCCAGTGTTTTTGTGCCATAATAGTTTTTTTTGTTGTTTTGCTAAAATCCCCGAAATTCCAATTGCCTCGTTTGACGGGCGTACAAAGACCTGGCTCTTTAATTTAGGCTACGTTCAGCCAGCGAATCATCTGTCACCATCCATATCACCCGCCTCATTAACCCATTATTTTCCTGCAGCCAAATTACCAGCCGAGTCTTTATTTGTACTTACCAGTTTTGCTAGTACTCCATCCTTTTTATTTTCCTTTTGCGCGGAAAGTAGACGTTTACGATACTAAGGTAACTATCGAATGTGAAATATCCTTATATAGGTACAGTTATCGTCATTTTTATGTGAAGTGCTAATTTTAAATATTCTGATTATTGTAATTTAATTACATTCTAACCACTAAGGTAACTATTGAATGTGAAATATCCTTATATAGGTACAGTTATCTTAATTTTTAAGTGAAATCCTAATTTTAAATATTTTGATTATTGTAATTTAATTACATTCTGACCACTAAGGAAGTTATTGAATGTGAAATATCTTTATATAGATACCGTTATTGTAATTTTTACGTGAAATGCTAATTTTAAATAATCTGATTATTGTTGCTAATTTTAAATAATTGACTTTATCTTCAAAATTAAACGTGTTAATGCAAATACAGAAGTGTTTTACTGCAAAATGGCGCAGGATCGTGTGACTAATAGGGAGGTGCTGCGTCGTTCCAATATGTCTTGCATGGAGGCATTGTTAACAAAGAGCCAGTTGAGATGGTGCGGCCATGTGAGTCGCATGGAAGATTGCAGACTCCCTAAATCCGTGCTGTATTCTGAGCTCGCGGATGGCAAGCGTAAACAGGGGGGTCAGTTTCTGCGATAAAAGGGTTAGACTAGGTGTGGCCTCCTTTGAAGAAGCCCGACTTGAACACCTAGACCAGAAGCGCCATTTTCATGTATATACTTTCAACAGTCAGGGGCAGCTTTTCTGCGCACAATGCGACAGGGCGTTTAAAACCAAATTTGGCTTTGCGAGTCACATACGGGCTCATCAGAGGAAGTAAGGGTCGCCGTTGTCGATAACGACATGGAGGACTATATACTATACATACACTACACATGAAGCGGGGGAGGGTTTAGTCCGTAGGCGACTGGGTCCCCAGTTGAGTCGGATATAACCATTTAGTACGGGCCAAGTGGTATACATGAGTATTACCTCCCTCGCCGAAAAAAAGGCGTATAATGCGAGAAATCGTATGAAATGTGATCGTACTAAACGGGTCCTACTGTACAAAAAAAACCGGCCAAGTGCGAGTCGGACTCACGCACCGAGGGTTCCGTACAAACCTGTAGGTGTATAGGGGTAGTAACTTTAAAATGATTAAAAATATTTTTATTATATGAAGTAACTAAAAATTTACGGTTTTCGCAATTTTTCCTTTATCTATGCTATAAGACGTTGCTTCGTACCAAATTTCAAGATTCTGATTTCACGGGAAGTACTCTGTAGGTTTTGATTCCCTTGCTAGTTTCGAAAATTTGCGGCATAAACGGCTGTATCTTTTGATTGCGTTGGCTTAGAAGTTTGATTTTTTCACAGCTCCAAGGGACAGTAGACCTGAGTATTTGATATAAATTTCAGCTTGATACTTCCACGCGTTCCTGAGAAAAAGGGTCTTGAGAGACGGACGGATGGACAACAAAATGATCCTATAAGGGTTCCGTTTTTTCCTTTCGAGATACGGAACCTTAAAAACGATGCTTCCAGTTTTTAAAACGACCCAAGTTCAATATAACTCCTTCTTTAAAGTCAAGATTATAAAAAAACCATATTCTTACTTCATAAGCCTCCTCTTCGGCGTCTTGTGGTATGCCAGATATTTTGCCAGAGTTCCACCGCATGTACACGTCGAATGTCGTGTTACACACTTCAAGAAACCTAAAACACGTTATTAAGTTACTAAATCAAAATGTAACGTATGTTACCATAAAATTGTCTGATTTCTGTATCACTTATTTCTAGATATATTCCAACAAAAATTTTTACCACTTAGAAAAACCCAACGAACGATTGGCAACTTGCGTTACTAAAAATGAATGTAAATAACATGTTTATGAGTAGGTATACATGGACGACTGAATTAAACCATAGTTGTTCTTTAAAAGTGTGTTATTGTTTTGTTTCCGTGATGTGCCATTTTAATCGGCCATCGGTTTCAACTAATATATTTATTGTATAAATGATTGGCAAGTATAAATACCAATTTAATGGCAATACTTTAAATTCAATTGAGGCAAAATCGTCGCAGTTTACATACTTGCTGACATTCTGCGGTTGTACGGAGTGCAACATCCGCTTGGCGCTCTTGGCGAGTAGTCTGAGAGCCGGCAGCACCACCCCCGGGTAGTTGTGGTAGCGGAACACTATGCCGGGGATCTTGTCCAGCGCGCCGACCAGCATCATGAACTGCTCGTCCATAGTTCCGACCTGTAGCGATGGTATATTTAGATTGATTTCAATTAGAGCTGTTTGCACCAATAGATTGTTATTAAATCAAATACAAACATTGAAACAATAATCAACCCAGCAAGACTTGAACCTGCATCGATACGCCTTGCCGGGGCTCGATCGCTCTACCAATTAAGCAAAAATATGCAAAAATAATTATGGTTGCACCAAACCGTCCGTTAAGTTTGTTTGTATGAAAAGTTTGACAGTCAGATTATGATTTGGTTGTCTTGTCAGTGGGATGACAGTTGAGCCCCCATATTTAACGTTGGTCAGTTCGTTAATTGTGCATGGTGCAACCCGCCCTTAGTCTAGTCTAATAGATCATCATCAAACACTTTAGAGCCATGCTCTTGTCGGTGCAACTCAAAGTGGGCTCTCCATTTGCTTCGGTCCCAGGCCTCCTCATTGATCTTTTGGTACGACCTGACATTAACATTCTTTTTGATTTGGTCTATATAATTAATTCTAGGTCTTCCCCTTCCTCGCCTTCCTTCCATTTTGATAGAGTATAAAAAATTGTAGGACATAAAAATGTGAAGAGAAAAAAATTACTTATTTGTATGGCTAAAAAACTTTCGAAAATAACTTGAATTAGTTAACAATTAAATGAAATGGGAGTTAGTCCAGTTTTCTGAGATGTTTTATTGTAAACATACCATTGCCTAAACTAAAACATCAAGTCACATCTGCTTGTTTTGTGTTTAGGTTGATATTATGCTCTTGACATTCGTCAAAAATAAACATTTTTAAATTTGGAAATCACGAGTTCTTTACGTTCTAATTTAAAACGGGTTACAGTTTGTTACCGCTATGTAAGTATGAAGGTAATGAAAAAAAAACCGGCCAAGTACGAGTCGGACTCGCGCACCTAGTGTTCCCTACAAACCTGTAGGTATATAGGGGTAGTAACTTTAAACCTATGAATGTGCACGCAATTTGTCAACAAATTAAATATAAAAAAACTTGTAGATGATTTATACAATATTGACTTCGGCCCTTTTATAATTATGCTGACGCAGGAAATAGTATGATGTACTGGATTAAAAATGTCCAACATGCAACATTATCTAACACTAATAAGACACGTCTAAATAGCTAGAATTTTAATAAAAAACCATGGATTACCCCAGGACTTCTTCGATCTATGAGACATGGGGATAAATTACACTTGAAAGCTAAAGCAAATCCAGACAATAATATAATGCAATTGTCATATAAAAGATATCACGTATTGTTATCTAGATTTTATTGTTATCGAGAATTTCCCCGAAATGCCACCATTATTAGATGTCGACATAACTAGTAACCACGTCGAGCAAGTTGCAAGAAAAGTACATGGTGGTGGGAAGGACTTTCTCTTACGTTTCGGCGATGCGAGCCTGCACCTAAGAAATGCCATAGCCCAACTTACTATGAAATTGAATAACGAACACGTACCTTGGACACAAATACAATCCCTTATGTCGAGCCGTCTGGTAGCTCTGGATAAATGCCCAGGCGTGAGACCCATTGGAATCGGGGAATGCCTTAGAAGAATCCTCTCTAAATGTATGATCTTGGCAACAGGATCTGAAGTCACCGAAGCATGTAGACAATGGCAACTTTGCAGTGGCCTCAACTCTGGTATCGAAGAAGCCATACATGCAATGAATGACACTTTTGAAGAGAAATGTCACCCAAGCTCAGAATGGGGAATGCTCCTCGTTGATGCTAACAATGCATTCAACAGTGTAAATAGGCAGCTTGCTTTGTGGCAGGCCCGAATATATTGGCCACATTGTGCCCGTTTCCTGTACAACACATAACGGCCATGCCGAGCTTCTTTAATACTCAATATAAATAACATTTTACTGTCAAAAATGACGTTTTTAATTTGGAAATCACGAGTTCTTTCCATCCTAATTGAAAACCGGTTCCAGTTTGTTACCGTTCCTATTTACGTATGAAGGTAACGAATTGGAAATACGAAAAATGTATCGAAATTTTAGACACTTTTGTAAACTCAACACAAATGACATATTTTTTATTAGTCGGAGCAGAGGTCAGTTTTAAAAATATATCCTTACCTCAAAAACGCCTTCTGTGACGCCTATAAAACAGTCAAGCGTGTCCGCCAACATATTTCGCACGGGTTCCGTGTCCGATTCCATATTTATTATGTTCATGAGCTTTTCTTGTAAGGCCACTGTACTTGCTAGGAGGCGGCTTCGGACTTCCCCTGTTGAAAAACATAATACATATTGAAGCAAAAAAAAACAAAAGAAACTGAATTACGGACTCAAATAACAAGCAAACAGTTAAAAAACTGTAACCCGACTACGAAATAAACATATTGAAGTCGGGTTAAATGTAGCCTATGTTACCCGGGCCATAATAACGAATCGATTCACACCTTTTTCATCAAAATCGCATGAATAGTTTTGGTGCTACGGTGGAACATATGTAAATACAAACATACATAGACTGCTAAAATCATAACTCTTCCTTTGTCTTCGCCGTAGTCGGGTACAAACGAATCGGACACGAAAGAGGTGTTAGATTGAACCGCGCGCTGTAAATACCACTCAGGTCATATTGTAACCCAAGATTCCCAGGCCAAGCACCCCCGGCTATAAGATTGAAGAGACTGCCTTATAGACGGAGAGCTGGCCACGTCAAATATGACACAATAATGAGAGCAACGAAACCCATGTAGTTAGTTTACTATACTATGCTTATTTCTAGATCCGGACATCTGGCAGCTGTAAAGTGGTGGAGGTCAAAGAATGCAAATAACTTGATGAAAACAAATCCTAGAGTTCTGGGTTGAATGAAATATTATTGGAAATTATGTAATTAATTAGGTTATATCATATCCAGAAGGTTCTGTTGGGGGAAAGTAGTGCCAAATGATGTAAAATGCAATTTTAAGTTAGTCGCCTACTGTTTTTGTTTCCGCAATAATAGACAATGGTTTTTAATCTTATGTGAAAATATAGGCTCTGTCCTGTATAAATTACACAACTTTGTCATTTTTTACCTATTTTGGTATTACTTTTTTCCAACTTAAAAACTTTGTTGGTGTGTCACTCTGACATCCACCCATTAAAAGCTGCCAGATGCCCGGATCTAGCAATAAGGATGGTAAAGCATCTAACTAGACAGGTTTCATTGCTCTCATTATTGTGTCACATCTGACGTGGCCAGCTCTTAGACCATTATAGGTTCTTCAAGCCGCCTATCAAGCCAGGTCTATTAGATTTTGACCTCTATTTGTATAAGCACAGAGTCCATACCTTCTGCATATGTAGCTGCGATAGCAAAAGCTCTATGTAACTCCTTTCTTAGTTCGCCTGGCAGGTTACTACCCGCCGCCTCCCAAGCCACGAGTGCTAGGAATTCTTCGCAACTCGCTAAGGGATTTTGCCTGAAAAAATAATCCTTATCACAAACGTTTATTTAGCATTAAATTGTAACATGATTTGAGCTTTTATTTCGGTTAAATTTATGTCAATTGTTATTTACTCTGAACTTCCATTTCATGACTATCGTAAAAAGGGTATTTTTTTTGTTCCATTTCGTTTCCATTTTTACATACCTAAAACTACACATGGTTGTGGATCAATAACTAGAACCTGTATAAAAATTATTTCTTTATTTTCAAAGCATAGTAATATTTGGGCGAATCAGCTTTTTAATGTTGTTTACTCTGTTCCCGTTGTCAGAGAGACATCTTAATACTGTTTCATAGAAAATGTTTGGCTGTCCAAACATTTTCCACACCACCCTTCACCACACCACCACTGGAAAAAATGGATGCATTCAAAATTATAAAATTCTAAACCAACTCTTTCAATTAAGTCAAAACTTGTACCAAATTACCCAAACATATCGATAAAATGCGTTTGAAGGGATAAAGAGCGCGTTTCCAAGGTGGAGTGGTGACAAAGTTGATTGTGTCATTTAAATTGCACGCAGGTAACAAATATATAATGGGACAGGTCGATTGCGTATATATATATATATATATATATACACAGACGCCGCACCGTCCACACCGCGCCGCGCGACGAACGCCCATACGCCATCTCTACATATGTCATGTGTATATTTACTTGTGATGGTGCAGCGCTAGTGTCGTGAGCAACTGAGCCGCCGCGGTGGCCGCAGCGGGTTGCGACGCCTGATGCCGCAGACACGCGCCTACACGCGCGCATAGACGCCGCACCGTCCACACCGCGCCGCGCGACGAACGCCCATACGCCATCTCTACATATGTCATGTGTATATTTACTTGTGATGGTGCAGCGCTAGTGTCGTGAGCAACTGAGCCGCCGCGGTGGCCGCAGCGGGTTGCGACGCCTGATGCCGCAGACACGCGCCTACACGCGCGCATAGACGCCGCACCGTCCACACCGCGCCGCGCGACGAACGCCCATACGCCATCTCTACATATGTCATGTGTATATTTACTTGTGATGGTGCAGCGCTAGTGTCGTGAGCAACTGAGCCGCCGCGGTGGCCGCAGCGGGTTGCGACGCCTGATGCCGCAGACACGCGCCTACACGCGCGCATAGACGCCGCACCGTCCACACCGCGCCGCGCGACGAACGCCCATACGCCATCTCTACATATGTCATGTGTATATTTACTTGTGATGGTGCAGCGCTAGTGTCGTGAGCAACTGAGCCGCCGCGGTGGCCGCAGCGGGTTGCGACGCCTGATGCCGCAGACACGCGCCTACACGCGCGCATAGACGCCGCACCGTCCACACCGCGCCGCGCGACGAACGCCCATACGCCATCTCTACATATGTCATGTGTATATTTACTTGTGATGGTGCAGCGCTAGTGTCGTGAGCAACTGAGCCGCCGCGGTGGCCGCAGCGGGTTGCGACGCCTGATGCCGCAGACACGCGCCTACACGCGCGCATAGACGCCGCACCGTCCACACCGCGCCGCGCGACGAACGCCCATACGCCATCTCTACATATGTCATGTGTATATTTACTTGTGATGGTGCAGCGCTAGTGTCGTGAGCAACTGAGCCGCCGCGGTGGCCGCAGCGGGTTGCGACGCCTGATGCCGCAGACACGCGCCTACACGCGCGCATAGACGCCGCACCGTCCACACCGCGCCGCGCGACGAACGCCCATACGCCATCTCTACATATGTCATGTGTATATTTACTTGTGATGGTGCAGCGCTAGTGTCGTGAGCAACTGAGCCGCCGCGGTGGCCGCAGCGGGTTGCGACGCCTGATGCCGCAGACACGCGCCTACACGCGCGCATAGACGCCGCACCGTCCACACCGCGCCGCGCGACGAACGCCCATACGCCATCTCTACATATGTCATGTGTATATTTACTTGTGATGGTGCAGCGCTAGTGTCGTGAGCAACTGAGCCGCCGCGGTGGCCGCAGCGGGTTGCGACGCCTGATGCCGCAGACACGCGCCTACACGCGCGCATAGACGCCGCACCGTCCACACCGCGCCGCGCGACGAACGCCCATACGCCATCTCTACATATGTCATGTGTATATTTACTTGTGATGGTGCAGCGCTAGTGTCGTGAGCAACTGAGCCGCCGCGGTGGCCGCAGCGGGTTGCGACGCCTGATGCCGCAGACACGCGCCTACACGCGCGCATAGACGCCGCACCGTCCACACCGCGCCGCGCGACGAACGCCCATACGCCATCTCTACATATGTCATGTGTATATTTACTTGTGATGGTGCAGCGCTAGTGTCGTGAGCAACTGAGCCGCCGCGGTGGCCGCAGCGGGTTGCGACGCCTGATGCCGCAGACACGCGCCTACACGCGCGCATAGACGCCGCACCGTCCACACCGCGCCGCGCGACGAACGCCCATACGCCATCTCTACATATGTCATGTGTATATTTACTTGTGATGGTGCAGCGCTAGTGTCGTGAGCAACTGAGCCGCCGCGGTGGCCGCAGCGGGTTGCGACGCCTGATGCCGCAGACACGCGCCTACACGCGCGCATAGACGCCGCACCGTCCACACCGCGCCGCGCGACGAACGCCCATACGCCATCTCTACATATGTCATGTGTATATTTACTTGTGATGGTGCAGCGCTAGTGTCGTGAGCAACTGAGCCGCCGCGGTGGCCGCAGCGGGTTGCGACGCCTGATGCCGCAGACACGCGCCTACACGCGCGCATAGACGCCGCACCGTCCACACCGCGCCGCGCGACGAACGCCCATACGCCATCTCTACATATGTCATGTGTATATTTACTTGTGATGGTGCAGCGCTAGTGTCGTGAGCAACTGAGCCGCCGCGGTGGCCGCAGCGGGTTGCGACGCCTGATGCCGCAGACACGCGCCTACACGCGCGCATAGACGCCGCACCGTCCACACCGCGCCGCGCGACGAACGCCCATACGCCATCTCTACATATGTCATGTGTATATTTACTTGTGATGGTGCAGCGCTAGTGTCGTGAGCAACTGAGCCGCCGCGGTGGCCGCAGCGGGTTGCGACGCCTGATGCCGCAGACACGCGCCTACACGCGCGCATAGACGCCGCACCGTCCACACCGCGCCGCGCGACGAACGCCCATACGCCATCTCTACATATGTCATGTGTATATTTACTTGTGATGGTGCAGCGCTAGTGTCGTGAGCAACTGAGCCGCCGCGGTGGCCGCAGCGGGTTGCGACGCCTGATGCCGCAGACACGCGCCTACACGCGCGCATAGACGCCGCACCGTCCACACCGCGCCGCGCGACGAACGCCCATACGCCATCTCTACATATGTCATGTGTATATTTACTTGTGATGGTGCAGCGCTAGTGTCGTGAGCAACTGAGCCGCCGCGGTGGCCGCAGCGGGTTGCGACGCCTGATGCCGCAGACACGCGCCTACACGCGCGCATAGACGCCGCACCGTCCACACCGCGCCGCGCGACGAACGCCCATACGCCATCTCTACATATGTCATGTGTATATTTACTTGTGATGGTGCAGCGCTAGTGTCGTGAGCAACTGAGCCGCCGCGGTGGCCGCAGCGGGTTGCGACGCCTGATGCCGCAGACACGCGCCTACACGCGCGCATAGACGCCGCACCGTCCACACCGCGCCGCGCGACGAACGCCCGAACGCCATCTCTAGGATCGGTGACATCTGTGTTCAATCAAATAAGTAAACGTTTAATTGAATTCTTGAAATTTTCATACAGAAATCTTAATAATCCAGCAGTTATGTCGAATGAAGTTAAGGGTAGCTGGAAAGTAATCCAAACTCAATGGAACTTTAACGGGTAGCTTACCGGGGGTATGCCACCAAGACTCTCATAAGTTATCGACCTCGAGGACCTTGTGGAATTTGGAGGGGGGACAAAAACTTTTTTTTTTTAGTTTTTCGCTTATATGTATCTCATAAACTAACAACTTTTTGTGTACACCTTGTATAGCAAAGTTAAAGAACAATAAAATTCCTGAAAGTTAGTTGTCATACCAGATTTTCAGGCCAAATATTAACGAAGATACAGCTCATCGCCATCAGGCCACCAGCTGCAAGCTGCGTTTCGTATGGTATTTATACGTGTAGTTCCGTTTTAGAAGATTGTGAAACTGTGCTTTATTATTGTCTCCAGTTTTTTAGTTTAATTTAAAAAAACATGGGTTTTAGGGTCCCGCAGCCAAAGTGGCAAAAACTGAACCCTTACCTATAGCTCCGTCATGTTCGAGTAATGGTCGTCTTCCCGTCTGTACCGCACAGCCATTTTGCTGGTAAACCGTAAAGCGTATATGTTTTAATAAAAGGTGTGTTTTGTGGGCTGCTACTTAGTTTTGTAAGCAAGTGACATCTTTTAGAGCTAAGATTAAACTGACTGTCAAAACTTGTCACGGTTAGCACATAAGTGACGCGACAGTATCTCGCGCGCGAGATAGACTACTCGTCTCTTTATAATTGATACACACAGAAAAGGACGGGTAGACTATCTCGTGCCCAAGATACCGTCGCATCACTCTTGTGCTAACCTTGCAGGAGCCATATTTATTTACACGTAAGCTATAAAGGCCACTCACACAAACAAGCGTTAAAGCAACATTTGATCATATTTTAAACTAGCTTTTGCCCGCGGCTTCGCTCGCGTTAAATTCGGGGTAACACGGTTCCCCTTTCCTGATTGCCCCCCGGAATGCTCCATACAAACTTCCACACCCCATTTTAGGGAAGTGGGGGATTAGAAAGAGACAAAAAGTAGCCTATGTCACTCTCCATCCCTTCAACTATCTCCACTTAAAAAATCTCGTCAATTCGTCGCCCCGTTTTGCCGTGAAAGACGGACAAACAAACAAACACTTTCCCATTTATAATATTAGTATGGATTTAATTTTCTATGATCTGATTTTATTATCTGCATATTTTTATTGCATACGCACAATCTAAAGGAAGAGACGAGAGGAGGGTTAGATTGCAGAGAGGCTAAATAGTTGGAGAAAATATATCAAGAAAGTTGAATGAAAATCGCACAAGTAGATCCACCTTAAGGAGATGACAACAGCTTAATTCCATCCCTATCTGTTTCAGCGCGAGTGAAAGAGAAACACTATGGGACAGTATGGGAGCTCATTGCAAATATTGCAAAAATGATGAATGAAAACAAAAACTACGCATTCATTAAGAAATATAAAATAATGAAGTTTTTATTATTAGTGTGGTGGAATTTTGTCCTTAATTACAGACGTATAAGTCAAGAAACTAAAGACATACAACTGATTAAAGCTAATTTTAAGATGTAACTTTGGAATTACTTTCTATCGAGCCGATTTCGTCCAATCGTGTATCAGAATTAGCAAAGTTCTTCCAAATATAATGAATATTAAAATATATATTTTTTACTTTCCCAAAACAAGCAGTTATAGCTAAAAAACTGTAAGTAAAGTCAATTTGGAGGTCATCGGGTGTTGTCAGGCTCTTTATCACTAACCTCTGAGTATAAAGATGGTTCCGGCATAAGATATGAGTTGGCCCAAATCTTCAGCAGCCATGACACCGTAGCTGAGAGTTCAGGAGAGAAGACCCCTGCGAGCCCCGCCTCTAGGGCGGCGCATTCCCACGCACTGATGCGGAGAATCTCGCCTATGAGCCTGCAATAACATTAGCCATTTAAACGAACGTGAACGTGTGTCTGTGTGTGTGATTTTGTGAACGTGTTCTGGAGTGGAGACCACATTTGGGCAAACGTAGCGTTGGACGCCCTCTGGCCAGATGGCGGAATGACTTACATAAGAGGGCCGGTAGCGACTGGGTGCGTAAAGCAGCAGACCGGGCTCTGTGGCGTACCTTGGGAGAGGCCTATGTCCAGCAGTGGACTGCAACGGGCTGATGATGATGATTTAAATGAAATAGAAATTAAATTACACCTTTAAACTTTCGACAAAATTATAGCAATGACATCTGGTGAGATAACGTTAGAACAACTACTACTAGTGTATCACATATCCACTAATAGGGGGCCTACATCCATTCATCATCATCATCATCATCATCATCACATATCCATTATTTCACGCAAAAGGGTAAATTATTTCACATAATGGCTTTATTTCTCGGTGTTTGCGAGCGAGAAGTTTCTCGGCGAATGACGTAATTTAACTTTTGTATGTGATAAAGTCGTAATTTTATTTTTCTATGTGATATTATCAGGCGCGGATCCAGGATTTCGTTCAGGGGGGGTGGGGGGGCACTTTCCAGGTTTTCGTTCAGGGGGGGGGCACTTTCCAGTATTTCGTTCAGGGAGGCACTTTGCAGGATTTCGTTCAGGGGGGGCACTATCCTTCACAAAAAATCTCGCGGTCCGCACCTATGGGCCCCGTAGTATATGAGGTTTGCGTTTCAGGGGGGGGGGGGGGGGGGGGGGGGGCAATTGCCCCTGTTGCCCCCCCCCCCCCTCCTGTATCCGTGCCTGGATATTATGACTGATATATATAAAATAGAAAAATGGAAAAACAAAATTACGTTTTCAATTTAATTTTTATATTTTAAATAAACAGCAGGTTGGGGGTTTTGTATACAATACGGATCAGTGAAACTAGGTTTTATGATGACGTCATATAGAATTTAAGATCATAAAGAAATCGCTTGACGACCTGTTTCCACTTTAATTTTTTTTTGGTACAGTCGCCATGAAATATATCGGAGCAGCCAAGGTACTCAATAATATCTGAACATGCACTTATCGCCTTGACAATAGAGGCGTTGTTCAGATATTTGTGACCACCTTGGCCGCTCCGATGTATATGATGGCGGCTGTACCTATATAAGTTACGTGCATACAAAGTTTGATGCATTCTTCCGCATGGCAGCGGATTTTGTAAATTTGTTAGGGGCAAGAGCGATACCATGTGTATAATTGTTGCATAAAAAACAAATTAAAAACTTACTTGAGCACAGGATCGACATTATTAGTGCTAACACTTTCTCCCACTAGATATCGGAGTGAGGCATCGACGTTGGCGTTTTCCCGAAGACTGAATTGTACTATTTCGGAAGGCATCATCACTGTTTCGCCTTCTGTGCAGTCTATTGCTATGAAATGACCTGAAACAAGTTTCATTCTTAATGCAAATGTATGATGATGATGGTATCCTGTTGTCCCTCATCAGGGCAGGGATTGGGGATCAATGTTGCGTCCGTAAGAAACACCTTAAATGTGATCCCTGGATGGTGCTAAAAGAGTAACAAACTTGGCAGCTGCACTGTCCCATCTGGACCTCGCAGCACTCACTGGATTTTCTACTTCTACTTTCCCACTACGATTACTCGAGAGAAGAAATGCCTCTATATCCAGTGACATGTAGCCATACGATAAATAAAGGGACATAGGACTCTCAGGAGGGATTTCCATTGTTCACGGTGCGGCCTCCTCCGTCCAACCAAGGCCAGTTGATGCAGCCTCCTTTTCAACTGTGCGCCTCCATGTGATACGAGGGCGATCTTTACCCCTTTTTCCAGGGACTTGCCATGTCAGCCCTGGCTTGGGTAGGTGGTTATTTAGCCTCCGTAATGCAAATTTTTATCATAATTAATTGAGTAAATGATGAAAATGGGACCAACTGTCAAGTAAACACAAAGACTTTTCCAAATCGGTCGAGCAGTCTTCGAATAATCGGTGAACACAAAAACAACGACGACTTGAGAACCTCCTCTTTCGCAAACTTGTAGTCGGTTGAAGAAGCTAGGAAAATGGAGATTACCTGCAATCATAAGAGTCCAGTGCAGGTCCTCGAATAGGCTGATCAGCTGTTCCCCACCGCTCACCGGCAGCTTGCCCATATGCATCAACTGCAGGTGCTCCTCCAATCTATAGAAACACAATATTTATAATGGTTAAGTATCAGCGAAAAATATTTGGACAGTTAAGAAATTATCTATACATAGTTGTAATTCTTTTGATCTTAATAAACTTACTTACTTACTATTTAGGTCGATTTCTGATCGACATTTTTCGATCAACTTACGATGGTCATTATCAAGAGCGCCCTCCCGCAACGGCAACCTAACTTAAGTTACCCGTTACAAATATTTTTTTAATGTTAGAGTCTCTCGAAAGTTTTATAGTTAAACACGATATTGATATACAGCGTGGATTTCCTAAATGAAGGGTACACGGAAAGAATATGTCTAGTCACATTGACAACATTTTGAGTTATGGCGCTTTTAAAATTTGGAACGATTCAATTAACCATACAATTTTCGTAACTAGCATCGTAACAGAAGTTGTTACTAATAGTTCATTGCAAGCTCTACATTTTGTTATAAAAATCTCATTTTACAAAAAAAGTAACTAGACATGTTCTTTCCGTGTACCCTTCAAATGGTTCAGTGAGGGCAGCTGCCCTCAAGTAAGTAGCTACTTAGATCCTCGATGCTATGCGCAAATGGCCTTGGGAGACCTTCCTTAACTTTTTAACTAACTACGATTGGCATTTACAGATTTTTGTACAAAAAATACAGTCAGCGATTAAGATCTGAACTGTTCCAAATACTTAATTTATGATGCCTGCCAGTCGAAACTTAAAACTTATTTGAAAAATATATCGACAGATAGATCATATAATCAAAAACAAACGCATATACATCGGTTCATCCGTGTATTTAGGAGCTACAATGGCACGTACAGATACACGTTAAACTTTAAAATGTTCCTCTTTTTCTGTTACGTCAGGGGTTTTCAAACTATGCGCCGCGGCGCCCTGGTGCGCCGGTGAAAGTACAGAGGGGCGCCGTGACAATACTCCTTACCATACTACGAGTATAGCTGTCTATTTCAAATAGCTTAGCTAAGTTAGGGCGCCGCGGTAAACTTTTATACTGGCAAGTGCGTCGCGGACGGAGAAAGATTAACAGCCCCTGTGTGTGTGGTGTTACGGTGTAAAAAACATATAAAAATATCAGCATTTCCACTAAACTATACCATTGGTATCTGAACTATCTGGGAGCAAATGCTTAACTTAGGTTTTTGTTCACTTATTTTAATTTGAGACTCACTTAAGGTGGAATATCGTAGAGGAACTATTTAACGATTATATTGACGTTCACAAGTGATTATACCTCTTGCTGCGCTCGTCTAATATTGTGAAGAGTACGTGGCAGCAATGTGCCGGAGCCTTCCTAGCAATAGCTCCTATAGTTAACAGCGCATCGCTGTGTTGTTTCCTGAAGCATACCTCTTGCTGCGCGAGTGTAACATTGTGAAGAGTACGTGGCAGCAATGTGCCGGAGCCTTCCTAGCAATAGCTCCTATAGTTAACAGCGCATCGCTGTGTTGTTTCCTGAAGCATACCTCTTGCTGCGCGCGTGTAATATTGTGAAGAGTACGTGGCAGCAATGTGCCGGAGCCTTCCTAGCAATAGCTCCTATAGTTAACAGCACATCGCTGTGTTGTTTCCTGAAGCATACCTCTTGCTGCGCGCGTGTAATATTGTGAAGAGTACGTGGCAGCAATGTGCCGGAGCCTTCCTAGCAATAGCTCCTATAGTTAACAGAACATCGCTGTGTTGTTTCCTGAAGCATACCTCTTGCTGCGCGCGTGTAATATTGTGAAGAGTACGTGGCAGCAATGTGCCGGAGCCTTACTAGCAATAGCTCCTATAGTTAACAGCACATCGTTGTGTTGTTTCCTGAAGCATACCTCTTGGTGCGCGCGTGTAATATTGTGAAGAGTACGTGGCAGCAATGTGCCGGAGCCTTCCGAGCAATAGCTCCTATAGTTAACAGCACATCGCTGTGTTGTTTCCGCTCGTCGTCTTCCACGTCGTCTTTTATGTCGTCGGCGCAGCCATCACTGCTTTCCACGCCTCTGTAAAAACAAATTGGGAATGGGATAACCCTTCACAAATCAACCAAGTAAAATATAATAGAATAAGGGTGGAATCACATCTGTTAGCATCGAATCGCATTTTGCCTATTGAAACTGAGCGTTTAGTATGAGATGCGGGCGTATGCTCCTAGATGAATGCATGCGTACGGATCTCAAGTGGGGTCATTCAAGTATTACGTAAGTTTTTTTTTTTTTTTTTTTACAATTTTAACCCCCCCCCCCCTATAGAATAGAAGCACTTATTTCAAGTACTTAACTAAAACTTCGCGAGGCCCAGGGCGGCCCTTATAAACATATACTCTACGAGACCCTTGTAAAATTCTGATCGGGTCGGGTTGTTGCGAGGCACTGTTCATACTAAACGGCCATTTTCAATAAGTAAATGCGATTCGATGCTGACAGATGTGATTCCACCCTATGGCTTAGGTATACGACAGCACAAAATAAGATAAAAAATCACGATCGAGCTTCAAATATGAAATAACTTTTGTATGAATTCTCTACCTTATGAAAATGTTTATAAAATCTATATTTGTTACCTCGTTCAGTCGGGCGGTGCCTGCCGGCATTGTAGGTAACTATGAAATATCTCTATACACGGGTTGGTCAGCGTCTCCGCAGAGAACCCGTCCGTACTGCCGTTTGTTACAATTCGTTATAAAGTCTATATTTGTTCGTACCTCGTTCCGGCAGGTCATGGGAAATTAAGCTCGAAATGTGAAGTAATTTGTTAAGGGGCTCTCAACCTTATTACGATGATCATAAGGTCTATATTTTTTACCTTGTTCCATCGGGTGGTGCCGGCCGGCATTGTAAGTAAGTATTGAATCTAGACACGCGGCAGCGTGTCAAGCCAAGTTCAAGCAAAGGAACTGGCTAGCCAGCGCCAAGTGTATATTTTTAACCGACTTCAAGATTTGAAAAGAGGAGGTTCTCAATTCGGCGTGTATGTTTTTTTTTATTTTTTTTATTTTTTATGTTTGTTACTCCATAACTCCGTCATGTCTGAACCGATTTTGAAAATTCTTTTTTTGATTGTAAGTATATATATACAGATTGGTCCCGTTTTTGTCAAAACGCAGTTCTGATGATGGGATCCATGAGGAATCGAGGGAACTCCTCAAATCTTAAAGGCATACATATAGTGATTTTTATATTTTTATCAACAAAACCATCATTTTCATTCAAAACAGTGACATTGGATGAAGTAGAACTGCTGATGATGATCAGAACGGAACTCTTCAACGACGCATAGTTCACGTTTGGCGATTCGTCCTCTTCGCTGTGTTTGTTTAGCAAGTTTAATTGTCAGAACAAATGTTCGTCCAGCTCAAGTTCTGATGATGGGATCCATGAAGAATCGAGGGAACTCCTCAAATCTTAAGGGCTTACACATAGTGACTTTTGTATTTTTATCAACAAATCAAGCATTTTCATTCAAAAGAGTGACATTTGATGAAGTGGAACTGCTGATGATGAACAGAACGGAACTCTTCAACGACGCATAGTTCATGTTTGGCGATTCTTCCTCTTCGCTATGTTTGTTAAGCAAGTTAGATTGTCAGGACCAATTTTCGTCAAGCTCAAGTTCTGATGATGAGTTCCACGAGGAATCGAGGGAATTCCTCAAATCTTAAAGGCATACATAAAGTGACTTTTGTATTTTTATCAACAAATCAAGCATTTTCATTCAAAAGAGTGACATTTGATGAAGTGGAACTGTTGATGATAATCAGAACGGAACTCTTCAACGACGCATAGTTCACGTTTGGCGATTGGTCCTCTCCGCTGCGTTTTTTAAGCAAGTTATTTCATTGTATGGAATCTAAGTGCACCATCTATCTACAATAATCCTTCACCGGCTACCCCCATTGAAGTCGGTTTTTTTTTCTTAAAAATTATACACGAACCACTTGGTGCCACTTTTGACCCTTCTATAACTCAAAACCTCTTTAACGTAAACACATAAAACTACGTGTGTTTAATTATATCCATAAGGACATCTAGAAGCCCAAATTTAATGAAACTAGCTCAAACGGTTATAAAGATATGAAGGTCAAAGTCGTAAATTTTAGCACTGACTGACTGACTGACATATAGTACCTAAATCTAACCTACTTCCAGATGACCTAGAAGGATGAAATTTGGAATCCAGCTCGGTAATTGTGTGTAAGCGTAGGAAAAAATCTAAAAATAAAAAAAAGTTAAAATATAGGGGGGGTCCCCATACAATTTTTTTTTTTATTGTATCGTTGGAACCGTTACAAGCAGATATTTGAAACTATCCCAATATATATATTTTATTTCTGTATTCTGTATTTATTTCTGTTATATTTGCTATATAACAGAAATAAAGTTAAGTCAAAAAATAAGTGGTGTCCCCATACGAAAAACTTGTAATACGCGCGAAACGTCCGGCCAACGGTGTGTCGTCGGCGGCGCGCGGCAGCAATAGCATATAGACATTAGCTGCCTTTATACAGTCGTTCTATCGCGCGTGAAACAGCAATTATGTGCGAAAGAATGCGCATGTGAAGATGTCTGAGGGGGTTTGGATAGACCATGCGATTGCGCGTGGCCATAGTCCACGAAATCACGTGGTTCGAGGTGGTCTTTACACGTACAGTTCTGTCGCACACGCAAGATGGCGGACATACGCACGTGGAGTAAAGACTTTTTATACCACGACGGTAGCAAACAATCATACGGCCCGCCTGATAGTAAGCAGCTACCGTAGCCTATGGACGCCTGCTACTCGAGAGGTGTCACATGCGCGATGCCGACCCTTTACCAAAAAGGAGGATTCACTGTGTTGACGGCTAAAGGAACAAGAGGGTCCTTCGTTGTTAACACACTGGGTCCTCTTTGAGCTCTTTGGCAACCTTACTTACCAGCAGGAACACAACACTATGAGTAGGGTCTAGTGCTATTTGGTTATCTGTAAGGTGGAGGTACTTTCCCAGTCGGGCTCTGCTCCAGATTTGAGCGAGATGACATTCGCAGTACGCATAACTACCTCTCTTTTGGACGTAGTTTAAGGACATACCCGTGTCCGGACGTCGTAATTCTAAAATCAATGGCATATGACAATATTGCTGTCTATATTTCTTAACCCACACGCATCGCTTCTTCTTCCTTTTGAGCATTGGCGTATCTAAAGATATTTTCCAGGGGGGGCCTGGCCCCTGCCTTGTTGAGATACATTGGGATTGGGAGCCCAATGTACCCGAATGAAGTCTAGACTATCTGAAGTGGTCAGTGACAGAATGTGGTGAATGGCGTGGTGTATCATAGTTACATGACAAAAATAATTTGAAATTTAAATGAGCAGAGCACAACCAGCATAATAATTCGTAAATGAAATAGCTTTACTTACACTTCTTATAGGTACCTTGTCGCTATAAAATCATGTTCATTGTTCATGCCTTATTTTAAGTGCCTCACAATTTTTTTTTAATGTTCGTATCAGGCTCACGAGGTGATTTAATAACCAACATAAAATAATGGCTCGTAGGTGTAAGGCATTTATAGGGTTCCGTAGCCAAATGGCAAAAAACGGAACCCTTATGGATTCGTCATGTTTGTCCGTCTGTCCGTCAGTATGGCACAGCCATTTTACTCGGAAACTATACGACATATCTGAATAAAATTTACACATAAGGTGTATTTTGTATGCCGCTACTTAGTTATGTAGTTACATTTGAAAAAAAAATATTATAAGGGGCTCCATACATGTAACTAAATTTCAATTTTTTTTTAAACCAAATATCAACATATATCTGACACATCAATCGATAGGTCTTTAAAAATAACATTGAGGTTTCTTTTGTGATTAAGTGAATATTTTTTGAAATATACGCTTCGAAAGTCAGAAAATTTGTGTGCCCCCCCTGTAACTTTTGAACCGTAAGTCCAAAAAATATGAAAAAATTTGAGGTGATGCGCCTTATCATATACTTTCTACAAAAAATATTTTGAACATTATCAGTTCAGCCATTTTTGAGTTATCTTCAAAAAACTTCTTCCATAGGCATCAGATACGACCTTTTGGTATTAGTTTGGTTCTTATTCCATTGAAGGTACGGAACCCTCCTATGCGTGGTCCGACACGCACTTGGCCGGTTTTTTTTTAAACAATTAATTGGTATATTTTCGTGACTAATGTATTTTACGCCTTTATTTACACATTAACATCGTGTTTACATGGGAAAAAAATGGCATTGAGGCAAAAGAAATTAAATTTAAACCAACTTTAATTTTCGTTTCTTTTCTGCAAATATGTTCAGGACTTTTTCTGCTGTAACATTGTCTTTGACAAATTGATTTTCTATATGGAGAAGTGAGGTGTTCGAGAACCTCTCTTCTCCCATAGTAGATCTGAGCTAGGTCTTTATTCTGCGCATTACCGAGTAACTCCGCTCACATCCAGCTGAGCTCACTGGAATAACTATCGCAGCTTGGATTAATTTACATAGATTTGGACAAAAATTTTGTTTAACATTGACTTTCAGGTCTTCAATTGTGACTTTTTAAAATACATTTTTCATAATGAAACATTTCACACCTAAAGGAGTCTCGTCTATTTGCAGAATGTCCTCATAATTATCTACTTTTGTAGATTTTGGAGATCCAAATTAAAAAATGCATCGACCGATTGAGCTAAAGGTAGACTTTTAAACCTGTTATTCATATTAACGATTATATTGTCCATTACTGGGTAATATATATAAATTTTCCAGTACTCTCTGGGGCGTAAATTCAGCAGGCAAGTCAATCATGTTCCTTCTGCCGAGTGTGGATTCAATAACAAAGTCTCTATCTCTGCTACCTTCACCGACTCTATTATACTTGCGTTTGCTTACTCGTGTAAGTTCCAGGCAAATTTCATGTTTTTCTACAAATTCTTCTATTTGTGTCCAACAATAATCAAAATTGTTCCGATTTTATTCAAAACTACTAATGATGCCTTTTATCATGGTACCGGCTTAACAAAGCGCGCCAATGTTCCGCAGCCAATCACGTGCGCTCGCTAGTCGTATTGCGTTATGGCGCCAAATTCAAATCTCCGTCAATTGTTTCGTATTTACTTCAAGTTATAAAACAAAATGAAAACTGAAATTAAGTAGATACGGAATGTACTATATACATAGGTTATATTATAGTGAATTGGCGGTTGTAGGACTTAATAGGTGATTTATTTTGACAGTATTTTTGTGAATTTCAAACCGGTAACCCAACATCTTGGGGTGGGCACCAGACTATTCTGGGGTGGGCACGGCCCACCCGGCCCCCCCTCTATATACGCCTATGCTTTTGAGCAGACTAAAACCAGCTAACATGATAGCTTGCACCGTGATATTTACATTTTTCACGCAACACTATACCTACTAGTATAACCTATAACCGCGCACTTCAGTAAAACTGTGTGAATTGCATGCACTCCAACACGCGCCACTTTCGCGCGTTCTATGCCTCATGATAAGCCTTTACACGTTCGCTCTTTCCGTGATTCAAAAGTGATGCGAGTAATAGCGCGCGAAAGAGCGTTACCTTAAAAAAAAACCAAAACATAATCGCACATGCTTGCGCGTACAGGCTTGCCGGCGCGCAATCCTGTACGCTCCTGAGAACGCGCGACAGAGCGTCTGTATAGGTATAAAGGCAGCTAATAGCATAAAAAAGAAAACCATGCAGCGGAAACGCAAGAAAAAACATTAAATCTCAATACCTGCCTAGTTTTCTTTACAAAAAGTAATGATATCCCACCAAAAACATAAATTAAAAAAAGGAGAGCCAAGTTCAATACAAAAATTATGCTTGGCTGTGGGCTTCGCTGCAAAAAGAATGGAGATCTAAAATGAGTGCCAAGTTCTATGCAAAATCCCAATATGTATTTATAGGAACAAAATAACATTATGAACAAGTATTAAACTCTATCTCTTTGCTTTATTGGATACCTATAACAATTGCTGTTATTTAAAAATGTGAGATCTTAAAGTAGGTTAGATTTGACTTGGCCAGTTTTTATCAGAATTTAAAAAAATATATATATGTTGAATAACTTTATAAAATGACTGATGTAATGAAAACTGGCCAAGTCAAATCTAACCTACTTTAAGATCTCACATTTTTAAATAACAGCAATTGTTATAGGTATCCAATAAAGCAAAGAAATAGAGTTTAATACTTGTTCATAATATTATTTTGTTCCTATAAATACAGATTGGGATTTTGCACAGAACTTGGCACTCATTTAGATCTCCATTCTTTTTGCGGCGAAGCCCACAGCCAAGCATAATTTTTGTATTGAACTTGGCTCTCCTTTTTTACATTTATGTTTTTGGTGGTATCTCTATACACGGGTTGGTCAGCGTCTCCGCCGAGTACCCGTCTGTAGCGTGTACGATTGAGCTCCAAGTGTGCAGGAATTTGTTCAGGTATTCTCTACCTAATCACAATCGTTATAAAGTCTATATTTGTACGTACCTCGTTCCGTCCGTGACATAGGCAATTAAGATCCAAATGTGAAGTAATTTGTTAAGGTACTCTCAACCTTATCACAATGATCATAAGGTCTACATTTGTTACCTAGTTCCATCGGGCGGTGCCAGCCGGCATTGTAGTTAACTATTGAATATCTCTATACACGGTTTGGTCCGCGTCTCCGCCGAGTACCCGTTCATGTCGTTTACGATTGAGCTCCAATGTGCAGGAATTTGTCCAGGGATTCTCTACCTTATCACAATCGTTATAAAGTCTATATTTGTACATTTTGTACGTACCTCGTTTCGTCCGTGTCATGGGCAATTAAGCTCCAAATGTGAAGTAATTTATTAAGGTAATCTCAATGTTATTACAATGATTATAAGGTCTATATTTCTTACCTCGTTCCATCGGGCGGTGCCAGCCGGCATTGTAGGTAAGTATTGAATATCTCTATACACGGGTTGGTCAGCGTCTCCGCCGAGTACCCGTCTGTGTCGTGTACGATCGAGCTCCAAGTATGCAGGAATTTGTTTAAGGATTCTCGCCATACTGAGTCATCGTTTACCTAAAAAAAAATGTTGTATTTAAAGGTCTACATTATAAATCGACAGGAATGCACTTGTAAAAACGTTTAAGAGCATTGATATGTCGTGGTCACAGACTACTCATCATTAAGCTTTTACAAGGAGCAAGAGGTCACCGTCACCACACATCAGCGCAATTTTATTCGTTAATTTCTACGATTCGAACAGCACATGTCAATAGTATTTTATATTATAATTTTGTAGTATAACAATGCAGATTAGTCCCTATAACTTGATTTTTGTGGATATCTTTAATTCACATGAGTAATGATCAAAAATGTTAACTCAAATGAAATGAGCGGTCGCGCTCCCATACTAAATTAGTTCGGGAGCGCTGATGTGTGGTGACCTCGAGTTGTTCTTATGATCTATCTAGTGGTTGAGGTTATCTGTGGTCGTGGTATATCGTAGGGCAGGTCGTAAAAAATTGCCACCATCGTGATAATGATAAAAAGAAAAGTAAATAAATAAATAAGATTTTGTCATTTATAGGTACAGGCTTTTAACACTGACTGTACTTTTCTTGCAAAACATACTTCTCAACGAGATGTTTCTAACAAATCCAAACACAATGAACTTCCATTTATTTATTTATTAATATTCATTGTTTTATAACAGAGTTTTTATGGCCACCATCGGTGTCCATTATTAAACCAGCTCGATGGAACTATATATAATATTCTATTGTCATCAAATTTACGCAGGTAGTTTCAGTTTAATCGGACATCCGGAACTGATTCAAATCTGACTTGAAAGATTCTACCTAAACAACAAACTAACTGACAAACACTGAGTTAAATAAGAAGCTTGTAAAAAATAGTGCTAAAGTCATCGAGTTAGGATATATAGTAGAGGTGCAGTCTCAAACAAGATTTACCGAAAATATGGCTAGTGAAAATTTGTAACCGGCCAGTGTTATACCGTAATAAGACTGTCAGAGAAACTGCTGCACGAGTCGTTATTACAACACTATTGTGAGACCATTTTTTGGGCTGATTGTGTATCCCGTTCTTATTACGTATCGGTGGCTAAGGGTGCCTTTCCACCTGAGCTAAGCTATGTAGCTATGCTATGGATGCGTTTGAATCGTCCAATCAACGCGTAACACCAACCAATGGAAACGCGTAGCTTAGCATCCTCGCAGCATAGCTGCATAGCATAGATCGGGTGGAAAGGCAATACACAGATGGTGAGCACACAATTTATAAAACAACTTACCCCTTCTTCCACCACGGCGCCTCTAATACAATGACACGTTAGCGTGGTTAGGTTCTGCAGCAGAGTCGCCGGAGTATTCGCGATCATGCTCGGCGCGAAGAACTGAATCAACCGCCGGTATATATCCGATATCCCAAGCATCTCCCTCTCCATCGGCTGAATATTAGCCATCATATTCAAAAAACTATTCACGTAATTCTCCAAATACTGCTGCTTCAAATTACTAGCGGAGACCACTACACCGCTCAAACTCGCCAACTGAACTAAACAAGTCAATGACGGACCAGCTAAATCAGGATTGGTTCGAACATACATATGTATCTCGAAGAATAAAGCTATCAACTCGGGTTGCAATATCGTGTCTCTCCAGTTTAAACTAAGCCTTAAAGCCGGGGCTGCATCGCTTTCATATATAGCTTCAAACGCTCCGATCAACCGCTTTGGTAACAGCGGTGATACTTGCCCCCAGCATAATACTGTTTCGACTATAGTTAGAAGTTGCTTGGTCAGCAACGCTTGTTCGCCCTCAGGCCGGTGGCCAGAGCGAACTATCTGTTCTAGAACGCTTACAGTGAATCTGAATATCCGCTTTAGGTCTAATGCTTCGAAGGATTTCTTTAGTCTAAAGTGTACTTCCCATATCAAGCCTACGTCAGCTGATTTGACAGTGATGGCGTATTCTTGCATTATCGCGAGGATGAGAGAGCAGGCGAGTTTCTGTTGATTTATGGGGGAACTTAGGATGATTTTTTCTAACTCTGCTAGGAGAGCCTTCCTTTCTCGTCCGCCATCGTCTATGCTCCCTCTTTTGATTATAATTGCTATTGTCTGTGGAAGAAACGGTAAATTATAGGGGTTTTTTTATTCAGGGTGAAAATTTAATTAAATGCATGACTCGGGAAATGACCAACATTTTAATACACACGAATAGACGGAGAGCTAGCCACGTCAATATGACACAATAATAAGAGCAACGAAACCCCTCTAGTCAGTTTGCTATACAATGCTTATATCTTATGCTTTTAGGAAATTATACCAGTGATGAACGTGTAATTAGTTATGGTGTCCCACAGGGTAGTGTACTGGGCCCAACATTGTTTTTAATTTATATCAACGAATTGTGCAACTTAAATAACGACAGAGGTTCCATCTATGCCTATGCTGATGACACGGCTATTGTATTCTGGGGTGATAGTTGGAAAGAAGTACGAAAAACAACACAGCAAGGACTCAGGATAGTTGCCCGCTGGCTGCAAGCCAGACTTCTTACCCTTAACACTGACAAGACAAATTACATCTGTTTCACAAAGTACGACAGGACACAACCAGACTCTAATTTCACGGTTAGGATTCACACATGTGACTACACACATGAGCGTGGGCGTGACTGCTCGTGCTCAGTTATTAATAAAGTCGAGTGCACTAAATACCTTGGTGTCATGAATCATGATTGACCAGAGACTAACCTGGCATGTGCACACCGAACTGATTATGTCCCGGATACGTAAACTTGTCTACGTTTTTAAGAATCTGCGGCATGTCGCTACCAACACGTAAATTTGTTTCATTAGATCCTTAAGGATCTAATGAAACAAATTTACGTGTCTTTGGTACAATCGGTTCCGGGCTACTGTATACCGGTATGGGGTGGGGCTACCTTCGCCTATTTGTAAAAGTATTTTAGCAAAATGTGCTGTTGTTTCATCTTTTGATAATTCAACCCTCATGTTTTTTGTTAATTGCAGTATTTGTACTTGCGGCCAGAGATGTGACTTTTTTAAGCATGCATTGATCTCGTCTGCTGGTGTTGATTTGGGAATAACTGGAAGTGTTTGTCGAAAATCTCCTGAGAGTATGAGTGGAGCTCCTCCCATCATTTCAGAGTTTTTTCGCAATTCTTGTAATGTTCTGTCCATGGCTTCTAGTGATTTTTTATGGGCCATGGTGCATTCATCCCAGAAGATAATTTTAGCATGTTTTAGAAGTTGACCCCGTCCAGATGTTCCTGAGATTTTACATACCGGGAATTGTTGTTCGGCTATATTCAACGGTAGTTGTAAGGCAGAATGGGCAGTTCGTCCTCCTTTCATAAGTGTGGCTGCAATGCCGGATGATGCTAGTGCCAGTGCGATGTGTTTTTCAGCACGTATTTCCGCCAGTATTAGATTTATTAGAAACGTTTTACCGGTGCCTCCTGGTGCGTCCAAGTAAATAATTCCACCAGTGTTGTTATTTATTCGGTTCATTATAACGCTGTAAAGGAGAATGGGCATTTTTGTATGGCGAGTGTACCATGGATGTATACTGTTGAGACGTATCTCGTTTTAAAGCTCGTGATCACTGGATTATTTTATTATATGGCACCATTGTTGGATATCGTGCAGGGACCGAGATATTTAAAAAAAAAGAGCGAACATATAAAGAGCATTTTTTTAAAGATACGATATGTAATCGGTTATAGCATGGTTTATCTGAAAGCATATGAGAAATGGTTCAATTCTGTGTAAAACACCCCATGTTTGAATACTTACCGGGCTAGAATTAATTAATTTAAATTAAGCTTGATATGAATATCGCTCGGTTTAGAGCCAAGCTAATGTGTATACGGGAGGCGTATATTACATGTCAAAGGTATTTTTATAAACTATTTTTCGTAATATATACTTTAGCTCCAATGCATGCAGGAACTAAAATATATCGACTTTGTATGTTAATTAATTGTGCTTAATGAAGTTCTAAGTTTTCTACTCGTCACTAGATGGAGCTAGCTTCCAAAATTCTAAATGACATTATTAAAATGAATATTAAGAAAAACGACGTGCCGGCGCGTCGGTCTAACTCAATCATGACTCATGACAACGTATATCTGCTTATATTATGTATCTGCTTACCATCATATGGGCCGTATGCTTGTTCGCCACCGTCGTGATAAAAAAACAGTATTATTTTTTGACAGGGCTAAGTCGAAAAAGGAAGTTTAGTCTATCTCCCTCTTTATCGCTCGAATTTGCGAAAGCACAAGAGAAAGGCAAATAGACGAATCTTCAAATTCTGTTGTTTGAGGTAACCCCCTAGAACAGCTAGTTTATAGTCAACGTTCAGAAACTAACTTATATATAATTATGCGACGTGAAGCCTTAGGCCACAGATTTTTGAGCGTTAAAAAGCAATGATATGGAGCCAGCATTATTAATATTTATGTAGTTTAACTCTTGGAAGAATAATAAGTAAGGAAGCGTAATCAACGCTCAAAATATGCTCCACTTTCCTGGTGCCAAAGTGGGCGGAGCTTGTGACAGCGGTGCCCTAATGTCATGTCAAACATTTTGAAATTTTCATGTCGTCAAAATATTAGTTTTTTCGGTTCATGAAATTTCGGTAATATATCGGTATTAAAATGGCAGCTTGTGCCGTGCATGGTGCAGGAGCCACACAGGCGCCAAAGATGGTGATATTTCTTTTCATTGGTAAGTAAATCACGCATAGATATTCTCATACATTACGGACTTGGTCGATGTTATTCAATATAAGTTTTGGAAAAGTAAACATAACTCATTTCAGGAAAAGTATAATGAATGTTCATTTATAAGTATGACCTAGTAGTAATAGTAGTTAGGTTTCCGTTGCTAACAAATAATCTTTTCAGTTTGTTTTTTTTTAGATATACAGTATGACATTTCTAGTACAACTGACTAATAGGTACGACTCTTATTTTTCTTTAATAATGAATGCTATAACTTCATAGCATAGTCTTTAATTATCAAATCTAGAGCAGAGCCCGACTGGGGAACTACCTCTACCTTACAGAAAACCACACCCAATTAGCACTAGACCCTACTCATAGTGTTGTGTTCCTGCCGGTGAGTAAGGTTGCCAGAGCTCAGAGGATGCAGTGTGTTGACGACGGGGGATCCTCTTGTCCCTTTAGCTGTCAACACAGTGAATCCTCTTTTATATGAAAGCGTCGGCAACGCACATGAGACACCTCTGGAGTTACAGGCGTCCATAGGCTACGGTAACTGCTTACCATCAGGTGAGCCGAATACCTGTTTGCTACCGTTGTAGTATAAAAAAACCGGCCAAGTGCGTGTCGGACCACGCATAGGAGAGTTCCGTACCTTCAATGGAATAAGAACCAAACTAATACCAAAAGGTCGTATCTGATGCCTATGGAAGAAGTTTTTTGGAGATAACTCAAAAATGGCTGAACCGATAATGTTCAAAACAATTTTCGTAGAAAGTATATGATAAAAATATGAAAAAATTTGAAGAGATGCGCCTTATCATTGATAAGGCGCATCTCTTCAAATTTTTTCATATTTTTTGAACTTACGGTTCAAAAGTTACGGGGGGGGGGCTACACAACTTTTCTGACTTACGAAGCGATTATTTCAGAAAATATTCACTTAATCAAAAAATAGTCAAAGAAACCTCAGTGTTATTTTGAAAGGCCTATCGATTGATGTATCACATGTTGATATTTGGTAATTTTGGATAAATTTTTTTTTAAATTTAGTTTCCTGTATGGAGCGCCCCCCTAAAAATATTTTTTTTTCAAATTTAACTACATAACTAAGTAGCTGCATACAAAATATACCTTATGTGTAATTTTTATTCAGATACGTCGTATAGTTTCCGAGTAAAATGCCTGTGACATACGGACGGACAGACAGACATGACGAATCCATAAGGGTTCCGTTTTTTGCCATTTGGCTACGGAACCCTAAAAATGGATACAAAATGTAAATTTATCTTTGTATTTCCTCAAGCCTGCTAAAATAAATAGTACACATAAACGAACTCGTCCCGTTATTTTTTTTTGTTCTAAAAAACGAGGAAGCAAAGAGAATTTTAACTATTTATATTGAAGGTATGCTATTATTTTCTAGTGTACTCATAAATAAAGTTACAAAATAATCGATTTTTTTGCCATAATCAACCTTAATTGCTTAACATTATGTTGCTTGAGACTAAGAGGGTTTCCCTAATGTAACGGATTTATAAAATTGTAAAAAGTTCAAAATCTTTACTATTTTATGTTAATTTATGAGTATTTTGTAGTATGTAAGTCCCTATATTGTAATTAAGCACTTTTATTAAATAAATGAATGATGATGAAGCCTGCTAAAATAAATAGTACACATAAACGAACTCGTCCCGTTATTTTTTTTTGTTCTAAAAAACGAGGAAGCAAAGAGAATTTTAACTATTTATATTGAAGGTATGCTATTATTTTCTAGTGTACTCATAAATAAAGTTACAAAATAATCGATTTTTTTGCCATAATCAACCTTAATTGCTTAACATTATGTTGCTTGAGACTAAGAGGGTTTCCCTAATGTAACGGATTTATAAAATTGTAAAAAGTTCAAAATCTTTACTATTTTATGTTAATTTATGAGTATTTTGTAGTATGTAAGTCCCTATATTGTAATTAAGCACTTTTATTAAATAAATGAATGATGATGATGGGCTTTCATATTATTCCTTATTCTAAGAACGATTAAATTTACGTATATTACATAAGTAATGAAAAATGCACTCAAAAATAGATTGTTAATTGATTGCATTATTATTTATTACGTGAATCCATCCACGTCAAACTTAGGCGTATTTATTAGACATTAACTTGACATTTCAGTTATTTCATTTGAGTATCTCCTGTCCAATTAAACTTCATTGTCAAATTGATTTTGACCACTCACAACACGGCAACTTTTCTTATTGGTGAAATGGCATGAAACCTTTGCGGAATTAAGGTTAACACAAAAAAATATGCCTAAAGAATGAGTACTTGATTGGTTACTAAGACATAAGACATTTTAGTTTTGTAAACGTGAAAATGGGTCGTGTTTTCACATGAACTTTGCTTGCCTTTACTCGTCTTGATATTATATGTCGATGAGTTTAACTACTCGACTCTTAGTCGGTTCTTCTATTGCATACAAGATGTCGCCAGTAACTGATTTAAATTATTTAAGTAGTTAATTGCGGTCATTTAACATTAATTAGTCACAAAAAATTAATGACTTATTTATACAATTAATTTCAGGCGAATAAACTATGTAAATGTGTATAAAAGTTAACCTTTTTTGTATAGGTTAATTAGTTCCAGTTTTTGCCACAGCTAGGCCAGAGCGCAGACACAAAATAATGAATACCGGCTTCCGTGCACCCTTACGGCCTTCGGTGCTATATAACTAATTAATGCTATGATTAAGACCTTTCATTTGAGATAAGGTTGAATTGTATACGACAGTGGCAAAAGTTGTCCATTTTGCTGCCAAAGCTCCATCTAGTGTTCAATAGAAGAATTAGGCCGTCGTTAATTACAGTTAATTAACGCATAAAACCGTTTTATTTTGGACTCTGCATACGTTAGAGTGCAAGTATTATTTACGAAAAATAACTTATAAAAATACCTTTTAGCTGTTACATACGACTTTTGTATACACGTTAGCTTCGCTATGCTACAGGTGTTTTTACATATTAGCAAATGTTTCATCTACTAATTCCAGCCCTGTACGTATTTTTCCAATGGTGCTGGTACGTAAATACGCTATAACTGGTTATAGACCGGATATTTTATAAATTAACCGTTTATATGCGCAACCTTTTTTTTTAAATAGCTCGGACCCTGCACGCTATCCAATGATGGCGTCATACAATTAAATAATGCACTAGTTAAGACCTTTCAAATGAGATATGTCTCAATCATATACACTCATGGTACAAAATGCCCATTCTCCTTTTTTTTGATTGTCATTGAGGAGTGGTTTGTTGTGAGCAATGTATTCAAGTAGTTCATTGACGTTGTAGCTTTTTTCCTTTGTAATTTCGTAGTTTAGCACACTGAAAGTATTTCTTTGTGGTGCTGGCATTCCAATTTCTACTAAGGTCTGGTTATTTATTGCTAAACATT
Organism: Pammene aurita; assembly: GCA_947086415.1. NCBI lineage: Eukaryota > Metazoa > Arthropoda > Insecta > Lepidoptera > Tortricidae > Pammene > Pammene aurita. The sequence goes on from OX352301.1 coordinate 5,803,744, forward strand.
TATCTTCTAAGCGAATGAGTGTTTCATTGAAGATGTCGTCATTGAATTCTATAGTCAGTTCTGGATTAGCTTGTCGGATTTGGTACAATATATCATCACTCATATTCCTTTTGAAAGAGTCCCATAGCTGTTTTGGGTTTGATGGGTTACATGTTGTTAGAATTATGGCGAATAACTCTCGAATTTGTTCAGCTGAAGCTGTGAGTGTGGCTTCTTGTAGTGTTAATTCCAGTGGTTATCGTTTTCCAATAATCCTAAACGTTGACATGCTTCTCTGTAAGTCTGGCATATGTAGCCGTCAATAGTCCTGAGATATGTGAAACTTGTTGGTCCCCGTATTTCGTGTAACAACATTCGGAGATAGAAACATTCGGCATTGTTTGGATGTACAGTGTATACTCGACCTATTGCGTTAGTTTTCATTATTTCTGGATGACCCTCTTCTGGCATTCCTTGTTTTCGTCGTTGAAAAATTTTCCTTGTTTTGTCCCACGTATAATAAATAGGGACGTCGACATACAGTGACGTCTTTGCGAATGGATCCGTTTGGCAAAGTTGGAAAAAAGCTGTTAATGTTGTGTTCTGAGGTGGTTCGCTTGCAATTTTTCTAGCCGAGTCTTTTGTGAAGTAAACTCTCTGTCCATTCTCCAAATGTACTGCTAGATGTTGCACAGCTGGTTCGCGTTCGTGTATGGGAAAACTAAAAATCCTCCACGCTGCTTCGTTACTGTTGATGTATCTTCCCATTTGGTACATGAGGATTTCATCATTTCTATTATTTTGTTCGCTATTTTGGACTATTTGAAATACTGCCATATCACTACCTTTGTTTACGTACTTACATATATATTTAATAGATTTTACTGAATTGCAATATTCAACGTTTATGTGTGCTTGGAACATTTTGGAAAGTAGTGGGTTATATGGTACTACCCATTGATTATCTATTTCCAGTTCGTCTCTGCCTTGTATTCGTATTTTTGCTGTGAAGCCACCGTTTTTTGGTGATCGTCTTCTATATTTGGGATAGCCGTCATCTTCAGTTTTTGTATCGTCCAAGTATGGTTTTGGATATTTTTTTGTACATTTTCCATCACTCATGCATGGCGCATTGAAGTTTAATGGTCCACATGGTCCGTGAATCATGTTTTTCACTAGTATGTTGTATAGTTCCGGATCATTTTGTGGATTGGGAAATTCAGCTTGGATGATTTTGTCGATATCCGTGGGATAAATTTTATCGTGTAGCCATATGAGATTGTGTGAGTGAGGTAATCCTCGTTTTTGCCACTCGATTGTATACATCCAGCATCTAACGGTTCCAAAGATGTGGTATTTTGTGATGACTTCAATCACAGACCATATAACTAATACAGACGCCCAAACTCCATAGTCCCAAGCGATCCCGTCCTAAGTATCCAAGAACGGTATCCAAACTTTAGTTCATAAAACGCTAAACAGATGACGGCACCGATCTATTAGGAAATTGATGTTGCGGTTGCGACATCTATTATATCTACAACACGCATTAGCTAGCTGTTACTTATACTAATATGTTTAAGTGTCACTAGATGGCGTTTTACAGGCGCCCAGATATGGTATTCAAATAATGTATATTTATAGCCCTCGTTAGGTAGGCAGGTACTGCACCTAGAAAAGACACCGTAGTAGAGTAGACGGCCAAGTTCGCAAAGTAAAAATACGACACTACTATCGGTGGTTACTAGATAATTATGCATTAATTATATAAAGATTGTAGGACCAGTATTCGCTGTATATATTCCTCTTTTCGTATGTGGTGCACAATAAAGAATATTTATTATTATTATTTACTCTCCTCTATCCCCTTCCCCCTCTCCCCCAGAACTTTAGTGGTTATCATACGTGCATGCGATGCAAATGAAAGAAACCGCGCTACTCGCTAGTAGGTATACAATCTCTACATCAGAATGCCACCTTTATAATTCATAATAGCTTGGAAATTATACCACGACGGTGGCAAACAAGCATACGGCCCGCCTGATGGTAAGCAGCTACCGTAGGCTATGGACGCCTGCAACTCCAGAGGTGTCACATGCGCGTTGCCTTCACAAAACGGAGGACTCACTGTGTTGACTGTTGGCTAAAGGAACAAGAGGGTCCCTCATCGTCAACACACTGGGTCCTCTTTGAGCTTTGTATATGTATAAGTATTTTTAAATCGTTTAGTAACAAAACCATTGATAATTTGGTACTGGTCGATTTTATTATTATTATTAACACTTAATACATGAAAACTAAGAAGGTTTGAAAATACTCTAGGTGCATATAATATCATTTTATATGCCACACAGCCTGAATGAAAGTAAATCAAGACTTGGACATTTTTAACGTAGGCAGGTACCTACGCAGGTGCGTACTGACCAGGAATAAAGACAAATGTGAATCCGGTTATATTTACACATTCACTGGCCTACGTAGCTAAAATGATTTAACAAACCAGTATAAGAGCGCTCCTCGACTACGCATAGTTGTCATAAAACTATAGTTCAAGTTACAGTGGCTACTCGAAAACTTGACTCGGCTGTGCGCACACATGTGATCAAAATAACTGGGGCGCAGAATGGGACTCGGGACTTCGGGAGAGTCGATAGGCCCGCTTATAGGTGTCATACTTACTTTATGGCGTCATGCTACACACGACGGCAAGTCACAGTTGTAATGTAAGTAATCTACAGTAGTCAATTACCGATTACTCTTATGATTTTAGAGTAGGTAACTAACTTCAGGGCTAGAACCGTGAACCACTTCAAAGATAATAGATAAAAAAAAAGGTGAAAGATATTTATTATCCGTTCGTCGAATATGCAAGAGCGATAGAGACGAATTCGCGGTAGGCCCGCAGGTGTCAGGCCATAAGCTTGTATTTGACAAATGTTTAATTTTAATTACGTTTGCAGTACTAGTTAATTATATTTTTGCAACATGTTATAAAATCTTAGTTAATTTTATTTTATCAGATTATATTTAAAATTATGTATTTAGTTGTCTAGATAGGAACACATTATCTTCATGTAATGACACTAGGTAATAAATTTATATTATTGACAATATAAAAGCACTACTTAAGTATTTGTGCGTTTTTAAATATCCGATACCTGTAAAATTGTACCTAACGTGTTCTATTCTTGTTTTATATTTTCGAAATGTTAAATTATACTCATAATAAATCATAATGGATTCTGGTATTCGAAGAGCATAACATAAATCAATGATAAAAAAAATAACCTACGCTACCTAAAACAGTACCTAGACTACCTAGTACCTACACACCTAGTTATACCTAGTTACTTACACAGATAAAATATAAATTTGGTATAATAAAAGCCATCCATATATCTAGGACAACCTACGTCGGAGCAAGCATTGCGTACCAGAAAAATATCATAACTAACGTAAGGTCAAAGAATACTGTTTGATTATTTATATTATAACTGTGGCGGAATGACGAAGCCATGCAGCAATGAAGAGATTCAATGTTTTAAACCCAAGGTCAAATCTGACTTTTCACACGTTCGACGCTACACCGCTCTCATAAATTTGTTCATTTCACGAAATATATGTGTCAAAATGCCGTCTTGTGTCTTGCGAAAGTTTAGGAATAATACCAGAAACACAAATAAAGGCAAAGGTGCAACCTTAGAGCATTCAACCAACCGGAGCGGCCATTGACAGGTGTTTCCCTCTACCGAAAATATATGACTAGTGGTCATATTTATTGTATGGACTGACGTTTATCTGACGTGGCTATTTGTACGTTACGTACGAATAACCATACATTTAACGTTCCCCTCCCCCGTAAAAATCGGCAGACTTTTTGGATAGAAAATAACAGACATGGCCGCTCCGGTTGGTTGAATTCTCTAAGGGTAGTAAAATATTTTCTCTTGACAAAAATGTGCAGTGCGAAGCGATCAAAACGAAAATTGCATGCAAGACAGAGTAAGTAGTGTTGGCAATTATTGTGAGAAAAGTGCTACTACTTTCTATTATAGGTACCGCGCCGTGGCGGCCTTGTGGCGTGTTGTTTGTGGCCATTCAATTTTAGACACCTGCTTGAACCGTGTGGCGGTTCACATAGGGATCATCTATTGATGGACGTAAACAAACGCGAATAGCTCGGCAGCGTCAACAGACTTGATAAAAGATAAAGATAATGTTTTATTTTAAATACGAGTTCAATGTAAAATATTTCAGGAGAACTATTATATTCATGCTTATTTTAGTTGTTGATTTTATGATCCTGTCTAAAAAGCAGATTATTTCGATTTCGATCCGAAAGATTTGATGAAGATTTAAAATTTGTACTGTATTTAATTTAATGTTAAAAGAAATAATTATTAACCATTAACTTAAAAAAAAATTAAAATCAGAAAAATAATAGTAGTAGGTAAATTTTATTATTGATGCTACTCATGACATCGACATAAAAAAGGTATCAAGTTAAATATAATTGTTTGTATAATGTAATAAAGCCTGGCAAGATTCTATTTGGCCAAATATTACAGAGAATATCGCAGCTTGCTGACCGTATTTACGCATGCGTTAGTGTGCGCATGTCGCCGTCTTAAGGACGCACACATTTAAAAATGATACTAAATGTTTTCGCTTTGGGGGCGGCACATTTAACCTTTTGTATCGATGTTAATTCGATATCTAATTATTGCTAAATTATTTTTTATGTATATTCTAACTTCGTGACACATTATATTTACTTTTAGATGCGTATTTTATTGGCTCTTGTGCAGCACCATCTACCGCGGCTTGGTCGTTGTAGTTAAAGCTTTCGTTATTATATATACTATGGTGTTTTGTGTTTGGCTGGTTTGGTGGCGCTGTTACACGTAATTGTTATTTTTAGCAGTCCGTTTTTTTTTTAGTAAAGCATGTAATTTGTATGAAAGACGATGTTTGCATTCAAAGAATAATATTTATAAATGATTATTGTACATTTACTGCTAAAATTGAAGAATAAATTTTGCAATACTCTCGATCGATACACGCAGCGCCATCTATTGATATTTTGTGAACATTAATTATATAATGTTCTAAATGGGAGGGCATGCTTCAATAAATCTTATTTGTTTTTGTCGAAAAACTCGGGCTATCATGTCGTGTCGATCCATGGAGGTTTGTCCGTATTTTAGTTGTTATTTGATTTCTGGCCATGATGAGTTGCATGTAAATGTTATGAAGAGATCAGGTCGTCCATATTTTCTTACGTAGGTCATGGCATCTTGAGTATATTCGTGCATATGTCTTGGACTTCCTATGTATGATGAGGGTAAGATTACCATTGTTCCAATATCGTCAATATTGCCGTCATTTATGATCGCATCTCGAAGGTGGATGTATTCTTCTGTGCGTAGTTTCTTCTGATTCAGTCTTATGTAAAGCATCCGTTCTGCTTCTATTTTTGCGTACATATCTACCAGAAATTGTTGGAATAAACGGCGAGTGTTGAGAATGTGATTGTATATTTCATTGTCTCTGATCATTAAGCGGTAAGCATAGAACTCCTTGGAAGTGACTTTTTTGTTTGTTTCTATGCCTGTTTTAGGATGAATTTGTTTTATATTGAAATGATAACCATCCTCTCCGTGCAGAAATATTAACGGATATTGAAGAGCATCATATGAACGGTGTGTCTCTGCAATGCGTTGTAGTCCTTTTCTTCTTCGTTGTACAATTATGTCGCGGCTTGTATTTTCATTGTCCACAATTACGATGGCGACTTCATCTATCTGAGGTGCATTAAATCTACGTTCGTGTTCTCCACGTGGTCTTTTATCGGCTCGAATTACAATTTTATAGTCATCAGAAATCATGCGGTCTAGTGTTGTTTTGAATATGTAAATCAGTTGATTGTATTTGTGTAAGATCCTCTGTACATCTTGGATTATTTCGCGTTTCAATCCAATAAAATTTGTACATCGTTGATCAATTTCGTTTTCTTCATTTCCGATGAAATATACTTGCAGAAATTTATAGTCATCGTTAGGCATTGGTAGTAACGATCCAATTTTGTGATAAATTTGCCCTTGAATTGAAAATACATATTCAAATTTGTCTCTATTAGTGTCAGTCGAAGTAACACCGAAAGAAATCATTTGAAAGCAGGAGTTGTATGATCTTATATTTTGAAGAAAGTGTTTTGATTCTGGTGTTTCCCCGGTCATGTAATGTAGAAATTCCTGTGGAGGTGCTTCCAGTGGTGGTAATCGAATTTTTCCATTCATGCAACAGAGACCTGGTGTTTCTTTACTGAATTTTTTCGCGTGGCAAAATTGGCAAATGTTATTCATTTTTCCGATCACAACATATTTATGATCGTAATATTTCTTCGTCGGTTCGTAGTGGAATGCTTCCTTTGTTAGATTATCTTTTAAAATGCTCGATTCTTCAATACTTTTATTTTCTTTTCTTTCTTCGCTTTTTCCGCTTCTCAGGGTGCTCATTCTGGTTCGTTGATTTTGTAAACGTGCTTCGCGCTCTTCTTCCGTTTCATTTCTTCGATTTTCTTTTTGTTTCCGCCGTTTCGCTGCAGAACTGGCAAGATCTCCACCTCTTTTACGTCTAGGCATTTTATTCTGTAAAGTATAAATTAAATGAACATTTTATAGACAAATATATTGTTACGTAAACGTGGAGCACGTTGAGACAAAGAAAAAAAAATTATTTAATCTTCAAGCGGTCGCGCGATATTTTGTTTACGGCCAAAGTATATAGAAGGCATCGATTCAACGCCGCGCGACTACTTGAAAGTTAAGGAAATTACAATTAAAAGAAAATAAAAATAAAACCATTAGAATTAATTAAATACACTATTAAAAATACTCACATTTGATATTTCACAATAAAGGCTCACAGATAACTTTTTTCTTCTTCGCTTCGAAATCGAGAATTAATTAAACACACTATTAAAAATACTCACACGTGATACTTCAAAATAAAGGCTCACACACAGATAATTTCTTTCTTTTTCGTTTCGAAATCGCTTGTTTCGCTGTTCAAATCAAACTAACTCTGGCGGGTGACACCGGGCTCTTATATATTCAGAAAGCTAGGCTCTAGGATATTCGAGAAAGTTGGCGCTAGGATATTCGAGAAAGTTTGGGAATAATCGTTCGTTTAAGTCCATATTGTGTACAATGAATGAAATTCAACTATTCGACAACAGATGGCGCCACTTTGGACAATGAATGAAGTTCAACTACTCGACAACAGATGGCGCCACTACACTTACTTTCCGAGTTGAAGGGTTGGAAAAGCCCTTATATCTTTAAAGACACATCCTTTAGGTTAAAACGGGAACTTTCTTGTTCGAGGGGGAATAAAGGGCTATCACACTATATAAGTCCCTTTATCGTGCTGGGACTCCTTTTTAAGTTTTATCGGCACGCACATTTTCTCAACTTAGTTTTATTATATATAATGATTTTATTATTTATTTTATCTAGATCTGGAGATTTGGCAGCTATAAAGTGGTGGAGGTCAAATAATGCAAACCACCTAAAGAAAAAAAATCATAGAGCTCTGGGTTTCATGCAATATTATAAGAAATGTTATAAATAATTAGATTATATCATCGCCAAAAGTTTCTGTTGGGGGAAAGTCGTACCAACCAAATGACGTAAAAAGTAATTCATAGTTTGTCGCCCACTGTTTTTGTTTCCGTAATAATACGCAATGTTTTTGTTTTAATGTTAAAATATAGGCCCTGTCCTTTATAACTGAGATAAGTTCGGCAGTTGTTACCTATTTTGGTATTACGTATTACTATTTAGTATGTCACTCAGACCTCCACCCATTAAAAGCTGCCAGATGCCCGGATCTAGCAATAAGGGTAGTATAGCAATCTAACAAGACGGATTTTGTTGCTCTCATTATTGTGTCATATCTGACGTGGCCAGCTCTTAGTCCAGTAAGGCGGCTATCACACTGCTGCGGTTTCGGCAGGCAGCGTCGGTGTGCGAGCAGATAGCGCTCTGCATGTGTATAGCGCTGTCTCGGTCGCCTATATGTTGCGACACCAGTGTGATAATCGCGAAACACAATGATTTCATTGTATCTTGTTTTTAAGTAATGTTTGCTTTTATATTAAATAAGTAAGTTCCAGTGGCAGAGTCACAAACATAAAGTTTTTAAAACTAAATCAACAAAAATTTTGTAGGTGTGCTAAAATATTCATGTCTTATTTGCGGAACCTGAATAGGCGTGTCGGAACCTGAATAGGCGTGTCCACACCTGACGAACTGGCACGCGTGGAAATTTCCTCGCGAGTCAGTTCGTCAGGTGTGGCCACGCCTAATAATAAATTTAAAAAACAAGTTTTGTACAAAGAACAATCACATACCTGAAGCAATTTTTCTCTCAAAAACGACGGAGTCTCCTGCCTCAGCAGATAATTTAACAAATACTCACTGAGAGAAGAAATATCACTCTCAGACAATAATGTCCACTCTCTAATCAGTGCTGTCTTTAGCAGCCCCGCTGCTTCAAACAGAACATAGTCCGTTCTAGATTTTTCTAGAATCTCTCTGCAGAGCTGATAAGGATTTTTGGTACTCCTGAATTCTAGGAAGACACTCTCTGCTTGATGCCGTTGCTCTGATGTCACTAAGGTTGGTGGGGCCTATAAATGAAAAAAATGTTACAGGGTGATTTTTATTAGCGTCAAATTTAATTAATCTGATAGCCCATCAGCTATTCTTCCAGCCCTTTAAGTCTTCATGTTGGTTTTAGGGACACCTGTATATGTTTAATTAACAGTAGTAAGATTTACATAGATGTGTATTTTCTTCATTAGTAAATAACTCTGATATAATCTTTAGACCAGATTCAATTTCAATAATCTAAGAGCGCTTTCACACTTAGGCGTTTTAGTCGCGCGACTGTAGCGCTTCTAAGTCGCGCAGCAGTAGCGCGACTCGTATCCATACAAATTTAAGTAGCGCGACAGTCGCGGGACGGTCGCGCGTAAGTATCGCGACTGCAGCGCTCCGAGCTAGCGGCGGCAGATACGCCGCGTAGTCGCGAGCGATCAGTCTGCGTTAGATTAGTATTGCGAGCGCATGCGTATTGTGTAGCTTATATATTTACGTCATGTTTGATACCGAAACATTTATAGCTGAAATCGAATCTCGGCCTGTCTTGTGGGATTCAAGATGTGATGATTTTAGCAACAAAATCAAGAAAAAGAATGCTCGTCTGTAGCGCGACTGTAGCGCGTCTGTAGCGCTTCTGTAGCGCGACTGTGAAGCGCAGCTGTCGCTAGCGACGGTGTCGCGCGTTAGCCGCTGTAATGTGAAGGGATCGCGGCGTGTGCACAGAATCAGAGATATTGTAGATTTAATACTAAGAATTATCTACTGTTCTCTTTCATGTATACTGTGCCTTTCAGAATCCCGAGATGACTTAACTTATATGATTTGACTCAACAACAAGGAAGGAAAAAGGAAAAAAGGAAGGAAGGAAGGGAAGGAATAAGGAGTGATGCTAAATAAAAAAAGTGTAAACAAAATCTAAGCATTTTATTGATCCAGGCTTATAGATGCAGTGATCGGATCTTGGATGCAATTTGGGGTGAACAACCTCAAACGTTATGCTTAATATGGATGTGACTCGGGATTTCACGGGATTTTGGGAAATGGGTTATTGATAAAAATAATAATAATTTTGTTTACGTATACCCTCGTCAACAGATAAAAATAATAAAAATACCATAAACAATAACACATGCAAGTTACGTTCAGTTTTTCTATGCAGTACTGTAAAAATTTGTATAAATTGCTTGTTACATTGTTTTTATTACATATTTTGTTAATTTTATAGTGTAAACAACTTAAAATTAAAAGTTATTTACCTTTTTACAAAGGTAGGTAACAAAATGACTCGCGGGATTGTAAGTCATAACCATGTTAAGATAACGGACTTAAACCCTGGAAAATAGCATCCTAGATCCGATCACTGTGATGATGGATGCAAATCAGTTGATCACATTTTAGTAGGACATGTTAGTGTATCAACATAGAGTTAGTGTATCAACATAGAGTTAGGATATTAATAGAGGTACAGTTTCAAACAAGATTTACCGAAAATATGGCCCTGGAAAATTTGTAACTGGCCAGTCTTATCATCTAAAGTCTAATAAAACTGACCGAGAAAGTGCTGTACGAGTCGTTCTTACAGCAATATTGTAGGGCCATTTTTTTGGGCTGTTGTGTATCCTGTTCTTTATTATATATTGGTGTCAATCAATAATAAAGTTGAGTAGATATGCAATGATCATGTTTCCCTCTAAGACTTAAAAGTCGTAGTTTCAATTATGGATTTACTATTTGGTTGCCTAAGTAACCAGTGAAAGTGAAACCCTACCCCTAGGGTAAATATCAACTAAGGTAAATATTTTTTAGTTTATCACCATCCATAAACATGTTTTCTAAATTATTTCCATGTTTATATAATTATAAATAATAATTTTTACTAATGTATTTTAACTGAAAATTAATGGAAACACTTCAGCATCACATAGTTGTTTAAATGTAAGTTTTGGATGAAAATAAAGACTTGCTCATAAATCTTACATTCTTAAACACTTTCCATAAAACTATATCAAGAATTACGTCTCCCTCTGACATAAGCAATGAAGAAACTGATGGAAAGATTCACCGAGGTTGATAAGCATTGATAGCTCAGTTGGTCAGACCGATTTCGAGACCAAGTTCGAATCTTGCTCGATGTGGTGAATTTTCCCATTTTTCTTTCAATTATAAAATTTAAATTTCGCTTGCAGACATTTCTGCTAAGTATAAAATTAATTTAATATCAAGAATTTAGCAACATCATTTGTTTCTTGAAATATTGTTTCTTAAAACTTTATTGGACAGAGTGAAAACTAACTAGGGGTTTCCTACTTCATCTAACTGTAGAAGTGGGTTAGTAATATTCAATAAAAAGGCCTTATTAACAATAAAAAGTCCAAGTGCGCTTCATAGGAATGACAGCACCCAGTATACGCTTGTCCTAGAATTTATTGCTAAGCTTAAATGTGTCATTGTCAAGTGTAATTTTAGGATAGTGTTTAGACATTAATTATAGTCATACCATCAACATCTGGGCCGCAGTCTCCAGTGTTTGTATCGCACCGTTATCCATCGTAGCTATTGTTACTGGAACACCACAAATTGGACGAAAACGATGAATTAGACTGAACGTAACCGAGACATGCGAGTCGGATCACGGTTTGAAGTAATTAGGAAGTCGCATAATTGTAGAGAATTTGTGAAAACACCACGAATTTTCCAAAATAATATCGCATGACAACCGTACAATGACAGTTATGAGCTGTGTTACCAGTAATCATATTTTTTTATTTATGTGGTTATTAGTGTTACTAGGGAAGAAAAAGTGTCTTCACATCGTTTTTAAATATTACTTAGACACGCTCTTTGTTTACTTTTTAAACGTCACATATGTATGTCAGAGATTGCACCCGTTGTGTCATTGTTATTTCCACAGAGTACCTTGTTATTTCTATAAAAAATCAAGATAGCCAAATTCCCCGTTTGTATTGCAAAAAAGAAAGATGAGTGTTATAAGACGAAACACACAGTTTGATTCAACAGCATCTTCGCAAGAGAGCCACGATCGCGACGACATAAATATAGTGAAACAGAAAAATCTTGCAAAGGACTTGCTGAAGTCTCGAATTTTCTTGGGGCGTTACTTAGAACGGCGGCTAATTAACCCACGCATTGGCTACAGAGATATTGTCTTAATTAGTCCGGCTGAGGTCGACTTGAAGAGAGATTTGCTTGAGGTACAGAACAATCTTCGCACTGTTTGCCCAAACACTCATTGGATAGGCATAACAGACACTGAAGCACTCGGTTACACATCTGGCGTATGCCTCTGGACTGAAATAGACAACCAGCCGTTCGGACCATTCTGGTTTCAAGTGAAGAGCCTCAAATTTAGGGACGAAGAGATCATAGTGACTGTCAAGTGTTTGCGGCACTTATCTGATGCATTTCTGGAGATGGAACCTATATTGATTGGTGGTACAAGCAACGGCTGCAAAAGTAAGGAGAAAATTGAAGGCAAAGTTGAAAAGCCTATTGAGGCTCTTAGCGTCACAGTTCAAGAGATAAAAGCTAATTTAAAAAGTGCTCTATCTATAACCAATGTGAAAGAATTCTTTACTTTTATATTTGCACTTGTTATTGCGGTGTTTACTGGGAGCACTGCGTTTATAAATTTCCTTGGTACTTTTATTTTAGCTTTATTAAGAGAGTTGTCAATTTTAATTAAAAATTCCACTCCAATGTTTTTGGGATTTTTAGATTTTTTGAGTAAAATTGTTGGGGGATTTTATATTCTACTAGCTATGTTTTTTAAGCCAAGCAACCCACCTCCTCAAGACAAGAGATCGCTTAGATACTATAATACTGCGCGAGCTAGTCACAGTAAGGATTTTGACAGTAGGTATATTGACTGATTATTTTAGACATTTTATTGCAAAGATCTGGAATCTATAATGATTTTTTTTAAATGATTCTGGATTAGATTTCAACTTTTTTATGCCAAAGCATCTTATTTTATGACAAAGCATGTGGATAGAAGATGTCCTCGAAAACTCTTAACCTTGAGGTTATTTCATTTGTATTACCCTTTTGTTGTACAGTATATAACCTAATATATTCTAAAGTTGGGGCCAAACAGCATACAGCCACAGCCCTCTGCCACAAGACCCTGGCAGAAAACAGAGATTTTAAACCACATAGCCAGTGGTTGGTGCCAAATTCTACATGACCTTTAAACGCCCTTGGTGGCTAGGTATGCTCCACCAACCATTCGCGGAAGCGGTTGGTTGGTTGGTTGTCAGCCATGTAGCCGCTCGCTTCAACAACTCGCTCCAATCAAGGTCACATGGCAGAATCTGCGGCTATCTGCCGTCTGGCCCTAACTTTTTGAAGGGCCTTAAATACATAACTAATTTGATCAGCTATATCGGTCATTAGACTTAACTCTAACCTGATTATTGGTTTGGTGTATGAATCAGTGCATTTGACATTTGTCAAAGCGTCGGTAAAATTACCATTGAGTGAATATGATGATAAAAAGTGTTAATTAGAGTTTTAGACATCTTTTGAGCACTTTTCTATGTTTTTCTGTCTTTCTAACAACATTCCCCTTAACAGTAAAAGCTTTCTATATTTTCTTTCCCATTCATTGTCTTGCTTACAATGTATGTATCATGTCATGGTAACTGTTCAAGGCAGTACAGTCGCCATCAAATGTATCGGAGCGGCCAAGGTATTTAAAAATATCGGAACATGCACTTTATCGCCTTGGCAATAAAGGTGTTGTTCAGATATTTGTGACCATCTTGGCCGTTCCGATATATCTGGTGGCGGCTATACAATCAACGTCAAAAATATGTTTACGCTTGCACCTTATTCCCTTGTAACAAAGTGCAAAAATGTAAACATATCTTTAACATTGACACAAGAGTTAGTTAGGTTATTGTTAAAATATTGGTGCAATTTTCCTGCAAAATCTATAGCCATCATGGTTCGCATTTTAAAAACATTCCTATTGTTTCATCCTATTCCATTCCTAGGGTTGGTACGTCTTAATTCTTGTTATACTGTTTTTTCAACAAGCTATTATGATAGTAAAGTCAAATATTATAAGTTGTAATTTCAATAACAGCAGGCGTGTCATTTTGTACTGACTGGGTTATGTATCAATCAAATCCCAGAATAAGTTTTACAACATCTTGTGTTCACAAAAATCCCCTGATGTATGTTGCCAGCCCTAAAAATAATGTGTAATTTTATAGAGGTAGAGGTTAAAATCAATTTCAAAGCATTTACACATTATGGTTGTACACATTTTTTTATTTATATTATGTTTAGACTTATTTATTTTAATGTTAGTAATAGTAACACATCATTTATATATCGGATTTCCTCTGGATAAGGTTAATGGAGATAAATATTTGTAATTTTACGAAATTATAGACTTTTTATTTAATTACATTATTTTCTTCCACGGGCACCACTATGACGTTTAAGATATCTGAAAAAAAAAGTTTATTTAAAGCATTCATAGACTATGAGAGCATTAAAGGGTGTACTGACGTAAGCGACTGGGTGGCGACTGGTGAAACGATTAGAACAAGAAAGCCTGTCAAATCGGTTGTGTTGATCAATCTAGGATCATTTTTACGTGATATGGTCTTAAAATCTTATGCGCCCACCAGAATGGTCTTAAAATTGGTATGTAGGTTATTTGATGTGCGCTATATCATGTGTCAAAATGTCGTTGATAAAATTAGACCAAAAAATTGTATTTTGAACTTGACGCCATACATACTTGTGGCCATTTAAGACTTATGTTTTCATGATCTCCGAGATGGACTCTACAACGCTATACCTATGGAAGAAAATTGGTAAGGTTTTTGATAAATTTCCATTTACGCGGGCTCCAGCACAGCACTACTATCAGGGCGGTTTGACAAGTTAGTGACTTTCAGTACAAAAAAAACCTTTTCATTTTTTTTATAATTTTTTTCTACATAATCTCCTTTCAACTCGATGCATTTCAACCAGCGTCGTTCCAGCTTTTGCAACCTCTCCAAAGAATGTTTTGTCAAACCTTGAAAAATATGCTTCAGTTTCAGCTATGACTTCCTCATGTGATGAAAATCTTTTGCCACCGAGCCATTTCTTCATGTTTGGGAATTTTAAAAAAAATCACACTGTGCCAAATCTCGAGAATATGGTGTGTGCGGCAGTGTTTCGTAGCGTAATTCTACCAATTTGGCCGTTGCGACTACCGAAGAGTGTGCAGGGGCATTATATATTGGTAATGAAAAAGTATTTTATTCTTTGCCAGATGTGGCCGTTTTTTCAAAACTTCTTGATTAAAATTTTCCAATAAAGCAGCATGATAAAGGCCATTTATTGTTTTACCTTTATGTATGTAAATAACCCCTTGACTATCCCAAAAGACAGTGGCCATTACCTTTCCTGCTGAATTAACGGTTTTTGCTTTCTTCGGGGCCCGTTCGCTAGTAGAAGTCCATTGTTTTGACTGATTTTTGATCTCTGGTGTATAATGGTGGATCCATGTTTCATCCACCGTCACCAATCGACGTAAAAATTAATTAGGCTTAGGCATAAATTTGGCTAAACATTCCACGGAAGTTCTTACGCGATGTCGTTTTTGATCGGCTGTCAACAAACGCGGCACCCATCTTGCACAAAGCCTTTTCATACTTAAAATATTATGCAAGATATGATAAACTCGTTCAGATGAAATGTGTACAGTCTCAGCTATCTCACTTATCTTCACTCGACGGTCGTCCAAAACGATATTGTAAACTTTGTTTAATATTGCAGATTCTCCATAATATTTTTTAAGTCGGTCTTCAGTTGCTTTGATATTTTTTTCTCGTAAAAAGTAATGCTTAATTAGCACAGGACATTCACTTTTCTCCATTTTCCAACAATTTTCCAACCTCATATGACATATGACTCCTTTTTTTTTTCTATTTTTCCCACCAAAAAAAATGCCAGCCAGTCACTAAATAGTTAAGAATTTGAAAAAGAAGTTTGTATATGAAAAAGCTTTTTTAAGTACTCAAAGCATAAAGCTCTATAAATGGAGTACGCTTCGCCTCATCTTTCCAAACAAAAAAGTCTGCCAAAATCTGAGGGGGGCGAGGTAGCACGCATGTGAAGTTTTCAAGTCAAAGGTACATCATTGTCGGTTGTTAATACAGTTTATTTCTAAATGAATTTTTATGGCAGCAACGCTTTATTGACAACCGACAAAGATGTACCTTTGACTTGAAAACACCAAACATATTTGACATATTATTTTTATACTTCATAACACTAAATGGAGCAATAGATAGTCGACTGTACAAGTGTTAACATATGGTTCATTATTGGATGCAGTCTTTGCAAATGTCAAACAAAAAAGCCAATGATCATTTTTGATTGTATTTTCAAACAAAATATAGAAGACAGCAATCCTTAAGCGCATTAAATATGGAGAAGTGTCAAACGTCAAATAGTTACTGCCCGTCAGAAAGAAAACGATTGTCTTTGAATCGATTCTGTAAACGAAGCTTGATTTTCGATTTAGGTAAAATCTTTTATTACGAAAGTAATGGTAAATAAAGTAAAACTGTACTTACATCTGAAATGGTATTTCATCTTTTTGTAAACTAGATGAAATATAACATTTTTTTACATCCAAAAACAGCGCATAAGGGCATTTTCACGGAGCTTGTTATCCATCGACAGCGATGACGAAAATGGCGTGACATCGATTATTGAAATAGTTTTTATAGATGTACTAGATTTTCCGCCAATACTTTTGACAGAGGGGAAATGATACTCAGGGCCTCTCCTGGTTTAGAACTCTCTGACTCAAAGTCATTGACTTGTCAATCTCAAACTGCCCTCGTACGTTAAGGCCACGCTAACAAAACGCACCAGTCTGACGGAGCCTTAAATGGCTTAACAATTGAATTGAAGAGATGTTTACAAAAACAACATAACCACATTGAGCATGATTTTACAGGAGATCGATAAAAGTATTTTTTTTTCTTTAAATAATAATGATTAAAGCTTGATTTTCCGGAATGATAAAGATGGTTACAAAGTTAGGTACTTATATCTCTTTATTTGATATAAGGCTCTTTTTTTTCTGGAAAAGATACAAAATAAACTTTGTCACTTACGCAATTATTGTAAAATTTTGGTAATTTACGTAGTTTTTGTGCAAAAAGAAACCTTATTTTTAGAAAGTAACATTTTTTATAGTAACTTCTAGTTATATCTACTACATTTCTCTAATTTAATGTTCATTTATAATTTATTTTTATGTAAAGCTCTCTGAAACGTGTCGCGCGATGTGACTACAGACAGACTAAAGTGACGTGAGTGTAACCGTTATATTTTAAAGCGTTAGGATGTCTCACAAAAATTTAAATTGAATATTTTAATGTAATTTGTAATTCTGCGTTTTTATCGTCACTTTATAAGGACATGTACGCAAGAAATTTTAATAGCAATTTTTCGACAAACATAATAGTTTTTGGACAAAAATTTTTTCACCTTTCGTAGCTCCTTTTGGAGATGATCATGAAGACATCAAAAACCCAAATCCGCCAAAAATGTTAGTTATTATATATTGTTTTTGTAAACAATCTCTTCAATTCAGACCGTAACCTTACACCCAGCTGCAAAATTACATGGACAGTTTCTCAATTAATTCATTCATGTGCCCATGCAATCCTGCAGGTCGTGCTGTGTGTGCGCCGCTATGAGTGTGATGCATCTCTGAATGGTTATATTTAATTCTTAAGGATCTTCTATAAACCTGCGTAGTGCTGATACAGCTCTATTTAAACTATTTTTTAATGAGTTTACCTTTGCTTGTAAATTTTCTTGATCTATTGAGAAAAGGAAATTCTCTCTGACAGACATTTTCATTTGGTCTATGGAATGCTGCAGCCAAATTTACAGTAACAGAGTTTCGTTTCTGGAAGACATTTTCATTTGTCTTATGGGATATAGTGTTTTTTTGTTTGATCGCGTCTGCTGATATTGGATTCAGTAGTCTTGATCTATTTATTCCTTTTTGTTCTGATTTTTTAACAGCTGCTGTTATTGGATTCAATAGTCTTGATCTATTTATTTCTTTTTGTTCTGATTTTTTAACAGCTGTTGTTATTGGTTTCAATAGTCTTGATCTATTTATTTCTTTTTGTTCAGATTTTTTTATCGTTGCTGTAATTGGATTCAGTAGTCTAGATCTATTTATGTCTTTTTGTTCTGATTTTTGAATCACTGCTGTTATTGGATTTAGTAGTCTTGATCTGTTTATTTCTTTATATTCTGATTTTTTAGACGCTGAAAGATAAAACATAATCCAAATGGGCATAATTAGTATTGTATTTCGACTAAGAAAAAACAGGAAAAACTTTTTGAAACAGATTTTTTTTTTGATGGCACTCGTCGCCCCAGCCGGTCAACCCTATTTTTTTTCACGTGAAATATGTTTTTAATTTGTTTTTCATAATTAGAATACGATACCAGTTATGCCTTTAAACGGATCACCAGCATTTTTGTTACACCTGGTCAACCTTGTGGTTAGATTAGAACTAGTTCTAAATTGTAATTACCCTAGGCTTATTTTCTATCGTCTCATTTGTAGGGTTCCGTCCGTAGTCAACTGGGAACACTTAGTTTCACCATGTCCGTCTGTCTGTCTGTCCGTCCGCGGCATAGCTCAGTGATAGTTCGCACTAGAAAGCTGAAAGTTTGTTGGTCGGAATACATTAAATTTTTTTCTGCCTTAAATATGCGTTATTTTGAAAAATTGTATACTACATATATCATTTGCTATTGAACAGTATTTTTTTAAATACATTTTTTGCAGTAAAGTACGGAAGGTATTGCTTGATGCTTGATCAAATTGAAAATTAGCTAGTAAGGACCAGGTTTAAGACTTACTTCGCCACTTATTACATGTAAGTCAACGCCTAAACAGAGATTGTGGTTATAATATGTAGTTATAGAATATAGATCTTGTCTAATCACAATTTGTTGTCGCTTATTAACTTCTATATCTGTTTTCTGGCTAATCAGTGTAATGACGATGACAACAGCAATTACGAAGTGAGGTGGGTACCACTACTTACGTTGATGATGTACCCTTTTGTGGCTCTTCTTCTGCACAGGCACTTGAATCGTAACGTTTTTCTTTTTAATTGGCTGAAATTAATATTTAAAATTAAGTACTTATTAAAATTAATGGCCGAGTCATACACCTTCTTTTGCCGAATTTAAGTCTAATTATTGGTCTGGGTGCAATATTTATCTGCATGGTGGACTCTCCACTTACTTATACATATAAACCAGTGTGATAAGAATAACATAAATTAGATGCACATAACCCATTAACTATTTTCACACAGGAAAAAAAAAATCTTTGCTTTCCATTATCTAAGTACTTGACTACTAATTAAGTTTTATAATATCAAGAAGTTATTGTGTATGGAATAAATTAAATTGAACTATATTAAGCGGTACGTTTTTTTATAAGTAATAAGCGGCGTTAAACGTGTCTATTAATTACGTTGAATTAAACTAGACCAGGCGCGGATACAGGGAGGGGGCAACAGGGGCAATTGCCCCCTCCCCCTTAAAACGCAAACCTCGTATACTACGGGGGCCATAGGTACAGACCGCGAGATTTTTTGTGAAGAAAATTGCCCCCCCCCCCCTGAACGAAATCCTGGATCCGCGCCTGAACTAGGCTCACTGCTGCTCAGTAAAACCAAAGCAAGATTTATTTACTGTGATGAGTGTGAAGACAGTGTACGTGTACGTCTTAAGTATGTTTTTAGGATATTGGGATAAGCACGTTTATTATAATTAAGCCTTGCCTTGAAAGGAATACGAAATCAAATAAATACCTCAGTCGCTATGCAAGATGTGATTCTTTCGCCTGTAACGATTACGCTTACTCTTTCTTCATTTTTCGCAACACTGTCACCCACAATATTATTCATAATATTTGTAATTATAAGATTCATATCCCTGTTATTATACTCTAAAAGAATATTTTTGAACAAAGTCAACATTGATGGTAAGTGTGGCGTGAGTTGCATTTTCGTTTCTTCATTGCCAGATAGATTCTTGAGAATGTCCAAATTCAAAAATAATTCGTTTAAAGTCATATGCTGTCGATAGGCCATTAGTGCATTCAGGGTCTTGTTCCCGATACCTAAAACGAAGGAGGAAAATGTTTTTTGCAAGTAGATACGTCTCTATATTTAATTGTGACTGTTTATCGGAAAAGGTACCATTTTTTGGCGGAAGGGGCTTTACGTTGTATATGTATAGATTCAATTTTGTACTCGAGCCACTAAAGCGCAAGCGCCGGAATACAAAATACCTTTTACGAAAGTGTCACATTTGCTGACGGGGTGTTGTTTATAAATCTTGCTGATGGTTTACCTTCTTGCATTGGCCGACAGTGGTAAGTTAGACTATTCATTCCAGGGCGTTCAATCTGTGGCTCGCATGCATTCAAAACTAAATTAAGCATTTCTACGGTGTCACAACTTATTTTGTCTTGTTTTTTCTTAAGAACCTTCTTGATGTCACAAATTATTTTTGCATTAAAATTTAAATATCGCCGGCCTTCTTCTAATCTGGATAGATTGTATAGGAATTTTGCTGTCATCTCCTGAGAAGATAAAAATAAGATAAGCAATCGAAGGTTTACTTTGTGAACTTATCACCTAAGCTAATTAGCTAAAATTAAAAAAAATATATTAATCACAATTTGTTGATATTAATGTAAATCTAAAATCTCTTCAAGTTGCTATCTGCTACGAGTGAGCGAGAGCAGAATGCTGCCAGCATTTTGTGTTATTGATGTTATGTATGAGATAGTGATATCGTTTTGTCTTACTGACTTGCGTATCCTCTTCTTTCAAGTTGCGGTTTTTACACGGCCAAGAAATACACATTGTAACTATAGTGTAGGTATCGAATACGCAACAAATGTCAGCGAAGGCGCATGCTTGTATGATATCAGCCTTTTCCGTATAAGTGCCTTCTTCTAAGCCCTGAAAATTGTCAATCCCCATATTATGCTTACAGCTATTCTACGCCTACAAGATATAAGTAAACACGTATCTCAAATCGCAACGTCAATCACAAATATATCTATGCAAGGGAAGAAACCGAGCAGTATTCTGATTGTAAGCCCTTGTTAATACATACAATTTTAACAAATTAAATCAAAGTTGCTTATACCAATATTGAAATTATTACAATAGGAGTAAAATCCAATAATTAGTAAGAGATAATTAGGGCCTAATGAAAGTTTTTTGGTAAATAAAATTATACCTGGTTCAAAAACAGCAAAGCATTTTTAGTATATTTGCCGCCGATATATAAAAACTTTTTTAGAATGAACATGTTTTTTATGATTTCTCCAATTGTGTTGGTGCAGAATTTCGTCTGTTCGTTGAAATGGATAATAAAATCATTGTATTCTTGTTGATTCAGGCAGTGACATTTTCTTATCAGTCTTTTGTAAACCGAACAGTCGTCGTCTTTGTCCTAGTGATAACATAAAATTTATCAGTATAGGTAATTTAAAAACATCTCAGTATAATCAAAACGCATAAAACATAGCTAAATGTTCCGCGATAGCCCACGGAAATTAGTATTTCCGTGTACGTTTTTACACACGTTTCTCATTTCTCGACCCCTATTTCTCGAGTTTTCTTGAGTCTTTTTTTAAACCTTAAAATTTTGAAAATAGATGTCATATACTTCAGAAAAAGTGACCAAACCCTCCGGTGTCCGAGGCCAGATTTGAACTGGCGTCTTCAGCCGCGAAAGCTGAAGACGCCAGTTCAAATCTGGCCTCGGACACCGGAGGGTTTGGTCACTTTTTCTGAAGTATATGACATCTATTTTCAGTTTATATATAGTAGTGTAACTACTTAAAAATTGCAAATCAAAAAATATTGAACAAAATAATTTGATTTGCTTCAAGATTCTTAAAATTTTGTTAAAAAAAAAACAAAACAAACAATCATTAGTATTCTTAGAGTCTGTTGAGTTGTCGGCTTAGATATTTTTGATTTCGGAGGCTGTTTATCTTCATATAACCAGCAGCAGTTGAACTGGTTAAAGTAGGCTCTGATTCATATTTCAAAGTTATTTTATTAATGTTTTGCTAGATGTCTGACTAATGAATGAATTTATATTAGAGCTTTTAAAAAAACATTTGTATTCACTTATTGCATTGTACAGCCGCTTCGAGAATTTGCACTGGAGAATTCTCGAGGTATGATAATTTTTTCCTCGTCTCGAATCGAGCCAAAACTCTCGAGTTGTCTCGAGTTCGAGAAGTCTCGAGCTGAAACCCTATACGTGTATCCCATTTGTAAATTTCGTTACAATTGCTGCTTTTATTTTTTATCGTTAACGTGGACAGCAACGGCACGTTTTACCATCACGATAACGGCACATTGTGGACGTCAACGTCCACGGTAATGCCTAATAAGAGGACATGTATTATGCCAAAATATGTTAAGTTTAACCCTTTGACCGCCAATGCCGTTCAAACACGTCAACGAAAAGTCTTGCCCTCAGCTCAGCGCCATGCACGTGTTAAAACGTCCAAAATGATAGATCAAAATACTCCTTAATAAACAACCTTTATAGAAATGTTTATGTATAGGTATTTATTATAGCTCTACCATTCACCTATCTTTTTAGTTAAAATTTCATTCAAAATAACCCGTAACTCAAGAAAAAAATAAGAAAATACCTCAAAGCTATTTATAAGAACAAAAAGGCACTGCCCTCCTCGCCGTTGACGGGTAATCACGTCAAGTCGATATCAGTGTTGCCAGAGCACTACCAGCTAAAAGTACGGTTGTGTGTCAAAAAAGGTACGATTTTGACCTAAAAGGTACGATTTTTATTTAGTTCTACAAAATCACCACATATAAGATCAGGGTGGTGTTTTATTGATGTACGGGTTATAATTTAGCTATTTGTCTCTCATTCTAACAAGCATATGCGTTAGAATTAGCTTTACATTGAAATTGTAAAGGTAACTTCTGAGAACCACGATCAGCGGGTACCGCGAAAGTCGTATATCGAAATTTTCGTTTTCTCCCTGTCTATCGCACTTGCTTATACGAACAAAAGAGATGCAAATAGCGAGGTTTCGAAGTTGGCAGTAGGCCTCAGGTAACGATATTAGTCGAGTGCTGATGCCTAGAATAGATACTCTCATGAGAAACTCGGGCCAATGTGAATGGAGGTAAGTATGTAACGGCCAACCCGCACGAGGACACAGATTAGTGACATACATTTTGATGACGATTTCTGCAACTTTCATCCTATATTTCTTTGACACAGTCTAGTGGCAGTTGATTTGACACGTGACGTTATAGTGGTATAAAATAATTATGATTGAATACAGTGACCATATTTAGGTAGATAGACCATGATGACAGTATTAACTAGATAACACGCTCGATATTCACTACGATGCACATTCTAGATCGTTAATTATAGGATTTACGGTTCATGAACTAGGATCAATACGTCTGATTGGCGCTGCAAAGTATAATTTTAGTATGCTTTTGTCGGGTACGCTATAAAGTACGATTTTTAGTACGGTTTTCGCCGGGTAGGCCAAATAGTACGGTTTTAGTATGGTTTTCCGCAGGGTACGTTAAAGGTACGCAGAGGTCCAAAATAGTACGTAAAATCGTACCAAAAGGTACGGTCTGGCAACACTGGTCGATATGTTTTCCAATCACTACGGTATCTGAGTGCGCTCGTGCAAATTTCGCTCTGGCGCTGGTGGCACGATTTTTCTGTCCGATGCGTGGCGTTCAAAAGGTTAAAGCGACTACATACTTTCCCATATGTTTAAGTCTCTTGAATAGGCATGGTGATTTTTTTTCATGTATGGTATCAATCGATTCGTTTTGTTGTGAGGATCAAATGTCTATATGCGGCCAATTGCGTTGAAGCTACACAAAAGTCAGAAATTAGACTTAAAGTCTGAGATTTGCATTTGTTTCTCGAAACGCTCCTAACAAAATGACGTGCAAAAGTGACGTCACGATCATACACCCTGTCCCAGGGAGAAGTGACCGGCCAAAGTGGGTTGATTAGTTACGTAAAATTATCGATAAAAAACATTAGTTGACAGGTATATCGACTAGAGATTTTTTTTTTACTGTCATTTCTTTTTTTGCCGAAACGGCCGACTTGTTGAACTATTTTTGAAATATTTTGGTTGTTTTGAGTTTATTTACTGTTACTCAAACCGCTCAAACTCTAAGAATAAATAAAAAATAAAAAACGGAGGTGAATGTCAAGGATAAACCTGAAATTTTAACAAAGAAATGGTTATTTTTTTATTTGTTTAGCTCATAACTCCGAAAAATGTCCAATAAACATTATTATTTTATGTGTTAATATTAAAGTGCATGGTATTTTCTAAAACATAATTGAACACAGAATGGCAAATAAACTCAAAACAACCAAAATATTTCAAAAATAGTGCAACAAGTCGGCCGTTTCTACAAGAAAAAAAAGGAATGACAGAAAAAATTTTTTTTTGTCGATATACCTGTCAACGAATGTTTTTTAACGATAATTTTACGTAAGTAATCAACCCACTTTGGCCGGTCACTTCTCCTCGGAACACGTTGTATAGTCGCCCTGTTTAAAGTACTTATGGAAAAAATATGAAATTGCTATTTTTACAGTGAAATGTTGCGTTTATAAAATAAAATAAATAAAAAAATAAAAATAAAAATAAAAAAGCCTTTTATTTCTTGCCATTTTAGTACATGTCAACAATTGTCATATAGTCTTAATTTAATTTAATTACATTATATATATTTTGTCAGTCATAATTAATTCTTTTGTCAAATTATTTTTTGCTACATTATATATATATATCGTCTACATAATTAAAACTAAGAAAGCAGTCGAAGCAAGAACCCCTTCTCAGGTGAAAGCCTCAGGAAATGTTGCGTTTATGTATATAGAATTTATTTAACAATAAAATGTTAAAAATCGAATGGTATCATTGCTTTTTTTTAAATTACGTACTTTAAAAAAATTTAAAAGTTTTGAAATTTTGAAGCATGATATCTTTGAACCACTCAATAGATTTTTTTAATTTTCACTTTTATTTGGATATATTGGTAATTTTGCATCCTATCAACTAAATTTTATTGCATAATTCAACATGTGTCATCATCCCTATTGTCATGTCATGATGATAAATCGTGGCGTTACCGTAGATGACCACACCACGTTAAAGCAGTTATTAATTGTTAACCCCAAAGTCTGTGAAAAAACTACGTCCACGGAAATTAGGCCTTACTGTAATAACGATAGATTCCAAATCTTGAGTCTGCTTTTCCAATCTCTGTAAGGCGGCGCCACCAATAATATCAGTCACTGACCGGTCCTGAAAAAAGGTTCAGTTTTAACAACTGCATGTAGGTATATGCCTAATCATCATATTTAATTACGGTAAAAAAAAACAAACGATCAAGAGTTGATTATGTCTTGGAAAGTATTGGGACAAGTGTTTTATATAACGACTCTATTAATTTTTATTCTTAGCAATAACGTAGAATACTTATAACTACTTTCGGTCTTCACCCCCAGCATGTCTTTTGATTACACTTCAAGCCTACGCTACAGAAACGCTACTGCATGTTGTTATAAAACATTTTTTCTAGTTTAGAAACATACTCCATCTACATCGTATATGTATATGTACGTATATGTATCTTTAAATATCGACGAGGGATCGTTTATATTATTACCATCATATCACAACTTTCAGGGTCCATTGTATCCAGCATAGGTCTTAAAACGTCACCCATTTTCGGCGGTTCATCGTGAACCAGCGCTGTGGAATGAGTTTTTGCCTGCACATCTTCTAGTAGACATAAAAGCTTTTTAGTACTGTTGTTGAGACTATCCAACTGGTCCTGGAAAAAATCCGTCAATATAATGTTGATAATGAGAATATCTTAGTCCATTTATAGCCTCTCAAAGATCTACATCTGAGTCTGTGTGGAAAGACGAGTCTTAGTAGAATTTATGAGTTCTTAAGTAAAACACTTTTCTTATAGCACAAACTTTAAACCCTGGCAGTCTTTGTAATAATAAGGCAGCATCCGCTTGCCTTGAGGCCCTTGAGCAGACCCTCCAAATGCCCGAAAAAAAATATTCCGTGTCACAACGGTACGAAACCGCCGTAGCCAAAGTTCCAATTAAGATCTTAATTTGAGGTAGGGCATGGCCAATTTTAAGGTTTATTTTAGTAGTAGGGCATTGCCCCACCATACCCACTTGGCTACCCACTTTATTTCACTTACCCGGTTCATACGGCAGCCAGGTACATTGGAAGCTTTTTTCACCACACATTCCTTATCTTTAACTGCATTTGACGTACTGATTATGTGGTCCAACCTGTTAGATATAAGGTCATATGAATTGCAGTTAGAAAGCTCTGCAGCAACCTCGTATTCATCATTGTGGTTTGCATCGCTTCTACTGTCGTGGGTATCAGTGGTGGATCTATCGGTGTTTGGTGTCGTCATCATGAACAAAACAATCACTTCAATTTTCGAATGCGTTGGCCTGATTACACTTTCATTTGCTTCTAATTGCGATTGCAGTTGGATGGGAATTCACGTAGTAGATAGGTATGGTTATATTGTAAATATTGTAATTCATTTTTACATTTTGAATTTTTGCGCTTTCGTTGATTGACGTTAACGCTGCTAGATGTTGCCAATCAAACAAACAGTCTTCTAAAATAAACAATAAGAAACCTGTCTCGGCGTTTTTAATAAAACCTTGAACAACACAACATCCCAAGCCCATAAATGTCAAAATTGTCATAGTGCAAATGCAAATAAAGTTTTGTTACTTTTGTTTGGAATGGAATTCGGTTTATTAACTTTACAAAACTTAAACTTAACAATTACATGAGTAATATGTTAGCTGTTAATAGTTTTATTAAAATGTAAAACTAACTAACGTATTTTATGTTTATTACAATGTGACTCAAGTCATAATATTCGTTTTCTAGTATTAAACGTAAACAAACAGCATTACAGTAAAATGAATAACTACAAGACGAAATTAAATTACGATAGCCCTTGTGATTCAGACAACGATTGGACTTCTTCCGACGATTCCAAATATTCTGACTCTGACAGGTATTGTAGAACCATCTCCGAATGTATAAAAACTAAGGCGTCTTTCACATCACACTGCAGCGGTTTCCGCATGCGACGTCGGTGCGCGAGCTAGATAGCGCTCTGCGTGTGTATAGCGTTGACAAGCTTGCACACCTTCGCCGCATGCGGTTGCTGTAAAAAAAACCACATTGATTTTCATTGTAAAAAGATGCTTAATTATTTTGTATTTTAATGAAGTTCTGTTCCTGAATGGGACTCGGATGTTGGCGAAGATGGAGAGCTTGTTTACATTAAAATCAAAGCCTGCAATGATGCTGTGGTCGATTCTAAAACCCCACTTTTAGAAAATTGCGAAGCATTCAAGAGGAGGAACAATTTCAAAAGAACCTCTACTAGACGGTCAACTAGAGGTAAATTGATCTTTATTTTACCCTTTATAAGGCAAAAGAGTGTCAGAAATTAGGCGAAATTGAACCCTATCACTTTGAGATAAAGTTCAAATAATGGTGGGAAATATATTCCCTCTGCCTTATAAAGGCTTAACATCTATTTTCTAACTATGGAGTTGATCAGCATGTCATTCATAGAAACTAGTAACTAACTAGTAGTCTGTCTCAAACTGAGAACTCGCGATGTGCCAATATAAAGACCCTTATGAAGATCGCTTTTAGGTCTTCTAGCTCCATAACCCCTTGATTGATTCTGAAACTCATCTAAGAACTCTCGAATTATATTTATTTCTGCTATAACGGAACTACTATTCATAATCAAAAAGCCAGCATAATGCAGGGACGTCCCGTTGTGTCCAAAGTTGTCTGTTATAACTTCGCTTTGATGTGCTTTGTAGCCATAAAATTATCATACTAATTTATTTCACATTGGATGGTAGATACCATAGATGTCAGATGGCATAGAATATTATTATTATTTATTAATACACTAGCAGCTCTTAGAGCTGATGCGTGTATATCACAGCACTTGTGTTTCTTTTGCACTTTATAAACTTTTATATGTGTAAAACTAATAAACAAACCTTTTTCATGTGTTAGTACTGCAGTTATACATGCAGTATGATGACGTGCATACCATTTTACTTATCATTTATAAGAAAATCGATTATTTACCTTTTGACCGCCATAGACAGCTCTGGCCGACAATTAAAACTACACTAACGCCACCGACGTCAATAGCCGTCTCTTCAAAAACTATGAAATACCACTCCTCGAACCCTTTTACAATGTTTGCATTATTACTTAGCTCATCTATTTTTTTAGCTCTTCCTTCGGGGCCATGACTATTAGAGATAAAATACCATAACATGTCCTGCCCCTCCAAATTACTATTTCAATGTGTTTAGTCACGTCCTTACGAAAGAGTGTTTTGTTTTTGTTTGACGGCTGTCTCGCACGCACACATGCGTTGGAATTTTTGGTGGTGCTTATAAATACTTTCACAAATACTTTGAAGCATTTTGAATTTTGGAGGAGCGTAGTTTATCTCTACTTCGCCACCAGGCGGTCAACAGGGTAATTTTAGTTTAAATATATGATTCCAGGTAGAATATTCAAAGTCCTAAAAAGTCGTAAAACAAAACAGCTGGATGTTTTTGGCAGAAAGAAAGATGAACCTGGAGCTGTTGCACTTTCTGGTATCCTTAAGAAAACATCCCTTGAAGATAACAAAGTGGTCATACAGGTACATTTTGCTGGTTTTCTTTAAATACATATGTTTGTGATTGTTAATAGGCGGGTTCACACCTGACGCACCGCCTCGCGAGGAAATGGCCGCGCGAGGCAGCTCGGCTAGTGTGGCGTGCCTCGGCCGAAGCAATAGCAGCCCTTAGAAAAAGTGCTTTAAAATTAATTGGGAAGTTGATGGGAATAGAGTTCTATACACATTTTGCCACTGCTAGATTCTCTAGCCTAGCCTTTTCTTTTTTAAGGAGCACCACACATTTTATCTGAATTCAATTCTGAATCATCAATTGTCCATGGTTACGAAAATTTGTCTAGGCTCTATGATAGTTGAGTTTTTGTATGGAGGCCATAGACTATGAATTGATGAATTCAGAACTGAATTCAGATCAAGTGTGTGGAGTGCCTAAGAACTATAAACTGTAAATAGGTGTACTATTATGTTTAAAGTAAATATTAACTTAACAAATTTCAGGTCAGCAAAAACATGATGTTCAACAGTGAAAAGAATTGCCAAATTGAAAAAATGTTTGGCATCAGCCTAGAAACTAACTCAGACGGAAAGAATCTCATAGTTGCCAACTTGCTTCCCGAAGCTAGGGCCATCTATTCTCAGAAAGTTAAAATAGGATATTACTTGCAAAAAATAAACAGCATTGATGTCAACTCATACAACATAAACAGTATTCTGCAAGTGGTTGCCGATGATTATGACAATCCTAAGCTTCAATTTCAAATTGTGTCTGAAGGGGCTTCCTATGATATAGAAAAGCTGCTTACTTCAAAGCAAGCTCCAGATAATTCCCTAACGCAACTGCTTAAAAATTACAACTGTTCAGTCTTATACATATGCTGTAATGATATTGAATACCATAGCAGTGATGATAAAGGAGTATTATATTGCTATCCGAGACCTTTTAATCAGAATTTTCTTTATAACACACGTGGGGCTTATGTGACCTTGAATCATTTAGCCCCCAAATCTCTAGGTACAAGTCAGCCTATAACTTCTACAGTATTACATAATAATACTTTAATAAATATAGCTTACATGTCACATTACAGTGATTTATTGTTAGTTGCGTTCCCGAATAAGGAAGTTGATTTATTTGCTGCTAAAAGAGTAATAGTTGAGGTAACTAGGATGTTAGAATTTTTATACGGCTCTTTAAAGACATGTTTCACTAAACCTAACAATGTTGATAAGCTAGATAGTTTATTTTCGCGAATATTTATAAGTTTATTGTTCAATAACTTAGACAAAGACATAGATAAGAGTAATGGGTTGTATTTTGAGGACGTTTTGGCCGCGCATTCTATTACGTTGCCTCTAGAAGTCAGGATACAAGTGGATGACGCTATGACGGAGTTGCAGGCAGCAGATTACAGAGAATGGGTATGTACTAAGCAACACATTTAATCAAACCTTATGTGGTTAGAATAAGGTTCACACATAGTCAGTAAATAGTGACTATTAAAATTAGTCATGCCCTCCATTCATGGCAGCTTACGAAGCTTAAGAATTGTTATATTCACCACTTGCTTTTATTAATATTTTTTTATACTGCCACGGTGGCAAACAAGCATACTTCCCGCCTGACTGTCAAGTAAGCACTTATCAAAAATTAAATCAAAATAGCACCTGGCTAGATAATAACTAGGTTTTAGTTTTTAATTTCCAATGCGGAAAGTCGGGTGTATAAGTTTGGTCACTTTGGTCGTTATATGTTTGTGTGTCTGTCTGTGGTACCGTATCTCTTAAACGGGTGATCCCATTTTGAAGCGATTTTTTATTTGTAAGCAGTTTTTAAGCGATTGTACATTTTTTTTGTTAGAAAACTACACTAAACTACATTATCAGGTTTATTGCGAAGATTACAAGGTCAATCAGATATATTTTTCAGACTGATGATATTGAAAACTTCCAAAGGCTGTACACAGTGATCGGAACTTGTTTATACTACTCGGGGCATCTACTAAGTTCCCACGTACAAGATGAAGATTTGATCGAAATTAACTCATTTTTGAAACTCAACGGAATATTGAAATTGAGCGCTGAAAAGGAAATAGAGAAGCTTGTGATTTGGAAGGAGGTTTATATAAATGAACATAGAAAACAGAATAAGAATGACGGGAATGAATATAGGTAAATATAACTTAATTTAATTAATGCCCTACTTCGCCTAAGTCGGTACCTCGGTAGTAACTGCCAACTAAACTGGAGGTCCTGTTTTCAAATCCGGGTAAGGACATTTATTTGTGTGTTATCACGAATATTTGTTTATTAGTTATGGACAAGTTATGAATGTTTCCTATGTGTTAAGTTTTCATTTATTTATGTTAATAGGCAATTAGGAGGGTCCACCTGACGCACCGCCTCGCGAGGAAATTGCCGCGCGAGGCAGCTCGGTTAGTGTAGCCGTGCCTCGGCCGACGCATTGCGCCCGCGCGTGCGTCCACACTAGCCGAGCTGCCACGTGCGGCAATTTTTTCGTGAGGCGGTGCGTCAGGTGTAGACACGCCTAATAAGTATAGTATATCAACGCCTAGTACAACAGTGCTTAGTTTGGGACTAGGTTCATCTATGTCCCCAAGTATTTATTAAAAAATGTGCTATACGACTATAGTGTAATTAATGAGGCTTTTTATAGAATTCCAGATGGACGTTGGTTCCTGCTGGTGGCCGGCAAGGGACATTTTATTCTGGCTACGTTGATGGAGGCTGGGGGGTGTACTGAAGATGTAAGTTATTTTTGTTCCCACTCATTTTGCGCTGAAACCTTTGATTAAAGTAAAAAGAGGAAGATACCTGACGTTCATAGCTGACAAAACTGAAATGTGTTCCGGCATCCAAACACTTGTAAATGCTTACACACTGCTATAAATGCTATAATGTACATGTGCATCAGGGGTAAAAGAGATACACCAATATACTTAACACGGGAGTGTAAGCGAGATTTCCATATTTTGCGCATTGCACAAAGTGTGATAGAGACCAACTAATATAATTTACAGTAGTGTAGGCAAGATCGTCATATTTCTAACAATGACGTATAGAAGTAAAAAGAGAGTCATTTGGGTTTGAAAAAAATAAAATCTTGAATTTATATTGATCGTAGTAAGTCCTTGTCGCATCAATATGAAAGCGGGCGAGATGGACCGAGATAGAAAATTAAATGACAAGTCAATAGCATACTATATTTTTAAAATATGAATAAATCTCTGTTCTAAACTTCTGGTGCTCTAGTCGAATATTCCAGTGTTCAACAAAATAGGTAACGAACGATCGTCTAAAAAAACCAGTATAAAGGCATCTACTGTTACGCGTAGCTATTACGGATTTAGAGGTTTCTCTTTTTAATGTAATAATGGTTTGTTAAAAGAGACGCGCATGGTAAGCGACGGTTATATTACACTACGCAATGATCCCTGTTGTCCTAGTACTTACATTTCCATCGCCTACCTCGCGCACGACTCAAAAAAACCAATGTAAAGGTGTGATCTGCGATTGTGCATAGTTATAATGGTACAAAAGATTCACTTATCCTGAACAGGTTGTAAGTCTCGGGAATCAGCGCTAGGTGCCTAATTTGGTAGGTAGCGACAGCAAATAAACTTTTTAAATACCACGACGGTGGCAAACAAGCATACGGCCCGCCTGATGGTAAGCAGCTACCGTAACCTATGGACGCCTATAACTCCAGAGGTGTCACATGCGCGTTGCCGACCATTTACAAAAAGGAGAATGCACTGTGTTCACGGCTAAAGGAACAAGAGCAAATAAAAATAATAGAAATTTAAGTAATATACTTTCAAGAAACGTTTTCATTATCGGGTAATTCGGGTATTAAAGATAATTGCTTAAATTAATCGGGTAACACCCAAAACTCACTAATTACTACCACAAGTTTATAGCCGTAATGAACCATATTAGTAATAAAACAAGATTGATTATAGTTTAATAATTTTATTGCAGTTTTGGTTGTTACCTGACAAATTATATTTACTAGAAACGTTTTTATTCTCTGGTATTAAAGATAATTACTTAAAAGGTATTAAAAATGGTACATATATTAAATCATAAAATAAAAAATTGGGTTCGCTCCCGTACACATGAAATAGGGTGATTTTTAGGGTTCCGTAGCCTAAATGGCAAAAACGGAACCCATATAGTTTCGTCATGTTTGTCTTTCCTTCCGTCCGTACATCGATTCGTCCGTATGTCATAGCCATTTTACTAGGAAACTATAATAAATAATAATAATAAAATATATAAATATTACAGGACAATCTTACACAAATCGACCTAGTCCCACAGTAAGCTCAATAAGGCTTGTGTTATGGGTACTAGGCGACGATATATACTAGTAGTCCGCCTCGAACTCAGAACTCGCAATTTCCTTGCAAACGAGTTGGCCAATATAACAAGAGGGTCTGACGATATTTTTTCGCCTTCTAGCTCCACAACCCCTTTAACGATCCTGCTCATATACGAACTCACAATTTTTATGTATCTCTGCTACAACCCCAACAAATTTCATTAAGATCAGAAAAGCTTTAATAAAGTTATCGCGGAACAAACTATCAAAATCGAAATCCCGAGACGTCCCAGTAGCCGGAGTTGTTTGTAAGAACTCACTCCGCTCGTTCGATAATAGATAAATATGGATAAGTACTTAAATACATAGAAAACATCCATAACTCAGGAACAAATATCTGTGATAAACACACAAACAAATGCCCTGACCAGGATTCGAACCCGGGACCTCCTGCTTCGTAGGCAGGGTCACTACCGGCTGGGCTAGGAGGCCGTTAAGACTCCATACATATAACATTTTTTTCCTAATATCAACATATTGCACATCAATCGATAGGTCTATAAAAAAACCATCGAGGTGTTTTTGAACATTTTATGATTAAGTAAATATTTTCAGAAATAATTTCTTCGAAAGTTAGAAAAATTGTGTCCCCGCCCCCTGTAACTTTTGAACCGTAAGTCCAAAGAATATGAAAAATTTTGAGAAGATGATTGTTTTGAACATTATCGGTTCAGCCATTTTTGAGTTATCTCCAAAAAACTTCTTCCATAGGCATCAGATACGACCGTTTGGTATTATTTGGTTCTTATTCCATTGAAGGTACGGAACCCTCTATTATGCGGAGTCCGGCACGCTTGGCCGTTGTTTCCTTATCGCTTTATTATCGATTGAACACTATTGTGTAGTGTGTGGTTGGATAGGTCTTTAAAAAAGAAAAGGGGTCTTTGGAGACTATTTTTCGATAAAGTCA
The DNA here is from genome assembly GCA_947086415.1 of Pammene aurita. NCBI lineage: Eukaryota > Metazoa > Arthropoda > Insecta > Lepidoptera > Tortricidae > Pammene > Pammene aurita. The sequence goes on from OX352301.1 coordinate 5,837,584, forward strand.
AGCCTTTCGCGGATATAATAGCTTCAAAAATCCAAAAAAAAATGTGTCTCCTTCTAACTTTTGAATATGGGAAAATTCAAGAGCACCTGATAATTACTTTCAATGAATACTATATTGAAAAACTATTGAGTTATTTGAGCGATTTTTAAGTTATTTCAAAAAGTTGAAATATCATAGTAAAAGGACGTAAGTGCCGTAAAATCAATACATATAATAAAGCTGAAGAGGGTCGAAAGTCTGTACATGGAATATATTCGAAAAAAAGTTGGCTGGGGATACTTAGAATCGATAACAGAACACGTTCCAACAATTTTTAGAATTTTTGTCTGTTTGTCTGTTTATCTGTTTGTCTGTTTATTTGACCGCGCATCACGTGAAAACGGCTGAACGGATTTTGATGAAATTTTGTAAAGAGATAGTTTGAGTCCCGGGAAAGGATAATAAATACTTTTCATCCCGAAAATCAACCCTGTAGGGGTGAAAAGGGGGTTGAAAGTTTGTATGGAGAATTTTTAATAGAAATTATTATGGAGATAATTTGAGTCCCGAGAAACGATAGAATAGTTTTCATCCCGAAAATTAACCCTGGAGAGGGTGAAAAGGGGGTTGAAAGTTTGTATGGAGATTTTTCAATAGAAATGAGTATGGAGATAATTTGAGTCCCAAGAAACGACAGAATAGTTTTCATCCCGAAAATAAACCCTTGTGGGGGTGAAAAGGGGGTTAGAAGTTGTTATGAGGGTTTTTTTACCGCTGAACTGATAAAGATGAAATTTGATATAGAGATACTATGGGTCCTTAGAAAGGACAAAGGATAGTTTTCACCCCGAAAATCCACCCTAAAGGGGTGAAAAGGGAGTTGGAAATTTGTATAGGGAATTATTAACCGCAGAATTGATTTAGATAACATTTGGTATGGAGATAATTTGAGCTCTGGAAAAGGAAATAAAATAGTTTTATCTCAGAAATTATCCCTTAAGCGGATGCAAAAGGGGTGGAAGTTTACATGGGGAAGAAACAACCAATAACCGCTGTACGTATTTAGATGAAATTTGGTATTGAAATAGTTTGTAATTTTTTTGGTCAAGGTTTCATATTTATAACAAGTTACGCGTCGATGCTTTAAAGGACCATGGGCAAAATGTCCCCACCAACCAACAGAAACGAAACATGTCTCATTTAATAGATCTTGGCAACCTGATGATTTTTTACTATGACGAGGATCACCATATGTATGGGGTTTTCTTGGAGAACCGTATTTTGTTTTCATATATATTTTGTTACAAAGTACAATGTACATTGAAAGTAACAAGAAGAAGGTTACAGAAACATTATGTTACTAGCAATAATAAACAACAACATTTCTTTTAAAAAAATACACCTCTTATTTTTGAAGTTGGTTAAAAAAAAAGGATAACAAAAATTCGCTTATAGAGCTATATATTTTTAGATCTACAATACTACTTAACATATGATATATGATACATATTATCAGTGTTAACTTAAAATTATTAATATTTTTAGCCAAAACTCTTAAAGAAAATTGAAGATGTCTGTCCTAAATATATGTATGTGACGTATATATATATATATATATATATATATATATATATATATATATATATAAACAAAATACGGTTTTCCAAGAAAACCCCATTCAAAGGGCAATCCTCGTCATAATAACAAATCATCAGATTTCGTTTCTGTTGGTGGGTGGGGACAGTGCCCATACTAATTTGCCCATTGTCCTTTATCTTTACCCGCTCTTAAGAAATATTTGAAAATGTCATTAATGTCAAATGATTTTTGCGGGTTCGAGGACTATATATGACGGACAAAGATGCATGGCCCAAACAAGAAACGACTACAAAATCATCTAACATTTATAGGACACCGTTTAGGTTGGAAAACATATCAAACGTTTTGTGAAGCAGTCAGATTAGGATTTATTTTTCTTTATAATTAAACAATAGCTACATAAAGGGTAAGCTGTTTTGATATGTCTTCTTGAAGAACTACGCATTATTTTATATCTTTAAGATCTAATAATGTATTACTGTTTTGAAAAAAATAATTCCCGTCGAGTTTCTTTTCGGTCATAATACTTCTCGGGCCAGAGGGGTAGGGTTAGAACCGGCGGTAGTTTTGGAACTAAGTTCCTTATCGCACGGTTCGCGGATAGGGGCTAGGCGAAAAAAAGTCACGTGACCGTTACGCGTCAAGCGAGAAACATAAAGTGGAATGGAATAAAATTAATATAAAATAGAATAAAGTGAAGTGAAGTGAAGTGTAGGGAAAAGTGAAAGTGCGAAGTGAAAAATTCCAAAAATTTCAAAAATTTCAAAAATTTCAGAAATTTCAAAAACTTCAAAATTTCAAAAATTTCAAAAATTTCAAGTTTCAAAAATTTCAAAAAATTCAAAAAATTCAAAAATTTCAAAAATTTCAAAAATCTAAAAAATTTCAAAAATCTAAAAAATTTCAAAAATTTCAAAAATTCAAAAATTTATTATTATATAACAGTTACATAAACTACTATTTATCTCTTTTTAAGGTTCCGTAGTGAACTAGGAACCCTTATAGTTTCGCCATGTCCGTATTGTCCGTCCGTCTGTCTGTCCGTCTGTCCGCGGTCTAGCTCAGTGACCATTCGCACTAGAAAGCTGAAATTTGGTATCAGTATGTGCATTAAATACACCGCCAAATTAATAGAATAGAAACTAAAAAAAATATTTTTATTAGGGTACACATAAAATAGGGGTGAATTTTTTTTTCACTTCCCTTTTGTGATGGGTATTATTGAATAGGTCTTTCAAAAAGAATAGAGGTCTTCTAATACATCTTTTGGGTGAAACTGATAGTTTCGTAAATATTAGATCTGAAAGCGTCTCCTCCGTCTAACTTTTGTACCGTGGGTCCAAAAAAATAGAAAAAAATTATGAATTATCAGCGCCGCCAAATATCCCTTAAAAAACGATCTTTTGAACTGATGTTTTGTAACAGGGCGGCAACTACGAAACTCTACACTGAGCATCGCCCGACATGCTCTTGGCCGGTTTTTTTTTTACATTGTTATCCCAGAAATGACCCCTTAAGGATTACTAATTCCAATTCAAGAAAATCCCCAGCCAGGTTATATGTACGTAGCCTATGAAAATTCAACGTCTAAAAGGGGGGGGGGGTAGCCACTACACTCGATTGAGTTAAATTTGGACCCCCCCCCCCCCCCCCCGAGTACACCTCAAATAGAAAAATCATTGCTGACCCCCTCAAAAAATCATTTCTGCATTTGTGCGCCCCTCCCCCAAATTTCAACCGCGCTGCAACCGCGCCTGTTCTTACCTTTCATGCTTAGACTGATTTGACGGGAGGATCGATTTGGATGATATTTGCCGTGGACATGAACATATAAATACGAAAGTGTTACTGTATCGTCCGATTACTCTATGTCGTTTAAATCATGGCAAAAAAAATATAAGGACAAAATAAGTATTGATTTTTGAGTGTAGTTTCATTTAGTGGTAATTGTAAAAAAAATATCAGGACTACTGTCCTCTAGCGTATCCATCTGTCAACTTTACTTCAAGTTCCGCCTCCAGGGTAGCGGGAGAGAAATTAGGGGTGAATTAGCCGCTTACTGACACAGACCGAATTCCACGCGGGCGGAGCCGCGGGCACAGCTAGTATCCTATAAAAATACATTTTGATTGGGTGTATTGTCACGGCAACTACCCTACATTCAGCAAATATTACAATTCACAAATTGTCATGCAACAGGCTGTTCAGAAGTATAAATAAAAAAATGACATAACCGTAGTAATTCTATGTATATATATACACATAAAGTACAAAAGTTTAGCTTAGTAACGGTTTCAAGTACTAGGAGAACAGAATGAAATACAACTGCATTTTTATCAGCATATTATTTGCTGACGCTACACAAACGAGCATGACACTCTGACATACGTGTTTCACGCGTGGGTACTGCCTATTTAGCCGTCTCGCTTACTCAATAACAAAAATGTTTTTGATAAATTTTGATAAAAAAATGTGTTTGCGTATTTAAAACAGTACTTACGAATGAAAAGTTATTCCGTGAGCTTTGTTTTTATGTTTTGAGCTATTAAAGCACTCGAAAAAGGCACAATTTGGCATGATTTACGGGTCTTCTAGATTCGTTATTCTTGAAAGCATGCGCTTCGGCGGCCATGACACGACTGATTCAATATAGGCGCCGGAACCTATATTTGATGGCACACGATCGTGCGCCTGGTACCATATCTATTCCCTTTATATTTATCAAAGGCTGAAACAGTATTCCCTCTTTAAAGTTATGTTTATCTGTGTTTTAAAATTAGCGTACCGCCTATTCGTAAATCTAGATTTTTTTACAAAATAAATAGTAGGTAGGTACAAAGCAGCCCAAGACGTTGTTCGACGATTGGTCAAACATTACGAGGTAAATATCTAGTTTACACTGGGCAACTTCTGTAATTTACCAATGTCCACACACCATCCAGTATTCCAGTGTGAAACAATTTAGTATGACAATGTATTAGCCACAAAAGTATCCATTACTTCTATGAATGAGCTGCAGATGTACTCCAGGAAATTAGCAAGAAGTAAGCGATCAGCAGAAATGAATCAACGAATGAACGTTTTTATGTGTGATTTAGAGGTTGTCGTCAGAATACAATTTATTTATTTTGAGTCACATTACAAACATAGACTACATTAATTACATCTTATGTGGACAAGAAAATATAAAATGTTATTATAACTTACTAGCTTTTTCCCGCGGCTTCGCTCGCGTTAAATTCGGGGTAACAAACCATACAAACTTCCACCCCCCATTTTAGGGAAGTGGAGGGTTAGAAAGAGACAAAAAGTAGCCTATGTCACTCTCCATCCCTTCAACTATCTTCACTTAAAAAATCACGTCAATTCGTCGTCCCGTTTTGCCGTGAAAGACGGACAAACAAACAAACAAACACACACATACACTTCCCCATTTATAATATTAGTATGGATTTAGAGGTTGTCGTCAGAATACAATTTATTTATTTTGAGTCACATTACAAACATGGACTACATTAATTACATCTTATGTGGACAAGAAAATATAAAATGTTATTATAACTTATTAATGTTCCCCAGGCAGTAGGCATCACCCCGCCCTCGCCGTTCTATGTAGAAGAGTGCGAGAGCTGCATAGATCTACTATACGACGTGGGGCTGGACAAGTACCTGGCCACCTGGCTGCGGTCCAACACGCAGCCGCAACTAGAGGTGTCGCCAGAGTGCCTGACCAAGCAGGGGCGGAAGAATGTTAACAGTGAGTAACATACTATACGACGTGGGGTTGGACAAGTACCTGGCCACCTGGCTGCGGTCCAACACGCAGCCGCAACTAGAGGTGTCGCCAGAGTGCCAGACCAAGCAGGGGCGGAAGAATGTTAACAGTGAGTAACAACTATACGACGTGGGGTTGCACAAGTACCTGGCAACCTGGCTGCGGTCCAACACGCAGCCGCAACTAGAGGTGTCGCCAGAGTGCCTGACCAAGCAGGGGCGGAAGAATGTTAACAGTGAGTAACATACTATACGACGTGGGGCTGCACAAGTACCTGGCCACCTGGCTGCGGTCCAACACGCAGCCGCAACTAGAGGTGTCGCCAGAGTACCTGACCAAGCAGGGGCGGAAGAATGTTAACAGTGAGTAACATACTATACGAGGTGGGGCTGGACAAGTACCTGGCCACCTGGCTGCGGTCCAACACGCAGCCGCAACTAGAGGTGTCGCCAGAGTGCCTGACCAAGTAGGGGCGGAAGAATGTTAACAGTGAGTAACAACTATACGACGTGGGGTTGCACAAGTACCTGGCCACGTGGCTGCGGTCCAACACGCAGCTTCAACTAGAGGTGTCGCCAGAGTGCCTGACCAAGCAGGGGCGGAAGAATGTTAACAGTGAGTAACATACTATACTAGGTGGGGCTGGACAAGTACCTGGCCACCTGGCTGCGGTACAACACGCAGTCGCAACTAGAGGTGTTGCCAGAGTGCCTGACCAAGCAGGGGCGGAAGAATGTTAACAGTGAGTAACATACTATACGACGTGGGGCTGGACAAGTACCTGGCCACCTGGCTGCGGTACAACACGCAGTTGCAACTAGAGGTGTTGCCAGAGTGCCTGACCAAGCAGGGGCGGAAGAATGTTAACAGTGAGTAACATACTTACGACGTGGGGTTGGACAAGTACCTGGCCACCTGGCTGCGGTCCAACACGCAGCCGCAACTAGAGGTGTCGCCAGAGTGCCTGACCAAGCAGGGGCGGAAGAATGTCAACAGTGAGTAACATACTATACGACGTGGGGCTGGACAAGTACCTGGCCACCTGGCTGCGGTCCAACACGCCGCCGCACCTAGAGGTGTCGCCAGAGTGCCTGACCAAGCAGGGGCGGAAGAATGTCAACAGTGAGTAACATACTATACGACGTGGGGTTGGACAAGTACCTGGCCACCTGGCTGCGGTCCAACACGCAGCCGCAACTAGAGGTGTCGCCAGAGTGCCTGACCAAGCAGGGGCGGAAGAATGTTAACAGTGAGTAACATACTATACGACGTGGGGCTGGACAAGTACCTGGCCACCTGGCTGCGGTCCAACACGCAGCCGCAACTAGAGGTGTCGCCAGAGTGCCTGAGCACGCAGGGGCGGAAGAATGTCAACAGTGAGTAACATACTATACGACGTGGGGTTGGACAAGTACCTGGCCACCTGGCTGCGGTCCAACACGCAGCCGCAACTAGAGGTGTCGTCAGAGTGCCTGACCAAGCAGGGGCGGAAGAATGTCAACAGTGAGTAACATACTATACGACGTGGGGTTGGACAAGTACCTGGCCACCTGGCTGCGGTCCAACACGAAGCCGCAACTAGAGGTGTCGCCAGAGTGCCTGACCAAGCAGGGGCGGAAGAATGTTAACAGTGAGTAACATACTATACGACGTGGGGTTGGACAAGTACCTGGCCACCTGGCTGCGGTCCAACACGCAGCCGCAACTAGAGGTGTCGCCAGAGTGCCTGACCAAGCAGGGGCGGAAGAATGTTAACAGTGAGTAACATACTATACGACGTGGGGCTGGACAAGTACCTGGCCACCTGGCTGCGGTCCAACACGCAGCCGCAACTAGAGGTGTCGCCAGAGTGCCTGACCAAGCAGGGGAGGAAGAATGTCAACAGTGAGTAACATACTATTCGACGTGGGGCTGGACAAGTACCTGGCCACCTGGCTGCGGTACAACACGCAGTCGCAACTAGAGGTGTTGCCAGAGTGCCTGACCAAGCAGGGGCGGAAGAATGTTAACAGTGAGTAACATACTTACGACGTGGGGTTGGACAAGTACCTGGCCACCTGGCTGCGGTCCAACACGCAGCCGCAACTAGAGGCGTCGCCAGAGTGCCTGACCAAGCAGGGGAGGAAGAATGTTAACAGTGAGTAACATACTATACGACGTGGGGTTGGACAAGTACCTGGCCACCTGGCTGCGGTCCAACACGCAGCCGCAACTAGAGGTGTCGCCAGAGTGCCTGACCAAGCAGGGGCGGAAGAATGTTAACAGTGAGTAACATACTATACGACGTGGGGCTGGACAAGTACCTGGCCACCTGGCTGCGGTACAACACGCAGTCGCAACTAGAGGTGTTGTCAGAGTGCCTGACCAAGCAGGGGCGGAAGAATGTTAACAGTGAGTAACATACTTACGACGTGGGGTTGGACAAGTACCTGGCCACCTGGCTGCGGTCCAACACGCAGCCGTAACTAGAGGTGTTGCCAGAGTGCCTGAGCAAGCAGGGGCGGAAGAATGTCAACAGTGAGTAACATACTATACGACGTGGGGTTGGACAAGTACCTGGCTGCGGTCCAACACGCAGTCGCAACTAGAGGTGTTGCCGGAGTGCCTGACTAAGCAGGGGCGGAAGAATGTTAACAGTGAGTAACATACTATACGACGTGGGGTTGGACAAGTACCTGACTGCGGTCCAACACGCAGCCGCAACTAGAGGTGTCGCCAGAGTGCCTGACCAAGCAGGGGCGGAAGAATGTCAACAGTGAGTAACATACTATACGACGTGGGGTTGGACAAGTACCTGGCCACCTGGCTGCGGTCCAACACGCAGCCGCAACTAGAGGTGTCGCCAGAGTACCTGACCAAGCAGGGGCGGAAGAATGTCAACAGTGAGTAACATACTATACGACGTGGGGGTGGACAGGTACCTGGCCACCTGGCTGCGGTCAGCGGTAACTACAGTCGACGTCCAAAATATTGTTGCACCTTAGTCAATGTAATAAGGTTCATAGGTATTATTTATTTAGTATACAAGAAAGGATTACACCAATTGAACCAGGTATAAACATAATGTATGACGTCGACTTCACAAATTTTTACAGTTACACAGAATCTCACACTCACTGAATATTCACAATTTTAAAATTATACTGTTCACAGGGCAATACTAATACCCTATGTTAAACATTACCACCAGCTCCTGGATCAGCAGTAAATAGCTAATCACCCGTTATGAACAAGCGACTAATGGTTTTAATGAATACATACACAATAATTTCAGATCAAAAGTCAGACGGTACACTAAAACCCTCAACCCTCAAGCTACCAAAAGACAAGCGTCGTCACAATTCCACGGAGCAAATAAACGCGGGTTCCAGTGATAATGTCAACTACGGCAGCCATCATAGTCTGTACTCGCAGTGGTACAACGGGAAACGACACGCGAGCAACCTGGACGTCAGCTATTCTGAGGACTCCAACAGTTTGAAGAGCAACAGGTAATTGATTATGAAGACAAGCGTCATAACTCCACATAGCAATAAACGTCGGTTCCAGTGATAACGTCAACTACGGCAGCCACCATAGTCTGTACTCGCAGTGGTACAACGGGAAACGATACGCGAGCAACCTGGACGTCAGCTACTCTGAGGACTCCAACAGTTTGAAGAGCAACAGGTATTTTATTATAAAGACAAGCATCACAACTCCACTTAGCAAGTAAAGGTGGGTCCAGTGATAACGTCAACTACGGCAGTCACCATAGTCTGTACTCGCAGTGGTACAACGGGAAACGATACCCGAGCAACCTGGACGTCAGCTACTCTGAGGACTCCAACAGTTTGAATAGCAACAGGTATTTTATTATAAAGACAAGCATCACAACTCCACTTAGCAAGTAAACGTGGGTTCCAGTGATAACGTCAACTACGGCAGTCACCATAGTCTGTACTCGCAGTGGTGTAACGGGGAACGACACGCGAGCAACTTGGATGTCAGCTATTCTGAGGACTCCAACACTTTGAAGAGCAACAGGTATTTTATTATAAGGATATGTGTCGAATTCCACATATCAAGTAAACGTGGGTTACATCAGTGATAACGTCAACTACGGCAGCCATCATAGTCTGTACTCGCAGTGGTACAACGGGAAACGACACGCGAGCATTTTGGATGTCAGCTATTCTGAGGACTCCAACAGTTTGAAGAGCAACAGGTATTTTATTATAAGGACACGCGTCGAATTCCACATAGCAATAAACGTTGGTTCCAGTGATAACGTCAACTATGGCAGTCGCTATAGTCTGTACTCGCAGTGGTACAACGGGAAACGACAAGCGAGCAACCTGGACGTCAGCTAATCTGAGGACTCCAACAGCTTCAAGAGAGACAGGTAATTCATTATAAAGACAAGCGTCACAACTCCACATAGCAAGTAAACGTGGGTTCCAGTGATAACGTCAACTACGGCAGCCATCATAGTCTGTACTCGCAGTGGTACAACGGGAAACGACACGCGAGCAACCTGGACGTCAGCTACTCTGAGGACTCCAACAGTTTGAGGAGCAACAGGTAATTGATTATAAAGACAAGCGTCACAACTCCACATATCAAGTAAATGCGGGTTCCAGTGATAACGTCAACTACGGCAGCCACCATAGTCTGTACTCGCAGTGGTACAACGGGAAACAACAAGCGAGCAACCTGGACGTCTATTCTGAGGACTCTACAGCTTGAAAAGTGACAGGTGTTATCATGTTTAATCCTTGTCACATATAGAGGACAGAACCGGTCAAAAGGTTAAAAGTTGATTTCTGCAATGCCAATTGTGGCATTAGATTTCTTCTTAAGAGGCTGACAACACCCGATGACTTTCAAATTGACTTTACTCAAACACTTTTTTAGCTATAACTACTTGTTTTGAGAAACTAAAAAAAAATATGTTATTATTCGTTATATTTGGAAGAACTTCGTTGATTCCGATACACGATTGGACGAAATCGGCTCGATAGAAAATAATTCCAAAGTTACATCTTAAAATTTGCTTTAAACAGACGTGTGTCTTTAGTTTCTTGACTTGTACGTCTGTAACTAAGGACAAAATTCCACCCCACTAATACTAAAAACTTCGTTGTTTTATATTTCTCAATTAAAGCGTAGTTTTTTTTTAATTCATCATTTTGAAAAATTTGCAATGAGCTCCCATAGTAATCGTAAAACAGTGTTTCTCTTTCACTCGCGCTGAAAAAGATAGGGAGGGAATTTAGCTGTTGTCAGCCTCTTAACACTAATAACGGCTTGGATGTCAGCTTTTCTGAAGATTCCAACATAAAGGTATCCCTGTCTCATATAGATGACAGAACTGGTTAAAAGGTTAAAGGTTTTTGCAATGCCAGCTAGTGAAATATTTTTGTTTTCCAGTGAAAAAAGCGAAGAGCGCGTACAAGGGAGAAGGGTCGACCGGGAAAGGAATCGCCGGGATTCTTCCGGCTCGGATTCTGATTGGGACAGACAGGTAACCATATATGTCATTTTAACTATAAAACTTTCGTGAGACTCTAACATGTTAAAAATATTTATAACGGGTTACTCACGGTTTTAATAACTATATATGAAGATTTTTTAAAAATAATTTTAAACAAAAAAGAACCGACTTCACTTAGACTCCACCTTTCCAAAAGCATATGCCCGAGCTACTGTAAAAAATACTCAAATCACTATAGGTGTGCCTATAATATTTCTCCGATTTCTCCAGGATCCCATCATCAGATCTTTCTGATGATGGGATCCTGGAGAAATCGAGCTCTTCAATCGGGCTCGGCAGATCAAGAGATCTGATGACAATGGGACCAACTTTCAAACAAAATAAATGACGGACGGGGGGGTAATTAATTCGTACACGTCAAATACAAAAATAGATTACAAATAAATTACAAATACAAAAATACTGACCCCCTCAAAAAAAAAAAGTTTCAGGCTGCCACCGCGCCTGCAGCAAGGCTCATGGCCTAAACACGGTACTCGTCTGAAAAGTTATTCCAGCAATTCATTTAGGAGAAAGTAATATAAGCACTTTTTAATATTGTTTTTCAGGAAGGCAGCCGAGCCAGCGGCAGCATCGATGCGCCTGACATTAGAAAATCCTTGCTTAATGAGATTGACCATGTCACTGTCCATACGTACGTTCGATCCCTATCACTACTAATACTAGTAGTCCGCCTCGAATTCAGAGCTCGCGAATTCCTTGCAAACGAATGACCAATATAACAAGACCCTTATGATGATATTTTCGCGCCTTCTGGCTCCATGACCCCTTAGTCCATCGTTCTCATATACGAACTTTCAAGTTATATGCATCTCTGCTGCAACCCCAAAAAATTTCGTGAAGATCAGAAAAGCGTTACTAAAGTTATCGCGGAACAAACTCTCAAAATCAAAAAGCCATCGAAATGCCGAGACGTCCCACTAGCCAGAAGTTGTTTGTAAGAACTTGCTTCGCTTACGCTACGCTCGTTCGACTATTTAGCCATAGTAAAAGTTTAAGCAACATCATAAAGAAATAGAGAGAATCAGTCAGCGTTAAATCATTGTCTGTAGTTCTTAACTCTTCTTCTTTCTCCTAGCGTTTGTCCCAGCTTCTTGCTCTATTGAGCTTAGGGTCCGTTTGGCAACCTAATCCCAGGATTGGCGCAGTCACTAGTTTTTACGAAAACGACTGCTATCTGACCTTTCAACCCAGAGGGGAAACTAGGCCTTGTTGGGATTAGAGCCGGTTGCCTCACGATGTTTTCCTTCACCGAAATGCGACTGGTAAATATCAAATGATATTTCGTACATAAGTTCCGAAAAAGTTGGTGGTACGAGCCGGGGTTTGAACCCGCGACCTTCGGATTAAAGACGGACGTCTTACCACCAGGCCACCAGTGCTTTTTAGGGTTCCGTAGCCAAAATGGCAAAAACGGAACCCTTATAGTTTCGTCATGTCCGTCTGTCCGTCCGTCCGTATGTCACAGCCATTTTACTCGGAAACTATAAGACTTATCTTAATTGATTTTAGACATATAAGGTGTATTTTGTATGTCGCTATTTAGTTATGTAGTTAAATCGCAGAAAAAAAATTTAGGGGGGCTCTCTATACATGAAACTAAATAAAATAAAAAAACAAATATAAACATGTTGCACATCAATCGATAGGTCTTTAAAAATAACATTGAGGTTTCTTTGAACATTTTGTGATTAAGTAAATATTTTCTGAAATAATCGCTTCGAGTGTCAGAAAAAGTGTGTGTGTAAGTCCAAAAAATATGAAAACAACTAGCCTTTTCCCGCGGTTTCGCCTGCGTACTATAAGTACTCGAAAAGGATACGATACCCATGTTGATTTTCAGACTTTGTGACCACATTTGCCCCTTTTAGGGGTTGAATTTTCAAAAAGCCTGAAACACGTGTCTACTCATTTATCGTTAGGAATACTCCTGTGAAGTTTCGAATAAAATAGTCTAACAAATCTTGATTCGCCATACAAATTTTGGACCCCCATTTTACCCCCTTAGGGGGTGAATTTTGAAAAATCCTCTCTTAGTGCACCCCTAGACCTTATAAGGAACCTACGTGCCAAATTTCGAATCTCTAGAACCAGCGGTTTGGGCTGTGCGTTGATATGTCAGTCAGTCAGTCAGTTTCTTCTTTTATATATTTAGATTTGAGAAGATGCAGAAAGAAGTATGTGATAAGGCTATCACGTACTTTCTACAAAAAAATTTTTGAATCTTATTCATAAACGTCTACTAAAGTTAAGAGGCCTCTGAGAATCGTTTGTCCTTTTCCGTCCAACCTATATGAGGGAAAGGGACAAACAATTATCAAGTGCCGTTTATGAATAAGGGAATATCGGTTTAGTAGTTTTATCTCCAAAAAACTTCTTACATGGGCATCAGATACGACCTTTTGGTATTAGTTTGGTTCTTATCTTATTTCCCTTAATTTATCTTATCTTATTCCATTGAATTGAAGGTACGGAACCCTCCATTATGCGTGGTCCGACACGCGCTTGGCCGGTTTTTTAATGTAGTTCTTAACTTAAATTGAAAATAGAACTTAACTTAATATATATTTCAGGATAACGGCAGGCGACGAAAACGTACTATTCCACTTCCTACAGCTAGAATCCGTAAAAGGCGTCTTGATAGCACCGGTGAAGAGTATAGAAGTGCAGGCCAACAATGTCCTGTACTCGCACATTGTACGGACTTTCCGGGCCGCCAGCAAACGAATACACGAGCTCCTGCAGCATGGTGTGCGGTAAGATATTTGAATGAGGAAAATTTGTAAAGTCGACTTATCTCATTGAGTGTTATGTTATGAAACTTATGAAGTATAAAAAGAATATGCCACATTCTACTTTTTCGTGCCAGAAACTTGTCGTTTTTTTTTTCGTGTATCTATTGCCAGAAAATAGTACATTACTTACCAAGGACTGTAAAAGAAAGAAAGCCCGAAATCGCAGGTATTTGTGACCCGAGCCGCAGGCGAGGGTTGTAAATATGCGATAGAGGGCTTTCTTTTTTACTCCCGTGGTGAGTACAGAATTTTACGTCTCCATCTGGCGTCTGGTGGTGTGACGTAAAGTATGTTAGACATTGAATTTCGTGTATTCCCAAATTGTAACTGAACCAAATCCAAATAGTAGTAATTTGTTAACCAAAATTTGATTAATGTAAAAATATGGTAACGCAGGGGTAAATGCCTTATTTTCATACAAATCGGGAGACAATCAAGGACCACTGAGTTACTGTGATTATTGATTAAGAATATTTACAGTTGTTATTATTAAACTAAGCTATCGGGATTGATAGCCTAATTAAGCCTCTTTATCCGTCACTAAACAGCAAATGAAAGTAATGGCCAAGTATTCTAAAATATGAATATTACGAAAAAGTGTCAAAATCTTATGTACAACAAAAAATATGATGTTTTCAAGTCAAAGGCACATCCCTGTCGGTTGTCAATAAGGCGTTGCTGCCATTAAAATTCATTTAGAAATAAACTTTATTAACAACGTACCCCCGAGGCCCCCGACCCGAAAATATGACACGCGTGCTACCTCGTCCCCTCAGATTTTGGCAGACTCTTTTGTTTGGAAAGATTAGGCGAAGCGTTCTCCTTGTATAGAGCTTTATGGGAATCATAAATAAGAGAAAATTATGTTTTAAATAAAGTACTATGGCCCGATGGTCTTTGGGGCGGAAAGGTTCTCGAGTGGCGACCGCGAACCGGAAGACGCAGCGTGGGTAGACCCCCCGCGAGGTGGACTGATGACCTGGTGAAGGTCGCGGGAGTCCGCTGGATGCGGGTGGCGCAGGACCGGTCATTGTGGCACTCTTTGGGGGAGGTCTATGTTCAGCAGTGGACGTCTTTCGGCTGATATGATGATGATGACTATGGAAAACAGGACAAAAAAATCAAAATTTTATATTTCGTCATGCATGTGGGCATTCAAAAAATGATTCTCCTACATATTCCTAATAAACAATTAATTAACTAGTTAGTTTTTTGAAAATATTTTAATATTTACCAAGTTAATCAATTCGAAATTTTCCGAAACATCTATTTTTTTATTTAATTAGTAATTTAAAAAAAATACATATTAGGACTTAAAAATATCACTAAACTATATACTTATAAAATAAACCCTACAATAAAGTAATCTAAAACTAAAAATCTAAATCTAAAGTTGGCCCCTGTGGCATGGTGCCGAGGATGCTGGCAGCATTTCCTCGCTGGATCGCAATACTTATACGTTGGGCGAGGAAGCTGCCAGCTCGTTTATCCCCGGTTACGTCGACCAGCCGTTTAGCCAACTCTCGATATAGTTTCTGTGCTGCTGGGCCCCACGGACCAAGAGTCTCGACTCCAAACGCAACTGAGTTGTAGTTGGCGTCGAGACTCCTGTATTTTCGTCTTTTGAGGGCCTTTGATTTAATTTGTATGTGCATTTTAAGTTAGAGTAAAATATTGCATGTTATGGTTTAAGAGCTTTATTCCCATTAATAATTTACAAAATTCGCTTACTTGAGAACAATATATATACAACTATATACAACTTAAAACTAACGTGCAGATAATGCAAATTTATATTCTACATATAGGTAATTCAGGCTACTAGTTAGGTTTGACCTTAGTTTATCATTATAATTTATTTATTTACTAATCTCATGTTATTACACTTTATTACATAATAACCTTTGCATTGCAGATTTAAAAGAAACCACGCGCCCACGAACCCTCTGAACAAGATTCTGGTAGCCGTGAAGGAATATGCGATGTTGTTCCAAGTTCCATCGGACGTGCTCAACCAGTGCGGCCTCAAGAAGAACGAATCCTTCCAATTCTGGGTCGTTGGGTAACTATTTATTTACTACTTAAATACACAACTTGTTAATACATTATTGTAACAAATGATTACTATTTATAACTAGCCTAACCAAGTTTGATCTGTATAAAACTTGAACCGCGTTAAAACAGGATTGATTGGAACCCAAACATTCTTTGGAAATATACGATTTTCTCGTAGCTGATTTTTACAATCAATTCAATTATTGTTAATTATTAACCCATTTGAAAAATCCTATCTACACGATGATTCATAACCGGTGATCAGGAACCATTTTTTCCAATTCTTTCTTAGTCTTTCTTATATTAGTTAGGGAGCTGGCGAGCATTTCGGCATATGATTTGCACACGTTTCACGTCGAGGTGGATTGCAGTTTAAATCATTACGAATTGATTTGGTCCAATCAATTAAGGTCCTATTTCGCTGCGTTTTCGCGTTACAGCGGATTGAAGTTGCTTAAAAAAATCGGGGTATTAAATAATTTGCACATATATGCCTCTGGAGTTCATGGTCACAATCATCTTGGAAACGAAGAAAATCGAAGAGGCAGACATTCAGGACTCTGCATTATCATGGGACAGAGTTGTAAAAATGTAAAAAAAAGCTGTACTAAGTCATTTGCACGCGGTTCTCATTGCGCCCATTCGATTCACTATGACTCCGTGGATTCGAAAAAAAATGTGGCAGACACTTTGCTCACTGATTTTCACCTGTATAACTGTATAAGTGGTTTCTGCGCCGCGAAGAGGCGTTTGTTTGACCCATGCTGTGTTTTCTCTTTTAGTCATTTTTAGATTTAAATGCACAAAAGCACGTGCCTTTAACGTAGATGAACTTTGGAACTACAATACCACTTGTCAATGACTTACTCCGGTAGTGCGTTTCGGAACGTTTTAAAAAAAAAACAAGAATGCGGATGGCGGATGCGGAAGAAGGCGGGATGTGGTCTTGTCTGTAGCATTTTTTTCAATTCAATTTATACCTTCTTGGTTTGGCGCGAGCGTCGGGTTAAAAAAAAAATCAAATGGTTTGCCTTTGGAATATCAGAGGCCTGAACGTCTGCCTCATCGATTTTCTTGGTTTTCATAAGGAATTCAAACATCAGTCCAAGAGGCAGACGTGTGCGCATAATATAGCACACCTTTTTTTTACATTTTTGGAGCTCTGTCAATAGACAACGCAGAGGCAACATGTTAGCAGACTATTTTTCCGTGGTTCTTCTCATTGTTTTTGATCGAACAATTCAAATCTGCCAAGTGTGCACTTCATATACAGTTTTTTTAATCATAAAGATAAATTAAAAAATTGAATACTACAAAAGTTAGAGCCCTGGATGTCTGCCTTTTCGATTCTTTGTGTTTCCAGGATGACTGTGATCATCAGCCCCAGAAGCAGACGTGTGCGCATAATATAGCACACCTTTTTTTTAGGGTTCCGTAGTCAACTAGGAACCCTTATAGTTTCGCCATGTCTGCCCGTCCGTCCGTCCGTCCGTCCGTCCGTCCGCGGATAATCTCAGTGACCGTTAGCACT
This sequence comes from Pammene aurita, assembly GCA_947086415.1. NCBI lineage: Eukaryota > Metazoa > Arthropoda > Insecta > Lepidoptera > Tortricidae > Pammene > Pammene aurita. The sequence goes on from OX352301.1 coordinate 5,854,854, forward strand.
AGAAAGCTGAAATTTGGTACTAATATGTATATCAATCACGCCGACAAAGTTGTAAAATAAAAAGTGGAAATTTTTTTTTTATTAGGGTAGGTACCTCCCCTATACGTAAAGTGGGGAGTGATTTTTTTTTCATTTCAACCCTAACGTGTGATATATTGTTGGATAGGTATTTAAAAATGAATAGGGGTTTACTAAAATCATTTTTTGATAATGTAAATATTTTCGGAAATAATCGCTCCAGAAGTAAAAAAAATGTGTCCCCCCCCCCTCTAACTTTTAAAAATATGAAAAAAATCTCAAAAGTAGAACTTTATAAAAACTTTCTAGGAAAATTATTTTGAACTTGATAGGTTTAATAGTTTTTGAAAAAAAATTACAAAATAATTTCTGAACTAAGTTTGTAATTTAACCGTATAAGCAGGTGTTTATTGTACTTGTAATTTCTACAAAACGCAATGAAATGACGTGCTTTCAAATAAAGTAAAAACGGTGAAAATCGGTTCACGCAATAAAGAATTATCCCATAAAAATCATCTTCCATACTTTAAGCTCGCGCGCAATAGTTTACTTAATTTGCCGATAGATGTCGCTGTAGGTGGAACGCTCATATCATGTCCTACATGGCGGTGTTATTTTAACTCTTAAGTGGGGACACTTTCTGTGACGGACGGAAAACTACGGAACCCTACACTGAGCGTGGCCCGACACGCTCTTGGCCGGTTTTCAACATTTTTGAAACGCTGTAAATTTACAACGCAGCGCCACCATGGTGGCAGACAAGGTCCTTGATGTTTCTTAGGGCATAAATATCACTATTAATAACGTCTGCCTTGTGTGCTGATCATATCGAAATTTTGCTCGCCAGCTCCCTAACTATATGCCGTCTAGCATCCAGGTCTTCTAAACGCTGGTGTTCATATTGGTCCACTTTTTTAAGAACAGTAGATCGCTATTCCGACCACTGCAGCCCCATCTCTTCCCAACGTTCAAATGGTATACACAATGGTTTGCACAACGCCTCTATTATCAAGGTAATAAAGTGCACGTTCAGGTATTTTTGTGTACCTTGACCGCTCAGATATATTTGATGGCGACTGTACGGTCAACCAATTTGATTCCTAGGCCACTGTAGAACCTTGTCGTAATGACAGTTGCCCGTGGATACGTATAAACGTAACCTATTCACTACCAAACTATAATCTGGCAAACCATTTCTGTCAGTAGAAACGCGCGGCAAATTCAAAATACGTACATGTGGCAACCCTTTGTGATGAGACACCGTATTTCATGACGAACATTTCAATTCACATTGAATTTGTTTATAGTGCATTACACTCTCTCATCTTAAGCGCGAGTGAGATAGAACTCCTGCAACGTTCCCGTAAATTAATTTTTAAGCCATATGTCAATTGCCTCAACCAGATTATCTGTAGCAGTTGATGACAGATCAGACGAAATATACCCGTCTCCTTTTTACACACCGTAAATGTCACCTAATGAAAGGGGCGGAAATACCACCTAAAATTAAAAACATAAAATTTGATGATCATTGCTGCTTTTTTCACTCATTCTTAGTGTTGTCATACTTTTGTTCGCTGTACATTGCTACTGCGTTCGTTGGCTGGCCAGACTATAGCTATACAAGGTTATAGAGTGGCCTAGGATTCCTAGGAATCAAATTGGTTGACTGTCCTAACTGATTTGTATATTTTCATTTGTTTTCAGGCGTGTGTTCAGTGAGCCCGAGCCCCGCGAGCTGTACGTCTGCTACCACGAGTCGGTGCCGCAGGACCTCACTGAAATATCATACTTGCTCTCCTACTTGGAGTAACTTTGTTATTAACCTTTAGAAGCGAAGCCGATGAGAACTTCTACTTACTTCTCTTATCTTGATCATGTTTCGCTATATTTTTGTAGTTTACCTACAGTCGTGGCCAGATAATTAAGGACAAGATTATTTTTGCCATACAACTGCATACAAATATGACATTTTAAATTTGATAAAAATATAAATTTTGCTTATGCTATTTATATTTTAAAAAATACTGACGCATCCGTGTTTGAACAAGACTTAATATGGGCCATAAACATCTTCCATAAAATTTGAACTTTAAAAAATACAGACGGTCAAATCAACACTTTTTATAAGTTCATACTATAATTAGGAACGATGTATGAAAATCGTTCCTAATTACAAAAAGTGTTGATTTGACCGTCTGTATTTTTTAAAGTTCAAATTTTATGGAAGATGTTTATGGCCCATATTAAGTCTTGTTTAAACACGGATACGTCAGTATTTTTTAAACTATAAATAGCATAAGCAAAATTTATATTTTTATCAAATTTAAAATGTCATATTTGTATGCCGTTGTATGGTAAAAATAATCTTGTCCTTAATTATCTGGCCACGACTGTATATATAGTTTACAGCGTGTGTTTTTAAGCATGCTGTGTCTGCTATTTTAGGGTGCACACATAAGTTATCAAATTGTATGCTTGTGTCTATTTGCTGTAATGAAGTGTGACTGTGACACTGTTTGTAGACCATTAAATTAAAAAAAAGAACTGTAATAGAAATTAGTTCGATACGGCAAAGCAGTGTAGGGCGGTTGTGGCCACTGTGACGGTTTTGGTCATTTTCAAAGGAGGATGGGCAGATTTGTCCCTCTCTCTGGCTCTCTCTCTCTCTGTACTCTGGCCTAGAAACCAATAATGACAAGCCATATATCATTGGAAAGGTTTTTTCATATTCAACATCTTTTTGTATGGCAGAAAATCTCGAATTGCTGTGTGATAAATAAACCAGAATGACACAAAAAAACATGAAAACACATAAAAAACAAAAACACGACATAAAAAACATAATCATCGACAGTTATAAAACCTTCATAATCTGTAGAGTGATACATGAACTTAGTATCAAAAAACCTACATTGTAATGTTTCAGCTCAAACTACTTGCCTCATCTCATTAACATTTTTTAAATTAATTTTGGGGCTACCTGTCATAGTAAAAGTTTCAGTACCTAGAATAAGCTATCCAGTGACATATCGCTTGACCTTATTGGTCATATAGGCCAATTATTATTATTTTTTATTTTATGGTTTATTATTATTAAAAACAGTACAGAAATTAAATTTAAGGCAGTTTCTTGCAAAACTGTTTACACAGTTTGACTGCAAGTATGAGTATCTATGTAATTCCTAATTTAAATAATATATGTTTTACTAATCTACTAACTTAAGTTTCGGTAAACACTGAAGTGACATTTACATTAGCGCAGATGTCATTTAAGTGTTTGTAGTAGGTACAGTTTAAGCGCTTTTTTAAATTTATTTTTGTTATATTCATGCCGGATATTTTCTGGTAAACTATTTAAAAAGTATGGAATTCTTTTACTTAACTTTCTGTCTCCGAAATAGTTAGTGACGCGGGGTATTTCATATTTGCCCACCCTCCTTTATTCAGGTATAGATAAACTACATAAAATACAAATCTATGTTTTTTGGCAAATATAAGAGTGAATTATGGCAGTACAGATGACACTGTCATCTGTCACGTATCAGTTGTCATTAAGTTTTCAGGAGCCATGGAAAACAGTGGCCAAAACTGGCTCCTGGGCCCGTTTCTGACATTTCATTAAAGAAATATACAGAACGATTTCTCTTATTGTATGGAATCTGGAACAGCGCCCTCTACAAAAAGTTTTCTCCGACTTTCCCCATTACTTGACTTTATTCAGAAACAATTGATACTGTCATAAAAAAAATTTACGGCAAAAATTACAAACTAAATAGTTTTTTTGTAAACTGTACTCTTTTCAAAAAAATTGTAAATGCAGTTATGTCCCTTTAAAAAAAATAAAGAATGTTTCCTTTCAGTGAATTGAGCTATCTTAACGTTTTAAGGTTGTTTCCCTCCAGGGCCCGACTTATCTTTCCACACTGTATATCTTAGAATGGCTATCTTAGTTTCTAATTATATTAGCGAAAATAACTCACAGTTTCGTCTTGAATTGGTTCCGAAAGGAAATTCTAAGGTTTCTGAAATACTCTAAAATTAAAATGCTGTAGAATAAAGCGACAGGAAACAATAAAGCGACAGGAAACAATAAAGCGACAGGAGACAATAAAGCGACAGGAAACAAAAATCCTTAGAAAAGCCTTCTGACTGTATATAGTTTCAGTACATTGTTAAGGACCGTTCATCTTTTGTCTCTGTCTCTCGTATGGAATCTGGAACAGCGCCCTCTAGAAAAGGTTTTCACCGGCCTTCCTCATTAATTAAAGTATTTATTAGTTTTCATTACCTAGTAAACTTACAATATTGTCAACAAATAAGTTAGTGTTTAATGATATTTTAATTACTGATTAGATTATAGATTTTATATTCTTCCGTACCTACAGAGCTTTAATGATCTATGTTCTTCCGTCCAATAGAAGTAAGAATATGTTGTGATAAACTTTTTATAATTATACACTTGTCAAGAAAAAAAAAAGTTTTTATTTTTTGTTATGACCTTATGACTTATAACATTTTACAATACCCATGTTAATATACCAAAATATCTAAATATTGTAGCTCGGTATCTTACTATATATTTTACGTACTAGTTGACCGAGTCCACACACGCAACTATAATATAATATACATGGTGCCCGCGAGGAAACGGAAAGCTTCGTCTAGGTTCAACGTTAAATTAAAAAAAAAACTTTTTATTGTGTTTCAGTGCAAAACGCCTTTATGGTGGCGATTTCGCTACTATTGAACCTAGTCTAGACTTCCTTATTGACAGATATCAAAGTGACAAGGAACACCTTGAATAAACTAAGTTATTTAAAATCACGAAAAAAGAACCAATTCATTTTAATCGATAACTTTTCTAATAACTTTTAGAGTCTGACCATGAAGTTAAATACAATCTGGAGGTCATACTTCGACCACAAAGTGAGGCCGAAAGAGAGGGTAATGTAGGGGGCTGCATCTCATTCTAAGTAGAGTGACCATATGTACTATGATGTATGTGGGATTGGGATAGTATGAAGATAAATATAAAATAAAATATGCTTGTCGTGTAGTAAGTATTGTCCAGAAAGAGAAGTCTCATAGTTCATATGGGAACTTATACATTCTACTGACTTAAGGAGCTGGCCACTTCAGATACGTTAACGCAATAATGAGAGCAGAGAACCCCTCTAATTAGTTTACTATTTTAAACTTATTGCTAGATCCAGGCATCTGGCAGCTATTTATCGGAGGACGTCAGAGAGACAGACCAGCAAAAAAATTCAGTTAATAGGTAAAAACTGTCGAAGCCTATCGCTAATATAATAACAAAAAAGTAAAAACATTGCTTATCGCTACGGAAAACAGTAGGTAGGCGACAAACAATACATTAACGTGACGTCATTTTGCCCTATTTTCCCCCAACAGAAACTCCTGAAAATGATATAATCTATTAATTACATGATACCTGCACTGCACTGCATCAAACCTAGAACTGTAAGATATTTATTTCTTATAACTCGTTTGCATAACACCGATGAACAATTGCCAGATGTCCGCGTCTTAAAATAGGGGATAGTTAGTGTAGCAAACTAAAACTAAGTAAGTACAGGGGGTTCGTGGTTCTCACTATTGCGTCATATCTGATGTGGACAGTTCTCCGACTTTAATATGCTTAAAGGTAAATAAAGAAAACATCAATAACATCAAACAGCTCAATGGTTGACTGGAAGAGATCTCTTCCATGTACAAATATTGTATATTCTTCCTGTTGTATTTTTCTTTGTTGTACAAATGTTGTACAATAAAGTGTATTTTAACGGCCTCCTAGCTTAGTCGGTAGTGACCCTACCTATAAAGCAGGAGGTCCCGGGTTCGAACCCTGGTCAGGGTATTTATTTGTGTGTTTATCACGGATATTTGTTCCTGAGTTATGGATGTTTTCTATATGTATTTAAGTATTTATATGCATATATCTATTACATATATCGTCGTCTAGTACCCACAACACAAGCCTTATTGAGCTTACTGTGGGACTAGGTTGATTTGTGTAAGATTGTCCCATAATATTTATTTAATATTTATTTATTTATTTATTATACTGCCACTACTACAATTTTTTGTATGGCCTTGTGCCATTTTAGGACCCTTTCGAAAGGGCCTAAAAAGACCCGCTGGCCACTCCTGTCCTGTGTAAGTAATACTTAGGAACAGACCATGTACTTATGTACATTTCTGTAAAAACAACAAAACCGACCCGCAGCTTGCCGACATCATAGTCACCCTATTGTTTGACAATCTTAACTTGTTGTTAAATCGTAAAATTGAATGATTGTGGATTACCGGTGAAAGGAAAGTCTACTTTATTGTAAAGTCTCACCCCTGCACCCTTTTACACAACATATCTTGACCATTTTTAGGGTTCCGTAGTCAACTAGGAACCCTTATAGTTTCGCTTTGTCTGCCCGTCCGTCCGTCCGTCCGTCCGTCCGCGGATAATCTCAGTGACCGTTAGCACTAGAAAGCTGAAATTTGGTACTAATATGTATATCAATCACGCCGACAAAGTGGTAAAATAAAAAGTGGATTTTTTTTATTTATTAGGGTACCTCCCCTATACGTAAAGTGGGGAGTGTTTTTTTTTTTCATTTCAAGCCTAACGTGTGATATATTGTTGGATAGGTATTTAAAAATGAATAGGGGTTTCCTAAAATCATTTTTCGATAATGTAAATATTTTCGGAAATAATCGCTCCAGAAGTAAAAAAATATGCGTCCCCCCCCCTCTAACTTTTGAACCATAAGTTTTAAAAATATGAAAAAAATCTCAAAAGTAGAACTTTATAAAAACTTTCTAGGAAAATTATTTTGAACTTGATAGGATGAATAGTTTTTGAAAAAAAATTACAAAATAATTTCTGAACTAAGTTTGTAATTTAACCGCATAAGTAGGTGTTTATTGTACCTGTAATTTCTACAAAATTACAATGAAATGACGTGCTTTCAAATAAAGTAAAAACGGTGTAAATCGGTTCACGCAATAAAGAATTATTCCATAAAAATCATCTTCCATACTTTAAGCTCGCGCGCAATAGTTTACTTAATTTGCCGATAGATGTCGCTGTACGTGGAACTCTCATATCATATCCTACATGGCGGTGTTATTAACTCTTAAGTGGGGACACTTACTGTGACGGACGGAAAACTACGGAACCCTACACTGAGCGTGGCCCGACACGCTCTTGGCCGGTTTTTTTACTTAAATATGTTGTTACGAAATGTTGTTGAGCTGAGCGGCGTCATTTGAAATAATATCCGTGACATATTATGTCAGTGATGGGACTGATGGGATGGGGATACCAGACCGTATTTTAAATATTACCAAACTTACTACTGTCTGCAATATTAATTACAATTCTTTAAGCAATGAATAATATTTACGTCGTAAAAAATTCAAAGCAGCTAAAAGGGAACAAAGTATTAATTCAAATCTTGCAATAAATTATTATAAGTAGGAAGTAACTTCTAGTGTGTTACTAAAAGAAATGTAGAGAAATAAAACCACATTGGTAAGTTTCATAAGTAGCAGCATTGTGCGAGTGAGACACCGCCCCCTACATTATGCTCTCTATCGGACCGTTTTTATTACTTTTTACTAGTGACCTATGAACGACTGTTTTGCTCGGTAATAAGGTTCAACTGTGGTTAGGAAAATATAGTAAAAGTACTATCCGGATTGTCTTCTGATCCGTGAGTCTGACTAGCCAAATATTGTTGACAGATATTTACTTGTTGTATCACCAATTGTCTATGATTTAAAAAAAAAGCTAAAAGTCTGTTGTCAATTTATGTCATTCATTCAAATTGTTTACAGTTTATAAGCGGTTTATTTTAAATAATATTAAAAATTACTACACCGAGTGAGGTCCGAAAACTATTATTTAAGTTCGTAAATAATTACGACAACGTGCAAAGTTAACGTGAAGCGTGTTGTATAACGAAAAACTGCAATGTTTACAAGTCGTCAACAATTTTGTAGGTTGGTGCTCTATTAATATTTGATACTTTAAGTACTAGTTCTAACATTTGCCTATAACTTTAATTAAGTACGTGAATTTATTAATACCTAAATCTCGTAAACCGGACAAGTGTGTAAAGAAACGGATAAACTAGAAGTTCTGGAAAATATCAAAACATTGATTCCAATGTAAGGAGGTACTTTTCACTGAAAACCAATATATAGAAGAAATCTGTGGAGTGACTGGTCAGTAGTAATTTGGTATAAAAATATCTTGGCGAATCATGTCTATACAGTATGTAAACCAACCAAAACCATCCCTTAAAACTAGCGAATAGGGAACGCGAGTACATAGTTATTAAATTGTTTTTACTTGATTCTGAGCATGTTTTGGGGAATTTAATTTCTGATTGAATTTCTTTTGTTGCAGTCGGTTAATGATCTTTCTAACACCCTCACAGCTTGTGTACTTCTTTGACTTCTGACAGTTTACGCGGACTGCGCACTGTTGATATGTAACTAGGGGCACCTGGCGGCTGAGCATAACATGCGTTGCCACGCGCGACTGCATACATCGAGTCGCTCCTGAAGTATGGAGAATCGCACGATAACGTAAGTCAATCTGGCAGGACTGATCAACATTTACGTTGTTATGGCTAACGCTCGTGCGCGTTGAGTGTTGTTTCCTACGTAACAATTTGTATAATGGCGGAAATTTAAACTTCAACATGAAGTTTGACACCATTTTGTCTGGTGAAATTTTAGCGTGCTATCATGGCTGTCATTATTAAAATTGTAACCAAATAATACAAAGGCTAACAAAATATTTTTTTTTATTAAATATTTTTAGAGATCACGTAAAGAGTACTCGAATTTAAATGAAATAATGTACGGTCAACCAATTTGATTCCTAGGCCACTGTAGAACCTTGTCGCAATGACAGTTGCCCGAGTGCCTGTGGATACGTATAAACGTAACCTATTCGCTACCAAACTAGTTATTGTGACAAGGTTCTAGAGTGGCCTAGGAATCAAATTGGTTGACTGTACCATACTCATATTTCTGATCTAAACATTGACGGTTTCATTAAATGGTTCAGGTACCTTACGTGTGTAGAGAAAATCAAAAATATTTTCTAGTATCAAAACTATAATTCCTACTACACAAGGTGTGACCAGCCCAATTCTTTTTTAATTTCCCGCCAAAAATTTGTGTAATATTTCAATAGCTAGACTCTACTTATTATGTACAAAATCATTCAAAACCTCTAAAAAAACAACAAAAAAAAATTTTTTTCGGAATGGGGAAGGCACTGTCAATTTGTTTGTCTATCGTACTCTATTCATCTAAACTCGTACAAAGTTTTTTTCCTTCTTATGACCTCACAAATGCGTGGTTAATTTTTTTTTCCATTTCCACGCGGGCGCCGTGTATATTATAGCCGCGTGGACTGTGGACTCTGTCATCTAGTACGTAAAATATATCGTAATATACCGAGTTATGATATATATTTTGTTATATTCCGACTGTGACGGGCTTTATAAACTGTCATCAAAAAGGCATCGAAGCAAATACAAATTAGTTATGGTCGCAAACAAAGTGTATTGGGGGGTTCGATTGTTTCTAGATTTTCTAGTTACTTCAATTTTCATTTTGGTTCCATTAAAACATTTCTAATTTCGCGCCTTTTACATTTTATTATAGCGAGGGAAAATGGTTTCCAGACTTAAGCAAAGAGAAGGATAGAGTTCATTTTCAACCGACTTCAAGATTTCGAAGGAGGAGGTTATCAATTCGTCGGGATCTTTGTTTTTGCTATTTTTATTTTTTTATTTTTATGTATGTATATTTAAAAAAGTAATCTTCCAAATCGGTCCAGCCGTCTTCGAATAATCGGTGACGATTATTCGAAGACGGCTGGACCGATTTGGAAAATTACTTTTTTGTTTGAAAGAGTATACTTCACAGTTGGTCCCATTGTAACCATGTCAGGATCTGATGATGATATCCTGGAGGAATCGAGGGAACTCTTCAACTATTATAGGCACACCTATGGTGATTTGAGTATTTTTTACAGCAGATCGAGCATTTGGTGTTGGAAAGGTGGATGCTTAGTGAAGTCGGTTCTTTTTTGTTTAAACTTATTATAATGAAACCTTTGTAGTTGACCACCTTATAACTACAATTCTGGCTCTACGTACAGTCAAAAGAAAATCTAAATTGCCTTTTTTTTTCTCTCGAATGGCTAAAATGCCTTGAAAAGTTAATAAAGAAAAATAATAACATGTTTCTTTTTAGCTTTAATGGCGGTATATGAATTACATACAATACATGTTTTGTAAACTTAATTCGCGACGTATACTTTTGTATTCATTTTATAATGTATTATAATTAATAAAATAATACATTTCAATCAGTCAAACAACTTAACTAAGGTAATAAACAGTAATATTATAATTAATTAAATAAAAACCACCGTGTTGAAATAATGAGGCGTATAACTTTCATGATTGTCTATGACCTAATGTACAAATTTTGTATTGGCACCTATAAAATTTTCATGACATCGTATTTAAATAAATAAATGATATTCAAGGTATGCTAGAAGTTTTTCTAAAAATTGTTTTTCATTAATAAAACGCACAAATGACAGGAACCATAGACTAACTTGCAACACAATTGACAACAGCAAGAAAGGCTTTCCGGTTGTAGTTCTCCGCTCCGCGTGCCCATTGATTGGCTTACGGATTTGTGGTGTTGTGGTGGAATATTCCCATGGAAAAATAGTGTTCCTCGTTTTTAATTTCTGATTTAAATTAATTATGTGTTGTTTTACACGGTATTTAATGACAAACTAATTACATCACTCGAACTATGATAACTAAAATGCAAACTCAAGCTAACGTCTCGGTGCCTCAATCTGTCACGACACAGCCCCAGCAAATAGTCGGTGTCCCTGCAAATGCCGTAATATTGAAGATGTCCGACATCCAGCAAATATCTACAGTCGGTAAGTACGCGTGTACATAACATCTCGGATTACAGAAATCTTTAAATAGCCGTCCTTTTTCGTGGGAATTTTCTTGAACAAAGCGTCTTAAGATTTTTTTCATCTTTAGGTCTCCTAGAGCTTGCGCACCGGGAGTACCAGGCGGGTGATTACGAGAGCGCGGAGCTGCACTGCATGCAGCTCTGGCGGCAGGACAGCTCCAACACGGGCGTGCTGCTGCTACTCTCGTCCATCCACTTCCAGTGCCGGCGGCTGGACAAGTCTGCGCACTTCTCTACCCTGGCTATCAAGCAAAACCCGCTGTTGGCAGAAGCCTACAGGTATGAAGTTGTTCTTTTGGCTTTGTATGATTTCTTTACTATAAATAAAAGGTCTTATTTTATTATATTCTTATTGATACATTTTGCAAGTTGGGTTTGTAAGTTGCAAGGTCGACATGTAGTGCAATTTAAGTATAAGGCTGTGACTCAACTGGAGCACTGAATAGTAGTAATGTGAGAGGAATAATTTCTTTATACTTCTCTTGCAAAAACAACAGATAAAACCACAGGCTGCCTTGTTTCTAAACAATCTTTATTCATCTCCTTGAATCTCAGTTATTTAATGTTTAGTGCTTTTATTTACACTTCACAGAATCTATAATGAACATCTTAAAGATATTTATCAAGATATTTCAAACTTAGGCAGCTGATATTTGAGTTCTTAATAGGTATGCATTTTCAAGTCAAGGGTACATCATTGTTGGCTGTCAAAAAGGTGTTACTGCCATAAAAATAATTGAGAAATAAACTATTAACAACCGACAATGTATTTTTGACTTGAAATCGTCATAATATTACTGTTTTGAAAAAATAAGTCCCGCCGAGTTTCTTGCCGGTCATAAATAATACTTCTCGGGTCAGAGGTGTAGGGTTAGAACCGGTGGTAGTTTTTTTTCTCTCTCTGATGTCCATAAGTGCATTGTAATGTGCCTAAATTGAAGAATAAATATCTTTTATCTTTTTTTTTTATCTTTTATCATATATAATCTGCTTTGAATTATGCCTAGCCTGAATATAATACTAATGTCATAAACACAATGTCATATAATTGGGCAAATTCCTTGGCCAAATAATTTGGCACTAGCATGACATTAAAAATTGGGACATTTTTGCTGGCAATGCCTAATATTAGTAAACAGCTAATTTTAGCACTGCAAATTGATTAAGTGTATTATATTTGACCTTTGTCCACAGTCCTAATGCTAACTACAATGGCATTTATTTTGTTTAATATGATTTTAACCATTGTAATCATCGGAATTTGTGTTTATGAACTTAACAATGAAAGGGTTACTTGGCTGAAAGATGAAAGGCTGTTACTTTGTGTGTTTGTGCTTTCCAACAAATTTTCCCATTTTCACTCAAATGACTGACATTTTTATTATTCGTCTATTTTTGTCATTTAGCAACCTCGGAAACGTTTTCAAAGAGCGTGGCCAATTGCAAGAGGCCCTTGAGAACTACAGGCATGCTGTCAGACTGAAGCCAGACTTCATTGATGGCTACATCAATCTGGCGGCGGCCCTGGTGGCGGCCGGGGACATGGAGCAGGCTGTGCAGGCCTACGTCACGGCACTACAGTATAATCCTGTAAGTTATAGGTTACAATGACTGAAGAACTACAGGCACGCTGTCAGACTGAAGCCAGACTTCATTGATGGCTACATCAATCTGGCGGCAGCCCTGGTGGCGGCCGGAGACATGGAGCAGGCCGTGCAGGCCTACGTCACGGCACTACAGTATAATCCTGTAAGTTATAGTTTACAATGACTGAAGAACTACAGGCACGCTGTCAGACTGAAGCCAGACTTCATTGATGGCTACATCAGCCTGGCGGCGGCCGGGGACATGGAGCAGGCCATGCAGGCCTATGTTACGGCACTACAGTATAATCCTGTAAGTTATAGTTTACAATGACTGAAGAACTACAGGCACGCTGTCAGACTGAAGCCAGACTTCATTGATGGCTACATCAATCTGGTGGCGGCCCTGGTGGCGGCCGGAGACATGGAGCAGGCCGTGCAGGCCTACGTCACGGCACTACAGTATAATCCTGTAAGTTATAGTTTACAATGACTGAATAACTACAGGCATGCTGTCAGACTGAAGCCAGACTTCATTGATGGCTACATCAACCTGGCGGCGGCCCTGGTGGCGGCCGGGGACATGGAGCAGGCCGTGCAGGCCTACGTCACGGCACTACAGTATAATCCTGTAAGTTAAAAATTACAATGACTGAAGAACTACAGGCACGCTGTCAGACTGAAGCCAGACTTCATAAATGGCTACATCAACCTGGTGGCGGCCCTGGTGGCGGCTGGGGACATGGAGCAGGCCGTTCAGGCCTGCGTCACGGCACTACAGCATAATCCTGTAAGTTATAGGTTACAATGACTGAAGAACTACAGACAAGCCAGACTTCATAGATGGCTACATCAACCTGGTGGCGGCCGGGGTCATGTAGCAGGCCATGTAGACCTATGTCACGGCACTACAGTATGATCCTGTAAGTTACAATGACTGGAGAACTACAGACACGCCGTTAGACTGAAGCCAGACTTCATTGATGGCTACATCAATCTTTTGACACAGCTTGCTATACAAATTGGCGTCGGTGGTGGTTCGAAAACAGTAAACGTCTTAGAGTAAAAATTACTGGTATAGAAAAGGCTCTTGGTACCAAATGGCGCACGAAAATACTTATTAAAAAAAGGGGTACAAAAAGGGGTAAAAAGGGGGGGGCACTAGAAGGAAGATACTGGCTGGGAGTCCCCCCTCTCTAAAATCAGAACTCCACAAATGACTAGGGTCTCTACTGGGACCTGGATACCTTCTCCTCATAGGCCTCATAGAATGAAATACCAAAATAATTAAAGAGTCATACATAACTTATGACGAGGGAGACGTTGGGAATGAAACAATTAAAACTATGCACATGTATGCTCTGAATTCTACCTCTATAAATTTTAATAATAATAAAGACCAACGTCATTTAAAAGTCGTTTCAAAAGGAACGGAATTAAACGCGAAGGGGGAATCGCCCCTTCCCTTCCCTATTCACAAAGGTTTGTACTTGAATATAAGCTTGTAGGTATTATAAAAAGACCCTTAGGACCATATCAACTATGCGTTATTGTATGTAGGTCTTATACTGGTTCGTAAATAATAATAAATGAGTAAAAGCTTTATGAATATCCACTGTACTATCGGGTTCAGAATTGCATGGCCAATTTATGAATGAATTCATTGATAAATTGACCATGCAATTTTGAACCCGATGGTACATTATAAGGAGGGACGTTAAAAACCGACCAACCGTTACTTTGAATGATCAGGCCTCGAACTACGACGTTAAATTAAAGATTTAAATAAATTCACGCATCTATGGAAAGGACATTAAAATAATTTAGGATTATATGATTTTCTTAAGACTATCTATTTACTTGGGGTTTTCATAATTTACCTATGGCTTTAAAAGTTGTCGCCAGATACCAACATCACCTGAGGATTAACTGGAGGGGTTATTCATGACCGTCTTTCAAATCTATTATCAACCGACTTCAAGATTTCGAAGGAGGTTATCAATTCGTCGGGATCTTTGTTTTTGCTATTTTTTTTTTTTTTTTTTTTTTTTTTTATGTATGTTCACCGATTATTCGAAGACGGCTGGACCGATTTGGAAAATTCTTTCTTTGTTTGACAGCGTATACTTCACAGTTGGTCCCATTGTAACCATGTCAGGATACTCAGGATCTGATGATGGGATCCTGGAGAAATCGAGGGAACTCTTCAACTATTATAGGCACACCTATAGTGATTTGAGTATTTTTTACAGCAGCTCGAGCATTTGCTGTTGGAAAGGTGGATGCTAAGTGAAGTCGGTTCTTTTTTGTTTAAAATTATTTTAGGATTATAATCGTTTGTCCTATCCGTCATTTTGATATTTATGTATTTCAGAAAAAAAAAAATTGTGTATTTAAAAAATTTAAATGACGGGATATTATGGAAAAGTGTACAAAAGGAGCTCGCGGTGAGCACACGAAACTTTCTAAATGATATATTGACGTCCCTGCTACTACACTGAATAACAATTAAAACACGGCTCTGTGCATGAAAATAATTGTTTTCATTGCTATAAAATTAAATGTTTATCAAATCGAAGGGTAATCGAAGGGTTAGCTGTTAAAAGTATCTGCCCTTCTATGAAGCGTTACTGACGATCATGTAATCATTCTAATCAACTACACTGTTGTTTACGATGATAAGGATCGTTGAGTAACCTTGGCAACGTATCTGACCGACTCATTAATGTTACTCGCATGTCGCTGTCAGTCGCATTCAGTGCTGCCAACAGTGAGGCGAAATGTTGCTAAAGTATATCTATCTCTAATGCTCGATCCACACATTAGGCCAACGTCGGCGAATCTAAGAAACACAGCTATACGGCGGAACGAGATCGTAATAGCGCTTGCTCCCTAATGCATAAGTCGCATAACTGCGTCCCTTAGGTTGGCCTACGTTCGCCCAATGTGTGGATCGGGCATGACCTTAGCGTTAACCCTGATTGTCTCCAGCCACGGCTTCAGAACCTAGGGCACCAGAGGCGTATTTTGAAATTTGGCGCCTTGGGCCATAAGGACCTTATGGTCCGGTACCTGACATAGGGTCCGTTTCCGACTTTCCTCTTTTACTTTGTGAAGCTTTCACTATCCTCTTTTAGAAGAACAATGTGTTTTGGCCATGTGTTTTGGTCACCAATGGACCAGTATGTGCGAGTTCTGATTACATACTGTTGATACGGAGGTCGAGGTCTTGTTATACTACGGACATACGTTCTGTCGTTTCGTGAATTATCTGTAGAGGAAACCGCCTATACAGGCGGTGCTGTAAACAATTGTACTTTTCCATATGATACTCCGATGCGTCATTTGTCATTTTAGTGATATCCAGTGCCGAAATGTTGTTAGTAGCATTTTTTATTATTAGTACTTTTGTGACCATTGTATGCGTAATTTAGCACATTGATGGATTCGAGATGTTTCCCATCGTTGGAATATTTATGAAATTTTATTTCGAAAAATTGCGATTTCGACGAGAAAATAACCTATAGTTTTTACTTTATTTTGTTTCTGGCAGGGTTATGCTTATGATACAAATGAATATCTAGATTTATTAACAATCTCGAAGCTTCATATTAAGTGCAACTTGAAAAGCCTTGGGCCGTGAATAAATTAAGAAACAAAATGGCTTCCCCCCGTCGGGCTCTACGCTACCCCGGAAACGCGGCATCCTGACACCTTTACACTATATAGAACGAGCGCACGCGATCATATTGCAGTGGCCAATGCACAAGGCAAATTAACCCGAGTATGCACGTAGGTTGATTCATTAAACTGCATTCTGGTCTCATCCGATGATCAGCGTTCAGCAGTGGGTGGTCCCTACCTGTTTTATTTTTTATCATATCACGTAAAAACTAAATTATCTGTGGTTTTATATTACTCTAGATATATTTTTACCGAGAAAAGACATGTGTTTTTAACTTATGCGTCGAGTAGCTTGTCTTTCGGTGTTCTATACATTTTGGGGAGTGCGCACAAGAACTTCATGACCTGATTCCACCTTCCCCTTTCCATCATCGGTCTACCAGGCGCGGGGAGCGAATGCATCCGTTCGTTGTTAGCGTTCCCTTTGTCCGCACGAAACGATTTGCTTCGTCTTTTTTGGTGCGGACTGGCAAGGAATGGAATGCGCTCCCGCCATCTGTATTCCATGACAAATACGATCTCGGTATCTTTAAAGCAAGAGTGAATAGGCTACTACTGAACCGGTGAGCTCCATATTAGTCTCTGTTTTCACTTTCCATCAGGTGAGACTAGGGCCAATCCCTGGTCAGTCCCATAAGAAAAATAAAATAAAAACTTTCCTTCAGCATCTAGTATCAAAACTGACCCTCACTCTACGCATAAAAAGAACCCCATCATCAGCACATCTAGAAAACTCATTTAATTATATTACACATTGATATGTGTATAGTATCATTAGTATCTTACGTCATACCGTAAACGCGTTAATTTACATACAATAACAGCTGTCGATGTGATTTATCAACAACTGCCATAAAGGAGTAGGAAGTGTTTCTTTGCCTGTGTTTTGCGTGTGTATGTTATGACTGTTATGAGACTAATTTGTCTTCTATGGGCCAATTTTAATAGGTAGTTATTTTTCTATTTATTACAATTAAACGTACGTTTTCTTTTTTAACTCAAGTCTGCTAAATGTATTAATAGTAAACTTTCGTGAGATGAGACATACTTACACTATAAAATATAACGGTTATATTCACGTCACTTGAGTCACTTTCTTTCTTCTTCTTTCTTTCTAACCGTTATATTTTATAGTGTCCGCTAAATGTGTTGCACATTATTGATATTAAAAACATCCCAAGTAACAAAAGCTTCTATAACTAAGGCCTTTTATCACCAATCAGTGATATAGGAGGCCTATAATGGTAACCATTGTGACTGCTTGTACTATAAAGGTTTTTAATAGAGCGTTTTGGTTCTATAAATTAAAGAGCAATTTAGTTCTATAAGTTAGCTCTTAGAACGCTCAAAGAACCATAAAAAAGAATCTTTAAAGTGTTGCACTGTAATAGATTTGCAAAAAGCGATTATAGTACTATTTAATACTATAGACACTTTACTGACACTTTTATGTACCTATTATGCACTAATAATGTGTCGAATTAACTTTTATAGTACTAGTATTGTTACAGTATCGCAAACACTATTACAGGATAAATCTGCACTATAAAAGGACTTTGCACGACCATTACATAACGTTTTTGCTTTTTAAATGCTCCCTCAACATCGCTATAGGGCTACCCAAATCCATTAAAATATGGCTGCCGTTTACTGAAAGTGATAGCACATTAGCAGCACGACTGGAGCCCATGTGTACTATAGCAGCCACAGTCGGGACAAGTCCTAATTTTATTAATTAAAATTTAATTAAAACAATAAAATTATGAAGGCGCATTGTCAAATTTGAAATCAGCATAATGATTTTGTCAATACAATTATTTTCGCAAGTGCAAGTACCGGCAGAATTACGGTTCACGAATGTTTTTTAGTATGTACCTTTATATGTCACTTTAAGGAACTAAAGGGACATGGCGAATGACTTACAAATATATTTGTTTAATTTCTTGTGAAATAACCTCACGACGACGACAGCACACAACACGAGGCTTTTGGTGATAAAAAAGATCACTGGAATCGTTTACGGCGCAAATTAGCACTATAAACATGGTTTGGTTACTTTAATAGTTCCTAATTGTGACATAAACATTGCAGACATTTCAATTATAGAGCTGATTTATCACAGTGAGAGCCTTTATGTAATGTTTATAGAATAAATCAGTGATAAAACTAGGGCCTATTTGGGGTTAGGTAAAGGTTTACGACACCGTTATAGTGCTAATCATGAACACTAAGTAGCACGTTCTAAAATGTTCTCAGGACTTTTATAGTGCCAAATTTTGCTACTTGGGATATCTTCAATAGTAAGCGATACTGTCTGAGGTAATGGTAGGTACAATACTCACCTATAGATACTTCTAGATAACGAGTATGTTACATTGTATTGGCAGCAGATAAAGGAATTACACATTCATGATTACAGTGGCAAAGACATTTCGAGGGCCAGGACCATAGAATAGCATAGGATCTTTTTTTCTACTGTGCTGTTTTTTTTGAGGTGTGCAATAAAGCATTTATTTATTCATTCATTCATAGGCATTGTTATAACACTGACGAAACCGCACATTGAGGCTAGCTTCACATAAGATGCGGTTTCCTCAGTGCGAGCGAGACATTTCTATCATGTATAGATTGCTCGCACACCGGCGGAGCGGCACCCAGAAACCGCAGTGATAACCGCCTGATATGCCCTCATTGTCAAGGTCACTCCCTATAGTATGTACCTATGTACACAGCGATAATTTAGACAATCTATACAAATATGTGCGTAGCCGATAACGTTTATACGGTAAACATGAATGGGTTGTCTTCACGGTCAGCAGCAAAAGTAGTTGAGCGGGCGAGGTGTTTAACCTTCTGACCGCCAAGCATTGAACAAAAATGACGCGCCACCGACGCCACGTAATCGCGTTTTCTCAAGCGAAATTGAACTTTGCGGAACCCGCGTAGGTCCCTATTGCATTACAAAGCCTGTCGGCTGTAGCCGTCGTTGGCGTCCATGGCACAACTTTTTGATGTCGGCCACAGCCGACTGTGGCGGTCAATAGGTTAAAATGGGCTAAAAACGACTTTGAGCTACTTCGACTGTTCAAGGCTTAGGCAGCGTTTCCACCAGAGAGGAGCGAGGATGCGTTTCGAGGAATGTGTTTGTTATCCTTTTGAACGCTTTCTCTCTCGCGTCAAGACGTGGCCTACACGCCAATATCTCTACTAGTAAATAACGAATATAAACCTTATCTGTCAGCAGGACAATTGCTTTGACAGCGTCCGCCATAGCCACTTTAGTGGTCGTTGGCGTGGCAGGCACGACAGCACACGACCGATTTAGTGGCTCTTGGCGTTCAAAAGATTAAGCACCAATAGAATCACTTGATTTGTTTATCCTCGCACAGCGCAGCTCTAGGATTGGTTCTTAAGAGGCTGACAACACCCGATTACCTTCAAGTTGACTTTACTTAAACAGTGTTTTAGCTGTAACTCCTTGTTTTGAGAAATATATGAGATATATGTAAAAAAGACGAAATCGGCTCGATAGAAAATAATTCCAAAGTTACATCTTAAAATTTGCTTTAAACAGTCGTATGTCTTTAGTTTCTTGACTTATACGTCTGTAACTAAGGACAAAATTCCACCGCACTAATACTAAAAACTTCGTTGTTTTATATTTCTCAATTAATGCGTAGTTTTTTTTTTTAATTCATCATTTTGCTAAATTTGCAATGAGCTCCCATACTAATCGTAACACAAGTGTTTCTCTTTGACTCGCGCTGAAAAAGATAAGGGAGGGAATTTAGCTGTTGTCAGCCTCTTAACAAACACATTCCTCGCCACGCATCCACGCTCATCTCTGGTGGAAACGCAGCCTTACGGTAGAATTTATAATTGTATGGAGTGACTTGACAAGTCAACAAACACAAATGTTGCCGCAAGTCGGCCAGTGCTGTTCTTATCGATATTTTTATTTATTTATTAAGAGTTCTACAAACGCCGCGACTTGGTTGCGATTTTGTCGCTGCAACTTGATTAAGACTTAAAGCCCCGTTACACCATCGTTATTCAACATTAAATACAGAATGCGGTAACATGATGACGACAATATTTGTTTACGTTGCTTGTGCGAAGTAATTATTATTTGTTGATAAAATAGAGATACAGTTTGGTCCGATCATTTCCCGTTATGTTTACGAATTAACTTAGGTGTAATTCGACCGAAAAATTATCCTTACTTGTATGAGTGTAATAATATAATAATTTTAAGGTTAAATGCGGGCACAGGAGTGCTTATCAAATTAGTCGGTACAAAATGCTTTGCACTGATTATTTAAAATCAATTGACTTTCCGAAAGAATTGCGTGATTGCTGTAGATCTGGATTTTGTATGAATGATGAATATAAAAATATTATCTCTCGTTTATATTTGAGTATCGTGGCGGCTCTCAGACGGGCTGCTCTGCTATGTTACCGTAACAAACGTCCGATAAGAAAAAACAAGAAGTGTGTTATTGGATGGAACAGGCACGTTTTGGCCACATTTGCATAGAGTGCTCGCCATGTTCTTTTCGCCTTGTCTTCGCTACTCATACTTGCCTTTAGTGCTAATGAGAACTATTTTGGTGCCCATAATTAAGAGTAAGGTAGGGGATATATCGGATAGAAATATCTATAGGCCTATATCCTTGTGACTTGGTGACTACTCTGGCTAAGGTGCTTGACGGCTTGCTTAATATTCAGTTGGACAAATATCTGACACTTCACGACAATCAGTTCGGTTTCAAACCCGGACTATCCACTTAGTCTGCCATACCGAAACTACAACAAAATAAATCTTATTGGGAAATATTTATAATAATAAAACTCAATAACTGCCTACTTAAAAACATTATCTACTTACGGGGCTACTATGAAAGATTTTATGTAATTTGCGTCCCTCTCGCACCTAAGTAAATAACCCACGTGTGAGAGGGATGCAAACGACATGAAGGCTTTAGTATACACAATATCTCTCTCTGCCTTCAGATCTGTACTTCCTTATTAAGTCTAGGTAGATTACTCTTTTAAGTCTAACGTAGTCTTTTTCCATCAGCATTTTTCTATTATTAGTAATTTCCTTGAATAGAAAACTCATTTGGCGAAATATTCTTCTTAGTGTAAAATCACATCCTTTAAAATTCATCGTTTCTATTAATTTGGAGTTTAGTGATTTTATTGTAGGGACTTGTTTATAAATGATATGAAAGTTATTTATAACTTTTCGTCGTATCACTGCATAATATCGATGGCGGAGTGTGCCATGGTCAAATTAATTAGTAAATGGACCTTTCCTTTCATGACGCTCCTAACCAATTCCAATAATTTTATACAAATTGCATTTTTATTTCTCAGCGGCAACTTATTTCAAAACTATAGTCTAATTTGAATATTGTTGCATTTCAGGGTTTTACTAATTTCAATTTGGTAACGTTTATGGATCCTTTAAATGGAATATTATTGGTAGTGTTTAGTACAACATTACACTTTTCGATACTTTTTATCGACATATACCCATGACTATTTAATTTTCGCTATTCCAGGCAACATTTTAACTGTCAGTCATGTGTCAAGTCACTTTTTATAATTAGAAATTCAACCGTAGTCTTGGTACTACCCCTATGATGATCGCCTTACTCGCTTATTAGCCTTAGTAACGTGGAATGGCACTAATGACAGTGTGAACACGCTTGGTTACCTGAAATTGGTGGGATTGTAGCCAAGATGGCAAAAACGGAACCCCAGTAGTTTCGTCATTTCCGTCTGTCCGTCCGTCCTTTCGTCCTTATGTCACAGGCATTTTACTCGAAAAATATAAAACGTATGTTAATACAATTTTAACATAAGATAAGATGTATTTTATATGCCGCTATTTATTTGCTAATAAAAATGCTAAAAAAAAATGTTATATTTTATAGTGATAGTATGTCTCACGAAAGTTTAAATTTAATAAAAAAATGTTCATACATGTAACTATTTGTCAAAACTTTTATTACGAGTACTAGGCTGAGGTGGTAGACGTAAACACATGTTGAAGACTTTGTTTATTTTAATTATATTCATCTAGCGTGGCCCAGACGCCGCAGCCTTGGTGGCAACTGATTGTAAATTTATTTTACGAGTTATTGATTACATTGAGTTTTAATTGCAATACTCCATAGTCCATACTTACTAGAAGATTCCCAGCTTTTATACAGTTTGCCCCAACTGTTAACTAAATACATAGTTGTACAATTTCATTCTGATTATAAATAAATAAATAAAATTAATATTATACGACAATCTTACACAAATCGATCTAGGCCCACAGTAAGCTCAATAAGGCTTGTGTTTTAAATACATAGTTGTACAATTTCATTCTGATTATAAATAAATAAATAAAATTAATATTATACGACAATCTTACACAAATCGATCTAGGCCCACAGTAAGCTCAATAAGGCTTGTGTTTTGGGTACCAGACGACGCTATACAGGATGATTAATGAGACGTGAGCAGGCTTAACACTACGGATTCAGTAAATAATAAGCTATTGTTTGATATCAGTATTAGCGTGATAAGGGCAACAAATTTTTTTTCATTAAAAATAAAACGTTTAAAATTATTTACGACACGCATGGTCACTCTACAATTAGAATACTCCGTCGAGTACTGATGTTAGAATATTCTCTTGCTTTTCTGTGATATGTGTCAAATTGATGTCTGGTTACTTTGGAAACATTTCACTTAACTTGACAATTTTTTTTTCATAATCAAAGTGTTGTCATGATTGTTACAGAGGTTTTATCTTTATTGATTTGTTTATGTAGGGTGACCATGATTACAGAGAACAAAATTTCGACGAAACAAAAAGGTAAAAAAAATTGAAAGGCGCTATTGTTTCACTTAAAAATGATGGCGGCCGATTCATTATCGTTAACTAAGTGTGTAGGGTTGTTCCTGCTCACGTCTCATGAATCACCCTGTATATAATAGATAAATATTGATAAATACTTTAATACATAGAAAACATCCATTATGAGTTTGAAAATAGAATATGCCTACACCTTCCTAAGACAGTAGAATGTAGATAAATACGCGCTTCTAAAACCTAGCGAATTAACTCGTAACCTTAGTTAGCCTACTGTAGTTAAATTAAAACTTTAATAGCTAAATGCAGCCGCAGCTATGTAGCATTGCATCGTATTCCGTGCAATAATATTATGTTAATGAGTTGCGTAACGGCTGATGTATGCGCCATGCATTACACTGGCTACACGGCTTTGTAGTTAGTTACCACAATCCCTGCGGTTTACTGGTATGGGCCTTTTATTGACTTTGCGTCGGGTTCCAAATTATTTCAAAAATATTATGTAGTTTTGATGAGGTATAATTTACCATGCAAGGACAAAAAGGTGTTGGTTTCAAATATTGATTGGTCCTAATTCGTTTTGGGTTTGTTTTTTTTTCGTCACAGGTAGAATTCAGGTACTCGCTTGATACTCTTTTCAACCGACTTCAAGATTTCGAAGGAGGCGGTTATTAATTCGTCGGGATCTTTGTTTTTGCTTTTATTTTATTTTGTGTACACCGATTATTCGAAGACGGCTGGACCGATTTGGAATATTCTTTTTTTGTTTGAAAGAGTATACTTTACAGTTGGTCCCATTGTCACCAGGTCAGGATCTGATGATGGGATCTCGGAGAAATCGAAGGAACTCTTCAACTATTATAGGCACACCTATAGTGATTTGAGTATTTTTTACAGCAGCTCGAGGAATTGCTTTTGTAAAGTTGGAGGCTAAGTGAAGTCGGTCCTTTTTTGTTTAAAATTATTTGCTATACAAATTATTTGTATTGTTGTGAGTATAATATTATGATATTGTGTTCAAATTGTTATTATATTGTCTCCAAATATCGATTCGGGTGACGGTTTCTTAAACTATACTGTAAAACTATGCAAAATAAATGTTTTAAACACGAAAAAGATAATTTACTCAATCATCTGCAGTTACCAATTTAGCGAGAACTTCAATTACATTTTACGAGCTCTATCTATCGTTGAATGTTAACAAAAGAATAACGTCCCGTGAGGCTACCACGACTGAGCAAACGTCTAGCGTAAATCCAATTTCAGAACTCAACGCGACACAATCCCAGTAAATCTCCGAGATTGCAAACTAAGATTTATTATGTCTTTGCAGGACCTGTACTGCGTCAGGAGCGACCTGGGAAATTTGCTCAAGGCGCTGGGCCGCCTGGACGAGGCGAAGGTAAGCGCAATATTGCTCTCGACATTGGTTTGCTCAAGTAAACAGGATTCATTTTATATTTCCTTTGAGGTATATTAAATTAGCGTGCTTCTCTGTTGGCCCTGCGTCTTTTGCTATTGCGTAATTTCAGCACAGCGTAACTTTGAATTTTATAACGGTTTAAATAATGCGACTTTATGATTTTTGTAGATGCGAGTTTTTGTTTAAACCGTTAGTGTGAGCGAAGTGGTAAACACATGTTTCAAGAGATGCCAGATATAATTAATTTAAAGCATATATTTTCAGAACTCAAGAGTTTATTATCATTGCTAAGTATTTTGTATATACTTTGGGCATGAAATTAAAAGTATAATTATATTTTTATCTCGTTAATTCCGTATCTGGCAACTTTGCCCAAATTGCGTCGAGTCCAATCTGTTAGCAACTTCGTTACACACACAACCGAGAGTCACATAATATCATACGACCGCAAAGGTAAATGATATTTTGCGACAGCGTCAAAGCATAAAGCACAACCGTAATAGTCCACACAAATAAGATTTAGTTTCCCCATTTCGTTAATTGCAATTTGTGGTGTGAATTTTGGAGCTCCGATTTTGTGTAACGCAATATTTGTGTGGCATATTAACGTATGAGCGGAGAGCGCGCTAATGTCCATGCACGAATATACGATCATTGATACTAATATCCTGTTTTCTTCAATTTAAATATAATTTAATAAGGCCACGTTCACATTAAGCTTACAGTCTGTGGCATAGTTAAAACGCTCCATTATTAAGTTTAAGACAAACTGTTTGGCGTAAGCCGCCAACTATGAGCCTAATGTGTACGCGCCCTATTAGTGCTTGTAGAGACTATACATTGCATTAAGGATCAAGGAAGGCAGTAGTTCATTAGTGGTTGACGTAGCAGTTTTCTTTATTTGTCACCCACCTCACGCCTGCCGAGGCAGCGGAGCTCGCTGTGATCCTTCATATACATTTGATTTCCAATAATATGTGTAAGACGACAATCCGGTGAAATAGTTTGACTCAAAATCGACTAATTTCTATTATTATATTTTCACAAGGTGTTGTCTGGTAAGACAGTAGGTGTGCTGGGTGCTGTATCTAGCTGTTGGCACATTACGGTTGGTAACGTCTGGTCGCCGCGCTCCACCGTACGTTTTCGCTGCAGGTAAAGTGCACCGGTAGGGAAGACAAAACTTTCCGTCAGGTCCGTCTCTTCATGTCGTCATCATCCCATCGGCTAGGAAGTGGAAGCGTATCGAGACACGAACGATTTTCGCTTGTTTTTTTTTCGGTCGCGTTCATATTTGACGTCGGATGGTCGTTTGCATTTCCTACTGATCGTGTGGCATTCGGCGTAGTTGATTTAGTGTGCGAATTGCGTAACTTTTTTTTGGTCGGGTTTGGTGTTGGGTCGACTGGAGTCCCGTGGACCAAGATAGACGCAGCAAGTGTATTTCTACCATCGTTACGTACAGTCTAAAAGGGATCTTTAATATCTTTATAATGCTTTGCGTCGTCTAATTTGGTCTATGGGCGGTCCGACCAGGCATCACCCGATTTTGTAACTCGATATTTGGCGTAACGGACATTTCAAACCATCACTTGCTGTTTTGTCGTTGAAATAATAACGTGTTGTATTTCCGTGTGTGTAGGCTTGTTACTTGAAGGCTATCGAAACCAGGCCGGACTTCGCAGTGGCTTGGAGTAACTTGGGATGTGTATTTAACGCGCAAAGCGAGATCTGGTTGGCCATCCATCACTTTGAAAAGGCGGTGGCCTTGGATCCCAACTTTTTGGACGCTTACATTAACTTGGGTAATGTTCTCAAGGAAGCAAGAATTTTTGACAGGTAAGAATATTTTGTCTTATTTTTACCATTATCGAGTAAAATGTGTTAAAAAGACTGTTTAATTGCATTTATATTAATTCATTATGACACCCGAAAATGCCGTATATTTTGCCTGGTGACGGTACTTCTTTTTAGTATACGTAGGTATTCAACTAATAATTCCTTTTTAGGGCCGTAGCTGCCTATCTACGTGCTTTAAACCTATCACCAAACAACGCCGTTGTTCACGGTAACTTAGCCTGCGTTTACTACGAGCAGGGCCTGATAGACCTGGCCGTAGACACGTACAGAAGGGCCATAGAGCTCCAACCCAACTTCCCTGACGCTTATTGCAACTTGGCTAACGCTTTGAAAGAAAAAGGCCAAGTAGCTGATGCCGAAGAGTGCTATAATACTGCTCTTCGTCTCTGTCCGTCACACGCAGATTCTCTCAACAATTTGGCTAATATCAAACGCGAGCAAGGCTATATCGAGGAAGCAACACGTCTGTATCTGAAGGCATTAGAAGTCTTCCCAGAATTCGCGGCTGCCCACAGCAATTTAGCTTCAGTGCTTCAACAACAGGGCAAGCTCAATGAAGCCCTCATGCATTACAAGGAGGCTATCCGCATCCAGCCAACATTTGCGGATGCCTACAGCAATATGGGTAACACCCTCAAAGAAATGCAGGATGTCGCTGGTGCGCTTCAGTGCTACACCAGAGCTATTCAGATCAACCCAGCCTTTGCTGACGCTCACAGCAACCTCGCGAGCATTCACAAAGATTCAGGAAACATTCCGGAAGCTATACAGTCCTATAGAACCGCCTTAAAGCTGAAACCTGACTTCCCTGATGCGTATTGCAATCTTGCTCACTGCTTACAAATTGTATGTGACTGGACCGACTATGAAGCCCGAATGAAGAAATTAGTCAGCATTGTTGCTGAACAATTAGACAAGAACAGGCTTCCCTCAGTCCATCCGCATCATTCGATGCTGTATCCATTGACACATGACTTCAGAAAGGCCATAGCCGCTCGCCACGCTAATCTATGCCTAGAGAAAGTCCAAGTGCTACACAAGCCTCCGTATAAATTCCCTCGCGATCTCCAAGGTCGTTTACGTATAGGCTACGTAAGCAGCGATTTTGGAAACCATCCTACATCGCATCTGATGCAGTCCGTGCCTGGTTTACACGATCGTAACAAGGTTGAGATCTTCTGTTACGCTCTGAGCACTGATGATGGTACAACATTCCGTTCAAAGATCGCCAGAGAGGCTGAACATTTCATAGATCTGTCCCAGATGCCTTGCAACGGAAAGGCAGCTGATAAAATCTACGCTGACGGTATCCATATCTTAGTAAACATGAACGGTTACACCAAAGGAGCTAGGAACGAGATATTCGCACTAAGACCAGCGCCTGTCCAAGTTATGTGGTTAGGTTACCCTGGCACTAGTGGAGCTAGCTACATGGACTATCTTGTAACTGACGCCGTCACATCTCCATTGGAACTAGCCAGTCAATACAGTGAAAAACTCGCATACATGCCTAATACATACTTCGTTGGAGATCATAAGCAAATGTTCCCGCATCTGCAAGAACGTTTAATCTTGAGCGATAAAATCAAATCTCACAACAACCTGGGCAACTTAGCGGACAACGTTGCAGTCATCAATGCCACAGATCTGTCACCGTTGGTGGAGAATACAGATATTAAGGAGATCAAGGAAGTGGTGAGGGCTGCTCGACCGGTGGAGATTTCGCTGAAGGTAGCCGAATTACCGACGACCACGCCTATTGAGACTATGATTGCTTCCGGACAAGTTCAGGTAAGAAAGTATACTTATACCTTTAATTGTTCTCTTTATGATGTGGGTTTTTATCGGTAATGTTGCCAGGAATACATTTTGAGCTACTTTTGATAATAAGTAACAATACCACAAAATCACAAAAATTATTACTTCAGACCCAAAATGTCTCACGTCCCGGAAACTTCGACCTATAGTTTTTTAACACCTACCTGCATTGATTTGTATATGATTCACTTTTACAAAGAAATCAATTCTAGCACTGACACTGATATTCTTTTCTTATATTCCAAGTGTTTATACAACATATTTCTTTCTACAGACTTCAGTAAACGGTGTAATACTCCAAAACGGCCTGGCAACCACCCAAACCAACAACAAGGCGGCAACCGGCGAAGAGGTCCCGCAATCCATCGTCATCACCACTCGGCAACAATACGGCCTGCCCGACGACGCCGTAGTATACTGCAACTTCAACCAGCTATACAAGATAGACCCGTTGACTCTGCACATGTGGGTGTACATACTGAAACATGTGCCCAACAGTGTGCTATGGTTGTTGAGGTTCCCTGCGGTGGGAGAGCCGAACTTACAGGCCACGGCTCAACAGTTAGGTGAGTCAATTCAAATAATTTTAAAGTAAAATGACAAACTAAGCTCCAGGCTTGAATTATGGAAAAGTTTAAGAGGTGTTTCTGTATGAGTTGTAAGACTGAAGCATTGTTCATAAAATTTCGGCATCATTTGTATAAATTTATCTTTAGGTGTTTTGGCATAAATTTCGTAAGGTCCTTCAAAGCCAAAGTCAAATATGTGTTTATTCAAGTAGGCACAAGCACTTTCGAATCGTCAATCTTCATTTGGGAAGGGATTCGTTTATTTATTAAGGAAAATTTACTTCCTTCCTTTGCTTCCTTCCCACCAAAAGCACACTTCTCCCTGCACTGCTATGCTATAAAATAACCCCAACCTTTTACCCTATGCGCCTCACCAAACGTTATATCAAAACTCTACGCCCCCCTTGGGGACCAAGTGGAGTCAAAACCGGAAACGTCAGCGCCGCGCAGCGCCTTATACAGTTTAAATCTGGAGCCGCTCGCTGCGCCCCCCCTTGGGTCACTCTATGCCCCCCAAGGGGGGCGCGCCCCAGTGGTTGGGAAACCCTGGTCTAGAATATTGTGTTTTCTGCAGGTCTACCGCCCGGCCGCATAATCTTCTCAAACGTAGCCGCCAAGGAAGAGCACGTTCGGCGAGGACAACTCGCTGACGTGTGCTTGGACACTCCCCTGTGCAACGGACACACCACCAGCATGGATATCCTGTGGACCGGGACTCCTGTTGTCACTCTACCGGGAGAGACGTTAGCGTCCAGGTGAGCGAGAACAAATCTCAGTTTAGAATGAAGACCGCGGTTGTGTTGATGGGGACTAAAATTACCATGCACAATTGTAACAGAATTTGAGTTATGACTGAATAGAATGTTTATGTTAGAGACGAAATCGCCGGGTGACAACTAACACTCACTAATTACTATCACAAGTTCATAGCCATAATTAACCGTGTTTGAAACAAAACAAGGGTAATTTTAGTTTATTTTTTGCAATTTGTTAATTTTGATTCTCATCCGACGAAATGATGATTTAAGTTGCTTATGATTTTTAGATAATTAGGAGCGGACAATGTTGGCACAAGACGTTAATTTTAGTACAGTCTACTACACAATAGTACATTATTGTCGAGGAGGCCAGGACGACTCCTAAAGTCGTCCGTTTAAACATAATACTCAGCCATCAATGTGCTATTTCGTCTCATCGACAATAATGTACTATTATCCACTTTGGCGTTGTAATAAGGTCTAAAATTAGATACATCTTGTTGTAGTCGATTGTACGTAAATTATACAACTCAAATTAGTATGGTTCAGTAGGTGAACTTTACTTATTATGTATTTATCTGTTTTTACAGGGTGGCAGCTTCCCAATTGAACACACTAGGTGCTCCAGAATTAATAGCTAGAACGAGGCAAGAATATCAAGACATAGCTGTAAGATTAGGAAACGATAAAGAATAGTAAGTATTCTTAACATACCATATTTCTAGTGAATCGCATGTTTTTGGGGTCCCTGTGAGAGCTAATATAATAATTTGATAGATTATAGAGATAAGAGTTTATAAATATTTACGTTTCTGAAGTTATAAAAGCTATTTAAAACGTGGTATTTACCATGTATATTTGTCTCTATGAGTTTCTGATATTAAATAAAATAAAAATAACTTTATTAAACCAACAACAAATGGTACATAAGGTAAGGTACAGTACTTTACTTACTAATTATTTAAGTTGAAAGTTACTATATTTGAGTGTGACAATGCCCATCACTCCCCGTACTAGTTAAAAACTGTATTACGGTGAAGTGAGATTAATCATCCACTATCATAACATAAGGAACAACTTTATATATGTAGGTAACAACTTTATATGTGTATAGGTTCTTAAGAGTTAGACTATAAGCAGAATACAATTACACTAACACCAAAAAGCACTAATGCGTAAATTTAAATTTAGTGATTAATTAAAACTAATAAAACATAACAGAGGGTATTTAGAAATAAAGCGCATTACGAGTGCAGCTCCAAGAGTACCCAGGTAACTAAGTGCTAAGTTCACGTAAACAAGTAGTAAATGCAAAAATGCAGATGCATCTTCACTTTACTTAAGGAAACAAAATATTAACAATAATACTTCAGTATAATATATTAAGTGTAAGTATTTGAGTATGTATATGTGTAGTAGCGTGAGTTGTGTGTGTGTGTGTGTGTTATAAATGTACCCTCTTTATTTCAGAAGTTTTTCAGTGTCTTCATAACTAAGCGAATTAAGAAATACTGCTAATGCCTTTTTACATTGATAGAAGCTGAGATAACGCAGTTTAGTATGTGTACTAATACGATTATATATTACGGGTCCTAGAATTTTATGAAATTTACGACAAAACGCTGTTCTAAAAGAAGGGATGGAATAAACTAAATCCAGTCTACGTCGTGTTAGGGAAAAATCAGGCTGCCTTCGATGCTGAATCATTATTAAGTTATTTATAAATAGCTGCCTTATTGTTAGCATGGAGGTCTCTTTATATAGGGTTAGAGTTGGATATCTGAACTTTTTAAATGTCATAACTTTAAGGACAGCACGTTGGGCACGTTCAAGTTGAATTAATATAGTTTTAGCAGCGCCTCCCCATGCGGTGATACAATAAGTTGAAACAGATTGACAGAGTGCATAGTATATTGTGGTTAACAACTTATTGTCACACACGTGTCTATAGTACATTGTTGTAGAGGCTTGAAAGTAAGCTATAGGTGGATCGAGTTAGTTCGAGGGCCGACCCGCCAGGGGAGGCCCTCGAAGATACGAGTCCACCTATAGCGCTTTCGGCCGAGATATTTCATAGTGCTTTTCACGATTACTGTGAGGAAATAAATCATTTTCTTCACTAGATGAAGTCATTTTCACCGCGTTGATACAATTTTCTAGTTTTTCGGTGAAACAATATCCAATTGAGTATTCCATTCCCGCCTTCTTACTTTTTTTTTCACTTTCAAGAAGCGTTTTTCTGTTGTTTGCTTCAAACCGACTCATTACTTAGAGGAGTTTTTGATAGAAAGCCACAAACGGCTAAAAAAGTAAAAAGGCCTTAAGGGTGAATAAATGGTTTTGACGTTTCTTTTTTTTTTTAAACAGGTAGTTGGCTCGATAAACAACCTTAATTTTTTTTTTTGAAACAAAGTTGTGCCAATAAAAGACCTTTTAATGTTTTTAATGAATGCAATGACATAACTGGACAATTTACTTTCCAACTAATGACATTTCATCACTACAATAACATTGCTGTAGTGTTGGTTCAGGTGCTACAGCAAATGCTTACTTTCCAGCTTGGATTTTGACCATCTTTTGTCACATTTCCGAACAGTAGCGTGAAAAGGTTTTTAAATATGTAGATCAGTTTTCTTACTCTACTAGTTAAACCCATAATGTGTTTATTCCAATTAAGGTTTTTGTCAACTTCCGCACCCAAGTATCTAATGGAGTTAATATTTTCAATTAAGCAGCATGTGCAGTTGTGTAGCCCAGAGCAGGAATGAGTCCTAATCGATATCAGGTCCGGACTAGGTTGAGTGCACGGACTAGATAAATACTGGACGCGGTAATGGCCGGGGCGCGCGTTACATGGTTTATGATCAGATGCGCATAAACTTGTCGAAACCTCATGCCGCGCGGTTCAGTCGTCGTTCGACCACATGTGACGAATTTAGTGCCAAAAAACATATAGAAATGCCGTGTTGTACATTTTTGTCGTGTCGTATACGAAGCAACGAATAAGGAGAGGCCCCTGGAATAGTTGCTTTCCACCGGTAAGTATAAAAACCGAGTATTTCACATTTTTTGCAAAATTTGTAGGCTTTTATTACAATATTCACCCATTATCTGATGGTACAACAGTATTCATATCAATTTCTCGCTGGCTATTGCTGTCGGTCGCAGGATTACGCGAGTGACGCGCAATGTATTTGGAAATACGAACGTCGCTCGTCAGTCTCGTCACACGATCGGCAGCCACGTTGCTGGGCAACATGGCTGCCGAGCCTGCCGCCACGAGAGTGCGGCCCGTTATTTATTATCGATAATTTCGAACACATTGTTTAAGGTGTAACTTGTCTGTCCTATAGTAGAAACTAATTTTATTTCTTTAGAAAACAAAATAACGTGATTGACTGGATTAATTAATCCAATGATCAACTTATTTTATAGATACGATAACTGGATAATGGTACTTCTAACCATACTAATATTATTAATGCGAAAGTGTCTCTGTCTGTTACCTTTTCAAACTTAAACTGCTGAACCGATTAAGATGAAATTTGGTATGAAGATAGTTTTAGTCACGATTATTTTTAGTATTTTAACAGATACATAAATTAGAAAGATAAGGGTACACATCCACAAATTACGTCAAACAAATTTCAACAATAATGTTTAAAATTATTATTTCTTTACTTTTCCCATTTTAAATAATATATTAAATGAAATCAAAGCAAGAAAAATAATAATCCAAGGTGTTTGAATATCAGACTAGAAGACATAAAGACTTCCTTTCCTTCAAAAAAAGTGAACACTGCACTATGTGTATTATGTACACGATATTTGTATTTGTGATGTCACAAAAAATAAAACTCCCCTTCCCCTTATCAGAACTCATCACCCTTTGTTGATCCCTCCGTCCCCCTTAACATCTGACGTAATTAATGGATGAACCCTTATTAGGGTAGATTTTTATCCAGCTATTAATAAAAATCGACATTGATTAATTAATATGAGGTGTGGCGCGGTATTATGGAGTTAATTGTCGATAATCGATATCGATAAAATATATATATCGACTGGCCACATCCCTAAAGTAAGCGGAGCCTACGAGGCAACGGTAGTGGTTACGCATTTTCGAGTGTACGCACACATCAACACAGGGAATGAGAGACTGAAATTTCTTTGTGTGTATCACCTCGTGCGTACTTTAATGAGAATGTGTGCGTGTAAATGCCGGCTACGCTGGTTTTGGAACAAACTACGGCAGATACCGTCTCCATATACTCCGTGGTTGAGTGTTATTGCGAATGCTAAATGTGATGTACTTAGTTTTTAAGGAATTCAAGGTAAGGAGATTAAAGTCAAGCCATTGAGTAACATCATTGAATCCTTTTTGTGCAGCCTTAGCCACGTGAGCCCACGTATTGTCCTGAAAAAGAAGGACTGTATCATCCGCATAAGTAATTATTTGTGCATTTGTAAGTTTAATGAGACACAGATCATTGATATAAATCAAAAAAAGGGTCGGCCCAAGTACACTGCCCTGCGGAACTCCATAATGGATCTCTTCCTCAGAACTTAGATGTTCACCCACTCTCACTGACTGTTTCCTGTTTATTAGGTAACCACTAAGAAGTAGAAGTGGCAAGCCACGAATGCCAACATTTTCTAACCTTTTGACTAGTATGGGGACAGAGACTGTATCGAAAGCTTTTTTTAAATCTAAAAATATACCGAGTACTTTTTTGTTATCATCTAAATTGTCGACAATGAATTCAGTTAAATGTTTAACAGCATCTGCAGTAGATTTCCGTTCTCTGAAACCATACTGATTAGTACCTAGGATTTGATATTTTTCTAAATAAGATTTAAGTCTATTGTTAATTAATTTTTCAATTACTTTGGACAGGGACGTTAGAAGTGATATTGGTCTATAATTAGTTATACAGTCATATTTATATCGTAATATCGGAAACTCATAGAAACAAATATACATGGTAAATACCCCGTTTTAAATAGCTTTTGTAATGTTAATGACCATGTTAGTTTCAAATCAGACATTTCTGACGTTTTTTAACGTTGCTTATGCATTTAATGCCAATGTTATCAAAAGGCGCCTTCATCGACATATTCTGCATTGACCAGGACAGGGCGTATACAGAACTCGATTCCAATCAGCTTGCCTTTTATTTAAATGAGCATTTTTTCTACAGGTAATAAAGGAAAGGAAAGCCGTATCAGCTTTTGCCTGTCTATATATTTCTGACGCTCCGGTACTGGTATTAATTGAACCCTTATTTTCCAGTTTAAAAGCCATCCGTGCGAAAGTGTGGGTGGCGCGAGCGGAGAGCCCGCTGTTCGACTGCAAGGCCTACGCCGCCGGCCTCGAGCTGCTCTACCGCGCCATGTGGGCCCGCCACGCGCGCGCAGAGCGCCCCGACCATCTCGCCGCGCACGACCAGTAGAGCCGCGTGTAGCGACTAGTGGAGCCACGTGCCGGGCGAGTGTGGCGACACGTGGAGCCACGTGCCGGGCGAGTGTGGCGGCAGGTGGAGCCACCTCCGGGCGAGTGTGGCGACACGTGGAGCCACCCCCGGGCGAGTGTGGCGGCAGGTGGAGCCACGTGCCGGGCGAGTGTGGCGACACGTGGAGCCACGTGCCGGGCGAGTGTGGCGGCAGGTGGAGCCACCCCCGGGCGAGTGTCGCGACACGTGGAGCCACCCCCGGGCGAATGTGGCGGCAGGTGGAGCCACGTGCCGGGCGAGTGTGGCGACAGGTGGAGCCACGTGCCGGGCGAGTGTGGCGACAGGTGGAGCCACCGGCGGCGCTCAACTTACTTCGATTATCAGACATGTTACGTTGAGTGTAGTGACAAGAAGAGCCACGAGCCGGGCCACAATTCCGTTGAGCAGAGACTTGAGCAGAGACGAGTTACGTGCCAGGCGAACCGTAGTGCCACTCAAGGCCTTTCCATTGGCAGACGTTGTCACGTTTAGTGCGGAGGCAAGTAGAGCTACATGCCATATGGACCGGGAGCGTATTCCGTACAGTGCCGTCGAGTTCATGTTGGGTTGAGAGACGAGTCAACTCTATTCCTTACATAAAAAGGATGTTTTTGACCTGACAGTGCCGATGGAATATAACGTGTTAAAAGTGATTAAAAATATTGGCCAATGAAAGTGGTAATGATCATATAAATGATTTCACCTTGTTTCTTTGTCCTAGCATGTTATATCACACTGTTATGATGAGCTCATAGATCTCACGCGTTTTAAATTATTATCATTTATCATGCAATGACATCATAGACATAATATTGTAATTTTCCTATTACCAATTATGGTATGTCTGTTACAATAAAGGTGTTAATAATTTGATCTAAATTTCCGCGTATCCTGGCTTCGTATATTGTGGTAACCAGTGTCAGTGGTTAAAAACCACTTTAAAGTGAGAAAAATTAAGAACTGAGTGCAGCAACAATTGGTGTGACAATATCATATATTAAGACTTTTCCTTCCTTGTGAAATCCTGTCTGCTTGGTTATTTTCTAGTCAATCGCTTGAGCAATCTCCTTTGTGCACAGATAATATATTTTTCGAAGCTAAAAGTAGCTTTAGTAAGAGAAACGTGGCCTTTGTAGCATTCTGCTATTTTAGCTGTTGTACTGTGCAACTTATTTGTAAAATAATTCGAGAACTACTATTGTCTTGCAATAAATATTGACTGAATGTTTTCGAATGAAACGATGTTTGGTTTCATTGTTATGTTTACTGTTGATGATAGTGACGGGCGGCGCATAGTTTTGTAGAAATGCGAGACATTTTGTTGTACAGTCGCCATCAGATATACCGGAGCGGCCAAGGTGGTCACAAATATCTGAGCAACACCTCTATTATTGTCAAGGCGATAAAGTGCATGTTCAGATATTTTTGAATACCTTGACCGCTCCGATATATTTGATGGTGACTGTACTAAAACTAATGAGTGTTAGTGGAAGCGTTTTTATAAACGCTTTGATAAGCTTTTTGAAGTTGCCAAAAGTAAAAATGTTAAAAGTAAAAATTCGAGTTCTGATGACAGAGTGAATATTTGAGTGTCTGAACTGACATTCTGATATAAAAAAAAATGTGTTGACTTTTTGTTAAACTAAAATAACATTCGTACTTTACTAGAAAGTATGTAAGTTTATATCATATAAATGACAGTGTTCAAACATTAAAAATACCCACCAAATTTTATTGTTAGTTTTTGCAGTGGGGCTACGTAAGACTGAAATAGATCCCAAGCAACTGACAATTCATTAAATAGTTCAATTTAATATTCTCAGTGAGTTTCTTCCTATATTTATTAAGATAGGGGAGTCTATAGTAGTTTATGTAACTGTTACGTAATAAGGGTCCTTAAAACATGAGTGTGGTTTTATGAAATGAGCCGCAGGCGAATTTCATAATAAGATCACACGAGTGTTTTAAGGCCTAATTACGTACAGTTGCATACACTGCTTTATCTACACTCATATTATATATATTAAATTAATTGTTCGGAAACCATAGAATGACCGCCATTGTACCGTCATGGCCTACTCGATTGTGCCGGCGCTCGCGCGGGACCAATCGAGTTGGCCATGGCGGTAACATTATGTTATCAAATTCGATGTTCCAAATTTGAAACTCATTGCTTAACAATATTTGAGCATGCATAGTTAAAATTACGTTACTGCCGCAGATAAGAAACTTATCATAGTTAAATCGTTTGTTGTAATGCTTGTCATTGTCTACGGTTTTTGAACGCATTTTAGAGTACTTACAGTATGAGTGTAGATAAAAGTAATTGTGATAGTATATCTAATGGCTATGCGTAGAGTAGACATCGTTTTTAGACAACTGTGATGTTATTTCTCAATATTCGGTCGCATTATATAAAGCTACAAGTATACAAGTTGAACAGAACTCTTGTAAGTCTCGAGTACATAATTAGTACATTACTTACCAAGGGCTGTAAAAGAAAGAAAGCCTGAAATCGCAGGTATTTGTAACCCGAGACGCAGGCGAGGGTTGTAAATATGCGTAGAGGGCTTTCTTTTTTACTGCCCGTGGTGAGTACACAATTTTACGTCTCCATCTGGGCATTATGCGAGTTTTACCGTACGGGTAGCGTGCGGTAAAACTCACATTATGGCTAGGTGTGACGTAATAGTATTTTAAACAATCGTGACATACTATGTAAGGTACGAGATTGAAAAGCTTAATATGTCACTAGTGTGGTGTGTACAATACTTTTTCTACGAGCGCTCAAAATAGGCAAGCCGATAAGAATTAAGTTCGATTTAATAACTTGGATCTCCCGTCGGATCGTACCGGCGGTCGGGAAGGAGGACGGTCCTCCTCCCCGACCGCCGATTGTATAATCTTGTATGACAATCCATTTCAGCATCCGCGAGGATGCTAAAATTTGCGACCATAAAAGTTTCATCGAAAAGTATGGGCTAGTAGTTCGGTCTACAGTCTCAATTCAAGCATTATAGTCGACGAGTAGACTTATATAATTGTAACTCTATAAAATGGACAATTGCCGTTATGATGGCACTGGATATTTATGTTGTTGCGCGCGTCAACGAATTTAATAAATAGTTTGTGCCTTTAATTTAAATATTCTGTAAATATTATAACTAAGGATTTCTTTATTTATAGTACAGTCGCCATCATATGTATCGGAGCGGCCAAGGTACTCAAAAATATCTGAACATGCACTTTATCGCCTTGACAATCGAGGCGTTGTTCAGATATTTGGGACCACCTTGGCCGCTCCGATATATTCGATGGCGACTGTACTTTGATACCATGCCACCATGAGGTTTGTCTAACATCTGTTAACTACTGGTATATGCCTAATGCAAACAGTAGCAGTTTCAAAAGTATAACTATAAAAAGTGTTTAAATTGCATTTTTCTTTCTTGAAATACACGCTAGTTGTAATCACATGTATTTTGATTTATGTAAAGAGGTATATTTTTTTACATTTCAGTATTTTCGTCTAGGTAATCGGGACGTGTAATCATAAACTTTCGAGTAGACAAATGTAATTATTGACTATTTATTACGTACAAATGTGACGTTAAGTTGATAGTTGGTGTGACGAACCCAGTTGATAACTTGTAACTCGCGGTTGATTTTTATTGTAAATAGTAACTATTTAAGGATAGATTAATAAACAACAAAACTATTAAAATGTGGTTTCATTTACGTTTATGTAATAATGGCCTAAGAGGTGGCCACGTCAGATATGACAATAGTGAGAGCATTGAAACTAGGGAATGCAATCTCGTACGAGATTTCCGCCTAGCGAGATTGGGAGAATCGCAATTAAAACATATGCAAATGCTTGTTTTAAGAACTAGTAATTGACATGATATGTAATTAAATAGAAACTGCGTTGCTTAGTTATAAAAATAATGTAAGTTTTATTTTGGTCTTTAGTTTTCAAAATCTTCGCACACAGTTTGCACTTTGCAGTGAGTCCATCTTGATCGCGTAAACAATGTTTCCATACTTCTAAAGAACTTTTATATTCACTGTACACTTTTGACATGGTTGGTAGTTGTAATTGTAGTGTAATATTTCTGCGAAACTAATTGAAACACAAAATTGTCTCCAAAACAAATTATTTCGTTGCAATTGTAAACAAACGCACGCGCGCCGCCTTGCAAAATGAGCCGGACCTCGTCCCCCGCAAGCCCGCCTACCCCTCATGTCCTGTGCCCGCGCCAGGCGCGGCCGCACGGCCGGCCAGGATCAGTGTTGTTCCGGATACGGTAATTGCCGTAATATACGGCAATTCAGGGGCATTACAGTCAAAAATACGGCACACGGCAGCGGTCCCATTGCCGTATCTCCATACATTTTTTAGACACGTTTTCGCCAATTTTCTGGATACGGCAATTCAGCGGCAATTATTTTAAGAATCTGTATAGGGATACGGCAAATTACGCCTCGGAATACGGCAACCCCAAAATTCAACAAGAACAACACTGGCCAGGATTCAGTTCGCGCGCAGCCGCGCTATGAAATACACGTCGTCACGCTGCATTTGTCGATCTCGTTATCTCGCGAGATCTCGTACGAAATTTGACGAGATACAATCTCGTAAAATATGGCCGGGATCTCGGCGAGACGAGATTGCATTCCCTAATTGAAACCTGTGGCAGACCAACAAAGTTTTTCAGTTGGAAAAAAGTAATACCAAAATATGTAGAAACTGCCGAAGTTGTGTCATTTATTTGACGGCCTATATTTATATATATATATATATATATATATATATACCACGACGGTGGCAAACAAGCATACGGCCCGCCTGATGGTAAGCAGGTACTGTAGCCTATGGACGCCTGCAACTCCAGAGGTGTCACATGCGCATTGCCGACCCTTTACAAAAAGGAGGATTCACTATGTTGACGGCTAAAGGAACATGACAGTCCCTCATCGTCAATACACTGGGTCCTCTGAGCTCTTTGGCAACCTTACTCACCAGCAGGAACACAACACTATGAGTAGGGTATAGTGCTATTTGGCTGTGGTTTTCTGTAAGGTGGAGGTACTTCCCTAGTCTGGCTCTGCTCCAGATTTGAGCGAGATGACATTCGCTCTGCTGTGCCCTACCACACATAGCGAGTTGACATTCGCAGTACCCATACCTCTCTTTTGGACGTAGTTTAAGGACATACCCGTGTCCGGACGTAGTTTAAGGACATACCCGGGTCCAAAAGTTAGAAAAATCATTTGTGTATTATTGCGGAAACAAAAGCAGTAGGCGACTAACTATAAAGTGCATTATTCATCATTTGGCACTACTTTCCACCAACCAAAACTCCTGGCTATGATATAATCTAATTAATTACATAATTTCCCATAATATTGCATCAAACCCAGGACTCATAAGATTTGTTTTATTCAAGTTATTTGCAATTTTTGGCCTACAACACAGCTGCCAGATGTCAGAAGTGAGGATACTGTATTGTTTAACCCTTTGACCGCCAAAGCCGTCCAAACACGTCAACGAAAAGTCGTGCCCTCAGCGCCATGACGTGTTAAAACGTCCAAAATGAGATCTCAAAATACTCCTTAATAAACAACCTTTATATAAATATTTTTGTATATTTATTATAGCTCTACCATTTACCTATCTTTTTAGTTAAAATTTCATTCAAAATAACCCGTGTAACTCAAGAAAAAATTAGAATATACCTCAGAGCTATTTAAAAGAACCAAAAGGCACTGCCCTCCTCGCCGTTGACGGGTAATCACGTCAAGCGGCGTGACGTCACTTCGAAATAGTGTTGTTCGTTTGAAAGCAAAGTGGTCGATGTTGATTATTGTATGAAAATTAACCAAACACTGTAATTATGAATGTTTTTCGCATTTTAAGCTTTATTATATAATGAAACTAATTATTAAACTGTGATTCGTGTAGAAGATTAGTTTTAGGAACTACATATCGTAATGTTAAAAAAGGTATATATGCATTATTAAAAAAGAAAGAGTTTTATTAAAGTCGCAATGGAATAAATAAATACAATGCGTGTTATAAGGGCCGTATTTAAAACCTAACAATGTGTAAGTGGTTTCTTTTAATCTTATTGCTTCGCCGCATTCTTGTTAATCCTTAAACAATGATAAATACCACGACACGTCGGCTTTCGGTCCATTTCATTCATACCAAATAAGTAAAAATAATGAAATGGTATTTTTTTGTTAAACATTTTTTTACTCAACTAAACACTTAAAAAACCTAACGTATTTTCCTTCATACGGAAATATCGATACAGAAATGAATGAATATCTCTCACCCCCAACTCTAACATTCATAATAAGTAACGGTGCCACCAGCGCCAAAGCCGTCATGACACGTCAGCGCGTGACGTTATCACTTAAGTAGTGCTGTTGCTTTATTGACAAAATAAAATAAAATTGTATATTATTTTTTTATATTTTCGTAGTTGATTTTAGGTATATAAGAAAAATACGAAATGAATATTCTTTACTATTATGATTTCTAAATACCTAAAGTGATTTTGCCTAACTAAATCCACTATTAGGCGGAAAGAAATGTGTCGTCGATATGTTGTTTTCCAATCACTACGGTATCTGAGTGCGCTCGTGCAAATTTCGCTCTGGCGCTGGTGGCACGATTTTTCTGACCGATGCGTGGCGTTCAAAAGGTTAAGGCCGTTATTCATATTAGATAAGCTATAATAATAAAACTAAGGGATCCAGATCGAAGGTCATTGGCTCCAGGGGCCGTATTCTAACTTTAAAACACGTTTAGACACAATCTAACTTCAATACAACTCCAATGTATTAACCACGCAATACAGCTAGAGCCTACACGTCTGAATCAGAGATACTCGTATAAGAATTTGCTTGAAAATTATTCCGATGCAATCAATACAACTTCAATCTTAGTTGATTATTTGTTGTGTTGGAGTTATGTTTGAGATAGATTGTGTTTTAATGTATTATTTATGTATTTTAAAATTGGAATACGCCACAGGGAGCCCCTTAATTTCTCTAATGTTTTCAGTGGTC
Organism: Pammene aurita; assembly: GCA_947086415.1. Taxonomy (NCBI): domain Eukaryota; kingdom Metazoa; phylum Arthropoda; class Insecta; order Lepidoptera; family Tortricidae; genus Pammene; species Pammene aurita. The sequence goes on from OX352301.1 coordinate 5,897,068, forward strand.
AAAACTCGTGACATACTCATTCGTCGTGGACAATAACTTTCGGTGGCACTGTGATTGGTTCTGCGCCCTTCATGGACAACCGGTACGCCCTCTACCTAGCTCTAAGCGGGGCTACAGTGGTTGTATTAGGAACATAAATATCAGAGAACAGCCGTTACGGATACCGCTGTCTGCCACGTGGGATGCGCATGGGGCTTGTCTGCTATAGTTTTTAGTCTCATATCATATCAGTCTAATTACGTGAAATGGAATGACTCATGCACTCTCGGAGGCATTATAGGTTGGATTGTGGGATAAGGCAGGGGGGGGGTTGACCTCGCCCAAACTCATGCACTCTCGGAGGCATTATAGGTTCGATTGTGGGATAAGGCAGGGGGGGTTGACCTCGCCCAAGCTGTTCAACTTGTATGTCAACGGTTTGATCGAGGAGCTCAGCAGCATGCATGTGGCCTAGATGGAGTAAGCGTCAATAACATTAGGTACGCGGACAACATGGTGCTGCTGAGTCCTTCGGTCTGCGCTCTTAGGCAAATGTTGAGAGTGTGTGAGTCATACGCAGAAAGGCACGGACTTGTGTATAATGCCGGTAAAAATAAGTAGGAAGGTATGTACATGACTTTTAAATCACACAGGATGGTTCCTAGTGTATACCACAAAATACAGCTCACTTAAAAAAGTTACTCAATTTAAGTATCTGGGACACATCTTGTCTGATGACAGTGATGACCTAAAGGATGATCTTGATATTGAACGGGAGCGGAGGGTTTTGGCGGTGCGGAGTAATATGTTGGCCCGTAGGTTTGCTCGTTGTTCTAAACAGGTTAAAATTACCCTTTTCAAGGCGTACTGCCAAGTATTCTATTTACACGAGCTATGAGTCTATGGGTCAACTACACCCAAAAAGCATACAATGCTCTCCGGGTCCAATATAATGATGCCTTTAGGGCGCTGTTGGGACTGCCGCGTTACTGCAGTGCTTCAGTATCTGAAATAAATAATTAATTAAAGAGATATCATATACAAATATACATATGAAGTCTAACAATCAATTATCTTTTGATTTTCTCTCCACAATGTACTACTGTTTGCTATTGAAATGTTTCACATCCGTGCGCCAGTATTACTTTATTATAGTTATTTGTTATACAAGGGTGCAAAGTTGTATTTTAACCGCGAGTGTGGATTTGAAGCACGAGCTAGCGAATGGATTCTAGGGTTGAACTGCGAGTTAGCGAATGGAGTCTATGGTTGAACCGCGAGCGAAGCGAGTGGTTCGAAAATAGAATCCTGAGCAAAGCGAGTAGTTCAAAAATAGAATCCTGAGCGTAGCAAGTGTTGCAACACACGAGACGTAAAAATAACTTTGCAGCCGTGTGTAACACAAATCTTTTCACCTCACTAAAGCGAGGAATATATAGTCTGGCCAGCCAACGAACGCAGTAGCAATGTACATCAAACAAAAATATAGCAACACTAAGCGAATCGAACAGCAGCATTGCTCCATAGAAAAGCAGCAATGTACATCAAACAAAACTTAGTATTTTTTAGACGCCTGTCGCGCGCTTTTGTACGTCATTTCGAAAATTGTATTTCTGCATTGAATAATAAAATATAGTCTGGCCAGCCAACGAACGCAGTAGCAATGTACAGCGAACAAAAGTATTAGTAATTTTATGTTTTTAATTTTAGTTGGTATTTCCGCCCCTTTCATTAGGTGACATTTACGGTGTGTAAAAAGGAGACGGTATGCACAGTTGAAACCCGTATGGACCTCCACAGTCATCACTCGCCGCACCAAGCTAAGGGTTTACAATTGTAATGTTAAGTCGGTCCTCCTGTATGGGTGCGAAACATGGCCTGTCAAACAAGACATAACAAATAGACTCCAGCTGTTTGTAAACAAATGTTTGCGGCGGATCGTAGGAGTCTACTGGCCACAGACCATCTCGAACACACGACTATGGGAGTTGACCGGCCAAAACCCTTTAGCCAAGGAGATACTTTTGCGGAAGTGGCGCTGGATTGGCCATGTTTTGCGAAGGCCAAATAGCCACCTACCCAAGCAAGGGCTGACTTGGCGAGTCCCTGGAAAAAGGGGGCAAGGTCGTCCTCGTACCACCTGGAGGCGCACAGTTGAGAAGGAGGCTGCATCAACTGGCCTTGGTTGGACGGAGTTGGAGGAAGCCGCACAGGACCGTGACCAATGGAAATCCCTTCTGAGAGCCCTATGTCCCTGATGAGGGACAACAGGATATCATCATCATCATCAAAAAGGAGACGGATATATTTCGTCTGATCTGTCATCAACTGCAACAGATAATCTGGTTGAGGCAATTGACATACCTATGCCTTAAAAATTAATTTAAATTTAATTGGGAACGTTGCAGGAGTTCTATCTCACTCGCGCTTAAGATGAGAGACTGAAATGCACTACAAAAACAAATTCAATGTGAATTGAAATGTTGTCATAAAATACGGTGTCTCATCACAAAGGGTTGCCACATGTACGTATTTTGAATTTGCCGCTCGTTTCTACTGACAGAAATGGTTTGCCAGACTATAATTGATAATTCTGATATATTTATGACTTTACAATGAAAAAGAAGGTGCGAATAAATTTAAATAACAACATAAAAATTACAGAAGATTATGCGGTCAAAATACAATAGTTGACATCCAGGAAGGAATGAAACATTGATACTTACAATGATTGCTAAAATCATAAGGCCAGTCGAGGGAAACGAGTAACTACCTATATCTACCGGAAAATACAACTTTTCAGTTTAGAATGGAACAGGATTAGCTTCATTATCTGTATGAAATGAATAAGAGAGTCATGTTATTCAATCAAATACAAACACTGAAAACATTGAAAAAATAATCAACCCAGCAGGATTTGAACCTCGCATCGATACGCCTTACCGGGGCTCGATCGCTTTACCAATTAAGCTATGGGTTCAGTTACTGAGTTGACGAAAGTCTCAATGCCTTCAATCATCTTTTTGCATTTATTTTTACATCGACTTTATAGCAGCCGTAAGCGACATCTAGGTGCTAACTACTAGAGTTAGATACCCTTCCCGCCGACCCTTTTACAAGTGTCACAACGGAAATAATAGATGGCGCTGCTATCAACTCATAATTATTTTTACATATTTTTTAAAGTGGGGCATTCCACTCATACAATAGTATGTTATTCAATCAAATACAAACACTGAAAACATTGAAAAAATAATCAACCCAGCAGGATTTGAACCTCGCATCGATACGCCTTACCGGGGCTCGATCGCTTTACCAATTAAGCTATGGGTTCAGTTACTGAGTTGACGAAATTCTCAATGCCTTCAATCATCTTTTGGCATTTATTTTTACATCGACTTTATAGCAGCCGTAAGCGACATCTAGGTGCTAACTACTAGAGTTAGATACCCTTCCCGCCGACCCTTTTACAAGTGTCACAACGGAAATAATAGATGGCGCTGCTATCAACTCATAATTATTTTTACATATTTTTTAAAGTGGGGCATTCCACTCATACAATAGTATGTTATTCAATCAAATACAAACACTGAAAACATTGAAAAAATAATCAACCCAGCAGGATTTGAACCTCGCATCGATACGCCTTACCGGGGCTCGATCGCTTTACCAATTAAGCTATGGGTTCAGTTACTGAGTTGACGAAATTCTCAATGCCTTCAATCATCTTTTGCATTTATTTTTACATCGACTTTATAGCAGCCGTAAGCGCCATCTAGGTGCTAACTACTAGAGTTAGATACCCTTCCCGCCGACCCTTTTACAAGTGTCACAACGGAAATAATAGATGGCGCTGCTATCAACTCATAATTATTTTTACATATTTTTTTAAAGTGGGGCATTCCACTCATACAATAGTATGTTATTCAATCAAATACAAACACTGAAAACATTGAAAAAATAATCAACCCAGCAGGATTTGAACCTCGCATCGATACGCCTTACCGGGGCTCGATCGCTTTACCAATTAAGCTATGGGTTCAGTTACTGAGTTGACGAAATTCTCAATGCCTTCAATCATCTTTTTGCATTTATTTTTACATCGACTTTATAGCAGCCGTAAGCGACATCTAGGTGCTAACTACTAGAGTTAGATACCCTTCCCGCCGACCCTTTTACAAGTGTCACAACGGAAATAATAGATGGCGATGCTATCAACTCATAATTATTTTTACATATTTTTTAAAGTGGGGCATTCCACTCATACAATAGTATGTTATTCAATCAAATACAAACACTGAAAACATTGAAAAAAAAAAAATCAACCCAGCAGGATTTGAACCTCGCATCGATACGCCTTACCGGGGCTCGATCGCTTTACCAATTAAGCTATGGGTTCAGTTACTGAGTTGACGAAATTCTCAATGCCTTCAATCATCTTTTTGCATTTATTTTTACATCGACTTTATAGCAGCCGTAAGCGACATCTAGGTGCTAACTACTAGAGTTAGATACCCTTCCCGCCGACCCTTTTACAAGTGTCACAACGGAAATAATAGATGGCGCTGCTATCAACTCATAATTATTTTTACATATTTTTTAAAGTGGGGCGTTCCACTCATACAATAGTATGTTATTCAATCAAATACAAACACTGAAAACATTGAAAAAATAATCAACCCAGCAGGATTTGAACCTCGCATCGATACGCCTTACCGGGGCTCGATCGCTTTACCAATTAAGCTAAAGATGATTAAAGATGATTGAAGGCATTGAGAATTTCGTCAACTCAGTAACTGAACCCATGGCTTAATTGGTAAAGCGATCGAGCCCCGGTAAGGCGTATCGATGCGAGGTTCAAATCCTGCTGGGTTGATTATTTTTTCAATGTTTTCAGTGTTTGTATTTGATTGAATAACATACTATTGTATGAGTGGAATGCCCCACTTTAAAAAATATGTAAAAATAATTATGAGTTGATAGCAGCGCCATCTATTATTTCCGTTGTGACACTTGTAAAAGGGTCGGCGGGAAGGGTATCTAACTCTAGTAGTTAGCACCTAGATGTCGCTTACGGCTGCTATAAAGTCGATGTAAAAATAAATGCAAAAAGATGATTGAAGGCATTGAGAATTTCGTCAACTCAGTAACTGAACCCATAGCTTAATTGGTAAAGCGATCGAGCCCCGGTAAGGCGTATCGATGCGATGTTCAAATCCTGCTGGGTTGATTATTTTTTCAATGTTTTCAGTGTTTGTATTTGATTGAATAACATACTATTGTATGAGTGGAATGCCCCACTTTAAAAAATATGTAAAAATAATTATGAGTTGATAGCAGCGCCATCTATTATTTCCATTGTGACACTTGTAAAAGGGTCGGCGGGAAGGGTATCTAACTCTAGTAGTTAGCACCTAGATGTCGCTTACGGCTGCTATAAAGTCGATGTAAAAATAAATGCAAAAAGATGATTGAAGGCATTGAGAATTTCGTCAACTCAGTAACTGAACCCATAGCTTAATTGGTAAAGCGATCGAGCCCCGGTAAGGCGTATCGATGCGAGGTTCAAATCCTGCTGGGTTGATTATTTTTTCAATGTTTTCAGTGTTTGTATTTGATTGAATAACATACTATTGTATGAGTGGAATGCCCCACTTTAAAAAATATGTAAAAATAATTATAAGAGAGTCATGTTAATTTACATATATTATATCACTCAGTATACTCCTACTTATTTATTATGATTTCCTTTTATCATTTCGTTTGACGACTATTTTAGGTAGGCACTTATTTAATCTAATGTACGAATTGTATAATTGAATAATCAATAAACGCACGTGAGGTTTTGGTGTTTATTTATTTTATACATAGCTTAGGTAGGTACATAAAGGAAAACATTTCAAAGGCTTGATAAAAGTCTGTTGTAGGTAGCGGGATGCTTGGTGCTTAAACCTTTTAAATTTGTAGTGTTTTCTTGCTTTGTGACAATATGCAGCACTTGCTCCTATGCAACAAACGATCTTGGACTTCATTTAGCACTAGTTTTCGCTTCAATTATTCGATTTTACACTGAAAGAAAGAACTTGAAATGATAATTCGATACAAAAAACTCTACATAACCTCAAAGTCACATATATCACGAAAAATTTATTACACCTATCGTAAGTACCTACATAAATATCTCAGCTGGTCTTTGCGTTGATTTAATACATTTATTGAAAGGTGATGGCAGATATTACATTAATAAATAATAAAAAACGCAATCTGAAACTTAAAAATATAAGTAAACAAAACTAACTTTTTAAAATTAAAAAGTTACATGTCACAGATAAAACAAAAACAATGCACAATTTTCGAATTATTCTGAGACAGGTAGTTCATCAATTATAGTCTGGCAAACCATTTCTGTCAGTAGAAAAGTGCGGCAAATTCAAAATACGTACATGTGGCAACCCTTTGTGATGAAACACCGTATTTCATGACGAACATTTAAATTCACATTGAATTTGTTTCTAGTGCATTTCACTCTCTCTTCTTAAGTGCGAGTGAGATAGAACTCCTGCGACGTTCCCAATTAAAATTAAATTCATTTTTAAGCCATATGTCAATTGCCTCAACCAAATTATCTGTTGCAGTTCATGACAGATCAGATCGTAATATATCCGTCTCCCTTTTACACACCGTAAATTTCACCTAATGAAAGGGGCGGAAATACCACCTAAAATTAAAAACATTAAATTTGATGATCATTGCTGCTTTTTTCACTGATTCTTAGTGTTGTCATACTTTTGTTCGCTGTACATTGCTACTGCGTTCGTTGGCTCGCCAGACTATAAAATGGATCGACCAAAATAATATTTCTTGAAAGATTTAAAGCGTTTTATAGTAAAATCAGGAAACAAAATTGTTTACACTAAATGTTTTTAATTGAATACAATTAAATATAAAATAATTTTTGCGTCCACAGCACCTGATCCTGAGCCTTTACATGTTATTATGTTTAAAAAAGTGACTAATATCACGTTCGAATTTCAAATATTCTTTGCACTCTTGTGAATAAAATGCAGTTTTGCCATCTGTTTTTAAAGAATAAAAAGAGCTTTCCGAGCCAGTGAGGTTAAAAATTAAATTGTCATTAATCAATATGTCGTTTTATTTGCCTCTTAAATATCAAAATGTCCACGAGATAAAAATGTCATTCGAGTGTGAATTTTAAATCTAAATATATAAAAGAAGAAACTGACTGACTGACTGACTGACTGACTGACTGACTGACTGACTGACATATCAACGTACAGCCCAAACCGCTGGTTCTAGAGATTCCAAATTTGGCACGTAGGTTCCTTATAAGGTCTAGGGATGCACTAAGAAAGGATTTTTCAAAATTCACCCCCCTAAAGGGGTAAAATGGGGGTCCAAAGTTTGTATGGCGAATCAAGATTTGTTAGACTATTTTATTTGAAACTTCACACGAATATTCCTAACAATAAATGAGTAAACACGTGTTTCAGGTTTTTTGTAAATTCAACCCCGAAAAGGGGCGAATGTGGTCACAAAGTCTGAAAATCAACATGGGTATCGTATCCTTTTTGAGTACTTATAGTACGCGGGCGAAGCTGCGGGAAAAGGCTAGTTAGGTATAATTAAACCCGAAAGTACTACTAGGTAGTTAAAATTTTCTAAAAGTAAAACTTCATGATAGTGTGATATGTTTGAGATTAACTGCCAAATTGCCAGACCTGGTTATCAATGGAACAGATACATCGAAAAATTTGAAAATAAACCGCAAGGGTTAGTGCTTCACATAAACTTAAAATATAACGTCCTCCTACTTTGCAACAAGTTTGCAACCTTGCCTTCAGTTAATAACTTTGTTCAAATTTAAAGTTATCGAAAATTCTATCACTCCTACCCTTGAATCACTTGTTTTTTTGAATCACGCAAAAGCTTAATTGCAATAATATACAGCCAGTCTAAACTCTGAAAGTAATATAATTTTTAATAAAATAAAACTGTCCAAGAATGCACTGAACTCAACTAATGGAATTAATTAGATTAAAACAGTTTATAGAACACATTAACAGCAGTTTACATTAATTGAGTCGCTGGAATCATTAAGTTAATTCCGACGCTTGTCTGAAGTGTCTTTGTTGTAATTCTTATGATCGGAGGTCGTTGATTCTTTGAGTAGCAAACGCTCGCTGTTAGTTTATGCATATACCACACTGAATGCAAATAAGTGCACTTTCTATCTCATGAAGTCATTTAGTAGGATCATACCTTAGAGATAGATGAACGAACCGAGCGTTGCGTCTTCTTTTGAGCTTCGCTAAAAATGTTTTCGTATTTCCGGAACATCCTGATGTTCGACTGTTCTCCTCTCTCTCTAGACACAGTCGCATTTCTAAATTTGATATTTTAGATGCCTAATTATCAATATACATGTTCAAAAAGTCGCGTCAATCAGTACCAATAGGAACTTTAAAGGAAATGTCAGAATACCAATAACAAATAATCAAAGTACGCGTTCGCTAATAAGGCACCATGTTTAGGGAGGTAAGTACCAAAAATTTCAGGATCAGGGTTACCATGGTCAATAGGTAGGTAAAGGTACCAAGAGAGGTTACCTGGATACCAAGCAACATTGATAACAGGGTCAACACTGTTAATCATCAAAATGGCATCAACATTTCTTCACCTGGTACCGATTTTCGTTCTTTCTAAGTTTCCATAAGTGGTATTCAAAATGGTTGTACGTTCAAGTGTTGTTTAATTTAAATCCCAAAAAGTTTTAGGTTTTTCTACTCAGAAACGTGAGTAGAAATATATTATACGGACACAAAAGTGTCGCAATTTATACAGTATTTTTATTTTAACTCTCAGTTACGCTACTTCAAAATAAGTGGCCATTGTATTGTGTATTGGAAAAGTAGCGTAGTACATTCAAAAATATTGGGAGACTATTTATGCCTCAGTAGAGGCTGAAAATGATTCTAAGTATTATCCAAAAATTGCTCGGAATTTGAAGAAAACTTTGACAACGATTTCTGAAAACCCCCTAATACAGCCGCCTCAAATAAGTTGCGGTGATTTATTGGTACTCTTGAAATACAGTAATTAATTAGCCCGGTGGTAAGACGTCCGACATTCAATCCGGAGGTCTCGGGTTCAAACCCCGGCTCGTACTTACCACTGGGATTAGGTTGTCAAACGGACCGGAGGCTCAATTTAGCCGTGGCAAAAAGCCGGGACATCAAAATGCTAGGACTAATATAAAAGGTAGGTACCCTAATTAAAATCCTCAGTCCTATAAGTGAATTCTCCTTTATATTAAAGGGTCGGCAACTCGCATCTGACACCTCTGAAGTAACAGGTGTTATAGTAATATTGTATTATGTAGTTATTGGCTAAATACAAAATAGTAGTTTATGCAACAGTTGTATAAGAGGGGTCAAAAAAGGTGAGTGGCGTGGGTAACAATTTGAGCCGTAGGCGAAAATTGTTAAGAAAAACGCCACGAACATTTTTTTACCTACTTATACGACGTTGCATACAATACTTTTTCTACGAATACACTTACTTTTACATAAAATGCGAAATTGAAAACTTCATGGATATCGCAGTTATTTTGTCCACATAATCAACAATCATTTAAGTTTTACCTTTTAAAACACTATTTTTCAATAATACTAACATTACTAACACAAATACCCAAGTAACACATCAAAGCAGTATAACGGCCGTCTTACAGCATATCTGTATGCTTTTAGCATTTTCAGTTCGTTTTAAAGTAGCATTATAAACGTTTATAGTGCTGATATAGGTCTTAAATGGGCACGAATTACCCAGCTTGAGATCCTATACAGGTCATTTAATAGCATTACAGGCGCAATATGTCTGCGCTATTAGCATTATCGTTGTCATGGAAAATGCCAATCGCATTAAAGAATCATTAGTACGCTCCATTAAGTTGCCAACTGCATTAAAGAAGCATTAATACGGCCAAAAAACTTGCTAATCGCAGTAAAGAAGCATAAGTACTCTCGATTAACTTGCCAATCGCAATACAAAAGCATTACACTAGCATAAGAGAGTAGTAAAATAAACCTTACGTCAATGCAAAAACGTCTCTAACACCGACGGAACAAATGTTATAATACAATGAACGTTGTGATTTAACTACTTTGTCTCGCAATATAAAATGGACGAAGACGGTACAAAAAACTGAATGAGTGACACGTCATATTTGTTTGCATCCTAACAAAATTTATAAAAGTTTTTGACTCTTTTACGTTATTATATCCTTCAAATATTACTGCGCAATGTAGTTTACTGTAAATGTGTATATAAGTTTCATTGAAAATTTTCACGCGCCTTTGATTTATTGTGGTTTTGCTATAAAATATTATAAAAAGATATGCGTCAAATAAACAAAACAATTGTGTAATCCTCGTATAGAACGAGTTTTGCATTATTAACATAATAGTGTTGGTTGAGCAGTCTTAAATTAAGTAGTTTCATTATTATATAGGTATTTTCCTTGTATAAATAGGTCCGCATGATTTTATTTTTAGGTTATAAATTATTTACAAAATGGCGTTGGTCTATATAGACGGAGAGCTAGCCACGTCGGATATGACACAATAATGAGAGCAACCAAACCCCTCTAGTCAGTTTGGTATAGTATGCTTATTTCTAGATCTGGACATCTGGCAGCTTTAAAGTGGTGGAGGTCAAAGAATGCAAACCATTTCAAGAAAATAAATCCTAGAGATCTGGGTTTGATGCAATATTATGAGAAACTATACAAATACTATACAATATTAAGAGAAATTATACAAAAGTTTATGTTGGGAGAAAGTAGTGCCAAACGATGTATAATAAAATATAGTTCATAGTTGGTCGCCTACTGTTTTTGTTTCCGTAATAATCATACATCGGGGTTTTCGGTGCGGGAACGATTTGAGAAAGAGTAGAGATAAACAGATAGGTTGAGAGTTAGTCTGAGAAAATATCATATTATGCCTAATGAATAACTAACTCTGTGAATAGCTTACACACTATGATACAAGCTTTTTTTCTTAGAGGCATGTTTGTATTGACTATTATATGTATACTTAGTATTTTAAAAATGCAATTGCATATCCGTATTTTAATAACTAGATCTACCTAAGACAAAGACACGGTATAATAAGTGTCAAATATTAATCTTGACGTCCGATATTTATGAACTATTTGATTAACTGAAGAGGTTGACAATGATCAGTCATTACATGAATTAATAAAAAAATACTTGAAAAAATCATAGGTATATGTACCTACAATATATATACATAATAGACAGCTATTACATATTTGTAAATTGTATATACCTATGATTTTTTCGATCAATTATTCATTAGGTAGAAACGTGCTAGAGTACATTCTGTTTTTTAAGTTAATGCCTACTCTTTGGCTAATGTCAAACATTCCCGCACCGAAAACCCCGATGTATGGTAATAATACACAATATTTTTTGGTCTAACGTTTTTTTATCTATTTTTGACCAGTTTTGAGTCGATATTCCAACATATTCACTATAGATAGAATTATAAGGCAAACGACTATCGGTTTTTGAATCTTTTATCTCCATTCTGTAGAGCCGGATCTTGAAATAAATGAGCCGTTATTTTTTTATGATATTTTTAAAATATGTAAATATGTAAGGTGTAAAGAATCTTACATATACGTAATCTACATATTAGGGTTCCTATTTGATGTCTCTAAAAACTGTAGAGAGATTTTAATTTTTAACTAATTAAAACAAAATTTATAACCATAAAACCCCTTTTTTAGCCTAAACCGGTTCTACTTTGATGTCAAATATCCCGAAGACAATGAATATTGAAGTAAATATAGGATACTATATTGCTTAAAGCCGTTACTGATAATATGATAAGCTATATAAATCATTAGAAAACTAAGGGAATCAGATCTAAGGTCGTTGGCGCCAGGGAGCCCCTTAAAATATAGGCCCTGTCCTTTATAACTGAGACAACTTCGGCAATTTTTACCTAGTTTGGTATTACTATTTTCCAATTAAAACATTTTGCTAGTCTGTCACTGTGACCTCCACCCATTAAAAGCTGCCAGATGCCAGGATCTAGCAATAAGAATAGTATAGCAATCTAACCAGACGGGTTTTGTTGCTCTCATTATTGTGTCATATCTGACGTGGCTAGCTCTTAGTCCAATAGCAGCTCAGTGACCCTTAAAAAATGCCTTATTTATGCCTACAGCATTACACGTGAATAATTATGCTATTAAACAACATTAAGCATTTATTTATGCTATTGTAGAACCTAAGGCACTAAAATCGCTAAAAGCTGTATAGGGGCTGTTCATAAATTACGTCATCATTTTTTGATGATTTTTAACCCCTCCCCCCTAAAATCATCCAACCCTCCCCCTGCCAAATAAAGTGACGTCATTAAAAAAAATGCGTTTTAAGCTTAATTGTAAAATAAAAAACTATTTAGTAGATAATATTTTATAGCATTAAAAGTTTATAGAAACACGACTTTCATTCCTTTTTTTACACTTTGATGATGTGATCTTCGGAATGACCCCCCCCCCCCCCCTCCTACGTCATGCTACCATCATCCGATGTCCTGACCCCCCCCCATTTAAAATGACGTAATTTATGAACAGCCCCTTATAGTGAATTACTTGGCTTTATAATGGTTTATATTATTGCTATTATACTGCATTAGGAACGTATTACCTACTTATAAATGCTATTGTACACCCTAAGGCATTAAAAATAGCTGAAAGCTGTATAGCGAATTTACGTGGCATTATAATGGCTAATATTCATGCTCTTAAACAGCATTAAGCATTTATTTATGCTATTGTAGAACCTAAGGCACTAAACCAAACCGAAGCATTAGTGTAGCAAACCAAAACGCAACTGTACAGCATTCAGCTATCAGTTGCATGTTGTTCGCTGCACTAAAACTAATGGCTAAACAAAAGCATTTACATATGCCATTATACAACCGTTATACAGCGTAAAGCATAATAAAATGCTATTGTAGAACCTAAAGCACTAAAAACAGCTGAAAGCTGTATACCGGATTTACGTGGCATTATAATGGCTAATATTCATGCTCATAAACAGCATTAAGCATTTATTTATGCTATTGTAGAACCTAAGGCACTAAACCACACCGAAGCATTAGTGTAGCAAACCAAAACGCAACTGTACAGCATTCAGCTGTACAGTTGCATTTTGGTTCGCTGCACTAAAACATGCCATTATACAACCGTTATACAGCTTAAAGCATTTTATAATGCTATTGTAGAACCTAAAGCACTTAAGTGCTTTTAAACAGTCGAAAGCTGTACAGTTGCGTTGTGGTTTGCTGCACTAAAGCTAAAGGCTTTACAAAAGCATTTAGATATGCCATTATACAACCGTTATACAGCTCAAAGCATCATATAATGCGACAAGTTGCTCGGTGAACGTATATAAGAGTTTATACGGTCCTTAAGTTCGAAATAAGTTAACTATTCATATGTTATAATGCTTCCTGTGTTACTTGGGTACACACCGTCGTTATTTGATCAATTATTAAAGAGCTACAGAGATTAGTAAAAATACCTAAATTACTTTCAAAGTTTGCAATTTGCCCCAACAAACGAACGGGAAACGTAAAAAACTACGAAGTAGATTTGTGTTTTTTTTTTAATTTTTTCTTTTTTAGTTTTTTTTTTCTAAAAACGCTGCGTTTATTTAGGTTTCTTAGGTTGGCAGTAATTTATTTTATATTAATAGTCGTGTTTGCACGCGATTACGCGATATTATTTTGGCGCTTTTATAGAACAAGTGTTATTTTGGGGAATAGACTAGATAGACTTTTCATCGAGTGTATTATCTATGTTCTTATAAAGGTGTTGATGAATGTATAAAGGACAGATAAAAGTACAGCAGTAGAAAAAGTATTATTATGACTGACTGACCTATCATATTTTCTTAATATATTCACCGTTCATTTGACATTTGGTAGACGAGGGTAGACGTAGTGAATAATCATTGACTTGATTAATAGGATTAGTAATTGGAATCCAACTGTATATTTCTGGTTTTAGATTCCTTAAATATTTATTTAATTATGTTCTTGTTGTGTATATTTCAAAGAATATAATACGTATATTTTCTAAGTGCAACCCTATGATATAAAATAATGACAGATGGGTTATGCACGCTCCAAAAGTGAAGCACTTAATATGAGTGAATTCACACAACTGTCGCTAGTCGCGCACCGGCCAGCGTGAGATGCGGACGTGCGAATGAGCTCCCGTCGCCCGCATGAGAGACAAACTGTAATTTTCTAACAATGAGAGTGACAAAGATGTAATGATTGTCAAAATAGATAAACATAACAGAATCGTTGCTAGGTTATGAAATTACTCTGGAAGTATTTTTTCTGCACATTTTGTTACAGTATAACTCATCCATAGTAAATATCATTGGTGCAACCTGATTGTAACCTTTCAATAAAAAAGTTACGTTATGTGTGTCAATTTTCATAACGTCACATATTTATTGAATCGAAGTGGTGTGATTGGACACCTGGGGTGGTATCTGTACTTTTAGGATCATTATAACACTAGCGGCCTGAACAGAAGGTGCCAGTTAAGTAACCTTATTTTTACTTTATATTTTGTGATTTATTATGATTGTTTTGTCTAATTACTTATTGATTTTGATCACTTATTAATAACTAGCGTTTTCCCGCGGCTTCGCCCGCGTACTATAAGTACTCAAAAAGGATACGCTACCCATGTTGATTTTCAGACTTTGTGACCACATTTGCCACTTTTAGGGGTTGAATTTTCAAAAAACCTGAAATACGTGTTTACTCATTTATCGTTAGAAATACTCCTGTGAAGTTTCGAATAAAATAGTCTAACAAATCTTGATTCGCCATACAAACTTTGGACCCCCATTTTATCCCCTTAGGGGGTGAATTTTGAAAAATCTTTTCTTAGTGCATCCCTAGACCTTATAAGGAACCTACGTGCCAAATTTGGAATCTCTAGAACCAGCGGTTTGGGCTGTGCGTTGATATGTCAGTCAGTCAGTCAGTCAGTCAGTTTCTTCTTTTATATATTTAGATTGTGTAATTTAACTGAATAATTTATTGAAAGTTAAATTAATAAAAATGTATACTTTGGTTGTGAAAATTGCGATAATTTAAATAAGTTGCGATGCGTGACGTGGGCGGTGTCGCCTAGTGGAATGTTGCCATGCCATGATATATCTGGGATCATTGCTATCTAGTTCTTTTAGGAATTTAATTTTAGTAGGTTAGGGATTTTTTGTTTGATTGGCAATATCGTAGAATAAAATTAAATGATGTTCATATTTTTTTGAATACTTATGCTTTATGTGTAACAAACATACTGGTGATCCATTTAAGTGTGTAAATTGTATAATTGGTCGATACCAATTTATCTCCTACTTTTGCTTACTCGCAATACAATTATTACAAGTAAGAAAAAGTAGGAGATAAATATTTCGGACGTGAAATAGTACATTACTACAGAGGCCGGGAAGTAGGGGGTTGCCGGCCGAGTACATATAGACGGCCGAGCGTAGCGAGGCCGGATAGTCACGAGGCTGGCAACCCCTTTTCACGCCGAGGTATGTATAGCGCTTTTCTGAAACATGCAATGAAATAAATAAGAAACTTGTCAAAAAAAATTCGGATGTTTTATTCAATAATAATTTGGTTATAGATACAATAAAAAAGAATTAGGTCTAGATGTTGTTCAAATGCAAGTGAAAATTATACTTAAATGGCCGACGTACGTAATAGTTATACATTTTTAAAATTCGTTCAGTGACAATGAAATGCAGTCAGAATTTAGCAATCCAGCCTTCCCCAACTAGCAAAACCATGGTCGAGTACACGTTTCTGCCGCGACTTTTAAGTGTTAGTGTATGGTCGAATAAGAGTCGAATACACGTTTATACGACGGCGTTTGGGCACAGTTATATTGCAATTAAGTGGAGTAGGTGACAAATGAAAACACCGCTATAGATCAGGAATACTGAATAGAAGTTCTATAAATGTCGCGCAATTACTAATTGCGTGTAGTAGTGGCTTCTATCGCAATATTTATTCGGCTTTTATGTCGAGTTGCAGCAGCGAGAACTCCACTATGCAATTATTTGATTCAATAGCGAGTTTTGGAGCAGCGGTTACTCGACTTTTTTTATCAACACGCGCAAGTTCGTCACAAGTGTCACAAAGCATAAACTGAAAGAGAAAAAATAATAATATAGAAGTAAGTAAAGTACATTTTGATTTTGTTATATGTTAAGGATAGTGACTTGAGGTTTATCGATTGTGGCAGTGAAGTTTACCTGCAAACTTATTTTTGTGACAAAACATATTATAGTTTATTTATTAAATTTTAATGCCCCTTCATGATTTTTAGTTTTAAGTGATTTATTATTTAAATTATTATTTAATTATCTAAACAAATGTATCAGTAAGCGACATTAAGCATCTTCGTAACACCTACGCGACTAGTATGTGATATACAGCCGAATACGAGTGCTCCGTTACTACATTATTCGACTATTGTTTCCGCCATAATGCCAATTTTAAGGTTCTTTGTGAAGAATATAAAAACCCTGGATTCGAAAGAATATCCAAGAAATCCTGTGGTAATAGTTATTGTGTTGAGTTATCGGTACTAGTATATAAATAAATACTTTGATATAATGTTATACTTACAGATAATAAGTATTTGTGTGATTTTAAGTATTTTTAGCTACTTGTGCTAAGATATGTAAAGTTTTTTGTTATCATATTATCGATATTATATTTTTGACAAAACTATTTATACACGTCATTTTTTTATTTTTTTTTATTTAGGATCACCAACAGATAATACATCATGCTTAATTCTTAATCATCTTAATTCATAGCTTAAGTTGATAACAGATAGATGTTTATCTAATTATAGGTAACCACAGCTAATTTAAGTATCTTAGGATTCGGATCGTTGAGATTCAGGTCATATACCCATACTATGTCAAAAAAAACGCAATGACCTTGTCTGTACCTACATATCAATTATCATTGTTTTGTTTGTGGTACTTTTTCCGACTTGTCGTAATTTAAGAATTTATGGAGTAAATCCAGTTGTTGTAAGTTATGTACTAGAAAGTTAAGGGGCTTTAACTGTTCCAAATTGTAAAAACTGGATTAATTGCTAAGCAACTAATTAAAAAAAAAACACAAGTTTTTTTAGTTTAACTGTTATAAAAATAAAAAAAAGTCTGAAAAATTTGCATGCAAAATACAGTTTTACAGTTTTCTAAGGGACCCTAGTAACATATAAAAAAATGCAGCTTTACATCGTGCTTTGCGTGATAAATTGACAATTTGACTGCTGTATTAACTATACTTTTCTGTAGAAATTAAAAAAAATCTGTACGGAACCAGTACTCGCATTGAAATATTCTGGTTGACAAGTTTGATGCTGAAATCACGGCGGTCGTGCAATGGTTATACGAGTTGTGGGTCAGTAAACGTTATATCTTGGCATCTATAACACAAGCTGTGAAATAAAAGTGCTAAACAACTACACTTACACAGCATAAACAATAATTAGTCAGATAATTATACCCAAAGCAACACTTATATCATTATGGACTCTATAGAAATCAGTATGAAATCTATTACTCGATTGTGTAGTAATCGTATTTATTTACTACATTTACTTTGCTACATGTGGAATAGAAATTACTTTAAACTCTTTTATGCAACAGTTTTCTGAATAAAAGTTGCAACTTACCATGGCAATATTACTAGTCCTACAATGGCAATATTAGAAACGTATAAACGGCTGTTTGTAACATAGCTGCAGTATAATATGCTGTAACGCGATCAATTGAGCTGTATAGAAGTAATATTGATGATGCCTATAAAACTGTAGTAAAACAATCGCATAACAAGGTCATATAAACGTTTATTCCACTGTACTACTTGACTGATTTGTTGTATAAGCTAATTTGTAATATAATCAGCTACTATACGACATATTATCGCAGTGACTACTGTTACACTACCTTTATCTGACTAAATAGCTCTATAATACCAAGCTTATTCGGCATTTTTGCTGGTTCATAACGTAATGTTTTTACGCATGATTTTGATAATGTTTTGACGCGGTAAGTCTAGTTAATGTTTTGGTTGTAGTTTGTTGATACGATAATTCATTAATAACAAGATGAACATATAGGTACTTAGTCGTAATAGTGGGAACGTTGGTTTAACATGTTTTCTATAAATTAATGCAAATTTTGGTTGTACGTTTGTGGCTTATTGAACTTATAGTATCATTTTAGATAAAAACCTAAGTACGAAGGTGTTTGAAGTACATTCGACATACATTATATTATAAATACAAGTTTACGAGTCAAGTATTGCCTTATCTATATCCGATTTTTTTTTGATAAGTTTCTTATTTATTTCGTTGCATGTTTGAGAAAAGCGCTATACATACCTCGGCGTGAAAAGGGGTTGCCAGCCTCGTGACTATCCGGCCTCGCTACGCTCGGCCGTCTATATGTACTCGGCCGGCAACCCCCTACTTCCCGGCCTCTGTAGTAATGTACTATTTCACGTCCGAAATATTTATCTCCTACTTTTTCTTACTTGTAATAATTGTATTGCGAGTAAGCAAAAGTAGGAGATAAATATTTCGGACGTGAAATAGTACATTACTACAGAGGCCGGGAAGTAGGGGGTTGCCGGCCGAGTACATATAGACGGCCGAGCGTAGCGAGGCCGGATAGTCACGAGGCTGGCAACCCCTTTTCACGCCGAGGTATGTATAGCGCTTTTCTCAAACATGCAATGAAATAAATAAGAAACTTATCAAAAAAAATTCGGATATAGATAAGGCAATACTTGACTCGTAAACTTGTATTAATAATATAATGTATGTCGAATGTACTTCAAACACCTTCGTACTAAGGTTTTTATCTAAAATGATACTATAAGTTCAATAAGCCACAAACGTACAACCAAAATTTGCATTAATTTATAGAAAACATGTTAAACCAACGTTCCCACTATTACGACTAAGTACCTATATGTTCATCTTGTTATTAATGAATTATCGTATCAACAAACTACAACCAAAACATTAACTAGACTTACCGCGTCAAAACATTATCAAAATCATGCGTAAAAACATTACGTTATGAAAGGCTGGATTGCTAAATTCTGACTGCATTTCATTGTCACTGAACGAATTTTAAAAATGTATAACTATTACGTACGTCGGCCATTTAAGTATAATTTTCACTTGCATTTGAACAACATCTAGACCTAATTCACTTTTATTGTATCTATAACCAAATTATTATTGAATAAAACATCGACATTATAATTTACAAAAATATACGCGACATAATAAAATATTGAGAATGTTTTTAAAATTTTCCCACTAAAATACTTTTTTTTCACAGTATCTGCGCTGTTCGAGAGGTTGCACTTAAGGTCATTCTACACGAGTTAAAATTAAGAAGAAAAATGTACATGGTGTAATAGGTACTGCAGTAAAACACTTCTTAATTGCATTAACACGTTTAATTTTGACGACAAAGTAAAAATATTTAATATTAGCAAAAATAATCAATTATTTAAAATTTAGCATTTCACGTAAAAATCACAATAACGGCATCTAAATAAGGGTATTTCACATTCAATAAGTTCCCTAGTGGTCAGAATGCAATTAAATTACAATAACAAAAATATTTAAATTTAGCACTTCACTTAAAAATGAAGACAACTGTACCTATTTCACTTTCACATTCAACAACCTCCCTAGTGGCCAGAATGTAATTAAATTACAATAATTAAAAATATTTAATATTAGCACTTCACTTAAAAATGAAGACAACTGTACCTAAACAAGGACATTACACATTCAATAGTTAGCAAAACCGGTAAGTAAAAATAAAGACTCGGCTAGTAATAATTTGGCTGCAGGAAAATAATGGGTTAATGAGGCGGGTGATATGGATGGTGACAGATGATTCGCTGGCTGAACGTAGCCTAAATTAAAGAGCCAGGTCTTTATACGCCCGTCAAACGAGGCAATTGGAATTTGGGGAATTTAGCAAAACAACAAAAAAAACTATTATGGCACAAAAATACTGGATACAAAGAAAAGGAATCCGATTTATAACGTTTTTAACAAAAATGTAAATAATTTGATACTCTCGAAAGCAGGATGGCTAAAGCTGTTGCTTAAAATTAAAAAGAGTTCGTGGGCAAGTGTCCGCTTTGATTTAGGCGGACCCAATAGCTCGCTGAACTCCTTTTCTCACTTGGAGAGCCCGCTGGATGCGGACTCTAACTCTCCGATGATGTGGCGAAGAAACCCGCGGAAATCGCGGCAGCTGCAGACCGTCCCGCCGGCCCGGCACCCACTGGCGCCTTCCGGAATCCTTCCGGATCAGGCGGTTCCAGTGTATAGCACTTGCTATATAATTTATATGGCCTTTTTTGCCCGGCAATGGTTTTGGTTTTATTTTTGCTCCAATAATGTATTAATAGCACTTGCTATATAATGTTTGAAATAAATCGCACTTCACCACGATGCAACTAAGCAAATTATAGCAAAAACCCCAGACCAAATCCAGATTATCTCTTTTTCTTTCCAAAATCTCACGGCGCTCTGACAGACTCAATCAAAAAAAAAAAATCAACTTTTTTCTTTTTGACAATCTGGAATACCTCAAAAATTCACATTCAAAATTAGCGCGAGTATTATCTCAATTTTATAACTGCCAGACGTATTACAAAATACGGACTGATAAAAGCGCCATCTACCTGTAATGCCGTGAATCACAATGTACGCTTTTTTATATATCGCCCGTGACCTAGCCTTAGACACAGAAGTTCAGAAGTTCTAAAGAAAGTCGACAGATGTCGTACGATACGTAGCGTCATGCTACAGCATCTCCCTACCAAACAAAGAAACAAACAAACAACAACACAAGAAAACACAAGAAAACTAACCCCAAGCAACAAAAAAACACAACTTAATTCTAAGGCTAAAAAAGGTACAACAAGAGAACCCTAAACGAATTACAAAAAAAACAAAACCAACCAGTTATTAACATTACCCCTAAAGACTAATCTAATAGATTAAGAAGATGACAAAACGCCAACCAACGCGTCACGCGGTCCAAGACGTGACGGCCGGGATAGGACAGAAACTGCACCTGGCCACAGATCTTAATCCCTCACATCGAGTCATCAAATTATACAACCAGGCTATCATAGACCGGGAAAGATAAACGAAGCCTTAAGCACCAACGGTAAAAAAAAGTCAAACCTGGAGAAAGGAGCCAGGAAACGCTCAAACGAAAACAAAAAACGATAAGAAACGAATCAAGCAAGGATTACCGATAAGGGAATGGCGGACTAAAGCGCATTTTAGAATTTTGAGAATACTGAACGGGCCGAAAGAAGAAACTATTTCAAGATATCTTTAATATGATAGGTACCGACGTGCTCGGAATCGGTATCAGCCAGTACATATACCTGTGGAGACACCCGTCTAACCACACGGCACCGAACGAAACGTGGAGCGAATTTACCGCCTCGAAAAGGATCAGCGGATCCACGCTGGAAATTCCGGCGCCAAACGATTTGGTCACCAACGATTCTTGGCGAAGAACGGTTCATGTTGAACTTGGCGGCGTTACGATGAAAGGCTAAAGCCATCGAATCAGAAACTTTATCGTACACCTCACGAAGCGTCTGAAGATTCGAAGCGCGTTCCATCCGGCTGAGTCCCACATCTTGGTCCACAACCTGATTCTCAACACGTTCACGAATCATTGACAACTCGCGGCCGTACATCAAAAAATTCGGTGTATAAGCAGTAGCCAAATTTATACAAGAGTTTAAATAAAGAGCGACCCGATGTAAATGACCCGACCAACTGCGTTGGTCATTTTCAACTAAAATGCTCAAAGTAGTAATCACGACCTGGTTATATCTCTCCACAACATTCGCTTGTGGCGAATAATATGGGGTATAACACGGACCTGGAATATTATAGCTCGCCAGGAAATCCAGAAATTGACGACTATGAAAAACTGTAGCGTTGTCACAGAGAATGTTAGTAGGAACAACGTACCGCAAAATAACCTCCGACTCTAATGCCATCGATATTGACCTCGCATTCACCAACTTCAAAGGGACCAACCAAACAAATTTGGTAAAAACGTCAACCAAAGTCAAAATATAACGACACCCATTACGGCTAACCGGTAAAGGACCAATTAAGTCAATGGAAAGAAGATCCATTGGAGCCGCAACACGACGAGGAAATAAGCGAAGTCCACGAGGTTGTGAATTTGCAATTTTATAAGACTTGCAAATCTGACATTCGGAAAGGAACCTTGTAACATCACGGTACATATTCGGCCAATAGTATAAGTCACGAGCTTTTAAATACGTTTTCATAACACCAGGATGAACGTTGGGAAATCCATTATGAATTTCAGCAACCGCCTCTCTAGTCCTTGAAGCAGGAAGAACTATACGCCATGGATTAGGTGCTAAAGGGTTTTCGATAGATACCCTGCGCATTAAGACACCATCCCGAAGAGCAAATGCAGTAAACATTTGAGGATTGTCCAAAACTCCCTGGTAAATTCGTTCATACCAAGGATCTCCAGAAGGACCCATGCCACGCGCGAATGAGATAAGCCCAACTTGAGCGCGGGACAAGGCGTCTGGAACAACATTAAGGACACCTTTTTTATGTTCAATCTCAAAGTTATATTGGGAAATCAAAGTTGCCCAACGAGCCAAGCGCCCGGTAGGATTATCAAGGGTGATCAACCATTTAAGAGCAATATGGTCAGTAATGATCTTAAACCTCATTCCATCGAGATATCCGCGGAAATGCTTTATGGAATCAACAACGGCGAGAAGCTCATGTTCGGTTGTCCCGTATCCACGTTCAGCTTTAGTGAATAAACGAGAATAATAAGCAATTGGATGTTCAACGCCGTCAAACTCTTGAGCCAGGACCGAGCCTAAGCCAACCTGGCTAGCGTCACATTGAAGGATAAAAGGTTTCGAAAAATCCGGGCAAGCCATCAACGGAGCGCTCATCAAGGCATCCTTCAATTTAGAAAAAGCTTCACTAGCACTATCGTTCCAATCGATGGGATCACGTCCCTTTCTCTTACCGATAAGTGCCGTCAGAGGAGCAATAATCGAAGAAAAACCATCCACGAAACGGCGATAATACGAACACATACCAATGAAAGCACGTAGAGACTTGGCAGAAGAAGGGGTAGGGTAATCCCTAATAGCTTCTAATTTCTTTGGATCAGTTTGAAGACCACGCTCATTGACGATGTAGCCGAGATACTTCAATTCAGACTTACAAAACTCACACTTATCTAAATTAACCGTAAGATCAGCTTCTTTCAACCTATCACGAACCTTACGAATAAGCCGCATATGACTGTCAAAATCACGAGACACCAAAATCAAATCATCAACATAGCCGAAGATAAAATCCTCAGACTCAGGGGTATATTCAAAATTGACAATCATGTCAGTAAGCCTCTGCATCTCGGACGCAGCGTTGGTTAAACCAAAAGGGAGACGAACGAACTCAAAGAGGCCCCTTTGGGGTACAATAAAGGCCGTTTTCTCACAACTGGCCTTATCAGCTAAGGGGATTTGCCAAAAGGCGCTCCTAAAATCCAACGAAGTTAGATATTTGGCACCTCGTAGGTTATCAAGGATGTCCTGGACGCGCGGGAGAGGGTATGAATCCCTGATGGTAACGCTATTCAACTTCCTACTGTCCACGCAAAACCTGACACTACCATCTTTCTTGGTAACCATCACCACTGGGGAAGCCCAGGGTGATCGTGAGGGACGAATAACGCCTGACTCTAACATCTTGTCGATCTCTTCGTTGAGAATCTTGAGTTTGACTGGAGATAAGGGATAGTAACGTTGACGGATGGGCGAACCAACAGTCTCAATCTTATGCGAAAGCCACGAAGTACAACCTAATCCAGCTTTATCAGAAGAAATCTCCTCAAACTCGTCAATAACACATTGGAGTTTTGATTCCTGCAGTGGTGCAAGCACCGTACGAGGGTGGACATAGCGAACCTCACCTACTCGTGGGACTGCGACAGGAACATGATGTGAAGCGACGTAAAGCTTACCTGACAAACCATCACGGAATGCCTTCTTTAAAATGTCAATGAGACCAACAGCATTCCAAAACTCAATTCCTAAAATAAATGCAGTAGGAAGATTACTGCTTACAAGACAGGGGTGCAGAACGCGAATGCCACTAAAAAGAATGGGGACGTCCAAACCGCCTAGAATTTCAATAGGAGAATTGTCGGCGGAGACAACATAAGGCCGGATATCCTCGTGATATGTTATACCGAGCTCCGATAAGAGGGATATATCAATTAGTGAAACCTGAGCACCAGTCTAAAAGAGCTCTTACCGAAGAGCCAGCAACTAAAACATCAATAAAAAGTCTATTATCCGGGGAATTATTCATATAAACGGGCGACACCGATGGACCTCTCAGTGCGCCACTTATTCGTTTTTTGACGGACCAGAATTACAACTAGGACAATCGCGTGTGATTGCACCAACACGCTTACACTTGAAGCACACTGCCCCTGAAACGTTAGGACAATTAAAATAGTTGTGACCAGTTGCATCACACTTCATACACACTATAGAACTGGGTTGACCTACAACTTGAGCACTAATCGGTGCAATAGCCAAACGTGCTGGACGTGAACCTTGAAAGGCTTCAAAATTTTTCGCGACTTCTAACAAACCATCAATATCCCTGACCACGTTAGTTGCAAGACAAGGATGATATCTAGGATTCATTCCATATTTAATAATGTTAAACAGGTTGTCTTCGGAAACCGGTGTACGAAGCTTTGCGTTTAGATCGCGCGCCTGAATAACAAAATCAACCACTGACTGGTTGTCCTTCTGTGATAAAGCGCGAAGTTGGCTCTCAAGCTTGAAATCGAAATCGGCTACGTCGAAGGTTTTAACGAATTCAGACTTTAATTCCGCGTAAGTAAGACCCGGATATCTGATTGCCCTAAAATGTTTCAAGGCACTATCTGACAACAATTCATGGAAACGTCTGACAACATATGAAGGATTGACGTTACGCGCCATACCTTCTTCCTCGATTCGAAAGAAAAATTCGCGAACACAAGTGTCCCCGGAAAAGTTCAAGTTCCATTTCGTAAGTGAATAATCTTTGAAAGGAAAAGGCGGGGGAAGTCCGGACATATGCATCGCCTGGGGTCGTGGTTCAGAATCAAAAAACTGTTCTTCATCGTCTGCCATTGGATCTAAAATCCTCGGATCGTACGAGTTTAAAGATGAGTGCGCATGAGGTGTCTCAGCAATTGATCCTTCATTACTTAAGTGCGACATGGCGAAAAGTCGAATGTTGTCTTGCGTTGCAAGTTCAAACAAAAAATAAAGTTAATCTACCTACAAAATAAAATCCGAAGTTCGAGTATATCCGTGGTCTAAACCAAGCGCTTAAGTCAAAGAAAGAAAATAACACTCGAAGTCTAAATGCCAAGTTAGAGTTCGAATTCAAAAAAAACAAGTTCAGTTTCTGAAAAAAATAACAAAACGCAAATCGTACATTCTATGTCTGACTTACCTGCGAATTCCCTAACGTCTACGGGCTCTAACTACAGGACTCAGACTATGAAATAAGGTATTCGGGATATGTTACGGGTAATTGAGAAAAAGGCATAAGTAAAGGGCAACAGATAAATTTGTTTTTTTTTTAACATATATAAAAGCAATTTTTTTAATATGACGGAATTCGGGTTAGTGATGGGACGTAAGGAGGCAGCAGGCTGAAACAAACCAAAATCAAGGTTAATAGAACCGCGACCGGTCTACGGTCACCGTCTCACAAATCCAAAAAAAATATTTAATTACAATTATTAAAAGTAAATCCAGAGTTCTTTACCTTATCGGGCGCCATTTTGCAGTAAAACACTTCTTAATTGCATTAACACGTTTAATTTTGACGACAAAGTAAAAATATTTAATATTAGCAAAAATAATCAATTATTTAAAATTTTGCATTTCACGTAAAAATCACAATAACGGCATCTAAATAAGGGTATTTCACATTCAATAAGTTCCCTAGTGGTCAGAATGCAATTAAATTACAATAACAAAAATATTTAAATTTAGCACTTCACTTAAAATGAAGACAACTGTACCTATTTCACTTTCACATTCAACAACCTCCCTAGTGGCCAGAATTTAATTAAATTACAATAATTAAAAATATTTAATATTAGCACTTCACTTAAAAATGAAGACAACTGTACCTAAACAAGGACATTACACATTCAATAGTTAGCAAAACCGGTAAGTAAAAATAAAGACTCGGCTAGTAATAATTTGGCTGCAGGAAAATAATGGGTTAATGAGGCGGGTGATATGGATGGTGACAGATGATTCGCTGGCTGAACGTAGCCTAAATTAAAGAGCCAGGTCTTTATACGCCCGTCAAACGAGGCAATTGGAATTTGGGGAATTTAGCAAAACAACAAAAAAAACTATTATGGCACAAAAATACTGGATACAAAGAAAAGGAATTCGATTTATAACGTTTTTAACAAAAATGTAAATAATTTGATACTCTCGAAAGCAGGATGGCTAAAGCTGTTGCTTTAAATTAAAAAGAGTTCGTGGGCAAGTGTCCGCTTTGATTTAGGCGGACCCAATAGCTCGCTGAACTCCTTTTCTCACTTGGAGAGCCCGCTGGATGCGGACTCTAACTCTCCGATGATGTGGCGAAGAAACCCGCGGAAATCGCGGCAGCTGCAGACCGTCCCGCCGGCCCGGCACCCACTGGCGCCTTCCGGAATCCTTCCGGATCAGGCGGTTCCAGTGTATAGCACTTGCTATATAATTTATATGGCCTTTTTTGCCCGGCAATGGTTTTGGTTTTATTTTTGCTCCAATAATGTATGAATAGCACTTGCTATATAATGTTTGAAATAAATCGCACTTCACCACGATGCAACTAAGCAAATTATAGCAAAAACCCCAGACCAAATCCAGATTATCTCTTTTTCTTTCCAAAATCTCACGGCGGCGCTCTGACAGACTCAATCAAAAAAAAAAATCAACTTTTTTCTTTTTGACAATCTGGAATACCTCAAAAATTCACATTCAAAATTAGCGCGAGTATTATCTCAATTTTATAACTGCCAGACGTATTACAAAATACGGACTGATATAAGCGCTATCTACCTGTAATGCCGTGAATCACAATGTACGCTTTTTTTATATATCAACCGTGACCTAGCCTTAGACACAGAAGTTCAGAAGTTCTAAAGAAAGTCGACAGATGTCGTACGATACGTAGCGTCATGCTACAGTACATAATCACCCAACAACAGCTGACTCAGCTGACTCACAGCCCACCCAAGGCGAATAGAAAATTAAATAAAAAACAACGTTCATTTTCCTAATGTAATATGATACGCTGCAACCAAATACGGAATATTATAAAAATCATTTTCTATTTTCTGTGACCTCGGCCTTGATCAGTGTATTAACCTAAACTGAGAACAGAGGATTGTGTACCTATATAAAGCGATCTATTTTCCAAGATTAAACAGTTATTATCCACACGTTAAGCGTTTCACTACCTAACACTCGGTCCATTACCATATGGCGACCCTTCCAGTCGGGCTGCTCAAGGCAGCTTCGGTTTAAATACCAGCCAGCTCAGCGAGCTCCACGAACCAGCTCAGCAAGCGCCATGAACTAGCCTAGCCCGGACCTGCGCAGCACAGCTCAGCTCACAATGGACCAGCCCCGCTCGACCCCCGAAGCCCCGCCCAGCCGAACTTAGACACCACCGCCTCAGCAAGCTCATCAGCCATCCCAGCCGTTCAGCGAACAGAAAAATCAAAAAACACGACATGGGAACCAGCTCCAGCAAAGACACCAACTCACCAGTCAGCCGGCCAGAGTCAGCTAAAACCATGGCCATGATCACCATAACGGTAACGTTCACGGAACAGAGGACCCCAACCAGAACGGTCCGATGTCAGCCCGATGGACGCCACGTTACCACCATCAGCCCCAACAACCCGCACCAACGGGTAACCCAAGCCAAATCACAATCGCCACCAGCAACCAGCGAAGCGGAGCGGAGCATCTAGAACCAGCACGTCAAGCACAGCAGAACGTGTAGCAGCTACCAGTTGTCACAAGCCCCGCCGCATCCAAGTCACCAGCCCCGCCGCACCCCATCGCCAGCACCCAGCACCGACCCGATTCGCTAAAATGCGCCATGTACTCATTTAAAAAAAAAATAAAAAAAAGTGACGAGTATCACAAAGAAGCTTACATAAGGACAAAATGCAGACATTGCAATATGGCTCATTTATTGTTCTACACTGTGTGTCGAACCAAGTACTCTATCGTGTCCGAAACGAGCTTTCCTCGCGAGAGAACTAGGTCGCATTTGAAAGGCACAACAGATACAAGAAGAATACCTACTACAAAAGAAAAAAACAACCAAAGAAGGAAAGAGCTACCAAAGTGTATAAACCACACATGACAGACGGTCCGGACCACGACTAGTTATTTTGGAAAAAGTCAAGAAAATCACAGACAAAGATGACAGACGTGTCACATACAGCTTACTTACTACCCACTAGCGGACACAGTCATAAGAATAATGACCAATAACGTTAAACGTTATTACTACTGACCAGGAATAGATAACGACATTATGGAATTCATAAAAGCAAAAAACAGTCATACAGAAATCAAGGCAGACAGAGAAAGCAAATTCATCTCCACAACTATGAGAGAAATTTGTAACATATTAGGTATAAAACAATTACAGTCAACCGCTTACCACCATGAAAGCCTAGGATCCTTAGAAAATTCGCATAAAGCACTAGAATCATATTTAAGGATACAAACAGACAACCAGAATCACCAGTGATCTGATCAGTTACAATATTAGTATTTTTCGTATAACACAATGGTTCATTCGGCAACTAAATACACGCCATACGAGCTAGCATACCCAGAAACATTACTCATCAAACATACCCATTATACATATATAACTTCGATTCCTATCCCATAGAATTCAAACATATGTCACAAAAGTCCCAAGCAGACGCTAGAAATAAATTTAATTAAGTCTAAAATATTAAGTAAAACTAATTACGATTTAAAAATTAAACCCATAAGTAATAAAATTGGAGATTTAGTATTAATCAGAAAAAAAGAAAAAAAAAGAAATTTTGGACACAATATATCAAGGACCATTTACCGTCATAGAGGATCAGGATCCAAACGTAAAAATATTAGTATCAGGAAAAGAATACGCAATCCACAAAAATAGAACTAAACCATACTATAATTAAAACAACCACACAAATAAAATAAAAATAAAATAAATAAAAAATTTCTTAAATAAAAATAAAGTAAATATAAAAACACAAACAAAACACATAAAACACCACATCAACACCTTTCATAAAACAAAAAAAAAAAACTACTTACGATTTAAAAATTTAATCCCATACGCTATATATCTATCTATATATATATAAACCGGAGATCCACTATAAATCAGAAAATAAGACAGAAATAAAATAAATATAGTATCATAGATATCAGAAAATAAGACAGAAATAAAATAAATATATATATCAGAGACTATTTACCATCATAAAGAATCAAAATTCAGAACGTAAAAAAAAAAAAGTTTCAGACAAAGAGTACATTCTCCATACAAAAAAAACCCACAATAAATAAAAACAGCAAACATATACATATATATACAAATTTAATACACAACACAAACCCATCAAACAAAAAAAAAACACGCTCACACTCGACACTACACTAAAACAGCAAACTAAACGTTTCCATGTCAATGATCACATCTCATTCCAAATACGGAAGTACTATCTCCACACTGTAATGATATCAAGTATCAAATAAACATCAGGTCAATAATATACAAAACACAAACACCTAGCCATACAAGGATCGAAACAAATAAACAAACCGCAGCATATAACTTAGCAACAAACTCACCGCTATTTTAAACAAAACACAACTTAGACAGAAACCAACACCTGTATAACCATAAACTTTGATCATTATCTATGTATAACGTAGCCATAACATTAACCTAAAAATCGAAATGTAACCCATAGTCCTTATATAACCATACATTTACATTTTTTTTCCTAATATATACCTTAAACAATAACGAAATAAAAACCTAAAGCCTCAAGCAAATGATCTCTTAGGATCACATAGTATCCCAAATACGGAAACACTAACTAACAACACTAAGCAATAAACAACATCATGTCAGCAACTTACGGGAATAGCGAAAAGGACACCCCTAACCATATACGAACCGAAATCAATAAACAACATAACATAGATAAGTTTACCAACTAACTTAGAGATGAATTAACAATTAAGTAACCATATCTAATCCTTATTCAAAATTTTATCAATAGTGTAACTAAACTATAACTTAATTAAGACAAAAATGTAATCATATTTTTAAGTGCATCAACAAAAAAAAAAGAAGAGACAAAAATGTAATCATATTTTTAAGTACATCAACAAAAAAAAACCCTAGCCGTAAGATTAAAATATTTTTTTTTTATATTTAATATAAATTAATTAAGAAACAGAATGTAAACAATAGAAGTAAGCAGCCATGTTTTTTTTGTATAACACTTTTAATAGTGCTAAGATTCATTTTATATTCAGAATTACCTTTTAAGAAACAAATTTATACTTATTAATGTAAAGACAAAAAACAGTTTAAACCTGTTTTACTGTCTCAAAAAAATCGACGGACGTGTAATAGGTACATAATCACCCAACAACAGCTGACTCAGCTGACTCACAGCCCACCCAAGGCGAATAGAAAATTAAATAAAAAACAACGTTCATTTTCCTAATGTAATATGATACGCTGCAACCAAATACGGAATATTATAAAAATCATTTTCTATTTTCTGTGACCTCGGCCTTGATCAGTGTATTAACCTAAACTGAGAACAAAGGATTGTGTACCTATATAAAGCGATCTATTTTCCAAGATTAAACAGTTATTATCCACACGTTAAGCGTTTCACTACCTAACACTCGGTCCATTACCATAATGGTGACTGAATAAATTCAGAACGTTACAAATATTGCCTATGGTCTCTGTTTATGCATTATTATAAAAAATATTCATATAAATCAGAACCCTCCGAATTTATTTCGTAAATATAGATTCCAATTCTTAATTTCAGCTCGTGTGTAATAGCCCTTGCTGCTAATATTTTAGCTTGATAACCAACCATTCACGAAAAAAAAACAAAATCAGCTGTTCCTATAACCGGTATTAGACATAACAATTTGTAGGGCCCAATCTGTCAGGTTGAGAGGTGTAATAAGAATTAGGGAGCTGAAGGAGGGTTAGGGAGTGGCACAACAGATTGGGCCCTACAAATTGCAACGTCTAATACCCGGTTTTAATCTGCCTTCATCTTTATAATTTAAAATTATAGGAATTTGTTAATAATGTGTTATTAGTTATTTTCATGTCGATTTTATATATAATCGAAATTGCAAAATATATCATATTGTTTATTGTTTTTTTTAATAGGCGTAAGTAGTGGCAGTTGTAATTGATTGTTCTGCATTTTTAATATTTAACGAATTTCTTTGTAATGTATGTATGGAATTAATAAAGCTTTTTTAATTTTAATTTAATTTTAAGTAGTGGCAGAATGTCAAACGAACCAAAAAGTAAATATCGCTTATAGCCTAAAATGGCTGAACGTCATGATCCTGTGCCACAAATATATGTGGAATGGAAATTAAAAAAGAGGCACTTGCCGGCCTAGGCCTCCAAATTTGTATGAAATTCCATTATCGACCTCTCGTGTAGCCGCACCTGAAACGTGGTACTTCGCAGCCTATAAGGAACATAACATCAATATTTCATTGCATGTTTGAGAAAAAAAAATTGTATGGGACACGTCTTCCCAGCTGGCCAACTCTCCATACCTTTTTTCGTAAGGTTTTTCATAATTAAGAAAATGATACCAATTATGTCCTTAATGGGGTCACCAGCATTTTTTTTACACCTTGTATACCTACGATGCATTTTATGCTGATGAAAACTATAAACCAATATGTTTATTACGATGCATAATAAACATATAGTTTTAGTTTTCATCAGTACTTCAACTTGGTCAAGTGTTTGTAAGTTTTTTCGAAAGAATCTTCAAGATTAATCCTTGCCCCCAGTAAAAAAAAAATACACGTTATATCTGATAATATTTTTAATAATAGTTTACCCCTATTAGTTTTATATCTATGTAGGCTTGTTTATATATTTTATGTGTATAACTAGGAAGAGTTACTTTTCGTTATTAAATTCATTAGATGCACCGCCTACAATCTTTTCTGTTTTGCCCTAAGGTTGACAGGGAGAGAATGCCTTATGGCAATAAGTTCGCCTTTTGTACGTTAAGTTTTCTTACGTGCAATAAAGATTAAATAAATAAAAAATATGTCGTGGAACACTTGGTTGGAACGAAGTTGTTTTTAATTTAATTAAATTTTAGTATTTTTTTTCATTTTAGTAATTTTTGTCATATTTGGCATTTTGACTTTTTTTGACTTTTTTGACTTTTTTTGTCTGTTTTGACTTTTTTGATTAATTTGACTTTTTACTTTGTCACTTTTCACTTCACTTTATTCTATTCTATTTTATTTTATTTTATTTTTCGTGACGATCACGTGACTTTTTTTCGCCTTTACATGTTTCTCAATCGTATGGCTTTGTGTCGCGTTTTCGTGACGGTCACGTGACTTTTTTTCGCCTTTAAATTTTTCTGAATCGTATAGCTTTGTGTCGCGTTTTCGTGACGGTCACGTAACTTTTTTCGCCTAGCCCCCATCCGCGAACCGTCCTATAAGGAACTTCGTTCCAATAATAACGCATTGTCATAAATCTACTAAAGTAAACACAATCACTAACTACTAAATATAACAAAGAAACTTACAACTATAAAGTGAACAGAAGCAATAACTTTTGTCACAAAATGTACTCTGAAAGCTCGAATGGCTTTTGAGTAAAATGGCTGCATGGCGCAGGGAAATAACTTTTCTTGAAAATATTAAAATTGTAAAGTTTATTTGGTAAGTTCGCCCTTGCACGGACTCCTCTTGTGCTCCAGAAAATATTCTTATAAACATAGCAATAGATAGGTTAGGTACAGTCGCCATCAGATATATCGGAGCAGCCAAGATGGTCACAAATATCTGAACAACGCCTCTATTGTCAAGGCGATAAAGTGTATGTTCAGATATTTTTGAGTCCCTTGGCCGCTTCGATATATTTGATGGATACTGTACACCCAAGTAACACAGGAAGCATTATAACATATGAATAGTTAACTTATTTCGAACTTAAGGACCGTAAGGACGTTTAAAAGCACTTAAGTGCTTTAGGTTCTACAATAGCACCACCTCCACCTTACAGAAAACCACAGCCAAATAGCACTAGACCCTACTCATAGTGTTGTGTTCCTGCTGGTGAGTAAGGTTGCCAAAGAGCTCAAAGAGGACCCAGTGTGTTGACGATGAGGGACCCTCTTGTTCCTTTAGCCGTCAACACAGTGAATCCTCCTTTTTGTAAAGGGTCGGCAACGCGCATGTGACTCCTGTGGAGTTACAGGCGTCCATAGGTTACGGTAGCTGCTTACCATCAGGCAGGCCGTATGCTTGTTTGCCACCGTCGTAGTATAAAAAAAAAAAAATAGCATTATATAATGCTTTAAGCTGTATAACGGTCGTATAATGGCATATGTAAATGCTTTTTTTAAAGCCTTTAGTTTTAGTGCAGCGAACCAAAATGCAACTGTACAGCTGAATGCTGTACAGTTGCGTTTTGGATTGCTACACTAATGCTTCGGTGTGGTTTAGTGCCTTAGGTTCTACAATAGCATAAATAAATGCTTAATGCTGTTTATGAGCATGAATATTGGCCATTATAATGCCACGTAAATCCGGTATACAGCTTTCAGCTGTTTTTAGTGCTTTAGGTTCTACAATAGCATTATATGACGCTTTACGCTGTATAACGGTTGTATAATGGCATATATAAATGCTTTTGTTTAGCCATTAGTTTTAGTGCAGTGAACCAAAATGCAACTGGACAGAATCCAGCTGTACAGTTGCGTTTTGATTTGCTACACTAATGCTTCGGTGTGGTTTAAGCTGTATAACGGTCGTATGATGGCATATGTAAATGCTTTTTTAAAGCCTTTAGTTTTAGTGCAGCGAACCAAAATGCAACTGTACAGCTGAATGCTGTACAGTTGCGTCTTGGATTGCTACACTAATGCTTCGGTGTGATTTAGTGCATTAGGTTCTACAATAGCATAAATAAGTGCTTAATGCTGTTTAAGAGCATAAATTCGATATACAGCTTTCAGCTATTTTTAATGCCTTAGGGTGTATAATAGCTTTTTTAAGTAGGTAATACATTCCTAATGCTGTATAATAGCAATAATATAAACCATTATAAAGCCAAGTAATTCACTATAAGGGGCTGTTCATAAATTACATCATTTCAAATGGGGGGGGAGGTCTGGACATCGGATGATGGTAGCATGACGTAGGGGGGGGGGGGGGTCATTCCGGAGATCACATCATCTTTCGCATCTTTTAAAAATGTGCTTCAATGTGTAAAAAAAGGAATGAAATTCGTGTTTCTATAAATTTGTAATGCTATAAAATATTATCTACTAAATAGTTTTTTATTTTACAATTAAGCTAAAAACGCATATTTTTAAATGGGGGGTGGGGGGTGGGTAAAAAATCATCAAAAGATGATGACGTAATTTATGAACAACGCCAACGACCTTAGATCTGATTCTTTTAGTTTTCTAATGATTTATATATAGTCTGGCAAACCATTTATGTCAGTAGAAAAGCGCGGCAAATTTGAAAAATCGCGGGTTGGCAACACCTGTCTTTGAATAATTCGATATTTGGGCATAATTTGTGTTTTATCTGTGGCAATGTAACTTTTTAAATTTAAAAATGTTAGTTTTGTTTACTTTCATTTTAAAGTTTCAGATTGCGTTTTTTATTATTTACTTATTAATGTAATATCTGCCACCACTGTTCAATAAATTAATGTACTTACTAAGAAAGCTCAGCTAGGATATTAATATAGGTAGTGTACCTTAAATACCTTATGCAGGTATTTTGCGTGATAAATTTGGCTTTGAGGTTATGCAGTGTTGTATTGAATTATCATTTAAAGTTCTTTCTTTCAGTGTAAATCGGATAATTAAAGTGAAAAATGGTGGTGAAGTCCAAGAACGTTTGTTGCTCAATATTGTGGAAAAACAGCGGTAAAAATCAGGCTTAACAAGCAGTACCTACCTACAAGCACCAAGCACCAAGCACCAAGCAAGAGTTATTAAATTATTTTATACAATGCAGAGTTAAAAGTCTCCACTAACTTCACTGACATATGACTGACGTACCTACGGAAGGGCGTGGCCATTTTGTTCGATCTACATTGCTGATTTTCTATGGAGCAATGCTGCTTTTCGATTCGCCCTAGAGTGTTGCTATATTTTTGTTTGATGTACATTGCTACTGCGTTCGTTGGCTGGCCAGACTATAGCTTATCATATTATCAGTAACGGCTTTAAACAATACGTATAGTATCCTATATTTACTTCAATATTCATTATCTTCGAGATATTTGACATCAAAGTCGAACCGGTTTAGGCTAAAAAAGTGGTTTTATGGTCATAAATTTTGTGTTCATTAGTTAAAAATTAAAATCTCTCTACAGTTTTTAGAGACATCAAAGAGGAACCCTAATATGTAGATTACGTATATGTAAGATTCTTTACACCATTCGAATATCGATAAAAGTGTTTTTTTAGACCATATTTGAAAAATATCATAAAAACATAACGGCTCATTTATTTCAAGATCCGGCTCTACAGAATGGAGATAAAAGATTCAAGAACCGATAGTCGTTTGCTTTATAATTCTATCTGTAGTGAATATGTTGAAATATCGACTCAAAACTGGTCAAATATCGATAAAAAACGTTAGACCAAAAAATAATATGTTTTATTACGGAAACAAAAACAGTAGGCGACAAACTATGAACTATATCGTTTGGCACTACTTTCCCCCAACATAAACTTTTGTATAATTTCTCTTAATATTGTATAGTATTTGTATAGTTTCTTATAATATTGCATCAAACCCAGATCTCTAGGATTTGTTTTCTTGAAATGGTTTGCATTCTTTGACCTCCACCACTTTAAAGCTGCCAGATGTCCAGATCTAGAAATAAGCATAGTATACCAAACTGACTAGAGGGGTTTGGTTGCTCTCATTATTGTGTCATATCTGACGTGGCTAGCTCTCCGTCTATATAGACCAACGCCATTTTGTAAATAATTTATAACCTAAAAATAAAATCATGCGAACCTATTTATACAAGGGAAATGCCTATATAATAATGAAATAACTTAATTTAAGACTGCTCAACCAACACTATTATGTTATTGCAAAACTCGTTCTATACGAGGATTACACAATTGTTTTGTTTATTTGACGCATATCTTTTTATAATATTTTATAGCAAAACCATAATAAATCAAAGGCGCGTGAAAATTTTCAATGAAACTTATATACACATTTACAGTAAACTACATTCCGCAGTAATATTTGAAGGATATAATAACGTAAAATAGTCAAAAACTTTTATAAATTTTGTTACGCAAACAAATATGACGTGTCACTCATTCAGTTTTTTTGTACCGTCTTCGTCCATTTTATATTGCCAGACAAAGTAGTTAAATTACAACGTTCATTGTGACATTGTGACATTTGTTCCGTCGGTATTAGAGACGTTTTTGCATTGACGTAAGGTTTATTTTACTACACTCTTATGCTAGTATAATGCTTTGTATTGCGATAGGCAACTTAAGCGAGAGTACTAATGCTTCTTTATTGCGATTAGCAAGTTTTTTGGCCGTATTAATGCTTCTTTAATGCGGTTGGCAACTTAATAGAGCGTACTAATGCTTCTTTAATGCGATTGGCACTTTCCATGACAACGATAATGCTAATAGCGCAGACATAATGCGCCTGTAATGCTATTAAATAACCTATATAGGATCTCAAGCTGGGTAATTTATGCCCATTTAAGAGCTATATCAGCACTATAAACGTTTATAATGCTACTATAAAACGAACTCAAAATGCTAAAAGTATACAGATATGCTGTAAGACGGCCGTTATACTGCTTTGATGTGTTACTTGGGCAGTTACCATAGCAAAATTCTTATTGGCATGCGCACGTTCGGTATTCTCATGTTCATTATATTTTAATCATAAATATGTATTGCATTCATACGCTATTCTAGTAAACAATCCTTCATCAGATATTATCATATAGTTTTTTTTCAGTTTGACAAAAATATTACATAATCTAAATGATAGTGTTTTGCAATTTCGCCTTCAACTCCGAACTCCGGATGCCCATCGTGTATCGAAGACCCGTATATTTCGTAAATAATTTGGTTTTTTCTTTTCCGACCGGAAATTCTCCAGGTGAAAACGTTTCTAAAAATATTGTTATTCGAGACCCTGCGTAACTTTTACCATACTTACAAGTATGTAGGCAAAAGAATCACGTGGATCATAGTATTCATGGCCCTTCGAACCAGATGCATTTTTGCTTATCTACAAAAATTTTATATTAACCTAATACTACTTAACAAACTAGACTTTATTATTATTATACATTAAATAGGAACTACGCTGTATTTTGAAATAGTGTACAAATTAAAACTCATAAAAATTTCTAAAATCATGATTCAACTAAAATGTTGACATAATTTTGTCCCGAGTCTAACTATTTCCTATATTGTCTACTGAGAGTCATATTTATACTCGTTGTATACACACTAACGAACAAGAGTGTGATCTTTCTTAAGATTAATGACAGTACTCTTTGTGTACATCTGTTTTGACCGCACGCTTTGTACAAGAAAATAACCGTAATCAAGTAAAAGTCACGTGACGTAACGGTTCCCTACGAAAACCACGGGTTGTTTAGAATGCGGCAATAGAATTGTTGTGGTCTGGAGGCCTACCGCGAACTTCCAAATTATGAGTTTCGTTATCCCTAACTCTGTCATTTGAATTATGCAAGATAGAGACAGAGATACAGAAGCGTGGGATTTCGATGTTCGCATTAGGCCCCTTGTCCCTTCTGCCGTCTGCCGCGCCAAACGCATTCATCGCATTTCATTGTACGGCAGTCGCGGCTCCGCCGCCGCGGGGGGTACGTGTGCTCGCTCCGCCATGCCGCTACGTACTCTGCACACTGCTGCGCTCCTAGATATCGGAACCTTGCGGCACGTACTATGGAGCCACGGGCATAGTTGAATTGTAAATATGGCCGTGCGGGACGTAAATATCCGACTTTCATTCATAAGACTATGACAAGTGATCAAAATGATATGGACACAGTGTTTAAAATGATAATTAACGTGATATTGTTTTGTTTTGTGATGGGCGCGGCGCTGACGGAGGCGCCAGACACGGACGCCTGTTTTCGTGTGTCCGGAGTGAATGGTTCCCTGGAGTGCAACGTGCGGGCCCTGTCCGCGGACAGGGACATCGGTTCGATGCACTCGGACGGCGCCGAACGGCTCGCGCTCCGCTGCGGCCCGCTGCTGGCCGAGAGCACCCTGCGCGACCACCACTTCGGCAGGATGCAAGGTTTGGCGGAGATATCCATCACCAACTGCAAGATCCTCCGTCTGCCAGGCAATGTGTTCGAGGGACTAAGAGGCTTGAAGTCCTTGAAGATACGCTCTATGAACAACGAATGGGGCAGCAATAAGGAATTAGAGCTGTCTTTGGGAGCCTTCAACGGTCTGAGAGAACTGCACACGCTAGATTTAGGATTTAACAATATTAGAAAGATCCCTTCGGACTTGTTCTGTGCTTTGGAAAATATTATCTCGCTTAATTTAACGCGGAATAAATTGAAATTTGTGGATGAACTCGGTTTCGGACATAAGTGTGGATCGACTTTACAGACAATAGATCTGAGCTACAACGATATCATGGCTTTGCCAGCTGATTCAGAGATTCTACATCTAAGAAGGCTCACACAGCTGTTTTTACAAAACAATAAGATAAGCGAACTGCCAGGTGAAGTGTTCAGCGACTTGCTATCATTAAAAGTTGTGAATCTATCCGACAATGCAATAAATTATTTACCGGAAGGCTTATTTTCCAATACGAGAGAGATTCGAGAAATTTATATGCAGAATAATGAGCTGGAAACTTTACCCAAGAGGATATTTAATCGGTTGGAACAATTGCTCGTTTTAGATCTTTCGGCGAATAAATTGAAGGGCGACCGCATAGAAGATGAAACGTTCGGTGGTCTAATAAGATTAGTCGTGCTCGACTTGTCGCACAACGCGGTAGATCGTGTCGTCGCGCACATGGTCAAGGACCTGTTCTTCCTGCAGATCCTCAACCTCAGCAACAACAGCATCTCGCACATCGACGACAATGCCTTCGCCCCACTTTTCAACCTCCACACTCTAAACCTCGGCCAAAACAAACTGCAAGCCATCGAAGAACACGTGTTCAATGGACTTTTTATTCTAAACAAACTCAATCTTAATAATAACTTACTGTCATTCATAAGCGAAAACGCTTTCCGAAACTGCTCTGATTTAAAAGAGTTAGATCTGAGTTCCAATAAGTTAACGAGCATTCCCGAGGCAATTTTGCAGTTGCCGTTCTTAAAATCGTTAGACTTGGGGGAGAATTTGCTAACTGATATTAAAAATAATTCCTTCC
Organism: Pammene aurita; assembly: GCA_947086415.1. NCBI lineage: Eukaryota > Metazoa > Arthropoda > Insecta > Lepidoptera > Tortricidae > Pammene > Pammene aurita. Next base: position 5,937,141 of record OX352301.1, read on the forward strand.
ATAATCTTTCACAGTTGACCGGTTTGCGTTTGATAGATAATCAAATAGGAAACCTTACCGCGGGCATGTTTCGGGGTCTGACAAGCTTACAAGTGCTCAATATGGCAAAAAACAAAATACAGTCGATCGAGACGGAAACCTTTCAAAAGAATACGCAATTGGAAGCCGTCCGATTGGATAGCAACTTCATTTCAGATATAAACGGAGTGTTTGTGTCGTTGACAAAATTGCTGTGGCTAAATCTATCAGAAAACCATTTGGTCTGGTTCGATTACGCTTTCGTACCCGCCAGTTTGAAATGGCTCGACATTCACGCTAACTTTATAGAAATTCTCGGAAACTATTATAAAATTCAGAACGGTTTACAGGTCAAAACTTTAGACGCTAGCCATAATCGATTAGTAGCTATATCGCCGATGTCCATACCGAATAGCGTCGAGCTTCTGTTTATAAATAACAATTTTATAGCCAACGTGGAAACGGACACATTCCTTCAAAAGAGAAATCTTTCTCGAGTCGATATGTATACCAATGAGATTGAAAGTTTGGACTTAAACAGCTTGCGGCTCTCGAGAGTGGCGGACGATCGCGCTCTGCCGGAGTTTTACATTAGCGGCAACCCATTCCGCTGTGATTGCACGATGAAATGGCTTCTGCTCATCAACTCGCTGAATTCCCGGGAATATCCGCGAGTCATGGATCTAGAAAATGTAATTTGCAAGGAATCCTACGTTCGCGGCGTGAAATACCTTCCTGTCAGTTCTCTACATACCAAAGACTTCTTATGTAAGTTCGAGACTCACTGCCCGGAGGGTTGCCATTGTTGCGATTCCATAAACTGCAACTGCAAAACTGTATGCCCTAAAAACTGCTCTTGCTATCACGACTCGACCAAGTCGACGAGCGTTATCGATTGTTCTTTAAAACAACTAAATTTGGTTCCACTTAACTTTCCTTCGGACGTAACTCACGTATATTTAGACGGAAATGTTTATAATGAATTAAACGGGACTGTTTTCGATTCAATGCCTAAAGCGGTCGTTCTCTATTTAAACTCTAGTAGTATCGGACATATAGAAAATGACACGTTCAACCGGTTGAGCGAGCTGCGTATATTGCACCTCGACGATAACAGAATGACGCGATTACGCGGGCTCGAATTTGCAAAGTTAAGCAACTTGAAAGAATTGTATCTACAGAATAACGTAATAGAACACATTTCAAACGAAACTTTTTATTCTTTGGCAGCCCTGGAAGTTTTACGCTTGGACGGAAACAGACTCGTGAATTACGGACTGTGGCACTTAGATAATAACAAAAAGTTGCAAACGCTCTTTGTGGGCGGGAACCGGTGGTCTTGTGATTGTAAATATTTACAAGGTTTTTTGACTTACATATCGCAAAACGTGGAAAAAGTAATGGATATCGGCAGCGTGTGGTGTGTGAGCGGGCCCGAGCCGGCGAAGAAACCTTTGAATCTAAATGTCACGGTCTGCAGCGAAATAAGCGATAGCTCTGTGATAAGCGCTTTTTTCGTGTCCAACAACCTGCCTTTAGTGGCGTCTGTACTGACGGGGTTCATGCTTATTTTATTGATACTAGTGCTAGTGTTCACGTTTAGATACGCTTGTAGAATGTGGTTGTTCTCCAACTGTGGGATCAAGCTGACGCCGCTGGCGGGGGCGTTTGAGGACGCAGATAAGCTTTACGATGCATACGTCTGCTACAGTCCTAAAGACGAGGAGTTTGTGATCGAGTCTTTAGCTAGAGAGCTCGAGAATGGTTATCCATCCTACCACCTTTGTTTACATTACCGCGACGTGCCTCAGTTCGAGGCGACATACGCGCAATTCCCTGATTTAGTAGTCGAGGCAACGGAAGCCTCTCGTCGCATCATAGTAGTTTTAACAAAGAACTTCATCTTAACGGAGTGGTCTCAGATGGAGTTCCGCCAGGCGCTGCAGCGAGCGCTGAGAAATAATCCACATAAATTAATAATAGTCACCGCAGGCCTGGTCCCACGAGATCCGGAATTGAAGTCATATTTCAAAACGGGTTTGGAGATAACGTGGAAAGAGAAACGTTTTTGGGAGAGATTACGTTATGCGATGCCGTTGTCTAAACGGCGCAGTCATAAGTTGAAGCGTCTTAATTACGGGCGGAGCTCCAACACCTATACGATGGACGCATCGGTGCTCAACAGCACGTGTCAGACGTTGTGTGGGAAGTCGGCCACGTCGGCCGAGCGCTCGCCGGCGGACCGGCCGCTGTCCGAGCATATATATTCCACCATAGACTCGGATTACTCCTCGGCCGACTATCATTCTAGGCACCATCAGCCGCAATCTGTGGTGCTACAACACACTGTACAGACGTATCTCGTGTAAAGCATGGAAGACTAATTGTGTTAATGAGGTAAATTCCTACGTGATTACTGATTAATCTGTTGCAAAATATTATAAGCGATAATGCAATTAATTTAATGAATCTGGCGCCCGCAAATAACTACCTTTTGTGTATACTCAGAAAACATTAATCAAATATGTATGTTAAATACTAAAATATTGGTAAATGCATTACCAGTCAGTAACCAGGAATTTCAATCAGTGATTCCAGTTTTGATGTGATCATCAGAATCGATGTCGATCGTTTTACAAAGTCACACGGTTTTGCGAATTAATTTACCGTGTGCATAGGCATTTATCTCACTAGCGCAAATGAGTCAACTTTATTCACAGCTAAAAACCTCAAACGATCTCGTAATCGATTCTATACCTCTATTAAATTTTAGCGTAGCGTCTCGCTAATAATTGTTATATAAATTGTTGAGCATTGTATATAGTAACAATCTTGTAATACCTTTTGTACAATATTGATACCAAATTTTGCATTTCAATTTGCTTCTCAGTATTTATTAATTTATACTTTGTATAGAAGTTGTTAAGTATTAATTCAAAAGACTGTAAATTATTGTGTAGTCGTATCCTTATCGGCTGATATTTAAATAGGTTTGTATGTAAATAAAAAGGTTTATAAATTATGAAAATGATTTTTTTATTCTCTCAGATGGAAATGAAGCTGTTAAAGTCGGTATTAAAATGCATGTTTTGTGCTATTTCCGATTCAGTTTTAACGACGAAGAGGCAGCTGGTTCGTGTAAACAGAATAAAAATGAGTGGCGAGGCAGCATGGCGGGGCGGCGTATGTTTTCAATATCTACTTACACAAACCTGCTCGCAATGTTTCTATTCAACTTGTTTTCTTTTACACATTTTGCAAATGGGAAAATAACGCTACGACTCTTTGATAGCACAGTATTACGAACGAGATACCTATTCTAAACTCTCTTGGAGATATAATTTTATTAACTTTGAGCGTTTTATGTCCACTCTTTCATATACCAGACGTCGCTAAACCGTTCCTTTCTTACTTAACGCTTGCGCTCTAAGAATTGACATAAAGGCTGCTCTATTTGATTCAACCAAGCTCAGCGAAGTGTAAATATCTTAAGATTTATACTCACGATTTAAGCTACTTTTTTCTTGAGCAGGTAGGTACTTAACTTTTTAAGTATTTTAGATTAGAATACCGTAAGCGCAGGTTACACCGTGTTTAATAGTTTTTCTTGATAAATACTGGTACATACTTACTACAGAACATTAAAAAAAACTTTTTTTCATGCTATTTATGTCACAAAAGAACAAGTTGTTTTTATTGAGAACTATAATCAAGAGTATTTAGGTGGATTGGTCCACTTAATGTCAAAAAATATTTTCCAAATCGAACGCCGGATTCAGAAAGAATGTAAGTACTTATACAAAGATAATAAGTAATAGGTACTTATTATTTATCTATGACCTGAACTGAACATGTCATATAAACTCCTAATTTTTGAAGTCGGTTAAAAAGGGAAATAGCTGCAAATGAAGTTCTTAGTCCGGAAAGAGTTAGGTTACTATTAAGAGGCCTTATTCCCAAAACGCGCGAATATCACGAAATACTTCATTTTCTTCGAAGGCTATGGCGAAAATACTAAGTTGTTTTAAATCAACTATTGATGAACATAATAGTTCATTTCTTTATCTAGACGGCCATCGGAGCAAATATTAAATTTTAACGAGTGAAATATGAAAAACATTGGTTGTCTTGGAAGGCCTTTCCGGATTTTCCAGTTAGGTGTACCGTTCATTTTCAGATTACGCAAAAAAGGGTAAAAATTAGAGATGCGCCGAATATTCGGTAATTATTCGGTATTCGGCATATTCGGCATGTTTTTCAATGTTCGGTATTCGGCCGAATTATTCGGTAAAACTGCCGAATATTTACCGAATAAACATATGACATTTATCTAATAATAAATAAATCATTCATACTATTTATCGCTCTTAAAAGTTAAGTTATATATTTATTGTTATTACTTATTTTATTAGGCATATAATAAAACAAGAAAACTTGATTTTAGCATAGACATAAACAAAAAGGAATATGAGTGACGTTCATAATAAACAAAACTAAAATGTGGTCCAGCACCTACACACTTGTAAAATGCTCCACACCGCTATAATGTATGTGCATCATGGGCAAAAGAGATAAACCTATATAGTTAACACGGGCACGCAAGGGAGACCTCCATATTTTTCGCATTGCACAAAGTGTGACTGAGAGACTGCCACACGACTAATTCAATATAGGTGCCGGTAGCTATATTTTATGGCACAGAATCGAGCGCCATATCTTCCTTTTTGTATAAATCAATGGATTTTAGTAAGCTTAATTATACAGTTCATCACCATATCAACGTCTGTCATCAATTCACCATCAATAACAATTGCAAATGTTGACATTGACAATGCCAAGGTCGCATACACATATTATTTTACTAGAAATAAGGGCGAGCGGGAGGGGTTGAATTCGCGCTCAGCCAGCCGCGCGGACCTGCATAAACCTGTTTAGTTTTACCGAATAATTCGGCCGAATATTCGGTTCGGTAAGATCTGAACCGAATGTTCGGCCGAATATTCGTATTCGGTAAAGTCTGTATTCGGCGCATCACTAGTAAAAATTCTTATTCAATTTGAATTAAATTCAATTGAGTATATCATGTATGAGACGGCCATGGAAATAAAAATCGAAGATTCATCTTGGATAATCGACAAAATACCTTCTGATTATATGCCAGTTTTTTGATGAAAACACGGTTACATTTCATTTTTTCCACGAAAACCCTATGAATATTTTACCCTAAAAATATTACCATAGCAAAGTTAAACTATATTTCTATCACGATAAAAAAAAACATTACTATAGCAGTAAATTTCAAATTACTATGAATTTTTAAAAATGACACTTAAATCACATTTCACAGGACACTTTCTGTAAGAATCGTATTTTTGGGTACTTAATAATAATAAACATGGTTCAAAATTATTTTTTTGTATTACTAATACTTCAAACTACCTTATAAATAGCATTTTATGCGGCTTTTTTCATTAATAGAGTTTTTCGACCTTTTAGGGAATAAGGAGCCTTAAACACAATCTGCCAATATCTCACGATCACTATAAGTATACCTAGTATATTCTACCTTTTAGCTGACTCACGAGCTAATGCGGTAGTTGATGTGATGTTTCATTTAGCGCCTCAATGACCTATTCTGTAATGTTAACCGGTATCTGGGACTAACATTGTCTGTCGAAGATAAAACATTCTGTTATAAAACATAGGGAGGGTTAAAAGTCTAAATAAAATATTATATTCAGGGCTCGAAAATTTGTTTTCTTGTGTTTTAGCAAGAATCAATAAACTCTATTAGCAAAGATTGAATTTGAAAAAAAATTATACGCATCGAGAAAAAGTTGTGAATTTTTGGCCATTTGGGCACTTTTTTTAATGTGGATTTTTACTTTTTTAATATCTAAAATGAATTCTGCATATCTGTTTTATACGGGAATAATACCACACAACCCCTAGCAGCCTTAACCAGAGAGTAATAACATATTGCACGGGACCCCTGATTTTGACGTGAAGGTCCAAAAATTTTACGGACCTCCAATACTAATAAATATTCTTCGTAGGGCACTCTATCCATGCTCAAAAATTTACAACTTTTTCTCGATGCGCACTTTTGTACTGAGAGAAAATCCTACTATATAGGGAAAACCCTACGATTTAAAAATTGTATATATACCTATTTATAATAGTAAAATTGCTACTTATTTATTTTCAACAAACAATTAGGCCTTAAAAATTGTAGAGTTGAATCTGTAAGAATTGAATTTTGTGTACATATAGGTAGCTACGTATAATAAAATGTAAGTATATGTATGCATACTTATACATATTTACGCTTCTGAGATGAGCAAACAAATAGTAAAACATATTATGGGATAATTCTTTATTGCGTGAACCGATTTTCACCGTTTTTACTTTATTTGAAAGCACGTCATTTCATTGTGATTTTGTAGAATTTACAGGTACAATAAACACCTGCACTGAAAAAAAAAAGCAATAAGAATAACTGGAATTCCGGTGAACTAAACTGTTTTGCGCAGTAAAAATGGAGCCAAATGTTTTGTTCGGTTATTGTAACTGTTTTAAAACAGTTAAGAGCAGACAGTTAATTTTACTGATTTTTTTTAACTGTTGTTGACAGTAAACCTTTACTGATCGAACAGTACCCTCAAAAATAAGTATTTTAACTGTTCAAACAGTTGTCACAGTAGCACTGTTTTCACAGTACCATCTACTGAATAGTAACAGTTATTTAGTACCTATCCTGATTTGCTTTTACTGTTTCTGTACAGTTATTATTACTGAGAGCACAGTTGCAGTAACCGTTTGTACACAGTTGACGGTACTGTTTCCACATTACATTCTTCTGTACAGTTACGGTTACTGGTACTGGACCCTCATTTGCTTTTACTGTTTCTGTTCAGTTATTATTACTGAGATCATAGTTGCAGTAACCGTTTGTACACAGTTGACGGTACTGTTTCCATATTACTTTCTACTATACAGTTACGGTTACTGGTACTTAAACCTCATTTGCTTTTACTGTTTCTGTACATTTGTTATTACTGAGAGCACAGTTGCAGTAACCGTTTGTACACAGTTGACGGTACTGTTTCCACATTACAATCTACTGTACAGTTACAGTTACTGACACTGAACCCTCATTTGCTTTTACTGTTTCTGTACATTGATTATTACTGAGAGCACAGTTGCAGTAACTGTTTGTACACAGTTGACGGTACTGTTTCCACGTTACATTCTACTGTACAGTTACGGTTACTGGTACTGGACCCTCATTTGCTTTTACTGTTTCTGTACATTTGTTATTACTGAGAGCACAGTTGCAGTGACCGTTTGTACACAGTTGAGGGTACTGTTTCCACATTATATTCTACTGTACAGTAACGGTTACTGGTACTGGACCCTCATTTGCTTTTACTGTTTCTGTTCAGTTATTATTACTGAGAGCACAGTTGCAGTAATCGTTTGTATACAGTTGATGGTACTGTTTCTTCATTACATTCTACTGTAAAGTTACGGTTACTGGTACTGGACCCTCATTTGCTTTTACTGTTTCTGTTCAGTTATAATTACTGAGAGCACAGTTGCAGTAACCGTTTGTACACAGTTGACGGTACTGTTTTCACATTACATTCTACTGTATGGTTACTGTTACTGGTACTGAACCCTCATTTGCTTTTACTGTTTATGTTCAGTTATAATTACTGAGAGCACAGTTGCAGTAACCGTTTGTAAACAGTTGACGGTACTGTTTCCACATTACATTCTACTGTACAGTTACGGTTACTGGTACTGGACGCTCATTTGCTTTTACTGTTTCTGTTCAGTTATTATTACTGAGAGCACAGTTGCAGTAACCGTTTGTACACAGTTGACGGTACTGTTTCCACATTACATTCTACTGTGCAGTTACGGTTACTGGTACTGGATCCTCATTTGCTTTTACTGTTCCTATACAGTTATTATTACTGAGCGTACAGTGGCAGTAACTGTCTGTACAAAGTTGACGTTACCGTTTACACAGTACCGTCTACTGTACAGTAGCAGTTACTACCACTGGGCTCTCAGTAATAATTACTGCAGAGAAACAGTAAAAGCAATTGAGGGCCCTGTACCAGTACTAATAGTGCACCGTAGACGGTAATGTGAGAACAGTCTACGTCTACTGTACAGTACCCGTTACTGCTATTGGACCCTCATTTGCTTGAACTGATGGGAAGAGAATATACGTATACTTACTTACTGCACCACCTGCAAAACACTTTTCAAAGTGGAGGGGTACTATACTACTATCAACTAGAAAAGCACTTTTATCACCTTTTGGTTAAACAAATTCGGTACATATTATATTATTATCGGCTCTATTGCTTCAATTCAGGTAGTAAAATACTTTTCTAACCGACACCAAATTAAACGACACAAAATTTACAATGTCCATTGTATTGTATTGATGATTGTTACAAGAAAAAACCCTGCCTAGTAGTAGGCCAATGTATGACATATGATCTGAAAAAAATCTGGTTGGTATCGCTACTTTACAGCCACATGAAAATAAATATACTAATGGCCTGTTTCACAATCTCCAGTTAAAGCATATCTGTCAGATAAATGTTTGCTGTCCTTTTCTTTTATATGACTGGAGAAAAGGATAGCAATAAAGATCGTTTCAGACAAGGAAAGTCTGACAAATGGGAATGTAGCTCCTTCTCCGTTAAAACTCGGTGAAGTCGCAGTTTATTAGTAATTTTCCATTTTTCGGCACGCAGAGCATAGTTGTCTACGGATGACATAAGCCACGCCAAACATTCGTTTATTTCCTCATTCAATTCCTGGTCACTTTCTTCTATGTCAATGAAGTCCTTATTAAATATGAACCTCCTCTGAGGTTTCGGTTGAGATTCTGGAAATAAAGTTTTCAATCAATAAAATGTATTTGTCGAAGTGCGGTAAGTACGGTTACAGATTGAATCTATGCGTAGGTATGCATATGTAGTGTATGCGTGTTTAACCTGCTTAGTCTAAGCGACGATGTGGTCCTGGTTGATTTACATTATTTTTTCTATATTTTGCCTTCAAATTCCCGACGGCATCGTATAAACGTCCGTGCAGTCGCCCAGCTCCTTTAGGGCCCGTGTAGTAGACACTCGGCTGGAAAGACGTTTTCTGAAAATCACAATTATTGATTCAAATTTATGTCTCATCTCATTATGTCATTGCTAACTATAAATGCCTAATACCAGTAATTATTAGTGGTATTAAGCATTTGTATTTGAATCTTGTTTGTGGTTGTGAGCAGACATAAGAAGTTATACTTGCTACAAACAACATGTTGCAAACTTTAAGTTTAACTTTAACTGTAAGGTAAGTGTGTTGGGATACGAGTAAATGCAGACTATTTTTAAAGTAGATACGGCACATGATATAGTTTGCATAACTTATTTTTTATTTCTAATTTACCAACCAAAAATAGCCTCCATATTTAAAATTTACTTATTTAAAGCCTGACGCACATCTGGACGGCATGGCAAAGGGTGTAATTTATTACCTAAAGACATTAAAAACTTATCTAGTTAGTACTAAGACACACATTCCAATGTTTTAATTTGATCCCGTGGCATAGAAAGGGATTTCTCGACACGGACGAGTAATAAATACTACTGCACGTCGCGGGATATATTGTTAGATAGGTGACATTATTTGAACAAATATTTATAAATATAAATGTATAAATATTTATTTGACACTTACGTCTTGACTTATCGCTGGTTGTCGTGATGTCTTCCAGATACATTTTTTATTTTATTTAGCCTGAGGTCCAATTGCAGGTATGAGAGTTCTTTTTTGGACGTCGTTCAGTAATTCTGAACATTCTATGTAATACCGCATTCGCTAAAAACAAAAAGTGATGTTATAACTTAATTTTAATAGGGTGATTGTGCTAGTTTTCGTCCACTCTTGTGAGTTTTCCGTCCAAACTTATTTATATGTTTATCTTCAAGTTTTTCCCAAATTAAAAGCTTAAAATTAAAAAATCTACTAAAGAATGAACTATAAATAAAAACTATATTGACCTTAAAAAGTTTTTCCCATTTATTTGCAGCAGTTTAATCAAGTGGACGGTAAACTGGACCTGGACGGGAAACTAGCACAATTACCCTATATTATTTTTAGTTTCTACCTACACATTTTATCCACATACACTACAATAAACCCCACTTTTGTCTCACCTCGTTTTTCTGATTTCCCAATAATTTTTTTGAATTTATTCGTAGGCTAGAAATGTACGAACCCTCCATTATGCATGGTCCGACACGCAAATGGCCGGTTTTTTGTGAAATTCATGACACAGATGCTAACTTTGATTTTTTTTACCAAAAGTCTAGGTACAGTCGCCATCAGATATATCGGAGCGGCCAAGGTGGTCATAAGTGAAATAAATAAGTACCTACCTAAGTGTACAATACTCGTATCCAAGAAAATGTAAGCTACAAGAATGAGTTTCAAAATCTTGTCGAGTTACGGCGTTTATTGTATAATCTATTTCATTAATATAGTTGTAGATTTTAGGTTGGACTATAGCAAAGGAAATTCCGGATTAATAAGACTCAAATAATTTCCAGGACTTAGCACAATCTCAAAACTTTTTCCACATCAAATTCACAACACAACCGTTCGATAAAATTGAGAATTTTTTAAGTCCTAGAATATTACTTCTGAGCATTATAACTCCACAATTATTAAGTTTCCAAAAAAATTGTCCATACTAAACATGCTTATTTAGATGTGTTCTGTACAATGACATGATTAAAATATAGCCTTAATATGATATCACACTGATTAAAAAAAAATTTAGTCCAGCCGCCGCGGCGCGTGGTAACCTATAACATGGCCGTACGCGCGAGCGACTGGTTGACCCGCGGCTTTACTTGTTAAGTAGCCAGCCGGGGGTCTACTTCTAGTGGTCCCCACGGAAGGACGCCGGACAGGAGTTTAATACTTAATTTTAACTTGAATCTAAAAGGATCGATAAATTTAAAACTGACGAACCTTTTTAAAGCTTTCCATAGGTATTTTAAGTACGTTGGATTTAACATGGCCGCCTTGACTCAGTACGATGTATACAAATAATTGTTCCAAAAACTTATCCATGAAAATACGTAAACAAAAAACTTCTCCAATATCAAATAAATACAAAAGCCGCAAAACTAGACAAACAATAAATAAAATAAAATAATGTACTTACCAAGAAATGCTTCGATGTTTTTCGAAAAGCCCCATTCGCTTAGTAATCTATAGGTACTAGCAGATATTTCTGATGTATCTTCTTCCATTATTTTTAGACACAAGAATATTAACAAAATTCAACTACAGAAGCACAATCAATCAGGAGCGATGAGAAATGAGGTTAGCCCGCGTGACCGCACTCGCGTACGAAATCAAACACAATGAGAGAGAGAAAGCATGAATGAAACTCGAGAGCAGTGATCGCACTGCCATATAATGTTGCCCGCTACGGCGCCAAATTTACCCAATCACATGCATTGCTCTTCCAGAAAACAAAGTTACATTTTTGAGATTTTTGGATATGATAGCTGAATTATAGATTCGCTTATTTATCGTAATTTGTTAAAAAAATCTGATCTTTAAGAGCGCTGCATCTCTTTCTTTCGTGCACGGGAGCCATGAACGTGTCTTTAATGAGTGGGCGTGGCTTGTAAGAATCGAGTAAAGGCCTTAAGGTAAAGAATAACTTACTTATATTATAGACGGAGAGCTAGCCCGGGAAAATGGTCAACGATAAAAAGAGCAACAAAAGTTCCCCAGTTAATTTGCTTTACTATCCTCCTCCAGCTGCCTAGTCTGGCAGCTGTTTATCGGTGGAGGTCAAAGAATAATAAAAATAAATAAATTAATTAAATATTTGGGGACAATCTTTCACAAATTAACCTAGTCCCAAACTAAGCAAAGCTTGTACTATGGGTACTAGGCGACGATATACCTACTTATATAGATAAATATATACTTAGATACATAGAAAACACCCATAACTCAGGAACAAATATCCGTGATAAACACACAAATAAATGCCCTGACCAGGATTTGAACCCGGGACCTCCTGCTTCATAGGCAGGGTGTCGACCAACCAGGCTAGGAGGCCGTTATTACTACAGCTACTTACTAGCTACTTATTACTAATGTTAATACTACAGCTACTTATACTATTGCTACTAGAAGTTGAAAAGTACTGGGTTTGATGTTTTTTTAGCACTAATAAGCGTAATTATGTAGTATGTACCTAATTTGAATATAACGTTGCCAGAAGTTTCTGTTGGGAAAAAACTTGTGCCAGGTGAAGTCTAACGATATTCATAGTCGACGCCTGCGGTTTTTGTTTCCGCAATAATGTACAATCATCATCCATAAATGAATAGAATTGGGAACTATTCACTTACTTTGACATGTCTTTTCCCCGAATGAAGTTTTGCTGACCTGACACTCTAACCTCCACCGATGCATAGCTGCCAGACGGATATAATATATCTAGTAATAAGGATATAGTCATCGAAATCATCAACAATCAATCAATTTCAATCAGTCAATTTTTTATCGTTGACCATTTTCGGGGACTAGCTCTTAGTCTATTAGGAGTTGCCGCTAACAGTGGTGTACCATCGTTAAAAGGACAAAATTAGGCAGATGGCTATGGATATTAAAAAAATAATACCTAATATTGAAATGAATCAGAAATAAGAACAAAATATGCCTTCCATTGTCCAATCGTCGCATAAGTGGCAACACAGATATCCTGTCGAAATAATCTGTATAAACAGTTGTGTTTAATGAGTTGACAGTAAGTTTTACGTTTGATTCGATATGTAGGTAGGTATAGTATTATTAAAGTATCCTGTCGAAATAAACTGTTTAAACAGTTGACTTTAATGACTGGACAGTAAGTTTAACGTTTAAACTCGATATATCATGTACCTAGGTATATTGTTAATACTATAAGTAATGATGTATTTTGACGACTACGGTTATAATTAGCATCAAACACGCCTGTCAAAATCGGTAGACGAACTTGTAAAGACATTTTAAACTACATACATATACGTGAAAACGAGTTATTTACAGAATCTAATAAATTATCGAACGAGCGGAGCGTAAGCGAAGCAAGTTCTTACAAACAACTTCTGGCTACTGGGACGTCTCGGCATTTCGATGGCTTTTTGATTTTGAGAGTTTGTTCCGCGATAACTTTAGTAACGCTTTTCTAATCTTCATGATATTTGTTGGTGTTGTAGGAGAGATACATATAATTTGAGAGTTAGTATATGAGCAGGATCAAATAGGGGGTCATGGAGCTAGAAGGCGCGAAAAAAATCATCATAAGGGTCTTGATATATTGATCATCTCGTTTGCAAGGAAACCGCGAGTTCTGAGTTCGAGGCGGACTACTAGTTAGTAATAAGACCTATTAGGTTAATATGCCATATAATACGAGTATAATAGTAGTTTATGTAACTGTTACGTAATATGGGTCCTTAAAACATGAGTGTGGTTTTGTGAAACGAGCCGCAGGTGAGTTTCATAATAAGATCACACGAGTGTTTTAAGGCCTAATTACGTACAGTTGCATACACTGCTTTATCTACACTCATATTATTTATACTAATTGCCGTGTTCGGAAACCATAGAATGGCCGCCATGTGCCGCCATGGCCAACTCGATTGTGCCGGTGGTCGGAGGGGAGCGTGTCGGCGGCCGTGCGGGCGTGTGCAGGTGTACATTATGTTATCAAAACTCATAACAGATCAATAGTTGAGCATGTAAAGTTAAAATTACGTTACTGCCACAGATAAAAAGCTTATCATAGTAAAATCGGTCGTGGTAATTCTAGCCATTGCCTACCGTTTTCGAACATGTTTTAGAGAACTGTGTGAGTGTAGATAAACTGTATAAAGAGTATTAATATTTAACAAAACCAGTAGGTAGGATAATTGTGCTAGTTGTCGTCCACTCATCGATTTTGCCAACTTTGTGTGGTGCAAAAAGAATATCTTGAAGTACCTTACTTTAATGTATTATATTTCATTCTACCTACAGCTTATGTAGTCTGGTTTAGGTTCATATTACGCGATAATAAATCATACTTGCGGGTTTTTTTATAAATAATATTTTTTTGCAAAAGTGTGGTATGTGTCGGTTTTCCGTCCATACATATTTATATATTTATATTCAAGTTAGTCCCAAAATGAAAGTCCAAGCATAACTGACTTGAAAACGTCACAAATTATCAATTTTGTTCGTTGTTCGAAAAAACGCTAATGAACGGAATAGTGCCATGACGTAATTAGCCACATTATTGACCTTAGTTGAATGATTCAGGCGTGATATTTTCTAGCCGAATGTTAAGAATACGAACTTTATATATTTGTTAAAAGTTTTTCTATGTTTGTTAAAAGCGTGCCTCTGGCTTTGAGGCTTTAAATGGAGCATCGATTTAGCTCATAAAACTGAACTGCAATTGAACTAAAAATGTTACAAATAACTGAAGTAGTAAACATTTTTGGAGTTCAAAACTTAAGTGTGACAGACGATGTCAATTACTTCATAGTATGACGTACTTAGATTGATAATAGTATGTAGTTAAGTATATGAAGAAATTATAATAGTCAAATAACTGTGGACTAAAAGTAGCTCAGTTTGAGGAGCAAAATCGGTCCTTGCATCTAAAGCATTGAATTATGTGAATGCAAACATCCAAAAGCATGCGGATATAATAAAATTAACTTTCACAATCAATGAAAATTAATTTTGAATCAATTAACGTATGCGGAATGAATACTGGACAACATTCAATTTCTTATAAAATAAATATATCATAGTTATTTTAATAATCTTTCATGGTTTTTAATAACGTATTTAATCACATTAAACGCCAGAGTAAGTTTTCTCCAATGCGAGGTTTCAAACTAAAGTTGTGATACTTTATGTCCATCGCTGTCGACAACAACAATGTACAGATTTTTTAAGATCTAAATTTATCTTCCATCGGATAACTTTTTAAGGAAGCTTCGTATATTTGACATTTTTCATATTCTTGACCGTAAGATTATTGGTGTTGTCAAAATATTAGTTACCTTGCCACGAATTTCCATTTTAAACAACATAATATTAGTCATTCAAAAATTCCAAAAATTAAAAAATACCTGTTTTTACATTTTTTTGATCAAACGACGTGGCCGTATTTTCGGTTTATTTTTTTATTTTTGGAGATGATGGGCGTAACTTTTCTTAATTGTTAACTGATACCTATGTCTTCAAGATATTTTACAATAGTTATACAACCACATTTGAATGCTTTTCTCCATAAAATTTTGTGACTCAGCGGGCTGTCATTTTCTTTAATCGATCTCTCTCAGCAAATTGGCTAATGCTGGAATATTTCCCTGAACCAGGCTTTCTTGTGGCAACTTTTTTTAAAGAAAATGGACACAAAAATATTATAAATAGCCCTTTAGCTCTATCCCATTTCCACAAAATTTTCCACGGTTTTCGCTTTCAGCCATAGGGAATTAATACTGTAGAAATTACATACTGTTTCGCGACGTTGTTCTCCTCGATTAACCATAATTTTAAGATAAAGAATCCAATGCCCATTAAAAGTACGGGATTAATTAACAGATGTATAAGCTTTCAATTGGCATTTATATAAAATTTGAGTTTATTTCTTTACTTACTTTTTACGTCTTTAAAACTTTGTCCAGATTTCATTCCGCATACGTTACTCATTATGCTCATCGATATTTAAATAGCTGTAAACGTTAAAACAACTGCAACTAAACGTTATTTTCACATATCATCCATTTAGAGGTAAATGTCGCAAACGGTATAAGTTAATGATTTGAACAGTGACATTACATGTATAAACATTTATAAATACATGCTTAGCTATAACTGTATGAAACGTTAAAAAACTGAAGCGATACATCATTTTTACTGAAGTTTTAATTAAAAGTAACTGTCACGAATGAAAATAAATGCTAAATCAATAATCGTTCACATCAATCTATAACTGTGTGTAATCGTTAAAACAACTGCAACGAAACGTTATTTTTATTGATCATTCATTTAGAGGGAAATGTCGCAAACAGTAAAAGTTAATTATTTGAACAGTGATATTAAATGTATAAACATTTATAAATACATGCTCAGCTGTAACTGTATGAAATGTTGAAAAAACTGTAGCGATACATTAATTTTACTGAAGTTTTAATTAAAAGTAACTGTCACGATCAATCAAAATAAATGTTGAATCAATAGTAGTTCACATCAATCTATAACTGTGTGTAAACGTAAAAACAACTGCAACGAAACGTTATTTTTATTGATCATTCATTTAGTGGTTAATGTCGCAAACAGTAAAAGTTAATGATTTGAACAGTGATATTAAATGTATAAACATTTATAAATACATGCTCAGCTGTAACTGTATGAAATGTTGAAAAAACTGTAGCGATACATTAATTTTACTGAAGTTTTAATTAAAAGTAACTGTCACGATCAATCAAAATAAATGTTGAATCAATAGTAGTTCACATCAATCTATAACTGTGTGTAAAGGTAAAAACAACTGCAACGAAACGTTATTTTTATTGATCATTCATTTAGTGGTTAATGTCACAAACAGTATAAGTTAATGATTTGAATAGTGACATTAATTGTATAAACGTTTATAAATACATGCTCAGCTGTAACTGTATGAAACGTTGAAAAAACTGTAGCGATACATTAATTTTACTGAAGTTTTAATTAAAAGTAACTGTCACGATCAATGAAAATAAATGTTGAAACAATAGTAGTTCACATCAATCTATAACTGTATGTAAACGTTAAAACAAATGCTACGAAACGTTATTTTTATTGATCATTCATTTAGTGGTTAATGTCGCAAACAGTAAAAGTTAATGATTTGAACAGTAACGTTAAATGTATAAACGTTTGTAAATACATGCTCAGCTGTAACTGTATGAAACGTTGAAAAAACTGTAGCGATACATTAATTTTACTGAAGTTTTAATTAAAAGTAAGTGTCACGATCAATGAAAATAAATGTTGAAACAATAGTAGTTGACATCAATCTATAACTGTGTATAAACGTTAAAACAACTGCAACGAAACGTTATTTTAATTGATCATTCATTTAGAGGTAAATGTCGCAAACATTAAAAGTTAATTACTTGAACAGTGATATTAAATGTATAAACATTTATAAATACATGCTCAGCTGTAACTGTAGGAAAAGTTGAAAAAACTGTAGCGATACATTATTTTTAATTGTTATTTACTTGACATTAAATGTCTCAACAGTAAAAAACAAATGTTTAGTTAGTAAACGTATCCATCTAGATATAACCGTGTGTCAACGTGGAAACAACTGGAACTAGACGTTAGTCTTACATATTAATCGTTTAAATGTTAATGTTTAAACCGCAGAATTAAATACATTTAAAGTTAAAATAACTGTGTTAACAGTAAAACAGACTAGTCTCAAACTGAACTGCATGCACCTTTAAATTAACTGATACGAAATGATATTTCTACTGATGGCGTATTTAGTTTTAATGTTTTAATCAGTGAAAGTTACTTTTTCAATGTGACAAGATAACTGTTTACACAGTAGAGTAACTTATTGGACCTCTTACTGTTTGGAAACGTTAATATTACTGTTTATGAAACGTTATTATTACTGAGGAATCACTTCTTTTAACTTTCAAACAGTTGTTTCAACTGTTTGCTTTCTTACTGTTTTAAATCAGTTGTTCCAACTGCAAGAAATCGTTAATTCTCACGGAAATATATGTTATTCCAACTGTAGAAATTTCAACTGTGCTAATTCGGTACTCAGTTGGA
This sequence comes from Pammene aurita, assembly GCA_947086415.1. Taxonomy (NCBI): domain Eukaryota; kingdom Metazoa; phylum Arthropoda; class Insecta; order Lepidoptera; family Tortricidae; genus Pammene; species Pammene aurita. The sequence goes on from OX352301.1 coordinate 5,955,087, forward strand.
TTTTATTTTTTTCAGTGTGCTTATACCGTTAAATCACAAACTTAATTCAGAAATTATTATGTAATTTTTTTTCAAAAACTATTCAACCTATCAAGTTCAAAATAATTTTCCTAGAAAGTTTTTATAAAGTTCTACTTTTGAGATTTTTTCCATATTTTTTAAACTTATGGTTCAAAAGTTAAAGGGGGGGGGGGGACACATTTTTTTTTACTTCTGGAGCGAATATTTCCAAAAATATTTACATTATCAAAAAATGATTTTAGTAAACCCCTATTCATTTTTAAATACCTATCCAACAATATATCACACGTTAGGGTTGAAATGAAAAAAAAATCACTCCCCACTTTACGTATAGGGGAGGTACCCTAATAAAACATTTTTTTCCACTTTTTATTTTACCACTTTCTTGGCGTGATTGATATACATATTAGTACCAAATTTCAGCTTTCTAGTGCTAACGGTCACTGAGATTATCCGCGGACGGACGGGCAGACATGGCGAAACTATAAGGGTTCCTAGTTGACTACGGAACCCTAAAAACCGGCCAAGAGCGTGTCGGGCCACGCTCAGTGTAGGGTTCCGTAGTTTTCCGTCCGTCACAGTAAGTGTCCCCACTTAAGAGTTAAAATAACACCGCCATGTAGAATATGATATGAGCGTTCCACGTACAGCGACATCTATCGGCAAATTAAGTAAACTATTGCACGCGAGCTTAAAGTATGGAAGATGATTTTTATAGGATAATTCTTTATTGCGTGAACCGATTTTCACCGTTTTTACTTTATTTGAAACCACGTCATTTCATTGTGATTTTGTAGAAATTACAGATACAATAAACACCTGCTTATACGGTTAAATTACAAACTTAGTTCAGAACTTATTTAGTAAATTTTTTTCAAAAACTATTCAACCTATCAAGTTCAAAATAATTTTCCTAGAAAGTTTTTATAAAGTTCTACTGTTGAGGTTTTTTTCATATTTTTAAAACATATGGTTCAAAAGTTAGAGGGGGGGCACACATTTTTTTTACTTCTGGAGCGATTATTTCAGAAAATATTTACATTATCAAAGAATGATTTTAGTAAACCCGTATTCATTTTTAAATACCTGTCCAACAATATATCACACGTTAGGGTTGAAATGAAAAAAAAAATCACTCCCCACTTTACGTATAGGGGAGGTACCCTAATAAAACATTTTTTTCCACTTTTTATTTTACCACTTTCTTGGCGTGATTGATATACATATTAGTACCAAATTTCAGCTTTCTAGTGCTAACGGTCACTGAGATTATCCGCGGACGGACGGGCAGACATGGCGAAACTATAAGGGTTCCTAGTTGACTGCGGAACCCTAAAAAGATGTCATAAACATAGAAAAAGGATAATTTCATTTGTTCCTAGTTACATATCGAATATCAAAATCACATCACTGTTCGACCAAAGTAACACAACTAAGTAACACATAACATTAGTTCTTCTATAAACTTCTGTTTTCATAAATAACCTGGAGGAAGGCAGAAATGTGAGATTTTATTAGTTTTCCGCAATCTTAGTGAAGTATTTTGTTTTATGCGCGAAAGTTTCATACTTGCCCGCGAGATATCGAAGATTGATGCGATTTTGTATACCTACACTGTCCGCTTTTTCGTAACCTGCTGATGTTGCCACTCGTACAACAAAAAGAAATCAGTGGGCTATATTTAAGTAATACACAGACGGACAAATAAAATAAGCTTAGAGTTAATTTCATGCATTCGTACTTTAGTATAATATAAGTAGTTATAATATTTTAGCTTAAGTAATATGTATGTACTTGTGGATTGTTCCTGGTTGTAGACAACCTCATACTTTACAAAAACTTTAATTTGTCAACCGGTTATAGCACACATTGTCATAACATGTGATATTGGTCCCCGCGATACAGGCATGCCTAGTGCGGGTACAACATGAATTGTAAAATGCTTATTAGTTAATAAATATTTTTCATTTTTCATTTTTTTTTTATAGTAGTGTATTCTTTAGAGATGTAACCGATAGTGGTTTGGCCGGATACCGGATATCCGGCGGACCCGTTGGCCGAATAGCCAGATACTCGTATTCGGCCAAAAATTCTACCTACAGTTAAGCTAATTCGCGCACGCAGGTGGCACTCCATGCAGGTCACAACATGTTCAAGGAATTTTTAGCTCCCTGAAGTTATGTCCTTTATATAATAGAAGAATTACGTGATATGACAATAAACTATATTAATAATAATAAGTAAATTATTCATCCCGTTTTTAAACTTGACTACGTCTTATTTTACTTCCCGGTATCTGGCCGAATAGTAAATTTATGACCGGATAGGCCGGATACCGGGTAGTGGCCGGATATCCGTTGCATAACTAGTATTCTTTTCTTACCTTACCTATATTCAAAACACCTACTATTTACGCGACTTCAGTGAAGCCAAAAAATCGGTGGGTTACGTGTGTAACTTTTATGAACGTGTGTCCACCTGGCTTGAGGACTAAACCGATTTTTATAAAATATATATTGTAACAATGGATTGCCTGGTCATAGTATTTAAATATATTTACGCTTGGGCTTCATTTATCATACGATGTAGAATAGCTTTGTAGAACAAATAATACGCCCTCATCATTAAAACCGTAGCAAATTATATTACGAGTAGGTATGTCTATACAATTATGTATTACATTTATACGCGACCGTAGATAATCACCACTTTAAAATAAATGAATATCAAATTTTATTAATATTTTCCATCACTTTCCTCTCCTTGTCACGGTACAAACAAATAAACAGTAACACAGATAGATGATTAATTTATTTAAGTTCTGTCGGTCGATATTAAGACTGCGTTTCCACCAGAGATAGCGAGGGTGCGTTGCGAGGAATGTGTTTTTTAAGAAACAATCCTAGAGCTGCGCTGTGCGAAGATAAACAAATGAAGTGATTTTATTGGTGCTTAACAAACACATCCCTCGCAACACATCCTCGCTCATCTTTGGTGCAAACGCAGCCTAAGCGCCTTCCGACAAGTTAGTGTTTTCAGAAAATGTATGCGTACATAATTACTAAGAGTTCTATGAGTTCTTCAATCGCCATGCAAAATATGCTTCTAGACATGTGATAACAAATTATGCAATACGAGCCATTATATAAAAATTACAAAAATAATGATTACTTAGTGTCAACCAGATGGGTCCTTGGCCTGACCTTTTTGATAAAACGTCACCTGTAAGGTTTCAGAGAGGAACTCGCATTTTCAATGTTCAAATAGTTTGTAGTACTGCTTTATAAACTGTGTCCAAGCCCAAGCGCAGGCGTCGATGACTCGCAGTTCTTCAACTCCAATTCAAAAGGATGTAACGTACGCCTATATTACAATACTCATACGACCTTTTGAAGTAACTGCGAGAAGCGGCCACTGCTTCCGTTGGCACTAGAACTCCATAATTATGAATGAAAAGCAAATGGAAGATAATATGGCAGTCAGCGTACCGTGAATGCCTGCGTGAATAGTGGGGCATGGATGGAGTGGTTTCAAAATGCCGGTAGTACTTGTATCTATTTCAATGACTGCCTCTGTATCTAATGGTTCTAATGGTAGGGCCATAAAGCTCTATTCCTGGAGAGGCCTTGGGTCTATTTCCCCTCTGCTAAAATTATATGTAGAAAAATCATATAGGTACTTAGGTCTATAAAACCCTATCTCAAAAATCGATTACACGCATTTCGTTCATCGTTTTCAGAGGGTCAAGAGCACCGTGAAATGCCTTTATGTATTGTTTTGGGTGTAAAAAATGTTCTATTTCATCTAGTTTACAAAAAGATGAAATAACATTTCACATGTAAGTATAGTTTTACTTTATTTATCGTTATTACTTTTATTTATAATAAAAGATTTAATCAAAATCGAAAATCAAACTTCGTTAACAGAATCGATTCAAAGACAATCGTTTTCTTGCTGACGGGCAGTACTATTTTGACGTTTGACACATATCTATATTTAAAACAGCAAGGACTACTGTCTTCTATATTTTGTTTGATATTACAAGCAAATATGATACTTAGCTTATTTTGTATGACATGTAAAGTATAATATGTAAAGTCGACTACTTATCGATTCATAAAGCTCTATAAATGGAGTACGCTTCGCCTCATCTTTCCAAACAAAAAAGTCTGCCAAAATCTGAGGGGGGCGAGGTAGCACGCATGTGAAGTTTTCAAGTCAAAGGTACATCATTAACGGTTGTTAATACAGTTTATTTCTAAATGATTTTTATGGCAGCAACGCTTTATTGACAACCGACAAAGATGTACCTTTGACTTGAAAACACCAAACATATTTGACATATTCTTTTTATACTTCATAACACTAAATGGAGCAATAGATAGTCGACTGTACATACGTTAACATATGGTTCATTATTGGATGCAGTCTTTGGAAATGTCAAACAAAAAAGCCAAGGATCATTTTTGATTGTATTTTCAAACAAAATGTAGAAGACAGCAATCCTTAAGCGCGTTAAATATGGAGAAGTGTCAAACGTCAAATAGTTACTGCCCGTCAGAAAGAAAACGATTGTCTTTGAATCGATTCTGTAAACGAAGCTTGATTTTCGATTTAGGTTAAATCTTTTATTACGAAAGTAATGATAAATAAAGTAAAACTGTACTTACATCTGAAATGGTATTTCATCTTTTTGTAAACTAGACGAAATATAACATTTTTTTACATCCAAAAACAGCGCATCAGGGCATTTTCACGGAGCTTGTTATCCATTGACAGCGATGACGAAAATGCGTGACATCGATTATTGAAATAGTTTTTATAGATGTACTAGATTTTCCGCCAATACTTTTGACAGAGGGGAAATGATACTCAGGGCCTCTCCTGGTTTAGAACTCTCTGTATTAACTCTCTGTATAATCATACAATAATGAACTATATGTTAACATTGGTACAGTCGACTATCGATTGTTCCATTTAGTGTTATGAAGTATAAAAAGAATATGTCAAATATGTGTGGTATTTTCAAGTCAAAGGTACATATTTGTCTGTTGTCAATAAGGCGTTGCTGCTATAAAATCTCATGTAAAAATAAACTTTGATGTACCTTTGACTTGAAAAAATCACATGCGTGCTACCTCGTCGCCCTCAGATTTTGGCAGACTTTTTGTTTGGAAAGATGAGGCGAAGCGTTCTCCTTGTATATAACTTTATGGGTAGGCCCTACAATTGCCGTAGGTTTATAATTGTATCATCGAAAAAATACATTGTATCTGACCTTCAATCCGGAGGAGAAACTAGGCCTTATTGGGATTAGGTCCGGTTTCCTAACGATATTTTCCTTCACCGAAAAAAAGACTGGTAAATATCAAACGATATTTCGTACATAAGTTCTGAAAAACTCTGTGGTATGAGCCGAGACCTTCGTATTGCAAGTCATATACGATGGTATACCTACACTGTTAACTGCCTTATGCCTTTTGTAATAAAGTCCACCAATGTATAGTTAAGAGTGTTGCTGTTTATACTACGAGTAGTATACGCCAGCTTCGTTTTAATTCGGACATAGAAAATATAAGGATGTGATCAATCATAAACCTGTGTTTACGCATATAACTTGTCAGTCACTCACACTGAGTCTCAGCGTCTCACAGTTTTATCTTCGCATGTTTACGTCTTTACATTTTATAGGTCCATGGGCATTACCTAGTATTTTATAACGGGCAAATTGACGTTCATACGAATAATATGAGTTCTGAATAGATTTAATAACTTCGCCACTTTCCCGACAAAGCAAATAAACGACTTCTTTTCAAGGAATCTGCTATTCAATTCCATACGTCTCTGGAACGACATATCTTCTCATAACGAGAGTTCTTTATGCTAAATGGAATTTTATCTTATCTAATACTAGTCTCGGCCCCCGACTCTTCCGCGGTTGTTCTACCCCATTTTCACCAAACATTTTTAAAAATTATTTCGTAATGAACCTGGCTTTATAATTAGAACCTGGGTTGTCTGGAAGTGATCGCTCTTTAGCGATAAGAGCGCCAATTGTTCTGCCTCTGCTTTTCTGTTTGTGACTTGTGTATACTTTGTGTCTATAATTTGAGGTGTGCAATAAAGAGTATTTATGTATCGGCGAAAATTATTTGGCATATTATCACTTCCCACTCTCACTAACATAGGTTAACATAGGTAGGTATAGACCTATGTCAAATGAAAATTCGCCCAAAAAAAACTATGCTGAATGCTTTGTATGCCATGCCAACTAAACGTTCTGTGATAAGTTGTTTGAGAAATGAAAATTGGCGAAAAGTTTTTCACCAAAATGGAAGTACACCATGACATTTCATAAATAGTAAATTAGAATAGTACCTATAATATCAGGTTTTTACCTTCAACCATCTCTCAGTAACCAGGTCATCCGACTGTTTTATATATCAAGGGGCCGATTTTTGACAATCTAGCGCTCGAATTCAAAGTATTTAATCTCAAATATAATCGCACACAAAAGCCATTATATACGCATGAAATTATTAGTATTAATAATCAGGATTTTAAATTACTATCGCTGATATTTTTGAAACATAATTTCTTCGTTTTATTCAGAGTTTTAAATGTCATATTCGAGCGGTCGAATTTCAAAAATCGCCCCCCAGATGCCCAACAGTGAGTGCATACTCGCTGAAGAAGAAGAAGAGAGAAGAAGATATCTTATTGTTATAAGTTACTGAGGCGGTAGGTAAAAAAAATAAACCAGGATTTTTCTACATGCTTGAATAAGCCAATGGTCGTATCTGATTCAGTTCAATATGAATTTAGGTCCAAATTCAGTTCAATATTAATTTAAAATATAACTAATAAAAAATTAGGTACAGTCGCCATCAAAATATATCGGAGCGGCCAATACGTACTCAAAAATAGAGGCGTTGTTCTGATATTTGTGTCCACCTTGGCCGCTCAGATATACCTGATGGCGACTGTATATTCGATTAAGCTTTCGAGTACCATCACAATCGCACAAATACGAGTATATAAGAAAATTGGTTGGAAACTGTGTTGGCTGGTAGATGAGGAATTAGGAACATACATCATTTGTATTGTTTTGACATGGATGATGGATTGCGCAGTGTGAAAGACGAATACGATGTGAGTGGTATCAACATCAACACATTAATAACTAATGCACAATGAAAATGGGTATCGTATAGAACATAGACATTTCCATACAAAATGACCTAATTTCATTTCTCAGAGCGACTACGCTATACACTTCCATTCTGACATTTAACTCACTATTTTGTTGTTTAAATGTCGATTTTTTTGTCCCAATTCTTCAATAAAGGTACTAACGGTACGGTAACGGTACTAACTAAGGTGGTAAGGTAGGTACTTCAAGTTCATGTTTAGTTTTACTTTATACACGGTGCTCGCGAGGAAACCGCATAATTTTAACAGCGTTATCCCGACCTTATTTAGAGACTAAAATGTCAACTAAACTTTTCTGATATTCATCTTGTTTCGGAGTTATAACCAATTAAAAAAATAAAATATTTTGATTATAACTCAGGACTGAACGCTTTCTTAACGGCAATTTTACCACTATGGAACTCATTATAGGCATCCCTGTTGACAGACATCAAAGTGACAGGAAACACTTTGCTTTAACTTTGATTTTGGGAAAAAAAAGTAGGTTTATTTGTTTTTAGGCATAGTTTTGTCATTAACATTTATTTTTAATTTAAGAATACGTTCAGAAAACGAAAAAAAAAACAAAAAAATTTTTTTTTTGGCGGAATTGTCCAAAAGTCATATGATATTTTTTACTTCTTTTGGCCTCAGGAATACCTACGCTGTTAAAATTATGCGGTTTCCTCGCGAGCACCTTGTATATACACATGTATTTTACTTTAATCGTATTCCAAATGAAAACTAGAGTTTTTAACATGAGTGGAAGGCCCATTCCGATTTCAACGAGTGAAACCTTACATGCCTAGGTTTCACAATTAATTATATACGATTTCAAGCTTACATGGTCATTCACATTATAACTATTATTTGTAAAGGGGTATTTACCATGTATATTAGAGTTTTTGAGCACCCGATATTTGGGCACAGTTGCATGCACCATCATCACGGAGTAACTATCGAAATATCGAGTGCTCAAAAACACTAACATACGATTGAGTAACATGAGATGACATCCCTAAAAAAAATTTTGTCCTAACAGTTGTAGTGAAAATCACTACAAGCCTACAAGTACTCTTTGATTCAGTCACAGCTGTCAACCGCCAAACATGGCGCACAAAATATGTTCTAGATGTCACATCTCGTAGAATATATAATAAATCAAGGTAATATACATATATAATATATGTATATGGTAAATACCCCGTTACAAATAATAGTTATTTCCAACTGTGTTTGTTTAGATGTGTCAAAGCGACTTGCAACGACATCCCTGTATTATTTTTACCAAATAATTTTCAGAAGAAGACACAGTATGATATAAAGTTAAATTCATTCCTAATTCCATAGTGAGCTTACAATGCTGGTCACGTAAGCGACACGTGCTGGGGCGTTATCTTGTGTCGTGCTCGTACGAGTTCCGAGAACGCGCGTTCCGGGCACGAGTCAAACTTATTATATTATACGTATATATTATATTTAGGTATAATCAAGGTATGTGCGGTTTTAGTTTAGCTTAGCGGTAGCAGAGGCTTCCAACCGCATGAAGGTAAAAGGTCGCGCGCGAACTCCAGATATAACTACTGAGTTTTGTAAGTTAATGTACGAATTATCGTTCATTTATTAGTCGCTTTTCGGTAAAAGAATATATCGTGACAAAATCGAGCTTAAATTCATAGTGCCGGATTCTAATTTTAAAATACATTAACAATACATTAAGAGCACAACCTATCTCAAACATAACTCCAACAAACAACAAACAATCAACCAATATTGAAGCTGTAGGCATTGCGTTGTTAATGCATTGGAGTTGTATTGAAGTTGGATCGTGTCTATACGTGTTTTAAAGTTAGAATACGGCCCTTAGCCTGGGTTGGAAGGTGAGATGGCATCAGCCGCTTTTGATTTTTCAAACCTAGAGCCTATACCACAAACCTTCATGTTCCCCTTTATATCAATACCAATGTTATTGTTAACCAATTCGCTCTCAAACGACGAATATATCAAGGGAAGCACTATATATAACCCACCAACATCTTATGTTACCATATGTTCTTTGTGAATAAATAATTTCATTCATTCATTCATTCATACCGTGACAAACACAACGAGTAGAAGAATAGAAAGTGCATTGAGCGGTGCAGTTTCTGTAAGTGCCTACGTAATTTCTTAGAATTTGGAGAACACCTATTGTTAAACCCTAGACAACAAGAAGGCTTAATATCACTAAATTATGACCGAAGCTACGTGTATACACATTTCAGCTCTATAAATCAGTAACTAAAATTTTACTTGCAACTTTTTTTAAGTATACAGCAGTAGGTTGCAGTAGTAGCTGTGCGTTTCTCCAGAAACTTCCTACCTTGCACAACTAAACTGTGGAATGAACTGTCTTCTGCGGTATTTACGGACCGATACGACCTTCAAACCTTCAAGAAAAGAGCATATTCCCATCTTAAAGGCCGGCAACGCGCTTGTGACCCCTCTGGTGTTGCGGGCGTCCATGGGCGGCGGTAATTGCTTACCATCAGGCGATTCGTCTGCTCGTTTGCCTTCTATTTCATAAAAAAAACATAGATAGCGAGACAGGTAAAAATACTGAAATTAAAGTTTGTAAAACAAAATATGATCAAGTCTACTAGTCTGACTTGACTACACCCCAGTCAAGTTGCAGTAATTTTCGACAAATCTACATAAATAAAATCCTTAAAATGCCTAAGCCTTAAGCCTATAAAGTTCTTAAAGGGGAATATAAAATTCAGATATTGTTAATAAAACATCGACTAAATCATTCTTCACACTTCAATGCACCCTAATGCCAATAAATTATATGATATATTTCTAAAAAGTCTTATGTGCCTAACACATTCATCGGTCATACAACTATTCAAAACGCAACATTGAACAGACGTAGACGCTACCTAATGTCCCGTTTAGAAAGCAACGAAACTGAATTTGTTTTGACGCCATAACACTTGTCACAGTAAAATAGTTACGCAAACACAATAAAATGTAACTCGGAATTAGCTCCTCGTTTTACTAGCTGTAAATTTAATAGGCATTATGCACATAGGACAAGGTACAGTAGGCTAGCGATATACTGTGCGATATCTCACACAATCGTCGTTTGTAATACACATATATTGATCTTATTGTATTGTATAATATTTTGTACGAAAATGACTGGTAATTTACAGATTTACTAGCAAACAAACTAACGCTAGTTTGCTTACCTACATTATTTTACCGGCACTGGACACTCGATACTTCGGTATTAATAAAAAAAATCTTATTTATTTATTCAAGCCTGTTCCTATTTTATGTGGGATCGGCCCATTAATAATAACAAAAGTATCGCATGATTATAATATCTATAAATTATAAACGCTCCACGTTTCACGCTCCCAAGTGCTTTTGTTTCATCACAAAACTTGTACAAGAAAGAACACCCTTAATTTTACGTGTTTGCATATTACGTCACCAGGCAATGTCAGGTCAGTATTATTCGTTAATCAAATTCCAAAACAATTGGTTTAGACGGAGAGCTGGCCACGTCAGATATGACACAATAATGAGAGCAACGAAACCCATGTAGTTAGTTTACTATACTATGCTTATTTCTAGATCCGGACATCTGGCAGCTGTAAAGTGGTGGAGGTCAAAGAATGCAAATAACTTGATGAAAACAAATCCTAGAGTTCTGGGTTTAATGAAATATTATGGGAAATTATGTAATTAATTAGGTTATATCATATCCAGAAGGTTCTGTTGGGGGAAAGTAGTGCCAAATGATGTAAAATGCAATTTTAAGTTAGTCGCCTACTGTTTTTGTTTCCGCAATAATAGACAATGGTTTTTAATCTTATGTGAAAATATAGGTCCTGTCCTGTATAAATTACACAACTTTGTAATTTTTTACCTATTTTGGTATTACTTTTTTCCAACTTAAAAACTTTGTTGGTGTGTCACTCTGACATCCACCCATTAAAAGCTGCCAGATGCCCGGATCTAGCAATAAGGATGGTAAAGCAGTCTAACTAGACAGGTTTCATTGCTCTCATTATTGTGTCACATCTGACGTGGCCAGCTCTTAGACCATTGGTGATGAAGATGAAGGGCGATTTCTGTTTATATATATGTACTTATAGGTACAAGTATGTCATTAGAAATTATAATTAACTGTTACAAAATTATTTTTTATTTTATTTAGGATCACCAACAGATAATATCATCATCATGCTAAATTAATTCATAGCTTAAGTTGATAACAGATATATGTTTATCTAATTATAGGTAACCACAGCTTATCTTTACAGCTTAGCTTTTCTAACTTATTAGAAAAAAAGGTGAACAATTTGGTTTCTGACTGATATCTTTAACGGCCTCCTAGCCCAGTCGGTAGTGACACTGCTTACGAAACAGGAGGTCCCGGGTTCGAATCCTGGTCAGGGCATTTATTTGTGTGGTTATTACAGATATTTGTATCTGAGTTATGGATGTTTCCTATGTATATAAGTATTTATATATATCTATCTATTATATATATCGTCGGCTAATACCCACAACACAACCCTTATTGAGCTTATTGTGGGACTAGGTCGGTTTGTGTAAGATTGTCCTATAATATTTATTATTATTATTTATCTTGGTGATGCATTTGCGTACGAAGATGAAATTATTTCTACTTATAGTCCATGCCATATACATTTTTAAAGAATACAAACAAAATGTTGTATATAACGTGATATTGTTTCTTTGCATTGTTTAAAAATGCAACGGACTATAGGTGAAAGATCGTCACATAAAGCGGACCTACTGTAGTGTATCAATAAGGAAGCCATTCACGGGTAAGTTGGCGACAATCAAGTTACGCCACGCGTGGGGTCGCCAAAAATCAACTTGTACAATTATTCTTTATTAGCTTATCTCGCCCTCCAGAGGGGAGCAGATTGGGGGTTAAAACTTTAACTTGAACTTTGTATAGTTGGAGTTACATTCGCTTAAGTAATTCTGCTAATTCTTCTTTAACTGTTCTTAAAGTTTGTATTAATGTTTATTAAAATGCGGTTTAAGTAAGTTGCTAACTTTTAGTTGCGTAAGTTTAAAGTATTTACTTGACTTAATTAAATTAAGCCAAGCTGAGTATTTGTGTAAGATTATCTTATTATATTTATTTATAATGCATGCCTCGTCATTGATGTTATTTCCTTCCTAATTTGATGCACAAAATTAACTGATATGTGGACATGAGTCCAGCCGGTGAAAGATGACTTTCACCGGCTTGTCTTATCTTCAGCAAGTTCAATAATTTCATTATTTAGTAGTCATAGAGAAAAGGATAGCCTAAAATTAGCTTCACCTTCCCGACGAATATTTTTGACTCGTGCTACCTGTATCATCATCATCATCAGCCCTTTATCGCCCACTGCTGAGCATAGGCCTCTCTTCGTGTACGCCACCGGTATATACCTTTGTAAGTTAACCCATTAAGAAACGGTACCTACAAGTCGTATAATAGTCGCCAAAAGCACAAAAATGCACCTAATTTTTCGAAAGTCCACAAGCGTAGAGGCAGTAACCGTTGGATGTTGATTGTATGTTAATTTGTAAGTTAACCCATTAAGAAACGGTACGTGCAAGTCGTATAATAGTCGCCAAAAGCACAAAAATGCACCTAACTTTTCGATAGTCCACAAGCGTAGAGGCAGTAACCGTTGAATATGATGTTGATTGTATGTTAATCGATGTGACATGTGCTTGGAATCATTTAGGCGCCGGGCCTGCCAAGATTTCTGGGCATTGGCAAGCTACTGATAATAAATTACCAAATATTCATGCATATGGCGGATTAAAATTCTTATAGCGTATTTATTTAGATTTTATATGTTACATTGCTTATGCCCTCATGACAATAACATATGAAAATTAATTTATCATAAAAAGAATATAAGGTAAGCTTTCAATTTTCTTTTGAGATGCCTTTAATTGGCAGTTGAGGGTAGCATTAGTAGCTATCACTATCAGTTGCGTTACCTTTATGAACCCGAGACCTCCGGACGTCTAACCGCCAAGCTACTCTTCGAATATAGCCTGCCTGTGTGCCAAATTTCATCCAATTCAGATTTTGCGTGTTCAAACATCCATATACACAGGCTGTCCCTAAAACAGACTTCAAGGCTTAAAGGGCTGATAGAACAGCTGATGGCATATTAGGCAATTTTGGTCATTTATCAAGAGATGAAAATGGCATTGTTTTCGAGATATTGACACTTGTATACCTTTAATACGAGGTGTAACAAAAAAATATGGCTTTGTATGGAGGGTTGGCCGCATGGGTCGACATGTCCCATACAAAAAAAAATGCGTTGAAAATATTTTTTCTAACTTTTTCATATTCGAAATACGAGACCTTTAAATGGATCAACAGCATTTTTTTACATCCTGTATAAAGCTTAAACTAGTGGTTTTGATAATATCTCGAAAAAATGCCAGTTTCATTAAGGCCCATTTTGCTTAATCTGATAGGCCTTCAGCTGTTCTATACGTTAGTTTTAGGGATGGTGGCATATAAACTTTCACATTAATAATATCTTCTTCTTCTTCAACCCTTTTTCATCCACTTTTGAGTATAGGTTTCCTCATAAGCACGAAATTTTCCACGGTTTTGGGCTTGTTGCATCTAGTTCTTTCCAACCACTCTTGCAATATCGTCGGCCCACCTTGCGAACTGCTCTCCGGAATTACGACTTCCTAGCCAAGGTCTCCACTCGGATATTAGTCGGCTCCATGTGTTATCTGTTGTACGGCTCACATGCTAAATAATATGCTTAAGTTTAAGTAGTTTAATACGAAATAATACATTAGGAAATTGTCAGGTAGGACATTTAGCTGCAGATAACCAGAACTGCGTTGCAGTTTTGTGCCGCCGTTGATTTTTATTTAGGTAAGTGTGTCATGCCTACGAAGGTAAGTAGGTGAGTTCGAATCCAGCAACTCAAATAGTTGTTAAGTAGTCAGAGGGCAAAAATGTTGTCTGACGAAATGCGTTTCTATTAATGAAGTCTTATTCGAGCTTATGCTACAGGGAGAGGCCGAGATCCGAGTCCACTCATAACTATTCCGGATTCTTTTCAATGACCGTGTCAAAGGATGAAAGGAGCACTGAGATTGTCGCTCATTGAAATAGTATGCGTACTATGCGAGTCATTTTGTAATACCTACATAAATGACTGTCAGTAGTGCCAGTCACAAATACCGTCTATACATATTGAGCTATTTGAAATCAAAAGAATTGTATAGATTTGGATTATTAATATTGTTTCTTTTTTTGGAGAGCGCTGGTAATCCGGTGGTCCCGGGTTCAAACCCCGACTCGTATCACAAAGTTTTTCAGAACTTATGTACGAAATATTATTTGATATTTACCAGTCGCTTTTCGGTGAAGGAAAACATCGTAAGGAAAATCGTCTGATGGCAGTCGCTTTCGTAAAATCTAGTGCCTACGCCAATTCATGGAGTTAGGTTGTCAAGCGGACCCCAAGCCGGGACAAACGCTAGTAGGAAGAATTAAGTCGGACTTTATTTTTCTTATAGTTAGTATAGATATCCAAATACAAATTACATTGAAACAGAGCTGTTGGGGTGAATTAAGTCAAGTGATACTATACCTTATTTATTGTAGTCCGGTATCAGTCCATAGTGTCATCATCCTGCTATTCCCTGTTCCCATTTACTTGGGGTCGGCCATCCCTGTTCTTTTTCTCCATTCTGCACGATTGAGTGCAAGGTCGGCGTCTATATTGTGGTCTTTCAGGTCTCGCTGAACCGTCGTCAGCCAGGTGGCAGGTGGTCTTCCACGTCCTCGCTTCGTCGTTGGAATATCGAGCGCTACCTTGACCATGCAGTTTACTGGACGCCTCTGTACATGATCAGTCCATAGTGTAGAGTATTTTAAACTGCAGCAAACACAACCTGGGGCCGTATTTTAAAATTAAAACACGTATAGACACGATCCTACTTCAATATAACTCCAATATAACTACGCAATACAGCCAGCGCCTAAACGTTTCAATCAGAAATATAAGAGTTTGCCTGAAAATTATTCCGATGCAACTCCAATACAACTTCAATATTGGTTGATTATTTCTTGGTTGTTAGAGTTATGTTGGAGATGGATTGTATTTTTAATGTATTGTTTATGTATACTAAAATTAGAATACAGTACCCTACCTCCCATGAAATGCTGCTGCAAAAGAAATGCCTCCTTCAAATATCTTAAAGTCTGTCCAAACATGCAACTTTTGCCTCCTTCCATCTTAATTCACCAAACAAACATTTCTCGCTAATATTTTCTCGCGCGGAACGTATTTATTTGGCCTCAAATGGAACCAGTCAGTCTATGAACACATTCACTTTCAAATCATCATATAAGCGTGTTAATAACGACGTTTATATGCTGTTTTGGCTGCGTTGGTCGTATCTATTATCTGGTGAAGTTCGGCGCGCCTACGCAAAGTCGTACGGGTAATTTATAGATGAAACACTGGCTCTAATTCATAATCATTACTGTGACATGTCCGTGTTTGTTTACCTTTAACATTCTCGTTTATTATCGATAACGTTAGACGGAGAGCTGAGAGTCTATTCGACATGGCATAACTGACAGTCGCATGCGAGACAACTATGATATCACACTTTTGTGACAGTTGATTCATCTAACCACCTACGTCAAAATCAACAGGTCTCACTAGAGGAATTTCTCTATTGGCATGGGCGCCATCTTATTGTTTTGACGTTGACGTCAGTAAATTATGGGAATCCCACGTAAGGCATTTGTTTATCTCTAGTAGGTAAAGAGAGCCTTGAAGCATTTTATGAAAACTCATTTGAAAGCGACATCTCTGAATGTCTTCTGAAACTAAATACGTGTGTGAGTATGTGTGTAAATCATACGTGTATTTTCGTGCTACAATACTAGGCTAGAACTAGGGTAGTCTACATAGACGGCTTACAAGCAATTTTTTAGATTTGACGATGCATTTTTGGGTGTAGCAACTATGACGAAACCTGTGCTTTGGGTAAAAGATATGTGACAAATATTACATATTGAATAAAAATGACTGGTATGAATGATTTTAAGATTTCTTGTAACCAATAAATGTTTTTTGTCACAAGAAATAAAACAATACATTGACTTGTAAACCGACCACGTAGATCCAATATTATGTAGAATAGGTTTAGTGTAAATAAATTATAATATCAAGAATACAACCTTGATATCTATCTCACGTGTTTATATCGAGACCCGAAAAAGTGAAAGATTACAAAATTATAACTAGTGTATGGTTAAAAAAGTGGTATCTTGAGCATTGCGGGGGGCACTAGAAGCAAACAAACTGCTGCCGAGAGTATCACAACATTTTTCACCACGCCACGGCAAAAAAATACGAGCTTAGGTAAATACATAAAACAAAACAAATTAATTCTGCCAAATATTTAAGGTTCAAAATCATCGTTCTATAACGTAAAGTAATAACTGTTCTCCCTTGTGAAAAAAAAAACAATTTTACTAACGCTTTAAAAAAATCAAGATGTTGATGGTGGTGCTGATGTGGTGAAAAAGCATTCATACACAAGAAAATAATTTTAATAAGAAAAGAGAACCTAACTACTAATAATATAATTATTTAAATTTGCAATGTTTCTGTCTGTTTTAATAATGAAAGTTTGAGGCATTTCAAAAACATCAGAAAATAAATTAAATTCAAGAAATAAATGAATCTTACACAAATCGAACTAAGCCCACAGTAAGTTCAGTAAGGCTTGTGTTATGGGTACTAGACGATATATATATATTAGATAAATATGGATAAATATTTAAATACATAGAAAACATCCATAACTCGGGAACAAATATCTGTGATAAACACACAAACAAATTCCCTGACCAGGATTCGAACCCGGGACCTCCTGCTTCGTATGCAGGGTCACTACCGACTGGGCTAGGAGGCCGTTATTTCTATCGGTAGCCTGGTAGTCAGTGCCTTAAAGGATTGTTTGAAATTTGATACTTCACGCAGATAAACATAGTAGAAAAATGGAGCAACAGTATAGTAATTATCAAAACAAACTCTGGTAGCCTGGCGGCCAGACGCCCGACTTACGCTCTAAGGATCGCGGGTTCAAACTTGGCTCCTACTACTGCCTCCTAACTTAACTAAGGTTTTAGACACTTCAAACAATTTTACACATATTCTTCATAGATTCTAATCTAATGTAAGACTCTTATATTACAAAGGTATTCCTAATCCTGAGAGTTGAGGATGTTATGGAAATATAAACATATCAGGTAAATAAATACAGTGCACAGTAGTACTAGTCATAATCCTCATGATTATAACTAATTGCCACTAGCAAGACCCAAGTTTTGAATTACTATTTAGGAGACTCGGGATATGAAAACCAATGGGTCTTCATTTCAAAAAAGAAGTTGACGTTTACTGCAAGTAAATGTAATTGTGTATCTGACTGACTTACGTGTAAGTTATATTCCAATATTATATCATATTATATTTCTTATATAATGAATTGATATGGTTACACATGGCACTTTAAACTATACATACTTGTTTCTTTAAATATCGTTTTTTTTAAGGGTGTTCAGTTTTTCAGCTGCTTTCGCCACCGCATCTGTATGTTTATTGGATCCGGTGAGGTGAGAAGCCGCCAGTGTGTCTACGCATGTAGTATCCCACATGCACATGTGCATGGGGAATGGCTATACAGCCGCATACAGTCAGGAGTTGTAGGAGATTTATTGCTAGTGGCTTGCTTAATCTGAGGAAATCTACTCTAACATAGCATCCAAATTACACAAAATAATGCAGAGCACAGTGAATGCAGGGCACTGTAGAGATATTCCCAACAGCAGGGTGGAAGAACACCTACAACTCATCGCACTTTTTGATGTTTATCCATTCGCTCCTCGGCCAGATATCGACATTTCTTTTATGGCATGTTAATTGAACTTTAGGTTAAATAGGTAATGCCAATAATATTATATTTTAACAGTTATATATTTTTAATAAATACCTACAATTAATAATCATAAAAATTATAAATATTAATGTGCTCTCAGTGAAAATGTCTTAAAATCATATCAATTTTATAATTACTTCTAGAGGTATCTTACCTAGTTTGAATAGTCAGAAATCAACTTCGCGCAAAAGTTTCGTGGGGGCAATTACTAGAGGTCGCCTCCATCATTACTATCGGTAGCCTGGTAGTTAGTGCCTTAAAGGATTGTTTGACATCTAATACTTCACTACTTAAACATTATAGATACTGGTGCCGGCTATAGTGTAAATTTATCAAAAATCTAAAATTACCGGTCGGCTTCCATATAGCGTTGACAGCGTTGTAGAGCCCATCACGGAGATATTGAAAACATAAGTCTTAAAGGTCGTAAATGGGCGCTAGTATGTGTGGCGTCAAGTTAAAAATACAAAAAAAAACCGGCCAAGAGCGTGTCGGGCCACGCTCAGTGTAGGGTTCCGTAGTTTTCCGTCCGTCACAGTAAGTGTCCCCACTTAAGAGTTAAAATAACACCGCCATGTAGGATATGATATGAGCGTTCCACGTACAGCGACATCTATCGGCAAATTAAGTAAACTATTGCGCGCGAGCTTAAAGTATGGAAGATGATTTTTATGGGATAATTCTTTATTGCGTGAACCGATTTTCACCGTTTTTACTTTATTTGAAAGCTCGTCATTTCATTGTGATTTTGTAGAAATTACAGGTATAATAAACACCTGCTTATACGGTTAAATTACAAACTTAGTTCAGAAATTATTTTGTATTTTTTTTTCAAAAACTATTCAACCTATCAAGTTCAAAATAATTTTCCTAGAAAGTTTTTAAAAAGTTCTACTTTTGAATTTTTTTTAATATTTTTAAATGTTATGGTTCAAAAGTTAGAGGGGACACATTTTTTTTTACTTCTGGAGCGATTATTCCCGAAAATATTTACATTATCAAAAAATTATTTTAGTAAACCCCTATTCATTTTTAAATACCTATCCAATATATCACACGTTAGGGTTGAAATAAAATAAAAAATCACTCCCCACTTTACGTATAGGGGAGGTACCATAATAAATAAAAAAAACACTTTTTATTTTATCACTTGGTCGGCGTGATTGATATACATATCAGTACCAAATTTCAGCTTTCTAGTGCTAACGGTCACTGAGATTATCCGCGGACGGACGGACGGACGGACGGGCAGACATGGCGAAACTATAAGGGTCCTAGTTGACTACGGAACCCTAATACGTTAATTTATCGTTACGCTTAAATTTTGACACACGGCGAAGCCCACTTACTTAACCACCCACAAAATCTACATACTTACCAAATTTAAGGCCATTACGGTGGGCGTATAAGGTTTTAAGACCAGTTGAAATCGCAATTTGTTGAGCCTTAATTTATTTTTGAGCTTACTGCTCGAAATTTTTACAGAAGCTATAAGACCCGTTTAGTAAGAAAATACCAAATTTAAGACCATACCCGTGGGCGCATAAGGATTTAAGACCATTTTAAGAAATAGTCGGCTTCATAACATCAACTGTAAGACACTCCTCCGTCTACAGCTCAGCCAGCCTCGTAGGTAAAGTCACTAAAATCTTACAGGACCCCCACCCCCAAACCATGGAACTGTGGGCTTAGAGGAGGCCAAAAAAGCTTGGTGAAGTGGTTGGCGGGTCAGGATGTTTTTACCCATCCAAATTGTCAATGGAGCTGGGAAGACGTATTGTGCCAAATTTCTTATGAGTCACTCACTCCTAAGCCGCAGCACTGGCTACCGGCTTACAGTGTGGTCAGCTTTTCCAGACACTGTCAGTAATAATGACATTAATTCTCTACTCATCTTGCTCATCCTTCATTCATATACATAGAAAAGGATGGGTACAGAAATATTGACATTATTACTGGATAGAAATAAGTCAAATAATAATAACATTAAATAATTAAATGGCACGTAATGTGCCAAATTTCTTACGAGTCACTCACTCCTAAGCCGCAGCACTGGCTACCGGCTTACCCGTCACCAAACAGGAGGTTTGGTGACGGGTGGACAGCTTTTCCAGACACTGTCAGTAATAATGACATTATTTCTCTACTCATCTTGCTCATCCTTCATTCATATATATAGAAAAGGATGGGTACAGAAATATTGACATTATTACTGGATAGAACTAAGTCAAATAATAATAACAATAAATAATTAAAATACTTCAAAAAAAAATTTATATATATATATAAATGAACAAAAATGTATAACATAAAAAAGTTAAAAACTAAAATAAAAACGTCTTCTAAGGCTTTTCCACAAAGTATGCACTTAATTAATACACACAAATCATATGTCAGTTAACCAGTGATCGCACCGGGTAGTTCGGTTTAACTGGTCCCTATGCACAACATTACATTGTTGCATTGCGCTTGGTGTTACCGAGCGCCTTTGTTCTTAACTCGTCCACCAGTTTTTGCATTCTACCCTCTCCTATTTAGCTTGAAGATAAATATTGTTTTCTCCGTAAGTGATTTATGTAAATATTTTAGACAAATAAATGTCTTAAACCGTATTGTGTCTGGACCGGCACCTGATTGATTGAAATCTGATTCCGGCTTTGAGTCCGTGTTTGTGCTCCACACAGGTGTTATTGCGGTACTTAAGTAAATACCACATGCGTGCCTGTGGGATGCTATATGCGTAGACACACTGGCGGCTTCTCACTTCACCGGAACCAATAAACAAGCAGGTGCGGTGGCCAAAGAAGCTGAAAAACTGAAGACCCATAAAAAACGTAGTCGAGACCCTTGGCGCGTGGGGACCCAGTGCTCAGTAACTTTTTAAAGAACGCAAAAAGAGGCTCGTCGACTCAATTGGTGACCAAATAGCTGGCAGCTTCCTCGCTCAACTCATAAGTTTTGCGATACAGCGGAGAAATGCTGCCACCATCCTCGTTTGCTAGTTTCTAACATGTCGATACATATAATATATATCGGAACCTCGACAAAACAAATACCCACGGTAAATACCCCGTTTTAAATAATTGCGTTCTACGACGTTAAAAAAAATTGATTTATTTAGAACGTCATATAAATATTGAATACCATTTTTTTTTCAAAAATAAAAAAATATAAGGATGAACATTTAAAGCATTCTTTTAGAAACATGAATGAATGAATTAATGAAAGATTTATTCATGACAATTACAAAAAACATAAGTGTGAATTGAAATGATTTTTAACATTGTACTGTAAAATAAATTGTATGGCAACCATACACATAAACGCAACATTTCACTGTAAAAATAGCAATTTCATATTTTTTCCATACTTTAAACAGGGCAACTATGTGATCGTGACGTCACTTTTGCACGTCATTTTGGAGCGTTTTGAGAAACAAATGCAAATCTCGGACTTTAAGTCTCATTTCTGACTTTTCAGTTTGCTTTAACGCAATTGGCCCCATATAGACATTTGATCCTCACAACAAAACGAATCGATTGATATCATATATGAAAAAAATTCACCATGCCTATATTGTATGCTCCCACCGGAATTTGGTATGTAGGTTATTTGAAGTAGACTTTACCGTAAGTACAAATTTGGAGCGGTAAAACCACTGATTAATTAACGTTATTTTCTTGTATTTTCAACTTGACGCCATATGATATGATATGATATTTATTCAAAAACAATTTACATCGTGTTATACATACTAGCGCCCATTTAAGACCTAGTAAGACTTATTTTTTCATGATCTCGAAGATGGGCTCTATATCGCTATATGGAAGCCAACCGATAAGATTTTTGATAAATTTACAGTGGGGCGGGCTAACAGGGTGTAATCTAATCTGTGTTCGTATCACGGATTTATATGAAGTGGATCTTTTTCTTAAACCTTGTCCCTAACCAAGGATGTGCATTTCTGTCATTGAATTTGACAACTAGTATCCGATACGTTTGCCTAAGTGAGAAAGAGAACTTGCCATGCGTGAAGAAGGGACAACATGATTCGTAACGTCAAAGAGGGACCTCTGTATAGTACTATTGTTTACTCGGTGCCCTAGCCACAGTTGAAAATTATTACCGAGTAAGAGTCGTTCATAGGCGACTAGCATAAAACCGGCCAAGTGCGTGTCGGACCACGCATAATAGAGGGTTCCGTACCTTCCATGGAATAAGAACCAAACTAATACCAGAAGGTCGTATCTGATACATATGGAAGAAGTTTTTTGGAGATAACTCAAAAATGGCTGAACTGATAATGTTCAAAATAATTTTCGTAAAAAGTATGTAATAGAAAAATAAGATAATCTTCTAAAAGTTTATTATATGGACTTAGGGTTCGTTGTTTTTTGTAATTTAGTTACATGGAGCGCCCCCCATAAAAATATTTTCTCCTTCAATTTAACTACATATAGTCTGTCCAGCCAACGAACGCAGTAGCAATGTACAGCGACCAAAAGTATGACAACACTAAGAATCAGTGAAAAAAGCAGCAATGATCATCAAATTCTATATTTTTAATTTTAGTTGGTATTTCCACCCCTTTCATTACGTGACATTCACGGTGTGTGAAAAGGAGACGGATATATTTCGTCTGATCTGTCATCAACTGTAACAAATAATCTGGTTGAGGCAATTGACATATGCCATAAAAACGAATTTAAATTCAATGTAGAACGTTGCAGGAGTTCTATCTCACTCGCGCTTAAGACGAGAGAGTGAAATGCACTAGAAACAAATTCAATGTAAAAGATATGCGAATTGAAATGTTCGTCACGAACACGGTGTCTCATCACAAAGGGTCGGCACATGTACGTATTTTGAATTTGCCGCGCTTTTCTACTGAAAAAATGGTTTGCCAGACTATAATTAAATAGCGGCATGAAAAATACAACTTATGTCTAAATTTTATTTTATTCGTCTTATAGTTTCCGAGTAAAATGGCTGTGACATACGGACAGACGGACTGACGGACAGACAGACGGACATGACGAAACTATAAGGGTACCGTTTATGCCATTTTGGCTACGGAACCCTTAAAAGTACTAAAAACGGTCCGATAGAGAGCATAATATTGGGGGGCGAAACCTCACTCGCACTCGTTACAAAATTGTCACATTTGACACATATTCACATTTTGACTGTCTGCTGACGTCATTACCTCCTTAGTCAAAACGAGATACTCCCTTAGATAAGCTTCTCTGTCGGCCTCACTTTGTGACCGAAGAATGAGATCCACTTCTTGTACATCCATGGTTCGATACCTACGTATACCTACTAAAAAAAACCACCAAACTCTCTGCCATGGGGTTCCCTACGTCCTGTCAACATATCTAAAATGGTGGCCATAGCCATAGACAAAACGCTCTAGCGAGACCTACTGACAGCTTGACAGTTAGGTGTATCACTCTATGAGACAACTGTGAGAGCAACGTCTTACAGTTTGGCATCTCGAATAGGGGCCCTGGCTACGTGCTACGTCAGATATGACACAAAACATAAGATCAACGAAACCCCTCTAGTTAGTTTGCTATGATATGTTTATTTAAAACTGTACAAAATAACTTCAAAAACAATTTCATTAACTTTTATTCTCACAAGCACGTTCTCTTAACCAATTTTGAGATTATCATACTTTAGACCAAATAAATAGCCTAGGATACATGCACACATCTGCCCGTTAGATCTGTCTGGCATATATGCCCACCGGACAGATTCGCGCTATTTAGATCTGTTCGCAGACACGTCCGTGCCAGACAGATCCAGCGGGCATATTTATGCCTGTATCCCTAGCTGATGTAATAACGTAATGCAATAAAGAAGTCACAATAGGAAAGCTGAGGCCATCGCACCGAAGATTCCGCTTAGTCAGCCGACCTAATTACCCCCACATACCTACAATACACGTCGATCGTATCTGATACCTAGTAGAGGTACAGTCTTAAACAAGATTTACGGCCAGGCCAGTCTTATGTCTTATCACTGGATAACGTATAGTAAAAATGACCGTGAAAGTGCTATAGGAGTCGTTCTTACAGCACTATTGTGGGGCCATTTGGGCTGATTTTGTATCTTGTTCTTTATTGCATATAGGTGTATCAGGAAGGCGTATTGTATTTTGAGATTCGAGCGCTCGAATCTGACATTTAAAACTCTGTCTCAAACCATGAAATAGGTTTAAAAATAACATTGATAGGAATTTAAAATCATTGTTAAGTAAACTATTTGTTTCATGGGAAAATAATGGCGACAAACGTTTGTGAGCGATTATTTTCGAGTATATTCCTTGAATTCGAGCGCTCGAATTTCAAAAATCGCCCCCCTGATACTTGCACCGATTATCAAAACATAGTCATAGATGGATTGTATGACACCTTTCTTTCCCCACAAACTCGAAAGGATTTGTAAACCAAACATAAATCAACAAATAATATCTGAAACTGATTTAATATTTACATCTCATCATGATAATCGTATCGTAGGGACTATAAATTTATGTTTATTATATTATAACATTTTCTTTGGTTTTGGGCTTTGGGGAAGTCTGTGGCGATAGAGTTTTAGACGGGCTCCACTGACTGACTTCAATATGCTTTATTAATAAACAACATTTGTTGTAAATGGATACGATGGAGTCTTCAGCTTTCGCGGCCAACGCCATAAACCTATAGGTCACTTTAAGCTTACCTAGGTTATAGACGGAGAGCTAGCCACGTCAGATATACCACGATAATGAGAGCAACGAAAGCCCTCTAGTCAGTTTGCTATACTATGCTTATTTATACATCTGGACATTTGGCAGCTGTAAAGTGGTGGAGGTCAAAGAAGTGGTTTGCACACTTCAAGAAAACAAAGGTTTGATGCAATATTATGAGAAATTATATAAAAAATTTGATTATATAAAATTGCCAAAAGTTTCTGTTGGGGGAAAGTTTTTTGCTCCTGTAATAATACCTAATGTTTTTTGTTTTAATGTTAAAATATAGGCCCTGTCGTTGATAACTGAGATAAAGTCGGCAGTTTTTACCTATTTTGGTATTACTATTTTCCAATTTATTTATTTTTCTAGTCTGTCACTCTGACCTCCACCCATTAAAAGTTGCCAGCTGTTTGGATCTAGCAATAAGGTTAGTATATCAATTTAACCAGATTTTTTGCTCTCATTATTGTGTCATATGTCATATCTGTCGTAGCCAGCTCTTATTCCATTATCCACGAATGCTAAAGACAACGCCAGTACGTTTGGGCACGGGCTTGGTATTTTTTTTAAACATGTGACACGTATATCTATATATATACCTAGCTTACCTACAACGAAATACTTTGTTTTGTAACGACATTCATGCCAAAATATTTTTCTACAAACATGAAGCATACTGAAATATGTTTACAGTCACGAGCATTTTAATATGAAGGGACATTTAAAGTTGTGGAACACAATTTCATAAATGCAACTGTGCCCCGGTACGCTGTAGCCCGAACTGTCCCGTACTTTGTTTTTCGCTTGTCCTTAATAGTATTGCTGGAAAAAAGAACACTGTTTTTTTAATATACATATTTTGTATTTGTAATATGACATTTTTAATAATTTTGATATCTAGCTTACTGCTATAATAATTCTACTGACATGACATATTGTATATAAATTGCTTGCTTGCTTGCCGCTTGCTCTACTTATCATTGCATGCCTATTATAAGGTAGAACATAAGGACCTGTTTATTATAAGACCACCAATGTAAACACTATGTTCTAGCAATAAAATATTTAATTTAATTTAATTTAATTGAATTTAAATTCATTTCAAGAGACGAAGAAAAGACTTTTACATAACTTTTTACTATCTCAACGCAACTTAATTAACAAGATATGTGGGTACCTATTGGCAATTGGTAAATTTCATAGCCTTAATTTAACTGATATCTACCAATTTTTCGAAAAATTGAATCAACAACTACTAAAGACAATGAATACATTTAGCTAACATAGGTAACATCAAACAGGGGCTCGATTCGACATGGCATAACTGACAGTCGCTTGCGAGACAACTATGATATCACACTTTTGTGACAGTTGAAATCGGGGTGGAATCACTCAAGAGTGATATCTAAAATGGTGGCCATACCCATAGACAAAACGCTCTAGCGAGACCTACTGACAGCTTGACAGTTAGGTGTGGACACGTGTGGACAGGATGGATTTCACTCTATCCACTAGCGATACAAGTTTGACATCCACGTCTCACAGTTTGGCATGTCGAATCGGGCCCTGTAAGTGTATCCCAAGTCGATCTTTAGACTTCACTTCATTCGGTCGATTATCCAACAAACCTTTATTTTTATTAGCCTGTTTTAGTGTCCCACTGCTGGGCAAAGGCCTCCCTTTTTCTCCACTCGACCCGGTCGTTTAAATTTTACACAGATCAAACCTTTAAACTGCTAAAAACTGAGACTCAAACTAATTCTCGCGACCAAACTATCGAATCGAACAAGTCCAATTGCTTTAAACAAGAGCTCATCAAACGCTCAATGGCCGTGGAATTTGAATTTGTCTCATGTAATTGGTGCTCCTGCGAACTGCAAATTGCACTACTCTAGTAGTACGATGGTGCTCGACTCCAGCTACAACGAGCCCGCGCCAAATTGCCCAGAAACAACAGCGGTGATGCAGTAGGCCAGCTTTAAAACGATTGTGTTGTGAAAGTTTTGACTTAACGCTCAAATTATAGACGAATAGCAGTTTTATAGGACCACTATCATTATTGAAATCCTTTATTAAATTACCCACTTAATTACTTTTTACAATGGACTTCATGACATTGCATTCATTGTCTACTTATTTGCCTTTAATTAAAAATCCAAACTATTCACGCAACTTAAACTACTCATGTAATCGAATAAAACAAGAGCGGGACGCTCAATTGCCGTGGAATTTGAATTTGTCTCATGTAATTGGTGCTCCTGCGAACTGCAAATTGCGCTACTCTAGTAGTATAAAAAAAAATACGATGGTGCTCCAGCTCGCAATGAGTCCGCGCCAAATTGCCCAGACACAGAACAACATTGGCGGCGCAGTAGGCCGGCTACGGGTTTGTTTTTCATTGTCATGTTTTGACTAATAAAAGTAATAAAGCTCAGAAATTTGCAGTTTGCAACTTCCTGTGGCTTTTGTAATTAACCTTTTTATTCCTACTGCTTATATTTTAAGCCTTTGACATTTCATAGTCTCTCATCTAATAATTTTACATACCTGAAACACTGGAGACCGTGAGGTCGTGGGTCGTGGGTAGAAATGTAATTTACGAAATCACATTCGTGCCAAACACCATACCTCTGCGTCTGCCACTGAATCTGCTGTGTTTTGCTTACTGCGCGGCCTTCAATATTAAACTGAACAACATAATGCCTTGCCTACTTACCAAATTATGCCCCACGGGACAGCCAAAATGGAGGAAGTCATATTTTTCTATTTAATACTCGTTTGCCTGTATTTTCTGCTGTTTCGTAAGCTCCGCATAGTAGGTTACTAGTTCAGCAAAGTGGGGTTAACTACTTACCATTTGATTACTGTAGGTATGTATAGTCACCGGCAATAGTATCTTCCTACACGAAGGCCGCAAAAATATGTGACACGCTCTTACTTGTAGGGCCACAAGAGCGTGTCACATATTTTTGCGGACTCCAGGTAGGAAGATACTATTGCTGGTGACTGTACTTATCATAGAGTATATATATTGAATAGTATTATTATGTAGTGATAATCTGGTCTGGTGCCATCTACCTGTAATGCCGTGAATCACAATGTACGCTTTTTTTATATATCAACCGTGACCTAGCCTTAGACACAGAAGTTCAGAAGTTCTAAAGAAAGTCGACAGATGTCGTACGATACGTAGCGTCATGCTACAGCATCTCCCTACCAAACAAAGAAACAAACAAACAACAACACAAGAAAACTAACCCCAAGCAACAAAAAAACACAACTTAATTCTAAGGCTAAAAAAGGTACAACAAGAGAACCCTAAACGAATTACAAAAAAAACAAAACCAACCAGTTATTAACATTACCCCTAAAGACTAATCTAATAGATTAAGAAGATGACAAAACGCCAACCAACGCGTCACGCGGTCCAAGACGTGACGGCCGGGATAGGACAGAAACTGCACCTGGCCACAGATCTTAATCCCTCACATCGAGTCATCAAATTATACAACCAGGCTATCATAGACCGGGAAAGATAAACGAAGCCTTAAGCACCAACGGTAAAAAAAGTCAAACCTGGAAAAAGGAGCAAGGAAACGCTCAAACGAAAACAAAAAACGATAAGAAACGAATCAAGCAAGGATTACCGATAAGGAAATGGCGGACTAAAGCGCATTTTAGAATTTTGAGAATACTGAACGGGCCGAAAGAAGAAACTATTTCAAGATATCTTTAATATGATAGGTACCGACGTGCTCGGAATCGGTATCAGCCAGTACATATACCTGTGGAGACACCCGTCTAACCACACGGCACCGAACGAAACGTGGAGCGAATTTACCGCCTCGAAAAGGATCAGCGGATCCACGCTGGAAATTCCGGCGCCAAACGATTTGGTCACCAACGATTCTTGGCGAAGAACGGTTCGTGTTGAACTTGGCGGCGTTACGATGAAAGGCTAAAGCCATCGAATCAGAAACTTTATCGTACACCTCACGAAGCGTCTGAAGATTCGAAGCGCGTTCCATCCGGCTGAGTCCCACATCTTGGTCCACAACCTGATTCTCAACACGTTCACGAATCATTGACAACTCGCGGCCGTACATCAAAAAATTCGGTGTATAAGCAGTAGCCAAATTTATACAAGAGTTTAAATAAAGAGCGACCAGATGTAAATGACCCGACCAACTGCGTTGGTCATTTTCAACTAAAATGCTCAAAGTAGTAATCACGACCTGGTTATATCTCTCCACAACATTCGCTTGTGGCGAATAATATGGGGTATAACACGGACCTGGAATATTATAGCTCGCCAGGAAATCCAGAAATTGACGACTATGAAAAACTGTAGCATTGTCACAGAGAATGTTAGTAGGAACACCGTACCGCAAAATAACCTCCGACTCTAATGCCATCGATATTAACCTCGCATTCACCAACTTCATGGGACCAACCAAACAAATTTGGTAAAAACGTCAACCAAAGTCAAAATATAACGACACCCATTGCGGCTAACCGGTAAAGGACCAATTAAGTCAATGGAAAGAAGATCCATTGGAGCCGCAACACGACGAGGAAATAAGCGAAGTCCACGAGGTTGTGAATTTGCAATTTTATAAGACTTGCAAATCTGACATTCGGAAAGGAACCTTGTAACATCACGGTACATATTCGGCCAATAGTATAAGTCACGAGCTTTTAAATACGTTTTCATAACACCAGGATGAACGTTGGGAAATCCATTATGAATTTCAGCAACCGCCTCTCTAGTCCTTGAAGCAGGAAGAACTATACGCCATGGATTAGGTGCTAAAGGGTTTTCGATAGATACCCTGCGCATTAAGACACCATCCCGAAGAGCAAATGCAGTAAACATTTGAGGATTGTCCAAAACTCCCTGGTAAATTCGTTCATACCAAGGATCTCCAGAAGGATCCATGCCACGCGCGAATGAGATAAGCCCAACTTGAGCGCGGGACAAGGCGTCTGGAGCAACATTAAGGACACCTTTTTTATGTTCAATCTCAAAGTTATATTGGGAAATCAAAGTTGCCCAACGAGCCAAGCGCCCGGTAGGATTATCAAGGGTGATCAACCATTTAAGAGCAATATGGTCAGTAATGATCTTAAACCTCATTCCATCGAGATATCCGCGGAAATGCTTTATGGAATCAACAACGGCGAGAAGCTCATGTTCGGTTGTCCCGTATCCACGTTCAGCTTTAGTGAATAAACGAGAATAATAAGCAATTGGATGTTCAACGCCGTCAAACTCTTGAGCCAGGACCGAGCCTAAGCCAACCTGGCTAGCGTCACATTGAAGGATAAAAGGTTTCGAAAAATCCGGGCAAGCCATCAACGGAGCGCTCATCAAGGCATCCTTCAATTTAGAAAAAGCTTCACTAGCACTATCGTTCCAATCGATGGGATCACGTCCCTTTCTCTTACCGATAAGTGCCGTCAGAGGAGCAATAATCGACGAAAAACCATCCACAAAACGGCGATAATACGAACACATACCAATGAAAGCACGTAGAGACTTGGCAGAAGAAGGGGTAGGGTAATCCCTAATAGCTTCTAATTTCTTTGGATCAGTTTGAAGACCACGCTCATTGACGATGTAGCCGAGATACTTCAATTCAGACTTACAAAACTCGCACTTATCTAAATTAACCGTAAGACCAGCTTCTTTCAACCTATCACGAACCTTACGAATAAGCCGCATATGACTGTCAAAATCACGAGACACCAAAATCAAATCATCAACATAGCCGAAGATAAAATCCTCAGACTCAGGGGTATATTCAAAATTGACAATCATGTCAGTAAGCCTCTGCATCTCGGACGCAGCGTTGGTTAAACCAAAAGGGAGACGAACGAACTCAAAGAGGCCCCTTTGGGGTACAATAAAGGCCGTTTTCTCACAACTGGCCTTATCAGCTAAGGGGATTTGCCAAAAGGCGCTCCTAAAATCCAACGAAGTTAGATATTTGGCACCTCGTAGGTTATCAAGGATGTCCTGGACGCGCGGGAGAGGGTATGAATCCCTGATGGTAACGCTGTTCAACTTCCTACTGTCCACGCAAAACCTGACACTACCATCTTTCTTGGTAACCATCACCACTGGGGAAGCCCAGGGTGATCGTGAGGGACGAATAACGCCTGACTCTAACATCTTGTCGATCTCTTCGTTGAGAATCTTGAGTTTGACTGGAGATAAGGGATAGTAACGTTGACGGATGGGCGAACCAACAGTCTCAATCTTATGCGAAAGCCACGAAGTACAACCTAATCCAGCTTTATCAGAAGAAATCTCCTCAAACTCGTCAATAACACATTGGAGTTTTGATTCCTGCAGTGGTGCAAGCACCGTACGAGGGTGGACATAGCGAACCTCACCTACTCGTGGGACTGCGACAGGAACATGATGTGAAGCGACGTAAAGCTTACCTGACAAACCATCACGGAATGCCTTCTTTAAAATGTCAATGAGACCAACAGCATTCCAAAACTCAATTCCTAAAATAAATGCAGTAGGAAGATTACTGCTTACTAGACAGGGGTGCAGAACGCGAATGCCACTAAAAAGAATGGGGACGTCCAAACCGCCTAGAATTTCAATAGGAGAATTGTCGGCGGAGACAACATAAGGCCGGATATCCTCGTGATATGTTATACCGAGCTCCGATAAGAGGGATATATCAATTAGTGAAACCTGAGCACCAGAGTCTAAAAGAGCTCTTACCGAAGAGCCAGCAACTAAAACATCAATAAAAAGTCTATTATCCGGGGAATTATTCATATAAACGGGCGACACCGATGGACCTCTCAGTGCGCCACTTATTCGTTTTTTGACGGACCAGAATTACAACTAGGACAATCGCGTGTGATTGCACCAACACGCTTACACTTGAAGCACACTGCCCCTGAAACGTTAGGACAATTACGATAGTTGTGGCCAGTTGCATCACACTTCATACACACTATAGAACTGGGTTGACCTACAACTTGAGCACTAATCGGTGCAATAGCCAAACGTGCTGGACGTGAACCTTGAAAGGCTTCAAAATTTTTCGCGACTTCTAACAAACCATCAATATCCCTGACCACGTTAGTTGCAAGACAAGGATGATATCTAGGATTCATTCCATATTTAATAATGTTAAACAGGTTGTCTTCGGAAACCGGTGTACGAAGCTTTGCGTTTAGATCGCGCGCCTGAATAACAAAATCAACCACTGACTGGTTGTCCTTCTGTGATAAAGCGTGAAGTTGGCTCTCAAGCTTGAAATTGAAATCGGCTACGTCGAAGGTTTTAACGAATTCAGACTTTAATTCCGCGTAAGTAAGACCCGGATATCTGATTGCCCTAAAATGTTTCAAGGCACTATCTGACAACATATGAAGGATTGACGTTACGCGCCATACCTTCTTCCTCGATTCGAAAGAAAAATTCGCGAACACAAGTGTCCCCGGAAAAGTTCAAGTTCCATTTCGTAAGTGAATAATCTTTGAAAGGAAAAGGCGGGGGAAGTCCGGACATATGCATCGCCTGGGGTCGTGGTTCAGAATCAAAAAACTGTTCTTCATCGTCTGCCATTGGATCTAAAATCCTCGGATCGTACGAGTTTAAAAATCAGTGCGCATGAGGTGTCTCAGCAATTGATCCTTCATTACTTAAGTGCGACATGGCGAAAAGTCGAATGTTGTCTTGCGTTGCAAGTTCAAACAAAAAATAAAGTTAATCTACCTAAAAAATAAAATCCGAAGTTCGAGTATATCCGTGGTCTAAACCAAGCGCTTAAGTCAAAGAAAGAAAATAACACTCGAAGTCTAAATGCCAAGTTAGAGTTCGAATTCAAAAAAAACAAGTTCAGTTTCTGAAAAAAATAACAAAACGCAAATCATACATTCTATGTCTGACTTACCTGCGAATTCCCTAACGTCTACGGGCTCTAACTACAGGACTCAGACTATGAAATAAGGTATTCGGGATATGTTACGGGTAATTGAGAAAAAGGCATAAGTAAAGGGCAACAGATAAATTCGTTTTTTTTTTAACATAAATAAAAGCAATTTTTTTAATATGACGGAATTCGGGTTAGTGATGGGACGTAAGGAGGCAGCAGGCTGAAACAAACCAAAATCAAGGTTAATAGAACCGCGACCGGTCTACGGTCACCGTCTCACAAATCCAAAAAAAATATTTAATTACAATTATTAAAAGTAAATCCAGAGTTCTTTACCTTATCGGGCGCCATTTTGCAGTAAAACACTTCTTAATTGCATTAACACGTTTAATTTTGACGACAAAGTAAAAATATTTAATATTAGCAAAAATAATCAATTATTTAAAATTTAGCATTTCACGTAAAAATCACAATAACGGCATCTAAATAAGGGTATTTCACATTCAATAAGTTCCCTAGTGGTCAGAATGCAATTAAATTACAATAACAAAAATATTTAAATTTAGCACTTCACTTAAAAATGAAGACAACTGTACCTATTTCACTTTCACATTCAACAACCTCCCTAGTGGCCAGAATGTAATTAAATTACAATAATTAAAAATATTTAATATTAGCACTTCACTTAAAAATGAAGACAACTGTACCTAAACAAGGACATTACACATTCAATAGTTAGCAAAACCGGTAAGAAAAAATAAAGACTCGGCTAGTAATAATTTGGCTGCAGGAATATAATGGGTTAATGAGGCGGGTGATATGGATGGTGACAGATGATTCACTGGCTGAACGTAGCCTTAATTAAAGAGCCAGGTCTTTATACGCCCGTCAAACGAGGCAATTGGAATTTGGGGAATTTAGCAAAACAACAAAAAAAACTATTATGGCACAAAAATACTGGATACAAAGAAAAGGAATCCGATTTATAACGTTTTTAACAAAAATGTAAATAATTTGATACTCTCGAAAGCAGGATGGCTAAAGCTGTTGCTTTAAATTAAAAAGAGTTCGTGGGCAAGTGTCCGCTTTGATTTAGGCGGACCCAATAGCTCGCTGAACTCCTTTTCTCACTTGGAGAGCCCGCTGGATGCGGACTCTAACTCTCCGATGATGTGGCGAAGAAACCCGCGGAAATCGCGGCAGCTGCAGACCGTCCCGCCGGCCCGGCATCCACAAGCGCCTTCCGGAATCCTTCCGGATCAGGCGGTTCCAGTGTATAGCACTTGCTATATAATTTATATGGCCTTTTTTTGCCCGGCAATGGTTTTGGTTTTATTTTTGCTCCAATAATGTATTAATAGCACTTGCTATATAATGTTTGAAATAAATCGCACTTCACCACGATGCAACTAAGCAAATTATAGCAAAAACCCCAGACCAAATCCAGATTATCTCTTTTTCTTTCCAAAATCTCACGGCGCTCTGACAGACTCAATCAAAAATCAACTTTTTTCTTTTTGACAATCTGGAATACCTCAAAAATTCACATTCAAAATTAGCGCGAGTATTATCTCAATTTTATAACTGCCAGATGTATTACAAAATATGGACTGATATAAGCGCCATCTACCTGTAATGCCGTGAATCACAATGTACGCTTTTTTTATATATCAACCGTGACCTAGCCTTAGACACAGAAGTTCAGAAGTTCTAAAGAAAGTCGACAGATGTCGTACGATACGTAGCGTCATGCTACAGTACTGTACCTATTTCACTTTCACATTCAACAACCTCCCTAGTGGCCAGAATGTAATTAAATTACAATAATTAAAAATATTTAATATTAGCACTTCACTTAAAAATGAAGACAACTGTACCTAAACAAGGACATTACACATTCAATAGTTAGCAAAACCGGTAAGTAAAAATAAAGACTCGGCTAGTAATAATTTGGCTGCAGGAAAATAATGGGTTAATGAGGCGGGTGATATGGATGGTGACAGATGATTCGCTGGCTGAACGTAGCCTTAATTAAAGAGCCAGGTCTTTATACGCCCGTCAAACGAGGCAATTGGAATTTGGGGAATTTAGCAAAACAACAAAAAAAACTATTATGGCACAAAAATACTGGATACAAAGGTTGCCCGGCCGGGTGTCGTTATAGTTCGGGCGCCATTTTGCAGTGAAACATTGCTTAATTGCATTATGGTGAAGTGCGATTTATTTCAAACATTATATAGCAAGTGCTATTAATACATTATTAGATAGGTTTTTTAAACTTACCTCCATGACCCGTGTTTTTTTGGGATGTTTTACACTAACATAATTACCTTGCGACATGCCCACTAAAACAGCCGTACACGAAATACAAAGTGTAAACACATGTTTCTAAAGACGAACAAGCAAAACGAGACCAGCTGTGCCAAACATTCAATCTCAGACGCTGGGTCCGAACGGCTCAGTGATTTCAGCCAGGGTCGCCTATATTGCCGAGGTTGGACAAATTCCAGAACGCTTAATACCTGGACACCGAAAATTTTAAAAATATTTTTCAAGTGAGAGTGTTTGTTATACTTGTAAAGAGTCCAAATTTTCCTCGCTTCTTAGTTGTTGTACTCTTTGCAGACTTTCGTGGTCAATTGGCAGTGTTAGGTACAGATGTAGCTTGCTGTTCCAACAGACTTCCGCTTATCTGATAAAACTGATAAAGTTGTAAGTAACTTAATCGGATCGGGTCAGTCCATTGCGGAGGTGGTCTTTTTTGAGTGTTTTTTGGGTTTTTTCTAAACATTTTTTAAAATCCCGCTATCTCCGGACAGACTGCATTCTTCGAAAAATCCGGGTAAATTCGGACGGATGGCAGCCCTAATTTCTGTGAACAACATAATATATGGCCCGTTCGACACGGCGTGGACATGCGGATAAGATATTGTAAGTGAAATATATGAGATATTGGGTGACTAGAGAGCCTAGAAACCTAACGTAAACGTATCTATGTATCATTTATTGAATATCAGGTAGCGAAAGACCCGTAGCTCGATGAAGTGAAATAAATAAAACCCACCTTTCCCTCATAGGTACCCTCGCTTGCTCAGCCTCTCACACCCGCGGTTTTCGTGTGCACTGTGCATTCTAATTAGAAATATAAGGATTAATAATCGCGTTTCACAAAACAACGAGTGAGAGAGCGCACCCAGAAGATGCTTATGCACTCTTAACCTGAAATAGTCTCATTTTCCGTAGCCTACATAACTATATTTTGGGTAGGGAGTTTTACTTATAGCACACACAAAGATAATCAATTAATCATATTGTATTTTTCTGAGGTTTTCTTAACCTCTGTGTACGGAGCGTCCGTCGACTCTTTTTCTATCCTTAGGCAGCCACTCGAAAGCGATACTGGCTTTGTTCGATGCTCCTCTTCGAAGGATATGTTTTTACTTTTTTTATTAAGAAACAAACGGTCATATACAATAATTTTAAACAAAAAATTTTTAAGAAAAAAAACCGACTTCCATGGGGGTAGCCGGTGAAGCATTATTGTAGATACACTTAACAAACGCAGCGGAGAGGACAAATCGCCAAACCTGAACTATGCGTCGTTGAAGAGTTCCGTTCTGATCATCATCAGCAGTTCCACTTCATCAAATGTCACTCTTTTGAATGAAAATGCTTGATTTGTTGATAAAAATACAAAAGTCACTTTATGTATGCCTTTAAGATTTGAGGAATTCCCTCGATTCCTCATGGAACTCATCATCAGAACTTGAGCTTGACGAAAATTGGTCCTGACAATCTAACTTGCTTAACAAACACAGCGAAGGGGACGAATCGCCAAACGTGAACTATGCGTCGTTGAAGAGTTCCGTTCTGATCATCATCAGCAGTTCCACTTCATCAAATGTCACTCTTTTGAATGAAAATGCTTGACTTGTTGATAAAAATACAAAAATCACTATGTGTAAGCCCTTAAGATTTGAGGAGTTCCCTCGATTCTTCATGGATCCCATCATCAGAACTTGAGCTTGACGAAAATTTGTCCTGACAATTAAACTTGCTAAACAAACACAGCGAAGAGGACAAATCGCCAAACGTGAACTATGCGTCGTTGAAGAGTTGCGTTCTGATCATCATCAGCAGTTCTACTTCCTCAAATGTCACTGTTTTGAATGAAAATGATGGATTTGTTGATAAAAATATAAAAATCACTATATGTATGCCTTTAAGATTTGAGGAGTTCCCTCGATTCCTCATGGATCCCATCATCAGAACTGCGTTTTGACAAAAACGGGACCAATCTGTATATATATACTTACAATCAAAAAAAGAATTTTCGAAATCGGTTCAGACATGACGGAGTTATGGAGTAACAAACATAAAAAAAAAAAACAAAAAAAAAAAAAAACATACACGCCGAATTGAGAACCTCCTCTTTTGAAATCTGGAAGTCGGTTAAAAAGAACCGACTTCACTAAGCATCCACCTTTCCAACACCAAATGCTCGATCTGCTGTAAAAAATACTCAAATCACCATAGGTGTGCCTATAATAGTTGAAGAGTTCCCTCGATTTCTCCAGGATCCCATCATCAGATCCTGACATGGTTACAATGGGACCAACTGTGAAGTATAAGCTTTCAAACAAAAAAAGAATTTTCCAAATCGGTCCAGCCGTCTTCGAATAATCGGTGAACATACATAAAAAAAAAAAATAGCAAAAACAAAGATCCCGACGAATTGATAACCTCCTCCTTCGAAATCTTGAAGTCGGTTGAAAATGAGTCATATACAATATTGACAGTAAAAATAAGACCTACAGTTTCCTTAATTAATACAAAGGTGCTAAATTTACGGAAATAATAATACCTGTTAGTAACAGAGTATGGTAAATTACAAAGATTTGTATTACAAATTAGTATCAAGATGATAAACGGGGATGGATATCATTAAGTTAATAACTCAAAAACCGGCCAAGTGCGTGTCGGACCACGCATAGGAGGGTTCCGTTCCTTCAATGGAATAAGAACCAAACTAATACCAAAAGGTCGTATCTGATGCCTATGGAAGAAGTTTTTTGGAGATAACTCAAAAATGGCTGAACCGATAATGTTCAAAACAATTTTCGTTGAAAGTCTGTCTGTCCGTCCGTATGTCACAGGCATTTTACTCGGAAACTATACGACGTATCTAAATATTTCTTCTTTTTCTTCCATATGCATCCGATACGTACCTTTTGGTATTAGTTTGGTTCTTATTCCATTGAAGGTACGGTACCCTCCTATGCGTGGTCCGACACGCACTTGGCCGGTTTTTTTTTATTCCAGTAGTTAGGTACACTATGATCGATCCATCTCCACTTCCGCAGCGCTACGTGGCGGCAGAGCGTAGAGGGTGAGCTGCGAGCCATAGGAATAGGACTGAGCTGGAGAGAGGCCAAGACGGTTGCTCAAGATAGAAAGGCGTGGAAGGATCTTGCGCCCTATGCACCTCCAGGGTGCAATGCCCTAGGATCCACAACAATAAAATTATATTCTGTTGCTGGCAAATTTGGATTGCCAGACTTTACATATAGGCCCTGTACATACTCGTACCTACAAATTATACGTCGTTTCCAGGCGATATAGATTAGATTAGATTTGTTTTATTTCACGAAAGATGATTACATTATAAGTAATATTGCATTATTTTCAAAGTTGTAAGAATTGCTGTCATGATCCTCATACTAAAAATATAAAAATAATAGCAATATGTACAATAATCTTATTAGTATCTCCCAATAAGGATCGTCAAAATAAATACTATTTAAAGTAATGAAAATCCATCCAATACGTCATCGCAGTTCTATTTCAAAATTGCCTATCGCGTTGCGGCACTACCTTCGCAACCGAGAGCAACAAAGATCAGATCATGGAATAAGAAAACAAGGTATCGCCGTCACTACGTCACAGACACTTCTTTGATTCTCAAATTTCTAATTGGGATAATTTTAACTAATTGTGTGGATGTGGCTTAGTGGATTCAGCATAGGTACTCTGCGACTTTGGTGAACTCTGCAAACTTGGACCTGCACTCTGTTAGGTCGCCACATTACTGTTGGTATGATAGAAGACTACCATGAATCAGATATGCCGTAAGACGTCAGGCGGTCGGTGATAGAAATGGTGGGATAATTTTAATTACTCGCTGATAAAATCATAAGTCGTAAAAATGCTTAAATATTATTCTCATAGGTCTCAAGACAGTCACCAAGTTCCTTACTTGTACTTATAAAACATGAGATTGAAAATAATGTTAATGTGATAGCTAACACTAGCACCTCAGACGAGTCAAACGTCACTATCACGTGGAAAACTGCGACCATCACTTCCGTACAGCTCCCACGTGCCGTCCTACGCAGAATAAATTAACCAAAGATCTAAATTAACTTGCCTTTTGGATAATTGCTAAAATATTACGCTCCAAACGAACGATAGCTCAGTCGAGTGTAATAGATTTAAATTATTCACGGAATTATGCGAATAGGCATTTTATTAAGACTACCTTGGGTAGCTGGCTTCGTTCACTCAGGTCCGGTATGCGGACGTAGCGAGAACGCGAATAACTTTGAGTATTATCTAGTTTATAGAACATAATACTCTTAACTATGCACACAATAGTTTTGTTATAGAGCAATGACTATACTATTATCATGTTGTAGTGCAATTTTTATTGAACTAGAAAGCCAATTAACGGAAAATTCTTTGGAACACAATCATACACGGGTTGTCAAAGTTCAATAACCAACGCAACATTGTTTATTTACATAAATATTATAGGACAATCTTACACAAACCGACCTAGTCCCACAGTAAGCTCAGTAAGGCTTGTGTTGTGTGTACTAGGCGACGATATATATAGATAAATACTTAAATACATAGAAAACATCCATAACTCAGGTACAAATATCTCAGAAAAACACACAAATGAATGCCCTGACCAGGATTCGAACCCGGGACCTCCTGCTTCGTAGGCAGCCCATACCTCCATGGACTTCCGTTTGAGACGCAGGGTAGCGTGGTAGTACTATTAGTTATTCTGTGGTAGCGTGGACGTCTTGGAAATAGTTTTTAGTTTTTTTGCTCATTTTAGTGGTTCAGTGTGTAATATTGATGTTTATTATGCGGTTATAAACCAATGTACAGCTAATGAAGAATCAAAACTCAAAACGAGTGTAACCACTCTTTAGTTAGACGGACAGTTGTCCTGGCTTAACCGCCACGTGTTGTTTAAAGAAACAGCTGTCACCTTATGTGTCTTACAAAGAGCAAGGCCTCTACCGAACAACGTTGCCTACATTTTATTTAAATAAATAAAAGTATGATTAACGTCCTCTTTGGCAAATCCCATTGCTATGTACAAAGAGACAGATCAAATTTATAAAAAAGATCTTTTATTTAAAGAATTTTCATTTACGGAGAATATTATACTTAATGATTTCTTGACGCATTTATGACTGATAGCCAATTGTGTTTGAGCCTCGTTCAAGCACAATGAGGGCTACCGTTTTTTTACTCACCTGTTGGCGCTACTGTAGACTGAGGTCCTGAATTACAGCTGTAAAAATTGTTTTTACGTCCTCGAAAACCAAATTTACGTTTAAATATTATTTAGTACAATAGACCTTACTGAAAATATATCGAAGACGCCGCAATGTTCCGCAGTTCAGTTTTATTTGGCAATAAGGAGGATTTTTTTGTTCCGCTTTTAAAGCAATCACATTCAATTACTCGTAACTCGTATTTGCCATAATTAATATCCTGGTATGGCAAAATATTCACAACATTGTTGAACTTGAAATAATTTCGCGAATCCCTCTTAATTACTATGGCATTTGACATTTTGAAGACCCCCGTTTACACTAATGCCTCAAGCGGAAAATTCATACGCGATAGTCCTCATTATAGGCCAAGAAAATTATATTTTTTCGAAGAATTAATTCCCAGCAGGCTGGAAATCGCTTTAATACCTTCATGTGGTCCTAAATGCATGCAATCCGAGTTTGCCCAATCCCAAGAGGTGTGCATAACTTTTTAGCGAAATTTTTGCTCTTTGTCAGGTTTTTCCTTGTAGCTCGAAAACAGTACGTCCGACGGAAAATGTCATGTATACCAATATTAAAGAGGGTTATAATTATGCGTCGAATGAGTAAATTAACTTCTAATTCGGTTCTGCGGTACAGCGGAAATCAAAAGTTATAAACCGGGAAAATATCTCATTTAATTGAAAAATTCGTATTTTGACTTCAATACCACATATCTTTGAAACAGATGACTCCTGTTGAAAAACCTATAGAATAAAAGTTGTAGAGAATACAATTTCACGTAATTTCAATATCTCAATTTTCAAGTAGAGTTCTTTTGAAAGACTATATTTGGCATGAATTCAAAATCAGTTTTTTCTAAATCCTTCTGAGTTGCATATTTTCCATTAAATATGAGGTGTGAGGCGTACATTTAATGCATCGTTACAACTAGAAACATTTAATTGCAATTTTCTAAAACGTACCCAATCAGAAAACTATTTATACACCGTGTTTTATTTTATTTCCGGAAATTTCAAGGGTATATTCCTGAGCTAAACTTAGGTTTATTTCTCGAAGACGCCAGTGTCCTACTTAGCTCCAAGTAGGACACTGGCGTCTTCGAGAAATAAACCTAAGTTTAGCTCAGGAATTCTGATCTGAGGTAATCGATATTTTATTAATGCCTTATAATTGTGTAAACCTACATTTAATTATTTTTTTACTCTGAGAACCCACTACAAAATGATGCACCTGTGTGTTAAGTCAAATAGGTTCAGTAGTTATTGATTGATTCCCCAATCTGTATATTAACTCAACCAAACAATTGAGCATTATGACATGTCAATGAAATTTCGAACATTAACAATCCGAGATACAAAGGAAACATATTGTATTGAAAATTTTATAATTGAAAGAAAAATGGAAAAATTCACCGCGACGAGCACGGTTCGATCTTGCGACCTTTCGGAACACCGGTCCTAATTTTTCCATTTTTCTTTCAATTATAAAATTGAAATTTCGATTGCAGACGTTTCTGCTTAGTACAAAATTAATATTATATTGACTTAACACACAGTTACATGACTTTATAGCGGGTTCTCAGACTAAGAGAAAAATATACACAATCAGAAAGACGAAAAAGAACTATCGATTACCTCAGAACTGGATCAAATTAGGACACTAACGTCTTAAAGAAAAAAGAAGAAATAGAAAGAAGTCCGTCTTAAAAAAGAAAGTTAAGCTCAGGAATGTACCCTTGGAATTACCGGAAATGAAAATAAAACACGGTGTATAAATAATTTTCTGATTAGATACGTTTTAGAAATATGCAATAAAATGTTTTTAAGTTGTAACGATGCATTAAATGTACGCCTCACACCTCATATTTTATGGAAAATATGCAACTCAGGATTTAGAAAAAACTGATTTTGAATTCATGCCAAATTTAGTTTTTCAAAATGACTCTACTTGAAAATTGAGATGTCAATATAACTTGAAATTGTATTCTCTACAACTTTTATTCTATAGGTTTTTCAACAGGAGATGACTCCTGTTTCAAAGATATGTGGTATGGAAGTCAAAATACGAGTTTTTGAATTAAATGAGACATTTTCCCGGTTTATAACTTTTGATTTCGGCTGTAACGCTGAACCGAATTAGAAGTTAAGTTACTCATTCGACGCATAATTTAACCCTCTTT
The DNA here is from genome assembly GCA_947086415.1 of Pammene aurita. Classification (NCBI taxonomy): domain Eukaryota; kingdom Metazoa; phylum Arthropoda; class Insecta; order Lepidoptera; family Tortricidae; genus Pammene; species Pammene aurita. The sequence continues at coordinate 5,997,750 of OX352301.1, forward strand.
AATATTGATATACGTGACGTTTTCCGTCGGACGTACTGTTTTCGAGCTACAAGCAAAAACTTGACAAAGATCAAAAATTTCGCTAAAAAGTTATGCACACCTCTTGGGATTAGGCAAACTCGGATTACATGCATTTAGGATCACATGAAGGTATTAAAGCGATTTCCAGCCTGCTGGGATTTAATTCTTCAAAACACTTTTTATAGATCTTATTTGCTTGGCCTAATATTAATTTGTTTCGGTAGGTATTTAAAAAAAATCCTCTACTATGAATGAATGCTTATAATGTCTTCTTCGAATCGTTTTTGAAATAGAAATAATATATTTGAAACGTACAAAAAATACACAACAGAAAGACAGATTTAAACCATTTAATTGAATACATTTCCACCCACGCCCCGCCCTAAGAAAAGATGGCCCGTAATATTCCGTACATATCCATACTCGCGTTTTTCAGCAGGTGCGGGCATCTCTGTTATTTATGATGGTCCCTCAATACTAGGGATGTACTAATGTGCTAGGTAATATTCCACTTTCGTGGGAATATTGGGGAATTTTAGGTTTTATTGCAAAGGTATATTTCTTCTTCTTTGTCGTTTACAGAGTGGTCGTGGCCATTATGTTAGATTTTGAACGGCCCATTTCACAACACGCCGCTACTTTTCCCGCAGAGCCGCTTTACGAGAGCATTTGTTTAAAGTGAACGAGGTGTTCGGCTTTTATCTGGTCAGTCCACCTCATTCAGGACCTTCCTCTACCTAAAGTATACTTAATTAAACGCAAAAACGGCTAAATGAATAAAGCTGGAACTTTTCAGACAGGATTCATTCTGAAATTTATTCGGAGTGAAAAAGGGAGGCGGAGCTAGTTTATAAATATGTTTCATGTAATGCATCTTCTTTATTATAAAATTCCCAATATGGCTCCCCTAAAATTTGGCCAAATATTAGATACCGTCAATTTCTGCCTTTGCCTACGATGCTTAACTTTGCTTGGCTGGTATGTCATTGTCGGAGGTTGTTTTTATTTTGTTATTGTTTTCCATGTACTTAGAGGTAAGATTATGTACCACTAAGCGCCTTGGTTTTATAACGACGTTACTTCAAGATGTTATTATCTCTAAATCTGGGTGAATGTTCTCGTGTGGCAGATATTTACTGAATTAAATAGGATATATTTTATATAAATGGTATCGCATCACTACTCAACGCCGCCATCCGTACGCGTACATCGAACAAATCTCATAATATTATTATTTTTTATTCGAGAGGTGAAGCTTTCAGTCCCTCGCCTGAAACGTTCTGATTTATACATTCTTTGTTCGATGGACTTGTCTGCTGTGGGGGAATAAAATGGGGCGCTTTCTGATATAAGTTATGGCGATAGTGCCCCCGAGTTTTTCCGGTATTTCCGAATGTCGAGCTGATTCAGTCTGGTTCTGGGTAAGGCTGATTTTTGAATAAGTATCAGCTAAATTCAGAATCGGACTGAGGATGACGTGGATGCTATATGGTAAACGTCCTAGTACTCGTCACGCTAATGCTCTATAGTTAACAGTCTGCTGGCATTTTTAATGCGAATGATGCATGTAAAGGTAATTTTTTTTTCAATGACGTGTAGTCGAACGTTTATCTTCCAAGTTATATTGTGCACACGCAAGCTGAAGACAATAGAATAGAATGGAGAATGACATGTAGATATTTTCTCATCTGTCTTAAGTAAACTTAATCTAAAACTGACGGAGTTTATGGTATATTTAAGAAATCTATGCTCTTCAAACGCACAAGCCAACATCATTTTTGCGAAATAGTTCCAAACCAGATTACTCAAAAATGCTAGCGAAGAGTCGACAGGAAAAGCAGCTATGCTATTTAGTTGTTCAAAATGTTCTTGGCAGGTCACGATAGGTAGAAATTTTACACTCGTCATTTGTTTTTTAATACTAATAAGCGAATAAATTTGTTAGCTGTACAGTAACGGACTTTAATTGTTGACCCATTTAGGGTTTACTTAACATTGGACATTTGATAGAGTAAGTATGAAACAAAGGAAAATAGCTTGACCCGTAAATGCCTCAACAATAAAAGTCCGTGACAGCTATAACTTTGGTTGAGGGCTAGTATAATACAGTTACAAGTAAGTACAGTCAACTACAAAGAGATGTATCCACTTTTGGACCTTATTACAACGCAATAAGGTGAAAAAGTGGATACATCTCTTTGTAGTCGACTGTACATACCCATTAGTAGAAAGTCAAAGTATGTATTAATTTTTTTTTTTTTATACCACGACGGTGGCAAACAAGCATACGGCCCGCCTTATGGTAAGCAGCTACCGTAGCCTAGGCTATGGACGTCTGCAACTCCAGAGGTGTCACATGCGCGTTGCCGACCCTTTACAAAAAGGAGGATTCACTGTCTTGACGGCTAAAGGATCAAGAGGGTCCCTCGTCGTCAACACACTGGGTCCTCTTTGATCTCTTTGGCAACTTTACTTACCAGCAGGAATACAACACTATGAGTAGGGTCTAGCGCTATTTGGCTGTGGTTTTCTGTAAAGTGGAGGTACTTCCCCAGTCGGGCTCTGCCAGATTTGAGCGATATGACATTCGCTGTGCTGAGCCCTACCACACAAAGCGAGATGACATTCGCAGTACCCATACCTCTCTTTTGGACGTAGTTTAAGGACATACCCGTATCCAAAAATATAGTTATAAATACTCGTAGAGTCTAAAAGATAAATTCAAAACTGATCGTTTGCGAAGGCCGCCGGGGTTCGGATTATGGAGATTCTAAAATAAGGGATTGGAACAGATATAGCCCCGAGCTAACTCTTACAATCAATACATACACACGTTATCATATCAAACCTTGGCAAAAGAATGGGCTACAAACATCTCATCTCTATCACGTAATACTGATCAGAACGAGACACTTATACATTTATAATGAATACAAATAGCTACTTTGGCTATAATATCGTCCCAACGCGGTGGAAGGTCCTAATCCTAACGCCTTCTATAGGGCGATACCGCCTACGTAGGGTACGTTTGGTAATAAATAAAATTGTAAGTGTACGTTTACCAACTCCAAAGCATATTTTCGAACGAGCGGAGCGTAAGCGAAGTGTTCTTACAGACAACTTCGGACACAACAGAACTGTCAGCCGGCTACCTAGACGTCCCTGTGTCAGATTCTAATTTTAAAATACATTAACAATACAATAAGAACACAACCTATCTCAAACATAACTCCAACACACAACAAACAGTCAACCAAATTCATATTTCTCAAGCAAATTCTAATATTTCTGATTCAGATGTTTATGCCGTAGCTGTATTGCGTTGTTATTGCATTGGAGTTGTATTGAAGTTGGATCGTGTCTATACGTGTTAAAGTTAGAATACGGCCCCTAGGCTATTTTGACATGGCAAAACTGACAGTCGCTAGTGAGACAACTATGATATCACGCTTTTGTGACAGCCGAAATCTCTATAGATTCACAAAAGAGTGATATCCACATACGTCAAAATCAATAAACACTGTGCGAGACTTACTGTAAATTTGACAGTTAGGTGTGGAAACGTGTGGACAGATGGATATCACTCTATCCAGTACCGATTCAACTGTGATATCCACGTGTCACAGTTTGCCATGTCGAATAGGGGTCCCAGTTCACAGACCTAACATGACTCAAAGCCTAAGTGGTCTTTATTAGATAGGTCACAGATTTGTATCTCAGAGCATAAAGATTATACTAACGTACCATCCTTAATTCAACTATATCAAGCCTATAATTGGTCAGCTGTTTCCGAAGTTCAAATTCAGTTACTAACTCATGTAGAAAGGATATGACTTGCAACAGTCTAGTTAGTGATTTAACCTATTCCCTTTGTTTCTTCTGGCGTCATGTGTCATGTTTCATTTTATGACGTGGGCTGTCGGCTTATGAAAATGTTGAGTATACCGAGCTACTGAGCTTACTATGTCATTTTGAATCCAGTTTCGCTTCGGTGAGTGGCGCCGTATGTTTAAGTTTACAATGACAAAGTATTAATAGTTATTTGTTATACAAGGGTGCAAAGTTGTATTTTAACCGCGAGTGTGGAATTGAAGCACGAGCTAGCGAATGGATTCTAGGGTTGAACTGCGAGGTAGCGAATGGATTCTATGGGTGAAAATAGAATCCTGAGCGAAGCGAGTAGTTCAAAAATAGAATCCTGAGCGTAGAAAAATAACTTTGCAGCCGTGTGTAACACAAATCTTTTCACCTCACTAAAGCGAGGAAAATATAGTCTGTCAGCCAACGAACGCAGTAGTAATGTACATCAAACAAAAATATAGCAACACTAAGCGAATCGAACAGCAGCGTTGCTCCATAGAAAAGCAACAATGTACATCAAACAAAACTTAGTATTTTTTGGACGCCTGTCGCGCGTTTTTGTACGTCATTTCGAAAATTGTAATTCTGCATTGAATAATAAAATAATTGATAATTCTGATATATTTATGACTTTACAATGAAAAAGAAGGCGCGAAGAAATTAAAATAACAACATAAAAATTACAGAAGATTATGCGGTCAAAATACAATAGTTGACATCCAGGAAGGAATGAAACATTGATAAGTACTTACAATGATTGCTAAAATTATAAGTCCAGTCGAGGGAAACGAGTAACTACCTATATCTATCAGAAAATACAACTTTTCAGTTTAGAATGGAACAGGATTAGCTTCATTATCTGTATGAATAAGAGAATCATGTTAATTTACATATATTATATCACTCAGTATACTCCTACTTATTTATTATGATTTCCTTTTATCATTTCGTTTGACGACTATTTTAGGTAGGCACTTATTTAATGTAATGTACGAATTTTATAATTGAATAATCAATAAACGCACGTGAGGTTTTGGTGTTTATTTATTTTATACATAGCTTAGGTAGGTACATAAAGGAAAACATTGCAAAGGCTTGATAAAAGTCTGTTGTAGGTAGCGGGATGCTTGGTGCTTAAACCTGTTAAATTATAGTGTTTTCTTGCTTTGTGACAATATGCAGCACTTGCTCCTATGCAACAAACGATCTTGGACTTCATTTAGCACTAGTTTTCGCTTCAATTATTCGATTTTACACTGTAAGAAAGAACTTGAAATGATAATTCGATACAAAACTCTACATAACCTCAAAGTCACATATATCACGAAAAATGTATTACACCTGTGGTAAGTACCTACATAAATATCTCAGCTGGTCTTTGCGTTGATTTAATACATTTATTGAAAGGTGATGGCAGATATTACATTAATAAATAATAAAAAACGAAATCTGAAACATAAAAATATAAGTAAACAAAACTAACTTTTTAAAATTAAAAAGTTACATGTCACAGATAAAGCAAAAACAATGCACAATTTTGGAATTATTCTGAGACAGGAGTTCATCAATTAAAATGGATCGATCAAATTTCTTGAAAGATTTAAAGCGTTTTATAGTAAAATCATGAAACAAAATGTATGTTTTTAATTGAATACAATTAAATAAAAAATATTTTTTGCGTCCACAGCACCTGATCTGATCAGGCAATTTAATCAGATGGGCGAAGATTGTCCTGTCTGGAGTGGCCTTTACATGTTATTATGTTTTAAAAAGTGACTAATATCACGTTCGAATTTCAAATATTCTTTGCACTCTTGTGAATAAAATGCAGTTTTGCTATCTGTTTTTAAAGAATAAAAAAGAGCTTTCCGAGCCAGTGAGGTGAAAATAAATGTATACAATTTTCATGCATTCATTGTACTGTTTGTAGGTCATTATTTTATAGGTATGGAATGCACCTTCCCTGTACCTATACGTAGATAAATTTATTGTTTGTTTTCGGGTATGAAATAAAATTTGCGACAATAACGACACGGGGGAAACCAGCTCAAGCATATTTTTGCGCCTTGAAAGATTTCAAATTCGGTAATAAATTATATGGAAAATAGGAGATCAAACATCACATTTAAGACCCGAATTTATCTTGTCATCATATGTAAGATCCTTAAAGAAACATCACAGTAGGTAACAAATCGGTTATGATGTTTAATAAATACTAGCCAAATGAGAAAACCATAACAAAATTCCAAAATACCTAACTGAAGTGAAATCAAGTATTACTCAAAGTTTAACCCAACCGTATGGTTTCCTTTCTTATTCAGAAGTAAACTCGACTACTTTAAAATAATTTATACTTCAAAGAAAAAGTTCTCGACTGCCGAAAGCGGTCTGGAATCGTACTTTTTATCGCGAAAAACGGTAACTCGAAAATAAGCGGCTTTTCAAGATTCTTACCAACTACTTACCCAAATAACTATGAAATGGCTGTATAAACAAGCACAAGCTTCACTATCACTATCACTACATAGCATAAAACAAAGTCGCTTTCCGCTGTCTGTTCCTATGTATGCTTAGATCTTTAAAACTACGCAACGGATTTAGATGCGTTTTTTTTAAATAGATAGAATGATTCAAGAGGAAGGTTTTTATGTATAATACATGCATAATTTAGTAGAGAAACACTGATAGTTTATGAGGTTTCTAATGTGATGTCGTAAATAAACACATTTTTTTGCGCTTACGTTGCAATCGCTGGCTGAACCTTACTACTGCAGTATTGTACCTTAAAAAGGTGTCTATCTCTTGGTTAGGGATAACCCACAATAACCATTTTTTATCCCGTCCGAAGTAAATATTTTAGACAATTTTATCTTCTTTATACGCTCGATAAATACTTCCGTAAGTCATAGTGACAGCCGTTTCAACGTCAAGGTTAAAAAGCCGAATTTTGGCACCTTTAAACCAAGATGGCGGCCATCGTTACACCCCCCTCAAGGTCTTTAATCTAGATTTTTAATAACCAACCTGTAGCCTACCAATACCCATTATAGTAGTTTATGTAACTGTTACGTAATACGGAAACCATAGAATGACCGCCATTGCACCGCCATGGCCAACTCGATTGTGCCGGCGGTCGCGCGGGCGCGTGCCGTTGGTCGGGAAGGAGGACAGGATTTACATTATGTTATCAAATTCGATGTTCGGAATTTGAAACTCATAACGTATCAATATATGAGCATGTAAAGTTAAAATTACGTTACTGCCACAGATAAGAAACTTATCATAGTGAAATCGAGTACAACAAACGATTTCACTATGATAAGTTTCTTATCTGTGGCACTAATGTAATTTTAACTTTACATGCTCAAATATTGTTAAGTTATGAGTTTCAAATTTGGAACAGCTGTCAAAACCAACACAATTTCAATGGGTTTCTATTCTAGTATCCATAGATTTTAAAATGTTGTCGATACGATACGTCAGTACAATATATTTTTTGACATAAACCGCACGACATTTTGATCTCGGATGACATGAGAATAAGGACTTCGTTCGTTGGCTAATAAAAAAAAAACTCGCGACAGAAGTTTGTACGGCCGCCATTTCTGTTATCAACTTGTCAGTTATTGTTTGTTGAAACATTTTTAATTGCGAAAATGTAAATGTTTACTATTAACTATATTATAATAAATAAATATACTTTCCTTATCAGTTCTAATTTATTTATCTTTATTAAGCTTACACCTGTGGGTATGTTTCAGCACTTGTATCTATCTACCTAGTAATGCAGGTCAATTGCCTTCGGCTTCTGAACCCATCTTTGAGTACTTGCAATATGTGTGTAGATAAAGTAATGTATGCAACTGTACATAATTAGGCCTTAAAACACTCTTGTGATCCTATAATGAAACTCGCTGCGCTCGTTTCATTAAACCCCACTCGTGTTTTAAGGCCCCTCATTATGTATCAGTTGCATAAACTACTATTTCTGCACCACCTTTTGTTTTTCTACACTCCCTGTAATTTTAATTTTTTTTTTTTTTATACCACGACGGTGGCAAACAAGCATACGGCCCGCCTGATGGTAAGCAGCTACCGTAACCTATGGACGCCTGTTACTCCAAAGGAGTCACATGCGCGTTGCCGACCCTTTACAAAAAGGAGGATTCACTGTGAATTTTCTAAAGTTTTACGTGCTAATAAGGTTAGGCAGATAATTGAATGACGGCATTTTCAAAGGTCGACTTAAATCAATTAGCTGGTAAAAGGCCCGCTGCTTTGTCTTTAGTTCAAGGTGAGATATCTCACTATGCATACTATGCAAAGTACAACGTATGTGTATAAGTGTGGACGTTATGTGGACGAGCTTAGGGTCCACTTTGTCGATTTAAATGGACACTTCATTCGTTCACTTATAGTATAGATAAGTAATAGGTATGTGTAGTCGTTAACATGTGACACGCGCATGTGACACCTCTGGAGTTACAGTCGTCCATAGGCTACGGTAGCTGCCTATCATCAGGCGGGCCGTATACTTGTTTGCCACCGTCGTGTAAAAAAAAGATAGCGTATATTGTGTGGTTTCGGGAAGTACTAACAACTCTATATCGACAAAATGGGAACCTTTTAGGGAAAAATATTATCAACTAGCTGTGCCCGCGGCTCCGCCCGCGTGGAATTCGGTCTGTGTCAGTAAGCGGCTAATTCACCCCTAATTTCTCTCCCGCTACCCTGGAGGCGGAACTTGAAGTAAAGTTGACAGAGGGATTTATCCTATTAATTTTTATTGGCATGATTTAAACAACATAGAATAGTAGGTGTATATCGGACGATACAGGACCACTTTTGTATTTATACGTTCATGTCCACGGCAAATATCATCCAAATCGATCCTCCCGTCAAATCAGTCTAAGCATGAAGGTAAGAACAGGCGCGGTTGAAATGGGGGGGGGGGGGGGGGTGTCACAAATGCAGAAAGGTTTTTTTCTATCTGAGGAATTAGTAATCCTTAAGGGGTGATTTCCTGGATAACAATGCAAAAAAAACCGGCCAAGAGCATGTCGGGCGATGCTCAGTGTAGTTTCGTAAATGCCCTACACCTCTGGCCCAAGAAGTATTATGACCGAAAAGATACTCGACGGGACTTATTTTTTTCAAAACAGTAATACATTATTAGATCTTAAAGATACAAAATAATGCGTAGTTCTTCAAGAAGACATATCAAAACAGTTGAGAGGCAAATAATGTACCTATTGTTTAATTATAAAGAAAAATAAATCCTAATCTGACTGCTTCACAAAACGTTTGATATGTTTATCTACACTCATATTGTAAGTTCTCTAAAACGTGTTCGAAAACGGTAGGCAATGGCTAGCATTACCACGACCGATTTTACTATGATAAGCTTTTTATCTGTGGCAGTAACGTAATTTTAACTTTACATGCTCAACTATTGATGTGTTATGAGTTTTGATAACATAATGTACACCTGCACGCTCCCACGCGGCCGCCGACACGCGCCTCCCCGACCGCCGGCACTATCGAGTTGGCCATGGCGGTGCAATGGCGGCCATTCTATGGTTTTCGAATACGGCATTTAGAATAAATAATATGAGTGTAGATAAAGCAGTGTATGCAACTGTACGTAATTAGGCCTTATTACGTAACAGTTACATATGCAATAACCCTTTGACATTCATGACATTTTCAAATATTTCTTAAGAGCGGGTAAAGGTAAATTTAAAGCATCGACGGGTAACATGTTATAAATATGAACACCTTGACCAAAAAATTACAAATTATTTAAATACCAAATTTCATCTAAATACGGACAGCGGTTATTGGTTGTTTCTTCCCCATGTAAACTTTCACCCCTTTTGTATCCGTTTAAAGGATAATTTCCGAGATAAAACTATTTTATTTCCTTTTTTATTTAATTATCTCCATACCAAATTTTATCTAAATCGATTCTGCGGTTAATAATTCCCTATACAAATTTCCAACTCTCTTTTCACCCCTTTAGGGTTGATTTTCGGAGTGAAAACTATCATTTGTCCTTTCTTGAGACCCATACTATACCAAATTTCATCTTTATCAGTTCAGCGGTTAAAAAATCGTCATACCAACTTCCAACCCCCTTTTCACCCCCACAAGGGTTTGAAAACTATCCTATGACGTTTCGATTATCCTATGCGATTCAGGGTGAAAGGGTTTATTTTCGGGATGAAAACTATTCTGTCGTTAATCGGGACTCAAATTATCTGCATACTAATTTCTATTTAAAAAATCTCCATAAAAACTTTCAACCCCCTTTTGACCCCCTCCAGGTTTGATTTTCGGGATGAAAACTATTCTTTGTCCTTTCCCGGGACTCAAACTATCTCTACACAAAATTTCATCAAAATCCGTTCTGCCGTTTTCACGTGATAGATGTATAGATAGATAGTTTTTATTGAAAGTACCTTTCAGGCTTCACTATTTTTTTCAAATTTTTTGGACCTACGGTTCTAAAGTAAGGTGGGGGGGGGGGGGGGTTCAAGATGAAACTATCCTTTGTCCTTTCTCGAGACCCATACTATCTCTATACCAATTTTCATCTAAATCTGTTCAGCGGTAAAAAAATCCTCATACCAACTTCCAACCCCCTTTTCGCCCCCACAAGGGTTTGAAAACTATCCTATGACGTTTCTCGAGACTCAAATTATCTCCATACTCATTTCTATCTAAATCGTTTCAGCTGTTAAAAATTCTCAATACAAACTTTCAACCCCATTTTCACCCCCACCAGGGTTGATTTTCGGGATTAAAACTATATATTATCCTTTCCCGGGACTCAAACTATCTCTATACAAAATTTCATCGAAATCCGTTCAGCCGTTTTCACGTGATGCGCGGTCAAATAAACAGACAAACAGATAAACAGATAAACAGATAAACAGACAAACAGATAAACAGACAAAAATTCTAAAAATTGTTGGAACGTGTTCTGTTATCGATTCTAAGTATCCCCAGCCAACTTTTTTTCGATTATCTTCCATGTACAGACTTTCGACCCTCTTCAGCTTTATTATATGTATAGATAGGAAATTTTTAGGGATTTTTTTTTAGTCCAGGGGGACTGACACATAAGTAGGATGTTCATTTGTACATTTTACAGTCACCTATATATATAGAAGCGCGCAAAATATCTGTCAGAATTGACACTGATGGGATGGGATGACAATACATCTGGTATTTTATCGCCGCTGCCACAACATTAAAATGTTGTTTGATGCATGCGCGGAAATGTCATTCTTCTCTTGCCTGCAGATTCTTCTCGTGGCAAGATATCTCGGGACACGTCAAGTAATGATATACTTTCCGGCCCTGAATCAAATGTAGGGACTATTTTTTGCGCGGTTCGATTTGCATGATACGAGTATTGTACATACCAAGTGAACATACCGTATACGATGACCTACTCGTACCTCATAAAACTTCATCATTTCTTATTTCTCATGTAATGTAATCGATATACAAGCTCTTGAACCACCTTCCTCTCCAAACGTGTTGCCCAAAGTCGATTAGGTAATTGTATCAACCTATATATTTAACTATTAAAAAAAAGCCTTTTATTCTATGCCTGTATACAATGTTTTTCTTTAAAAATATTATTATTATATATCTGTATTTATCTTAGAGCATTCAACCCGGATGGAGTAGCCATGTCTGTCAGTTTCTATACAAAAAAAGTCTGCCGATTTTTGCGGGGGAGGGGAACGTCAAATACGTATATTTCTTTGATTTTAATCGTAGGAAAAAAATTTGATTGCTGAAACTAAAAGCAATCACTGCTTTGTCGATGAAAATGAAAAGTACCTGGGAGGCTGGGACTAATTCTCGATAGTAAGCTTACATGGAAGCCACATATAGCTAGCATAAAACCTAAAATTACCTCTTTAACAGCAGCTATGCGTCACATAAGTAGTTTACTTCCAAAACAAACTCGTGTCAATATCTATAATTCTTTAATCAAACCACACTCAGAATACTTAACTGAACTATGGGGTGATGCCGCAGAAACAAATTTAAAACAGCTTCAAATTGCGCAGAATAAAGTTGTCAAGGTACTATTTCATTATGATTATCTGACACCTACTAAAACTTTGTACGAAAAAACAACGATCATGAACCTCAAACAAATATATTCCTATAAAACCTGTATCCTAATACGTAAGATATTAAATCGAGAAATACACTCAGAAATTGAATTTAGTCAGAAGAGCAAATTTCAAAAGATGAAACTCAGAAATGCCGAAGACCTGGCCTTACGTTTTCCTAGAACCCAATACGGGACCCGCAACTTGATGTAGGGTGGTGCAAAATTGTATAATAGCCTACCAAAAATTATAAAAGATTTGAAAAGTTTTGGTAAATTCAAATCGAAATTAAAAATATACATACAAGAAAATATAATTTAAATGAACTGATAATCTCCTGGCGTTCTTAATAATTATCCTGATTAGGTGCCAAAATTATACATTAAAAACCATTACTTACTCTAAGTTATATATTAACTTTCTAGTACTCCTTGCACTTATAAATAATTGCATATTAGTTATTAAGTTATCTATTGTTACAAATGTCTGCATGCTTGCTTACTATTTAAGATATAATATATAGTTATAGATTGTCTTATAAGTGAAATTCTGTAATTTCTTGAGACAATAAATTCTTTGAACCGAAATTATTATCAATTTTGTTCGTTATTCGAGAAAAACGTTAATGGACGGAATAGCCCCTATGACGGAATTAGCAACATTAACTTTACACAATTATGACCAAGTTCGTCTCTAATTATTTAGAACCGCGAATTCCGGCAATCCTTATCAAGATATCGCCCACGTGAACAAAGTTCTTCAAAGTTGTAAATTAAGTTATTTCTGGGCTTTTGGAATAAATTTGACCTATTTAATATTTCTAAATAGGTTGTTAACTTTCGTCAGCCGTTGGCCCAGAGGGGGATAAGTTCATCCATACTAATCCATACTAATATTATAAATGGGAAAGTGTATGTGTGTGTTTGTTTGTCCGTCTTTCACGGCAAAACGGGGCGACGAATTGACGTGATTTTTTAAGTGGAGATAGTTGAAGGGATGGAAAGTGACATAGGCTACTTTTTGTCTCTTTCTAACCCCCCACTTCCCTAAAATGGGGGGTGGAAGTTTGTATGGAGCATTCCGGAGGGCAATCAGGAAAGGGGAACCGTGTTACCCCGAATTTAACGCGAGCGAAGCCGCGGGCAAAAGCTAGTATATATATAAGGGTGAAGATAATATGAATTGTGGGTGCAATATTTGGCTACATTTTTTATACATTAATATTATACGGGGGGGGGGGGCAGGCAGCTGTCCCTCCCTAACCCCTCTTGGCGACGCCCTTGTCTATATATAACAATGACAGGTTAAACAATGTGAATTCTCAATGTAATAAAAATATAAAACTTTCGTGAGACTCTAACATATTAAAAATATTTATAACGGGTTACTCACGTAATTTAAGTCGATTTTTGCTCGACATGTTTCGGTCAATTTACGATGACCATTTTCACGAGCTGCCTTCCGCGATGGCAGCGCGACGACTACTACGCGCCTGCGCGCGGTGTGCCCTGCTGCTGGCGGCGGGAGGCGGCGGCGGCGGCGGCGGTGTTGTGGCAGATCTACCCTCGTTCACTTCTTCATTATTGTAGAAATGTTTGCACACCACACTAACGACGTCACTTGCTGAAGGCACGTCCACACTGTCCACCGACGCAGTATTCAAAACCGTTTTCTAACTAGCGGGCAATGACCAACCACCATCCCGATTGAAATTCGAATGACGACTTATTTCTATAGCTTCCCGTATTTTTCGCTGAACGAGGAACTTTTCCCTTGCCAGTCGGTTACCTTATCAAACCTAATATAATGCGTCGAATCCGAATCCAATATGTGGTCCGTCACAGCGGAACCCTGGCCATCCCGGTTTTTCATACTACGTATGTGTTCAGAGAGCCTCGTAACGATGTTCCGGCCAGTCTCTCCAATGTAACTCTTCCCACAGGAGCAGGGGATCTTGTAAACCCCAGGAACATTCAAGGGCTCCTTATCCTTCGGCGAACGCATCCACTGTCTGAGTTGCGCTTGTGGGCGGAAAATCGTCTTGATGCAATATCTTCGGCGTAACAAGTGTCCGATTTTATCCGTCACACCCTTAATATAAGGCAGGTATACAGGCAACCTCTCCACTTGAACAGGCCTAGGACTCGCTGATGCACTGGCAACCCGATTACTCTGCCTCCAGTTGTAACCGTTGCTCTCCAGCACCCGCCTTACGTGAGCAAGCTCTCGGTCGACATACCGCGGATCACATAAGCTCAGAGCCCGGTTAATCAGAGTTCTTGGCACCGAAGATAAATGAGATGGATGATGATGTGAGTCAGCCCTAAGATAACGGTCCGTATGCGTCGGCTTCCGGTAAACTGTAGTTTCTAAACGTCCACCGGGATTCCGCATGACTAAGACATCCAAAAACGGCAACTTCCCATTCCTCTCCTCCTCCACCGTGAACTTGACTTTTGGATGCAGAGTGTTGATATGTTCCGTGAACCCCTCCAGGCCATCCCTTGTGACGATAGCAAACACGTCATCTACGTATCGCCACCAATATCTCGGTGGTACTGGCGCGCTATTTAAAGCTTTCTCTTCTAGCCACTCCATGAAAATATTGGCAGAAACGGGAGCTATTGGTGAACCCATGGCCACCCCATCAACCTGGAGGTAGTAGTCTCCATGCCACATCAGATATCCAGATTTCAGACACACCTCGATAGCTTCCATGTACACGGCAGGTAAATCAGTAGCAGCCAAAAGGTCTGATATAATCTTGAGTGTCTCATCTACCGGTACATTAGTGAATAAAGACGTAACATCAAAACTCACCATAAGTTCGTCTTCGCGTAGTTGAATATCCGTTAGCAGGTTGATGAAATGCCTCGAATCCTTAATATAACTCGCTGTCCTGCCCGTAAAAACCTGCAATACTGATGACAAATGACGGGCAAGTTTATAGGACGGCGAGCCAATCTGACTGACTATGGGTCTTAACGGCCAATCAGGCTTATGGATTTTAGGCAGGCCATACATTTTTGGCGATGTTGGATTTTGCGGGCGTAACCGCGTTGCTAAACTTTCCTCCGGTAAATCCTGCAACAACTTATTAATTTTGGTCGTCACTCTCGACGTAGGGTTATAATTTACCTTTTTGTACGTTTTATCGTCACTCAATAACTGGACAATCTTATCCTCATACGCGTGAGTATCGACCATAACGGTAGCGTTACCCTTGTCGGCCGGCAATACCAACACGTCTAAGTTATCGCGGAGCTCCCGCAAGGCCCTCACCTCCCTTTGCGGCATGTTTGATCTAGGCAAACGGGACCTACGCAACATGGAAGCAACGTCTTGTCTCATACAATCCGCGTCAGCCGCCGGAATTCTGTTTCGCATGATTGTACCCTCAACACTTGTGACTATTACCTCAGTAGGTATTCGACTAGGGGTGGGAGCGAAATTCAATCCTCTCGATAAGGCTTCCTTCGCAATTTCACTCACATTGCACGAAGATAAATTGACAACAGTGTTGGTCAGACAAGAAAACTTATCTTTTTGTCTTTTCACCGACTCATTAAAAATGCGTTCAGCCCTTCTAAACGACATTCCATCCAAGCACGTCCATAAGTCCACATTTAAATGGTTACTTAGATCAAGATGTAAGGAAAACCCCGCCGCCGCCGCCGCCGCCTCCCGCCGCCAGCAGCAGGGCACACCGCGCGCAGGCTCGTAGTAGCCGTCGCGCTGCCGTCGCGGAAGGCAGCTCGTGAAAATGGTCATCGTAAATTGACCGAAACATGTCGAGCAAAAATCGACTTAAATTACGTGAGTAACCCGTTATAAATATTTTTAATATGTAATTAAAATACAATACAAATATTTATACTCTTTATTGAATACCTCAAAAGTTTACGTTTAGTTACGTAAGTATAAGTTTACCATTAGAGAAAATTCGAAATAGTCTTTGTATTAAATATATTTGTTTCGGGGCTACAGTATATAAGAGCTTCTTCGAGTTGCAAGCGAACATAGGCCACGCTGCGATGAGCGCTTATGATCAGGCGGGCTGTATGCTTGTTTACTACCGACGCGGTATAAGAAGAATAAACGGTTTCGTTGTTCCTGAGGCATGTTAAACATCCAGAGATAGTAAATTTAATTCACTCCAAGTTAGTTTATTTTCAACCGACTTCAAGATTTCGAAGGAGGAGGTTATCAACTTATCATTTAGTCGGGATCTTTGTTTTTGCTATTGTTTTTTTTAATGTATGTTCACCGATTATTCGGAGACAGCTGGACGGATTTGGATTTTTTTTTGTTTGAAAGAGTATACTTCACAGTTGGTCCCATTGTAACCAGGTCAGGATCTGACGATGGGATCCTGAAGAAATCGAGGGAACTCTTCAACTATTATAGGCACACCTATAGTGATTTGAGTATTTTTAACAGAAGCTCGAGCATTTTCTTTGGGGGCTAAGTGAAGTCGGTTCTTTAATATTATAATAGTAGTTTTAGTTTCATAGTTTTGATACATTAGTTAATCATTATTATGTTATTTAAGTTTCTTTATGTTCAATTATAAACATTAAAATTTATTCACTCCAGTAAATATGTATGCTGATTGTATAGGTACAAAAAATACCAAACTACTCACAACTACTTGTTTTTGCAAATTTATATTATTTGTACATATAAAATACCTATGCTTTACTTTTATACCTTTCTCGTATAATTCTTTCCGTATAATACATTCCCAACAAATGTGTCCCAAATCGAAGACAATTCCGCCCACCTATCGAACCCGAAGACAAACGTTTACCGAGACGGACTGATGTGATTGTGCCCATATTCCTTTATGTAAATACGAACGAATTTTGTAAATAAAAACAGAGAAGTGACAATAACCTAAACGAGATCGCGTTTTGGCTGATAAGATACGGGTCGGAAGCGCGGGCGGCATCGAGGCACATTTCCGAAGGGAAGCCATTGTTGTGACTTAAGGAATTAAGGCGTTCAACCGAACTGGGAGCAAAATTGGAACTAAAAATCTGTTATTGATTTGACATTATACAAGGTAGGGTAATTGTGCTAGTTTCCCGTCCAGGTCCAGTTTACCGTCCACTTGATTAAACTGCTGCAAATAAATGGGAAAAACTTTTTAAGGTCAATAAAGTTTATATTTATAGTTCACTACCTTTTGCCCGCGGCTTCGCTCGCGTTAAATTCGGGGTAACACGGTTCCCCTTTGCCCCCCGTAATGTTCCATACAAACTTCCACCCTCCATTTTAGGGAAGTGGGGGGTTAGAAAGAGACAAAAAGTAGCCTATGTCACTCTCCATCCCTTCAACGATCTCCACTTAAAAAAACCGGCCAAGTGCGAGTCGGACTCGCGCACCGAGCGTTCCGTACAAAGCTTCTTCTTCTCCCTGCCCTTATCCCACGTCATGTGGGGTCGGCACAACATGTCTTCTTCTTCCATTCTCCTCTATCTCCCGTCATCTCCTCACTCACTCCTTTTTTCCTCATGTCCTCTTTTACACAATCCATCCATCGTTTCCTTGGCCTACCCATAGCTCTTCGCCCATCTACTTTCATATCTAACATTCTTTTGCTTATATTACATTCATCCCTCCTCATGACATGCCCAAAACATGCTAACCTACCACCCTTCACTTTCTCTGTTATTGGTGCTACTTTCAAGCTTCCCCTTATATACTCATTCTTAATCCGATCCTTCCTTGTCAGTCCACACATCCATCTCAGCATTCTCATTTCCGCAGCATGCATTCTTCTTTCGTCTGTCACTTTCGTCGCCCAGCATTCTGATCCATACATTACGACAGGCCTCACGATCGTTTTGTAGATTTTCCCCTTAAGTTTAAGGGGCATGCGCGGATCGCACGTTGTTCCAGAGACCTGCCGCCATTTCATCCATCCCGCATTTATCCTATTCCTTACATCACGGTCGATGTTGCCGTCGCCTTGCATTAATGACCCAAGGTACCGGAATTCGGAGCAAACTGGTAGGAATACACCATCTAAGGCAATGTGGGAAAAGCTGGATAGACCAACAAAGTCACAGAACATGTGTTCAGTTTTGGTTCTACTTATTTTCAATCCAACACTTTCCAACTTTTCTTGCCATTTTCCCAGCCTGCTCTGGACCTCAAGTGCATTTTCTCCGACAATCACAATGTCATCAGCAAACAGCATACACCAGGGTGCTTCCTCCTGTATGCTCGATGTCAAAGCATCCATGACCAGGAGGAACAAATATGGGCTCAAAGCCGATCCCTGGTGTAAACCTACAGCCACACTGAAATTTTCGGTGATTCCAGCTTCAGACCGGACGTTCGTACTAGCTCTATCATACATCGCCTGAACAAGCCGCACATACTTCACCGGCAGCCCTTTTTCTCTCATAGACCACCACAGATCCTTACGGTCCCCCTATCGTATGCCTTTTCCAGGTCCACAAAGCTGTAGGTATATAAGTAAAAGTTCACCCGTCGCATTGATATAGAAACTTGATTTTGACACAGCTTAAAGGTATTATAAACCTGAGTATTTGATATGAATTTTAATTTAATACCTAAAAGGTAGTAAGTTTAAAATTTAAAAAAATATTTTTTGTATCAATTTACTAAAAATGACTACTTTTCGTAATTTTTCCTTTGTCTGTGCTATATGAAGTTTCTTCGTGCCAAGTTTCAAGTTTCTAAGTTTACGGGAAGTACCCCTTAGGTTTTGAGTTTCTTGCGAGTACTCAGTTTCAAAATATGCGACTTAAATTGCTATTTCTTTTGATTGCGTTGACATAAAAGTTTGGTTTTACTACATCTGAAAGGTCCTATAGCCCTGAGTATTTGACATGAATTTCAATTTAATACCTCCACGCGTTTACGAGGAAAAAGGTAGTAAGTTTAAAATTAAAAAAAAATATTTTTTTGTATGATTTTACTAAAAATTTCTACTTTTTGTAATTTTTCCATTGTCTATGCTATATGATGTTGCTTCGTGCCAAATTTCATGTTTCTGAGTTCACGGGAAGTACCCCTTAGGTTTTGCGAGTGCCGAAAAATCTAAAATTTGCAGCATAAACGACTGTATCTTTTGATTGCGCTGGCTTACAAGTTTGATTTTTTCACAGCTCCAAGGGACAATAGACTTGAGTATTTGATATAAATTTCAGCTCAATACCTCCACGCGTTCCTGAGAAAAAATGATCTTGACAGACAGACAGACAGACAGACAGACAGACAGACGGACAACAAAGTGATCCTATAAGGGGTCCGTTTTTTCCTTTCGAGGTACGGAACCCTAAAAATCACGTCAATTCGTCGCTCCGTTTTGCCGTGAAAGACGGACAAACAAACAAACACACACACTTTCCCATTTATAATATTAGTATGGATTCTTTGTAGATTTTTTAATTTTAAGCTTTTGTTTTGGGAAAAAACTTGGAAGATATACATATAAATAAGTATGGACGGAAAACTGACAAGAGTGGACGAAAACTAGCACAATCACCCTATAACAAACATGGTGATCCTTTTAAGGACTCTCGAAACTCGAAAAATAAATTAGTTTTAGGCTAGGACCACGTGTCCTATACAATAAAAAAATGTTTTCGGGTCCAAAAAAAATTTCTCCTACTTTTTCTTTGTCGCAATACGACACAAATTATGCCGTTAAACAAATCACCTGTATTTTTGTTGCACCCTGTAGTAGCTAGGGCCAAAAGAAACAGTCAGATTGAGTAGAAACTCATTAGCTAAACGTCTCGGTTACTCTTGCTGTCTGCAGTCGCTTCGTGTCTCAGCGTTCTTGCTAATCTAAAAATCTGAAACATTAACACATCAACGCAACAATGACATGGAAATATTAGCATAACAGTAGAATAACTAGTTATTAACTATCTCACCTGTAGACAAACTGTGGAAAGAGTTTTGCAGGGCACTGTATAAATTAATGTATACTTTTCGAATAATAAAGCAATCTATCTAGAATAGGTAATACTTGTAATTAATATCTAACATTGACAATTGCAATTGATATGATACACAATAGATGCTGTAGTTTTATTTTTTTAAAGATGTCAGACTGATCTTTAAAAAACCTATTATAAATATGTGACAAAGGTCTCTGCTAGCGATTGCGATAATGTCCTAAGCGTTCGGCAGAATACGTCATTAGCAGAGCGGCAAAAAAGCGGCTCCAGTTCTGATATTAAATAAATTTCGCCCAAATCAATAAAGGAGCCAATTAAGATTTTTGGTTAATTATCGTTTAATTGGCTCGGCCATGCGGAACGCACGATTGCGTTATTCGATCCGTTTACAAATACTGGCGTTTTTACTGGCAACCACAGACCATATACAAGTCTTTGTAGTCGTTTGTTCATTTCAGTAGTCATGAGTTCATGGGCGATATTTGAAAGAAAAAAACGCTTATTCGTGACGTGATACTTAAGCCTAATAAATGGTACACATGTACTTAATGAATAAAACTAAACGATACATTTGTCACGGAATGGTCCCGACTCAGCGTGGTGCTAGCCTGGAGGGCCAGCGCTGGTCTGCCGTCGGGTTGGGCCACATGTATATGTATGTATGTACACCGGCTAAGTGCGAGTCCGACTCGCGCACTGAGGGTTCCGTACAAACCTATAGGTATATAGCGGTAGTAACCTTAAAATTATTAAAAATATTTTTATTATATGATGTAACTAAAAATTTACGGTTTTTGCAATTTTTCCTTTATCTGTGCCATAAGACGTTGCTTCGTACCAAATTTCAAGATTCTGAGTTCACGGGAAATACCCTGTAGGTTTTGATTCCCTTGCGAGTTTCGAAAATTTGCGGCATAAACGGCTGTATCTTTTGATTTCGTTGGCTTAGAAGTTTGATTTTTTCACAGTTCCAAGGGATGAGTATTTGATATAAATTTTAGCTTGATACCTCCACGCGTTCCTGAGAAAAAGGGTCTTGACAGACGGACGGACGGACGGACAACAAAGTGATCCTATAAGGGTTCCGTTTTTACCTTTCGAGGTACGGAACCCTAAAAACGACTATAAAGAGTTGTATTGTACCTACATAAGTCTCATGACGTCATTACTTCCTAAGTCACCACGAGATGCAGCCCATTAACATTGTAACCATCAAATAAAGATTTTTCATTTTCATTAACTTTGATTTCTATCTCAGCTTAAATTTTTTGATCGATGTACAGTCAAGGACTTTAATTGTTCAGCCATTAAGCCATTATGGCTTAACAATTAAAGCCTGTGGTGGTACTACCTTCACCTTATAACTCCATGATCCACCCTTCTACATATAGTTTTATCTGTGGTCTGTGCTGGCAACACTGGCGAGGATAATCGCCCGGAGAAAAACGCGCCAAGTACGAGAGCCCCGGCTTTTTGCCGAGATAATTACTTGGCGGCAAAACATTTCATTTCAACGTTCCGGTGCTGTATGATGTAATGATGAGGCTGATGTAGATACTGTTTTAATTGTTGGCTTCCTCTATTCTCTTTGTGATGCTTTGAGTTATTTTTATTAGCTTTTATGTAGTAGTACTTCCGCTATCTATGTGTATTGTACCTGGGTATGTCCTTAAACTACGTCCGGACCCGGGTATGTCCTTAAACTACGTCCAAAAGAGAGGTATGGATACTGCGAATGTCATCTCGCTTTGTGTGGTAGAGCACAGCGAATGTCATCTCGCTCAAATCTGGAGCAGAGCTCGACTGGGGAAGTACCTTACAGAAAACCACAGCCAAATAGAACTAGACCCTACTCATAGTGTTGTGTTCCTGGTGGTGAGTAAGGTTGCCAAAGAGCTCAATAAGGACCCAGTGTGTTGACGATTAGGGACACTCTTGTTCCTTTAGCCGTCAACACAGTGAATCCTCCCTGTAAAGGATAGGCAACGCGCATGTGACACCTCTGAAGTTGCAGGTGTCCATAGGCTACGGTAGCTGCTTACCATCAGGCGGGCCGTATGCTTGTTTGCCACCGTCGTAGTATAAAAAATAATTGTAGATGGCATCGCTTAAGCTTGTTAAAGTTCAACATTGCAGTGTGATTTGTATCGAAATTCTGAATGGACGTCATGACGCATGACGCATGCACATGTAAGTACACATGCTACATATAGATTAACGCAAAAAAGGATTATGAATAGCGCCATGACGAGCACTAAAGCCTTTTTAGTTCTGTGTATGTCTATATGGCAATCATCGAGAATGAAAATAACCTAGAAACTCATATTAAACGACCGACATAATCGCTCGTATGCCTTGTCTCCACTAATTGCTAATCACATGGTACGATCTAGGTCCATAAGAGCAATTACAGAAATCATTCCAACGTTAAAACACTACTTATACATTTTTTCAAACGTTTAATCTTGTCTTCGAACTAGGTTTTAGAAAAAAACAAATTAAGAGGGGAGTAATGACATGTTATTATAAAGCTTTCAACCGGCGCCGGGAAGTAATGGCCGACGAAGGCTGTTCGTAACCGAATTTTAATGGCGCCCAAATAATACTTTTTGTGCCACGCATAAATTTTAAAGTGGATTAAATGTTATGCTGCTGAACAACCTACCCTACTAGGCAGTTAACGACATAAATTTCAAACTTGGACGTTACTCTTTCCTATGGATTTATGTCCTACACTGATAGTTTATGACCATAAAATTAGCAGAGGATACTTTGTTCCTCGGAAAATGCCCCGTAAAAAAGTTTAATGGTTAATATGTATGGAAGTGAAAGCCACGGGAATATGCTAGTAAGGCAATAAAACTCACATCGTTATACTAATTATTGGATATCCATTAGATGTTACTTTGAAACCGAATACCTATTAGTAACGCGACTCAATTCCGTAACACCTCCAACGCTTAACTAATTTATATCCAATTAAGGCCCGTAGGCCTAATTATCTTGACAGGGTTTTGGTATTTTCCTTTAAGCGTGAGCACTCAAGCTGGGCGTAATCCTAAGATGAGATAGGATTAGGGTTACCAGACAAAAAGTCCCCGGAATGTCCGGATTGAAAGAAATAATTTTTAATTTTGAACCTTGTTTCAAAATTAATCATCAGGCGTGCGAATATCTCTAATTTGAACCTTTCAATTGTTAGGCCATTATCACACTGTTGCGATTTCCGCATGCGGTGACGGTGTGCGAGCGAGATAGCGCTGTACATGTGTATAGCGATGTCTCTTTCACCTATCCGGTTGCGGCTTCAGTGTCATAACCGCGTTAAACTCGGAAAACTGAGCATCCACTTTTTTCAGTTAGTAGACAGGTTCTAGTATTACGCTATCTAGTTCTAGTATTTAATTTTCTTATCGTTTTTCATGCACCGCACTGCCACAACTTGATTTGACCATACAAAAAATGCTAAAATTAAAGTAATTCAAAACTCATCCAAAAAAGTCCTCTTCGTCTCAGTTTTGGTGACCAACACATTTCTAGTATAATTCTCACAAACTTCCGACATATCCGTATGACGGCCGCAGTGCCGACAAATGACAAAGATTGCAGACAAGTCAGGAAAATTCCTAACATCTGGCATCCCAAGATGGGATCAGGATCCTGGACTGCCCTTTAATAAACCTGATTTAATAAGTCCGGGGCCCCGGCCCTTGTTTTTGTTCGGCCTACGGCGCCTATCTTTTCACGATCGCCTCTCAAACTCTCAATATTAAAATTTGATGACAAGCTATGCTTGTAAATCCCTTAAGCATAAAATGTGAATGAAATGGAATTCAAAAAGATTGTACAAGATGAAAGCGGGGCAGAAATAGCTTTACATTGACGGTTTATAATACTGTGTTGATTCATGGAATATTTTATGAGTATACAGAGTTATAATTCAAAGTAATCGTTGAAGAGGATAAATGTCAAAATTTATTGGATCACCAATTAAGTGCCGAGACAATTAGAATGGCGATTAAGAATTCATTTGATGGACTATTCTTGAGCATGACACGCTGGTATAAATGGTATAAAATGGAAGTGATAAAAGGCGTTAATTGATACGAATACGTGCTCGTTTGCACATGTGTCTGGTTCTCAGTAGGTATTTTAAGGACATCGAGTTTCTATGCCTACTTGGTTGTTGTATTTGTGCAAAGTTATGGCGGACTTTTATTTGGAAGTAACATGAACATGACTATTACTGAACGATTTGTGTTATTAACGTAACGTAACTTTGGTAAGGTAGCCATACCAAATTTTTTGCATATTACCGGCCAACAAATATTTTTGTTGACAGGGGAAACTACATGAAGTATGGCACGAACACATCGCAGTAGAGTAGAGAGAGGGAGTACAATAACGTTTTCCAAACACTCAACATTGCGCGCGCGCGGCGAGCCCAGTTCATTCCTAGCCAATAAGGTCACCGCGAGATCCGTAGGTGATCTCTCCTCTCTTTTACCGTAGGAGCTATCCCGCTTGCATCCTCAACTACTTCGGACTTCTAGACCCCAGGGTAGCCATTCTACTGCGCGCGGCGAGTCCAGTTCTTTCCGAGCCAATAACGTGACCGCGAGATCCGTAGGTGATCTCTCCTTCTCTCTTTTACCGTAGGAGCTATCCCGCTTGCATCCTCAACTACTTCGGACTACCGGACCCCAGGGTAGCCATTCTACCACCCCTATGGAGTAATTTCTGAAACATTTTGTGACATTACATCATCCCTCGTACCTAATGTGCATCTAGCACTTTGTAGGTCATCCATTTATTCTTGAAGATTTCCTCTTTTAGGACGCAAGATAGCCAGATAAGTTTAACCACATAATTTTCCGAGTTTCAACAGGAATGTTTTTGCTATGCTACGAAAGTGAAGCTGCCGTTAATACCAAAGTTCTTGATCCTTCAGAACTATATGCTTCGAAGAGCGCACATTATATTGGTTCGCCTGAACTTTTGACTCTACTCGATTATCCAGTGGAACGGTATCCCAACGGGCTTGCAACTGTGATATTTACATAACGCTTCATACCGCTCCGTGGGTGGCGTCTCGGATTACAAAAACGAACAGGAGCTTTAATTGGGCTTGTTACGAAGTATGACATGTCAGCACGGGTACTTGGATAAAATGGAGTATCAAACGGCATTTGTAAGAACTAGAGATTGCTCCCGGCGGTTCTGATTTTGTTTGGCGAGAACCGGGAACTCCCGGTTCTGGTACGGGAATTGTATGGAAAAAGAGTAACCCACAACGGTATTAAATAGAAGGCTACAGGACTAAGATATGCTCATGTCATGGATATTTTTTTGGAAAAAAGAAAGAAATTCTGGTCTTGAAGGAACGGCCACGCTGGCATCCAAAAACCTCGGCGTGGTCAATAGAACGAGGAGATATTTCACTCCGGGGCAGAGACTATTTACACCTTTACTGTCACCTTTGGGCGGGAGCACCTGGATACCAGCTTGGGGTCTTTGACAAAGGAGCGCTGTGCAAATCGTCGACGATCCCAAACGCACGAGCGATATTTAACCGTTTAAGTTTAAGGAGAGACTTTGCCTCCGTATGTGTGTTCTATCGCTTGTACAATGGGTTGTGCTCTGAAGAACTGTTCGACATGATGCCCACGGCCGCTTTTTATCACCGCACCGCTCACCGTCGGCAGGTGTCCATCCTCACACCATATGGAGTCTAAAGTGTCCGGTGTAAGAGTATGAGGTTCTTCAAAAAAGGAGTGTATAGGTCCTTAAAGAGTAGGCCACGCGCATGTAAATCCTCTGGAGTTACAGGCGTCGATAGGCTACGGTAACTGCTTACCATCAGGCGGCCCTGATTCATGCTTGTTCGCCACCGTCGTGGTATAAAAAATGTTTTGCTTTGTTTAAATTTTGTCTTCTATCACAGTGGTTCCTTATTTACTTGCTTTTGTTTTGTACTTTTCTTAGTTTGATTTCCAATAGATCTATTGTCTTCTAATGGGGCCAAAGAGTCATGGTCACCGTCAAAACACGCGCAACATAAACTTGAAAAGAAGTGTCATCTCGATTCATTTATGAATGAATTCATTCTTTCTTGTAGAATTCTCCCTTATTTCTCGTAGAAACCCATTACTTGAATCTATTCAATTAAATGTTGCTTTAATTTATTTTCATTTTGTATGTGCCTACCTAATTCTAACTTATTTTTAAAGCACTGCGGGCAGTGGCTTTTGCTATAAGTAAGTACAACATTAACGCACATGACTGTAATGCAGAACAAACATGCTCAACAAAACGGTAGCATCGACATTTAAATTTGAAATCGCAGCCTAAATAAATTACTGCCATAAAACAGTATCACGCTCGAACGTAACGGCACTCGTCATAACAAATGAAATTTTCAATGGCCTGCCCGAATCTTCTCATTGCTGGCGCCAGTGCGGGTGATTCCAGGTAAAACCAGTCTATGGTGACCTCAAGGTTTGTAACAACTATACGTATTTTGAGGACGGGTTTGAGCAGGATTCGACTCGATTTGCCGTTGGACTATTAGGGTTTCCCGCATCTAACGACGCGGATTTGGCAAAATCTGGTGGAAAAAAGCTTTATGTCAACGCAATAAGAGCTAGCAAGGCACGGTTCGGCTCGGATCGGCTCGGCCGACGCCTGCCGACCAGTCGACGTCTTTTTCGCTCTTATTGCGTGGACATAAAGTTTTCACCGGATAGATGGTTGGAAACCCTTATTCTGTAAGTGACTGGAACGCCGGTAGACCGGGTGCGATTCTTCCATCGCCTTGGCCGGCCGCCAGATGGCGGCGTCACTGGCGTAATTTATCTGTGGTAATGGCCTGGAAGACTACTGAATTATGATACTCTATTTACGGTTATGAGCGGTAAACAATAACGAGTCTTGCGAGGCTTTGAAGCGTGGAGCAAGAGGCATGGCAGGTTTAGTTGCATTCTTTAATCAGTTGAAGTGGACATTAGCCCAAGTACTTCCGTGATCATTTGAATTTTAAGCCTAGCCATCGCACTGTTTGATTTCGTTGCGCCGTTGCTGAACTTGATCCTAACTCCATCAGCAAGGCTTAATTTTAAATTCTGCAACGAGGAGCTTATGGATGTCACACCGACGAAGTCTCATGTCAATTTTAAATTTTTGAAAAACTTTAGTTACTAGTTTCAATATATTTAATTGTCCTTCGAGCTCAGACACATAAGACCTGTGTAAACCCAACTTAATTCACATAGGTATTGCAAATGCATGAATATAAGTGAAAGTTCCAACTTCATGCATAACAAACAACACAAACAGATGCTTAAGTCGTAAACTACTGAAAAGTTAGACACAGTTTGATAGAGTCCAATAAAATATGTAACTACATTTCGAGTTTCCATCCCTTTGGCAACCCCGAATGTTTATAGCACCAATACTGTTTACATCAAAATCGATAAAATACCGGATTATGTTCAATCCTAACCGGTTAGGACACGAGGAACTATAACTGTCTCATTTCAGCATTACAACAGTAATAGGGACAAGTAATAAATGGCTACCGTGAATTCATTTGTTTGTACCGTGGAATACAAAAACAGGGTTGACACGCTCGCGTGGCGCGCCACGGAAGTTTATACATCCCCAAAGTCCTGTATTCCTGAATAAAACTTGTGCACTTGATATATCACTTATTACTTTAAGCTTAGACACTATTTTCGGCTGGCTAGACGTAAATAGTGTCCAGGTAGTTTGCGGTGTGGTCGTTATCAAGGTAATGAGTCATTGTACGAATGGGCTTATTAATATGACGCATGGTAGGTTTTACTTTCGAAACGAAATGATTGTGTATAGAAAGTGGGAAATATATGCATGTTTAGGAAGTTATTCGAGGGTCTGCGGCATTTGCACGCTATAATGTTTTATCGCTACAGAGATTTGCAGTTAGATTTAATTGGCTTAGAATTCATAGATACAATTGTAATCTGAGTAATTTTCTATCTTACAATCAAAAACAATTCTAACGATTAACTTTTTCTGTTATTGACTGGATCTTAATTGTAGTGTTCCGTAGTACCTTTGAGACTGTAGGTAACAGTGTTGTTCCCGTCGAATTTTGGGGTTGCCGTGTTTTGTCTCGTGATTTGCCGTATCTCTATGGAAAAACTTAAAATTATTGCCTTATCCAAAAAAAATACGGAAAAAAGTCGAAAAAATGTATGGAGATCTAGCAATGGGACTACTGCCGTATGCCACATTTTTCACTGAAATTGACGTAAATATAATACGGCAATTACCGTTTACCGTATCCGTACAAACACTGGTAGGTAATTGATTTTCTTAGTTTATCAATCTACAATTCTACAGCAACAGTGTTGTGTGACCGACTGTATTTTTTTCCAAAATCTTTAAATGCCAATCTTAGTTCATTCAAGAATTAGGAAAGGTTTTTCTTTTTAGACCATATAAGTACGCGTAGGTAGTATCATGAGATATGGTAGCTGCCCTCACTGACCCTTTTAGAAAATCCCCCTGTACCTATAGACCCGCACATAGACGTAAACAAAATTGAATATTTAGTTATAGATACTAATGGCTAACTAGATTACCCCACTGGTTCTGATAACTGATTCATTCGGGTCAGGCTACCCGAGGACTCACACAAACAACGTATTACCATAATATCTTCATATTAAACTGGTTCTACTGGAACCTTGCTCCTCTGAATCATTAATAACTACTCTAATGACTCAATCAACTGACCTAATTTCTAAAACAGAAAGACGATAACATGACAAAACGAGTTAGCTACAAAAGTAGCTAAGTGGTTGAGGTGTTCAAAATGATGTGCACACGCCCTTATTCCCTGAAGAGTAGTCATACAACAATAATTTTGATTACCTCATCTGTTTAGCTATTTTTGCCGCTTGGTGTCTCAGAGTTAGGTCTATAAGTAATTTTTGAAATCAAGATAAAATGGCGAAACCAGGAATTAGGGCGTCTGTCGCGTATGCAGAAGACACTGGTTCGATTCCAACCCTGGGAACCGGCGACCTTGGTCACTTTACTTTTGTATATGACCAAGAAGACTTTGACTTTGAGTTTTGTATATGGCGTTTCAGTTTGTAATGTGTTGTGTGGTTGTGACATGTGTTTTGGGAAGGGAACGCAGCTGGTAAATATTTTGTATGCGAATTACCAGGGGCCGTATTCTAAATTTAAAACACGTATAGACACGATCCAACTTCAATACAACTCCAATGCATTAACCACGCAATACAGCTGACATCTAAACATCTGAATCAGAAATATCAAAATTTCCTTGAAAATTATTCATATGCAACTCCAATACAACAATATTGGTTGATTGTTTGTTGTGTGTTGGAGTTATGTTTGAGAGAGATTGTGTTTCTAATGAATTGTTTATGTATTTTAAAATTAGAATATGGCACCAGTTTGCATTCCCTAGTTGTAGATATCTAAAGGGGATACTAAAGTATGTTGTGAATTGTCAGCTTCCTAGGTTACATTGTCGGGATACTCGCGACACTCGAGAAGCTCTCGATCGTTAAAAATTGGTCTAAACCCTAAATCATTGTTTCAGACTTTATAGCGGAAATCAAAACAGTAAACGAATAAACTATGCCATTAGCGATGGCTACATGTGTGGGTGGCGACCGGCCAACATTGCCTCAGTACCAAAAAAGCCTATGTAAGGACGAGAACAATATCCACGAATACCCTTTGGTTTTACCGCGGCGCCCCGGGTGTAATGACCCCGGAAAGATATCTGTGATAGTTAACTGCAACTATAAAGTCCATTAAACGGAATTATCTCGTGTGAAGGGGAATTTTAAATTCGCCCATTAAGGACAATAAGTCAGCTTTTGGTTAAAGGATGCATTGCGTATCACTGCGTCGAAAAGCTACGCTGAGACATGAAAAACGGGGATCTTGTGTGGTAAATTTCTTTACAATTCGTTCTCAACTTACTAGTGATAAGGGAGTGAATACCTTTGACTAATATAGTACCAATTTGGTGCTTCCAGAGACCAACCACCACCAGTTAAGGACCACGGTTCTTTATCAGTAGCCTGATTCAATTGTCCTCGATTATATGTCCGGATCGTGTAGGTACTAACGTTCTGTGCATATTCAGGTGGTTTTACATAAATGAGCACAAAGCCCTGTATGTATTTTGAATTTTACTCATGTTTACCGATCGGATTGACGGCTCATCAATGCAAACTAAGTCTAATTTTAATGACAAATATACCGTTTGTTGTTGAAGCAGTTTTTAAAAGATTTACTAATGAAAGGCCTTCTAGCCCAGTCGGTGCTTACGAAGCAGGACGTCCCGGGTTCGAATCCCGGGTTCCTGAGTTATGGATGTTTTCTATGTATTTAAGTATTTATCCATATTAATCTATTATATTATATCGTCGTCTAGTACCCATAACACAAGCCTTATTGAGCTTACTGTGGGCCTAGGTCGATTTGTGTAAAATTGTCCTATAATATATATAATTTATTTATTTATTATTTAATTAAATGAGTTACTAACTTAGCCATAATTGCGTCATTTGGTATGTCCTTCAACTTTTATGGCACTTTAGATTTAATTTTGTATTGATGAGTTTTTTTCTCGTATCGTGTCAAGATGGTAAATAATTCACTCAAAGAAAATCTAATTTTAATTAATCGGGTTGCAAATTGTAAAGTCTACCACTGAGAACTAATTGGCTTGGTCATAATACCTCGACTTTAGTCATACAAAAAGTAAGTGATGTAGAGCAGTGTGAAAAACGCTAATTTTCGCAATTTAAATAATTACAATGTTTCTATAATTAAGATGAGTTTAGCAAGAATTATTAGTGGCAAGTCACAGTTCCTTACAACTTTCCCCCGTAATAAAATATTTTACAACTATTTCGTCGCTTTGAAATGATTCCCATTGGTCCCAAACTACTGTAACAGTTTTATGATCACTTTTATAGACAAGGCAGTTTTTCTTCATTCGCCATAGAGTTTATTACTTGGCTACTTTTATGCTTTTTTAATTAACGTAACCCAGGGACTTGGGCAATAAAGGAGGTCGTATTTCAACTTACTGATAGTAGATACCGTAATGTTATACGCTAATGTCCAAATGTGAAATATGTATCGACTAAAACTGTGATAAATGGGGAAGGCAACTATTTATCTTCGCGAAAATGATTCAATGTTTTGTCTCGAACTGCTCCAAAATATAAATAAACTTGTTTCTGAAATACTCTTAAATTAAAATGCTGTATAGATGAATGCCATAGGGAAGGTTTTTGACTAAGAAAAACTACTATTTTTTAATAAAATGGCCCAAAAATAAATAAAAGCCATGGAAGACAAGACCTCTAAATTACAAAAGAAATGCTTAAAAACGCTGCGCGGAAATTCTACTTATAAAGCTCTTGTTTTGATAAAGCGACAGACATTTCTGCCTACGTTAAGTAATATTTTATACTCACCGACAGCTCAGCTTTCAGTAATTTAAGAAAAACCTTAGTGAATTAGGCGTGTAAATGTTTGTACATTGATCACATACCCATAGATGGAGCGTATAAAGCAATCCATGCTGAAAATGCATGAGAGCGCGCATATCGTACAAATATGTATATGTTTTGTAGGCAGTTATCACCTAACTAGTCTAAATTTAACTAAAATATAAATAATATAATTCATTAATGCCTCAATAAAATATGAACAATATAATTCGTCAGTGCTTACAATCACTTGACGATTTGTTTCCACTTCTATATTATGTTTTTTCGGACATAAGTACATAAGCTACGGATGAGAGCAGATTTTGTAAATTTGTTAAGGGCAAGACCGCTACTATTTTAAGGTGTCTGCGAGAAATGCCAAAGATGCTTTTTAGGGTTCCGTAGTCAACTAGGAACCCTTATAGTTTCGCCATGTCTGCCCGTCCGTCCGTCCGTCCGCGGATAATCTCAGTGACCGTTAGCACTAGAAAGCTGAAATTTGGTGCTAATATGTATATCAATCACGCCAACAAAGTGGTAAAATAAAAATTTGAAAAAAATGTTTTATTAGGGTACCTCCCCTATACGTAAAGTGGGGAGTGATTTTTTTTTCATTTCAACCCTAACGTGTGATATATTGTTGGATAGGTATTTAAAAATGAATAGGGGTTTACTAAAATCATTTTTTGATAATGGAAATATTTTCGGAAATAATCGCTCCAGAAGTAAAAAAAAATGTGTCCCCCCCCCTCCAACTTTTGAACCATAAGTATTAAAAATGTGAAAAAAATCTCAAAAGAAAAGTAGAACTTTATAAAAACTTTCTAGGAAAATTATTTTGAACTTGATAGGTTGAATAGTTTTTGAAAAAAAAATTACAAAATAATTTCTGAACTAAGTTTGTAATTTAACCGTATAAGCAGGTGTTTATTGTACATATAATTTGTACAAAATCCCAACGAAATGACGTGCTTTCAAATAAAGTAAAAACGGTGAAAACCGGTTCACGCAATAAAGAATTATCCCATAAAAATCATCTTCCACACTTTAAGCTCGCGTGCAATAGTTACTTACTAATAATACTTAATTTGCCGATAGATGTCACTGTACGTGGAACGCTCATATCATATCCTACATGGCGGTGTTATTTTAACTCTTAAGTAACGGTCAGTTCCGGCAGTCACTTACTGTGACGGACGGAAAACTACGGAACTCTACACTGAGCGTGGCCCGACACGCTCTTGGCCGGTTTTTTTTATTTTAGCATACTAGCCACCAGATGTCATGTGTTTTTATTTAGAATATGACATCTTCTTATTTGTTTAGTTTAAATCTGTCGTGAACTATTGACCGTCGGTTGACTTATGTATAAAGTAGATGGTTTTATACACACACATATATAATACAATATATTTTATCTAGGTTTATGTGGTGAGCGCTATTTTTCATATGTGGCACTGTACGGAAAAAGGGTCATAATTGTTGATGAAGTTATTAGTACTTCCTTAAGGCTCCTTATTCCCTAAAAGGTCGAAAAACTCTATTAATGAAAAAAGCCGCATAAAATGCTATTTATAAGATAGTTTGAAGTATTAGTAATACAAAAAAATAATTTTGAACCATGTTTATTTTTATTAAGTACCCAAAAATACGGTTCTTACAAAAAGTGTCCTGTGAAGTGTGATTTAAGTGTGATTTAAGTGTCATTTTTAAAAATTCATACATAGGCTGCTATTTATATATCCGGAAACCGAGATTACAATCTTCTTAAATAGCATATTTGACCTCCATGGTAAAATTTGAACTTTTTTGAGTACTGGCCGGTAAATTTTTTCTTTCTTATTAACGCTCGTGTTTTGTTTTTGACGGGTTTTAAATATCATTTCGCAGCAAGAATGGAACTCACTCGTGAAAATATTCGTGCTATGATTTATTATGATTTTCGGCGTGGTTTAACGCAACAACAGTGCATAGATCAACTAACTTCAACTTTTGGTGATGAAGCCCCATCTAAAACTACTGTGTATCACTGGTTTAGTGAGTTCAATCATGGACGTAGTATGCTTACGGACGAAGTTAAGGCAGGTCGCCCGAAATCGGTCGTTGTACAACAAAATATCGAGGCTGTGCGAAAACTTATAATGGACGACCGACATGTTACGTACTGCGAGATAGAGGCGACTCTGGGTATTTCTATGACCAGCATTAATAGCATATTACATAATTATTTGGCTGTAAAAAAAATATGTTCGCGTTGGATACCCCACAACTTAGCAAAAGAGCAAAAAGATGCTCGCGTCGAATGGTGCAATAAAATGTTAAAAAAATATAACCGTGATGACTCAAAAGCCGTTTATAAAATCTATACAGGTGACGAATCCTGGTTCTATGCATACGATCCCGAAACGAAGCAACAATCAACGGTATGGGTGTTTCAAAATGAGCCGAACCCTACGAAAGTTACTCGTGCAAAAAGTACATTGAAACAAATGGTGGCCTGCTTCTTCGGTATTAATGGCCATGTAGCTACAGTGCCACTAGAAAACCGTAGAACGGTTAATTCAGAGTGGTACACGACCATTTGCTTACCGGAAGTATTTGAACAAATTCGTAAAACTAACCAGCGACGAAGAATCATTCTTCATCATGACAATGCCAGCTGTCATACGTCACGCGAAACAACTCTATTTTTGGAGGGTCAAAATGTGGAATTAACGGGTCATCCGCCGTACAGCCCTGACTTGGCACCCAACGATTTTTATTTATTTCCAAATATAAAGAATAAATTACGCGGTCAACGATTTTCGACCGCTGAAGATGCTGTCGACGCATTCAAACAACACGTTATGGAGGTACCTCAAGCGGAGTGGCAGAAGTGCTTTAAAAATTGGTTCACGCGAATGCAAAAGTGCATAGATCATCAAGGGGAATACTTTGAAAAACAATAAAACCATTTTCAGCCGTGTACGTTTGTTTGTTTTTTTGTTTCCGGATATATAAGTAGCAACCCTCGTAGTAATTTGAAATTTACTGCTATAGTAATGTTTTTTTTATCGTGATAGAAATATAGTTTAACTTTGCAATGGTAATATTTTTAGGGAAAAATATTCATGGGGTTTTCGTGGAAAAAATGAAATGTAACCGTGTTTTCATCAAAAAACTGGCATATAATCAGAAGGTATTTTGTCGATTATCCAAGATGAATCTTCGATTTTTATTTCCATGGCCGATACATGATATACTCAATTGAATTTAATTCAAATTGAATAAGAATTTTTACCCTTTTTTGCGTAATTTGAAAATGAACGGTACACCTAACTGGAAAATCCGGAAAGGCCTTCCAAGACAACCAATTTTTTTCATATTTCACTCGTTAAAATGTAATATTTGCTCCGATGGCCGTCTAGATAAAGAAATGAATTATTATGTGCATCAATAGTTGATTTAAAAAAACTTAGTATTTTCGCCATAGCCTTCGAAGAAAATGAAGCATTTTGTGAAATTCGCGCGTTTTGGGAATAAGGCCTCTTAATCTACAAAATATATCTAATCATTCAATCATTTCTTCATTGGAACCGTGGTATTACAGATCTTAATACTATTTATGTACAGTCATGGACCCTACTAGGGCGTAGCAACATAGAACGAACATAACAAAACCTACGCTATCTATTAGTAAAGGAATGAAGTATCCTGGCAAATCGACAAAGTGGGCCCTTTTACTAAACTCGTCCACATATAAGCTCCATAATACACACTTTATGGGAGATACTCTATGGTCTCAAGTGAGCATTAACTGAAGACATGTTACGTCAAGTACGGAGCCATTATTTTAACGCCCGCCTTTCATATCTTGTAAGTCCTTATGCCATTCAAAATAAGGGTTATTTTGCGAGTTATAAGCGTGCTAATTAATTAGGATTTCCGTTAACTCGTCTGCGTAGGCGAGATAAAGTTTATGGGGTGACGCTTTGGGCGTGCGATTTTAATCCCACTTGACCTACTTAATTATGGTTGAAATTCCAGAGAAAACTGCAATGAAACGGATTGCAGGAAGAATGGAATGCAGGATTAATAATATAAATGAAAAGTCCAGAGGAAAAATAATAGGCATATATTTTAAAATATTTGGGCGAGGTGTTTTAATAACGTTTTTACCAGAATAAACAATTATCTTTGGGAGAGCTCCAAACAACAACGGAACAAATTTCAAAACAGTAGACTTTTTGCTTTTCGCTTTCTCTATAATTACTCTATATTCATGTCTATTTATGGTAATTTCATATCTCTTGGTTCTTTTGTTTCACAATAATAGCGTTCAACTCACAGGTAATTGAAATCTATTGCTTAAATATGTCTACCACTGAAATAAACAGTATTTTTTAGGGTTCCGTAGTCAACTAGGAACCCTTATAGTTTCGCCATGTCTGCCCGTCCGTCCGTCCGTCCGTCCGCGGATAATCTCAGTGACCGTTAGCACTAGAAAGCTGAAATTTGGTACTAATATGTATATATGTATATCTACGAAGCAGGAGGTCCCGGGTTCGAATCCGGGTATTTATTTGTGTGTTTATCACAGATATTTGTACCTGAGTTATGGATGTTTTCTATGTATTTAAGTATTTATCTATATTTATCTATTATATATATCGTCGTCTAGTACCCACAACACAAGCCTTATTGAGCTTACTGTGGACTATGTCGGTTTGTGTAAGATTGTCCTATAATATTTATTATTATTTATTATTATTATTTATATCAATCACGCCGACAAAGTGGTAAAATAAAAAGTGGATTTTTTTTTATTAGGGTACCTCCCCTATACGTAAAGTGGGGAGTGATTTTTTTTTTCATTTCAACCCTAACGTGTGATATATTGTTGGATAGGTATTTAAAAATGAATAGGGGTTTACTATAATCATTTTTCGATAATGTAAATATTTTCGGAAATAATCGCTCCAGAAGTAAAAAAATATGCGTCCCCCCCCCCTCTAACTTTTGAACCATAAGTTTTAAAAATATGAAAAAAATCTCAAAAGTAGAACTTTATAAAAACTTTCTAGGAAAATTATTTTGAACTTGATAGGATAAATAGTTTTTGAAAAAAAATTACAAAATAATTTCTGAACTAAGTTTGTAATTTAACCGTATAAGCAGGTGTTTATTGTACATATAATTTCTACAAAATCCCAACGAAATGACGTGCTTTCAAATAAAGTAAAAACGGTGAAAATCGGTTCATGCAATAAAGAATTATCCCATAAAAATCATCTTCCACACTTTAAGCTCGCGTGCAATAGTTACTTACTAATAATACTTAATTTGCCGATAGATGTCGCTGTACGTGGAACGCTCATATCATATCCTACATGCCGGTGTTATTTTAACTCTTAAGTGGGGACACTTACTGTGACGGACAGAAAACTACGGAACCCTACACTGAGCGTGGCCCGACACGCTCTTGGCCGGTTTTTTCTGTATTAAATGATGACAGAGCCGCACATTAGCAATACTTTGACGACCTCCTAGCCCAGTTGGTAGTGACCTTGCTTACGAAGCAAGAGGTCCCGGGTTCGAATCCTGGTAAGGGCATTTATTTGTTTGTTTATCACAGATATTTGTACCTGAGTTATGGATGTTTTCTATGTATTTAAGTATTTATCTATATACCTACAACACAAGCCTTATATTGAGCTTACTGTGGGACTAAGTCGGTTTGTGTAAGATTGTCCTATATTTATTTATACTTAAAATTATGAATCTCTCTGCCCTCTGTCAACCAAAATAAAGAATAAAGAATCAAGTCGTAAATACGCGATACGACCAAATTGATCACCGAAACGTGTAGTATATACTCGCTAACAAATATTAATCTTGTTTGGCTTGGCATGAATAGAGCTTAACGGATTGGCTCGTTTTGCCTTGTGAGTTACTGCGCGTGTATTGTTGCTAGTGCAGTCGAGGCGAGCATCGGGCATAGGGAGAACAACCAGTACAAAAAAACGGCCAATTGCGAGTCAGAGTCGCGCACGAAGGGT
Source organism: Pammene aurita (assembly GCA_947086415.1). Lineage (NCBI taxonomy): Eukaryota > Metazoa > Arthropoda > Insecta > Lepidoptera > Tortricidae > Pammene > Pammene aurita. Next base: position 6,035,285 of record OX352301.1, read on the forward strand.
TCCGGACCATTATCTGTAAAAACGGCAAAAAAATTGTGTCTGTTGTATGGGAGCCGCCTTATATATTTATTTTATTCCGTTTTTTAGTATTTGTTGTTATAGCGGCAACAGAAATACATCATCTGTGAAAATTTCAACTGTCTAACTATCACGGTTCATGAGACAGCGTATTCGTACAAATAGCCACATCAGATAATCGTCAGTCCATACAATAATTGATGTATGTATGACCGCCGGTCATATGTTTTCGACAGAGGGGAACGCCTGTAAAGGCGACTCCGGTTGGTTGAATGCTTTAAGCTTAACCTGCTTGAAGAAGACGGTTGGATTTGCCTTCTTTTTGTTTGCGGGTGATTCTCTAAAACCAGCTCTTACTTGAATTTACTTGAAAGCAGCTGTTCTGCTACTCTCAAGGGCATCAATCTGTTCCATACCGTTTCTGTTTAGTCGACGGCGTCTAGCAATTCCCAAGCCTCAAACACGCGATGGCGATCGCGCTGTTTCGAAGGCGTCTTCTGGCGGGGACAACTGATCGAAAACGATCTGGACGTACTTTTTACCGCTGGAGAGCCGGAATGTCCTCCTAAAATGTCGAAATTCGGAACAAAGTGTAATTGTAGAGCGGTGTGTACTGGTTTGTCTGAACGATCGACTCGGCGCTTGGATACGAATGAGTACAACCAGGTACGTTGTAACTAAAATTATGGTATTGTGATTCAGGATTTATTCGAAAAATTTATTGTTTTGTTAAACTGTATCTAACTTTATTTGTGAAATTAGGTTAGATAGGCAACTTAGTCATCTTTATAACAGGTATCACTGCTTACTTCCATTAATTGACGAGAGGGATTGGGTTATAGTTTGCCAGTTTTTCGAGCGGTGAAGGAAGATATCGTAAGAATAAAAACCTAGTCCCAATAAGGCCTTGTTCCCCACTGGATTGGAAAGACAAATGACAGTCGCTTTCGTAAAAACTAGTACTTACGTCAATTCTCGGGATTAGGTTCCCGGGAGAATCCCACGCTCCATCGAGCAGTGGCAAAAAGGCCGCTGCCGAGACAAACACTAGGATGTTGTTGACATGTTATTCGTCATAATCGGTATAAGATATAAAATAAATGTACATTGATAAATTAATGCAACAACAACAAACAAGCTGTATGATTGCATAACGCCGTCCAGCACGGATCATGGTGGATGTTATCATGCACATGATGTTTTGCCGCCAGCCACAGCAGATGCTTGTGTTAATGACACCGAACAAAAAGTATTCGTTAGCCACCCGCAGATAACATTTGCCCACTAGATGGTGCATTTCACCACAAGTTTACGTATAAATGCTTTCAGACTAAAGTACCAGAGCGTACCGCTTAGTTCAGTTTAATTGAAGCTTATAAACGTTCCTTCTTCTTCCTAGTTTCCTCATGGCTGAGGGTCGCGATCAGATAAAGTCTTTGCTTTAATGACCAAGGTCTGCCAAGGTTCCATACAAGAGCCTATCATCCGAACAGTAGAAGATCGTGCAGCTTGGAGAGCCTTGGTTATAAACAACCAAAATTGATTACCAGTGCTAAACATAGTTAACCTAAGTATTTATCAATGTACGTGTTAGCAATTAAATGGTACAAACAGCAACACACTTAACTGACCATCGATAGACCTTATGCCGTTGCAATGGGGTTTACAAATGTTCAGTTGACAGTGTTGGCGATGGTACACGGCGGTGGCTTACGGCGTATAAGTGTTTGTACATAGGCAGGCACGCATATCAAGTGTTTGTATAATAAGTAGGTGGGTTTGACGCTACGCTTCTTATCATCAATCTTCTTAGCCGTTTTCCATGGCTTGCTTAGAGAGCCTTCAGTCCTCTCGCTAATCTAATCCCTGTCATCTCACAGATATAGGTCTGGTTTCCTCGTGATTTTTCTCTCACCGAAAAGCGAGTGGTAATGCTGATTTGACGTCATGCCACACTGGTTACCTACATACTTCATGCAAAATTAAATTGTTCCCAAAGCCAGATAACGTCTTCACAATGCGGAATCTATTGGTCGTAGTCCATTTCACTGGCCATGGCCCGTTTAATGGTACAGGACAGTTTAAACAATCACTCGACACTAACAAAGCCGCAACGAGCCATTGTTTACCCGTCACCTGTCCCTTACAGCCACAATTAACACTGATTACTACAATTACATGCAACGCAAAATGGCCGCCCAAAGTTTTTGTTACATACGTGCGTTGAATTTGGCAGTTGCGCCAATAAACATCTAAAGAACAAATAGACGGAGAGCTGGCCACGTCAGATATGACACAATAATGAGAGCGACGAAACCCCTCTAGTCAGTTTGCTATACTATGCTTATGTCTAGATCCGGACATCTGGCAGCTGTGGCGGAGGTCAAATAATGCAAACCACTTGAAGAAAACAAATCCTAAAGTTCTAGGTTTGATGCAATATTACTTATGAGAAATTATATAAATATTTAGATTATATCATTGCCAAAAGTTTCTGCTGGGGGACAGTAGTGCCAAATGACTTCTAGTGTTGACGTAAAAATTCATAGTTTGTCAATCAATATTTTTTATTCTAATGTTAAAATACAAGTCCTGTCCTCTATAACGGAGACAACTTTTTTCTCTTCAGTTTTTAGTTTTTACCCAAATATTTAGGTATTATTATTTTCCAATTCAAAAATTTTGCTAGTCTGTATGACCTCCACCCATTAAAAGCTGCCAGATGCCCGGATCTAGCAATAAGGATAGCATAGCAATCCATATAACAAGACAGATTTTGTTGCTCTTATTATTGTGCCATATCTGACGTAGCCAGCTCTTAGTCTTAAAAATATTCCGTGCACTTGCACTTGGAGACAGTTTTATAAGTTTGATGTGCAGAGTTTTGAGGATACGGTTAGTACAATTAAATAGTGAACTGTATGAATAACTGAATGTTGCTCACTTCAGATTTTCTAGGAACTTTGATTGTTCGCTTGCTATTGTAACATAACGACTCAACTGCAACTGGTAGAAGGACTGGGAGGGTTATTGTAATATTCAAAGAAAATGATTTTAAATAGAAAAAAGTACCAACCCCAGTCCAATACACTAATTACAACAATTAAGTACATGCTGCAGCGCAAAATGGCCGCCAAAGTGTTTCTATTATACGTTTGTTGAATTAGCGCTATAATCTCCCTCCTAATAAGACTCCCTTAAAATCATCAATCATCATTATCATCATCATTAGTCGTTCCTTCAGAGCTGAGGATCGTGACATCATGTCCTTATGTTGAAGACCAGGTTCCTCCATAGGATTCTATCTCTCGCTAAGCGCATTAAATCATCAGTATGAGGAGCGAAATTCCAATATTCAATGCCAAATAACTTACATGGGTACGGTACCATCACCAACGCAACGACATTATAACTATGCAATATTTATCACGTGCCAACGGATTAACGATTAACGTTAACTTCCGTTAAATCTTCCAAAATGTTCCGCTTTAACGATTCACGAAGTTAAGTTTTTTAATAACGGATTAACGAGGTTATAATTAGATTAACGGTGGCCAGCTCTGCAATATTCTCTATAATAATTTTCAATATTTGTCTTCCCACATGTACCATCGGGTTCAAAATTGCATGGTCAATTTATCAATGAATTCATTCATAAATTGGCCATGCAATTCTGAACCCGATAGTACAATGTAAAATTAATTTACAATGTAAATTATTATTAATGCAATGTATACACGTCCACGAATTCCTGGTGAAGATGCACCAAATGTTTGCACCTAAAATAACCTCAAATAACAATGATTGCACCGCTATTTCTTTGTTTCTACTTCCCGTTGGGAACGGCTCGGTATTTCTGTTGCTATTTCAAAAGAATTGTCTATTAATGGGGTCAATTGGTAGCTATAAACATTTTATTTGACGAAAATTTGTCGCGCTACGTAACATTTCCTTATGACAACGCTTGCCCACGGTTAAACGTTCCATTCGTCGGTCGTAAAATTAAATCACAATTAATTTAAGCCCTTCCTAATATATAGCCCTATAAATCACTCATATCACATCACATCTTTTGATCGACGATTCCCATACAAGGGTAGTGCATAAATTTTCCATTTGTTTTGAATATAAGGGGATCGAAACACGTATTGGGCCTGAAGCTTTATAGCATTGATCAAATATAGGTAACGTTTAGAATTCTACGCAACACAGGCTAAGAAAGTCCCTTTGCTATAGCTGCTTACAAACGCAGTATATAGATTTCTCCATGCTTTTGATCTTTGCATGTGGCTCGAGTGGTAAATCAGAGATAGAAATGCGTACGTACATTAATAGCTTTATGCATTGGATCCATTTGCTTGTATTGATTTATGGAGCATCTTCGGGTGGGCGGTGATGTGTGTGCGTTCGCCATTTTCCTTTTATCCTAAAGAGTTAGCACTAATTTATTAGTGCGATTACCACCCAGGCAAGGCATTAAATACTACAATGCTACATCGTTACAGTTTATGTACGTGGCTATAAACGTAGAGGCAATCACAGCAATATTGTTACTAGTTGTTGTCATGGAATTTACTAAGGTAGGATGACTTTGCTTATTGAACTTTAAACTTATTCACAAAACTTAGCATGCTTCTGTTTTTAGTTGTAAAGAACTCACAACTTCTGTTACAGTTGTAAATAGTAACATACTTTAATCCATTTTTGAAATCCAATTACGAAAATGACATGATTAATTGAATCGTTTTAAACTTTCTACTTTCCACACACATCAATTCGATTCTAAAAAGTTTAGACTCAATACATTTGCGTTGAGATTCACCTTCAGATTTCGTACTACCAGCTTCAGTCTGAATCAAACCTCTTAACGTATTCTATAAATTTCCACTATATTATTAGGGAGGCAAACAAATGTACAGTCAGCTGCAGAGTTCGTTGACCCCCCTGCTTACAAAGTTTCTATGCAGGGGGTCCACTATCTCTGCAGCTGACTTATATTGTACAATTCATATATTGTCAAAATTTTGCAATTATCAGAGATTCCATTGTCAGTGGCAGTGTATGAATCACCTAAACTCTCACCTATTTTGAGAGCGCGACGTCACATCGCAATGTTGCTGCTCCTGCAACTATGTTATTATCTGTGGCATTAGCTCCGCAGCACATGTCAGACCTACAGCGACGCTGCTACAAAGTAGCGTCATATTCGGTTATTTACTCCGTGTTGGCGACGTTCATTTCTATGCTAATCGGAAGATCGCCAGGCGTGGGCATTCCCATCGCAGTATACAAAGGCATATCAAAAGCCTAAACAATCCAGTCAAAATACTAAAGTTTACTTCCGGTACTCGTTTTCTTTACAATCATTGCACCAGAACCTGGAATTCTTGGTTCTCGCCACATAAAAGTTCCCTGAGGAAAAGCACAGAGCATTCCGTTTCAGCTAATTGGAATTGACAAATTCCGCCGCTTCCTAGCTTTCCACTAGAATGATCGGAAGCTCTAATTTTCATGCCATGTGCTTACGTTTAAAATAACTATTATGTTAGTCAAACAAATAACTCTGGGCTGGCTTAGCCACGAGTTCGTGAGGCGGCAATACCAGCGAGCGGTAGCTATATGCGAGAGCATGCTTCGATCTTTGATCTTGACAATTCTTGTAAGGATTTTTAAGAGTTCTTGCGATTTCATGGCCAGGCCCTATTTTTGTACTGTGAGTTGCACTGTATATTATCACAAGGATGATCCTTAACTCTACCTTAATACTACTGTGGTCTTCTTAAGATGTCTCGGGATTAACCTGGTTGATTTGTTATGAGTCTCGAGGTCACGCAAACTGGCTCTTGACGATTAGGGTTTGCAATATCCGTCAGTTTTTAATATTCGGATAATTTGAATAGCAAAATTTTTTTTATCCGAATATTCGGATATTTCGGATAATTTCGGATAAATATACGGTCTGATAAATGAAACAAAATATTTATTCTAAACTAGCCTTTTCCCGCGGCTTCGCCCGCGTACTATAAGTTCTCAAAAAGGATACGATACCCATGTCGATTTTCAGACTTTGACCACATTTGCCCCTTTTGGGGGTTGAATTTCAAAGAACCTGAAACACGTGTTTACTCATTTATCGTTAGGACCTGTGAAGTTTCGAATAAAATAGTCTAACAAATCTTGTTTCGCCATACAAACTTTGGACCCCCATTTTACAATAAAGCGATACAATAACCGAGTAATTTCTTTCAAGAACTTCTTTGAGGATATTAAAAAAATAAAAGATACTTGTCTAATTAACAATTTTTGAAATTTTTTGAAGATGATTTATTACACGATAAAAAGGAAACAAACAAAATAATCAACGAAAAATATATTTAGAGAATCGTGTAAGGCTAGAACAATTAAGATATAAATATTACGTAAAAATTAAATACGAAAACAATCAGCTTTTTATAAATTTTAGAATCAAACGAGACTAGCTACGATAGGAACAAAAACCCCCCTTATCAGAAATACTTTGGAAAGCGTGGTGAATGTTTCAAAAATGATAGGAAACATATAATTGAAAGTTTTGAAATATATTTAGTCAGCCGGTTGTCAAAATTGGTTCGGGTAACTTCGAAATAACATAATAAATAAGTAAAACGTGATTTTATACACTGTTTATGCGTTGTATAAAATATCCGTTTTATTCGGATATTCAAAGTTGAACTATCCGAATATTTTCGGATACTATTTTTAGCGGATATTCGGATAATTTGAATATCCGAATATTCGGATTGCAAACCCTATTGACGATCTCTGTTCGCGTAGCAATGAGAATAGGTCTGCTAGGATGGACGAAGCTTTGAGGCTTGATGAGGAACTACGGATTCCACATTACCATTTTATAACCTAACATGTTGACGTTAGATTCAAAGGCTGATAGTAAAATAAATTACTTCATTCAAAGTGTAAGTAGACCTAACTAGCACCAACTATTGGTAGTATTGGTACATTTTGGTAATCTCTAATCTATAAATCTAAGCTGTAATTACTATTGAGATACTGGAGGTCTACACTTGATTGATCTAATCGATCACACATAATATGTAAACTTGTATTAGACACAGGTTTGCGCCTTTACCGCAAAAAAGATTGCGTTTGTCACTTCTTCTCATTTTGAGAGCACTCTTTTAACTACCACAGCCAGTATTGGAATGCTTGGCGTCGACATTTCTAGTGAAGTCCAGTTTCTCGGTCATTTAGAGGGTTAGGCCAAGTTGGCCTCGAAGAAGCTCGGTGTGCTCAAAAGATCGATACAGTATTTCACTCCGGCCCACCCCCAACAGCTTTATAAGGCACAGGTACGTCCACATATGGAATACTGTTCTCATCTGTAGGCGGGAGGCCGGGGGCACCCCAGTACCAACTTCTCCCTCTGGACCGCATCCAACGGAGAGTGACTCGAATTGTCGGCTGCCAGGATTTTACAGATCCTGCTTAAAACGATTGAAAACAGAAGAGGGAATATGTTGGGGCACTTGATACGTCATGACGATTACATAAAAAACTATTATTGAAGGGAGAATATCAAAACGAAGAGGCCGAGGAAGACCCAGACGTTCATTTCTGGATCAAACCAAAGAAAAAGCCAACGTCATGACGTATCAAGAGCTAAAAGAATTAGCGGAAAACAGAACGGAATGGCGATTACTCCACCGACAAGTGCCAGGCTCTTAACATTATGATGATGATGATCATAAACTAAGAATACATATGGTAGCAAAGTTGTTCTCAAACAAATCATTGTTTTATTTCTCTCGTAAGCCTAGAAGATATAAAAGCTTACCGAAACAGCTTCAGCATTAAATTGAAACAAAGTAACGTCCGGTATTGTAAAGTCGGGCAAGTCCGGTCACGTTTCTAGTGTAAACGAACCATAAAGGCAGGCCACAGGCTATCCATAATCAGTAACTTAACTCAAGGAGTAGGTAAGTACTTCGTATTCTTTTTTTTTGTCGGTAGTGACCTTGCCTATGAAACAGGAGGTCCCGGGTTCGAATACTGGTCAAGGCATTTATTTGTGTGTTTATCACAGATATTTGTTATGTTATGGATGTTTTCTATGTATTTGAAAAAATGAAAAATGAAAAATGTTTATTTGGTATAAATACAGTTTTACAAACAGTAAAGGTTGGAGTCTCCTATTAAGCAATAATATGCTTGTGTCAGACACCGCTCTTCCAAATACAAAAGTGGTGGGTCACCAAAATAAATATAACTCACAAACTAGGTGAGTATGTTTGTTAAAATACTTATAATTTTTAAGTTAAATTTAAATTAAAACTACAGCAACTTTACATATTACATTTAGGAGAGTGTATTAAGCCTATGTGTATGTGTGTGTGTATGTGTTATTTATTTACTTTAGTATCTAATTAATTTGAGTCACCAAGTATTGACTCTATTTCGTCGTAGGTAAAGTTTTTTATCCATGTAATCAGAGATTTTTTGCACTGATGATAGTGTAGATTATAAATATTGAGTTCTTCATTTATGAGATTATATAAGTGTATTGAGTGTGTGTGAGTATTTAAGTAGGTATTTATCTATATCTATCTATTATATCGTCGTCTAGTACCCACAACTCAAGCCTTATTGAGCTTACTGTGAGACTAGGTCGATTTGTGTAAGATTGTCCCATAATATATATTTTATTTTATTTTATATCACGAGTATCACGACGGTGGCACACAAGCACAGGCTCGCCTGATGGTAAGCAGCTACCTTAGCCTATGGACGCCTGCAACTCCAGGGGTGTCACATGCGCGTTGCCGACTCTGTAATATAAAGGAGGATTCACCTGTGTTGGCGGTTAAAGGGACAAGAGGGTCCCCTCGCTATAAATACTCGTACACTGCGTCCTCTTTGAGCTCTCTGGCAATCTAACTCACCGGCAGGGTATCCAAATTATTGTTCCTTGTCAATAAGGATGCCTAGATTAGGCCCAAACTGGTCACATCGCCTACAAAAGTAGTTTTATTGATATCAACTCTGAAACTAGGCGAATTCCAGAAATGTTTAAAGCCTCCTGAGCATAGTGTATTTTTCAAAATTAATTCCTACATTATTTTGTGCTGTATCAGAATATTCTGTGCTGTATCGGAGTAAAGGTAAAATTAAAAGTTTTAATTTAATACTAATATTTTAAATTTAAACTTATAAAACCGATTTTAATTTAAAAAAAAATATCTCTAGTTTTAAGTAGTTTAGAGTGTTTATTATATTTTTACTGTTGTGTGTTGTTGTGTTGAAATAAATACTGTTAGAGTTATGTTTGAGATAAAAAAAAAATCAAACGTAACGTTTTTGATAATGTTATAATTTACTTTAATTAGTTTTAATTTTGTCGCAACTTTAAACGTAAATATCTGACTCCCAATGATAACTTTTATCTACCTAAACATTGCACTTGCACATGTGTTTCTATGCAGTCAAGCTGCTGTAAGCGTTGTTACTGTGAAGAAGGTGGGTCGAATATTAGTGTTGGCTAGGTACATCACTGAGTTTGCCTGAGGCAGAAGCTGCACAATGTGGACTTGTATGAACTATTAAATTTTATGAACACACATTTGGAATGTTTAAAAGATGACTAACGCTACAAGTTAACCAGCAGAGCGGTGTGTAAGTAAAATATACTTGACATCATAGAGTTGTTACTCGCATCCCTAAGAATTTTTTTTCGCCATGAGTTTAAGTGACCAATACAAAAAATGCCCGGCTAAGCCGGCCGTTCTAAATATCTATACTAGTCCGCCTACAGATGAGAACTCGCGATTTTCTTACAAATGAGTAGACCAATATAACAAGACCCTAATGATGATTTTAACGAGCCTTCTAGCTCCATAACCCCTTGATCGATCATGCTCATGAACGAACTCTCAAATTGTATTGAGCTCTACTACAACCCCAACAAATTTCATGTAGATCAGAAAAACGTTACTAAAGTTATTGCACGACAACTATTCAAAATCAAAAAGCCGTCGAAATGCAGGGACGTCTAGGTAGCCAGCTGACAGTTCGGTTGCGTCTGAAGTTGTCTGAAAGAACTTCACTTCGCTTACGCTCCGCTCGTTCGATTAAGGTGACCAGACACTGTCAGAAATAATTACATTTTTTCTCTACTCATCCTTCTCATTCTCCAGATACATAGAAAAGGACGGCTACAGAAATAATGACATTATCGAACGAGCGGAGCGTAAGCGAAGTGAAGTTCTTACAGACGACTTCGGACACAATGAACTGTCAGCTGGCTACCTAGACGTCTGTGCATTTCGATGGCTTTTTAATTTTGAATAGTTGTTCCGCGATAAATTTAGTAACGTTTTTCTGATCTTTATGAAATTTGATGGGGTCTCTGACCAATATAATTTGAGAGTTCGTTTATGAGCTGGATCGATCAAGGGGTTATGGAGCTAGAAGACGCGGGAAAATCATCGTAAGGGTCTTGTTATATTGGTCACTCGTTTGCAAGGAAATCGCGAGTTCTCAGTTCGAGGCGGACTACTGGTTACCGGCAGTGTCTGGTCAACTGTAGGAACGTAACAAAATACTACCATGCCGGTACGTTCAAACCAAAGAGACTTTTCTTAATTGGGTCCATGGTTCAAGCAAAGCTCCTTAAGGAAATGTTTCTCATGCTATGGTCAGTTGATGCTTTTGCGCTATTGAATAATATGACATCGCAAAAGTTGAACCTTTAAACGGAACTCGAATCGGATTACATTTTAAATCAGTTCAGGCACAGCATTGTCCCGACGTGAAACATCGGAGTTGTACGGAAAAATATCGAGCCCTCATTTATCATCATCATCAACACATGACACAGTCATCAATCACATTTTCTCCAATCTATCCAACATTCGGGTGATTTTGGCAGGACTACTGCGGAAGGATATGTGCCTATTATTGGCTCCTTATACAATGTGCTCGCGAATAACCTAAAAGAGTTTTAACGGTGTATTCGAGATCATATTTAGATACTAAAATAAACTTTTCTGGAATTCGGCTAGTTTCAGAACTAATACCAGTTTTAAATTGTTTTTGTGTTTATGTTTATAAATTTTTCCTGTTTTTTTCTTGTTTTGGTTAGGATATTCTTATTTTGGGGATGTGACCGTGGCGTCAATGCGCCGTGTCGTGAAATGGTTGCAACGGAAGACCAGCGCTGGCCCTGCCGGCATTTAACGCTGAGTTGCGACCATTACATGGCAATTAATGTTTCGGGTTGTATATGATACTGTTTATTATGTTTTTTGTAATTGTCATGAATAAATCTTTCATTCATTCATTCAAATAAAAAAATAAATCGTGGTACTCGTGACTCAGTGCAAAACGCTTTTCAACTGACTTCAAGATTTCGAAGGAGGAGGTTATGAGGAGGTAATCAATTCGTCGGGATCTTTGTTTTTGCTTTTTGTCAGTTTATGTTTGTTCACCGATTATTCGAAGACGGCTGGACCGATTTGGAATATTCTTTTTTTGTTTGAAAGAGTAGGTATACTTCACAGTTGGTATCCTGATGGGATCCTGGAGAAATCGAGGGAAATCTTCAACTATTATAGGCACCTATAGTGATTTGAGTATTTTTTACAGCAGCTCGAGCAGTTTCTTTTGGAAAGGTGGAGGCTAAGTGAAGTCGGTTCTTATTTGATTCCACTATGGGGCCTAGTCTATACTTCGATTTTTACAAATTAGAAAACTCGTGCGATTGTCGTAGTGCAATTTTTTTGGGAAAACTATTTTATTATCGCGTTACGGCAGTGGTGTGTCACTCAATTGTTTAAGCACATTTGACTCCTCCAAACGGTTATTAAAGACACCGTCAAGTGAGTGAGAATGCAACAAAACACAAAGGCACCATGCGTTAGAAAGATACACTATCCACTTATAATAATGTAGTTTTATTGCGATCTTTCACTATCAACCAGTGGAAATGATGTTTATTTGCAGCTAACGGCAGCATTTTCCAGCATTCATCTGTTCTGTGGTCACGTTACCGGGACGTTACGGTGACGTGACGTAACGACGGGTCTCCATCAATCCACATTATCGCCGCTTTCCCCGTCCACACTATCTGCGGCGTAAAATGTTACGATACTCATTTGGGAGACTCATTATCGACTAAAACTCAATTCGACTATGAATGTAAAAAAGTGAGATTGTCATTGGAAAGCTCTGATATCATACTTGAATCTAATTACTCGCTTATTTATTTTATCGTATGGCTATATGTCACTGGATATAGGTATAAGGCATTTCTTCCCTGGGGTAGTAGTAGTGGGAAAGCAGATCATAAAAAAAATCCAGTGAGTGCTGCGATGGGACAGTGCAGCTTCCAAGTTTGTTTACTCACTAAAATGTGATGAGTATGATGGAATTTTCACTAATAAATGCGGAAAGCTACGCACAGGTGGCACAGAAATCGTTGAATAATACCAAAAGCCCGCGATTATGGAAGTAAAGCTACCTCCACTTAGAAAAGAAAAACAAAGACTAAAATAAAAATAATAAAAACATTTACTTGTAACGCTTAACTACATGTACATTGAGAGACAATAACAATGAAAACAAAAAATGAACGTGCATCACAAAAACAAACCATCGCTTTGGATACTTCAATCCATACACTATTGACAAAAAACGACTTGTACAGTCAGCATCAAAAGTAACTACGCAATCGAAGACGTCAAAGCTCTTATTCCCTTTTAAAAAGGACTTTTGACGCCTTCGTTTGCTTAGTTACTTTTGATGCTGACTGTACTACATAATTATAAAATGGGGTTTCGACTTCATTGACTTTAATTTGAATATAAATTATGCTCTGAACTACTTGCTACAAAGTCTTTGACTTTCCCTGGAATCGAATTTGAAACCTCCACTTTGAATATTCAGGCAAAGTCGTTATTAAACTAACCACGTTTTCTTTTTATATTTTCTGGCTAACAAATGTTGCGTCGTCCATTTTGTTTCAGGGGCCTTTTTAATTCTGCGGGCGTTTTTTTTCAATTAGTTATCTAAACAATTAGGCAACTCTGTATTCAACACCTCGGGGCAATTTGTACAAATAGTTAAATGAAGTATAAACATATTATACCTATATTTTAGATTAAATCTCTAATATACTTACCTAAATATACATATTATACCTACCTATATCTAGCTTCGATGTCCAGTCACTCTTTACGAGTCTACCGGTACAAGACTGCATTGAAATTGTGAAGAAGAGGTTGCGTGAGCAGAACATGTCTGAAGAATATGCTAAGCTCTTGGAACACTGCCTTACATCAGGATATCTACTATGGAACAATGAATTCTACTTGCAAGTCGACGGTGTAGCCATGGGGTCCCCGGTATCTCCAGTAGTCGTTGACATCTTTATGGAGGACTTTGAGGAGAGGGCGCTCTCATTGGCTCCCATGCAGCCGAAGATTTTTTAAAGATACGTATATGATACTTTTACTATATTACCTAAAAGTAGTGTTTCAGTTTTCCTTGACCACCTCAATTCCATTCATAGTAAGATTAAGTTTACCATGGAATTGGAAAATAATTGTTCACTACCTTTCTTAGATGTACTAGTATTGAGAAACCCCGATAATACCTTAGGCCGCACTGTATATAGGTAACCTACACATACAAATAGATATTTAAATGGTAGATCACACCACCACCCCAGTCAGCTAGCTACTGTAGGCAAGTCTTTGTTTCAGAGAGCCCAGAGGATATGTGATGAGCAGCACCTGGCGGCGGAACTCCGGCATGCCAAGGATGCACTTCAAGCGAACGGGCTCAAGATTCCACGGCTCAATCAGAAGGCTCGGATGAAGATTCCTACAGTTGAGCACCGGCCTGCCATCTTGCCTTTTGTCCGAGGAGTCACTGACAGGATTGGCAACATCTTGAAACGTGCTTCTATCAAAACTTACTTTAAACCAATGAAGAAGATGTCACAGTTCCTAAGGTCAGTGAGGTCGGCTACTCCTCTACAGAGTGCAGGGGTCTACAGGCTGGAATGTGAATGTGGTCTATCATATGTAGGCCAGACTAAGCGGAGCATCTCTACTCGAGTAAAGGAACATATAGCTGATGTAAAGAACCGTCGACCAAGGTCAGCAGTCTGTAAGCATGTCATGGATAGGCCCAACCACTCAGTTAAATTTGACAAACCGCAAATCCTCGTCAAGGAGAAACGATACATTCCCCAGATGTTGCGAGAGGCGATCGAGATTAAAAAATATCCAAATTTCAACAGAGAGGATGGTTTTTCGGTACCACCAGCTTGGGATAGGGTAGGGTGGGTAGGTTTGCATATTGTGATAGTTTTTGAACGGAGGTAATTGTATATTTTTCCTTAGTCGACCCGTTGACCACGAACGCTGTAAAGTGTACGAAACGTCGGGATGTAATTTAAGCTCAGTACACGCGATAAAATCCGTTTTTAATTGTTTTATTTCATATGCAGTTCAACCCGATAGTCCGCAATAGTCCCCATGTATAACATTCGCTTAAAAGAGAATGTCTGTTTTGTATATACATTAGTAAACACAGACAGTATGCAGCAAATACGGTTTTCAAGTAATTCTGATATTCGGACAAGTTGAAATATCTCTCAAAATCACACGTCTTAAGTATCCATTTTCGTAATTAACCGCCACTTTTTATTCATACGGAATTAGGCGATTATCACACTGTCGCCGCATGCGCATGCGGCGACGGTGTGTAAGCGTGACAGCGCTATACATGCGCTATCTCGCTCGCGCACCGGCGCCGGATGCGGAAACCGCAGCAGTGTGAAAGCCGCCTTACCTGAATGCACGTTAGTTGGGGATAACTTACTCTGTCGTTTACGATTTTTAGTGGAGTACGGGAACGCCTTTTTAACCTATAAAAATGACATAAATCACAAGTCCGATTTTATTTTGTGACCTGTTAGAATACGTTATGTACTAATAATAATAAAAAATTCTAACAATTGTTAGCATTGCGCTAGGTATAATACATGTATTTGTTTGCTACACATAGAAAATATTATGTAAGTTTTATTTTTCATCACCTATCTCTTTTTATTATTGCAACATAACTTCACATTTTATAACGGTTTTGTCAAGAGCATATGTCGTCTTAGCCATTTGTAATTCGTTTAGAATTCAAGGTCACTTATATTTTGACAAATTGTTTTCGATTATGCTCACATAATCTATTGGCCAAACTGTTATAAAATGACAGATGATGTTAAAATAGTTGAATGCAATAGTATGGTAAAGGAAAATATATCTTGTATTATCTATTCTTGTTGTTATTAACAAATATCGATATAATATTTAGCGCGACGTCAAAAACTGTTAGAAAATATTTTTTACTATAAGTAATCATATCATATTCTCTAACTAAAAAAGAAAATCGCACTTGTGAGTTATCGAAGCTCAAAACTGTTCGCGTACTGTACTATTTCGCTACGCCGTGTTTTTATAGTTCCTAAGTTAACACACGTAACTTTGCTTAACTTAGTTTATGTGGCATCGTAAACCTTGAGCTTTGCCCTATTTAAAGTTTCCAATAAGATTAAAGTTGTTTGTGCTGTGACCTAATTCATAGATAACGATGAGATAACCTTCTTGTTCATTATTACGGTAGGAGTTAAAACATTTGGAGAGCTGACTACGTCAGATATGATATGACATAATAATGAGGGCAACAAAACCCGTCTGGTTAGATTGCTATACTATCATTTTTGCTAGATCCGGGCATCTGGCAGTTTTTAATGGGTGGAGGTCAGAGTGACAGACTAGCAAAATTGTTGAATTGGAAAATAGTAATACCAAAATAGGTAAAAGCTGCCTAAGTTGTCTCACTTATAAAGGGCAGGGCCTATATTTTACCATCAGAACAAAAAACATTATATATTATAACGGAAACAAAATCAATATGCGACAAACTATGAATTACATTATACGTCGTTTGGCTACTTTCCCCCAACAGAAATTTTGTAACGTTTATATAATTTCTGATAATATTGCATCAAACCCAGAACTCTAGGATTTGTTTTCTTAAAGTTGTTTGCATTCTTTGACCCCACCACTTTACATCTGCCAGATGTCCAGATCTAGAAATAAGCATAGTATATAAAACTGGCTAGAGCGGTTTCGTTGTTTTCATTATTGTGTCATATCTGACGTGGCTAGCTCTCCGTCTAATTTATGAACACGAGCCATATTAGTACTTTACGGGTTATTTTCTATTTGATTTTGCGAGGATTCTGCAAAGTCATCAATAAGTGCATCATGCTCGTTATAATGTTTGTAGGACTGCTAGTAATGTCAAAAGAAATTATAATGAACTGATTTAAACTCACACGATTTTCACTCACTATTTTGACAAAAAAGGGGACTTAATCGCGTTCACTTACTTTTATTATTTTTCTGACGTTTCGAGCGTGTCGTAACGCTCGTGGTCGCAGGCAGACTGGCGAGAAATAGTCTCAGCATCTCCTAGCACAGGAGTCGGAAAACTTTTTTGACAAAGAGCCTGATGGCGAAAAATAAGGAATTTTCGGAAGGGGCGCGATTCGAAAAATAAACACACACACTGGACAGACACAGCTCCAACCCAACTCAACTCAACGCTATAACGACATTGACATTTGCTATTCGAACAGATTTTCATTCAACATTGGTCTCACATTGGTCACACATTGGTCTCACATTGGTACAACATTGGTACAACATTGGAACATTGGTACATGTGTGACCAATGTGTGACCAATGTGTGACCAATGTGTGACCAATGTGAGACTAATGTGAGACCAATGTTGAATGAAAATCTGTTCGAATACGAGTAGCAAATGTCAATGTCGTTATAGCGTTGAGTTGAGTTGGCTTGAGTTGGGTGGGAGCTGTGTCTGTCCAGTATGTGTGTTTATTTTTCGAATCGCGGCCAAGCTCATAGAGCCACAGTTGTCTGTTTTATGTTTTTTCACTGTAATATTTGATTTAATTTTATTTTTGAAGGGAACTCGAAGAGCCACACCTGACCCTTCAAAGAGCCGCATGCGGCTCGCGAGCCGCGGTTTGTCGACCCCTGTCCTAGCACGTCAGGAAAATAATGAAAGTAAGTGTACGCGATTAAGTCCCGTTTTCGTCAAAATAGTTATAATTAAGTTCATATTTGGAAGCAGAGCGCACAAAAGTACTTATTCAGCTGTATAATAATAATAATAATATAGCCATTTATTTCCAACAGACATAAAATTTACACATTCATTATAATATAATATTACATTTAAATATAGTTATTTTTACTGATAAATTTTTATTCTTATTTAGTTATCCTAATGATCTATTGGCCTGTCCATTTCTGGACATAGGCCTCCTCCATCTTTCGCCATTGGTGGCGGTCTTTTGTGGTGCGGGTCCAGGTGACTCCGGCCACAGCCTGGATGTCGTCGCGCCAGCGACATCGCGGGTGGCCGGGCGGGCGTAAACCGTCTCGTGGGTACCAATGCAGTACTTTTTCGGACCATCATCCGTCTTTTGTTCTAGCCGTGTGCCCAGCCCATCGCCACTTTAATCGGCATGCCATTTCAGCAGCGTCGATTATTTTGGTTTTTTCTCGAATTACGGTATTCCTCACTCTGTCGTTTAGTCTAATTCCTAACATACTTCTTTCGGCTTTTCTTTGAAATGTTTTTATTTTGGTAATTATTTCTTTGGTTATTTATTGGCCAGGTTTGACAACCGTATAAAAGAGTAGGCGTTACGACTGAGTCCATTACCTTTTTCTTTAAATTTGTATCCACTTTTGATTTAAATATATGTTTATAGGACCAGTACGCGCCCCAGGCTGTTTTTATTCGTTGCTCTACAACTATGGTGGGAAATTGGTTCTGAAAAGAGACTTCTTGTCCAAGGTAGGTATAATGATATTGTGTTACATATTGGACATTTTTCGAGTTGACGGTGATAGGCTCGCGTTCGCCATTTGTCATCACGCAGGTCTTCTCTGGGTTCATTTCTAACCCACATTTTTTGCTCTCCCAGTTTAACGAGTTTAGCATATAGTTGAGATCTTGGTGGTTTTCCGCCATAATTACGATGTCGTCAGCGAAGCGTAGATGTTGTAGTTTTTCTCCGTTGATATTTACACCATAGTTTGACCATTCTAGTTTCCTAAAGATGTCTTCTAGTAGAGCCGTAAATAGATTGGGCGAAATTGGGTCTCCCTGTCTCACGCCACGTTGGACTTCAAATTTATTGCTATTTCTTTCCAGCTGTACATATGCTTTCTTTCTGTAAATTTATATTGTATTCTCTTTGTGTAAATTTTCCGAATAACGTTAATGTACTTGGTTTCGACTCCTTGTTGTTTTAGTGCTTCCCATAGAGCTTCGTGGGATATTGTATCGAAAGCTTTGGAATAATCGACATACGCTATGTATATCTTTTTTGCGTATTCTGTATATTTTTCTGTTATTTGCCTTAACGTAAATATATGGTCTATAGTTGAAAAGTTATATCTAAAGCCCGCTTGCTCTACCGGTTGCTGTAACTCAAGACTTTTAATCATTCTATTACGTAATATGCTTGTAAATAGTTTATATACACTTTCAAGGAGGCTAATGGGTCGGTAGTTACTTATTTGTAATGGGTCGCCTTTTTTATATATCAGGGTAATAACCGAAGTTTCCCATTGTTCCGGAATTGTCTCTGTTTCTATAATTTCGTGAAATAACTTGGTTAACAAGGGTGTTAGCGGCTCTTCGATAGCTTTTAATATATCGTTGGTTATGCCGTATCGCCTGGACTTTTCATACCTTTTAAGGAGTTGATTGCATTTCCTATTTCACTCGGTAGGAGTGGTGGTACCTTAAGTGAGTCTTCTTTGCGTTTGGAGAGCATTGTAGAGCACTGTGGATATTCTCGATAAAGGTCCTGATAGTATGTAGAAGCTATTGTTAGCTGTATAGTAATCAGTAAGTACTTTTGAGTGCGAGACAGATTAGCTGAGCAGACCTCGCGGCCTAATGCAGTTACTGTAAGCTAAGCTTAGATTTATTTACACTAGGTGTTAGCCACCATCACGGTAAAGTACGCAGTTACTAGTTAGTGGTGGTGTCTGAATCTACACCAACAAGTCCTGAGCCAGACAGGGTCAGCTGACCGGCGGCGTAGCTGGTGGCAAACCGCGCGTTCGATGCACTTAACTACTAATAATTTGAATATACCAGGCCCTGTAGCCAAGATGACAGTCGTTTGCAGAAAACGATACGAAACGCTACATGCTCTCGCTCACTCTTCCATATTAGTGCGATAGAGAGACGGATAGAGTTTCGATTCGTTTTCTGCAAACGATTGTCATCTTGGCTTAGCCCCCAGCAGTACTACTCGGTAGGAGCTACGCTGCATTACGACACTTACAAAAATTAGGTCCAACTAAGATACATTTTATCTTAGTTGCTAATAAAATGTTTGGAGTAAAAATATATTTATTTACTATAACTTTATGATAACTTTTACTAAGTGCTCTAGCTTCAACAGACAGGATCTTAATAGGCTCATATGCAGTCAAAATGCGTGTTACATTAAATATTTCATTGGGGAAAACATTTTTTTTTCAGTGGGTTTGGCCGTGATACGGCCTTTTACGAATCTAGATAAATAATTCCAGAGCTAGACAGGATTAGCTGACCGGTGGCTTGGCCGGTGGGAAACCGCGGTCGATGCACTGCTGCGGCTTAGATTTATTTACAGCGGCGCCCGCGCAATTAACGGGCACAGGCACACACTGGCACAGAAGCTCTATAACTCTTCCACTATTTGACATGGCTTATGTTCACTGCTCCACCAACAGCTCCCCGTGATCTTGAGAAACAGTTTATGAAAGCTTGGGTTCGATAAAAAAATCGCTATAGGTGTGCCTATAATATTTGAAGAGATCCCTCGTTTCCTCCAGGATCCAATCATCAGATCCTGACTTGGCGAGAATGGGACCAACTGTCATGTATACCCTTTCAAACAAAAAAAGGATTATCCAAATCGGTCCAGCCGTCTTCGAATAATCGGTAAACATACGTAAAAAATAGCAAAAAAAAACCAAGATCCCGACGGATTGAGAACCTCCTCCTCCGAGATCTTGAAGTCGGTTGAAAACGTATCTCTAATTGTTATGACATTGAACCTGGAAGAACTAAAGCCCCTACGGTACAGGTTTTACCTAGTTTAGGGGTCGAAAGTTTGACCACTCCACACCGACTTGTCTGCACAAAATTCCTGTTGTGTACCTATTATGTAACATGATGTCTATATGTACAATAAAGTTATTCTTAGACAAGTAGGGTTTATAGGTGTAAAAGTAAGTAGAAAAACCGGCCAAGAGCGTGTCGGGCCACGCTCAGTGTAGGGTTCCGTAGTTTTCCGTCCGTCACAGTAAGCGTCCCCTTCTTAAGAGTTAATAACACCGCCAAGTAGGATATGATATGAGAGTTCCACGTACAGCGACATCTATCGGCAAATTAAGTAAACTATTGCGCGCGAGCTTAAAGTATGGAAGATGATTTTTATGGAATAAGTCTTTATTGCGTGAACCGATTTTCACCGTTTTTACTTTATTTGAAAGCACGTCATTTCATTGTAATTTTGTAGAAATTACAGGTACAATAAACACCTGCTTATACGGTTAAATTACAAACTTAGTTCAGAAATTATTTTGTAATTTTTTTTCAAAAACTATTCATCCTATCAAGTTCAAAATAATTTTCCTAGAAAGTTTTTATAAAGTTCTACTTTTGAGATTTTTTTCATATTTTTAAAACTTATGGTTCAAAAGTTAGAGGGGGGGGGACGCATATTTTTTTACTTCTGGAGCGATTATTTCCGAAAATATTTACATTATCGAAAAATGATTTTAGCAAACCCCTATTCATTTTTAAATACCTATCCAACAATATATCACACGTTAGGGTTGAAATAAAAAAAAAATCACTCCCCACTTTACGTATAGGGGAGGTACCCTAATAAATAAAAAAAATCCACTTTTTATTTTACCACTTTGTCGGCGTGATTGATATACATATTAGTACCAAATTTCAGCTTTCTAGTGCTAACGGTCACTGAGATTATCCGCGGACGGACGGACGGACGGACGGACGGGCAGACATGGCGAAACTATAAGGGTTCCTAGTTGACTACGGAACCCTAAAAAAGTGGCCGGTATTCCGAAAGTTGACTTTTACTACAATGAGATACGAGATTATATATGAATGATTTTCCGAAATATCCACCTGTCTAACTTATCCCAATATGTAAACCCCATCTGTTTACCACTAGGCGGGCCGGATGCTTGTTTCCCACCGTTGTACTATTAAAAAAAACCTTGTGATTGCCAAAACTCCCTCTTTTCCGTCTCTCTCGATTGGTCCTCCCGTATTTAGAATCCTTATGGAATGAATTTAGCTTAGCTTAAGATAATATTTGTTACTGACGATTCGAAAGTGATCGTTGCTATGCCTGCTTGAATAAAGAAATTTTGGACTTTGACTTTCATTTATATCAGGATTGTAATGCCATAGCGGATAGCCAGATCAGATCTTCTGTGTTTATTTACGTTGCGACCGCGCTCATTACACGTCCGATACACTTCTAATTATACCTGCATGCCTGGCTTGCGGCAATCGATTGCTACTATTTTCGCCTGACTTAGGCATGTAATTGTTATTATAAAATAATTTGACAAAACAAGTGCAGTTGAGTTTTCAGGACAAATATTGCGTCAAGTATGGCATTTATATTTTTATACCACGACGGTGGCAAACAAGAATACGGCCCGCCTGATGGTAATCAGCAGCTACCATAGCCTATGGACGCCTGCAAATCTAGAGGTGTGACTTGTGCGTTGCCGACCCTTTAATATAAAGGAGGGTTCACTGTGTTGGCTAAAGGGATCTCCTGTCCCTCGTCCTCAACAGACTTTTTGAACTCTGGCAACTTTACTCACCGGCAGGAGCTCACCACTATGAGTATGGTGTAGTGCTATTTGGCTGTGGTTTTCTTTAAGGTGGAGGCACTTTTTTAGTTGGGCTCTGCTTTAGATTTGAGCGGGATAACGTTTGAGGAAGTCGAAAGACTGAACTGAAAACGCCTGGAGGAGCTATAGGTCCATGAAACATCTAACGAAAGGTGATCTCCCACTTTCACTTAAGCGGAGGCTCATGGACATGTACATACTTCTAATTCTCACCTACGGTGCACAGACTTGGTCTTTGACAGCATCTAAGAGGTCCAAACTTGGGGTTTGCCAGTGAGTGATATTAGGTGTAAAATTAATGGATCGTATTCGGAACACCGTGCTGCGCTCCAAAACACAAATTGTTGACGTAGCTCGGAAAGTGGCTAAGCTGAAGTGGGACTGAGCTGGTCATGTCTGCCAGATGCCGAGCGAACTGTGGGCCAAGATCGCCACCGAGTGGCAGCCCAGCTCCAAACGGGGATCTGGCAGACCTCATCGGCGATGGCGACATGAGTTAGACTCCGTTTTAAAGGAATGTCCGGATGCTGCACAGAATCGGGAGGACTGGAAAAACCGGGGGGAGGCCTTTGCCCAGCCTTGGGACATTACAGGCTCCTAATAATAATAATAACGTTTGCTCAGCTGTGTCCTACCGCACTTAACTTAGTTAGGTAACATTTTCAGTACCCATATCTCTATCAACTATTATTGCCCCTCTTATTTACATTTTCAATGCAAAGTCGGCGCAAACTTCGGACTCTGTCTTAACCAGGTTGCCATCATAAGCTTGCTGCTATACTGTACTCTCATGGACAAATCGTTTGTGGAGAAAACGACGAACTTACATACATTTATATTTATCCTGGGATTTTTCAGAGTGCCTCACAGTTCAGTTTTGTCTGTAATGGACATCTATTTCCAATTTGTGGTATGTTCCCATGTACGATGGTCGGTCTGAACGTTCGATTTTACGAAATATCGTAATTTTTTGTGAACCCTGTCTTCAACAGGAGTTCTACTTCACGAAATGTCGCTTTCTTCAAATGACAGTAGGTAAGTTTTTTTAGTCAGTCAATAGTCAATCAGTATATGAGCTATCATCAAACCCTGGCTTAATAAGAATAGACAGATAAACTCAAGAAAGATAGATAAAGAAACTCATCCTTTGGAAGCCGTACACCTATGGGTACAAGTGACTTCAAAACAAACACTCCTCCTAATGTTCTAACCTTTGTTTTCCGCAAAGCTTACTAATGATTCCCAATTGAGTTGCTACCGGTTACCCCAGGGCTCATAATTAGGTCCAAAAGCATTAACCTCTTACTTGTTATTACAGTTTGCGGTTGCTCGCTGCAGTCAATGCGCCTGTTTTAACTCTCCTAATTAAGTGGTTAATTAACAGATGCACCTATTTCGAAACTATTTCCCGTTTATCTAAACATAGGTAGTAACATAAACATACTTACTGGTACAACTTGCTGGTGGTTGGGGCAAAAAGTCGTATTATAAATTAAAAGCTTTTCGTTTTTAGATTAGATTATATTAGATTAGAAACTAAGTATTTGTCTATCCTTAAAGCTTGCTCTTTGTTAATTTTCTTCTTCAGTTAATATATTTTATTCTTTGAGTGATTTAGTTTATTTGTTATAATATAAATATGAAAATAAAGTATGTTGTCATTTCATAGGACACAGAAAGATAATGTAAAATAATGAATTCAAAATAAAAATAGCAGCTAATGCGTCAGATGATAGCAAAAATCGTCTCGTATTTATTTAAAAAAAATTATAGTTACAAAAGACTAGGTAAGTTTGTTATTGACAAAGATAATTAGTTTATCTTTTTCCCATTTATCCCCTAATTTATCCTCTTCTTGCGCCAGTAAAACTGGTTTTAAATAATTATATCACTAAGAACTACGGATTAAGGTAATCATCCTATTTCTTGTTAATTCCAATAATTAGCAGCCTGCTTTTGTTGCCTTGGCAAATCAGATAAGAGCGGTGTTCTAATTTTAGAATCATAACATAACATAACATAAATAGGTACTCTTTTTCTACTCGTCGACTGTAATGCTTGAATTGAGATTGTGTAGACCGAACTACTAGCGCATACTTTCCGATAGAGCTTTTATGGTCGCATTTTGTAGCATCGCCAACGATGGTACAAAGGATTTTCATACAATATTGTAACACTGTTGCACGAGCCCGCGCGGCCACGCCGCCGTCGCCGGGGGGCTCGGGCAACTTACTCATTTGAATATAGGCAGCAGGTCTTTCGTCGAACTGAATTCTAACCGGCTTGCACTCTAATAGTGACATAATCAAGCTTTTTCAATCTCGTACCTTACTTAGGCCACTCAGCAAGCTTCTTGGCCTAAACACGGTACTCGACTGAAAAGCTCTTAATTATGTCACGATTGTATAAAATACTATTATTGCACACCTCAAAGAATAGACACAAAGTATACACAAGTCACAAACAAAAAAGCAGAGGCAAAACAATTGGCGGTCTTATCGCTAAAGAGCGATCTCTTCCAGACAACCTTTGGGAAGCGGAAACCTTTGTCAATCAACAGAAAAGTAGGTGTTGCTAAGCAAATAAACCAAACATTAATAAACTTACACATATAAAATAAAGAAAAATATATAAATAAAAAAATAATAAACTTACATAGCTTATACATACGTACATACATATATATTTTATAAATATAATAAAACAAGAAAATATAAACTAGGACTAAACACACTACATGCCACAGGATGTCAAAAACGGTTATTGGAGTTGCAGGATATATGGATCATGGGAGAGACAAATAATACCTACTTACCTACCTATATACCTACCTCATTGATGTAATACTTAATCGAAGACCTACCTCCTTGTTATATCAAAATGATTTTTTTGTCACCAAAATTACACAGGATGTTATTACAACTTTTAGCCACATTTATTTATTTATTTAAATGTTATTGCACAGTAACAAATATACGGTTACAAAAGGCGTACTTAATGCCGCTATATTGTGCAAGGTGATTAGGTATGTATAAATTGTTGTATGGGACCAACCCCGATCCAAAAAAAATTGCCCTCCTCATAGAAAACGTCGTCATGTGATCGGTCGAAATGTATGCAAATAGCAAAAAAAAATTGCGGTGTTGGTCTGTATTAAAAGTTGTTTAGTATTGTTTAAGACTGTATTGTAAAAGCATCCTGTATAAGGGTGCGTTTCCACCAGATCTGTGCGAGGATGCGTTGCGAGGAATGCGTTTGTCATGAACCAATAGGAACGCTTCATTTACCTATCCTCGCTCAGCACAGCTCTAGTGGAAACAGCTCAGTGGAGCGAGGTTTTTGTACATACAAAACAAGAGTAGGATGTGTGCGAGGAATGTGTTGCGAGGGATGTGTTGCGAGGAATATGTTGCGAGGTACTCAACTATCAGTTAGTAGACGGCGTTTGTCAAAGGCGACACGCCATCGTTACGCATCCTTGCACCGCTCAGCAAAACTCGCAACGCATCTTTGTACCGCTCAGCTACCTTGCACATCTCTGGTGGAAACACCTACAACGTTCCACATCATCAGTCGTCATCCTTGTACCGCTCAGAAAAACTCGCAACGCATCTTCGTACCGCTCAGCTACCTTGCACATCTCTGGTGGAAACACCCACAACGTTCCACATCCTCAGTACTCATCCGTGTACCGCTCAGTAAAACTCGCAACGCATCTTCGTATCGCTCAGCTACCTTGCACATCTCTGGTGGAAACACCTACAACGTTCCACATCCTCAGTACTCATCCTTGTACCGCTCAGCAAAACTCGCAACGCATCTTCGTACCGCTCAGCTACCTTGCACATCTCTGGTGGAAACACCCACAACGTTCCTCAGTACTCATCCGTGTACCGCTCAGCAAAACTCGCAACGCATCTTCGTATCGCTCAGCTACCTTGCACATCTCTGGTGGAAACACCTACAACGTTCCACATCCCCAGTCGTCATCCTTGTACCACTCAGCAAAACTCGCAACGCATCTTCGTACCGCTCAGCTACCTTGCACATCTCTGGTGGAAACACCCACAACGTTCCACATCCTCAGTACTCATCCGTGTACCGCTCAGCAAAACTCGCAACGCATCTTCGTATCGCTCAGCTACCTTGCACATCTCTGGTGGAAACACCTACAACGTTTCACATCCTCAGTACTCATCCTTGTACCGCTCAGTAAAACTCGCAACGCATCTTCGTATCGCTCAGCTACCTTGCACATCTCTGGTGGAAACACCTACAACGTTCCACATCATCAGTCGTCATCCTTGTACCGCTCAGCAAAACTCGCAACGCATCTTCGTACCGCTCAGCGACCTTGCACATCTCTGGTGGAAACACCCACAACTTTCCACATCCTCAGTACTCATCCGTGTACCGCTCAGCAAAACTCTCAACGCATCTTCGTACCGCTCAGCTACCTTGCACATCTCTGGTGGAAACGCCTACAACGTTCCACATCCTCAGTACTCATCCTTGTACCGCTCAGCAAAACTCGCAACGCATCTTCGTATCGCTCAGCTACCTTGCACATCTCTGGTGGAAGCACCTACAACGTTCCACATCATCAGTCGTCATCCTTGTACCGCTCAGCAAAACTCACAACGCATCTTCGTACCGCTCAGCTACCTTGCACATCTCTGGTGGAAACACCCACAACGTTCCACATCCTCAGTACTCATCCGTGTACCGCTCAGCAAAACTCGCAACGCATCTTCGTATCGCTCAGCTACCTTGCACATCTCTGGTGGAAACACCTACAACGTTCCACATCCTCAGTACTCATCCTTGTACCGCTCAGCAAAACTCGCAACGCATCTTCGTATCGCTCAGCTACCTTGCACATCTCTGGTGGAAACACCCACAACGTTCCACATCCTCAGTACTCATCCTTGTACCGCTCAGCAAAACTCGCAACGCATCTTCGTACCGCTCAGCTACCTTGCACATCTCTGGTGGAAACACCCACAACGTTCCACATCCTCAGTACTCATCCTTGTACCGCTCAGCAAAACTCGCAACGCATCTTCGTACCGCTCAGCTACCTTGCACATCTCTGGTGGAAACACCCACAACGTTCCACATCCTCAGTACTCATCCTTGTACCGCTCAGCAAAACTCGCAACGCATCTTCGTATCGCTCAGCTACCTTGCACATCTCTGGTGGAAACACCTACAACGTTCCACATCCCCAGTCGTCATCCTTGTACCGCTCAGCAAAACTCGCAACGCATCTTCGTACCGCTCAGCTACCTTGCACATCTCTGGTGGAAACACCTACAACGTTCCACATCATCAGTCATCATCCTTGTGCCACTCAGCAAAACTCGCAACGCATCTTCGTACCGCTCAGCTACCTTGCACATCTCTGGTGGAAACACCCACAACGTTCCACATCCTCAGTACTCATCCGTGTACCGCTCAGCAAAACTCGCAACGCATCTTCGTATCGCTCAGCTACCTTGCACATCTCTGGTGGAAACACCCACAACTTTCCACATCCTCAGTACTCATCCTTGTACCGCTCAGCAAAACTCTCAACGCATCTTCGTACCGCTCAGCTACCTTGCACATCTCTGGTGGAAACGCCTACAACGTTCCACATCCTCAGTACTCATCCTTGTACCGCTCAGCAAAACTCGCAACGCATCTTCGTACCGCTCAGCGACCTTGCACATCTCTGGTGGAAACACCTACAACGTTCCACATCATCAGTCGTCATCCTTGTACCGCTCAGCAAAACTCACAACGCATCTTCGTACCGCTCAGCTACCTTGCACATCTCTGGTGGAAACACCCACAACGTTCCACATCCTCAGTACTCATCCGTGTACCGCTCAGCATAACTCGCAAACGCATCTTCGTATCGCTCAGCTACCTTGCACATCTCTGGTGGAAACACCCACAACGTTCCACATCCTCAGTACTCATCCTTGTACCGCTCAGCAAAACTCGCAACGCATCTTCGTACCGCTCAGCTACCTTGCACATCTCTGGTGGAAACACCCACAACGTTCCACATCCTCAGTACTCATCCTTGTACCGCTCAGCAAAACTCGCAACGCATCTTCGTATCGCTCAGATACCTTGCACATCTCTGGTGGAAACACCCACAACGTTCCACATCCTGAGTACTCCTCGCGCTGGTCAGATACGTAGAACATCTGTGGTGGAACGGCTATGAAATGATTCTGCCAACCAATGTCACTAAAACGGTTGACGTATCGTATAAACGCTAACAATCTTCTTGATCTAGATCTGACATAAACTTGATAAGCAATTTTTAACAACAAAAAGACGATCGGATTATAACGTCATTTTTGTCAGGCCTTATAGTAATCTTGTAACTGAAAACAAATCAATAACAGATCTTCGAATATGCCTCAAGGAGTCAGATAATAAAGAATAAAAAAGAAGCGAATTTTATTTCTTGCTATTTTAGTACAATGTCAACACATGTCGTATAGTTTTAATTTAATTACAGTATATTTTTTACGGATTATCGGGGAAGCACTATAAACAAGACTGAATGGAGAAGAGGGGAGGCCTTTGCCCAGTAGGACACTAATACAGGCTATTAAAGAAAAATAATATGTTAGTCATTATTAATTCGTTGGTCAAATTATTTTCTAACTAGATTAAAAATATATTTTGTCTACATAATTAAAACTAAGTAAGTACCTACATTCGAAGCAAGAACCTCTCAGCTGAAGGCTTTTTTAGGTATTATACCTACACTTGATTAAACTCAAAGTCAAACATTTATTCAGTAAGTAGGTCACAAGGGCACTTTTACACGTCAAAGTAAAAGAGACAAAAAAAATCAGACTACACCGGTTCTAACCCTACACCTCTGACCCGAGAAGAATTATGTCCGGCTAGAAACTCGGCGGGACTTATTTTTTCAAAACAACAGTACATCAAAACTAAACAATACATATAAGTGCGTTGTTCTATAAGAAAACTTATCAAACCAAGGTTAGATTAAACAACAATAGGTTATACTCATAATTATTTTACATATTTTTAAAGTGGGGCATTCCACTCATACAATAGTATGTATTTCAATCAAATACAAACACTGAAAACACCCCTTACCGGGGCTCGATATCGATATCGAGCCCCGGTAAGGCGTATCGATGTTTGTTCAAGTCAAACTGGGTTGATTATTTTTTCAATGTTTCAATGTTTGTATTTGATTAAATAACATACTAATGTATGAGTGGAATACCCACTTTAAAAAACAAGTAAAATAATTATGAGTTAGAAACATATTTTGAATTAAAAAAAAAAAAAAAAGTAAGTGATTCTAGTATACAATAAACATACTATTTCCAAATTATCCTTAGAGATATTTGATTATAAGGTCTCCAAGTGTCTCTATATATTCAATATAATAAAAAAATATGGATAACCAAGCACCGAATGTTGCGTCTAATGCCAATTAAACTAAAATTAAATATGATTAATAAAAAGTTACGTAATTGTGTTATGTTGCTTAAGTCAGCCATATAATAATTATGTAATCTGAATACATTTACATCATTGTTCGTAAAATAAACAGACGATGCCCTAAAATATAAGTAAAAGCTTCTGAGAAACTGGATATGCACGCTTCAAAAGATGTAAAAATATTCAAAATATCCACCACGGCAATCAATACCGCTCCCGCTCGCATTTCGCCCTCGGAGCTAGATATTAAACGAAAATACTTCATTATAACCACCACAAATACTGTATCACAAACATTAACAACGTCACAACTCCATTCTTTACAGCAAAGAGGAATACACTGTAAGAATGAATAGCTAAAGTTTATTTTTGAGTGGGTTTGTTGTGAAGTCAAATGCGTTGCCTTATCGGGAGTTACAGCTGATAGCATAATGTTCTCCTAATGAGTTCGTGTTCTCGAGTGTGTGGCAGGGTTGTCGGTATTGGCATTGATGGTGGCACTTGGTAATTTAATGCTGGGGAGGGGGGGGGGGGATGTTGGTTGACAGCGCGTAATGTGTTAATGAAGCTTTAGGTAGGGGCGGCGCACTGCGGGATTTCATTGCTATTTACAAGTACATTCCGATGCCAGCAAAGTCTTTCATTTTATTTTACTAGGGTATAAGTTTGAAAGAAACCATACTTCAAGTATGGTTTAATAAGCCGCCGGACGAACTATTCATGTGACGCAATGTAGACTTAATGTTGAGAGATCATATCCAGTTTGCCTAGCTTGAAGCGTATTTTTTAATAAACATGATTTACATGATGTATGTTGAATAGTTTCTGGATTCGATGAAGGGAGGGATATCTTTAAGATTTTTATCTTCACAGTATGAAATATAATCCATGGCAACAAAAGATCAGCTGTTAAAGCTCCATCTATACCGTTAGCAATCGCAATCCGTGTTGTCACCACTGCAAGGACTAATAACTACTGCTGACGCAACGCCGACGAGTCAATGAGTAGGGATTGTCATGACAATTATCCTAAATCCTGACAAATGGCAACCCTACCAGAATAGGCATGAGATCGCGCCGCGCGTATAATTCCGATCTTAGGAACTATACGCACATAATTTAACAGCTTTTCGTTTGATAAATAGATTAGAAACTAAGTATTTGTTTATCCTCTTAAAGCGTTTTCAAAGTGTCCTATCTTATATGGGATGTCGGATGGCCTAAAGAAAAAAGAAGCTGCTAGAGAGTACCATGTGGCATTAAATCCGCCTTTTTCGCGTCAGTGAGTAGGGATTGTCATGACAATTTTCCTAAATACTGACAAATGGTAACCCTACCAGAATAGGCAAGAGATCGCGCCGCGCGTATAATTCCGATCTTAGGAACTAACACCGACTAAATGAGCATTGTTTAGGGTCTATCAATAGGTTGATTATAGTGTGCGTGATACAAGCAACGTTACCTTGTCAAAACAATTTCAATCTTATTTTCATAAACTTAGAGCAGTATTTGGAAGGAACGATGTGAGTGAGAAGATATTCTAAACTCATTTGTTAGGAAGTTAACAATCGTACAAGTAACCGTATTTTGCGTTGGTTGCGAGTCGTTTTGGGGATAGGAAATTGTTCTGTATCAGGTTTCATGGCAATATGTTTCCTGGGATTGCAATCGAGCAATAATTGTCTTCCATATTGGTTTAAACAGTGGCGGAACATACTATTTTCCACGTCAATAGGCGTAATTAACGAATATGGGAAGCCGGTCAAAAAAAAAACAACACCCGTGACAAATGGACCAGATCTAGAAGTGTACCCTGAACCAAATATGGTATGAAACATTTAAAAAAAAACGCGATATTACATACGAAGATATTACGTTCGTTGAAGCCTTTTCACTACGACCTAGTCATGTCAGACAAAATGGCACCGTAAGGGTTCGTCTTTTAAATACCAATTGGTACGGAAACCTGAGAATTGTATTTGCGCAAATAAGGCGAAGTGAATTACTGATTTCATTTCAACTAATACTAATGGATCATAATTATCGTATACATAGTTAGTTCTCTCCATTACTTTAGGTCTGGTCTTCGTTAGTGTACAAAAGAGCATAATCACTCTGTTTTTATAGCTAACATAGGCTATTTTCCACCATTTAGTTTCGGCTTTCAGTCATTATGATGGAGTACTTAGCCTGCCCTAGCGAGTAAGCAATAATGGGGTTGGCCGGTTGAAGGTTTTCACAGAGGGCGCCAGCATGGGTTGTATCTGTCACTCCTACCAATAGTTTCAAATACTTTTTATTGGAACGAAGTTCCTTATCGGACGGTTCGCGGATGGGGGCTAAGCGAAAAAAAGTCACGTGACCGTCACGAAAACGCGAGACAAAGCCATACGATTGAGAAACGTGTAAAATGAAATAAAATAAAATAGAATAGAATAAAGTGAAGTGATGTGAAAAGTGACAAAGTGAAAAGTCAAAAAAGTCAAAAGTAAAAAAAAAACAAAAACGTCACAAAAAGTCAAATAAGTCAAATAAGTCAAAAAAGTCAAAATGCTAAAAATTACAAAAATTACAAAAAATCCAAAAATAAAATAATATAACTTCGTTCCCACCGAGTGTTCCACGACACTCACGTAAGTATTTTTATATTTTAACGTGGATTTAGTATTTTCCTTTCCTTAGCCAAATCCCATTAAACAAACTGGTTACAGGTATGTATAACCTATGCTGGCACCAGCTTTGGCCTGACAGTGAACTTTGACAATTGCTTTTCTCAATATATATGAGGTAAGCCCTGACGTCTAGCCCACGTAACGCAGGCTCCAAGTCCAAACGTGTACGGTTCTGTAAGAAGGCACTTTAAAAAATGTAGTATAATTATTATGGAATGAATGGAACACTAACAAGAAAATAATTAAGGTATTGTTGTATTACTAACATACTTATGGGCCTAGAGCGTGAAACAAATGAATGCATATAATTGAATATACTCATAATTTCGTGAAAAATTCTCCAATTTCAAAATTACAGGTAGTTTTGTTGAGATCTAATAGAAACGTTTAGATTACATTCCTGAAACGCTTTTTAAGAAGAACCCTTTAAGTGACCCGAATGCAGAAAAGCATCGGAACGTATTCACGAAACCCGAGACCCACTGTCACAGGAACTTGAAAACTTAACAAATTACGCGCCCTGGAAAAGTTAGCCCGTGGGACCGTTTTAAATAACAGGGTTTATGAGACACGGGATGTTTACGAGAACCCAGTCAGAACTAGTTTTATAAAGGAAAAATGCATTAGCATGTAGGTACCTATAAAACATTTGGTTGACCGACAAAAGTCGAAATTGCTTAGTAAAACTTTAAATTCGTGTTTTATTTCTACTTCCTTCGAGTGTAAGTCAAACTTTTAACAAGAAATTATAATACAGGGCTCGATTCGACATGCCAAACTGTGAGACGTGGATGTCACACGTGTATCGCTAGTGGATAGAGTGATATCCATCCTGTCCACACCTAACTGTCAAGCTGTCAGTAGGTCTCGCTAGAGCGTGATGTCTATGGCTATGGCCACCATTTTAGATATCACTCTTGAGTGATTCCACCCCGACTTCAACTGTCACAAAAGTGTGATATCATAGTTGTCTCGCAAGCGACTGTCAGTTATGCCTTGTCGAATCGAGGCCCAGGATGAGACCAAACACTCGGCAGGAACAAATAGTACAGTACGCGAACAGTTTTGAGCTTCGATAACTCACAAGTGCGATTTTCTTTTTTCGTTAGATAATATGATATGATTATTGATTACTTATAGTAAAAAATATTTTCTAACAGTTTTTGACGTCGCGCTAGGTATTATATAGATATTTGTTAATAACAACAACAAAGGATTATAGATTTAGATTTAGATTTATTTATTTCATAATAATAAATTATAGTACAAAATGGTCTTAGCCTAATCTATACAAATTTATATTATGATCGTCAAAACAGTGAAAACAAACATATTTTATTAATTGATTACTTAATTACATTTAAATGTCACAAAACTATAAAAACTAAGAATAAATAATAAAATACAATATCGGATTAAAAAATACACACATGTCAATTAGAGATATAACAATAATAAATACAATTTCAAAAGATATATTCAAAGTCAGTTTCTAATATTGGATGTCAAATCATATATTCATTTATTTATTTATTTATTTATTTATTTATTTAATCTTTATTGCACAAAAAGAAAACTTATCGTACAAAAGACACATTTACAGAATACAATGATGATGAGAGATTTACAGAATATAATGGATTTTCCAATAAAAAGTCTCTCAATTGGCGTTCA
This sequence comes from Pammene aurita, assembly GCA_947086415.1. Lineage (NCBI taxonomy): Eukaryota > Metazoa > Arthropoda > Insecta > Lepidoptera > Tortricidae > Pammene > Pammene aurita. Next base: position 6,069,199 of record OX352301.1, read on the forward strand.
AATGCTTCGTCAGATGGTTCAGTTCGCAACTCTGTAGGTAGACGCTCATAAAAAGTAAGTCCAATTACCCTCGGTCCAATTACCCTATAAAAGATATATTTTCCTTTACCATACTATTGCATTCAACTATTTCAACATCATCTGTCATTTTATAACAGTTTGGTCAATAGATTATGTGAGCATAATCGAAAACAAATTGTCAAAATATAAGTGACCTTGAATTCTAAGCGAATTACAAATGGCTAAGACGACATATGCTCTTGACAAAACCGTTATAAAATGTGAAGTTATGTTGCAGTAGTAAAAAGCGGTAACCTGGTGGAGAAAAATAAAACTTAAATAATCTTTTCTATGTGTAGCAAACAAATACATGTATTATACCTAGCGCGATGCTAACAATTGCTAGAAAATATTTTTTTATTATTAGTACTTAACGTATTCTAACAGGTCACAAAATAAAATCGGACTTGACTTGTGATTTATGTCATTTTTATAGGTTAAAACCGGTCAAGTGCGTGTCGGACCACGCATAGGAGGGTTCCGTACCTTCAATGGAATAAGAATCAAACTAATACCACAAATTATATAATAGTTCTTACGAACAGATATTAATCACTCATAGAAAAAGAAAATACGTACGGTTTACGTACCTACGCAATAATTGAAATGTTTGTAATTTTTATTGTAACTAAACTTAAATTTTAAGATCTGCATGTTCGTACGTAAAAGATATTGGCTTAAGTTGTGGTTACCTATAATTAGATAAGCATCAATCTCAATTGTAACATAGATTTAAGAGCATGTAAGATGTATTATCTGTTGGTAATCCTAAATAAATAAATAAATAATACAATGGAGCAGCCTTCAACGCGCGGCACCCCGCACCTCCCGCGTACCCGCACAATCGCTAGGGTCGCCTATGTTTGGAAATGTTTTATAGTTAATGAAATAGGTATTTTGCATTGATTCAGTGTTTAAGTGGTTCGCAAGGTGCATAACAATTATAGTTACATGAGTAATATTGATTGATATTTTGTTGCCGTTGCCGCGATGAGAGTATGATTAATCTTGACAGATTTGCCACACACTGTCAAAACTAATATGGATTGACAGCTATCTCAATCTTATTCAAATCGCCTTTTAGCAATATCATCATAGTTATTGGAGAGATTAATAAAGATAACATGTCTATTATTATTATAACATAAGTGAATCCTCCTTTTTTGTAAAGCGTCGGCAACGCGCATGTGACTCCTTTGGAGTTGCAGGCGACCATAGGTTACGGTAGCTGCTTACCTTCAGGCGGGCCGTATGCTTGTTTGCCACCAACGTGGTATAAAAAAAAAGTTTGTATGCCTACTTACCTTTGCCCGTCCGTCGGCAGAGCGAAAAACGATAAGTTTTTATTAGCTTTGCTATTTTTACATTCAACAACATCGCAATATTTTTTTTTTTTCGTGATGACATTGTTCCGAGTTCCGAGTAGCGTCGCGCGCGGTACGACGAGCGTACAGTGAGCGCGTTGGTAGCCCACTGACTTTAGCTCCCTCGGCGAAGGCGCAAAACGTAGGTATAGAACTCGCTCGCGCGGGCATGATTCATAGGCCTGCTAATACCAAAAGGTCGTATCTGATGCCTATGGAAGAAGTTTTTTGGAGATAACTCAATAATGGCTGAACCGATAATGTTCAAAACAATTTTCTTAGAAAGTATATGATAAGGCGCATCTCTTAAAATTTTTTCATATTTTTTGAACTTACGGTTCAAAAGTTACGGGGGGGGGGCTACACAACTTTTCTGACTTTCGAAGCGATTATTTCAGAAAATATTCACTAATAAATAAATAAAATAAATAAATAAATAAATATTATGGGACAATCTTACACAAATCAACCTAGTCCCACGGTAAGCTCAATAAGGCTTGTGTTGTGGGTACTAGGCGACGATATATATAATAGATAAATACTTAAATACATAGAAAACATCCATAACTCAGGAACAAATATCCGTGATAAACACACAAATAAATGCCCTGACCAGGATTCGAACCCGGGACCTCCTGCTTCATAGGCAGGGTCACTACCAACTAAGCTAGGAGGCCGTTAATCACAAAATAGTCAAAGAAACCTCAATGTTATTTTGAAAGACCTATCGATTGGTGTGTCACATGTTGATATTTGGTTAATTTTTTTTTAAAATTTAGTTACCTGTATGGAGCGCCCCCCTAAAAATATTTTTTTTTTCAAATTTAACTACATAACTAAGTAGCTGCATACAAAATACACCTTATGTGTAAATTTTATTCAGATACGTCGTATAGTTTCCGAGTAAAATGCCTGTGACATACGGACGGACAGACAGACAGACATGACGAATCCATAAGGGTTCCGTTTTTTGCCATTTGGCTACGGAACCCTAATAAAAAGGCGTTCCCGTACTCCACTAAAAGCGCTGGTGGCCTGGCGGTAAGACGTCAGACTTTCAATCCGAGGGTCGCGGGATCAAACCCCGGCTCGTACCACTAAGTTTTTCGAAACTTATGTATCATTTGTTATTTACCATTTTTCGCTTTTCGGTGAAGGAAAACATCGCGAGGAATCCGGATCTAATCCCAACAAGGCCTAGTTTCCACTCTGGGTTGAAAGGTCAGATGGCAGTCACTTTCGTAAAAACTAGTGTCTACGCCGATTCCTGGGATTAGGTTGCCGAGCGGACCCCAGGCTCAACAGATCAAAAAGCTGGGACAAACGCTAGGAGGGAGGGATTAAGTTATATCTTGTTCCTTCCGAGTGTAAGTAAGCCTTCCGAAAAGTGTGAATGCTACGAATATGGAGGTCAAATTATACTTGTCAAGTACTCGTGATAGAATACGTTTTGTACATTAAATCAGAATTGTCAGCCCTATTTTCGGTGATATTTTCTTTGAGTTTGTTTTTCCATTACTTACGTGTGAAAATAGGTACTAGTAGTCCGCCTCGAACTTGAAACCTGCTTGATGCTCGAAACGATTTGACCAATATAACAAGACCCTAATGATGATTTTTTCGAGCCTTCTAGCTCCATAACCCCTTGATCGATCATGCTCATGAACGAACTCTCAAATTTTACTTCTCTGCTTCAACCTCACTAAATTTCATATAGCTCAGAAGAACGTTACTAAGGTTATCGCGCGACAACTATTCAAAATCAAAAAGCCATCAAAATGCACAGACGTCTAGGTAGCCAGTTGACAGTTCTGTTATGTCCGAAGTTGTCTGTAAGAACTTCATTTCGCTTACGCTCCGCTCGTTCGATGATATTTATTGCGGTGCTGTCCTCTCTGTCGCTTCCGAGTTGTGTATTGAGAATAGGATGGATAGTCGGACATTGATTATAAACTTATTTAAGCAGTTAGTCAGACAGACAGTATACCACGATAGGCGCTATCGTCGCCCCCACCACTCAGTCCATACATTTACACAGTAGAAGTAAAGGTAAATAAGAGATAATAGATAAACACCTTGGGACAATCTTACATAAACCGACTTAGGACCGGTTGCACCAAACCGGCTGTTAACGTCAACGTCATCGTTAAAAAATTCTTGCATGAAAAGTTTGACAGTTTTATATGGGATGACAACTGCGTCGCCATATTTAACGTTGATCAGTTGGTTAGTTATGCATGGGGCAACCCACCCTTAGTCCCACGGTTTGCTTAATAAGGTAGTTCACAGCATCGTTGTCAAAAACCGAAACCAGTTCAACAAAGTTCTTCTCAACTGCACAATAAGCACTCCTTCCAAAATTCACTAGAATCCCTCGATATCACTCTACAACCTCCTAAATACTTCTAAATCCTCGTATCATTCTGGCTTATTGCACTTCAAATTAAACTTTATGCCCAAAAAATCAGGGTCGCTTTTACAGTGTCACCATTAGTAAAAATACGACGTAAGGAAAGGTATAAAGAGGTGTCCAGGCGTGACATGATGGCCGCTCCGTTTGACATTTTAATATGCCATTTCAGCCATTTGCCTGTTTAATGTCAAAACGCTTTTGTTACTGGAGGTGCAATTAACATTCCCTGTGTTTGTGTTTTTATAGCCATGTATTTGTTTGTAATGTGTATGGGAATATATATTTTTAATTTAAACAGGATAAGGAAGAACTGCCATTTTTCACGTTGATGTGGGTAAGTAATATATGTAAGTGAGTACTTATGTAAATAAAAACTATAATGGGGCATTAATTCCGCATTTTGTTTTGTTTTGATATTAAGATATTATCGAGCAATTAAGTTTAAAATAAACAAAAATTGGGGGTACAATAAACCTTTCTTTGGTAGACATATTTGTAACTGGCTTTTTCCCGCGGCTTCGCCCGCGTACTATAAGTACTCAAAAAGGAGGTTCTCAGTTAGACTGGTATGTTTGTATGTACCACATTTTCCCCTTTTAGGGGTTGAATTTTCAAAAAACCTGAAACACGTGTTTACTCATTAATCGTTAGGAATACTCCTGTGAAGTTTCGAATAAACTAGTCTAACAAATCTTGTTTCGCCATACAAACTTTGGACCCCCATTTTACCCCCTTAGGGGGTGAATTTTGAAAAAGCCTTTCTTAGTGCACCCATAGACCTTATAAGGAACCTACGTGACAAATTTGGAATCTCTAGAACCAGCGGTTTGGGCTGTGCGTTGATATGTCAGTCAGTCAGTCAGTCAGTCAGTTTCTTCTTTTATATATTTAGATTTACTAAACTGCGATTATTAGTGACTTAAAAATTTGAAAGGTAGGAGGCTTTTTTGTCAATCTACATATGGCGATCATGCATCATCAAAATATTGGTAAAAAAAAATTGGTTGTTTGTAAAGTAGGTTTACGATCGAGATGTTTACGTGATAACGTCTAACCGCTCGTGAGGATTCCGCGTGACAAGTTTCACGGAATGACTGGCAGCGCTCGAGATGAGACGGGAGATCGGTCCGTCTCTCTCTCGTTATACCTGCGATCGCGCTCGTGAGGTTTTGGTGTGACACAAGTTTCTGAACATGTCACCCGACTAAAACGATTTTAAAGACGTTATCACGTCAAAAAACAGTACACTATTATTATTAAGTAGTTTTTAGGGTTCCGTACCTCGACAGGAAAAAACGGAATCCTTATAGGATCACTTTGTTGTCCGTCCGTCCGTCTGTCAAGACCCTTTTTCTCAGGAATGCGTAAAGATATCAAGCTGAAATTTAAATCAAATACTCAAGTCTACTGTCTCTTGGAGCTGTGAAAAAATCAAACTTCTAAGCCAACGTAATCAAAAGATACAGACGTTTCTGCCGCAAATTTCCGCAAATTTTCGAAACTCGCAAGGGAATCAAAACCTACAGGGTACTTCCCGTGAACTCAGAATCTTGAAAATTGGTACGAAGCAACGTCTTATAGCACAGATAAAGGAAAAATTGCGAAAACCGTAAATTTTTAGTTACCTACAGGTTTGTACGGAACCCTCGGTGAGCGAGTCCGACTTGCACTTGGCCGGTTTTATTTATTTATATATAAAAGAAGAAACTGACTGACTGACTGACTGACTGATTGACTGACTGACTGACTGACTGACTGACATATCAACGCACAGCCCAAACCGCTGGTTCTAGAGATTCCAAATTTGGTACGTAGGTTTCTTATAAGGTCTAGGGGTGCACTAAGAAAGGATTTTTCAAATTTCAACCCCTAAGGGGGTAAAATGGGGGTCCAAAGTTTGTATGGCGAATCAAGATTTGTTAGATTATTTTATTCGAAAGTTCACAGGAGTATTCCTAACGATAAATGAGTAAAGACGTGTTTCAGGTTTTTTGAAAATTCAACCCCTAAAAGGGGCAAATGTGGTCACAAAGTCTGAAAATCAACATGGGCGTCGTATCCTTTTTGAGTACTTATAGTACGCGGGCGAAGCCGCGGGAAAAGGCTACTTTATTTATATGGTTTACAAGGTATAAATACCTACATATTAGGCCCAGGCGCGGTCTGAGTGGGACATGAGTGCATGCCCCCCCTAAATCGTACACGTCAAATTGAAAAATGCATTGCTGACCCCCTCCAAAATTAATTTCTGCATTAGTGACCCCCCAAATTACAGGCTGCGACCGCGCCTGATTAGGCCAGGTAGATTGGGTGTATAAGGGTATACCTAAGCAGTACCTAAAGGTATATTCCGTGACTCGAAATGGGATAAACCGCTTTACGATTTCAAGTTTCAGATCTAAGCAAATTAATATAATTGTATTCTTTAAGTGCATTTTCTCTCGTCGCATTAAAAACCATTACAAGTACAAGGTTTTAAAATGAGTTTTCAGTCACGTGTGCGTATTTCAGTGTAATTAATAACCGTTTATGTGTAATGGTGGACATTGTTTATTATTTTATTTGCGACACTAATGACCGGCTCGCACGCCGTGGCGATCGCGAAAATAATTACGACCTGAACGGCTGTTCGGCTTTGAAAACATGATCTTGACACCCCTAGTCCAGCTTGCTTGCATAAATGCACCGAAATGCGTTAAGCAGCATGTCAAGGTGGAAAAGAAAGTACCTATAAGTACTAGTAGTCCGCCTCCAACTGAAAACTCGCGGTTTACTTGCAAACGAGTTGACCAATATAACAAGACCCCTTTGAAGAACTTTTTTCGCCTTCTAGCTCCATAACACCTCGATCGATCCTGCTCATATACGAATTCTCAAATTATATGTCTCTCTGCTACAAACCCAACAAATTTCACAGAGATCAGAAAATTGCTGTATGTATTTGATGTATTTATTTGTATAACCTATACCAATACGTATATACGTTTATACGTATCTAGGTTAAGTAACTTCTCCGTAGTTTTGCCGTCATGTACAAGTAATGTACAAATCTTTGTCTACCATGTCCGACCGATTTCTCTCAGTTGCTTAAAGGTTAGCTGGAAGACATCCCTTAAAGGGATAGCCTTTGTACACACTTACTATATTTTTGTTGGTCATGTATTTGTTTTGTGCAATAAAGTGTTTTACTACTACTACTACTAAATTGCTATTAAAGTTATCGTGACAAACTACCAAAATCAGAAAGCCATCGAAATGCCGAGACGACCCAGTAGCCAGGTGACAGTTGTGTCCGAAGTTGTCTGTAAGAACTTCACCTCGCTTAAGCTCTGCTCGTTCGTTTAGGTATTCAAAAATTGTGACTTTTTCATATCAAACGTACAGGTTGTTTATTTATTTCTAAATAAATATTTATGGCAGTACGAGTAACGCCTTATTACAACCGAAAATCCTTTGACTTAAAAATGTCATAATTGTTTCTGAAACTAAGCCTACCTAAGATCTAGAAAACATTATTGTTAGACTATATTAAAATAGGGTTCCTCAATAGGCATGTTGGCCTAATAATTTTGCGTGCGAGACCTACCTAACCTATTTAATCAAGATAAGGTTGTTAAAGTTTGAACGCCGCTTCAGTTCACAAATTATAATAAAAACATGGGCGCGGCTTGCTCTAATTAGAACTGGAACGGACAATTACAAACAAAACTGAACCTCATTTGCAACTTCTTTCAAAGTTTTGTATGTACACTCAAATTTTTAATCATATATTATACAACAAGTACGTAGCCGTACTTTCTTAATTAAAATATACATGGTTAGTTTCTGGTGAAACTAGAATTATTAATAGGTATCTCATAATCTAAACTGATGGCATTTTGCAAAATTTGTCAGATCCGACTTTTTGCTTTCCCTTTATTGACCAATACAACAGAATCATAAAGTATTTTAATGTAGTTTACAGTTTCACACTACACATCTACATACTACGTGCCCGCGACGAAACGGAAAGATTTTAACAGTATATTCTAGATTGTATTTAGAGATAAAAATGTCATATAAACTTTTTTGAAATTCGCCTAGTTTCAGAGTTAATACCAAATAAAAATAAAAAATTGTTATTGTGTTTCAGTGCAAAACCCCGTTTTGATGGCAATGTCACCACTATCAGGCCTAGTCTAGACGTCCTTATTGACAGATATCAAAGTGACAAGGAACACTTTGAATAAACTAGTTTTTACGAAAAAAAATACACCAATTCATATTAATCGATAATTTTTCCAAGAACAGTTTACTTATTATGTACATAAAAAACATTCAAAAAGTCGAAAAAAAACAAAACTTTTTTTTGGCGGAATTCACCTAAACTTGTAATATTTTTTCCTTCTTATGACCTCAGGAATGCGTGGTTAAATTTTTTCAGTTTCCTCGCGGGCACCTTATATATCCGGGCGGAAATAAATCCATAAAATCTAACATCATTAAAATTGGTTCAGCCGTTCTTGAGTTATAAATAGTGTAACCGACACGACTTTGTTTCATATGCATAGATAATATCTTATTTATTTTATTTTACTTGCAAGGTTTGAAGCACATTACACATTTTTTATTGTGACTCAGTGAAAACGCTTTTTTGATGGCGATTTCACCATTTATGGGGTCTAGTTTAGACATTCTTATTGACAGATATCAAAGTGCCAAGGAATACTTAAAATTAACAATTTTTTACAAAAAAAATATACCAATTTTTTTATTTGACAGTTTTACCAATAACATTGATTTTTTTTATGTTCATAGCATAAAAAAATCTAATAAAATAAACCGAAAAATATAATTTTATTTTGGCGACATTGACCTAAATTCATATAACATTGATTAATTCGTGGTAAAAATAAAATCTCTCACAATGCTTACGGGCACCGTGTATGTAGCGTACGGGGTAGCTAAATAAAACTCTGTAAAATCCGAGAAATTTTAAACTGGACCAGTTCACAAGTAGGAAATTCACACGTCCATCTAGGATTGCATTTAGATCGTTTTAGTGCAACGGGTAAATCCTCAGCGGGTCTTCCAGATATTTCCGAAAGTTCCCGGGAGACGTCCACATTTCATTCCACAGATTTGAATGTCCTGCGTTGTCATGGATGGTTTCGGCGGGTTCGAACGTTATTTATAGTCTGGATTTATGTCTTAAGATATTTTAAATTTTGCTGAAAAAGAGTTTATGGTTACTGTTTAGGGCGAAAAATATTACGTTATTAGTTATTTTTAGGGTTCCGTTCCCAAAGGACGAGACCCTATTACTAAGACTCCGCTGTCCGTCCGTCAATCTGTCACCAGGCTGTACATGAACCGTGATAGTTATACAGTTGAAATTTTCACAGATGATGTATTTCTGTAGCCGCTGTAACAACAAATACTAAAAAACAGAATAAAATAAGTATTTAAAGGGGCTCCCATGCAACCGACATTTTTTTTGCCTTTTTTATAGATACTGGTACACGAAGGGTCCCCGTGCGCGAGTCCGACTCGTACTTAGCCGGTTTTTTTTGTTTTGGTGTGAGGTGAATAAAGGAAAGAAAAGGTTTTTTTTTGTAATAACGCGTTAGTGTAACTGATACCTAACGTACGTAACCTTTTGTTTCTAAACACTCCGACCGAAAAATATCAAAAAAGAATTTTCAAAAATGGCGCAGGGAAAATATTATTAAACTCTAAGGCTGTTTTGATTGAACTAAATACAGGTTGATTCATTTTTAATTCGCGTGCAGATCCCGGCGATAGCGGCTCACCCTGGGCTCAACTCACATCATACCAGCAGATAGCTTTACAGCAAGCAAACTTCAGTTATACTGATAGAACGAAGAAAACTAGAGGACTTACAATGTCTACTTTATACAAAATTCTGTAGCTCCTCATTCAGGCGTTACTAATACTTCTCGGGCGAACGCGTGTTTCAACTCTAGATATACTTGCTTTGAGTATCAGCATCTTCTAGCTGTGCGGGATTTTCGACCTACCCAGTGGTCTTGATTATGTACATTTACGCTAGGGTTGTCACTTTGCCTAGGCATACACTTTGCCTACATCTTTTTATTTTATTTTATTTCAATTAAACAATACGTACATTGTATGTCTCTCAAGCTGTTTTGATATGTCTTCTTATAGAACTACGCATTATTGTGTATCTTTAAGATATAATATATTTTTGTTTTGAAAAATTAAGTCCCGCCGAGTTTGTTGCCGGTCATAATACTTCTCGGGTCAGAGGTGTAGGGTTAGAACCGGTGGTAGTTTTTTTTCTGTGACGTTTATAATTATAAGTGCATTGTAATGTGCCTAAATTGAAGAATATTTTTTTTTACAAAAAAAAAACCGTCAGGTCCCATTTTAATTTAAATTGTGAGTTTATATCATTACTTTGTCAGTCTTCTTATTTTATTCGTTCCTGGTTTCCTATTTTATTTCGCTGTAAAATTTCCCACAGCAGGTGTTTTAAGATTGACCCAGTTTTGAGGTTTATGGCGGGTACAATCATTCGGGATTTAGGGTAAGCTCGGACCAATGCCGCAATGGATCGTGTCCGGATCGGGACAACCGTAAAGCACTTTACGTTTTAAATTATTTTCTGTTCGGAAACAGAAGTGTCGTAGAATATATGAGCTCCCATACACACACGACAGCCGCAACACGCTCCCGCGCGCTGTTGTTGATCGCTGGGACTCGCCAGTGTTGAGGAGGTGGATAGGATAGGCCTCCATGCCCTTAGATAGTGCCCTTGAATGTTGGGAAATACCTGATATTCATATTTAGTTTTTAATTTTATTTAAATTTATAAAAATTTAATTTAAAAACTAAATATTAATATTTAGTTTTTAAATTTAATGAAAGGACGTGAAATATGGTCTGAAATAAAGATTTTTTTTTTATAAGGACCGTACCGATAAGAAAGTAGACAAGGTAAAAGTGATATAAAGTTTTATAGTTAAAACTATTACTTAGTAGTAATGTTTGGATATAAAACAAAAAATAAACGAAAATGTAACTCTTTTCCTAGAACTAGTTTAAAAAACTACCGGAGACTTGACGGAGATTTGGACGAGAGTATTTGTTATAGAGAATTTTCCCGGATAGACATAGTCGGTTTTTGATAGAACATTTGAACGATAAGATGGAATGTTTATAGTTTTATTTTATTTTAACAATCGCTAAGAAATTGCCATATAATTTAATAAAACCGGTTTCTTTCTTTGACGTACACGGACAAACTACTGCAGTCGAAAAGTCCACTTTCTTTCTAGTACAGTCCTTATAAACCACGACACTTTTCTTTCCGAACAAACTCTGTCTTACTAACGATTTTCGCTCGTTTACTAGAATTTTACAAGGGCGAGAAAGATATAGAATATCTTTTATTTTTCTTTTATCAATGACTCCACGTTTAAGTAATATTATACTTTGCACAACTTTCATCTCTAGCATTGTTTAATTTCTAAAACTATTTAGACAAATTATTATTTTAAAATTAAGGCCGCTTTATTAAAATTTTAATTAATTAGATTAGAATTTTTAATTGAGTGGAGTAATTAGACAGCATTTTACATACATTTATACAACCACTTTGTAGGAGCTGTCAGATTACTTCACTCAATTAAAAATTCTACTTTAGATCTTATATTGAGTAAACTTTTTGTAAATGTGTAGTCCGACAATGTCATGTCATACCATACATGCCATCCGCCTTTGGAAGCAGGTAATTTATATTTGTTTATTTGTATTTATTACGTATGTGTTAATACTATCTTTGTATATTTTATATCTTATTAATCTAAATAAATAAATATTATAGGACTATCTTACACACATCGACCTAGGCCCACAGTAAGCTCAATAAGGCTTGTGTTGTGGGTACTAGACGACGATATATATAATAGATAAATATGGATAAATACTTAAATACATAGAAAACATCCATAACTCAGGAACAAATATCTGTAATAAACACACAAATAAATGCCCTGACCAGGATTCGAACCCGGGACCTCCTGCTTCGTAGGCAAGGGCACTCCTGACTGGGCTAGGAGGCCGTTAAAATGGCTATTTATGCAACAAGTGCGAAAAGTGGATGATTTCCGACGAGTGGAATTTTATGCACGAGCGAGCAAAGCGAGCGAGTGTATAAAGGCATACGAGTCGGAAATCATCTTTACGCACGTGTATCATACAATGTTTTACTATGCATTGTGCGAGTAAATCAAAAAACATATCATGGCAAATAAGTTTAATTATTAAAATTAAAAGTTATATTTGTACAATTTTCAAACTTAAAAGACATGGGTTTTCCCGCAAATTGTACAGTTTGGCTCATATGTTCAACATGATCTTGCAAAACATCGTCATTTTTCGAGTGTGAGCTACAAGCCGGTGGTGTTGGGGGACGGTCTACTCCAAGTGAACTTGATGTGATCGTCTCTGTTCTGGGTCGTTTAGCAGCAGGTTCTTTATTAGGAGTGTCGGGGCGGGGGGCGACATTCAGATTGACGGAATTTACTATTTGAGCAGCAATCTTTTTTTTATTTTCGATAGAACCTTCGACATAGCTCTCCGCCACCGAAGTAGATTTCCACCCACCGTGGCGTTTGAGGGTCGTTATATCGGCCCCAGATTCAGCCAATAGGGTCGCAGAGGTGCGCCTAAAACTGTGGCCGGTGTACAATTTCGGTTCTGAAAGTCCGAGAAAAATCGCTATCTCTTTAGGCATATCGCCAAATTTGTTGACGCCAATATTCTGGGCTGTACACTTTCCATTCGCGTAATTTTGAAAGAAACGGTTGCTTTTTCCCTTATCTGAGCGCAGAGCTTCGTACTTCTTAACAATATCGTAGCATTGTTCATGAATTACAAATGATCTTGCGATTTTTGTCTTGGTATTAGGTATTTTAACCAACAGCATCTCTCCGTAATTTTCTATATTATCAATGGCCAGTTCTTCTCTTCTGCAAGCTCCCGTAATGCCAAAAATTAAAGCAACCTGGAAACAACAATGCTTAATTAAATGTTGCACGTTGTCTATAAAAAGGTATTGAATTTTAAAGTTATGTAACAAATTACAGGGGGTTAGCGTACTAAGTTATACGTCGCATTATACATCAAAAAAAGTACGGAAACGTCACATAAGTCATGATGTACTTATATATTTATTTATTTTATACTCGTTATAATAACTAAGTAAGCTAGCTCTACAATATATGTATATTAAATAGAATAATTTACCTTAGTTGCTAGGTATTTATTATCTGGGGCCTCGTTCAAGAACTTTTCGACGTCGTTTGCTGTTAGGACTTTCGGCTTTTTAGGTCTAAAACCATAATTTTTCCTTTTAAGAAATGCGATTAAGTTTGTGTAATTTTGTATGTCAATGTCGTTTTTACATTTTATTGTAGTCCTCAGCATGGAATACAGCGACCATAATGTGCTTGGCTTATATTTCTTGGCTAATTCGTTAAAATAAGCCAGCAAGACGTTTTCAGAGAACGACCCGGCATTCTTGTTGTTTTTCCAATGCAAAAAGTCACTGAAGGTGTTTAAGTATTTTTCTTTTGACTTCGCTGGTAGAAGGCTCATGTTGGCTTGTTGCGCTTCATCTCTAACATTTTCGGGTGTTAACATTTCTTCACTCGAACTCGACATTTTTATAAATTTCTATTAAAACACAAACAAAACTGAATAGTGAATGACGAGTTGAAGACAAGTTTTCCAATGGCGGGCTTTTTTCTTCTTAAATACATGCGCGTTATAGATTTCTACTACTGCGCATGTGCGAAAAGCGGCCATGTCAGAATGCAATAGAGCACAAGCATTAGTTACATTCAGCCAAACTTGTTAAGTGATTATTTATTTTATAAAATCGTGTATTTATAAATATTATATTATTTATATTTATACGAAGAATAATATAATTAGTTTTAAATAGGTATTTATTTCTTATATAGTGAAAAAATCTGTAACTAACGTTTATTTTTAATTATTATCAGCACGTAGTAAATCTCTTTGTATAAGGCTGAGAGCGGAGCTAAAAATTAAAAAAAAATTGAAAACAAAAAGCACTAGTGCGGAAAATTACTACTTTCCGCATGATATGGCTCTGTAGGAAACGCACTTTTCGAGCACATGCATTGTAATATATATTTATTTAAATGCTTGTTTATATTAGATAACGTTCTTGCTATTTTAGTTATTAGTTCTGTGTTCTTTACATACCCTGCACCAATGATGCTTTTCTGTTTGGCCTAAAGGTTGACTGGTAAAGAATGTCTTACGGCATTAAGTCCGTCTTTTGTAACTGTATATTTTATACTGTGCAATAAAGTTTAAATAAATAAATGTCATTAGTTTAAGTTTCAAACTATTAACATTAATTACTTTATTGTTATACGTTTCATAAAGTTCAGCCTACCCCACAAAGTATATCGACCCATATTTTTTGTTTTAACGATTTGTTATAGACTAAACAAACTTAATCAACATTTCGAATGTCTACTCCGACCAAAGAGAACGTAAATCAGGGATGAACCATCGACGTATTTTATGGGCGACTCCTTTGATCAGGAATCTCATTCCAATCGCTTACTAAGCACGTACAAGTTGTAAGCTCGGACTAACCAGTATAGTTAAATGTTCTTCTTCTCACTTTTCGTATGAAAATTGGAAATTGAGAGTTTCCATTTCATTTCTAAGAGTTTATGAAATTTTGTAGAAATTTTCTAATAATTTCGAAAGTTTCCGTATCTTGCACATCTGTTAAGCTACAGTTCCTCTAAACATTTAAAAAACCAACCAAGTGCGTGTCGGACCACTCACACACACGGAATCGATTATTTCTGAAAATATTCACTTAATCACAATGTGTTATTTTTAAAGACCTATCGATTGATCCAGTTGATATTAGATGAAACTTTTTTTGAAATATTACATGTATGCCGCCCCGCAAAAAAATCTGCAATTTAACTACATAACTAAATAACAGCATGCAAAATACACCTATCACCAATCTTACCCATGGCCGCTGCGGGAAGTTATGCATAAGCCCTGATGGAATTCATGGAATACTCCAATGGCAATTCGAATATCCATAACTAACGGTAGTGAGGGCAGATTAATCTGGTTAGCCTAATAACTAATCTCATCAGCGCTGCCGCAATAGGAATAAACGATTTAGTTCTTTAGAACTTTGAGCAGGCGCAGGTGGCACGCAGGTCTAGCGGAACCAACGCTTTGAACTTTGTGATTTTAGCTGGCTTCACTCTTTATCGTCTAATATCAAGATTTAGCTGCGTATTTACTACAAGGAAGTCATCTTGCGATTAACACCAAATTACTAACTATTTATGTTAGAAAGTTATAGTGCGCCTAGGGTTTGAAACACCAGTGTGTCACAAGACTCAAAAACTCAAAACTCAAACATTTATTCAGTAAGTAGGCCACAAGGAAACAACAAACTACACCGGTTCTAATCCTACACCTCTGACCCGAGAAGAATTATGACGGCAAGAAACTCGGCGGGACTTTTTTTTCAAAACAATAGTACATAAAAACTTAAAAATACATATAAATGCGTTTTTCTATAAGAAAACATATCAAACCAAGGCGAGATTAACCAAATAGGTTACAGTTTATGAAAAATACCAAAGAAAAAAGACGATTATGACTCCAAATCTGACTATTTGAAAATAAATTTTACACTAGTTTGATATACTTTCTTACCTGAACTGTCTTCTACTTAAATTTCCAAATTATAATAATCCATCATCAACAGTAGTCACAAGTAGTCACAACACCATAGCACAAATAATTAAAGATTTATGTGATCGACACAGTGGGCAGTATAACGTATAACTCCTACCATTTATGTTAGTCTCCCCTTCAGTTGCATATTTGAGTATATCTAAGTCCACACTGTCCTTTTTTCGTTCAACAAATGCATGCGTCATAGCGCATTCAACAGTGCACGTGAGGCATGCCCGTAACGCATACCTTTTTTGAGTTGCAAGCATAGCGCATGCCCTGAGGCGCGCGTTCCCGCGCTCGTTTCGGTTGAACAAAGCTTTCAACATTTGAAAATGGTAGACGAAGATAAAGAAACTACTTTAAAGACTACAGAAGTTTTCCACAACTTTGGGATAAAATTATAAACTCTATACAAAGATAGACACAGGCGGCCAGGGGCTTGACCTAGGCGGCCAAAGGCCAGACCCAAGTGACCAAGGGGCCCTAGATCCAGGGAACCCGACCCACATGGCCAGCTGGCCTAGGACCCAGGAGGCTATAAACAGCGGGGCAGGGGCTGGATATAGATCCTGAGGCTGGGCTAGAGGCTTGGTCTAGACCCTGAGAGCCAGGATGCCCTAGACACGGGGGAATTTTTAACAACGCACATTTTACAAAAAAAATATTTTACGAAATATCAACATGTAGCGCATCAATCGATAGGTCTTTCAAAATAATATGGAGATTTCGTTAATAATTTTTTGATTAAGTGAATATTTTCAGAAATAATTGCTTCGAAAGTAAAAAAAGAAATTCCTCCCCCTCTAACTATTGAACCATAAGTAATAAAAATAAGAAAAAAAATTCAAGGAGATGCGCTTTAACACTTGCTTTCTACGAAAATGTATGTGAATAGCAAGCAAAGTTTCTTTGATGTACATATATATTTTGCTGCCAAAATTGCATATGCAGTCTTATTTTACCTGTATTATCAGGCGAAATAGTAAAATAATACGCGATCAAGTTTCGTTTAATAATGAGTGAAAATCATGCGAGCTTTTTTAATACGTACCTACAGTCACCGGCAATAGTAACTTCCTACACTAAGGCCGCAAAAATATGTGACACGCTCCTATGGCCCTACTACATTGTAGCAATGTTGTACCAATGTGAGACTAATGTGAGACCAATGTGATACCAATGTTGAATGAAAATCTGTTCGAATAGCAAATGTCAATGTCGTTATAGCGTTGAGTTGAGTTGGGTTGGAGCTGTGTCTGTCCAGTGTGTGTGTTTATTTTTCGAATGGCGGCCCTGCACATCGCTGCTGTTTGTTTCGGCTGTTTTGTAAGTATCTTTATCTACACTCACACTGTAAGTCCTCTAAAACGTGTTAAAAAACGGTAGGCAATGGCTAGCATTACCACAACCGATTTTACTATGATAAGCTTTTTATCTGTGGCAGTAACGTAATTTTAACTTTACATGCTCAAATATTGATGTGCTATGAGTTTTGATAACATAATGTAAATCCTGTGCTCCTTCCTGACCAACCGCACGCGCCCGCGCGGCCGCCGACACGCGCCTCCCCGACCGCCGGCACAATCGAGTTGGCCATGGCGGTGCAATGGCGGTCATTCTATGGTTTCCGAGCACTTAATTTAATATATATAATATGAGTGTAGATAAAGCAGTGTATGCAACTTTACGTAATTAGGCCTTAAAACACTCGTGTAATCTTATTATGAAACTCGCCTGCGGCTCGTTTCATAAAACCACACTCGTATTTTAAGGACCCTTATTACGTAACAGTTACATAAACTACTATTGTCTGTATAGCGAGTTTTCACTCAACGCCGCCATGACCGTGTTTGTTTGAGATTTTTATTTGAGTTCATTGATCTTTCCAGGTCAAGCCAGTTAAGAAAATGGTTTTCCTTTGCTTGAAGTCTTTGTAAAAGGAAGAATCGGTCCCCGAGCGGGGCAAGGTTTTTTTGGATTACTTCTCTAACGGAGATTCGAGGCCTGGAAGGTCTTCGCTACGAGTTCCAAATGCTTAGTGTATGTTGCTACTGATTTTCCCGTCATTCGCCTCAAAAGACTGGGGGAAATGCAGTTGAAATTTATGTTTTGTCTTCAGTGACAGGTACGTGTTGGCCCTTAAGTTTGCAGTAGTCTTGGACCTGTAGGTATCCTTTTAACGTTACCATTGCTTTTTAAAATGATTTGAATATCATAATAAAGGATGAGGTCTGATGGACAGTTTTGTTTGACATATTTAATGCACAGGTTCTAATACATATTATTTAATATCTTCAAATAAACTTAATTTAATTTAACAATGATGGTGGTTTATCCTATAATGTAAAACTAGACATTAACGAACCAATAGTTCTCCGGATAACAGCTGAGCTAGTTGTTAGTATATTTTAGGGTGTATTAGAAGAGAAGAATAATTAGTTATAACTGTAAGTCTCTTAAACGGAGTATTGATGGAGTGAGGTCGCTGTGTGGGAATGCAGACATCGTGGCCTTGCAGGAGACATGGCTCTTACCGTTTGACCTACCTTATCTAAGCACGGTTAGCAGCGAGTTTGGGTGGACGGGCAAATCAGCTGTCGATGTGTCAACAGAGCTTCTTAAGGGGAGGCCATATGGTGGTGTTAGTGTTTTATGGCGGAAAAGTGCCTTTGATAGTGTTTCGGTTATCGAGTGTAACAGTGATAGGATATCTGGAGTGAAACTTACATCGTGCGGCAAGCAGTTTTTAGTATTTTCCGTATATATGCCAACGGACTCTCGAGAAAATTTGACTATGTTTACTGACTGTCTAAGTGCGTTATCTGCGGTTATTTTAGAGAACAGTGATGTGCAAGCAGTTTACATGTTAGGCGATTTTAATGCGCATCCGGGTGAATATTTCTACCATGAACTGATTAATTTTTGTAAAGAACAATCTTGGAGTTGTGCCGATATTGAAAAATTAGGACTGAGCTCAGACGCATATACTTATATAAGTGATATACACGGGTGCAAAAGATGGTTGGACCATTGCGTTGTCACTAAGTGTGGCTGGGATACCATTTGTAGTATAAGTGTATTACATGATATATTTTGGTCGGATCATTTTCCGCTATGTATTATGTGTGATATTGAGCTATTAAAGCCAATGAATGTAACACCTTATGATAATGTAAATAAAAAAGTATTCTGGGGAGATCGCAATGTCAAACAGATTAATGAATATCGTAATTATTGTAATGAAGGGCTTAGAAAAATTGATTTTCCAAGCGTTATGAGAGATTGCTGTGACAAAACCTGCAATGATCTGAACCACTGCGCTATAATTGATAATATGTACTCTGATATTATTAGTACTTTGACTCACGCATCCTTGAAAACTCATAAAGTTAAAAATCGCCGGAAAGGAGGATATGTAGCGGGGTGGAACAGATATGTAGCAGGTGCACACAGGGAGGCTCGGCTTCATTTTCAGATGTGGGAACTTCTGAGAAGACCTTCGTGCGGCAAAACATTTGATCTTATGTCAAACAGCAAGAAGGTTTTTAAATCTAGACTCAAATGGTGTCAAAACAGACAAGAGCAGCTTAAAATGGATAGCTTAGCGTTGGCACATAATGACCTAAAATTCAAAGACTTCTGGAAGGGAACTAAAAGCCTGGACATGAGGCCGGGGCTGCCTGTGAGCGTTGAGGGTCAGGTTGAAAATGGTGAAATCGCAGAGTTATTCAGGCAGCACTTTACGGTCAAGCCGTTGCCTGTGTCTGAGGGTCATGCTGCTGGTGCTGGTGCCGTCGGGGCTGGGCGAACCGTCTATTTTACTGCAAAAGAAGTCAATATTATTATACAGAAAATGCAGAGAGGGAAATCGCCTGGTCACGACGGTCTCAGCATCGAGCACCTTAGGAATGCCGGTGTTCATCTGCCGAGGGTACTTGCGATGTTACTTAATTTGTGTCTCTGCCACTCGTACCTACCCGGAGCGATGATGAAGACAGTTGTCGTTCCGATAGTAAAAAATAAAACGGGAGACCTCTCTGACAAGAGTAATTATCGGCCCATCTCTCTCGCAACGACAGCTGCTAAAATACTTGACAGTATGTTGAATTCTCTTTTAGAAAAGCACTTGAACTTGCATGACGCTCAGTTTGGGTTTAGGGCGGGGCTGTCTACGGAGAGCGCCATACTCTGCCTAAAACATACTGTTGGGTATTACACTGCAAGGAGGACACCTGTGTATGCCTGTTTCCTCGACTTATCAAAGGCCTTTGATCGTGTCAATTATAATATACTATGGCGGAAGCTGAGTGAAGCGGGTATGCCAGGTGAATGTGTGAAAATCCTTGAGTACTGGTATTCAAACCAATCGAACCAGGTGAGGTGGGCAGATACTCTATCGTCTGAATATAAACTCGAGTGTGGTGTAAGACAGGGTGGTATTACGTCTCCCAGACTTTTTAACCTCTACGTGGATGAGTTGATTGCCAGGCTCAGCAGCACGCATGCTGGATGTTACATAGACGGTGTCAGTGTCAATAACATCAGCTATGCTGATGATATGGTGTTGCTGGCGCCGGCAGTCTGCGCTCTTACGCAACTGCTGGGCATCTGTGAGGCGTATGCTGACTCTCATGGCCTTGAGTATAATGTTAAAAAAAGTGAGGTGATGGTTTTTAAGGCGGGAAAAATTAAGCCCTACCACATACCCCCTATTATACTCAACGGCGCACCACTAAAAACGGTGAACTCTTTTAAATATCTTGGTCACATTATAACTGACGATCTCAATGATGACCGGGATATTGATAGAGAACGAAGGGCACTGGCCGTGCGTGGGAATATGCTGGCCCGCAGGTTTGCTCGATGCACAGTGGAGGTAAAAATAACCCTCTTTAAGGCGTACTGCCAGAGCTTTTACTCGAGCAGCTTGTGGGTCAGGTATACGAAGGGCGCCTATAATGCTATTAGGGTGCAATACAATAATATATTTAGAATTCTGTTGGGCCTGCCCAGTAGATGCAGTGCTTCAGGCATGTTCAGTGAAGCTCGTACTGACGGATTCCCAGCCCTTATGCGAAAGAAAATTGTATCTCTGCTTGGCCGACTCAGAAATAGCTCCAACGGAATTCTAAATACTATTAACGAAAAATATGACTGCCCAATATTTAAGTACTGGACAGGGCAGATCATAGGTGTTGCACGGTCAGTACACTGATAGGTGTCATCATACTGTATATTTATTTTCATTTTTATTTTGTAGTAATTAAGTATTAACATTAGTGTAAGGCTCTAACTAACAATTGTATGGAATGTAATTTTCTGAAATAAAGGATCTATTATTATTATTATTATTATTATTAGCAGACTGAAAGAAGTAATAAATAATTACCAAGTGGAGACTGTGTTTTCTTTCATTTATTTATACCCCTTAGTATTATGTAACCAGACGGGATAATTTATATAGGTTTTTTTTTTAAATATAGGTTACACCGTGTAGGAAGATACTATTGCCGGTGACTGTACAACAATATATCAATGTTAAAATATGCCAACGTATGTATGTAGGTACGAAAATACAACGTACTTAGGCCATTTCTATTTCCAAAGAGCGTCAATTTTAAATTATTCAGTACCTTTCATTAAAATACAAGTTAAATTCACTTTTAAATCAACCTACATTTAGTGACTAGCTTTGAATAGGGGAGCTGTCTCCCCTGTAATCATAGTCAAAACTTAAAACTTTAATTAAGGATTCTCCGTTCACGCCTTTCAAGCCATATCAAAGCATTTCTGAAGCTATTTTAATATCACATCACTTTTGTTCCCTTTGTTTTAAACTTGCACGAACTAATTAAAATAATATGGCTTTTTATGGTGGATTTTCTTCATGGTTTATGAGACATATTAAGACTGGAAAATAGTAGTTTATGTAACTGTTACGTAATAAGTGAGTTTCATAATAAGATCACACGAGTGTTTTAAGGCCTAATTACGTACAGTTGCAAAATGTATGTATGCATGTATAGTTAAAATTACGTTACTGCCACAGATAAAAAAAATATCATAGTAAAATCGTTTTTTTTTAATACCACGACGGTGGCAAACAAGCATACTGCTCGCCTGATGGTAAGCAGCTACCGTAACGTATAGACGCCTGCAACTCCAAAGGAGTCACATGCGCGTTGCCGACCCTTTACAAAAAGGAGGATTCACTGTGTTGACGACTAAAGGAACAAAAAGGTCCCTCATCGTCAACACACTGGCTCTTTGAGCTCTTTGGCAACCTTACTCACCAGCAGGAACACAACACTATGAGTCCCCACTCATACTCTCCTAGTGCTATCTGGCTGTGGTTTTCTGTAAGGTGGAGGTACTTCCCCAGTCGGGCTCTGCTCCAGATTTGAGCGATGACATTCGCTGAACGTGCCCTACCACACTTAACGAGATGCCATTCGCAGTGCCCATACCTCTCTTTTTGGCGTAGTTTAAGGACATACCCAGGTCCGGACGTAGTTTAAGGACATACCCAGGTCCGGACGTAGTTTAAGGACATACCCCGGGTCCGGTTGTCGTAATGCTAGCCATTGCATACCGTTTTTGAACACGTTTTAGAGGACTTACAATGTGAGTGTAGATAAAGGGATTTTAGTTTTAGGTTAGGTTGCCACACATGTCCTTATAACGATTTTATTTCTTTAATCATATGGCGATATAGTCAAATAGGCAATAAAATTAAAAACAGGATTTTATAAGGCAACATTCAATTTTTGCAACCATTGCACAGCGTCGGGCGTCATCTCCATCAGGTCTTCTGGGCTTTCTGGGTATGATATTAATGATATACCTACCCATCACGACAATTTAGCAAAAGTAGCGTAGTTCCATATGTACGAGTATATATGTATTTAATTATGCAATTTGGTTCACTAACCTTTAATACCTACACTGCTATAATATGTAGTCAACAGTATGCATTGTTGACAAAAATCGGCCAAGTGCGTGTTGGACCACGCATAATGGAGGGTTCCGTACTTTCAATGGAAATAAGAACCTATTACCAAAAGCTCGTAACTGATGCCTGTGGAAGGAGTTTGTTGGAGATAACTCAAAAATGGTTGAACCGATAACGTTCAAACTAATTTTCGTAGAAAGTATGTCAATAGGTGTAACTTATCAAAAAAAAAATTTTGGACTTACGGTTCAAATATTACAGGGGAGGGGGGTAGTGTCCCCCCCTTTTTCTGACTTTCGAAGCGATTATCTTAGAAAATATTCGTTTCGACACAAAATGTTAAAACAAAACTCGATGTTATTTTTAAAGACCTATCGTTTAAAGTGCAATATGTTGATATTAGAAAAAAAAATCTTTTTTAAATATTTAGTTACATGTATGCAGGCGCCCCCTGAAAATATTTTTTTCTGCAATTTAACTGCAAAACTAAATAGCGGCATACAAAATACACCTTACATCTAAATTTTATTAAGATCCGTTTTATAGTTACCGAGTAAAATAGCTGTGACATACGGACGGACGGACGGACAGACGGACATGACATGACTAAACTATCCGTTTCGTTCCGTTTTAGCGATTTTCGCTACGGCTAAACATTGCTATCGGATTACACAACAAGGTTGATATGTTATCAAAACAACATAGTCGGTAGAGGTAGAGGTAGAGGGCTACTGGAAACATCATACCTACAGTGAATAAAAATTGTCCAGCATCTTAGCTAGTGCTAATACATAATAGTTACTCTACCACAGATCTAGCAACAGTCACCTTAGCAGATAATTATCTATGGCTTTCATACAAAAAACCCGAATATTGTATATGGTTGGCTGAATTCCGCTAAGATATGGGCTGAACTATTCTAGCTGTGTAGCGCCTAAGTTCTGTAAAGTACAGCGACAGACTAGACTAAATGTTCCGTCATCATTGTGGTCTTTCTAAGGCATAAATCTATCGCATTTGTGCGGTAATTTCCGCCTTAGAGCGTTCGAAGGAAGTGCCTCTATGGCGTTCCGTGCCCATTCAAGCAACGAGTGAATGTGTTCCCAATGCTATGGCGGGGTAGTGTATCTAACTTGTATTATACGTTGTATACAATGAAACCATTTTCAGAATCAGACTGAATTTAGGTTGACTGGAAGATCTCCCTTAAGGGATATGTCCGCCTTTGTACATATATTGTGTATTCTTTCCTGTTGTATTTTTTTTTGTACAATAAAATATTATACTACTTCTACTAAAATAATATATGTTTAAAATTAGAAGATTTTTTGCAGGAAAGGATTTAGCTTCCTCCGTCCCGTAATTTGACAGTTTCCATTGTTCGTTGAGGCATAGTTCAAAAAATATATTATACAAAAAATTTTATGTAAAAAAAAAACTGCTGATCCGTTTAAAAACATAGTTGTATGTCGTATTACGACTAAGAAAACGTAGGAGAAAAAATATTTGGATTTATTTTTGTACGAGTTACGTCGTTCCAGCCGGCCAAACCGATACAAAAACAAAATATTTTTTGCGTCAAATTTTTTTTTCTTAGTTTTTCGTAAATACAATAATATACCAATTATGCGCTTAAACGGATCACTAGCATTTTTGTTTCACCCTGTATTAGATACCTATACTGCCCTGCTAAGCCGAAAGGCGCTATCACTGAAATACGCCCTTTTAGTTTTTTTGACACCATTCAATAGCTATAACAATTTCGCATCTAATATAGTCTAAGCCAAATAGCGATATCTAACTTCCAACATATAAAACCTATAATTACTAAGAAAATTGGCGGCATGTTAAGCCAAAAAGCCGGTTATGGACATAGCCTAGAAACGCTTAGACACAGTCGAGTACGTGAGTCAAGTCACGGGTACTATAATAGTACCCGTGACTTCGTCTATGAAGAAGTAATTGAAACTAGCCGAAATGTATGGAACAGCCAATTAGATTTTTGCAATCAGTCCTGTTGTTTATAGTGTAACTCACATTTTTACTTTCCCTATACACCATGAATTTATAATTTGATCTTATATTTAAAGTATTTAAATTTTTATTGTCTAAAGGTAATTAACATTCTGCATTAATTGAATTCATTAGACATTATTTTAAAATAATTAACTACTCGTAGATTAGATTTGTGTAATTTTATAATGCTGGAACCACACTTCGCCTATTCGGCCGAATATTCGTGTTGCGTCTCTCTCTTATTCTATAAAAGAAGTGTGGTGCTAGCACCACTAAATCGCATGTTACAAGTTATGTTTTTGTAGGGAATAAATGGCTTAATAATTAATAATACACAATCGAATGCAAACCTTAACACATAACTAAGGCTTACTCCAAGCCTCATAGATACCGGGTAGATTAGTAGATTTCGGTACAAGTTGTCTTGGAACCGTTCCAACTCCGCCCGATTGTCGATTCCAAATAAATAGAAGCATGTTAGCGCGGAATGGTTCAAATCCATTTTAAAAAGATTGAGCATATATGCTTGTTCATGGAGGTTATGACTTTATACTGTCAAAGCAAAATTTTCAGTGCAAATGAACATTTTAGAGGAAGTTTTTAGAGGACTTACGCGTTGGGTTTGGCTTTGATAATGACTGTTCGAAAGCAGTTGGTAATTTTTTTTGTAAGATTTAGCATAAATTAGTTGTCACTAAGTGTGTGGGGCTTTACTTTAGTTTTTTAACTACAATTTAAAGAAATTCAGTAAAGTAAAGTAATTTCTTTAAAAAAAGAGTTCGGCATAGTCTCCAAAATTCCGAAATTAGAAATCTCGTGTTGATAAGATTCTGGTGCAAAAGTCCACAAAAGTAAATGCAATAAGTTTAAAAATGAACAGATTAATTAGTTCCAAATGTTGGATGATACATAAATCTACAGATTTATTTTTCTATTGTCTCTGGATTTGACGTATGTTAAGAAGTCCCCCGGGTATGTCCTTAAACTACGTCCAAAAGAGAGGTATGGGTACTGCGAATGTCGTCTCGCGATGTGTGGTAGGGCACAGCACAGCATATGTCATCTCCCTCAAATCTGGAGCAGAGCCCGCCCGGGGAAGTACCTCCACCTTACAGAAAACCACTGCCAAATAGCACTAGAGTACTCATAGTGTTCTGTTCCTGCTGGTGAGTAAGGTTGCCAAAGAGCTCAAAGAGGATTCAATGTGTTGACGATGAGGGACCCTCTTGTTCCTTTAGCCGTCAACATAGTGAATCCTCCTTTTTGTACAGGGTCGGCAACGGCCATAACATAACATAAACATAAATACTCTTTATTGCACACCTCAGAATAAAGAAACACATAAAATACAAGTTACAAAAAGAATAATCAGAGGTATAACAATGCACCATGCGCATGTGAAACCTCTGGAGTTGCAGGCGCCCATAGACTACGGTAGCTGCTTACCAGCAGGCTTGTTTGCCACCGTCGTAGTATAAAAAAAATATGGTTTGAACGATTGCAGCGTGATCTGCGCGTCGCTCATTCATTTAAAATTCAATGGTTTAAAATACGTAATTTGAATTCACTTATACTGACCTACAGGCCCAAAAATACATTTATCGAACAAAACAACGATTTCCTGTTCAGCATTTACATCCATTTCACAGTAAATCAGGCACGCTGTCTTTTTGCTAAGCAACTATAAACGCGATCATTATCTCATTGTTTTGCCAACCTCATTTTAGCCAAAAAAGAAAAAAATCACGATCTGATCGCGGCTGTTAAAAAGTGTCTGTTCCGAATGCCGGCGTAACAAGCGAGTCGAGCGGTGAATCAGAGAATATAGTATTTTAACTAGGTATCTTCTACCTAAAAAACCAAATAGCCTTAATTCTACCATAATTGACAGTACTTAATAATTCATTTGCAATTTTATCCTAAATATAATTATAATTAACTGGTTCCATATTCATTCAATTTGAAATGAGATCTCAGTATACATCAAAATTATAAACAAGTATTATTGAACACATTTAATTAAACTTAACATTTCATTAATCATTTCCAATTACACTATCCTAATCTGTTTAATAATAATCTAGGAACCATTTTATTTAAGTATAAATACAATAAAAACATTTCACGTAGTATTTATGCTAGGAATCAGAATTTCAGATCGAGTAAGAAACGATTCTTTTAGGAAAAATACCTAACCGACATCATAAAAAGAATACGAAGTTCCAAATGGAAATGGGCTGTACATACTAGTAGAATTAAAAATAATAAATGGACGAGGAAAGTCATCGATTATTCACCTCGAATAGAAAAAGGAGGCAAAGGAGCACAAAATCAAGGTACGAGTAGCCAAAGGACGCAGTGGGGTAAAAGGAACAAGAAAACAAGGTCACCAAAAGACACGATGGGCAGACATATTTAAAAAACGATGTGGAGCAATATGGGTCAGACTAGCTCGAGCCAGACACATTTGGCAATCATTGGGGCAGGCCTACGCAAAAGAGACGACTTCCATAATTAAAGATGATTACATAGATTAAATAATAAGAATCTTCTATCTATATAATACCTATCATGTTATATGCCCTGCGTCGTCGGATACAACGTATACAGGATGTCTCATTCAAATCGGTCAGTATGGGAAAGTCTGAAACTATAAGACATACGAAGATCTGTTCTGAGGAACCATGTCATCGATTTTAATAACAAGAAAAACTGCATTCAGACATTTTAAAAAACATCTGTACTCCGTTCGGGAATCGAACCCGGTTGTTTTGAAAAAAAAAAAACCTACACTGTTTCTATTTAGATATCGATTGTGTAGGTCTTAAGCAGTAAATGTCTGTACGAAACATGATGTCTAAAATGAATAAAATGCATTGTTTCCACATAATTTAATTTTTTTTTCTTGTTGAATATTGTATTGAAAAAGGCGGTGGTCACTTCGAGCATCTACTAAAATAAATTAAAGTATGTGGAAACAATGCATTTTATTCATTTAAGACATCATGTTTCATACAGACATTTACTGCTTAAGACCTACACAATTGATATCTAAATAGAAACAGTGTAGGTTTTTTTTTTCAAAACAACCGGGTTCGATTCCCGAACGGAGTACAATGTTTTTTTAAAATGTATGAATGCAGTTTTTCTTGTTATTAAAATCGATGACATGGTTCCTCAGAACAGATCTTCGTATGTCTTATAGTTTCAGACTTTCCCATACTGACCGATTTGAATGAGACACCCAGTATATGACAAAGCATAATACCTTGTTGTAGGTATTTATGATTAAGTGCTTTGATATCCATTGAGAACTTTTGACACTTTGAACTTAACTGGAAAAGCGATTATGACGGACGGATATCTAATCCCATGACCAAACAAACTTGTGTTTGTGAAGCAGACGCAGTTGTCCCATGTTCAATACGTCAAATGACTTAAATATTTTTTAGGTCTTTAAAATTTTTAGCGCTACCTTTTTACATCGGTTTGTCTGAGCATTCGAATCGCATGCACTTGTTTTACTACGCGAATAGTTTGCGAGATGATTGCATTGTTTGTAAATGAGATCGTCCCGAAAAAAAAACACAAATCGACTGCATATTTAAACATTTTCTCCGTCATTCCAATTTTGAACTTTACACGAAAATGTTGAGGTTGATTCTTAGTTGAAAAGTTTAGAGAGATACGAGGTTTGGGTAGTGATTGGTGGATTTGATACGGCCCTCTTGGGTCGATTGTGTAGCAGATTAAATCGAGCATACGCACAGCGCGGCTATAAATTAACGAAGAGGATCAATTAAAAGGGTTGGTATGTTATTTGATCAATTTTTTATGCAAATTGTTTAAATGCTATTGTCAATTGTTTAAATGCTATTGTCAATTGTTTACTCGGCTATTGTCAACTGCTACTGTTACTGTTTCGCAGAACGTTAGTAAGACCGATTTTTTTACCATCAAAAATACCGACAGTTTTAACTTTTGAAACAACATATTAATACATACAGATGAATTTATTATCGCATTTTTTAAATGAAACTAGTAGCAAATGAGATGACGAGCCGCCTGATGGGAAATGGGAAGCGGTCAACGTCGCCCATGAACATAAGCAACATCAAGGGAGCCGCCTATGCGTTGCCAACCTTTGAGAGCCCCTGTACGCCCGCTTCTTGAAGAACCCCATGTCAAAGCGCAATGGAAAGGAAACACCTCGGGAGACAGTTCATTCCACATTCCGCACGTTCTAGGGAAAAACGAGCGAGATGCCCATTTATTTTTGGTATACCATGTGTCTAGGAAGTGCGGATGACCTTTGTTCCTTTGGCGAGAGGTGCGATGGTAGAAACGTACGATGGCACCAGTTCAAAAAGTTATTTAGAACATTGCCCGTTGTACAGACGGTAGAACACACATAGAGAGCCAAGATCACTCCGGAGATTAGTCTCTAGTCTAAGGGGATCTAAGCCGTCAGTAAAATCGGGATCGTCAACAATACGAACTGCCCGACGTTGGATGGAGTCAAGTGGGAGAAGCTGGTATTGCGGAGCGCACGACCAGAGATGAGAACAGTACCTACTCCATGTGAGGTCGAACCTGATGCGCTTTATATAACAAAAGCCGGTGATCCGGCGTGAAGTACTGTTTTGCTCTACTGAGCACCCCGAGCTTCTTGGAGGCCAGTTTGGCTTTGTTCTCCAAATGACCCCGAAACTGGACTTCGTTCATAATGTCCAGATACTCTTGGGTATAATGAGGGGGATGTTCTGAAATTTATGATGTTTTTATTTCTTCGTTATGGGTAAACTAAGTATTGTTCTAACGGCTTCAAACCCATAGTTTCTAACCCTTGTTATTTATAAATAAATAAATATATTATAGGACAATCTTACTCAATCAACCTAGTCCCACGGTAAGCTCAATAAGGCTTGTGTTGTGGGTACTAGATATAGATAAATACTTAAATACATAGAAGACATCCATAACTCAGGAACAAATATCCGTGATAAACACAAATAAATGTTCTGACCAGGATTCGAACCCGGAACCTCCTGATTCATAGGCAGGGTCAATACCGACTAAGCTAGGAGGCCATGAAATGGCCGTTTATAGGTGCCTACATTTAAATATCATCGAGCATGTAGAAAAAAAAATGGTTCTAATTGAAATGTTGACGGCGAGCGAACCCAGGTATGCAGCTAAATGTTTTGTAGGAGTAGTTATTTAAACTTACAATTTTTAGTGTTTCGTACCAATACTTGGTTTACGAAACACTTATTTTGTATATAATAGACATTGTTTTGAAAATGTTTCGCTCGTGTCATGACTTACAAATGCCATAATTTGCAATAAAAAATAAATAAACCACCAAGCACGTTATTGTAAGTACAGTCAGCAGCAGAAGTAGCTAAGCGGGTGAGGTGTTCAGAATGACCTGCACACACTCTAATACTTCAGTAAATTGAAACGCTTGTGAACTCTTTTACTCTTTAGCTATAATACAGTGGAGAAAAGAGACCATGTTATAGTTTTACAGTTCAATAAATGTACTGCAGGACAGTATTCACAAAGAGTATTGGATTCTTTGCTAAAGAAGCACCAGTAGATGTAAGGTATTTACTTCCAAGTATACAGTGTTCCTTATACTAGGGGTCAAAATATACATGACGTATATTAAATACATGAATATAAAACAGTTTTTGAATGGATAGACTGCTTGACCTGGTGTTTATTGGTTTTGTTAAACTTTATAGCACTATCAGGGGATTTACCTACAAAAGCAAATAGGCGGCATTATTATTGAACGAGTAGTTGATGCATGAGAATTATATTGAAAAAAGAATTGGTGATGTGCACTTATCAAGTTTTGCGAATACTCTATAGCCTCGATGGTCATTGTCCAAGCTGAAACGCTGGTAAAATATTTCCCTCTTAACATGTTGAATATTATTAACCTGCATTTTAAAAACTATGGGTTAATCTGGTACCCATACTTTTTAATATTTACGATTGATTACTTAATTTACTTTTACAAAAAATAAATGTCTGTCACTCAATTTGAAGGCATAGTCTCAGTTGAGTACATAATGATCCACTTTTACTGCTAAACTCATAATGCATAGGTATCATTATTACATAAATACCAAGCTACGTTAAACGATTACTTCCATACTGCGTTACTAACACGGCACGAGCCTCAGGCAACATTATCCACTACTTGAAACACCACAACAAAAACAACACGTGGCCAGAGATTACTAGGAATATGCACCCATATTCAGTATATTCACATCACATGCATTGGAATGATAATCTCATGCTCGCTGGAATAGGAACGGTACACAGATTCTGTACAGCAAATTACGTACAAACAAGCGTTTACTTGTATAATTTGTCCAGCGGCTTATGAATAAATGCGCCATACCTTAAGTATGGAACATATGTCTGATAAACTATATAAAGTAGTTCTCTATTGTTTTGCTGAATTAGTTTGTAGAATAGAGACTTTTTCCTCAGAAGCTGGTCATCAAAGTCGAAGGTGAACAGACTAAGATACCGCAGCCCTAATACGCTGGTCTGACCAAATTCAATCAGCTCTCAACACTATGGTCCACGATGCTCTTTACTCGGTGACATATAGAGGAAGTGTCAGACCATTACAGGTAATTTTTTTTCGCTTTAACCCTATTGTGTGGGGTATCGTTGGATAGGTCTTTCAAAAACAATAGGGCTTTTTTAAAACAATTTTTGGATATATCTAATAATTTCGTGAATAATAGCTCGAATAGGTAGGTAGTTTTTATTAGGAATTGAAGTGTACGTGTTTTTTTATTTTCAATGGATACTAAACGGAATTAATACCGAATAGGTAACAATACCATTTTCATAGATCTACCTACTGGGATTTACTCGTACTCATGTACTGTGGCCCGCGTAAGGCGGGGCAAGGAAGCATATATCATTACCACCTACACATTATGCAAAGCGAATCGGACGCATCTTTGTTTGTTTGTTCGTAAATCTGTGGGAACTGGGCATTAGCACGGCTACAGGTGTCGGCTCCCGTTTAAAAAATAATTAACGCCGATTATGGGGTATAAATTACTCGGCTTTTGAAAGTTTGTTATACTTAGGTATGGTATTTTTTTAAGTTGTCGGAATTTTTATAAAGTTCTACCTACAATCCTTTAAAAAAATAATAAAAATAATAATAAATTCCTAAGTATTAAGATTAATTTCGTTTGCAAAAGGCCTGGCGATATCCTTATTAGTGTCTAACATACTGCGGCCACCTGATACTGATTAAGTTAAAGTTACATTTGACGAAAAAAATGTTTTGAAAACTCTAACGTAACGTATGATACTCGTATTGCTGTAATAGTTTTTGACGTGATAACGTCTTATAAATCGACTAGCTGTGCCCGCGGCTCCGCCCGTGTGGAATTCGGTCTGTGTCAGTAAGCGGCTAATTCACCCCTAATTTCTCTCCCGCTACCCTGGAGGCGGAACTTGAAGTAAAGTAGACAGAATACGCTAGAGGACAGTAGTCTTAATAAAATATTTTTCAATTACCACTAAATGAAACCACACTCAAGAATGAATACTTTTTTTATTATATAATATTATTTTGGCATGATTTAAACGACATAGAGTATTAGGTGTATATCGGACGATACATGACCACTTTTGTATTTATACGTTCCTGTCCACGGCACATATCATCCAAATCGATCCTCCCGTCAAATCAGTCTAAGCATGAAGGTAAGAACAGGCGCGGTTGAAATTGGGGTAAGGGGGGTCACAAATGCAAAAATGTTTTTTATCTATTTGAGGTGCACTTGGAGGTCTTGGGGGGGGGGGTCCATGACCCATGCAAATTTAAGTGTAGTGGCTACCCCCCCCCTTTTAGACGTTGAATTTTTATAGGCTACGTATAACCTGGCTGGGGATTTTCTTGAATCGGAATTAATAAATGGGTGATTTCCGGGATAACAATGGAAAAAAAACCGGCCAAGAGCATGTCGGGCGATGCTCAGTGTAGAATTTCGTAGATGCCGCCCTGTTACAAAACATCCGTTCAAAAGGTCGTTTATTAAGGGTTATTTGGCGGCGCTTACGTCATTTTACTATTCGGCACTTCCTTTCACTATGCGTTTTTGACTGATAATTCAAAAACGGCTGAACCGATTTTATTCAATATAGTTTTTATAGAAAGTTCTTATCAGGCCTCACCAAATTTCAGCTTTCTAATGCGAACGGTAACTGAGCTAGACCGCGGACAGACGGACGGACATGGCGAAACTATAAGGGTTCCTAGTTGACTACGGAACCCTAAAAAGAGATAAATAGTAGTTTATGTAACTGTAACCATTAGAATGACCGCCATGACCAACCTTATTGCGCCGGCGGTCAGGGGGGGGCGGATTTTGATTACGCTACCGTAGGTAATGAATTTACGTTTTTACCACACTGTCACAGATAATACACTGATGTTATGTTACTGGTTGCAATAATGGTTTTCACTTTTATTACTTTGTCACTTCTCACTTTCACTTTTCACTACACTTCACTTCACTTCACTTTATTCTATTTTCCAGCCAACTTTTTTTCGAATATATTCCATGAACAGACTTTCGGCCCTCTTCAGCTTTATCATATGTATAGATAGTTTTTATTGAAAGTACCTTTCAGGCTTCACTTCCATTATTTTTTTCAGTTTTTTTGGACCTACGGTTCTAAAGTAAGATGGGGGGGGGGGGGGGGGGAGGGCTTTTTTGAAGATTAAACTATCCTTTGTCCTTTCTTGAGACCCATACTATCTCTATACAAATTTTCATCTAAATCAGTTCAGCGGTAAAAAATTCCTCATACCAACTTCCAACCCCCTTTTCACCCCCACAAGAGTTTGAAAACTATCCTATGACGTTTCTCGAGACTCAAATTATCTCCATACTCATTTCTATCTAAATCGTTTCAACGGTTAAAAATTCCCCATACAAACTTTCAACCTCATTTTCACCCCTACCAGGGTTGATTTTTGGGATTAAAACTATACATTATCCTTTCCCGGGACTCAAACTATCTCTATACAAAATTTAATCAAAATCCGTTCAGCCATTTTCACGTGATGCGCGGTCAAATAAACAGATAAACAGATAAACAGACAAACAGACAAAATTCTAAAAATTGTTGGAACGTGTTCTGTTATCGATTCTAAGTATCCCCAGCCAACTTTTTTTCGATTATCTTCCATGTACAGACTTTCGACCCTCTTCAGCTTTATTATATGTATAGATAGATGAACACTGGTAGCAGGCACGAAAAAGTGTCACGTTGTGGACAGATCTCCATGGCAACGTTACGGCCACGTGGCCCACGTGTCAATTCAATTCATAAATAAAAGTATGCAATTTTTCATCAATGTTGTCTTAAGACGTTGTCACGCAAAATTATCGTCTGTAAACCGACTTTACAGACAACCATTTTAAAATTACTTATTCAAGATAAAT
This sequence comes from Pammene aurita, assembly GCA_947086415.1. Classification (NCBI taxonomy): domain Eukaryota; kingdom Metazoa; phylum Arthropoda; class Insecta; order Lepidoptera; family Tortricidae; genus Pammene; species Pammene aurita. The sequence continues at coordinate 6,103,297 of OX352301.1, forward strand.
GGCGAAAATTGACCGGTCTCCCTCCCCTTATCTCGGAATGGGCTGAGTCAAAAATTTAGAAAAAAATACAGAAAATAGTTCCTATAACAGGAAAAATAATAATTAGTCTAGGGTTAAGCGTGAGTCGGACTTAATTTTTCTTTTTAATTGTGTGATGTACAGAGATGTGACTTATTTGAAATACTTGTATTTAAAATGCAAATACAAAATGCAAAATACCTATTTCCTATTTTGTATTTAAATACCTTTTTAACCAAAGCATTTTGTATTTTATTTGAAATACTTTTTGGGACCCATTTTCTGTTTTGAAAAAACAAAATACTTTTTTTGTAATTTAATATATTGTTGGTAGAAAGGGTAGGTTTAAGAGGTTATAGTTATATTGCTCCTACGTGGGTAATTGGTAGGACAGGACACCACGTAACCAAGGGGAAAAAGGCACTCATTCCTGACGATCTCGTCATTTTGTAACTAGTCGTCGTCTGTTTTGAAATGGAGAGTTAAGATAAGTATGGAAATCATCATTCTCTTAGCGTTTGTCCTGGCTTGGCGAACTAATCATAATCACATGAATGGGCATAGACACTAGTTTTTACAAAAGTGACTGCCATCTGACCTTCCAACCCAGAGGAGAAACTACGCCTTATTGGGATTAGGTCCGGTTTCCGCGGGATGTTTTCCTTCACCGGAAAGCGACTGATAAATATCAATCGATAATTCGTACATAAGTTCCGAAAATCTCACGCCTTATCGCCAGGATACCAGCGCTTATAAGAATGGAAATCGTATTAAATAGAAATCCATTTGTGTACCGAATTTACATTGCATTGAAACTAAAAAAAATATACACACTTGGAAAGTAAATTCCCTGGAACGGAAATGACATTTGGATCCATATAGATAAATATAACTCACTATCAGAGCATGAAAAAAAAAATATTATTTACATGCATCGAGTGCCGACCCTAAAAAATATTTCAACCATTTACCTACAAAACAAATTAGTGGCACACAAAACTCACCTCTAGTTAAAATTTTATTAACATTTGCTTTATATTTATTGATTAAAATGGCTATGCTATGACTATGACATACTTTGATAATTAAACCAACCGGATGCGAGACGCGCACTAATTTCTATCAGAAAAAGTCTGCCAATTTCGGCGCGGGGGATGAGGAAACGCACACAAATACTGTTAACACTAATGCATTTTCCATTGACGTCGCTACACACGCACACGATAAAATTATCAAACACTAGCATAAAATATACTCACACAAGTATAAACACAGACACAGACAACCTGTCCGTGAACGAGATAATGTCATCTTTAAGTAAACGTACACAGTGCGAGGAACGCATCGATAATAATATACTTAACTATCGATATTTGTGACGTTTTCAAGTCAAAGGTACATCATTGTCGGTTGTTAATAGAGTTAATTTCTAAATGATTTTTTTATGGTAACGCCTCATTGACAACCGATAATGATGTACCTTTGACTTGAAAATGTCACATTTTATCGTAGATTTATTTATCGTATGCCTACATGTCACTGGATATAGATAGGCATTTCTTCCCTAGGGTAGTGGGAATGCAGATGATGAAGAAAATCCAGTGAGTGCTGCGAGGTCCAGGTAGGACAGTAGAGCTGCCAAGTTTGTAACTCTTTTAGCACCACCCAGGGATTACGTGTAGGGTTGTCTAAGGTGTTTCCTACGGACGCAGAGAAACATTGATCGTAGGTTAGTTATATATTTTTGTTTCTTTACCAAGTATAAGGTTTAGCTATTGATAAAATTATAATGTTAAGTTGTGATTAAATATCAGGTTTTTCTACCAGCATATTACTTACAATGTTAGTATTCTACGTAAGTTAGTTTGTCTATTTGTTCAGGACAAATCTTGCAAGCTGATTTAGAATAACTTTTATATTATCAATTTAATATTTTGATGAGTATTTGCTTTTAAATTTAGTGGAAAATACTACAAATTTTCCAAACAAATAACTATTACAATGAAACACTGAACTGCAAAGAACTCTGGAACATCACGGGATTTGAACCCACGTGTTTAGATTACCGTTCCAATGTGCTTCCAATTACACTAGACGTTCCTCTATCCACTTCAGTGAATTTTTGCCTGTTTTTTTTTAATACCATGACGGTGGCAAACAAGCATACGGCCCGCCTGATGGTAAGCAGTTACCGTAGCCTATGGACGCCTGCAATGCCAGAGGATTTACATGCGCGTTGCCTACCCTTTAGGAACCTATACACTCCTTTTTTGAAGAACCTCATACTGTAGCTCACTGGGAAAACCTCGGCAGGGAGTTCATTCCACAGCCGCAGCGTTCGTGGGAGGAAATTCCTCTTAAACCGTACTGCGCGCGACCCATTGGGCTCCAGGGTGTGGGGATGAACACCCTGCCGGCGGCGAGCGGTGCGGTGATAAAAAGCTGCCGTGGGCATCATATCAAACAGTTCTTCAGAGCACAACCCATTGTACACGCATAAGGAGGCAAAGTCCCTCCTAAGACTCAAAGGTTCAATATCGCTCGTGAGTTTGGGATCGTCGACGATCCGCACAGCGCGCCTTTGCACCGAGTCAAAGGGCCCAAGCTGGTATCCAGGTGCTCCCGCCCAAAGGTGACAACAGTACTCCATGTGGGGTCTGACTTGCGACTTGTATAGGAGCAGTCTCTGCCCCGGAGTGAAGTATCGCCTTGCTCTATTGAGCACACCGAGCTTTTTGGATGCCAGCTTGGCCTTCGCTTCAAGGTGACTACGGAATTGGACGTCACTGGAAATGTCGACACCGAGGATCCCAATACTCCCTGACATTGTAAGGGTTGTGCCTTGGAACTGAGGGGCCACAGTAAAAGGGGTTTTCTTAGCGGTGAACGCGCAAACTTGTGTCTTTGTGGGGTTGAATCGAACTAAGTTGTCCTGACCCCACACCGAGACTCCAGAAAGAGTATTCTCGATATCGGACACAAGTTTTTCACGATTCTCTACCACAACGGATCGACTGTAATGAACAATGATGAATCAGTCACTAGCGACATCGTGATGTTCCAGAGTCCTTCGCAGTTGATATTTTGATTGTAATGGGCATCTGTTTCCAATTTGTGTTTCTATTTCTATTATCTCTTCTTTATTTTCTATTATAAGTAAAAAGTATAACATACTGCTAATGTTAATATCGACATTTATTTTTGTGCTGTCCCATCACTAAAACTTACCTGTTAAGTACAGTGATACCAGAGTCAGAAATTAAAAGTGCCTATTTAAGGGGATAAGTGTGTATACCGTACCTTATAATAAATAGAGTATAATCCATACAAAATTTAAATGCTACATAAAATGTATGGTGAAAATAAAGGAACGAATTAATTTCTAAACAGGAATATCGGTATTTCAAGCATCTACAAGTATATTTCACTTAAGGGGCGGCACAGAGGGGCCACACATTAGAGCGGAATTCAGTGCGGAATTCAGCACACTAGCTCAAATTTGTCTATTAAAACGGAAATTTGTTTATGGTAGCTGTATTTTTGAGACCATAGACAAATTTCAGCTATTGTGCCGTACTACAAGCACACATACGCTGAGTTTCTTACGCTGGTTCTTCTCAGTTAGGGCTCCTTTCCGAACCAGTAGTAGTTTATTGCCCTTCGCATAATACGGTTTTAAAAAGATTTGATTTCAATACAGTTGTTAAACCAGTGTTTATGTTTTATTTCATTACCGTGCGTCCGTGCGTAATGTGCTATAGGCTAGTTTATCCTGATAGTGTCAGTCTTTTGAGTTCCAAACCACCTTAGAGCCCTGCCCTCGGCGGTCCTCGACGACATATATAATTTAAAAAGCTATGCGTGTGAATGAGTTTTACCTTTGAAGTACTGACGTTAATCTTTTCATTTTTGTTTATGATTAAAAATAATATGTAATTTGGATAATTTAAAAGTCGATTAAATTTATGTTACGCCATTATGTCATTCATTGACAATGAATGACATAATGGCGGACGTAATTCTGCCGCACTGGAGTCGATTACTCTTGTTTGCAATATTTCACTTACCTCCCTCGATGTAATCGTGTTCATAATTGCATACCCAATTTATGAATGAATTAATTGATAAATTGGGTATGCAATTATGAACCCGATGGTACAATGTACTATGAAGAGTCAAGTTTAAAAATTACCCTAAAGCAGATGTAGTACCATTAAGTGGCAACACTTTTTGATTGACAATATTTTTTAGTTTTTTGCTAATTTCGTGCACTATTTGATGATATTTAGACTTAATTATACTTACAGATGAAAAGAAACGTTATCCTTATGTAAACTAGAGAATTCAGATCTTTTCTTACGTGAAAACACGCAGCAATTCGGCATTTTTACCTCAGATCGTTCCGCGCTGACTGACATTCATTGAATGGCGTTTGACGCGCGACAACTAGTTTTATATAACCGCTAAGACCAGTGGTCTTGTACTTTTGGCAGAGGGGGACGCCTGACAATTACCACTCCATTGGTTTATTTCTCTGAGATGACATATGATCACGGCCAGACGGACATGACGAGATAAGGATTCCGTTTTTTCCATCTTGGCGACGGAATTCCAAAAAGCATTTGTATTTTAAAAAAGTATTTTGAAAATACCTATTTTGTATTTGAAATACAATTTTGCTAAATATTTTGTATTTTGCATTTGAGATAGTATAGTAGTTTATGTAACTGTTACGTAATAAGGGTCCTTAAACATGAGTGTGGTTTTATGAAATGAGCCGCAGGCGAATGTTTTAAGGCCTAATTACGTACAGTTGCATACACTGCTTTATCTACACTCATATTATTTATTCTAAATGCCTTATTTGGAAACCATAGAATGGCCGCCATTGCACCGCAACCATGGCCAACTCTCGTGTGCCGGCGGTCGCGCGGGCGCGTGTCGGGCTGTCGGCGGATCCCCGGGAGGGTGCAGGTGTACATTATGTTATCAAAACTCATAGCACATCAATAATTGAGCATGAAAAGTTAAAATTACGTTACTGCTACGGATAAAAAGCTTATCATAGTAAAGTCGGTCGTGGTAATGCGAGCCATTGCCTACCGTTTTCGAACACGTTTTAGAGAACTTACAATATGAGTGTAGATAAAATCATGAAAGCATTTGCATTTTGTATTTAAATACTTTTTCTAAACAATTTTGCACATCTTTGGTGATGTATATAATTAGATAGATAGATAGATAGATATATTCTTTATTTGCTTGCCACAATATACACACAGTTAGGTAGGTACATAAATTACATCCTTAAAAGAAAGAAGCTGTAAAAATAGTTAAACATATGAAACCAAAAGCAAAAAAAAAAACGATTTCTGTGTGCGTTGCAGCAATACAAAAGGGTTCTGACTCAGCAGTATATGTACTTACGGAATGGAACCCTCGAGGAGCGAGTCAGACTCGCACTTGGCTGTTTTTTTTATAGACGTAGATCATTTTGAACATCTCACCCGCTAAGCTTCGTGATTATGTCTTCGTGGAATCCAGTGATCAGAAAATGTAAGCGTGAAAATAATTGCAATTACAAACCATCGGATGTCGTGAGTGTTGTCTGAAGGCAAAGTAACAACCCAGCGTAAATGTGCATAACCGAGAACTATTTAGTGCGGTAGTTCGACACACTCGCGCAGCTAGGAGATGTCTGTTCTGTCCGTCCGTCTGTCCGTATGTCACAGCCATTTCAGAAACTAAATTGAGACATGAGGTGTATTTTGTATGCCGCTATTTAGTTATGTAGTTAAATAATAAAATAAAAAAAAATAGGGGGCACTCCATACATGTAACTAAAAAAAAAAACAAATATCAGCGCGTTGCACATCAATCGATGGGTCTTTAAAAATAATATCAATGTTTTTTTGAACATTTTGTGATTAAGTTAATATTTTCATAAATAATCGCTTCGAAAGTCAGAAAAATTGTGTCCCCCGCCTGTAACTTTTGAAACGTCAGTTCAAAAAACATGATTTTTTAAAAAAAATATTAAATTATCGCATACTTTCAACGAAAATTGTTTTAGACATTATCGGTTCAGCCATTTTTGTTTGGTTCTTGTATTAGTTTGGTTCTTATGCCATTGAAGGCACGGGACCCTCCATTATGTGTGATCCAACACGCACTTGGCCGGTTTTTATCTAAGTAAATAATGAGTCAAAATCGTTTGAGTTTAAATCAGTACAGTGTGTACAGTCAGCATCAGAAGTAGCTACGCAAACGAAGACGTCAAAAGTCCTTTTTTAAAAGGGAATTGAGGCTTTTGACGTCTTCGATTGCGTAGTTACTTTTGATGCTGACTGTACGTAATACATAACATTAATATCGACTGTACCTAAATAAATGTAAACGTTGTGTATTTGATGTTCAGCATTGTAATTATTATTTATTTATTTACCCACGAAACAGAGATTCTTAAGGACAAATAAGTGAGAAAAGTTTTAAACTAATTTCGTGAATAAGTAGTGTCCACCTGTTAGGTAAAAATAAATGAATTCCTCGTACCTAAAAACAATATATGTCTGACACCTAGAAGCTCATAGAAAGCAGAAATATCGCACAGACTGGACATGAAGACTCTTAAAAAGTTAAGTAGGAAGTCTTATGAAAAGCCGACTACTCCCACCTCATTTTGGGGGTAGTCAGGGCTTGATATGGTGGCTAGGCTGCTAGATTATCTTTGTTTAACTTAATTAATAATCGTGTCAACTGATATCGCCTCAGACAAAATTTCAGACGGTTCAATAGCTACATTTTTGCTCTTGTCGCCCGCGGTAAACGAAATAAAGCCATGCAAACGCTAAATATTCATATCATTAATATATCGTATAGTTCATAATGACAACATGTTACATTATTGGCTAATGACGCTAAATACTATTCAACCACATTTATGTCGTTGCGTTCCGGGGCGGGACATTAATTTGCACTTAATATGTTAATTAAGGCAAACACTGCAATTATGGGCATTTAATTAATAATTACGACCTATTACAATGTAACCAACTTGAGCTTTGAACACATGTAATGAAAAATGTCGGGTAGAATTTATCGTTCACGGGTCATATTTTAGAATTTATGTAGGAAAATAGCTGAGCTATTTTTTCACTCAGCGGAGCCTTCGCTAAATACATTATAAGTAGGTGTGTTTTTAGTGAAAATTATCTTTTACTAAAATCCCAGATTGCATCAGTATACAGGGTGATTCATGAGACGTGAGCAGGCTTAACACTACGGATTCAGTTAAAAATAAGCTATTGTTTGATATCAGTATTAGTGTGATAAGCGCAAAAAAATTTTTTTAAATAAAAATAAAACGTTTGAAATTATTTACGACACTCTACAATTAGAATACTCTGACTGATATTCTCTTGTTTTTCTGTGATATGTGTCAAATTGATGTCTGGTTACTTTTGAAACATCGTATCTCACTTAATTTTTTATTTTTATTTTTCATAATCAAAGTGCTGTCATGATTGTCAAAGAGGTTTTATCTTTATTGGTTTGTTTATGTAGGGTGACCATGATTACAGAGAATAAAATTTCTACGAAACAAAAAGGTTAAAAAAAATTGAAAGGCGTTATTGTTTCACTTAGTGTGTAGGGTTGTTCCTGCTCACGTCTCATGAATGATCCTGTATATACCTATTTTATGCCTATAATATTTACAGAAAGAGTTGGAAATGTCAACCAATCAACTATGTTCTTCGACCGGGCAATGGATATGCAAATTCCATAGGCTTTAATCTCTTTGTTGTGCAGGGGGTGTACTGCAATTCAAGTCAAGTACGTTCCCTATAAAAAAATGACTGTGTCATTTCATTTGTCACTGAATCTCACCGATTTGCGTGATTCATAGAGAATCTTGTATGTGGCGTGATTACATAAATACCGGTTATAATTTTGAGCAGTTAGTCCCAGGAGCAGCATAGCGGAGCTAATAGCAATAGTTATGTGACTATGATGATTAATACCGCATATGCTACATCCTTTATGTAAATACGAGATCCGAGGCGGCTAGGGCTGGAACGCACTAAGAGATATGTTAAATACATTTAAAATGTAGAAAACATCCGAACATATAGGTAACCTTTTCTAAGTTATTTAATAATAAGGACTATAAAACTATTTTAATTTAATTTAATTTAATTTTGTCGGATAGTAAGAGGCCAGACGGATTGACCTTGATCCCGTGGGAAAAGAGCAAGTGTCTATTGTGGGACGCGACGTGCGTTAGTACGTTTGCAGCGTCACATATTAGCCGCACTATGAGGTCGGCGGGGGCAGCGGCTGAGTTGGCAGCGAGTCGGAAACGGGAAAAGTACGCGGTCCTGGCCAATTACTTATTTGTTCCGCTGGCTGTGGAAACCACCGGTTGTTGGTGTGCCGAGGCAAGGGTTTTTTTAAGGGAAGTCGGGAGGCGTATGCGAGAGAGGGGTCTGGACCCTCGCTCCGGGTCTTTCCTGATGCAAAGGTTGTCTATCGCCGTTCAACGTGGTAACGCAGCGAGCGTGATGGGCACCTTTGCATCTGGAGGGTCACGGGGTGGGTGTCTGGGAGATATATTTGATTAATGGTGTATTAGGCTTAGGTGTAGTTTTCAGTGCTCGTTTAAATTTTCTTGTATGTAGTTTTATTGTGCTATAGTGTTTAGTATGTAATTTGTTAACTGAAATAATATATATTTAATTTTAATTATATTTGTACTCTGAAAATAGATGTCATATACTTAAGAAAAAGTGACCAAAAGTTATATATATAGTAGTGTAACTACTTAAAAATTGCAAAAATCAAAAAATATTGAACAAAATAATTTGATTTGCTTCAAGATTCATAGATGGCAGCACCATCTCTCTCGCTATACCAGAATCACGTAAGAGATTCGGATAGGAGGTGCAAGCACGTACTGCGCATGCCCTTAGAGTATGGTCAACGGCGCCTAGCCGTTTCAAATTCAGAGATTGCATATACATGAGAAAATTTGTCAAGTTCCGCCGTGACCGGGTGGTCTAGTGGTCAGGACGTCAGCCGCGAAAGCTGAAGACGCCAGTTCAAATCTGGCCTCGGTTTGGTCACTTTTTCTTAAGTATATGACATCTATTTTCAGTTTATATATATAGTAGTGTAACTACTTAAAAATTGCAAAAATCAAAAAATATTGAACAAAATAATTTGATTTGCTTCAAGATTCATAGATGGCAGCACCATCTCTCTCGCTATACCAGAATCACGTAAGAGATTCGGATAGGAGGTGCAAGCACGTACTGCGCATGCCCTTATATTTGTACTCATATGGAATTTATTCTGGAATAAAACATTTTCAGTTCATTTCATTTCAAAACAGGCTAAGAAAAAAACCTAATAAATATGTAGGGCAGATGCCCCGGTTCTGGCCACGGTGTCGGTTTTGGCCACAGTGCCGGTTTTGGCCACAGTGCCGGTTTTGGCCATTCGACTTCATTCAGGTATAGACAAATTTATAAGTCTATGTTTTATAGTTAATATAAGAGTAAATTATGGCAGCACAGATGGCACTGTCATCTGTAATGTATCTGTTGTCATTCAGTTGTTAGGCGCCATGGAAAAAAGTGGCCAAAACTGGCTCCTGGGCCCCTTTCTGACATTACATTAAAGAAAAAAATAAGATCTAATGTCAGAATCTTAACACGGAGATTCATATAAAAATAGTAATATATTTTTAATGACTCAGTACATAAAGAGTGTTATATTTCCTTAGCAAAATGACGGACGTCTGATTAGACAAACTCTCCTTAAAGTGGCCAAAACCGGGGCATTTGCCCTATACGGATGTTGACTATTATTAGCTAATTTTTAGAAATGTATTTTCAAACGTTTATTACCTATTATAGCCCAAATTATCATTATATATTTTTTATGCACCTAATAAAAACATCTTGTATTTTAAAATGCACTTTAAATTTTGCTCCATAACGTGAGTTGTCACGTGATCACAACAGTGACGTAACTCGTTCCTAAACATCTTGAGACTGTTATGGCGATTCAGGTTTCATTTAAATAATGAAGTATACTCTTTCATACAGAAAAAGAAATTTCCAAATCGGTCTAGCCGTCTTCGAAAAATCGGTGAACTAAATACATAAAATAATTTAAAAACAAAAAAGAACCGACTTCACTTAGCCTCCACCTTTCCAAAAGCAAATGCTCGAGTAAAAAATACTCAATTCACTCTAGGTGTGGTAATCGTTGACAAGTTCCCTCGATCTGTCCAGGATCCCATCATGGTTACAATGGGACCAACTGTGATTCTTCAGTATTCTGTCTTTCAAACAAAAACAGAATTTTCCAAATCGGTCCGGCCGTCTTCCAATAATCGGTGAACATACATAAAAAAAATTTGCAAATACAAAGATCCCGACGAATTGATATCCTCCTCCTTCGAAATCTTGAAGTCGGTTGATTAAATTAATATTGAGAGACACAAAGAAGCACCACCGACACGTATCACATTTCCCGCGCTTTTTCCGATTACTTCAGTTGCTCGCTGGCGGTGACGTTTGGGAACAAGTGCCGTCAATAATGAGCTCTGATTGGCGTTTTTTGTCACGTGACGTACGAGTTATCGAGGAAAAATATTCTGTAGGCTGGGATTTCCGTCATAAAAACTACCATTTCGCATGAAAATTTTATTTTGTTTGAGTACAGTCAACATCCCTCTTGCTGATAAACGCTATATGGAGAATGATGTTATATATAACACTAGCCTTTTCCCGCGGCTTCGCCCGCGTACTATAAGTAATCAAAAATAATACGATACCCATGTTGATTTTCAGACTTTGTGACCACATTTGCCCCTTTTAGGGGTTGAATTTTCAAAAAACCTGAAACACGTGTTTACTCATTTATCGTTAGGAATACTCCTGTGAAGTTTCGAATAAAATGGTCTAACAAATCTTGATTCGCCATACAAATTTTGGACCCCCATTTTACCCCCTTAGGGGGTGAATTTTGAAAAATCCTTTCTTAGTGTTATAAAAATCTAATGAAATGAAGCAGGAGGGATTGCAATAAAATTTTGTTGTATAACCAGCGTACATTCTTTCAGGCAACCGCTGATTCAATCGGTTGCCTCGCGATAAAAAGAAAAAATTGCAACCCCCCTCTATTTCCGCTCCAGTCCAAGTTGGGTCAGTTCGGGTTGCACAGGGCGGTTCCTCATCACTTCAGGAGCTTAAATACCGCGAGCCATCCGGTTGCCTCGCGGTCACTGAAACTATTATCATTATCATTGTAACCTACCATCTGTGGAAGAGCAGTATCTCTTGATGCAAGTATCAAAAATATTTATATTAACGAAATACTAACTCAGCTACTGTAAGTTACACAATAAATTATGTTATTTATTATTTTTAACTAAACAAACCAGTCAAAGTTATGTAATATCTAAAGGAAGACATTAGTTAATGAACGATAACAACTTTGCATATTTATTTGTTTGACCAAGTCATTTACAACTGGCGTAGTCAGTAGCAGAAGCAGCTTAGTGGGTGAGGTGTTCAAAATTACGTTCACTCACTCTTATTCTCTTAACAATAAAGTAGTGTCAAGAAATTTTTGAACACCTCCCCGCTAAGCTACTTCTGCTGCTGACTGTACAAATTAAGGAACATCTTAAGTAACGGCATTAATTAACGATTACAGTCTTTCATATTTATTTAGTTGAACTAGTCAATCCACTGGAATAAGTTATTTAATTTAAACATCTAACCAAAGACATTCATTCATAAACGATAACAGCCTTTCAATGTAATTTTCCCCATCTGTGCCCACCGTGGACCGAAGGGAACAGTTTGTTTTCCATCTGTGCCTAACCCATGTGACCACAGGCGGAGACAGGTGAGAATATACTTAACAAAAACATCAATAAACGATAAGACTTACAATTTACTTATTTATCCCCTATTCAATTGTTAATGTATCTGCCAGCTCTTCTACTTCTGATGCCGCAGAGTATATGTTTCTCGACGTTTCCCTCTCTCATTCCAAACTTTTACTTGGCGTTTTTTATTCCCCCTCCCTTCACGTTAATTACTTTGATTCTCTTGAGAAACTTCTCGAGGACCTTATGCCTTCTTATAATCATCACATTCTTATGGGAGATCTAAATACGTGTCTTCTGAAGGATGACAGTCGATCCCGGCGCCTTAAATCCCTGGTAGATGCATGCAATCTAACTATTCTCCCTTCAGACGCCACACACTATTTTCCAAATTGCTCGCCTTCTCTTCTTGATTTAACTTTAGTTTCTTCGACTTCTCATGTGTCTAAATTTGGACAATACTCCGCGGATGCCTTCTCATATCATGATCTGCTCTATCTCTCTTACAAAATTCGTCCTCCCAAATCTAAATCAAAAATTCTTTTGCAGCGCAATTTTAGTGGATTAAATGTGGAAAAGCTTCGAGATGACGCTTTAACAATCGATTGGAGCAGTATCGCTCGAGCGGGTTCGGTAGACGATCAAGTTTCTCTCTTTAATTCGCTCCTCATACAACTTTATGACGCTCATGCTCCTGTTCGTGCAATAAAAGTCAAGCATCTCCCTGCTCCTTGGCTCACTGAGGATATTAAAGCCCTTATAGAGAGGAAGAATCAATCTAAATCTAAGTATAAGGCTAACAACTCTGAGAAAAATAAACTTAAATATCATACCCTGCGCAATCGCTGTAGCACTATATGTCGAGATGCTCAGAGGCGTCATATTCACAGTTCTGTTGAAGATGGAAATCCAGCCAAAGTGTGGAAATTTTTGAAAGGTCTCGGAGTTGGCAAATCTCAACAGGCAACCAATTTAAACAATATTAGCGTTGACCAGCTTAACCAGCATTTTTCATCGTCCACCTGTTTCAGTGGTCCTAAGAAATCTAACTCACTTCATCATCTTTCATCACTTCCTGCCTTAGATTTCTCTTCTTTCTATTTTAGCCATTTCTGTGAGAGTGATGTTAGGAAGGGTATATTGAATATCACTTCTAACGCCGTTGGTGTTGACTGTGTTAGCCGAAATATGATACTCCCTCTCCTTGATTTGTTTGTTCCTATTATCACCGGTATTCTGAATTTTTCCATTTCATCAAGTACTTTTCCCAGTCTGTGGAAGGATGCCAATATTATTCCTTTACCCAAAAAATCCAACCCCAGTTCCTTCTCTGACTATCGCCCCATCTCCATTCTTCCTTTCCTATCCAAAGTCCTCGAACGGCTAGTGCATCAGCAGCTAACTTCCTTCCTGAACAGAAATGACCTCCTAAACCCATTTCAATCTGGTTTTCGTCCGGGCCATAGTACTACCTCGGCTCTTGTCAAGGTTACCGATGACATCCGTTTGGGTATGAATGACCAGAAGCTTACAGTTCTTGCACTTCTAGATTTCAGTAATGCCTTTAACACGGTCGATTTTGACATTTTGCTCGCGTTCTTACAGTCTCTTAACATATCGGCTGCAGCGATTGACTGGTTCCGCAGCTATTTGGTTGGTCGTCGGCAAAGAATAAAACTAGATTCTTCGTGTTCTTCCTGGTGCAGCACATCAGCTGGTGTTCCACAGGGTGGTGTGCTGTCTCCTCTTTTATTTTCTATCTTCATTAATTCCATAACTCTTGATCTCTCCTCTTCGTATCACCTCTATGCCGACGACCTTCAAATATATTCGCAGGGTATGCATAGCGATCTCAATTCAGTTATAGAAGCCACGAATCTTGATCTGCTCCGCATATCAAATTGGAGTCAAAATTACGGTTTAAAAGTAAACCCCCTAAAGTCACAGGTAATTGTGATGGGTAGCGCTAAACAAATCTCTAAAATTGACTTTCTCAGGCTCCCTCCGATAGTCTTCGATGGTATCCAAATTCCTTTTTCCAACCAAGTGAAAAATCTTGGCGTAATCATGGATCGTTGTCTATCATGGGTGCCTCAGGTGAGTGAAGTGAGCAGGAAGATGTTTGCTGCCATAGGGTCTCTCAGACGGCTCCGGAATTTCCTGCCAAATGCTACTAAAATTGCGCTTGCTCAGTCGTTACTTCTCCCCATTCTTGATTATGCAGATATCTCCTATTTAGACCTAACCGAGGAGCAACTTAATAAGCTTGAGCGTATTCAAAATGCCTGCATTCGGTTCATTTTCGGATTACGCAAATTCGACCATGTTTCTAGTTTTCGTTCTCAACTCAAATGGCTCCCTATCCGTCACCGCCGTAACTCTCACATACTTTCTTTACTCTTTTCTATACTTTTTAACCCTGCAACTCCCCGCTACCTCAAAGAGCGTTTCTCTTATCTTAATTCTATTAGATCCTCTCAAAAATTGCTCCTAAAAGTGCCATCTTCATCTTCCAAATTTTATAATTGCTCATTTACGTTCCAGGCCGTTCGTTTGTGGAATTCTCTCCCTCTCAACATTAAACGCGCGCAATCTATTGGTAGCTTTAAATCGCAACTTAAGGAATACTATTTATCTCTTCCTTAGGGTTTTAAGTTGACACTGTTGTTTCTTATTGTGTGTATTATATATGTATATATGTACGTATATGTATGTTTATTTTGTATTTATTTAAGTATGTATATTCATATGAATGTGCTGTGTTATCTATTTCGTCTCTTTTGTTTCTATGCACCACCTACTGCTTATTGTTTTTCTCTAGTCTCCACTACCCAAAGGTTGTCTGGAAGAAATCGCTCATTAGCGATAAGACCGCCTGTTGTTACCTCTACCTAAATTTATCTAATTGTAAAATTTGTGCTTGTAACTGTATGAGGTGTGCAATAAAGAGTATTTATTATTATTATTATTACTTCTTTAAACTTGTCGATCCACTACTGGGATAAGTAATGTAATATTCATATCGTATATTAAAGCTATTTGAATCCACATCACCACAGACAGCTATTTGAATTCGGCACAAAACATAAATATACATGTCCATGTTAAATTCAATAATTAACCACAAAATGCACTTATCTTCGACATTTTGTTTTGTTTGAGAGGATTATCGCCATCGCGGTTTAGCGGTGAGAGTTAAACACAAACAAAGACAGTGACACGGCGCATCGTGATTGGTGGACCCGCTCGCGCTGCCTGCGCACAAGACTCCCGCGCCAATCTCCATGCGTTCAAATTACGAATTGAACTGATAAGTTCATAAAACTTACAGCGATTGATAAATTCGTTATTTCTTTTTAATAAACATTACTATAATAATAATAAACTAAACACGCTGGCTTGAAAATTTCGGAGATTTCTTTTATGGTCAAGACAACGCTTTTAAAATTCAAATGCTGTAATAAAATCAATCTATTATAATATAAACATAATAGTTACTTTACATAGCTTTCAATACAAAGCAGTCATCATAAAATACTTGAAAAATGTTTTTGTGGAAATATGGTTTTTTTTTTACGTTTTACATTATACTGAATTAAGCTGTTGAAAAATACGTTATTAAATGACAGCCGATGTTCAAACAGTCAAATACTATTATGTCATGAAGAAAAATGCCATTTGTATAATCTTACCTTGAATTAAGAAGGCCTGTTAACAAATACCTACTTTATACCTAAATCTACACCAAAATCCGATATATTTTTTTAGAAGGAGCAGTTCTCAGCGTATTCTAACCGACTACAAAAAATTGGCCACTTGTGAGTTATCGAAGCTGATTTTGTTCGTGCACCCGACTATAAGAGGCTCTGGCTCACTCGAACTCATTGCAATATTCACATATTGATTTATTGTAATGTTGGCTTTATTATCTAATATCATAAAGTACATCCTTAATCAAACGAAGATCTCTTACTTCGACTTCTCTGGCCTCTTTTTGATCGAAGTACTCAGTCTGCCTTGGGTGATAATACCGATAATGATTAAATCAGATGGCTCAGTGGCCTCAGTGTACCACTAGCCGTAAAACAGCGGCGTGTGTCTATGTAGATGTCCTACTGTCACCCATGATTGATCGCTTCCGCGAACGATTGGCCTAATGTGTACAGGGCCTAAATTGGGTCACAAGTCTTTTAGACACAAAAGGTTTTTACTTAGCACTTACACCTTACGATTATTATCGAAATTTTTAATGACTACCTAGTAGTTCATATCACGTATGAATCGATTGAAGTAAGTGAACCATACGATTTCACTAGAGATATAATCACAGATTACTAGAAACGTTTACTTTTACCTCTCTTGCATGTCAAAGTTGCTGGTTCCGCCAGGTGGTTTCACTGGTTTCACTATGTCTCTCTCCATTGTAGGTACCCTTTTTCCCGATGCGTTTACCGCATAAGAGGGCTAATGAGGGAAGGGTTGGCACATCGCTCACTCGTATCACCTTATGGGTGAGTTCGGGAATATGTGACGTTTTCATGTCATAGGTACATCATTGTCGGTTGTTAATAGAGTTTATTTCTAAATTATTTTTTATGGCAGTTAACGTCTTATTGACAACCGAAAATGATGTGTACCTTTGATATAAAACGTCACGTATTATCATTTTAGCCAGTGTTTATGACATTTTTCAAAACTGCACGGATATACGAGGCACGTTGAAAACCCTATTTTATTTTTTAAGAGCGCATGACAGCTAACGTTGTAGCATATCCCTTACATACCTCAGGATTGATTCACTGCAATGCTGGGCTGAGCATTTATCTTATTTGTGTTGCACTTTCCTAGTTATTCTGCAATCCTTGTTCAACACACGCACCCATACGAAAATCCCGTGGTGCTCTCAAACATCGTGCGCTATTCTTCTAACCTTGTCTTCAACTCAATGTTCATGCTCTGAAATACGCAGAATGTGGATATTAAAACATGAATACTTTTTTACACTTCCTTGTCGCGGATCTTTGACCTACAGCCTCAAGCGACTTTCGAAACCTAGATTTCTCACCTTTTCTTAGTTTTACTTATTTGGCTATTAATCTCCTTGTTTTATGTACGTTATTATTTATTATACATTTTTATACTATTTTGAAATGTTTATTTAGACTTCTCCATAGTGTCGTACTCTGTCTAGTTTGTCAATTCTTTTAATTTGTATAACCATGTAGTTAGGTTGTATACTTTTGGCTAAGTTTGTTAAATATTTGTCCTGGCCTTTTATAAAATTTCAAAATTTTATTGTAAGAACTCTGTATTCGCTGGCTGCCCCTATATAAGCCTGTCACTGACAAACGTCAATGACTTTCTGGTTAGCTTCAAAGAAGTGATTTTCCAAACAAAAGGTCTGTGCGGGGCCGAAGTGGTTCCTGAGTCGCCAGCTTCTACGTTCGCATCTGAGGGCGAGTCTTCAGCCACTACGTTCGCCTCTGAGGACGAGCCTCCAGCAACTCCTTTCGCCTCTGAGGGCGAGCTATCTACTCCGTTCGCCTAGTCTGGGCGAGCCTCCCAGCTACTACGTTCGCCTCTGAGGGCGAGCCTCCACCTACTACGTTCGCCTAGTGTGGGCGAGCCACCTACTACGTTCGCCTAGTGTGGGCGAGCCACCTACTAAGTTCGCCTAGTGTGGGCGAGCCACCTACTACGTTCGCCTAGTGTGGGCGAGCCTCCAGCCATTTCGTTCGCCTCTAAGGGCTAGCCTAGGGCGAGCCTCTACCACCTATCTAGTTGGAAGAGCACGTAACGTGACAACGTTTTCATCTCTGTAGCTAAATTTCAAATTCAGGAAGGAGAATCTTCTGTACTTGGACTATTACTGAGTATGTGGTTCAACTGTGTAAGAATTACTCCATTCTCACATGACAGTATGCTTTGAAGCTGTCATTCGTCATTCTCGGGTTGTAACAGTCGAAAAGTTTTCTGGGACGGTCAACCCTCAGATCAACCTGACCCGAGTAACGAAGGAATCTGGCAATAAGACGTATTTTTCGACAAATATCCAGAGTAGTCAGTCGCCATCAGATATATCGAAGCAACCAAGGTACTCCAAAATATCTGAACATGCACTTTATCGCCTTCACAATATAGGCGTTGTTCAGATATTTGTAACCATTTTGGCCGCTCCGATATATCTGATGGCGACTGTACAATGTACATAATTATACCTACTAACTAACTAGGCAATGTTGATAACTACACATTTTGTATCTTCATGATGATGGAATGATAGCCCATTATTGGGATCTACGCGAATATCATGGCCGGAAGTCCTTAAAAAGTGTTTTTTTTAACTACTAATGAAGGATTTTCTCAAACATGCGGCCAATTCCATTTGCGATAATCTTCTGATCCTCGCTCAGAACAATTTTTCCGACCTTGTGCCGTTGAGTAACAGGAGATGACATCCCTAAGATTTTTTGTCCCAAAAGTTGAAGTGAAAATCACTACAAGTCTAACTACTCTTTGATTCAGTCATAGCTGTCAACCGCCAAACATGGGGCACAAAATTTGTTCTAGATATCACATCTAGTAGAATACATAATAAATCAAAGCCGTGTGCCATACCTTTTATCGTGATGCTTTTATAGTGATATTCCCGATATTTTGGCACTACTGCAAGAACAACTGACAGATATTCGTCCTCCTGTCATTTTAGGCTCTGCAATAAAAAAACACAGATTTTATGTTGCTCAAAAATTATCAGCTTACATGGGGCTGACTCACTACGATTTAGTTCAAATGCATTTATCACGATGTAACGATCGAGCGGATCGTCCGAGCAATAAGGCCGCTAATTAATTGTTATTGGTGTATGTTTGTAGCTCCCGACCCTTTAGTTGTGTACTTGACTTGTGTCGTAGGTAATTTATTACAGATGACAATAATACTGATGGTTTATAGTGTGTATTTTCTTGACCGTAGTTGTTCGTTTTTGAAAGAGAACTAGAGGTCTATTTAATAAAGCTACAAGTGTAATTTTACAAGCGGAAGTCTTTCTAGCACCACGTGTTGTGAGACTACCGCTTGTAAATTGTCACTTGTAGTTTTATTAAGGTCACTAAAGGGCAACAAAGCCCTTTTAATAAGTGCTAGCCCTGCTCTATCAACTCACGATGTAGTTACGTTACGTTTTAAAAACTCTTATGTTATAAAAAAACGCAATCCATTGGGGCGCTAAATAGTACATTAATGTAATGTAATGTAAAAACTCTTTATTGTACAAAAACCAGTCAAAAACAACACAATAATAGGAAAATGTAAGTACAAAGGCGAACTTATCCCTTAAACACCTTATGTTAAAATTTATAGGTCCCTTTCATAAAATGAAAACATTAGTAGTTGTCATGCAAAAACATTAGCAGCATGACATACCGGACAAAACTGAATCAGAAGTGCTTAAAAGTCAGATTAGAACTTTACTTGAACAAACTTGATATTATTTTTTACTTTTTACTTTTATGATGTATGTACAGTCGTCATCAGATATATCGGAGCGACCAAGGTGGTCACAAATATCTGAACAACGCCTATATTGTCAAGGCGATAAAGTGCATGTTCAGATAATTTTGACTACCTTGTCCGATATATTTGATGGCGACTGTACTAGCTTTTCTACCATGTACTTTTATTGTCATTTTTCTCATTTGCACTAATCAACGGTTGTCTATAGAAGAGATCGCTGTAGCGATAGATAAGACAGCCTGTTGCGAACCTCTAATCTCTAACAGTGAGCAAAAACATCATTTTAAAATCTACCTTATTGAGTAGAAAATTGAACCTTATGCCATTTGAAAGTACCAATCAATCTGGCAATAACAAAAAACTGGTAGCAGACCTTAAACCTGGAGCTTTTATTTTTCAACCTCAAATTACTAAAATACATAACTTTCAACGTGCATTGCCCTAGATAGGCCGAATCCAGCTACTCGATGAGGCAAGGTTGTCTACGGTCTACTCTTAGTCTATTACATACAGTGTACGTATTCAAAATTCGTTATCTTACTAAAAATATGATGGTCAATTAATACAGCAGCTACGTACATATATTTTTTCCCTTTCATAATTCGATTCGATTGATCTTATTTTACAACCCATTTAGTAACACTCCTTGTAAACTTGGCAATAATGAATATATGCCGTGACAAACAGCGTCCTAAGTTTTATTTTCGTAAACGCTGAGCCGGCTATGAATTATGGATATTTGCCGGACAGTCTAATGTCCTAAATGAGTAATGTGTTTTCACCGACACTTTATAGTGGCAATAAAGGCTGAATTCTTGGAACAGCCGTTAAGTTGGTTATTGTCGCTGATATGGAGTAGGGCTGGGTAATGTACCGGTTGGACAGGACGGTTTCAATGATGCGCGCGATGCAATATTACTGGTAAATGCTTGGTGGCATTTAGAATTTTCAGAACTGAGAATTCTGTTGCTCCCCAGGGGAACAATAGTTATACTCGTAGTCAGCAAGGCTAGATAGAGAAAATACGTGTCTAATGATGACGAAAAAAGATTAAATACAGGTATTTTAGTCTCCATTTTAGTATGGATAAAAGCCAAAGAACAATGAAACAAAATTGTATTCGGCAACTAGAAGGCTATTTGTGTGGTAGATGTAGATGTTGTAAATGCATAACCTAACGAAAAAATACCACAAAACGATGCCGAAGAACGTAGCGGTTTAGATCTTAATTTACCATGTCCAAATCCGTAAAATTGTTATGTCACGTTTACCAGCCGAGTCATGTCAACGACTCACCTTGTGATAACAGTTACAAGCATAAGGTCTAATTCGATTCTTACAAAAATTTTGATTTCTTACTAATAAAGTTCAATCAATAATGGAAGGCCTAGCCTTCCATAACACGATACCAAATTAATAATAATTTGGTATAGTGTATCACAAAACAGTGGACATTCTGAAATAAGAAACTCCTTGGACACTAGAGGCGTTAAATACCCAATTCTCGGGTCATTATGCCCTCAAAATTCTCCAATGACTCAATTCATGTCAAAAACTTACTAATATGAATAAAAATTGTCATAAGTGTTGGACGCTTTACTGTTTAATAAGGTATCTTTTGTATCTCGATGTATCTCAAGTTCTTCTTTTAGACAGGGACAGCAAGACTTCTAAATTTAAATGATTACGTACCGCGCTATAGTCCTTCAAACAGACGAGGTTGTTATATCCAAGAGACCAGAAAAAGTGGTACACGAAATATAAAATTGGTACATAATTTCGACGTACGGAGACTTTCGACATCACTACATAGCGATTACAGCACTTGGCGACTGTCACTTTCAAAGCTGTTCATTACTTTTATGATTTTCAAAATATATTACGTACTTATTTGCGCTTTCAAGACGTTCTTTGTTCGTTCGGGGGCCGTATTCTAACTTTAAAACACGTACAGACACGATCCAACTTCAATACAACTCCAATGCATTAACAATGCAATACAGCTACGGCATAAACATCTGAATCAGAAATATCAGAATTTGCTTGACCAATACAACGTCAATATTCGTTGATTGTTTATTGAGTGTTGGAGTTATGTTTGAGATAGGTTGTGTTCTTATTGTATTGTCAATGTATTTTAAAATCAGAATCCGGCACCGGTTCGATGTTGGTGGATGACCAACCGGTCATTTGTAGGTCACTTTCAATTTGATTTCTGTTAGAGTTTTTTCACCTTTCATGCTTCTTTGAGTTCTTCATTACAGGCTCAAATATCTTGATTAGGTCGTTGGCTAACCTTGTTGACACGCTGTATCTCCAGCTTGCAGCAGCCTCGTCACCAGCATCCGTGCAGTCCGTCTATTTCAGCCCTAAGCTTGTATAGCTTCGCACCTTCAAAATGTTAAGAGCCAATATAAATGCCACTCGAGTAGTAAGCGTAGACGAATTGATCCTGTAAAGGTTTATTTATTTATTAAACACATGTATAAATACAAAAAGAAAATCTTTGTCGTACCTGAACACATTAAATTGTAGACATTTATTTTAATAATGTTTCTAATTATGTATTTGATACAGAAAAATAAAAATAAGAAACTAAATGTGTGTACAGACCGCAGCTATGGGGGCTGGGGCGAAATGATCTCAACACGCTCTAATCAACCGACTTCAAGATATCGAAGGATGAGATGGAGGTTCTCAATTCGTCGGGATCTTTGTTTTTAGGGTTCCGTAATCAACTAGGAACCCTTATAGTTTCGCCATGTCTGCCCGTCCGTCCGTCCGCGGATAATCTCAGTGACCGTTAGCACTAGAAAGCTGAAATTTGGTACTAATATGTACATCAATCACGCCCTGTAGCATGACGCTACGTTTATCGTACGACATCTGTCGACTTTCTTTAGAACTTCTGTGTCTAAGGAAGGTCTAAGGCTAGGTTGCGGTTGATATATAAAAAAGCGTACATTGTGATTCACGGCATTGCAGGTAGATGGCGCTTATATCAGTCCGCATTTTGAGATACACGACTGGCAGTTATAAATTGAGATAATATTCGCGCTAATTTTGAATATGAATTTTTGAGGTACTCCAGATTGTCAAAAAAGGGAAAAGTTGATTTTGATTGAGTGTGTCAGATGGACGAGGAGATTTTTAAAGAAAAAACATATTCTGGTTTAGTCTGAGGGTTTTGCTATAATTTGCTTAGTTGCAACGTGTTGAAGTGCGATCTATTTCTCTAGATCTTTGCGTTCAAACATTATATAGCAAGTACTAATACATTATTGAATTAAATACAAATTCTTTTTAAAAACCAAATACGTTGCCGGACAAAAAGGCCACCAGTGGGACCGCCTGAGCCGGAAGGACTCCGGAAGGCGCTTGTGGGTGCCGGACCGGCGAGACGGTCTGCAACCGCCGCGTGTTCCGCGTGATTCTTCACCGTCGTCGGAGAATTAGAGCCCGCATCCAGCGGGCTCTCCAAGTGAGAAAGAGAGTTCAGCGAGCTGTTGGGTCCGCCTAAACCGAAGGGGACGCTTGCCCACGAACTCTATTCAAATTCAACTACAGCTTTAGCCATCCTGTCTTTCGAGAATATCATATTATTTACATTTTTTTAAAAACGTATCCGATTCCTTTTTTTTGTATCCAGTGTTTTTGTGCCATAATAGCTTCTTTTTGTTGTTTTGCTAAAATATTCCCAAAATTCTAATTGCCTCGTTTGACGGGCGTACAAAGACCTGGCTCTTTAATTTAGGCTACGTTCAGCCAGCGAATCATCTGTCACCATCCATATCACCCGCCTCATTAATCCATTATTTTCCTGCAGCCAAATTACCAGCCGAGTCTTTATTTGTACTTACCAGTTTTGCTAGTACTCCATCCTTTTTATTTTCCTTTTGTGCGGAAAGTAGACGTTTACGATACTAAGGTAACTATTGAATGTGAAATATCCTTATATAGATACAGTTATCGTCATTTTAATGTGAAATGCTAATATTGAATATTCTGATTATTGTAATTTAATTACATTCTAACCACTAAGGAAGTTATTGAATGTGAAATATCTTTATATAGATACCATTATCGTCATTTTTATGTGAAGTGCTAATTTTAAATATTCTGATTATTGTAATTTAATTACATTCTAACCACTAAGAAAGTTATTGAATGCGAAATATCTTTATATAGATACCGTTATCGTCATTTTTATGTGAAGTGCTAATTTTAAATAATTTACTTTATCTTCAAAATTAAACGTGTTAATGCAATTATAGAAGTGTTTTACTGCAGCCCACAAAGTGGTAAAATAAAAAGTGGAAAAAAATGTTTTATTAGGGTACCTCCCCTATACGTAAAGTGGGGAGTGAATTTTTTTTCATTTCAACCCTAACGTGTGATATATTGTTGGATAGGTATTTAAAAATGAATAGGGGTTTACTAAAATTATTTTTCGATAATGTAAATATTTTTGGAAATAATCGCTCCAGAAGTAAAAAAAAATGTGTCCCCCCCCCCCTCTAACTTTTGAACCATAAGTTTTAAAAATATGAAAAAAATCTCAAAAGTAGAACTTTATAAAAACTTTCTAGGAAAATTATTTTGAACTTGAAAGGTTGAATAGTTTTTGGAAAAAAAAATACAAAATAATTTCTGAACTAAGTTTGTAATTTAACCGTATTGATCAGGTGTGTATTGTACCTGTAATTTCTACAAAATTACAATGAAAAGACTTGCTTTCAAATAAAGTAAAAACGGTGAAAATCGGTTCACGCAATAAAGAATTATCCCATAAAAATCATCTTCCATACTTTAAGCTCGCGCGCAATAGTTTACTCAATTTGTCGATAGATGTCGCTGTACGTAGAATGCTCATATCATATCTTACATGGCGGTGTTATTTTAACTCTTAAGTGGGGACACTTACTGTGACGGGCGGAAAACTACGGAACCCTACACTGAGCGTGGCCCGACACGCTCTTGGCCGGTTTTTTTTAC
Organism: Pammene aurita; assembly: GCA_947086415.1. NCBI lineage: Eukaryota > Metazoa > Arthropoda > Insecta > Lepidoptera > Tortricidae > Pammene > Pammene aurita. The sequence goes on from OX352301.1 coordinate 6,127,730, forward strand.
TTATGTTCACCGATCATTCGAAGACGGGTCGACCAATTTGTCTTTTTTCGTTTGAAAGAGTATACTTGACAGTTGGCCTCATTGTCATCAAGTCAGGATCTGATGATGGGATCCTGGAGAATTCGAGGAACTCTTAAAATATTATACGCACACCTATATTTATTTTTTGGCTGTATATGACTTGTGATTATACAGGCTCTTCGGACTTCGAGCCTCTAATATGACGTCTTTAATATCGGCGACTCAATTACCGGCGGCCAACGTACCGTGACGTCACGTTGCGTCCCATTACGTCACGCCGTGTCCCATAACGTCACGCTAATGTATTGCCCTCATTATCTAACGGTGATGCATATTTCATATTAATTACGTGTTTACGGTTACTGAGACAAAAGACGCCTAAGATCATATTGTCTGTATTCGAAGTGTTCTGAATACAGATGGCACTAATGCTGTTTTAGTTCGTAACCAACGTCTTACAGAAAATTATTAAAAAAAATCTTCTACTCACAATCGGTGTGTCAAAAATAATTGAAGGAAAACCAGGGTCAATTTAGTGTCCCTCTATCTTAACACCAGTCGTAGTAAAATACCTACTAAAGTGTCTAAAAAATAGGAAAGTTGGAAATTGAACCAAGCGCCTCTGAAATACTGTATCTACTAAGAATATTATTTATTGCTGCCTAAAAATGGGTTTATTACACCATCATAATAAATAATAAATAAATAAATAACATCATGACTCTTGTCGGTGGAGTAATCGCGATTCCGTTCTGTTTTCCGCTAATTCTTTTAGCTCTTGATACGTCATAACGTAGGCTTTTTCTTTGGCTTAATCTAGAAACGCACGTCTTGATATTCATCGTTATTCCATATTTAGTAAATAATATAAAAATATTGATTTGGGTGGTGGACTAAAAAGCTTTCATCGCTAAAAAGCGATATCTCTAGGGATTAACGATGCTTCCATTTAGTTCTAAGTGAACTTCCTTTACCGGAGCTAATCGAACGTGCAAGAGAAGCCGATGCAAATTTATTCAGAATTTTCAATATTAAAGCTGGAGATTAAAAAACAACTGATGAATAAGGTGGGCGGGGTTAGGGGCGTTGGGTGGTTTAGTTAATAGTAGATAAATTTTCGATAAAAAAGCACTGCTACTGAATTCTAGGTTAGAATTTCTACAGTAAAGCAGTTTTTTTGTTTAGGTTGTTGATTTTATTACAAAATCTGTCACACGCATTTATACACCGTGTTTTTTATTTCCGTTAAGAGTCCGGTAACGATTTGAAAACGAAAATCACTAATAATGAAATAACGGACATGAATTCGAATTTAATTATTTATTTTCTTTTATTTCCAAAATACTGCCTCTTAAATAGTTTTGATATGGTTTCTGGAAGAACAACGAATTATTGAGTAATTTTAAGATTGAAATTATTACTGTTTTGAAAAAAAACCGGCCAAGTGCGAGTCGGACTCGCGCACCGAGGGTTCCGTACAAACCTATAGGTATATAGGGGTAGTATATTTAAAATTATTAAAAATATTTTTATTACATGATTTAACTAAAAATCTACGGTTTTCGCAATTATTATTTTATTTGTGCTATAAGACGTTGCTTCGTACCAAATTTCAAGATTCTGAGTTCACGGGAAGTACCCTGTAGGTTTTGATCCTTGCGAGTTTCGAAAATTTGCGGCATAAACGGCTGTATCTTTTGATTGCGTTGGCTTAGAAGACTGATTTTTTCACAGCTCTAAGGGACAGTAGACCTGAGTATTTGATATAAATTTCAGCTTGATACCTCCACGCGTTCCTGAGAAAAATGGTCTTGACAGACAGACAGACAGACAGACAGACAGACGGACAACAAAGTGATCCTATAAGGGTTCCGTTTTTTCCTTTCGAGGTACGGAACCCTAAAAATAGGTCTGGCCGAGTTTCTTGCTGGTCATAATACTTCTTGAGTCACAGGTGTAGGGTTAGAACCGGTGGTAGTTTTTTTCTCTCCCTGACTTTCATAAGTGCATTGTAATGTGCCTATAAAATTAAAGAATAAATATCATTATTGTTTTATACCTAAAAGATAACTTTTAGCATATGGTTAGATACGATTAAGAAAACGAACTGTTAGTTTTTAACAATAGATTTTTTTTTCACAAAAAGAAAGTTAAATCGGTCATTAATATTGCTAGGGTATTATAATTAACTCAACAAAAAAAATGACATGGCTACCACAGACTTATCTCTCGACGGCCTCACAGCCCACGCACCGGTGTTGCCCTTGAGCCCTCTTTGTGGATGTCGCTTTTTACGGGGGCCCATCTTGCGGCGGGCGAGTCACCGTCTGCCGGAAATAAAATTGGATACCGTCTTATTAGGCAGGCGTCCGGTTCTTCATCCAATAGCCCAGTAGTTAGTCCATACTTTTCACCCAATAGCCTAGTACATTTTAGACTCCATTAACTCTCAATAGTCCTTACACCATGGCGGGTGCTGCCTCTGCGTGCGTCCCATGACACGGGCAGGGGCAGCATCCCCTTAATGTACCCCTTACTTTTCATTAAATTGTCGAAAGGGCCTCTGCGTGTTGGCTTCGGCTCCGCATACGCCTCCCAAAGGTCCGGAACACCATTGTTCCGTGGTCGGGAAAGACATACAAATAATAATCCATACTAATATTATAAATGGGAAAGTGTATGCGTGTGTTTGTTTGTCCGTCTTTCACGGCAAAACGGGGCGACGAATAGTTGAAGGGATAGAGAGTAACATAGGCTACTTTTTGTCTCTTTCTAACCCCCCACTATCCTAAAATGTCGTAGAGATGATGGGAGGTGGAGCCAGCGTGTCCTAGCATGGAGACCTCGTTCAAAAAGGCACAATCATACACCTCCAACCAGATGGGAGGACGATATTAAAAAGATTGCAGGCCCACTCTGGAGGACAGTAACCGCGAACCGGGCTTATTGGAGGAAATTTGGAGAGGCGTATGCCCAACAGTGGGCGCATACTCGCTGAAGAAGAAGAGAAGAGAAGAGAAGATCCTAAAATGGGGGGTGGAAGTTTGTATGGAGCATTCCGGGGGCAATCAGGAAAGGGGAACCGTGTTACCCCGAATTTAACGCGAGCGAAGCCGCGGGCAAAAGCTAGTCATAAATATTCTTTATTGTGCACCACATGTGAAAAGAGGAAAATATACAGCTATACAGTGATAAAAGCTAGGAAACAACAGCCGTTCTTATCGCTAAAAAGCGATCTCTACCAGACATCCTTTACACATATATTCTCATTTAGACATATATTACCTTCATATTAATTAATAATTACTACACTACAGGGGACCCCAGGGCTGGCGCGTACTTCTCTCAACGTATCGCCTTGACGCTACTGAGAGGAAACGCAGCCAGCATAATGGGGTCCATGCCGCAGGCTGACCTGTTGGACGGGGTTTTCTTTTTATAAATGGGGGTTTTTTTTATAAGAAAATTTAGATTTATATTTATTTTTAGTAGTTTGAATTTTTGTTTTAGCTTTAAATTTAAGTAGTTTAGGTTTTTAATGTTAGTTTTGTGCAATAAAGTTATATGATATGATAATCATTAATTAAATCATCATCATCATATCAGCCGAAAGACGTCCACTGCTGGACATAGGCCTCCCCCAAAGAGTGCCACAATGACCGGTCCTGCGCCACCCGCATCCAGCGGACTCCCGCGACCTTCACCAGGGCCCAAAGGGCAATGGAGAGGGCTATGGTTGGAGTCTCTCTGCGTGATCGCATCAGAAATGAGGCCATCCGCAGCAGAACCAAAGTAACCGATATAGCCCTCCGAATCGCTAAACTAAAGTGGCAGTGGGCGGGGCACATTGCTCGTAGAACCGATGGCCGTTGGGGCGGAAAGGTTCTCGAGTGGCGACCACGAACCGGAAGGCGCAGCGTGGGTAGACCCCCCGCAAGGTGGACTGATTAATTAAATATATGTCAAATATGTAACATTAATAATTTGAGTTAATTTAACTTAATTTTAAGTTAATTTGATTTAATAATTTAATTTTAATCTCTACATGTTTGTTTCGTTTTTTTTAATTAAGTACTGATGACATGCTGTCTGAAATAAAAATTTTCATTTCATTTCAAAAATACTGGTCACGGTGTAACTTTACGTGAACAGACAAAAATGGCCGCCGTCTGGGTGGCTGCCGCAAAACCAATAACCCGAGTGCTTTTGTTCTCCGGATAATAATGTTTAATAACGCGGTATACAGGATGACACGTCACTAGGGAATACAAACCTATTTGTTTAGAAATTTATGTTAATCGGTAACGTTACATATCGGTTATTCTCATACTAAATGTGAGTGTATACATTAAAAGGTATCATTTGGCGGCCAGTGCTTCCGTTTTTAATATTCGAATACAACATTGAATCAGTATAACGTAGGACGTAATAATACACAATATCAAAATTATCCAGAGATACTACTAACCAGTTACTGGTAATAATAAAAAGCGCTAGTGGCCTGGCGGTAACACGTCAGACTTTCAATCCGAAAGTCGCGGGTTCAAACCCCGGCTCGTACCACTGAGTTTTTCGGAACTCATGTACGAAATATAACATATTTACCAGTCGCTTTTCGGTGAAGGAAAACAGCGTAAGGAAACCGGATCTAATCCCAACAAGGCCTAGTTTCCCTCTAGGTTGAAAGGTCTGATGGCAGTCGCTTTCGTAAAATCTAGTGCCTACGCCAATTCCTGGGATTAGGTTGCCAAGCGGACCCCTGGCTCAATAGAGCAAAAAACTGGGACAAACGCTAGGAGGAAGAAGAAGACTACTAACCAGTTACTCTATTTAAAACCAAAATATTACAAGCTGGAACGGCTTCAAAATGTATTCGGTTCATTTACGGGCTGCGAAAATTTGATCATGTCTCCAACTTTCGTTTGCAACTCAAGTGGTTACCGATCCGATTTCGTCGTAATGTCGATATCCTTTCTCTTCTCTACAGAATTTTGTTTATCCCTAATTATATGTTACACGGTATGTAACTTATTCATTGCTGTTTTGTTATGTTTGCTGTTTCGCTATCTGAAGGTTGTTTGATAGAGATCGCTTTTTAGCGATAAGACCGTCTATTGTTACCTTATCACTGAAATCCTGTTTCTTTTTTATATTGTATTGGTTTTTTCTTCTGGTGCACAATAAAGCATTTTTATTATTATTATTTTATTAGTTATACTGATCTCTCTTAATCTCACGCAAGCTGCTAATGGTGAAGCTTATTTAGATTTTGCTTATCTAGAAGTCTCCATATAAACTATAGAAAGTAAATACTTATGAACTTAATGTTAATCGCTTTCTACTGAGAAACCTGATTTTATTATAATTATTTTACATGTTTTTTTTTTTAAAGTGGGGCATTCCACTCATACAATAGTATGTTATTCAATCAAATACAAACACTGAAAACATTGAAAAAATAACGCCTAAGGCGTATCGATGCGAGGTTCAAATCCTGCTGGGTTGATTATTTTTTCAATGTTTTCAGTGTTTGTATTTGATTGAATAACATACTGATTTTATTATATTTAAGTATTTCTTAAATTGAATTGGGAGCTTAAAATTATTGTTAAAAAAAACTATGTTGAAAAAATTGTTACCGCGCAATCTCATCCTGTATAACACTGTAGATAGGGCGATCCACATCCAAGCTTCATAATTCATTAGGGCATTATCGAAATTAAAAGGTGTCCCGTAACGGCTGCTATTTGTAATCCAACCTTACTCCGATCAAGGAGGACGGTAACCTTAACAATATTGTGACCTATTGTAGTATGTGTTGTAGATTATATTAATTCTAGTAAAGTGTTGTGTTGGAGGATCAATGTTACTCTGCGTCCGTAGGAAACACCTTAGACAACCCTACACGTGATCCCTGGGTGGTGCTAAAAGAGTAACATACTTGGTAGCTGCACTGTCCCATCTGGACCTCGCAGCACTCACTGGATTTTCTTCATCATCTGCTTTCCCACTACTACTACCCCAGGGAAGAAATGCCTATCTATATCCAGTGATATGTAGCCATACGATAAATAAATAGTAAAATAAAATTAAAAGGATTAGCGGCCCGTGACAATATCATACCCTGGATAGATTATTTTAACTCAAGGTACTTGTCTAGTCAACTTCAAAAATATAGTAAAGAATTAAATGACACAAGTTTCTTTGTTGTTATAATTTTCGCTGGAGCAGTTTATCAGACAGACAAGTCAACTGTGTAAGTAAGAGCCGGTAATGAGGGACTGATAAAGAAGAAGAGAAATGTAACAGAAGTGTAAATTCCTACTTAATTGCTAAATCAAGACTCATTGCATAAGTTTTATTATGCCAACAATACAATGCATAATTATAATATTTATGGTGGTTGGAATGTGGTTTAAGTAAGTCCACTTTTATCAAAATATGCAGTAATTTTGCGACAATATTATGATTATGCAAAATTATGTCAATCTTACTATTACATTTCACAACGACAACAACAATTAACTAATACAGTTTATGCTCCAACCGAGTTGCAACCGAGAATCTTGGCCCATTTTGGCCGTGAGCTGAGACGAAATCTCGGTCGAATCACAGGTAGGCTACAGCTATACTACAGTAATATTACTCGTTGACTGGACTACAGTGTTATTCATTGTTAACCTGAGCCGGAGTAACCGGCGACCCTCGTTGCCACCTGCTTGTCACTCAGCGAATTAATTTTATCGCTAATATCGCTTGTTTAAAGCCACTGTACAGCCTGTGGACAAAGCGGGTACAAGACTGCCTCCGTAGCTTAGTCGGTAAAGACCCTTTTTGTAACGACGTGGGAATGCAGTTACGCATCGTCCACTCTATGGGTGAGGGCCTGAGCCTGGCCCAAACGTGGAAGAGGGGTATGTGGGACTCTTACCTTCCACTTTTTCTCAGAGTGAGACACCCACTAAAACCATACCGGCGTTTCCCGCATTGCTTTACCCTACCTACGAAACATTTACGAATCCCGGTAAGAGTGATTGTGCGTTTCGACGAATATACACCCACGTGACAAATATTTTCTAAGTATCTATGTAAGTACATATGTATATCGTCACCTACCCATACTACTTTACTACATATTTCTACTGATCAATGTTACTCTGCGTCCGTAGGAAACACCTTAGACAACCCTACACGTGATCCCTGGGTGGTGCTAAAAGAGTAACAAACTTGGCGGCTGCACTGTCCCATCTGGACCTCGCGGCACTCATTGAATTTTCATTGTCATCTGCTTTCCCACTACTACTACCCCAGGGAAGAAATGCCTGTCTATATCCGGTGGCATGTAGCCATACGATAAATAAATACCCATACTACTAGCTTTTTTTTCCTTTGGGTCTAAGACAATCCCTAAATATGATGTGTGTGTCTTTCTTTCCCTAAATACTTATTTTATGAAAACTTAGGGTCCATTTACACATTGATTAGTGTTTAGTGCGAATGCATACATTTGTTACTAAACACAAGTAGCAAATGTATGAACTCTCACTAAACAGCAGCGCTGTAGCGTATAGTATTTATTTTATGTTAGTAACTGTGATACTGTTTCAATACATTCCTTCATAAAGCCTGCACCAAACATGGCCCAGTGGTTGACTGGTAGAGAATGCCTTAAGGCATTAAGTCCGCCGTTTGTATATTTTATGTGCAATAAAGTTTAAATAAATAAATAAGCTTTAATCAATGTGTAAATGGGGCCTCAGGGTAGCATTTTCTCGTAAGTGTGGGTCTGAGAAAGATATTATATTTATTTTAGGTAAAACTGCACATAAATCCTGACGATGTAAGTGACATTCCATGTTCGCCGCTCGTGCACAGTGATTTGTGCCCCGCACGTCAGTATATTGATGTGTGGCCTGTCAGTTTTACTGATGTGTTGCGAAATTGGAAAGTTCAGACGCACTTATCTCTCAGATTTAGATAGCAGGGCAATTTATAAAGCAGGGCTTCCCCTAAAGTGTCCTTCAGATTTTTAGAGGCAAAAGGTCTTATGGACATGCGAGTAAGAGCCCGTTTACACTACATGATATATCAGCAGTAAGGTTTGCAATTATCCGGATAATACGGATATTACGAACAGTATTCTATACAAATTACTATTCGAAATATCCGGATTGCAAGCCCTAATTAGCAGATGGACAAAGTGCGTCGCAAAATACTTGCATGATTATTATGATTAAATAGGATTTAATAAACAAACCTTGTGAATCTGTTATTTGGTTTGGTTAAAGATGTATTTAATGTATTTAATTATCGCACTTCATCGCCATATTTCACACGTATCGAACGCATCCTCAACCTACATACCCCAATTTTATTATCGCGGAATAAATCATATTCAAATGATAATTCAATAACGAAGTGATTTCTGACCCGTGCTATGTGGGGTCGACATTTAAAGAGTATAATCCGGCTAATATAAATAGTTTACATACGAGTATACGCAATAGGTAAGAAAGTTTATTGACCGATTTGAATTTAATTTTTTACATATTTGTGTTATATTTTTAAAATACCTCGACCCCTGCACCCAATAAACCTCGCTGGCTATGTGGCCCCGCAACAGAAGCAGCTGGCCTGTGATTTTATCTCTCCAAAATATATTCAAAAACCTAATAGAAGTTATTTATGTGCCTCGGTTATCACTAATGTGTCTAGGCGCGTGGCTGCTAATTCAATATAAGAACAATTTAAAACCAAATCTTGAAATAAAAAAATTAAAACCACAGCCCCACTATGATTGGCTGTTAGTGTCGAGATATGAATATTGCAATGTTAGTATAGCGGACGGTTTTATTTAATTTTAAAATAAATATTGTTAAAGTTATTTTATTGAATGTATTTTATTTTGGCACCAATTTTAAAAGTGTCTTGCTGGGAGTAAAATAATGGTCAATATTTATGACTAGAAATGTCTAGATGCGAAAAAATTATATTTAATACTCATAATATGTATACAACTAGTACCTTAAATTTATACACTTATGATGATGATACCTAATAAAAAAATTAACTACAATTAATTCAAACGATAATATATATAGGTAGATAGTATTGAGACCTCAAAAAGTTTAGTGCTAAACTACTAACGTCTTCCCTGATATTTTTTTCCTTAACACCATGTCAGGAGTAACAGCTGAAAACATAGATATAGAAAAGTCGATTTCCTTACTTTTATATTGTTTTGTTGCTTACTGTAATCATAATAATGAAAACATACGTATTCGAAATAAAGGTGATGACGACTTGTTTGTTGCTGCTAAAATTGGTCCTTCATTCTTTTTTGCTTCAGCTCCATATCGATGTATATAGCAAGGATGTCGATGCCATGGTACATCGTATTTACGTTAATACGGCCCTTCTCAAACGGAAACCCTGCTGGAATGGCTTGGGAGGGAATGGTCATGTTGTACATGTGGTAGTCGCCCTGATAACAAGAACAAACAATTAGTAATAAAACATTAATAGGAACACACGAAGTAATTTTGTTGCAATAAATAGGATAAGTATTAAGGGGAAAGTAACTACTCGTATATTAGATCAATCTCGTGGGTACTGCCTCATCGCATACAATTAAAGACAATGATAACTTATTTGTAGGGCCATAAGAGCGTGTCACATATTTTTGCGGCCTTCGTTGAGGAAGATGGTATTGCAGGTGACTGTACGAGAATCCAGAATATAAGGTTAGGTATAGATTGGTAAAATACATATTTTTTAAGAAAAAAAAAAGCGACTGCAATGTGTGGAGCCCGGTGAAAGATTATTGTAGATAGTGCACTCTTTGATTCCATACAATGAAATGAAAAATTATTGTCTTGAAAATCTAACTTGCTTAACCCTCTGCAACTGTGGTGACTTTTTTAGAGAGATTCTACTGATGTGGAGTCTATCAGACGTCGTTTTCGAAAATTCATTATAAATAAACTAATGGCAAAATAGTAACTATTGTTTTATAAAACGTTCATTTCATTAAACATGTAATTAATTAAATTGTAAAATGGGTTTTAAAATCAAATACATAAGATATATATAATCAACTTTAATGAGATCACAGTTTCTTACCATTTGTACTTAAGCTCACTAAAAAAAATAAAAAAAACTTAACAATCAACAAGTTCTAGTAACGTAAACAATTTTCCTTCTATTTAACATTGTGCTTATGCATAAAAAAAATATTGAAACAATCTAAAGACAGAATAAGGCACTAATCAGTCTTGAAGTTGGCACTTATTTTAGAGATCAATTTTGCTTTGAAAGTCGTAGATTGTAAAATTGATCTCTAACAGAGATCAATTTTACAATCTACGCATATGTGGTCCGAACATTGAAGACATATTGCTTTGTTGCACACACACAACAGGCAAATCATGTCTTCCTCTTAAGTCTCGCAGGGCAGATGGTGCATGTAGACCTGGTGCTGGTTGAGGGGGAGGTTTGGGCAAATAATTTCCCAAAACTCTTATAATTGTTAAGCACAGTTCTCTTGGTAGTCTATCATTATATAGTCATAGTAATTTATTTATAATATTTAAAATATTACATGTCATATTACATTACATTGGTACTTATTACACACACACACACACACACACACTTATTATACACGTTGTTTTAGCCTTGGGATCACTAATTCTGGTATTTTCTATAACTTTTAATTAACTGTGACATAAACGCTTCATATTCCGTTTATGTAGTTACCTACATGCGCTTGCGCTTATGTGCTTTTAAATTCGTCCCCACCCTAAAAAGCCACAAACTAAAGAAAACAACAACATCAGCCACGAAGTCAGGGTCTGCAACTGAGTCATCTACATCGCTAAAATCACCTTCCTCGTTTAGTTCTTCTAGCTATCCACTAATTTGTTGATCACTAGCTATAACTGAAAACCCACAGTGGTTTCATTTGAATGGTCTTCGTCGATCAGCCATCTAAAATATAATAATTTATGTGGTTAGGTACCTCAGACACTATAGAAACGTTAACATTTTTCTGAGGTGACGTCTGACATACACTATACTAACATTAATATTTTTATGTGGTGACGTCTCATAGACACTATGAACAAGTACATAATTTTATGAAGTGAGGTATGTCAGACTCAGTACTTATTGGTCACGTACTCACGTCTGTGGGACACCCGCAGCTCGTATCTCCCGGCACGTGCACCTCGTCGCCACTCGGGCGTCACTGTCCGATGCCGCGAGTCGTTTGAGGAAGGTAATGAGCGAGACAGAGCTATATCGCGTCGTACGCCGGCATAGCAACAAGAAGTTTATTTGGCGGTGTCTGATATACCGCACATCAGTCGCAGAGGGTTAACAAACGCAGCGAAGAGGACAAATCACCAAACGTGAACTATGCGACGTTGAAGAGTTTCGTTCTGAACATCATCAGCAGTTCCACTTTATCAAATGTCACTTGTTTAATGAAAATGCTTGATTTGTTGATAAAAAACAAAAACCACTATATTTATGCCTTTAAGATATGAGGAGTTCCCTTGATTCCTCATGGATCCCATCATCAGAACTGCATTTTGACATAAACGGGACCAATATGTATGTATATACTTACAATCAAAAAAATAATTTGAAAATCGATTCAGTTACAAACCTAAAACAAAAACAAAAAAACATACGACCGAATCGAGAATATCTTCCTTTTAAAATCTTGAAGTCAGTTAAAAATGGGTCACCTTGTATAAAATTCTATAGGAAGTATATGAATGATAGCTACAAAGGTGAAGCTAATGACGAGATCGATAGCAGAATTAATTAAGCAGACTAATGCTGCGTACGCCGTAATTTAAGCAAATTTTAGAGTCAAATTTGCTCACGGACGAGTTAAAGTTGCCCTTTTCGAGTTCCTACAAGTAAACCATAGTTCCTGAGGTCGATGCATAGCATATTGTGGCCAAAATATATGAAATGAACACCTTAAGAATATAATGCCGACAAACGCACATTGGCATGGAGGTAACGACATGAAAATGAAGATCAAGAATGGGTGTCGCAAATACAGAAGCATATCCATACTAATATTATAAATGGGAAAGTGTATGTGTTTGTTTGTTTGTTTGTCCGTCTTTCACGGCAAAACGGGGCGACGAATTGACGTGATTTTTTAAGTGGAGATAGTTGAAGGGATGGAGAGTGACATAGGCTACTTTTTGTCTCTTTCTAACCCCCCACTTCCCTAAAAGGGGGGGTGGAAGTTTGTATGGAGCATTCCGGGGGGGCAAAGGCGAACCGTGTTACCCCGAATTTAACGCGAGCGAAGCCGCGGGCAAAAGCTAGTTTAGTTATAATTTGGATACAGATACAATGTCAAGTTATATTTAGATATAAAACGAAGTCAAAAATAAAAGGTAGAATATCAATCAAATGTCTAAGACTAGAGTACAATGTCAGATTAATAAATAGAATCATAGTTTTTGAATATGTCATCAATATCGTAGTAACATCTTTTTAGCAGAAATAGTTAAGATTTTTTTTTAAGATATGGTGCTTACGTAATGTTTTCAACTCATTTGGTAGCCTATTGTATAAAGATGCTGCCTGGCAACGCACAGAGTGTTTAGTCACTTGGAATTTTGGAAGAAAACACGTTTTTCTTTCTTGTCGCTAACCGAATTTTACTCTGCTCTTCAGTTTCACGCAGATTCTTAAAAAAGGATGTGAGTAGTACATGCATATACAAACTAGGTAGCGTAAGAATCTGAAGTTTGCCAAAATTTTCACTACAAGAGGTCCATTGAGGCATACGTGTCATTATTTTGATAGCTCGTTTTTGCAGAATAAAAGCTCTATTTATATTGTACTTGAAGCCATTACCCCAGAACTTGATGCTGTACCTCAATTTGTATTCGACTAAAGCGTGATAGCTGCCATCAAGAAAATTAGTCAGCGGAGTCACGATCCTCAGCAGTGAGGGACCGACTCAGATGATGATGAAAGCGTGATAGACCATTTTCAGATGTTTTATATCCACTTCATCCCTCAAGCATCGAATGGCGTAACAGGCTGAGCATATGCTGTTTTCAATCTCCTGTAACTCATTTTTCCACTTAAGTTGAGAGTCAATATAAATTCCCAATAGTTTTATTGCTTCGACTTGTTCTATTTCGTTACTATTTAGCCTCACAGATAACACCTCTTTAGACTTGGTATTTGTTTTAAAGAGCTATTCAGCTTCAAGTTATTTACGCTAAAACACATATCAAATGTACTCAGTGCTTCATTGATTTTAGCATTGAGTTCCGTCACACTGTTTGCTGATATTGTGGCATTAGTGTCATCAGCAAATGATACTACTTTCAGGTCTGGGACATTTCTCGCCATGTAGCTAATCATATCATTGGTAAATACTATAAAGAGTAATGGGCCCAGTACGGAACCTTGAGGCACGCCTCTTGTTACATCAGTCGATTTTAATCTTACAGTTTTCTCTATTTCATTTTGAATGCTACTAATTTCGACAAATTGTTTCCGATTTTTTAAGTAGCTATTTAGCAAGCTTAAAGATCTCCCGCGAATTCCATAGTGGCTTAGTTTTTGAATGAGTATGTTATGGTCAACCAAATCAAAAGCGGAACTTAGATCCAGATACCTGCTACCCGTTTTTTATCGTTGAGTTCCAAAATTACATCTTCAATACATTTTCCCACCGCATCAGTTGTGCCGATTTCTTTTTGAAAACCAAATTGTCGCGAATTTAAAACCTTACACCTGATCAAGTGTTCCGTTAGACGAGTTTTAATTAATTTTTCGAGTATCTTCGAAAGAACTGGTAGCAGGGAGATTGGTCTATAGTTCGTGGGATCGTATTTCGGACCTTTTTTATGTATTGGGAGAATTCGAGCAACTTTTAGCTTTATAAGCTTTTATAAGAATTCGACTTAATTTGGAAGTATACACGGTAGGGCCTGTAACTAAAGCAAAAAAATAAAATGTACATTCTTCTCCTCAAACTACGCAACGTTTGTTTGACGACTTTGAAAAAAAACTTGCGGTTTGAATTTTATTACATTTTAAAGTTAATTCGAACACGCAATGTACTATGAAATTGATTATGTCTGTAGAGTGACTAGACTGACAGGCGATGTCAATTAGACGGAGTTTTAAGTACATTGAAAATACTATTTACTTTGTTTGAAAAAATAACAATCTAAAAACTTTATGATTTTAAAAAAGTTGCTACACAAAAGTTGTCTAGTTTGAGGACTAGAATCTACGTTTTAATTTTTTGCTTTAGTTACAGGCCCCATCCTATATAACACTTCATAAATATATGCGACAATATCTATAAAACTTAAGACATTATTACATTCCGTATAACACAGGGTAGATGTAACGGACATTCGATATAACAATAACCCAGTATAATGTATGTGTAACATAACATCTACCGGTACCTGTAATATATGAAATAACAACATATTTTTTCCGTCGAAATGAAGTTTTCATTCTGTTAGTTCGCAGTTGACCTAACACACTTCTCCTCGCTTCGCTCGTCGTCGCACCTATCTTGACTTCGTCAAATGATAATCTTCTGCCACTTTTCAAGCTTACCTAACAAGTCGAATTTCAAAGATTATATCTCTATGAATATACCTACATGAAATAATACCCATTGAATGTTATATCGTATGGTACTATTATGAAAAATGTACATTATACTACCTTAGAGTTTGTTAGGTTAAAAGTTGTTATATCGAAAGTTCTGTTATACAAAATGTTGGTTAAACCCAATAATAATATGTTAGTTGTTTTTTTAAGTACCCTTTATCAATATACCCTCTGACCGTTATTTTGAACAATAATATATGGTCCGTAAGCCTAGTCCCATATTAAGTAGGTAATATGGGACTGGGCTTAAGGATTAATATCAAGTTGTTATACAGCCTGTAAATTTTATACGGGCGTATACTTTATCCACCTATAGTATCCTGCAATAGGACTCATATAGTATAATCATTTTGTTAAATAGTGTTATTAATTATGTGTAATGATTTTTTAAAGTCCTACCGGGCACCAATGTACGCTATCCAACTGATTTAAAACTGACATAACTGACATGACGCACCGGTAAGTTAATTGTCATGGATGCAATTCATTGCGGGCTGAATTAATATGTATGAAAATAAAATTCTTATTTTCATAAAGAAATAAATGTAAATAGGTTCCCTAGGTCCAATACTAATCGCCATCACAATATACGCCCGTATAAAATTTACACACGGTATAGAGTGAACGGCACCCATCAGATACTTTCCTTAAGGCCCTGGGTTTTCTGACCACCCGTCGCCGGCGGCCGGCGACCGACGCAATACAAAACATCGGATGTTTGTATTGCGTCGGTCGCCGGCCGCCGGCGACGGGTGGTCAGAAAACCCAGGGCCTAACAGAGTCGTCAAAAGACACCGTCGTCTGCATGTGTATGTCGACGTAGTATACGGGAATACGGCGATTCTTCCTCACAGATGTAAAATTAGCAAATGAAACGTATTGTGGGTTCCTGAACGTTATCGTAGGCCGCTCTGTTACTATGTAGAAATCTCTCTGAAAATGGTAGCATATGATGTGAGTAATAGATACACATGGATTTACGCAGAGAGAACCTTAAGTTAAAAAAAACCGGCCAAGAGCGTGTCGGGCCACGCTCAGTGTAGGGTTCCGTAGTTTTCCGTGTGTTACTCTTAAGTGTCCCCACTTAAGAGTTAAAATAACACCGCCATGTAGGATATGAGCGTTCCACGTACAGCGACATCTATCGGCAAATTAAGTAAACTATTGCGCGCGAGCTTAAAATATGGAAGATGATTTTTATGGGATAATTCTTTATTGCGTGAACCGATTTTCACCGTTTTTACTTTATTTGAAAGCACGTCATTTCATTGTGATTTTATAGAAATTACAGGTACAATAAACACCTGCTTATACGGTTAAATTACAAACTTAGTTCAGAAATTATTTTGTAATTTTTTTTCAAAAACTATTCAACCTCATCATCATCATCATCATATCAGCCGAAAGACGTCCACTGCTGGACATAGGCCTCCACCAAAGAGTGCCACAATGACCGGTCCTGCGCCACCCGCATCCAGCGAACTCCCGCGACCTTCACCAGGTCATCAGTCCACCGTGCGGGGGGTCTACCCACGCTGCGCCTTCCGGTTCGTGGTGGCCACTCGAGAACCTTTCCGCCCCAACGGCCATCGGTTCTACGAGCAATGTGCCCCGCCCACTGGCACTTTAGTTTAGCGATTCGGAGGGCTATATCGGTTACTTTGGTTCTGCTGCGGACGGCCTCATTTCTGATGCGATCACGCAGAGAGACTCCAACCATAGCCCTCTCCATTGCCCTTTGGGTGACTTTGAGCTTTCTTATGAGGCCCATTGTAAGCGACCACGTTTCAGTACCATATGTCATCACTGGCAACACACACTGGTCAAAGACTTTCGTCTTGAGACACTGCGGAATATTGGACAAAAAGATGTGCCGTAGCTTCCCGAACGCTGCCCAACCGAGTCGGATTCGTCGATTGACCTCTTTCTCGAAGTTGGATCTACCTAACTGGACAGTATGTCCTAAGTATATATAATCGTCCACAACTTCGAGTGTAAAGTCTCCGATTGTAACGGGAGTTGGTGCTACATGGGTATTTGACATGATCTTCGTCTTATCCATGTTCATCTTTAGACCAACTCGCTCGGAGGCTTTACTGAGGTCATCGAGCATCGTACTCAAATCCCCCATGGTCTCAGCCAAGACTACTATATCGTCTGCAAACCGAAGGTGAGTGATGTACTCGCCGTTTATGTTGATGCCTAGCCTTCTCCAGTCCAGAGTCTTGAAAACATCCTCCAGTGCAGCGGTAAATAGTTTAGGAGAAATAAAATCTCCTTACCTGACTCCCCGCTGCAACGGAATAGGCTTCGAGTTCCGATCCTGGGAGTCGGACTGACATAGTGGCGTTCTCGTACAAACACTTCAGCACTTCGATATAGCGATAGTCCACTTGGCACCTCTGGAGAGATTGTAGTACAGCCCAGGTTTCGATCGAGTCAAAGGCTCTCTCGTAGTCCACGAACGCTAAGCAGAGGGGCAGGTTATACTCCTCAGTCTTCTGTATAACCTGACGGAGCGTATGGATGTGGTCTACGGTACTAAAGCCTCTTCGGAAACCGGCTTGTTCGGGAGGCTGGAAGTCGTCTAGCCTGCGTGCGAGACGGTTCGTAATGACTCTTGAAAACAGCTTATAGACATGGCTCAGAAGTGAAATGGGTCGGTAGTTCTTCAGTAACTCGTTATCACCCTTTTTGAAGAACAATACCACCACACCTCTGTTCCATGCCTTAGGCGTTCTCCCTTCTAGTAAAACGGAGTCGAACAACTTCTGAAGGGCCATAAGGACCGGTTTACCACCCGCCTTCAGAAGTTCGGCTGTAATTCCGTCTTCACCAGGTGCCTTATTATTTTTGAGCTGTTTAAGAGCCATTCTAATCTCGTACAGGCTGATGTCCGGGATGTCTTCGGTATAATGTCGGGTCAGTCTAGCTCTAGGGTCTTCTGCCAGATCAACTTCAGGTCTGTTAGTTGATGTGTATAGCTGTCCATAAAAGTCCTCTATCTCCCCCAGAAGCTCGGGTCTGGATGAAACGATTCTACCATCCTCAGTTTTTAATTTGGCGAGCTGGCTCTGCCCAATAGACAAATCTCTTGCGAAAACTTAAGAGCCCTTATTCTCAATGGCCTCTTCAATACGATTTGTATTGAATTGGCGTAAGTCACGGGTAAGGGACTTAGAGATCCGTTTATTGAGCTGCCGGTATAATGACGCATCTGCTGAGGATTGCAGAACCATTTCTCTCCTTTCCTCGATGAGTTTCTGAGTGGAGTCAGAGAGCCTTTTGGTTCTGTTGCTCCGCTGGGCCTTAAAAAACTTAGACCCAGTGCTATGGACAGCTTCCACAAACCCGTCGTTGAAGTCGTCCACATCGCCGCCTAGACAATCGAAACGGTTTTGGAGTTCCAGCTGGAAGCTCTCAGGGTTTTGGATTTGAAGTGCTGCTGGACGGAGCGTAGACTTCATCAGTCGAGAGCGCTCTATCTTAACACATATATTCAATGTGCCTCTCACCAGACGGTGATCACTTCCGGTTTTAACCGTATTGATCACAGAGACATCATTGAATATATGCTTCTTCGTCGACATGATGAAGTCAATCTCGTTTTTAGTTGCACCGTCGGGACTCATCCAGGTCCACTTCCTGTGCTCACGTTTCTTGAAGAAGGAGTTCATCATGTAGAGTCCCTCCTTCTCCAAGAAGCCAGCCAGTAGTTGGCCCCGGTGGTTCCGACTTCCAAATCCAAATTGCCCCACTCTCAGCTCTTCACCATCTCACTTGCCCAGTTTCGCATTGAAGTCCCCCATAACAACGGTGAAGTAGGTTTTGGAGCTATGTATGGCCTTAGATATATCCTCATACATAGCCTCCACCTCGTCATCGGAGTGTGCCGAAGTCGGCGCATACACCTGTATGACCTTCAACGAGTACCTCTTGGATACTCTGAGTATAAGGTACGCCACCCTAGTCGACACACTCTCGATCTTCACCACGTTGTTCACGAGGGACTTATGGACGATGAACCCGACACCTCCCTGGGACTGTTGGTCGCCCTCCCGGAAATTAAGCAAATTGCCGGACTTCAGGATTATCGTTTCCTCCCCTTCTTTTTGTACTTCAGATAACCCTATGACATCCTAATGCAACTTGCTCAATCCTTCCTCCAGTTCCACTATATTTTCGTCGGTCCGCAATGTACGCGTGTTGCCAGGGCCAGAAGTCGCCGGTGGTGGTAGCCGGATCTTTGCCGGAGATTCTTAGCACCCCTGACCCCGCTAGTACCCTGACCGCTACCATAACCAGGGCACCGGGGGTCGCCGGACACTCGGGGCCGTGGTTTTTGTGTTCTTGCCATGGGGGGTGAATGCCGTAATCGCCACGCTTGGCATGCGGGTTGGCGATCGCAGTATCTCCACCGCACTCCGAGGATGCTGCTGCACATCCCCCGGTGGTCTTGGCCGTAGTTTTAGGACATACTCCGGCTCCGGGTCTATTCAACCTATCAAGTTCAAAACAGGTGATTTTCCTAGAAAGTTTTTATAAAGTTCTACTTTTGAGATTTTTTTCATATTTTTAAAACTTATGGTTCAAAAGTTAGAGGGGAGGGGATATTTTTTTACTTCTGGAGCGATTATTTCCGAAAATATTTACATTATCGAAAACTGATTTTTCTAAACCCCTATTCATTTTTAAATACCTATCCAACAATATATCACACGTTAGGGCTGAAATGAAAAAAAAAATCACTCCCCACTTTACGTATAGGGGAGGTACCCTAATAAAACATTTTTTTCATCTTTTTATTTTACCACTTTGTCGGCGTGATTGATATATTGATCATATTAGTACCAAATTTCAGCTTTCTTGTGCTAACGGTCACTGAGATTATCCGCGGACGGACGGACGGGCGGACAGACATGGCGAAACTATAAGGGTTCCTAGTTGACTACGGAACCCTAAAAAAGAGCATAAAGAAAATAGACGCGAACAAGTTTGGTATTATTTGCAATCACAAGATTTAATTAATAAAATATTCGATGATGCTTCCCAACAAAGAACTACATACTTAAGTCGGTTTAACGAACTTGTGCTATGATCCAAATGAAATGATTATTATTTAATTATCTTTTTTTGACGAAATTACGCTTAGTAAAGATTACAAATACAAATAAAATACAAATGCGTTTATTTCATTACTTTTTTACAGTTGTTCTTACGGTATAGAGGTTAGGTACGTAAGTAGTCTATGTTAGGTATAAAAGGTTAGGTAACAATTTAAGGATATGTAACAATTTAGAATCGTGTACCTAATGTAAAAGGTGCGGGTACAGCTTGCTGGATTTAAATAAACCCGCCCTTGGTCAGCTAAATGGAGAGGTATTAAGTTACATTAAAAATTGTATTGTTAAAATGAAATAAAAACTATAATTAATAGTTTCCTTACGGAGTAGGTATTAAGATTGATATATTGACTTGTGTTACGATCTTATTTTTTATGATTTTTTTACTTACCATAGTTTTTAACGAAATCACGCCTATTAAAAAGAAAATACATAAATAAATACTGTTACGCATTGCGCCAACAACAGATCTAGTTTACCTGACATATTGACGTATCATTAGGTTCCCTAATTTTTGGCAATGTAACGCAAATTTAATGAGCAATATGGACGGAAGTAATAACATTATGATCTAAAAAATTGCAAGTTATATAAAACGCTTTGTCATTGGATGATGTTATCCATGAAATAATGTTTTATTTCAAGGTTGTAATTTTTATACTTAATAAAACAATGTAGAGAAAAAGAAACCGGAGTGCGAGTCGGACTCGCGCACCGAGGGTTCCGTACAAACCTGTAGGTATATAGGGGTAGTAACTTTAAAATTATTAAAAATATTTTTATTATATGATGTACTTAACTAAAAAATTACGGTTTTCGCAATGTTTCCTTTATCTATGCTATAAGACGTTGCTTCGTACCAAATTTCAAGATTCTGAGTTCACGGGAAGTACCCTGTAGGTTTTGATTCCCTTGCGAGTTTCGTAAATTTGCGGCATAAACGGCTGTATCTTTTGATTGCGTTGGCTTAGAAGTTTGATTTTTTCACAGCTCCAAGGGTCAGTAGACCTGAGTATTTGATATAAAGGAGATCGTCAATTCTGGGCCACCTTATATAAACTGTATACAGTTTGTACTTCAATGTAAAATAAATACTCATTTTATTACTAAAGTAGACAAAATATTACAAAAAAATGAAACGGGAATTAGAAATACTAAATAAATAAACATTATGTTGATCTTTCCGCGATTAAAATACAGCAAGACAAGTCGTTAACGTCCTTATGGCATTGACATAAAGTTTAACTTCACCTGGACTGAAACGGGTTTGTTGTTTGGTTTGACACTGTCAATGTCTCCCGTTACATAATCTGCATTTTGATACTATTCGGTAAGTTAGAACATTGTTATATTAAAATAATATATAAGCCTACGAATACGGAAGTTTAAATTAGAAATCTACTGTATTAAAACGCCTAAAGATTGAAAATGCGTATTTTTGCATTTTTGAACGGAGTTTGAATATTAAAAGTGGGTTTCATAATGACATAATATCCTCCTCCTTCGATAACGAAACGCATCTTTTTTTCAATTTTGCAATGTCAGATACTAGTGGTAACCTTATCCCTTCGCAATAGGTGTTAGGAATGTTCAGTTAATAATATCAACGATGGTTTGACAGCCGTCTTTGTTTACCGAAATACAGGAACTATAAATACGATCAAAATATGACTTTTTATTATTTCATCATGTTTTGTTTTGAAGTCCGCTTTTGTACATTTTCTTTAAAAAACCGGTACTTTTTTTGCATTAATATATAAATCATACGCATGCACGCTTTCAAATATTGTCTTTGTCAGATTCAAGTTTTAAATGCATGATTTTTCAATTTTCCCATTAGATTTCGCAATTTTTTTACCACCGTCCTGATCTAGAAATTATGACGATTTTTTAAAGCTAAGAATCATTCCTAAACGGTCCTAAATAATTTGGGCCAGATCACCTAACAAAAATTGACGATCTCCTTTCAGCTTGATACCTCCACGCGTTCCTGGGAAAAAGGGTCTTGACAGACGGACGGACGGACAACAAAGTGATTCTATAAGGGTTCCGTTTTTTTCCTTTCGAGGTACGAAACCCTAAAAACATTAATAATAATAAAAGCTTTTTTAAATGTGTTTATAGCGCGACTCCGCACCGGCATGTCACGACTTGGTTTGCCTAGCACTCTTGGTGCTTGAGGATAGAGACCTAATTTAAACTCTCCGAAACATGTCGTGCGTAGTGACTAAATACAAGTAAGTACAGTCGTATGAAGTGAATCTAATGTGTTTATGTTTTATATTGTTTTTTGTCTGTTGTATTTTATTTTACTTTTATATTCATACAAGTTAGTCAGCTACTGTGAAGTAAATAATTTGTTCCTTAATTTAGATAAATGCAACGTCATCACCTACTCAAAAACAAAGAATATGTAATATTCTACCCCTACAATTTATCAGGTAGAACCTTAAATAGAGTGACTCATTTTTATCTCGTATTGATCAAATGCTGGCAGAATCATATAAACAACTTGGATTTATAATGCGCGTTGGTAAACCGTTTAAAAGCCGCTTAACATATACAATTCCTTATAATAACTAGTTTTGTTCGTAGCCACCTTGAATTTTCTTGCTCAGTATGGAAACCTTTTTATAAAGTTCACATCGACAGAATTGAGCGACTTCAAAATAAATTTATTAGAAATAGAAATAGAAAAACTATTAAGAGGCCTTATTCCCAAAACGCGCGAATTTCACGAAATGCTTCATTTTCTTCGAAGGCTATGGCGAAAATACTAAGTGTTTTTAAATCAACTATTGATGCACATAATAGTTCATTTCTTTATCTAGACGGCCATCGGAGCAAATATTACATTTTAACGAGTGAAATATGAAAAAAATTGGTTGTCTTGGAAGGCCTTTCCGGATTTTCCAGTTAGGTGTACCGTTCATTTTCAGATTACGCAAAAAAGGGTAAAAATTCTTATTTAATTTGAATTAAATTCAATTGAGTATATCATGTATGAGACGGCCATGGAAATAAAAATCGAAGATTGGATAAACGACAAAATACCTTCTGATTATATGCCAGTTTTTTGATGAAAACACGGTTACGTTTCATTTTTTCCACGAAAACCCTATGAATATTTTGCCCTAAAAATATTACCATTGCAAAGTTATACTACTACTACTACTACTACTACTACTACTACTAGAACTATATTTCTATCACGATAAAAAAAAACTATACTATAGCAGTAAATTTCAAATTACTATGAATTATTAAAAATGACACTTAAATCACACTTCACAGGACACTTTTTGTAAGAATCGTATTTTCGGGTACTTAATAATAATAAACATTCTTGATGAACGGATTACCGGGTGCTGAACGGATTACCGGGATCTGGCTACCGCAGACTCACCTCTCGACAACCTCACAGCCCACGCACCGGTGTTGCCCTTGAGCCATCTTTGATGTCGCTTTTTACGGGGGCCCATCTTGCGGCGGGCGAGTCACCGTCTGCCGGAAATAAAATTGGATACCGTTTTATTAGGCAGGCGTCCGGTTCTTCATCCAATAGCCCAGTAGTTAGTCCATACTTTTCACCCAATAGCCTAGTACATTTTAGACTCCATTAACTCTCAATAGTCTTTACACCATGGCGGGTGCTGTCTCTGCGTGCGTCCCATGACACGGGTAGGGGCGGCATCCGCTTAGTGTACCCCTCACTTTTCATTAAATTGTCGAAAGGGCCTCTGTGCGTTGGCTTCGGCTCCGCATATGCCTCCCAAAGGTCCGGAACACAATTGTTCCGTGGTCGGGAAAGATAAACATGGATCAAAAATTTTTTTTTGTATTACTAATACTTCAAACTATCTTATAAATAGCATTTTATGCGGCTTTTTTCATTAATAGAGTTTTTCGACCTTTTAGGAAATAAGGAGCCTTAAATCACTGGCCTTCAGGACTGGACTTGCTTACAATACTGCCGACTAAACCGATACTTGTAAACGTCTTAATATTCAAACTGTTAATGACCGTCGTGATTCCACTGATTCCGTTTTGCTCTTTAAAATTATCCATTCACAATTAGAAGCCCCCTATTCTTTTACAAAAAATCTGTTTTACAGTTCCGCGGAGACGTGAGCGCCATTGCCGTAAAAACAATTATTTTCTATACCATTCAGCAGGACTGGTTACGGTGGGAATGTATTTATTAATCGTGCATGTATACCATTTAATGACAACCTTAAACTTAATGATATATACATTTTAAACTGTACACTAACACAACTTAAGAATGAATTTAAGTCTTGGATCTAACTGGTAATTGTAACTTATTTAAATGTGTTAATTGATGTATTTTGAACAAAAGTATTAAACCAGTAGAGTTATATAAACTTTAATCTTATTCTTATAAAATTTAAAATAAGTCCCGTCCCGGGACCCGACCCGTTGACCACGAACACTGTAAAGTGTTTGAAACGTCGGGATGTAATTTAAACTCAATACACGCGATAAAATCCGTTTTTAATTGTTTTATTTCATTTTTAAAATAAGTCTTTATTGTTTTTCTATGAAACTATAGGTCTATTTTTTGTCTTTAAATTTTGATCATAAACTATGTATGACTGTATGTCTCTAAATAAAAAGAAAAAAAACCTAATGTAAGCAAGAAAATAAATAAAGGACAATAAATATTACATGAGAATAAATATAGAAACCAGCCCTCAACCAGAGGGCTGGCAGCTTCTTTGGACAGAGGATAAGCCTGGCCATCCAAAGAGGCAACGCTGCCAGCCTTCTGGGAACCATGACCCACGAAGGCGACCTGGGGAGCATTTATTATTTGTAAGTTTATTTTAGTTTTATATTTAAGTTTATTGTAAGTTTATTTTAGATTTACATTTAAGTTTATTTAGTTTTATACTTAAGTTTCTTTTTGTGTACCTAAATTGTCATTAAACTTATTTATACAATATAGAAAAATATGTATTAAGTTGTATGTTCCCGATCCTAAATTTCGCATTGAAAAGGGAGTTCATTGTTCACCTCTAGTTTACAGGAAATGTTCCAGAAGCTGACGACCAAATGAGACACAATGGGCATCGACGTCGGCGGGAAAAGGTTGACTAACCTGGGTTTCGCCGACGATATAGTCTTGTTTTTCCACACAGCATCCTATTTAGAACAGATGCTGCAAGACCTTACTGCGGCAAGTCTTAAAGTCGGGATCCAAATGAACAGGTAGAGCTTGGTAGTCAACTCACTCTTGGAGGAACTGAGTAGGGGCCCAACTTTTACGGTAGGAAATGAAGATTTAGATTTAGTGATACCTGGAAACTTAGCAGAAGAAGACTCCAAATTACAAGAAGGGTGTTCACGGGCCATTACGCTATGAAAGCTAAAATTGTTGTATGGCTAAAATTGGACTGTCAGATAACACTGATTGTAGAATGTGTGGCGAGGAGGAAGAGACAATAAAACACTTAATGTGAGAATGTCACGCTCTAGCCAGACGGAGAATGATGGACTTTGGTACTGGCTATCCAGATCCAGAGGAATTCAAAGCACTGCCCTTGAGCTTCATTATCCAATGTATACTAGGGGGCAAATACACAAAAGATCCCTTTGGGTCGAAGTGTATCTATATGGGCCCCCGAATCAAATAAGATAGGATAAGAAGATAAGTCCCGTTTTTGTCACAATAATATATTGTTGTTTCCTTGAAATGAACCGAAGTTTTCATTACTTTCGTTTATTTATATAATGTTTCTAAAACTGAAATGGCTCTCTCACGTACGTACCATGTCAAGCAAAATTAAATTATCATTATTATAGATGTTGGTGATGACATACCTAAAAAATCGTGTAATGTTCAAAGCTATTAAGCTTTGAACATTACACGATTTTTTAGGTATGTCATTACTATTATTACCAACATCTATAATAATGATAATTTAATTTTGCTTGACATGGTACGTACGTGAGAGAGCCATTTCAGTTTTAGAAACATTATATAAATAAACGAAAGTAATGAAAACTTCGGTTCATTTCAAGGAAACAACAATATATTATTGTGACAAAAACGGGACTTATCTTCTTATCCTATCTTATTTGATTTTTTCTTATTTTGATAATAGTAATCTATTATGTCGGAAAATTCCATTAAATGGTAGATTTTATCATATTAAATAGTAATACGACTCCCAACTTCCTAATGAGTGTCCACGGAAGGTTCTAGATGTTTTTTTTTTGTATCTACACTTCTAATCCGATTTTACGCTTTTCATATGCGGATACGGTGAGTGCCTAAACATTAGCTTATAAAATAACATAGATGTAAAAAATACTAAAAAAAAATGTACAGTCAGCTGCAGAGAAAAAGAGCGGTTAGCGGTTTTTGTGTACTTATGGCCTAAACCATTGATCCTTTTTATGGTCTTCATTGGCAATTCAATCTCATCAAATGGCGCATTTTGAAAGCAAACTCACAATAACAAACCCCTATTCAGCGAATTATTGGAAGAAATTACTTGATTTCTTTAAATTCACATAATCAAACCCTGAACTAATAACCATGGAAGCAACTGGAAACCTTTAAAACAAAAAATATTTCCCAAACCAGCGGAGAAATCGAGAACCATCCAATAAAAATAGGATCGTGATGACGAATGGAATCCCACCCGATTATTTACTTCCACCCGATTTTAAACAAGATTAACACCGAGAAAGTCCGGTCGTCCAAGGAACATCGTCCTGGTATTTGCCCAATCTTGTAACAGTGTAAAAGGGCTCTAAACTGACATAAGACGTTTTAGGTCAGGGCTGTCTTGACAGCGCGTATTGGGGTATCTATTACAAAAGTTGGCGATAATACGCACGTTCGGATTACTGCTTCAGATAGCGCATGATAAAGTTAAAGCGAGTATGGATCTAATTTGATTTCGTATGAGATGTGTAGGGAAGATAATTCTGGAGAATAAATTGCAATTGTTGGAAAAATTTCATAGGCATTTGTTTTAAATAATTTTCTGCAACAACAATAATATTACTTTATCTACACTCATATTGTAAGTTCTCTAAAACGTATTCGAAAACGGTAGGCAATGGCTAGCATTACCACGACCGATTTTACTATGATAAGCTTTTTATCCGTAGCAGTAACGTAATTTTAACTTTTCATGCTCAATTATTGATGTGCTATGAGTTTTGATAACATAATGTACACCTGCACCCTCCCGGGGATCCGCCGACAGCCCGACACGCGCCCGCGCGACCGCCGGCACAATCGAGTTGGCCATGGTGGCGGTGCGATGGCGGCCATTCTATGGTTTCCAAATAAGGCATTTAGAATCTATACATATAATAAAGCTGAAGAGGGTCGAAAGTCTGTACATGGAAGATAATCGAAAAAAAGTTGGCTGGGGGTACTTAGAATCGATAACAGAACACGTTCCAACAATTTTTAGAATTTTTGTCTGTTTATCTGTTTATCTGTTTGTCTATTTATCTGTTTATCTGTTTATTTGACCGCGCATCACGTGAAAACGGCTGAACGGATTTTGATGAAATTTTGTATAGAGATAGTTTGAGTCCCGGGAAAGGATAATATATAGTTTTAATCCCGAAAATCAACCCTGGTAGGGGTGAAAATGGGGTTGAAAGTTTGTATGGAGAATTTTTAACCGCTGAAACGATTTAGAGAGAAATGAGTATGGAGATAATTTGAGTCTCGAGAAACGTCATAGGATAGTTTTCAAACCCTTATGGGGGTGAAAAGAGAGTTGGAAGTTGGTATGAAGAATTTTTTACCGCTGAACTGATTTAGATGAAAATTGGTATAGAGATAGTATGGGTCTCGAGAAAGGACACAGGATGGTTTCATCTTCAAAAAAGCGCCCCTCCCCATCTTACTTTCGAACCGTAGGTCCAAAAAATTTGAAAAAAATAATGGAAGTGAAGCTTGAAAGGTACTTTCAATAAAAACTATAGAATCTATACATATAATAAAGCTGAAGAGGGTCGAAAGTCTGTTCATGAAATATATTCGAACAAAAGTTGGCTGGGGATACTTAGAATCGATAACAGAACACGTTCCAACAATTTTTGTCTGTTTATCTCGGAAATTATCCCTTAAGCGGATGCAAAAGGGGTGGAAGTTTACATGGGGAAGAAAAAACCAATAACCGCTGTACGTATTTAGATGAAATTTGGTATTGAAATAATTTGTAATTTTTTGGTCAAGGTGTTCATATTTATAACATGTTACCCGTCGATGCTTTAAATTTACCTTTACCCGGTCTTAAGAAATATTTGAAAATGTCATGAATGTCAAAGGGTTATTGCAGGTTCGAGGACTATATATGACGGACAAAGATGCATGGCCCAAACCAAAAAACTACTACAAAATCATCTAACATTTATAGGACAACGTTTATGTAGGAAAACATATCAAACGTTTTGTGAAGCAGTCAGATTAGGGTTTATTTTTCTTTATAATTAAACAATAGGTACATTATTTGTCTCTCAACTGTTTTGATATGTCTTCTTGAAGAACTACGCATTATTTTGTATCTTTAAGATCTAATAATGTATTACTGTTTTGAAAAAAATAAGTCCCGTCGAGTTTCTTTTCGGTCATAATACTTCTTGGGCCAGAGTGGGTTATTAGAACTGGTGGTAGTTTTGTAACGAAGTTCCTTCTCGGACGGTTCGCAGATGGGGGGCTAGGCGAAAAAAAGTCACGTGACCGTCACGAAAATGCGTCAAGTCACGAAAACGCGACACCCATACGATTGAGAAACATCTAAAATGGAATGAAATAAAAAATATATAAATTAGAATAAAGTGAAGTGAAGTGTAGTGAAAAGTGAAAGTGAGAAGTGACAAAGTGATAAAAGTGAAAAAAGTCGAGAACCTAAAAGTAAAAAAAAGTCAAAAATGTCGAAAATGTCAAAAATGGCTAAATTTCAAAATTTCCACAATTTCCAAAATTCCCAAAATTTCCAAAATATCCAAAATTCCCAAAATTTCCAAAATATCCAAAATATCCAAAATTTCCAAAATTTCCAATATTTCCAAAATTTCCAAAATTTCCAAAAGTTCCAAATTTTCCAAAATTTCCAAAATTTCCAAAATTACCAACGTTACCAAAGTTACCAAAATTGAAAAAAAAAACAAAAAAAGTAAAACCACAAAATTTACGAAAAAGTCAAAAATTAAATAACATAACTTTGTTCCAATCGAGTGTTCCACGACACTCACGTATTTTTAGGGTTCCGTAGCCAAATGGCAAAAAACGGAACCCTTATGGATTCGTCATGTCTGTCTGTCTGTCTGTCCGTCCGTATGTCACAGGCATTTTACTCGGAAACTATACGACGTATCTGAATAAAATTTACACATAAGGTGTATTTTGTATGCAGCTACTTATTTATGTAGTTAAATTTGAAAACAAAAATATTTTTAGGGGGGCGCTCCATACAGGTAACTAAAAAAAAAAAAGTTTAACCAAATATCAACATGTGACACATCAATCGATAGGTATTTCAAAATAACATTCAAGTTTCTTTGACTATTTTGTGATTAAGTGAATATTTTCTGAAATAATCGCTTCGAAATTCAGAAAAGTTAGTAGTATAGATTCACCGTTTCTACCCCATCATTTTCCCACCACCAAAACAATGGTTTTTCGGGATTATGGTGGGTTTTCCGGACTATGAAACCTAAAAAAAAAAAAAAAAAGTTTGGTATGTTTTAGTACGTTTAGCCCCCCATTTAAATCGATTGCACTAGGTCTCAACAGTGCCCGGAGCCTCCTTCAGCACTTAGGCACTCCGCTAATTAAACAATACACGCTCTTCGACACCACAATAGAACCCTTGCTCACCTTTTTCTATTGTCTCTATTGTTTGCTCGACTCGGCGACATCGCATTGTTACCGAGCTCGATAGAGGCATACTCCTACGTTGTAGTTTGTTCTTTACGTATTTGCAATAGGTTTTATAATTGCTTAATTGGTTACTCCTTATGAAAGACTAGGTATACTACCTAAAGTTTCCAAAGTTTAGGTATAGTTTTGGTGGTGGGAAATCAATGGGGTAGAAACGGTCATATAACTTAACGAGATTTTTAATGATCTAACAAGCCCCGCGAACTGACACAAATACATTACCCTTTATTAGTCTGGACTGGAGTAGGTATCAATTTTATACCTAAAGTAATTAATTCACATTTCGCGAATATATATGCAAATTTCAATGTATCTATAAAGTTTCCATAGTTTAGGTATAGTTTTGGTGGTGGGAAATCAATGGGGTAGAAACGGTCATATAACTTAACGAGATTTTTAATGATCTAACAAGCCCCGCGAACTGACACAATTACATTACCCTTTATTAGTCTGGACTGGAGTAGGTATCAAATTTATACCTAAAGTAACTAATTCACATTTCGCGAATATATATGCAAATTTCAACGTATCTATATGTGTTACAGCACAATATGAAACTTCTGGTATATTTTTCAACCCCATCAATTTTAGTTATTTAGTATCTATTCGTTTTCAGTTTTTGCCTAAAATTTATTATTTTATACAAATCCAATTTTTGAAATATTATTTTATTGATTCTAGATTTGTGTTTATATATTTGTGTTCTCTTAATTTTTTTTTTGGGTAAATTATTTTATACAAATCCAATTTTTGAAATATTATTTTATTCATTCTAGATTATTTCCAGTCTAGATATTTGTGTTGTCTTAATTTTTTTTTTATGGTAAATTATTTTATGCAAATCCAATTTTTGAAATATTATTTTATTGATTTTAGATTATTTCTAGTCTAGATATTTGCGTTGTCTTATTTATTTTTTTGAACTCGTAAATAACTTTGGTATATGTGACAACCGACTGATATTTATTGGTGGACAATAAACATGACTGTGTTTTGAACAAGTTTCAACCTGTAAGTATGCTGTACGTTTCCGTAAAGGAAGTTCCCATTATTTATTATAATATATAGATCTTTTGTTAATGTAGGATTCGATGTGTGATTTATTGCATTCTTGTTTATACCAGTTAGGTGGGGCGGTGCGATGTTTAAAACTTCTTTGGTGCTCTAATTTAAAGTCGCAATTTCTATTATTAGTTTTTTCTTGATGCTGTCGGCTTGAGAACTTAACCTTTTTTACTAGATGTCCTTTGAAGAAGGTAATAACTTACTTTTTATTCGTTTCTGAGAAATATATAAATCAATCATCGGGTTTGAAGTCACACGCGATTTTAATAGAAAGTAAATGCACAAAAGATCTGTCGTTTAAATTCTTTAGAATTCTTTTGATAATTTAATCTTTTGTTAGAAAACATTCCGCTGCAAACAAAAATTTACCTGTCCCGAAATCCTGTTTAAACTCGTCGCTACCTACCTAGGTGGTCCTCTGTCCCCACCAGCCGTGACCTTTTTTTCAACACAGATTCATATAAAAAGGCTGAGGCTGGGGGCTAAATTTTAGAAACGAAGTGAGCTGCAAATCACGTGTTCAATTACGATTAAGTGAATAAATTTCTTAATTTTAACTAATCAGAGATAGAATTTGAAGGAACACTTTAAATTTCAAAGTATAAATTTTTAATCTATATATAGCATGCAAATTGGAAATGATAATTGTGATGTTGAACTTCTTCAATTATGTGAAGACGCGGAGAAGGAATATTTTGAAGACCAAGAAATATATAATTTGTGTGAATCTCTAAGTCAACAAAAATATGAAATGTAAGTTAATCAATTTGTTTAAATATTTAATTCACTGTACATTTTTTTTTCTACCTTGCATCTTGTTGGGGTGGGTGATCTAAGTTAAAACCTGTTGTTACATGTTTCCTTACCTGACTTACGGATACGGAGGGGATAGTGGTATAAAAGTGGGTCCCCAGTTTTAAAATTATCTATAGCAAATTGAAGTTTCAGTGTTTTGTACCTGTGGTGTTGTGTGATTCAGTTTTGCAACATGGCATTTTATCTTGAGCCTAAATTAGAACGTAGCGAGATAGCAAGTTTTAGCAAAAAGTTAATAATCCAGAAATTTCATAGACACATCCGATTGTGGTTTATTGATGGCTTATTACCTGATTCAATTTTCGAAGATCAAGATATTAAACCATATTATACCCCATGTGAGGGTCATAGGAATCAAACACAGGATATTCATATATCAACTACTGATGTAGTAGACGGAGTCCTACCAATGCAAGCGTATTGTTTGCACTGTAAGAAATATACAAGTCAGTATTTTGTAGTTATTATTAATCTTTGTTTCTGGTAATCATATTATAAGTAATGATGTAATTATATTATTTGTGATATTTTATTTTATGTCTTTAGATCCCAACAAGTTGGAGGCGGAATAGAAATGGCAACTACGGATCCTGTGTCTAAGGCATCAACAAAGAAGAGTCAACCTTCAACTAGCAGTGATTCAGCATCAACTTCTACAACACAAGCTTGCTGTATTGACGTAAGCACAAAAAATAATGACAAAATTGAATGTTCTGTGTGCCATGTGTATGTGGTAAAAAGATATTTAGCAAACCATTTGAAAAGCAATAACCACAAAAACAATGTTCTTAGTTCAGACAGCGAATTAATCAACGTTCAGCTAATTGAAAATGCATTCCGAAACAGGGTTGCTACGTACAGAATATCAAGTAATAAAAATGATTACCAACCCTTTGAAACCCCCGAATCGTTTTTAGAAAAAAATAAAGATACAATTTTCACTTTATTAAATCGATCAGTTGCAGATCATTGTGCTTTAAAAGTTAATTTTATTTTAAATGCAAATTTTTGTCAGGATACCAAACAGCTAAGAAATACATTTGATTTTCAATTAAACAATCAACTTTTTAATGTGAGCAGTGATAAAGATTTATTTTTCATATCCCTCGTAAATGAAATAACAGAGAGATTAACAAACTTTGAAAGAAAAGATAGTGGATGGAGTTTGGTAAACATAAACCACTTAGACGTTAATGTTAATAAATATAAACCATTGCGTGGTTCTTCATATATTGAATTACCACGTGATATAACAAACAAAAGAGCAGTAATAAACATCAAAAACAATGATCATGAATGTTTCCGTTGGGCATTGCTTTCGGGTTTATATCCACCTAAGAAAAACAATCACGCTAATATGGTGAACTGTTATGTTAAATACAAGGAGAAATTGAAGTTTGGTGACATTCCTTTTCCTATCAAGTTTACTGATATTCAGAAATTTGAAAAGTTAAATGATTTAAGTATTAACGTGTTTGGTTTGGAGTATAATTCACAAAATAAAAGTCATGATATTGTTGGTCCTTTACACATTACAAAATGTAAAAGAACAAAACATTTTAATTTGTTATATATAACAAAGGGGAATAGAGGACACTATTGTCTAATCAACAATTTATCTCGATTAGTATCCGCTCAAATAAATAAATCACAACATGCTGTTAATATATGTGATGGTTGTTTGTCAAATTTTTCATCTAATCAGAATTTAGTAGAGCATCAAAAGAACGATTGTTTTCATATATGTACCAATTTACCCTCTGAAGAGGATAAAAGGAAAGATTGGTTTGACAAAATGACTTCTTCAAGTCAACTTAATTTCAATAATTACGAGCGTAAATTACGAGTTCCTTTTGTTGTGTATGCAGATTTTGAGGCATTTTTAAGTCCTATTCAGTCAGAACAATCTAATGAACAAACCACGAAAGATAATAGTCACTCTCCAACACCTGACAGTGATAAAGATTATGGAGATGATGATGATTATGTGGATGATAAAATCAAACGTAAATGCAGACGTATAGACAAGCGTTCCTCAACCATTAACATTCAGAAACATCAAGTTTATAGTTTTGGATACTATATTAAATGTGCATATGATGACAAGTTATCAATTTATAGAACATACAAAGGAGAGAACTGTGGTCAAACGTTTATGAAATGTATTAAACATGATTTGGAGAGTATTTGTAAAAAGAATACATTTTCCAAGCCCCCATTACCCTTAACAACTTTAAATAAAGAATACATTGCAAACAGCAAAGTCTGTTTCATTTGTAGTACATGTTTAAACGAGGATTCCTGCGTTTCCTATAATTGGCATACCGGTGTTTACGAAGGCGTTGCACATTCACTTTGCAATGAAAAGTACAGGCCCCAAAACTTTGTACCTGTGTTTTTTCATAACTTAAGCAACTATGACAGTCACTTTATAGTACATGGGCTTAATTTTGAAGATGGTGATATATAACTAATCCCACAGAACAAAGAAAAATATATTTCCTTTTCCAAAATGTTAAAAGTTAATAACCGTAGAGTGAAATTAAGATTCGTTGATTCCCTTAAATTCATGTCTAGTAGTCTTGAAAAATTAGCTAAAAACTTAACAACAAATCAATTCAATGAACTAAAATTAAATTTTCCAAGTGAAGAAGACTATAAGCGCTTGATACGTAAGGGTGTGTACCCATATGAATACATGACATCATTTGATAGTTTAAACCTTACCGCCCTTCCTCGTAAGGATTTATTTTATAGTTCTCTGAATAATAGCCACATTTCAGATGAAGATTATGAACATGCTGTGGGTGTGTGGAATCACTTTAATTGTCAAAATATGGGTGATTATTCAGATTTATATCTGAAAACAGATGTTTTGCTACTAACTGATGTATTTGAAAATTTTAGAAATGTATGTGTTAAGACCTACGGTTTGGATCCAGCTCATTATTACACTGCCCCAGGATTGAGTTGGGATGCTATGTTAAAAGTTACAAAAATAAAACTTGACCTTTTGACGGATATTGATAAAATTGCTTTCATAGCAAAAAATATTCGAGGAGGTATATCCCAATGCAGTCACAGACATGCTAAAGCTAACAATAAATATATGTCAAACTATGAATCAAACCAACCGTCTTCTTTTCTTGTATATTTAGATGCAAATAACTTGTATGGATGGGCTATGTCTCAACCTCTTCCTACAGGTAAATTTGAATGGGTGAATGTAGAGACGAATTTTAATATTGCAGATGATGCTGATCATGGCTTTATCTTAGAAGTAGACATTGAGTACCCTAAAGAATTACATGATTA
Organism: Pammene aurita; assembly: GCA_947086415.1. Lineage (NCBI taxonomy): Eukaryota > Metazoa > Arthropoda > Insecta > Lepidoptera > Tortricidae > Pammene > Pammene aurita. The sequence goes on from OX352301.1 coordinate 6,162,695, forward strand.
TCATTCGGATCTACCATTCTGTCCTGAAAATGTATGTTTAGGTAATTCTAAAGCAAAAAAATTAATACCAAATCTAAACAAGAAAACAAACTATGTCATTCATTACAGAAATCTTAAACAAAGTTCACAAAACGGATTAAAATTGCTTAAAATCCATAGAATATTAAAATTTGAGCAATCCCCATGGTTAAAAAGTTACATAGATTTAAATACCTACATGCGATCCCAAGCATCGTCTGAATTCGAAAAAGATTTTTTCAAACTCATGAACAATTCAGTGTTTGGTAAAACTATGGAGAATGTAATGAAACGAGTAAACATCAAATTATTAAATCACTGGGAAAATCGTGGGAAATCTCAAGGAGTTCAATCTTTAATTGCGAAACCTGAATTTCATAGTTTATCTGTTTTTCACATGATTTAGTAGCTGTTCAATTAAAAAAAACTAAAGTTTTATACAACAAACCAATTTACCTAGGTTTTTGCATTTTAGATCTTTCTAAAACTTTGATGTATCAATTTCATTACGACTATATGAAAACCAAATATCAAAATAATTTGAAATTGCTTTACACAGATACTGATAGTTTACTATATCAAATATTCACAGAGGACTTTTATGATGACATAAAATCAGATCTTAATTTATATTTTGATACTTCTGAATACCCAGAGGACAACGTGTATGGTTTCCCTCTGGTAAATAAAAAGCAACTTGGTGTTTTCAAAGATGAAAACAATGGGGAAATATTTAAGGAATTTATTGGTTTGCGTTCAAAAATGTACGCCATAGATGTACAAAATAAAGAAATTAAAGCTAAAGCTAAAGGTGTCAATAAATGCGTAACGCAAACGTATGATCTTGATAGTTTTAAAAAATGTTTATTTAAGAAAAAAATTAAATATGATACAATGTTACGTTTCAAATCAATAAAACACATTTTATTTACACAGAAAATTACCAAAATAACGCTTTCCCGTAATGACACGAAACGATATTTGTTAGGAAATTCTATTGATACTCTTGCGTGGGGTCATTATAAAATTCCTCATGGTGTACTTTAAAATTTATTTAATTTACACAGAATATTCAATGAAATGTATTTATTTTTTGTGCAATGTGTATAATTTTTGTAAATTGTATGATTTAGTTTAGAAGTTAAAATTATCTTGTGTCAATATTTTTTTTGTTATGTGTTATTTTTAATAAATGTTCTTGATAAAAGGAGAAACTTTAAAAAAAATTGTCATTTGAAATTAATCCCTTTTCATAACAACACACTCCTCACGTTAATTCAAAATGATTCATTTTTACCATCCCTTCACCACTATTGTAGCTGGTCCGAGTGGTTGTGGAAAAACTAAATTTGTTACAAGTTTTCTTGAACATTCGAAAGAATTATGTAATGTTGAGTTTGATGAAGTGATTTGGTGTTATGATGAAATGCAACCCCTATATAATCTAGAAAATGTGATTTATAGTCAAGGAATACCTGATATGTCCATGTTTGATGGACTGAAGCCCAAATTACTTATAATAGATGATTTAATGCGAGAATCAAATGGGCGACTGGTTGATATTTTTACAAAAGGTAGTCACCACAGAAATTTAAGCCTGTTTTATATTACTCAAAATATATTTCATCAGGGTAAAGGTCAACGTGATATGTCTTTGAATACAAGTTATTTAGTGTTTTTTAAGAATCCTAGAGATAAAACACAAATACGTTATTTGTCTCGTCAAGTATGCCCAGAAAACTCAAAGTTCGTTGACGAAGCTTACAAGGATGCTACTAAAAACGCTCACGGCTATCTTATGATTGATCTAAAACAAAACACAGACGACATGTGTCGTTTTAAAACTAAAATATTTCCATTTGATGGCCATTGCACAGTGTATATCCCAAAGAAAGGATTTAAATATAACAAGGATCATCAAGTTTCAGTCAGTTCTAAATGATGCATTCTCGAGTAAGCACCTATAAACATTTACTGGAAGCCCTGCATTTACTTAAACCAAAATATCGCACTGCTTTGCTTAAATCGTGCGATGAAGATGAGATCAACATCATTTGTGAATGTATCTATAACGTTCTAAAGGGTAAAATTCCTTTAGATAACAAAGAAAAATCTAAATTAAAAAAATATAAGGAAACATTACGAAAACTAGTTTCAAAAGGCAAAAATAAGCTTAGAAAAACCGTTATTCTTCAGAAAGGGGGTGCATTTTTACCAATAATTTTAGGTGCAGTTTTAAGTGCATTGGTAAACTCCTTATCTTAGATACAATGGAGAATACAAAGAAAATGTTGTTAGTAGAACCTGAATTTATTGAAAGACTTAAAAAAAGTGAAAATCAGGTGGAAAATATATCATCCCGTCTGGATGGAGAAATGCAAACAATTCTTAGAAGAAAAATAAATGATCGTGAAAAGTGGGCATTATATTGTCAAGCACTACAACGATTTTTACATTTTGCTGAGGCAGATCGAAGACCATTTAAATTACCAATAGTGATGGATGAAGTGAACTACCTTACTAACGATAACTACAATGTTGCTTCGAAAGTTAACAAAAAGGAGGAAAATGTAAAAAAAGAGGAAAGTATCCGAAAGGAGGAATCATTTACTCAGAACTTAAGCGGAGACGCAAATTCACCTGTGCCGGAAGAAGATGTTTATGCCACACCTCCTGGTGTATCAAAGGTTCAATTACCTAAACGATATTCTCCATCCTATATTATAGATGTTATACCTAAATCGTACAGGACAAAAAGTCAGACGCTACTGCAAAACATTGTTCTGAATAGACCTAAAATTTGGTGGAAGGAGAACGGTGAAGTAGTTATAGAAACAGTCAGACAATACCAAATAGCAATATTCTCGATTTGGTAGGCGATGTACTTAGACCGCTCAAACGCTCAAAACCAGTGGGATGGGAGGATTTCGCTCGTTTTTTAAATGATATAAAAGTTCCATCGTCATGTATTGGTAACCCCGAGACTTTAGAATTTATTAATAAAATTCAATCTAAACCTGAAGCTAACACTTCACAGGCTTCTATTAGCGAGCACAACCTATCAATTAAAGAAAAAAACGCATCTACTCCTCTATCTACTAAGCCAAAAACGAGGTCTCAAAAGAAAGTTGATTGGGAAAGATGGACTCCTTATTAGACATAAATAGAATATATTACGATATATCAAACCCGGCTGGATATAGTAGTTTAAATAATGTTATGAAGGAAATGAAAGGTCAAATGAATAGAGAGGAAGTGAAAAAATGGTTGCAGTCCCAAGAAGCGTACACTCTACATAAACCTGTTCATAAACGTTTCTCGCGTAACAAATACATCCTGTCAAACTACAATGAACTATGGCAAGCTGATCTAAGTGATATGCGCACCTATAGTCAATACAACGATGGGTATAAATACATTCTTTGTGTTATTGATGTATTTAGCAAATATGCATTTGCGAGACTTATGAAAAAGAAGGATGCTGAAACGGTTAAAACGTGTTTTGAAAGCATATTCACGGAAGCAAATGCAACCCCTAGACATATTCAATCTGATAAGGGTACAGAATTTGTTTCAAAGATGGTGAGAGATTATTTTAAAAGTAAGAACATAAATTATTATACAACTAACAACCCAGACATTAAAGCTAGCATAGTTGAAAGGTTTCAAAGAACTCTCAAAACTAAAATGTGGCGTTATTTCACTCATAAAAATACTTACAATTACACTAATATATTACAAGATCTGCTTTATTCATATAACCATAGCTATCATTCCAGCATAAAAATGCGTCCAGTTGATGTTAACTCTAGTAATATAAGGACTGTTTGGTGTAACTTATATGAAAGAAAAAATGATAAACAACCTTCTTTAGAAAATGCAAGGCTAAATGTAGGTGATCATGTTAGGATAACTAAATATAAACATATATTCCAAAAGGGTTATGAAACCAATTGGAGTGATGAAATATTTGTGATTGAATCAGTTATCAATAGGTCTCCGTGGGTTGTTTATACTTTAAAAGATTTGGAAGGTGAACCAATAATTGGTACATTTTATTCTAAAGAATTACAAAAAGTAACTCACCACCCCTCCATCAAATATAAAATTGATAAAATAATACGCTCGCGCCGTATTGGTGGCAGAAAGGAAGTGTTCGTGAAGTGGCGAGGTTATCCTAATAAATTTAATTCCTGGATACCGTCATCAAGTTTAGAAACAATATGAGTGAAAACAGTTTTTACTTAACTTTGTTGAGCAATAGCTCATCGGAATATTACAATGATAATACAACTGCGCACTTTTTAACAAAATTACCTAAAACCATTAAATTGGAAGGAGAATGGGTCGTGGGTTTAGTAGAATTTCAATACCCATGCTCCATGTACAATGTTCAAGAACATGAAAATACCATTTATATTAAAAAGAAAGTTCGAGGACCTGCAGACAAGACGGATAAAATCGTTGATTCAAAAACTCACATACCAGCTACTTCGTATGATAGTCTTGATCATTTTCTTGATGCATTAAATGAAAACCCACAGCTAAAAAGCAAAGTTAAGTTTAGATATGATAAAATTACAAAAATGGTGGGGATATCAACAGATAAAGAAATAGTCTCAATCACAACAACACCCATATTAAGTCTACAATTAGGATTTCGACCAAGATCAAATTTAAAAGAAATGTCAATTGGAAAACATCCTGCAAATTTATACTTAGGTTTACCCTCACAAATATTTGTTTATACTGATATCATTCATCCACAAGTGGTGGGAGATGTAATTACATCATTACTGAGAATAATACCGTTAGACCCAACTAAATTTATCTATGGTGCTTACAAAACACATATTTTCTCACCTGCTCACTATGTACCCGTATTACGAAGAGAATTCGATACTATAGAAATAGATATAAGGACAACTACTGGAGCTAGAATACCATTCCAGTTTGGATCTTCTTGCGTGAAGCTACACTTTCAACGGGTAAAATGAATTATAAAAGATCATCTACGTCTTGCCCATATGAACATTACTATTCACACCAAGCTGGTACGGGTATAGGAATAGTTTATAAAGGGGTACCATATCAACGAGGACATGGGATCGGGAGTTTCTTGGGTGGTCTTTTTAGGTCTGTGCTACCATTATTATCTAGTGGTCTTAAAACAGTGGGAAAAGAAACTTTAGATGCAGGAATCGGTCTTTTATCCGATATGGTAAATTCACGACCAATGGATAGTTCTATTAGATCTCGGTTCAATGAAGCAAGCGCCAACTTAAAAAGAAAAGCAGATGAAAAAATTGATTCTTTGATGTCGGGGTCTGGGTATAAAACGTCCACAAAAAGACGTGGACCATTCATTAACTTAAAAGCATCGCACCGAAGAGGAGGTAAAAAAATTAGGAAAAACAATATTGAAGATATATTTTCAAACTAAAAAAATTCATTCTTACATAGTCATTCTTGTGAGTGTGCCAAATCTGAGTTAGACTTATTTGCTTTACCATCAACTCAAACAAGCATTGAAAGTGGCCAGTGGATTCATTACAAACCAATTTCATCTCTAAGTGACGATGGTCCTATTGAGTTTCAAGTTCCTGGGTCAGGTGATGACTACATTGATCTATCACACACTTTGTTGCATATAAATGCCAAAATATTGAATCAAGATGGTACAAAAATAAAACCTAATGCAAATGTTGCACCGGTAAACAATTGGTTACATTCCCTGTTTAGCCAACTAGACATTTATTTAAATCAGAAGCTTATATCACCTCCAAACAACACTTATGCTTACCGAGCCTACATGGAAAATCTGCTTAATTATGGTTCAGCAGCCAAAAAATCTCATCTGACTTGTGGATTGTGGTATGAAGATACCCCCAACTATATGGACGCCGTTGACTCGACTAATAAAGGGTTTCACGAAAGAATGGACTTTGTTAAGGAAAGCAAGGAAGTTGAAATGATTGGTCATTTACATGGTGATATGTTTAACCAGGAGAAATTTCTAATTAATGGTGTAGAAATGAGAGTTAAATTAGTCCGTTCGAAAGAAACATTTAATTTAATTTGTCATAAGGATGGTAAATTTAAAGTACAAATAACAGATGCCAGTCTCATTATCAGAAGAGCAAGAATGAATCCTAGTGTATTGTTAGCTCATCAAAAAGTATTAGCATCAACAACTGCGAAATATCCGATAACAAGGGCAGAAGTTAAGGTTCTGACATTACCCGCAGGTATACAAGGTAAAACATTGGATAATATATTTCTCGGGCAAGTCCCTAAAAGATGTATTATTGGATTCGTTTCAAACTCTGGGTTTAATGGTAATTTAGCTATAAATCCCTTCAATTTTCAACATTTTCATATGAATTCATTTAGTTTGTACGTAGATGGTCATGAAATTCCTTCTAAAACTTTGCAACCCTCATTTAACTCTGCGGGTTTAATAGCAACTGCATATCATACTTTGTTTTCTGGAACTGGTATTCATTTCCATAACGAAGGTAATGCTATAAGCAGATCAAACTATGTGGGTGGTTATTCTTTATTATGTTTCGATTTGACTCCTGATTTATCTGCAAGTTCAACTTCACACTGGAATCTTGTAAGACACGGAAGTGTTCGAATCGAAGTTCGTTTTGATTCAGCTTTAAGTACTACTATCAACTGTATTGTGTATGCTGAATTTGATAACATAATTGAAATAAATAAAAATCGTGATATCACTGTAGATTATAATAGTTAGTAATTAAATAAATACAATGCATTCACTCAATTTTATCATTACCACTTGAACATTGTCTGTAAAACCACCAGTGTTTACTTTTTTAGATTAATTATTATTATGGATTCGAATGAAATACAATTTTGTATGAATAAAATAAACCCGAGGTTTAAGTCAAATGTTTTTGCTGCAAACCGGATTCCTGTTTGGGTTAATCTACCTACTTTTATTATAAGCAATCTAGATCCTGATTCAAAGCCCGGTTCTCATTGGATTGCAATGCACATTGATGTGAATGGATATGGTGAATACTTTGACTCTTTTGGTCGAAAGCCTACTGGTTATCACAGGTTATTTTTAAATAGAAACTCTAAGAGGTGGTTTTATAACCATCAATCACTTCAGAATTATTTTACTTCAGTTTGTGGAGAATACTGTTTAGTTTATCTTTATTTTAAGCTTCAAGGGAAAAAAAATGTCTGAGTTTTTATATCTGTTTGCTGATAATTCTTTGTGTAATGATTTAGTTTTAAGGAATATGTTTAAATCAGTTTTTGTGAATTAAAACAATGTGTTATGAAAATAAATTGGGTTTTATTTTATTTCTTACAACTATAATTACAAAATATTCCTACTACCTAAGACAAATGCAGTGACGTAGAAAGAAACACAAAATAAGCAGTTAAAACTACATCTAATATTAAACATGTTCAATAAATGAGTAATAACATTAATATACAATAAGACAAGAAAGAAAGTATTTTATAAGTGAAAAAATAAAGGAACTTATTCTAGTTATAAATAAAGCACTGATTAAAACTATTTTTTATCACACTTATCAGTCTCTATAAAATATTTTACACATTTGGTTTTAGATGATAGTTCTTTCGTTATATTAAATATAACATCCCGAGCACTTTGTTCATGTGAGTCACCTTCGTTAGCATAATATTTAACACGATAGTCACAGTGTTTCCAGTGGTCCAGAGGTCCAACGTTTCGTATTTTATTCATGTCGTATACTTCGATCTTTATGAGGTGTGATGCATATGCTCCATCGTCCTGACCCGAAGTGAGATAGGAAACACCGTCTTCTTCTTTTTTGGAGACCGTTGAAGATTTCTTATACACTTTTGTCTTCTTCTTAGGCCTTTCAAAAAAGCCATCAATATTATTTGATTGACGCTTCTTCGCAATAGCTTGCTTCACTTTGAAAGCCAGCGTCCCCTCTTCATCACTTGCTTCGTCTTCATTTTCATCAACGTAAAAGTTTTTGAAAGTGTTGTCGGAAAACTGAAACAAAATTCATAATTAATATTAAAGACTTAAAACATACACACAACACATAAATTTTTTAATGCAATAATTATAGAGTAATACTATTTAAATACTTACATCCATTATGAATAGTCTTCGTTAAAACTTCAAAGCGTAGAAACTGAGAGCTCTTAACTGAACTGGAGATCCGAAGGTACTATATAAAGTTACTCACAGCCTCAGCCTTTTTATATGAATTTGTGTTGAAAAAAAGGTCACGGCTGGTGGGGACAGAGGACCACCTAGGTAGGTAGCGACGAGTTTAAACAGGATTTCGGGACAGGTAAATTTTTGTTTGCAGCGGAATGTTTTCTAACAAAAGATTAAATTATCAAAAGAATTCTAAAGAATTTAAACGACAGATCTTTTGTGCATTTACTTTCTATTAAAATCGCGTGTGACTTCAAACCCGATGATTGATTTATATATTTCTCAGAAACGAATAAAAAGTAAGTTATTACCTTCTTCAAAGGACATCTAGTAAAAAAGGTTAAGTTCTCAAGCCGACAGCATCAAGAAAAAACTAATAATAGAAATTGCGACTTTAAATTAGAGCACCAAAGAAGTTTTAAACATCGCACCGCCCCACCTAACTGGTATAAACAAGAATGCAATAAATCACACATCGAATCCTACATTAACAAAAGATCTATATATTATAATAAATAATGGGAACTTCCTTTACGGAAACGTACAGCATACTTACAGGTTGAAACTTGTTCAAAACACAGTCATGTTTATTGTCCACCAATAAATATCAGTCGGTTGTCACATATACCAAAGTTATTTACGAGTTCAAAAAAATAAATAAGACAACGCAAATATCTAGACTAGAAATAATCTAAAATCAATAAAATAATATTTCAAAAATTGGATTTGCATAAAATAATTTACCATAAAAAAAAAAATTAAGACAACACAAATATCTAGACTGGAAATAATCTAGAATGAATAAAATAATATTTCAAAAATTGGATTTGTATAAAATAATTTACCCAAAAAAAAAATTAAGACAACACAAATATATAAACACAAATCTAGAATCAATAAAATAATATTTCAAAAATTGGATTTGTATAAAATAATAAATTTTAGGCAAAAACTGAAAACGAATAGATACTAAATAACTAAAATTGATGGGGTTGAAAAATATACCAGAAGTTTCATATTGTGCTGTAACACATATAGATACGTTGAAATTTGCATATATATTCGCGAAATGTGAATTAGTTACTTTAGGTATAAATTTGATACCTACTCCAGTCCAGACTAATAAAGGGTAATGTAATTGTGTCAGTTCGCGGGGCTTGTTAGATCATTAAAAATCTCGTTAAGTTATATGACCGTTTCTACCCCATTGATTTCCCACCACCAAAACTATACCTAAACTATGGAAACTTTATAGATACATTGAAATTTGCATATATATTCGCGAAATGTGAATTAATTACTTTAGGTATAAAATTGATACCTACTCCAGTCCAGACTAATAAAGGGTAATGTATTTGTGTCAGTTCGCGGGGCTTGTTAGATCATTAAAAATCTCGTTAAGTTATATGACCGTTTCTACCCCATTGATTTCCCACCACCAAAACTATACCTAAACTTTGGAAACTTTAGGTAGTATACCTAGTCTTTCATAAGGAGTAACCAATTAAGCAATTATAAAACCTATTGCAAATACGTAAAGAACAAACTACAACGTAGGAGTATGCCTCTATCGAGCTCGGTAACAATGCGATGTCGCCGAGTCGAGCTAACAATAGAGACAATAGAAAAAGGTGAGCAAGGGTTCTATTGTGGTGTCGAAGAGCGTGTATTGTTTAATTAGCGGAGTGCCTAAGTGCTGAAGGAGGCTCCGGGCACTGTTGAGACCTAGTGCAATCGATTTAAATGGGGGGCTAAACGTACTAAAACATACCAAACTTTTTTTTTTTTTTTTAGGTTTCATAGTCCGGAAAACCCACCATAATCCCGAAAAACCATTGTTTTGGTGGTGGGAAAATGATGGGGTAGAAACGGTGAATCTATACTACTAAAGTTGTGTAGCCCCTCCCGTAACTTTTGAACTGTAAGTTCAAAAAATATGAAAAAATTTGAAGAGATGCGCCTTATCATATACTTTCTACGAAAATTGTTTTGAACATTATCGGTTCAGCCATTTTTGTGTTATCTCCAAAAAACTTCTTCCATAGGCATCAGATACGACCTTTTGGTATTAGTTTGGTTCTTATTCCATTGAAGGTACGGAACCCTCCTATGCGTGGTCCGACACGCACTTGGCCGGTTTTTTTTCTGACGTTCATTAGTGCATTGTAATGTGCTTACATTGAAGAATAAATATCTTGATCTACACCAATATCATAAATCCTCTATTCCATGTTCGGAACCGTATGTAATTACCACCATTATTACAACCAGTAACGTAACATCAGTGTATTATCATTTATCTGTGACAGTGTGGTAAAAACGTATGAAAATTCATTACCTACGGAAACGTAATGAAAATCCCCCCCGACCGCAATAAGGTTGGTCATGGCGGTGTAATGGCGGTCATTCTAATGGTTTCAATGGATTTTTAATATGTGTGTAGGTAAAGCAGTGTATGCTTCTGTACATAATTAGGCATTATTACGTAACAGTTACATTAACTACTATTTATCTCTTTTTAGGGTTCCGTAGTCAACTAGGAACCCTTATAGTTTCGCCATGTCCGTCCGTCTGTCCACGGTCTTGCTCAGTTACCGTTCGCACTAGAAAGCTGAAATTTGGTGAGGCCTGATAAGAACTTTCAATAAAAACTATATTGAATATAATCGGTTCAGCCGTTTTTGAATTATCAATCAAAAACGCATAGTGAAAGGAAGTGTTGAATAGTAAAATGACGTAAGCGCCGCCAAATATCCCCTAATAAACGACCTTTTGGACGGATGTTTTGTAACAGGGCGGCATCTACGAAACTCTACACTAAGCATCGCCCGACATGCTCTTGGCCGGTTTTTTTTTTGCCTTGTTATCCCGGAAATCACCCCTTAAGGATTACTATTTCCAATTCAAGAAAATCCCCAAAAATTCAACGTCTAAAAGGGGAGGGTAGCCATTACACTCGATTGAGTTAAATTTGCATGGGTCATGGACTCCCCCCCCCCCCCTCCAAGTGCACCTCAAATAGAAATAAAATCATTTCTGCATTTGTGACCCCCCCCCCCCCCAATTTCAACCGCGCCTGTTCTTACCTTTCATGCTTAGACTGATTTGATGGGAGGATCGATTTCGATGATATTTGCCGTGGACATGAACGTATAAATACAAAAGTGGTCCTGTATCGTCCGATATGCACCTACTACTCTCTATGTATGTCATTTAAATCATGCAAAAAAATAATATGATAAAAAAAAGTATTCATTTTTTAATGTAGTTTCATTTAGTGGTAATTGTAAAATATTCTACTAGGACTACTGTCCTCTAGCGTATCCATCTGTCAACTTTACTTCAAGTTCCGGCTCTAGGGTAGCGGGAGAGAAATTAGGGGTGAATTAGCCGCTTACTGACACAGACCGAATTCCACGCGGGCGGAGCCGCGGGCACAGCTAGTAAATAATATGAGTGTAGATAAAGCAGTGTATGCAACTGTACGTAATTAGGCCTTAAAACACTCGTGTGATCTTATTATGAAATTCGCCTGCGGCTCATTTCATAAAACCACACTCATGTTTTAAGGACCCTTATTACGTAACAGTTACATAAACTACTATTACTATTCCGCGGTATAACAACGAGCTAGTTAATTAGTGCCAAACCGTCAGGTGCGGGTACAGGGGAGGAAAACAACAGGGTTAATCACCCCCCCGACACATTCTTATACTACGGGACTCTTATAGGTGCGGACCGCAAGATTTTTTGTGAAGGAAAGTGATTATATATGTTAGACTTACTAACCCATCTTTAACGTCGACAATACAAATAAATATAATGAAATATTTTACTTTTTATTAAATTCAGTTTTACACCCATAACCCGTCCCCCGGCGGCGGCGGGTGTCGTGTGGCGTACCGCAGTGCTCTTGTACTGGACCTGTAAGTTATTTAATGCACGTGAACAGCCTTTGCGGTGTGCTCAAGCACTGCTCGGCGCACATGTTCGCAGACGATCTGTGCATACTGCGCGCCGGCGGTGCAAGCGAGCTGCCTGACACCTGTCGCTTGGTGCAGCAAGATGTCGATGCTGTAGCCCGTTGGTCACATGACAATGGTATAGTGCTTAATGCTAATAAAACTCATCTATTGATAATTAGATCTCCCTACTTAGATGTTTCTAATCCGCCACTTCCCATCATAACCCATGACTTTTCTTGTTTGCACAATGATAAATTAGATTGCCACTGTAACCTTATCTCTCGAGTTAACTGTGTAACGTATTTAGGTCTTAAAGTAGATGAGCTGTCGTGACGTCTATACATCGTACAAGGCCAATGATTAGATTGAACTAACTTCTTTATCATTTCAATATCAAACCCTGCCTGAGTTCTAATAAGACATAACGACAAGATATTTCAGAGATGTACAACATGGTATAAGAGAGTGAGAGATGAAGTGATCTCTAGATTAATGTTTTGTTCTAGATACTTCTACTATTCTAATTTTATTATGTTTTCTATTCTGGTTGTTTGGCGGTAATTCTTTCTCCGCCGCGAGCCTCCACAACTCCCCTTATAGCTCGACCCAGTCCACTCGCAACCATTTAGCTTATTCTTGGCTGTTTCTGTTTAATTCTGTATTACGTTATTCCTTATCCCTTCATCTCTCTTCTATAAATCATTGTGAGACTATATTACTAACACTCACCGGTTTTGACCAGCAGGACTCCTTATTCTCCCGCGCGACCCGCGAACCTTTTTCTACCTCCTTTTAGCTGTCAAAAAACATTCCCTCGTTGTCAAATGTTCTGTCAGTGTCACCAGTATAAACGATTAAGACTGTTTAAGGCACACACTTACCTGATCTTTTGTTGAGGATCGCGTTCGTCGCGACACTCCCGACGGCCAAGAATTTCTACAGCATGGCTATTAGCTGACTCGTCCATTGAGCAATCTTTTCTCTCGCCCGGACAGCCGCTGTTCTTTTACTTCTTTCTTCATTGGCATCTGACACAGTTTCTACTCTTTCTACCACTTCTGCACTCTCGACCATCATTCTACTACATTCACTGATATGATCACCTTGGACCTTTTGAACTGAGGTAGGTTGGTTTAATCCATCATTTGCCTTTATCTTCATCCAACCTTACATCCTTCTGAACTGCAATATCTTGTGCCACATGTTCTGTTTCTTCACTATCAGGTTCTCTGGTTTCTATTTCAGATGTCTCTGTAGTTTCCTGAAGAGGCGAGTTCACTGACTCTTGTAGTTCTGGATTGAATTGTATTCCTACTTCCGTTTCTAAATCTTTTGATGCCTCTTCCACCTCTAATGGATACAAATGGCCTATTGATCTTACGAACTCCTTTCCTTCTACATCAATTTTTGCAACTCTACATTCACCATCAGCTCCTTTTTCTAAATTGGTGATCTTTCCCACTTTCCAAGTTTCTCTGTTTTTAGAGTCTCCCTTAATCTGGACTATATCACCTATGTAGGGGCCTCGATTCGTCTTGACTCGTGGTTCCTTGTGGGAATGTTGGTACCTCTCACGTAGGCTGTAGAGGTATTGTCCAAAAAACATCATTTTAAATTCTTCCAGTATTATTTTGCCTTTCTTCCATCCTTCTACTAAACATTCCTTCGTGACTGAACCACCAGGATACGGATTTTGTATTGAGGGCTCAATCGCGATCCATTTTCCATAAGTGAGGAAGTCTGATGGTCTTAATACATATTCTATGTCTGAACCAACGGGTTACTAATGTTTTACCAAAAAGAAATTGCCAAAATTTCAGATCCCAAAAAATTTTTCCCAAAATTTCATTTGCCAAATAAAGATTTGCCAATATTATTTTTCCCAAAAAATTTTTACGCAAACGTTTTATTTAGTTTAATAATGTTAAGGCAATGAATCACTTACCAACTAGTGTTTTGACCAATTTTTATTAAGTAAAATGTTTCAGTTGGCAAAACATGTGTTACGCTAATAAAAATAAGGCAAATGATTTATATCGTCAACATTCCATTTAGCATTTCTATTTAGTCGGTTGTCCATATATTTATTAGGTGACAATCAATTTGCATCATTATTGCAATGATACAGAAGACATAAATTAAATTGCAACGTTGCTGTGTTAGTGTTATGTTATGTGGGTAAGATGTAAAATATGACGCTCAATTTAATTCTACCGTGCAGGGTTATATTCATCATTGAATTGTGCTGTGTGTTGCATTACAACTAATTTAAAGTAATTACTAATTAACAATGAGGGAATCAGATGATAATACTGATATATTTGAAACTTTTCAATCTACGCGTGGTGGGATGAAGTTATTTAAAAATGGATTCAGCTACGAGAAGCATAATATGGTGAAAAATACGTATTATTGGTATTGTGAGTACAGGAAAAAGAACTTGTTTAAATATACTGCATCTCAACAAACTACACTGGTGGATGGGGCTCATAAGGTAATTAAAAGCAATGAAAATCACAACCATGAACCAGATCCTGGCAGGAAAATAACCAGTGACATTATAAAAAATATCAAAAGTGATGTTTTATCTGGATCAAAAATATGTAAAATAATACAAACGAACAAAGCAAAGGTGCCTTTGGATGTTGTCGAAAGTTTGCCTTCAACTTCGGCTTTAAAGCAAAGAATGTATCGGCTACGGAAAAAACAAGAAATAACAACTGAACCAACGGATATTCATTTCGAGCTAGACTTGTCGCAAACCTCAATCAACGGAGAGAACTTCGTAATTAAAGATAAATGTTTTGATGACAATAAACGAATATTGGTGATGTCTACATTAAATTTAATGAAGACTTTAAGTAAAAGTTCATATTGGATTTTGGATGGAACGTTTAAAGTGGCACCAACTATTTTTAAACAAATCTACACTATACACGGCAACATATTTTCTGATGACAAGAAAACATTACCGCTTTGTTTCTGTATGTGTACTAATAAGGATAACGCACCTATGACATAATGATTGAGTTAATAATACAATATGGATATGAAAATGAGATTGACATGACGCCAAAAATCTGTATATTAGATTTTGAGAAGGCAGCAATCTCAAGCATAAGGTCCAATTATGAAGGGGTTTTTTTGCAAGGGTGTTTTTTCCACTTGGGGCAAATTCTAAACAGGTAAATGGATGTTTAATAAAACAATTTGTTTATGTGTAATGTTTACTATTTACGATTTTTTTATTTATGATTTACGATTTCTGTGAGATCGCAGTTCTAACCTAACCTAAACCTACTTTAAAAGCCGTTCGTTTTCTGTGGGGTCGCAGTTCTAACCTAACCTAAACCTACTTTAAAAGCCATTCGTTTTCTGTGTGGTCGCAGTTCTAACCTAACCTAAACCTACTTTAAAAGCCGTTCGTTTTCTGTGGAGTCGCAGTTCTAACCTAACCTAAACCTACTGGAAAAGCCGTTCGTTTTCTGTGGGGTCGCAGTTCTAACCTAACCTAAACCTACTTTAAAAGCCGTTCGTTTTCTGTGGGGTCGCAGTTCTAACCTAACCTAAACCTACTTTAAAAGCCATTCGTTTTCTGTGGGGTCGCAGTTCTAACCTAACCTAAACCTACTTTAAAAGCCATTCGTTTTCTGTGGGGTCGCAGTTCTAACCTAACCTAAACCTACTTTAAAAGCCGTTCGTTTTCTGTGGAGTCGCAGTTCTAACCTAACCTAAACCTACTGGAAAAGCCGTTCGTTTTCTGTGGAGTCGCAGTTCTAACCTAACCTAAACCTACTGGAAAAGCCGTTCGTTTTCTGTGGGGTCGCAGTTCTAACCTAACCTAAACCTACTTTAAAAGCCGTTCGTTTTCTGTGGGGTCGCAGTTCTAACCTAACCTAAACCTACTTTAAAAGCCATTCGTTTTCTGTGGGGTCGCAGTTCTAACCTAACCTAAACCTACTTTAAAAGCCATTCGTTTTCTGTGAGATCGCAGTTCTAACCTAACCTAAACCTACTTTAAAAGCCGTTCGTTTTCTGTGGAGTCGCAGTTCTAACCTAACCTAAACCTACTGGAAAAGCCGTTCGTTTTCTGTGGGGTCGCAGTTCTAACCTAACCTAAACCTACTTTAAAAGCCGTTCGTTTTCTGTGGGGTCGCAGTTCTAACCTAACCTAAACCTACTTTAAAAGCCATTCGTTTTCTGTGGGGTCGCAGTTCTAACCTAACCTAAACCGACTTTAAAAGCCATTCGTTTTCTGTGGGGTCGCAGTTCTAACCTAACCTAAACCTACTTTAAAAGCCGTTCGTTTTCTGTGGAGTCGCAGTTCTAACCTAACCTTAACCTACTGGAAAAGCCGTTCGTTTTCTGTGGGGTCGCAGTTCTAACCTAACCTAAACCTACTGTAAAAGCCATTCGTTTTCTGTGGGGTCGCAGTTCTAACCTAACCTAAACCTACTTTAAAAGCCGTTCGTTTTCTGTGGGGTCGCAGTTCTAACCTAACCTAAACCTACTGGAAAAGCCGTTCGTTTTCTGTGGGGTCGCAGTTCTAACCTAACCTAAACCTACTGTAAAAGCTGTTCGTTTTCTGTAGGGTCCTTTCTATATTTATTAACCTTGTTATTATTTGTTTTAGACAAATTCAAGAACAAAAACTTACCAAGAAGTGCGCAAATGACATAAAATTTAACAAGCAAATAAAATGTCTATTGGCGCTTAGTTATTTACCTGAAAATGAAATTGTTTTGTATTTTAACAAGCTGTTAGAAAACATAGAAGATGCAGATTGGCTGAACATCGCAAAATGGTTTGAAGAAAATTATGTTAGCGGAACATGGAATACGCAACCGAAATACCCACCAAGTTTTTGGAGTACCCATGTTGTCAACGAAAAAGAAATACCTAGAACTTCCAACTCGGCTGAGGCGTGGCACCGTAGAATAAACGTTCTTATCGATAGGCATCACCCGGGGGTGTATCGCCTAATCAAAGAATTGATATTAGAGGCGTTATCAGTCACTGCTGACATTGAAATTATCCTTTTGGGAGCACCGCCAGAGCAGAAAAAAAGGAAATATCTCGATAAAGATGAACGAATCAAGCGTATTCTTCAAAACAAGTCTGAATACTCTGAAATCAAACTGCTAATGAGCATTGCATCAAACTTAAAATTATAAGTAAATTACCTAATTAACTTACTTATAATTAATATTGTCTTCTGTTACCGCGTTATAAAGTATTTCATTACTTATTAAATAAAAATGTTTTTTTTTTACATATTGCATCAAACTTACAAATACACTTATTATAAATAAATACAAACATGTTTTATTTATGAAATCATGCCGTTGTAATAATTTTATTTTGGCAAAGTTATTTTACACTAAAACTCCAATTTTTGTCCTTATAATGTTTTGTCGTAACAAGTAATTTGACTAAATGTTTTTTTGTGTATTTTTGTTTTGCCTTAATAAAACATTTAGCAAATGACCAAATGCTTAAATGTTAATTTTCGTAGTAATATTCTGCTTAAAGAAAATTTGACCAAATGAAAATATGCGTATTGTAAACTTGCCAAAGATAGCATTGACGAATAAAACATTTGCTAAAATTTGTTTGGGTAATGAAATTTGACCAAAGTCTTTTTGGTAAAACGGCAGGCACCCGGCAAAGTTATTTTACACTAAAACTCCAATTTTTGTCCTTATAATGTTTTGTCGTAACAAGTAATTTGACTAAATGTTTTTTTGTGTATTTTTGTTTTGCCTTAATAAAACATTTAGCAAATGACCAAATGCTTAAATGTTAATTTTCGTAGTAATATTCTGCTTAAAGAAAATTTGACCAAATGAAAATATGCGTATTGTAAACTTGCCAAAGATAGCATTGACGAATAAAACATTTGCTAAAATTTGTTTGGGTAATGAAATTTGACCAAAGTCTTTTTGGTAAAACGGCAGGCACCCAACCCTATTCGTTTATTGTCATCAAAACTTTTATCTTTAATTACGAAGTTCTCTCCGTTGATTGAGGTTTGCGACAAGTCTAGCTCGAAATGAATATCCGTTGGTTCAGTTGTTATTTCTTGTTTTTTCCGTAGCCGATACATTCTTTGCTTTAAAGCCGAAGTTGAAGGCAAACTTTCGACAACATCCAAAGGCACCTTTGCTTTGTTCGTTTGTATTATTTTACATATTTTTGATCCAGATAAAACATCACTTTTTATATTTTTTATAATGTCACTGGTTATTTTCCTGCCAGGATCTGGTTCATGGTTGTGATTTCCATTGCTTTTAATTACCTTATGAGCCCCATCCACCAGTGTAGTTTGTTGAGATGCAGTACATTTAAACAAGTTCTTTTTCCTGTACTCACAATACCAATAATACGTATTTTTCACCATATTATGCTTCTCGTAGCTGAATCCATTTTTAAATAACTTCATCCCACCACACGTAGATTGAAAAGTTTCAAATATATCAGTATTATCATCTGATTCACTCATTGTTAATTAGTAATTACTTTAAATTAGTTGTAATGCAACACACAGCACAATTCAATGATGAATATAACCCTGCACGGTAGAATTAAATTGAGCGTCATATTTTACATCTTACCCACATAACATAACACTAACACAGCAACGTTGCAATTTAATTTATGTCTTCTGTATCATTGCAATATTGATGCAAATTGATTGTCACCTAATAAATATATGGACAACCGACTAAATAGAAATGCTAAATTTCTTTTTGGTAAAACATTAGTAACCCTATGGGTTACTAATGTTTTACCAAAAAGAAATTGCCAAAATTTCAGATCCCAAAAAATGTTTCCCAAAATTTCATTTGCCAAATAAAGATTTGCCAATATTATTTTTCCCAAAAAATTTTTACGCAAACATTTTATTTAGTTTAATAATGTTAAGGCAATGAATCACTTACCAACTAATGTTTTGACCAATTTTTATTAAGTAAAATGTTTCAGTTGGCAAAACATGTGTTACGCTAATAAAAATAAGGCAAATGATTTATATCGTCAACATTCCATTTAGCATTTCTATTTAGTCGGTTGTCCATATATTTATTAGGTGACAATCAATTTGCATCATTATTGCAATGATACAGAAGACATAAATTAAATTGCAACGTTGCTGTGTTAGTGTTATGTTATGTGGGTAAGAATTAGGGTTACTAATGTTTTACCAAAAAGAAATTGCCAAAATTTCAGATCCCAAAAAATGTTTCCCAAAATTTCATTTGCCAAATAAAGATTTGCCAATATTATTTTTCCCAAAAAATGTTTACGCAAACGTTTTATTTAGTTTACTAATGTTAAGGCAATGAATCACTTACCAACTAGTGTTTTGACCAATTTTTATTAAGTAAAATGTTTCAGTTGGCAAAACATGTGTTACGCTAATAAAAATAAGGCAAATGATTTATATCGTCAACATTCCATTTAGCATTTCTATTTAGTCGGTTGTCCATATATTTATTAGGTGACAATCAATTTGCATCATTATTGCAATGATACAGAAGACATAAATTAAATTGCAACGTTGCTGTGTTAGTGTTATGTTATGTGGGTAAGATGTAAAATATGACGCTCAATTTAATTCTACCGTGCAGGGTTATATTCATCATTGAATTGTGCTGTGTGTTGCATTACAACTAATTTAAAGTAATTACTAATTAACAATGAGTGAATCAGATGATAATACTGATATATTTGAAACTTTTCAATCTACGCGTGGTGGGATGAAGTTATTTAAAAATGGATTCAGCTACGAGAAGCATAATATGGTGAAAAATACGTATTATTGGTATTGTGAGTACAGGAAAAAGAACTTGTTTAAATGTACTGCATCTCAACAAACTACACTGGTGGATGGGGCTCATAAGGTAATTAAAAGCAATGAAAATCACAACCATGAACCAGATCCTGGCAGGAAAATAACCAGTGACATTATAAAAAATATCAAAAGTGATGTTTTATCTGGATCAAAAATATGTAAAATAATACAAACGAACAAAGCAAAGGTGCCTTTGGATGTTGTCGAAAGTTTGCCTTCAACTTCGGCTTTAAAGCAAAGAATGTATCGGCTACGGAAAAAACAAGAAATAACAACTGAACCAACGGATATTCATTTCGAGCTAGACTTGTCGCAAACCTCAATCAACGGAGAGAACTTCGTAATTAAAGATAAATGTTTTGATGACAATAAACGAATATTGGTGATGTCTACATTAAATTTAATGAAGACTTTAAGTAAAAGTTCATATTGGATTTTGGATGGAACGTTTAAAGTGGCACCAACTATTTTTAAACAAATCTACACTATACACGGCAACATATTTTCTGATGACAAGAAAACATTACCGCTTTGTTTCTGTATGTGTACTAATAAGGATAAACGCACCTATGACATAATGATTGAGTTAATAATACAATATGGATATGAAAATGAGATTGACATGACGCCAAAAATCTGTATATTAGATTTTGAGAAGGCAGCAATCTCAAGCATAAGGTCCAATTATGAAGGGGTTTTTTTGCAAGGGTGTTTTTTCCACTTGGGGCAAATTCTAAACAGGTAAATGGATGTTTAATAAAACAATTTGTTTATGTGTAATGTTTACTATTTACGATTTTTTTATTTATGATTTACGATTTCTGTGAGATCGCAGTTCTAACCTAACCTAAACCTACTTTAAAAGCCGTTCGTTTTCTGTGGGGTCGCAGTTCTAACCTAACCTAAACCTACTTTAAAAGCCATTCGTTTTCTGTGGGGTCGCAGTTCTAACCTAACCTAAACCTACTTTAAAAGCCGTTCGTTTTCTGTGGAGTCGCAGTTCTAACCTAACCTAAACCTACTGGAAAAGCCGTTCGTTTTCTGTGGGGTCGCAGTTCTAACCTAACCTAAACCTACTTTAAAAGCCGTTCGTTTTCTGTGGGGTCGCAGTTCTAACCTAACCTAAACCTACTTTAAAAGCCATTCGTTTTCTGTGGGGTCGCAGTTCTAACCTAACCTAAACCTACTTTAAAAGCCATTCGTTTTCTGTGGGGTCGCAGTTCTAACCTAACCTAAACCTACTTTAAAAGCCGTTCGTTTTCTGTGGAGTCGCAGTTCTAACCTAACCTAAACCTACTGGAAAAGCCGTTCGTTTTCTGTGGGGTCGCAGTTCTAACCTAACCTAAACCTACTGTAAAAGCCATTCGTTTTCTGTGGGGTCGCAGTTCTAACCTAACCTAAACCTACTTTAAAAGCCGTTCGTTTTCTGTGGAGTCGCAGTTCTAACCTAACCTAAACCTACTGGAAAAGCCGTTCGTTTTCTGTGGGGTCGCAGTTCTAACCTAACCTAAACCTACTGTAAAAGCCATTCGTTTTCTGTGGGGTCGCAGTTATAACCTAACCTAAACCTACTTTAAAAGCCGTTCGTTTTCTGTGGGGTCGCAGTTCTAACCTAACCTAAACCTACTGGAAAAGCCGTTCGTTTTCTGTGGGGTCGCAGTTCTAACCTAACCTAAACCTACTTTAAAAGCCGTTCGTTTTCTGTGGAGTCGCAGTTCTAACCTAACCTAAACCTACTGGAAAAGCCGTTCGTTTTCTGTGGGGTCGCAGTTCTAACCTAACCTAAACCTACTTTAAAAGCCGTTCGTTTTCTGTGGGGTCGCAGTTCTAACCTAACCTAAACCTACTTTAAAAGCCATTCGTTTTCTGTGGGGTCGCAGTTCTAACCTAACCTAAACCTACTTTAAAAGCCATTCGTTTTCTGTGGGGTCGCAGTTCTAACCTAACCTAAACCTACTTTAAAAGCCGTTCGTTTTCTGTGGAGTCGCAGTTCTAACCTAACCTAAACCTACTGGAAAAGCCGTTCGTTTTCTGTGGGGTCGCAGTTCTAACCTAACCTAAACCTACTGTAAAAGCCATTCGTTTTCTGTGGGGTCGCAGTTCTCACCTAACCTAAACCTACTTTAAAAGCCGTTCGTTTTCTGTGGGGTCGCAGTTCTAACCTAACCTAAACCTACTGGAAAAGCCGTTCGTTTTCTGTGGGGTCGCAGTTCTAACCTAACCTAAACCTACTGTAAAAGCTGTTCGTTTTCTGTAGGGTCCTTTCTATATTTATTAACCTTGTTATTATTTGTTTTAGACAAATTCAAGAACAAAAACTTACCAAGAAGTACGCAAATGACATAAAATTTAACAAGCAAATAAAATGTCTATTGGCGCTAAGTTATTTACCTGAAAATGAAATTGTTTTGTATTTTAACAAGCTGTTAGAAAACATAGAAGATGCAGATTGGCTGAACATCGCAAAATGGTTTGAAGAAAATTATGTTAGCGGAACATGGAATACGCAACCGAAATACCCACCAAGTTTTTGGAGTACCCATGTTGTCAACGAAAAAGAAATACCTAGAACTTCCAACTCGGCTGAGGCGTGGCACCGTAGAATAAACGTTCTTATCGATAGGCATCACCCGGGGGTGTATCGCCTAATCAAAGAATTGATATTAGAGGCGTTATCAGTCACTGCTGACATTGAAATTATCCTTTTGGGAGCACCGCCAGAGCAGAAAAAAAGGAAATATCTCGATAAAGATGAACGAATCAAGCGTATTCTTCAAAACAAGTCTGAATACTCTGAAATCAAACTGCTAATGAGCATTGCATCAAACTTAAAATTATAAGTAAATTACCTAATTAACTTACTTATAATTAATATTGTCTTCTGTTACCGCGTTATAAAGTATTTCATTACTTATTAAATAAAAATGTTTTTTTTTTACATATTGCATCAAACTTACAAATACACTTATTATAAATAAATACAAACATGTTTTATTTATGAAATCATGCCGTTGTAATAATTTTATTTTGGCAAAGTTATTTTACACTAAAACTCCAATTTTTGTCCTTATAATGTTTTGTCGTAACAAGTAATGTGACTAAATGTTTTTTAGTGTATTTTTGTTTTGCCTTAATAAAACATTTAGCAAATGACCAAATGCTTAAATGTTAATTTTCGTAGTAATATTCTGCTTAAAGAAAATTTGACCAAATGAAAATATGCGTATTGTAAACTTGCCAAAGATAGCATTGACGAATAAAACATTTGCTAAAATTTGTTTGGGTAATGAAATTTGACCAAAGTCTTTTTGGTAAAACGGCAGGCACCCATCTATTTCCCATCCTTCTGTGTTCTCTGATACTATGGGTTCTCTGGTTGGTTCTTCTGGGTCAGATGATATGTCCATTTCCAAGGTACTTACCACCGAGTCATCTCCAAAAAAGAGAGCTGATTGGCTTGTCTCTTGCAGCTTCGGCCAGCCTTCCTCACTTAGCGAAAGAAATTGGGGTCCATTGAACCACAACTCCTTTTTTGTGTGCCAAAGCTCTGGTCGTGTTGCAAGATCTGCAGGGTTCAGTTCAGTGTTGACATATCTAGGCTCGATATCTTTATTTTGTCTAATTTCGTTAATTCTTCTTGAAACGAATGGAGGCAATAATTTTTCTGACTTCATCCAGTACAAAATTATTTCACTATCAGACCAGAGGCATAGTCGTTTTATTTCTACTCCAAGGGTGTCTTTCACATAGGTTAAGAGTCTCTTGCCAATGACAAATCCAAGTAATTCTAACTTTGGTATTTTCAGATTTTCTTTGTGGGTAATCGGAGTAACCCGGGACTTTGCCATTATGAACACAACGTTAGTGCTCCTTTCTTTCTTGTTTAATACCCTCAGATATACTACGGCTGAGAAGGCCCTTTTAGATGCGTCTGCGAAACAATGAAGTTCGCATTCAGTGTCCTCATTCGGAGTAAAACCAAGGTGCCGAGGAACTTCTATTTCAACGGCAGTCTTCAGAGCGCGTAATGCATTCTCCCATTCTTCTTCTAAGTCCTCTGGCAAAGGAGAATCCCATTTTTCCTTCCTTCTCCATAGTTCTTGAAGGAGTAGTTTTGCAGGCAGGATCAAGGGTGCCGCAAATCCACAGGGATCATATAAGGAAGCAAGAGTCTGTAATATTCCTCTTTTTGAGTTGGTTGTTTTATCTTGCCTTGTGTCAGAGAGAACATCGTTCAATCTGATCTTTATAGTATCCTTTTCTATATACCAGGTGAGTCCTAACACTTTTGTGGATACAGTATCTTTCGATCGGAATTGTTTTTGTATACTCTTCAACAATTGTTTGTTATTTGATGTCCATTCTCTTATGTTCATCGACAATTCTGTGAACACCGATCTAGTCGTGTTTACAAGATCACGAGCTTCCTCTAACGTATCTGTTCCTGTAACTAAATTATCCACGTAGATTCTTTCTGCGATTTTTGACATAAGATTTTTATCGCCCTTCGATAAATGATGTCGAATCGTGGCTGTCAACAGGGATGGTGATGCGATGACTCCAAACGGGACACGGCAAAAACGCAGATGAAGGAGGTTCTCCTCAGTAACTCCTTGTTTGGGATCCTTAAGCCATAAGAATCGGGTCACATCTCTATCCTCATGTTGCAGTCCCACTTGAAGAAAAGCCTTTTCAACGTCTGCTGTAATTCCAATCCTATGGACTCGGAATCTCAAAAGGAGAGCAGTCAGATCCTCGAGCATTGAAGGTCCTCTGTACATGCACTCATTAAGACTCTTACTGTATTTAAGTCTCGCAGAAGCATCACAGACGATACTACCCCCCTTTTTCCCCCTCTGGACACAATATGATGAGCTAAGTAATGAACAGGATGAGTATAAGTATCAGTTTCTGAGGGATCTATAATTTCTATAACTCCTGCAGCCAGTTGTTCATTTAAGATGTTATTATGTTCTGACATGGCCTCTTGTTCCAATCTCCTGATCAGGCTTGACAATCTCCCATAGGCAAGACCGTAATTATTAGGTAAATCAGGTGGGTATGCTATCCAGGGCCACTTCACTTGATATTTCTTACCCTCATACCCGACTGTTTCGTTAAAGTGTTTTATCGCCTCTTCCTCCCTAGTTATCGTAGGAGAGTCTAAAATCCCTATGCTTTCTAATGCCCATAGAAACCTGATGTCCGGTTCACGGAGGGGCAAGTCTGGTGTAGAAAAATGAAGCGATTCTGATTCTTGACATTGGCAGTGCATAATAATAGATGGTGTATTATTCTTCTCTTCTTGTAGGACCTTGCCGGCAATCATCCAGCCAAAATCGGTGTTAATCAAATACAAGTGATCCTTCAGCACTTTCATTTCATTTCTCAGAAACGAATAATAATAATCACCACCTATCAAAAGTTGTATCTCCTCACTTATGGACCCGTCATCAGCGACAACATCAACACCTTCTATTTTCATGGGAGGACTGAGATAACTCGTGATACGGGGCACAATATTCACCCGTATATCTCTTCTGATACCTCTTCTTGTTGTGATGGGCTTGAAATTTGTACAGGGTCATCGGCACCAAACACAAAGACCATTAACTCGTCCTCCTGATCTGGTATTATATCTAATTATTTTGCAAGTTTTCTGGTAATGTAGCTTCGTCCACTGCCATTGTCAAGATACAGTCTTTTTATTTTAGTTATTTTGGACTCCTTTTGCCCCACCTCTACTATTGCTGTCTGTAGATAAGAACAATTGTTATGATTAGTATAAATATCACCCTTTCCACACATAGATACTAAAGATATTTCTTTATTACTACCTGGCTTTTGATCACATAAGGTTTGATTATTATTGCCCTTGCAATAGTAGCAAGGCTTCTTCTTGTTGCATGATTGCAGCCTATTATGTCCTTTGAAATAAATGTAGCATCTGTTACCTAGTTTCTTCTTTCTTTCCGTGATGTCCTGGACTACAGTACAAGATGCACTGAAATGAGCGCCTTGGCAGAAAATGCAAGCCATACGAGGTTTCTTATTTTGTGTTGTAATCCCTGTATTCTCTGGTATCTTTCGTTTAAGGGACTCCTTTCTAAAAGGCATCCTTATATTTTGTTTTTCTCTTTTCTGATTGGCGGTAGATATAAGGAGAGCTCCTGTAGAAATTTCGTTATTGCTGCTTGATGTTGGTACTACCGATGAATCAGAGACATCACTAGATTCAGCACTCTCCATGGCTGTTATAATCTTTCGGAGACCATTCCGGATATCTTCGATGTTGCTAGCACTAGCTAGCAAATGTAATTCATACACTACCTTGCTTGGGAATTTAGAAATGATAGTAGCACGCAAATGGTTACCATTAACCTCTTCTCCTAAGCCCTTCAGAACCCTCAGGTGTCTTTCGATGGTGTTGAGATTGGCTCTGCAGTTAACGGCACTGTGACCTGATTTTTGGAGGGTGTTAATAGCTTCATAGTGAGCATCAATCACCTTTTGCTGGTTACCAAATTGTTGTTTCAAAATTTCTACAGCTATATTATAATTTATTTCGGTTATGGATAGTCCTTCAATGGATTTAAGTGCATCTTCTTCAAGATATGCCATTTTGTCAGCATCAGGCATGGATCTATCATGTACATTACTCTTAAATCGGTCCCAAAATTCTGCCCAGCGGAGTATTTCTCCTTTGAATTTTGGCAGGGAGAGTTTTGGCAACTTTGCAGTAATAAATGAGGCCGACGACAATGAAGTTTGATTCTGTGTCTGTTTGATAATGGTTCTTGTTTTGGCCTTCCATTCCTCACACTCAAATTGCATCTCAGTGTACAACTTCAATTTGTCTCTTGATATTTCACTATAATCACAAATACGGCAACCAGTTAGTATAGCATGTATTTAGCAACAACTTCTAAATTCTGATATTTTAGTTACTTACCTGCTTTTCTCCATATAAAAGTGTAATTCTGACGTGAATCTTGAGTTACAGTCATCAATCAAGTCATTCATTTTAGCAAGTCATCTCCTTCCACACCAGCAGCCCTTTCCAGAAGTTTCTTCAAGCGCTCGTGCATAAGGTCCAACCGGACTAATATCGGGTCGTTAATTCTGAGCGCACTGAAAGTAAATAATCCTTACACTCAACACTTATCTTATTTTCACTTTGTAAACTACTAACATTTTCATCTGGGCTCTGTTTAGAGTATTCGTACGACGAGCTGGCCGAGCGGCCCCGCAGTTATAATAACTTATACCACTATGTAGCATTGACTACAAACATGTCTGCATCCATACAAATCTCATCGATATCTTTGAGCTTGGATCATTTTATAACTAGATTTGACATATAACACATAATTGAGCTCCTTTACTTCTCTTTCCTTTTACGCATATATTCGTAAACGTTGTGAAAAGTTTGCAACAGGATAGTGCTAACTTGATTCTTATAAGAAACCCTTGCGGACTTACATTGTTCCTTAATGTACTGCAGCAAGTATGTATAATAACTTCAGCACGGTGATTCCTTACTGGGTGAAAACACTTTTTACACATCCACTTATTAATAAAAGCTTACAAAGGTCACAAACGTTACAAACAAACTTATAACCATGCTTTGCTTTTCTTCTTTCTTCTGTATTTCCAAATAAAATTCCGTACATTTACTACCTTACTTCAGACCAGTAGTCTTCATACAAAATACTCGTCTGAAGTTAACCACAGATTCAAAGAGCGCCAAGGCGACAAGTATGTTTTCGCTTACAACAACACACTTAAAATTCACTATCAGCTTTAATAACCAATAAGGGAAGCTTAGTTTTCAAAACTGACCAATAAGAGCCGTTCACATTTCAGTTTAAAAAAGTTTACTTAGCAAGAACAAACACTTGCACTGTTGCCAACATAACGAGCATAGGAGTTTTTCATCTACTGCACACAATTTCGTCTTAAGCCGTTTCACACTCTCCAGCGTCAGCGACACTTTCATCGCCTTATCTACGAAACTTATCATATAATTTTAAGAATATCCATAAAATTACCTGTAAATTGCGTAAAATAAATTTATGTGAAATAAAACAGATTTATCTTTTATAAAAATGATTTTTACTTCTTGTTTGTGAGCCCGAGCTAGGATTCCTAGCACAGGGTTCGTCAAATGACGACTAAAAAAGAATTCTAATACTGTGAGACCAAACTAGGATTCCTAGGCTATGGACTCGTTAAAATGTTCAACGTCTTCACCATTTTATGAGTTTCGTAGGTCTCCACCGTTCTATGAGTTTTGTAGATTTCCACCGTCCTATGAGTTTCGTAGGTCTCCACCGTTCTATGAGTTTCGTAGGTCTCCACCGTTCTATGAGTTTTGTAGGTCTCCACCGTTCTATGAGTTTCGTAGGTCTCCACCATTCGTTCAGTTTTTTGGTCTGCACCGTTCTATGACCTTCATAGGTCGTCATCAACCTATTAGGTTCTAGATCTATGAAGTCTGCGAGTGTTCTTGGCCTCCGCCCTTCTTTCTTTCTCTTTCCCGTTCTACCTCGGAGCCTCCCGAGCCAAACGAAAAGTGCTTATTCTACGAGATATTAATTTGCTTCGCTTACTTACTAATTAAGGTGTTCGCTCAGCATCTTCACCAATTTGTCGTGACGTCTATACATCGTACAAGGCCAATGATTAGATTGAACTAACTTCTTTATCATTTCAATATCAAACCCTGCCTGAGTTCTAATAAGACATAACTACAAGATATTTCAGAGATGTACAACATGGTATAAGAGAGTGAGAGATGAAGTGATCTCTAGATTAATGTTTTGTTCTAGATACTTCTACTATTCTAATTTTATTATGTTTTCTATTCTGGTTGTTTGGCGGTAATTCTTTCTCCGCCGCGAGCCTCCACAACTCCCCTTATAGCTCGACCCAGTCCACTCGCAACCATTTAGCTTATTCTTGGCTGTTTCTGTTTAATTCTGTATTACGTTATTCCTTATCCCTTCATCTCTCTTCTATAAATCATTGTGAGACTATATTACTAACACTCACCGGTTTTGACCAGCAGGACTCCTTATTCTCCCGCGCGACCCGCGAACCTTTTTCTACCTCCTTTTAGCTGTCAAAAAACATTCCCTCGTTGTCAAATGTTCTGTCAGTGTCACCAGTATAAACGATTAAGACTGTTTAAGGCACACACTTACTTGATCTTTTGTTGAGGATCGCGTTCGTTGCGACATGAGCACTTTTCTTGGAATCAGCATGTAGATTTTATTTGGGATCCCTTTGTTTCCCATAAACTTATTGTTTCGAATTTCGATAGTCAGAAATTGATATCCATATAATTTATGGGCATAAACATCAATAGTCATAATTTTTGTATTGCACAACATTTCATAGTTCTAATAATAAAGATCTATAATATTAAACACTATAATCGCAAAAGGCATAAAATTGATGAGTATAACATTCAAAGGTCTATCAATAATTATTCAGAAATATTTGAAGGCATATATTTTATCGGACTAATAGTCGTTAATCATATCGTTTTAATGTCATTCCTTTGTTTCCCATAATTACATTGTTTCGAATTTCGATAGTCATAAAATGATATCCATCATGATTTATGGACATAAACATCATTAGTCATAATTTACCAGCAGTGGGTTAGGTTAGGTTAGAACTGCGACCCCCAAGAAAACGAACTGTTGCAGAAGTGGGTTAGGTTAGGTTAGAACTGCCACCCCCAGGAAAACGAACTGTTGCCAGAAGTGGGTTAGGTTAGGTTAGAACTGCGTCCCCCAAGAAAACGAACTGTTGCCAGAAGTGGGTTAGGATAGAACTGCGACCCCCAAGAAAACGAACTGTTGTCAGAAGTGGGTTATGTTAGGTTAGAACTGCGACCCCTAAGAAAACGATTTTGATTATCTTATCTGACGATCTTATTATCTTATGATGGCTAACGTTATGGACTATAAAAAATCGGAACATAAAATTTGTGGAAACCAATATACACCCCTAGTTATCATTATAATTTGCGATTAAAGAACTTAAAACAATTATTGTAAGCCTTCAACATTATACATAGATGCCATCTGGACTTTGAAAATTATGAGTAACAGATTTTATGACTAACAATAATGATGACCTGCAAAAATCGGACCAGCAATTTAGATTGTTAAATTTTATGACTATTGACAATATCACTAATAAAAATTATGATGGAAAACGTTATGGACTGAAAAAAACGAAAGTAAAAATTTATGGGAACCGATAGAGACCCATTTTATTTATAGCAAGCTCAAAGTATTATTAGGAAGATTTTATTATCTGAGATTTAAAGTTCCTTTGCATATATGTATCCTTAGTTCAATCAATAATAGGTTATGCGCTTGACTGTTACGGATTAACAAGTAATACTAATTTAAACAAATTAGAATGTATGCAAATTAGATTTCTCAAACTTCTAGTTAGTAATAAAACGAAAGAAAAGAATAAAAATGACTATAGAAAGTTATTCAAAATTTGTAATATTCTTCCGGTTAGCCTTAAGCATAAATATTTAATGTTATATAAGAACCATGGCAGTCAAGAGCACACCCTGCTACTTCGTAACGATATTTGTGTTACCAGGTCGGTGTCTGTGGGCAAGTTTGTCGTACCTAGAGTCGCGAATTACTATGGTGATAGGTGTCTTCACAAACGTTTACCCTATATACTTAACAGCCTGCCCGCTGACATCAGGCAGGAAGTCAATAAAGTTAAGTTCGGAAAAAAGCTGCGTACTTACCTTGTAAATTGCATAAGTTAATTTTTCATAAGCTTAATGTATAGATGTTACCTTTAGATAAATAAGAGTAGAGACTGCACGATCCCACAGTCAAACCGTGAAAACTGTTTTGTGGGACCCTTTATTTGTGTAAGCTTTATCTTTTTCAAGTTAATAAATAAATAATAATAATAATAATAAATATTGTTTCCTTGAAACTAATTTTGAAAACGGAATAATCTCAATTCTTAGCTCTTATCGAAGGTCTACGAAATAAGGACCTCGTGTCTCAAGCGTCGAATCGATCCTTGAGTTTTTTACACAACGAAAGCGCTACCATTTCGCTTGTTGAGACGAAATTCCCCTTAACTTTGTAGTAGATTAATATCAAGAGCTCTGTTAGGGTCGGACCACCTCCCCATTACCAGTAGTACTAACTCCGTTTGATGCTCATAAGCTGTTACTACGTTTTTCTTCTAAAAGGAAAATGTACCCGCAAATATTTGTGACAGCAGTCGATTTTGCGTTGCTTTTATGTTTGGATAGGGTGGTTTTGAAGTAATTCTAAGTGTGATGAAGTTTTGCTAAATGCGCCGATCTGTGCATTAAGATAGGAGTGCTTTTGAGATGAAAGATGTTATTTAAGATACAATTATAGAACCGTGGATTTACAAGTACAGTGGAGGGATAAGTAATGTCTGACAGTTATAGTACCTAAATACTATTGTGATCAGTAGTTTTATACGAAATTAAAAACTTTAATATTTATTGTTCCTAGAGATGGGTAGGGGTGAGTAAATACCGAGTATTTACTCAGTATTTATCCAAAGCACCCCGTAAATACTCAGCTCAGTTGCTGTTTGTCAGTCAACCTGTTCAGACGACTACCTACTTGCTCATTTTACGTAAAGTGACTCGTGTGATTTTCCTTCGACCCTTGCTTTGTATATGGACTTTGATGGTGTTTTCTTTGTGATTAAAGTTAACGTTTCTGGACTTTTGATTTTTGTTTGTGATTATTTTTGGTAGCGGTCCAGTCTCACGCTAAGATGTGTGGCTCTGAGGACCGCGACAGAAATCACATGCTCGCTATTGGGTTACAGCATGGTTAGCACAAGAGTGAAGCGATAGTATCTCGCGCGCGAGATAGACTACCCGTCTCTTTTTAAATGATGCAGTCAGAAAATCTTTAAAAGATACTGTCGCGTGACTCTTGTGCTAACCGTGCTGGCATATCCAAGTTGTCGATACATCGATCTTGAGGAGCTAGGTATCGCCATCAGCAAACCCGACCCCGTTCAAAGCAAAGGTGTGCGTTTACATGGCACTTACGTCCTTTTAATAAGATTTTTTTTAAAGAAAACTCAAAAACGGTTCAACCGATAATGTTGACAGTAATTTTATTTTTAAGTAGTTTCTAGTCTCTATTCATCCGATAATGAGTCATATTTTTTGTACCTTGGTTTAAATGTTATAGAGGGGTAAACAAAATTTTAGTCTTCAGAAATGTTTTTTTTTTTTCAAAAATATATTCAATTTATAAAAAAATATATTTAAAATCATCCAAGTTAATTTAATGCATTACAATTAATTTTGTATTAAGCAGAACGTCTGCTAACGATACCACAATGCTTAGAAAAAATGGAAAAGTAGAAAAAAAAGTAGATTGTAGTAGTAGATTGTAGTATGGGGTAGTGCATTGTTATCGGTGAATTCTCAATACAACTTGGGACTCCGATGGCCGGTTGAGAAGTGTAAGACTTCTTCGGCAGATGTCGCTAGGCGTCCCCCTAAGACGCATATGGGATATAGTGGAGAAATTCGCAGCCATCAGGTGTGTCTCAGTAGCTCAGTTGGTCAGAGCGATGGGCATGTATCCCAGAGTCGCGAGTTCGAGTCTCGCCTGAGGCAGTGGATTTTTCTACTTTTCCATTTTTTCTAAGAATTTAATGCATTATTTAATCATGTAGACACGTTGATGGCTTCTGATTTTTTTGTGACAATTAGTTACATGTATGGAGTGCCCCTCTTAAAAATATTTTTTTGCGACTAGTAGCGGTTTACAAAACACACCTATATTACATAATGTTATACCCCTTGCAGCACTCTAAATAGTTTATACCCACCAAATTGGGTATAAACGAGTAAATACGGGTATATTGAGTAAATACTGAGTATTTACTCGGTATTTACCCTTGAGTATTTACTCACTACCCATCTCTAATTGTTCCAACTTAGATACCAGAGGCTTGTTTTCAGTAATGTTGGTAACTTGTAGTTGTAGCAACTATGTATTTGTATTTTAATGACGGGACCGTTTGTTTTACAAATTAAAAACTTGAAAGACTAATAATAATTCCTACAAAATTGACGACTATAGCTGGGCGAACCAACTTTTAAAACGACATGTTTCACGTCTCAGGCGTTATTGAAAATGTCTCTGGAGTTACCGATAAATCACGTTTCTAATTTAAAATTCGTCACAATAGCATCAAAGAGGAAATCTCTTGTTTTAAAATATAATAATAATAATAATAATAATAAGGCGTAGGGATGTGACGACCCCATCGCCCACTGGTTTTCACCAGTGCAATCAGTCAACGCAGGGCAGCTTGTGGCGAGCTGTTGGAGAGTAGCGACTCCACGTACCTGAGTGCCCCTGGGGTGCTCTGTCGGATGGGTGGGACAGGTCCCCTGCCTCTGGCTTGCCTTAGCCGGCTGTCCAGAGTGGGGTCGTTAGAGCTGCGTTCTCGAGGGCAGATGTGGAAACCTAAGTGGCGAGTTGGCTATATGTTTAAAGTCCAGTGACACCTCTCTACCCCCAGCCCCCGCACCGGTGTTGCCCTTGAGCCATCCTTGATGTCGCTTTTTATGGGGGCCCATCTTGCGGAGGGCGAGTCACCGTCTGCCGGAAATAAAATTGGATACCGTTTTGTTAGGCAGGCGTCCGGTATTTCATCCAATAGACCAGTAGTTAGTCCATACTCTTCACCCAATAGCCTAGTACATTTTAGACTCCATTAACTCTCAATAGTCCTTACACCATGGCGGGTGCTGCCTCTGCATGCGTCCCATGACACGGGCAGGGGCAGCATCCGCATAGTGTACCCCTCACTTTTCATTAATTTGTCGAAAGGGCCTCTGCGCGTTGGCTTCGGCTCCGCATACGCCTCCCAAAGGTCCGGATCACCATTGTTCCGTGATGGGGAAAGACATACAAATAATAATAATAATAATAAATACTCTTTATTGCACACCTCATACAGTTACAAGCACAAATTTTACAATTAGATAAATTTAGGTAGAGGTAACAACAGGCGGTCTTACCGCTAATGAGCGATTTCTTCCAGACAACCTTTGGGTAGTGGAGACTAGAGAAAAACAATAAGCAGTAGGTGGTGCATAGAAACAAAAGAGACTAAATAGATAACACAGCACATTCATATGAATATACATACTTAAATAAATACAAAATAAACATACATATACGTACATATATACATATATAATACACACAATAAGAAACAACAGTGTCAACTTAAAAACCTAAGGAAGAGATAAATAGTATTCCTTAAGTTGCGATTTAAAGCTACCAATAGATTGCGCGCGTTTTATGTTGAGAGGGAGAGAATATAATATATAATCATAGATTATATAATTCTCAGATGGAGTGCGGCTCACAACATTTTGTGATTTCATAAAGAGTCAGTGTCCTCGTCGTTACGCACTACACACACATACGCACAGCAATAATGAGCCGCTCCTCCGCCATTCGTGTCCAAACGTCTACGCAGTCAAGAGCAGTTAAAAAATAATAAAAACATGCCATCGTGCGTTGTCAAATGCTGCAGAAATGCCACCGGTCGAAAGAAAAAAAACCGATGGGATAACTTTTCACCGTTAAGTAAACAATTCATTGCGTAATCACATTAAAAATCAGTAATTTCGTAAACTATTAACTTCATAGTAGCGGTGTTGCCAGGTGGTTAAATAGGGAAACTTCCCGAACGTAAGGGGGTCTATAATCGCCGCGATATGTTGTCAATATGATATTGACGTCCACACTACTAACTATACGTTTTATTTCACGCACGTTTTCAGCGAATATTAAAACGTTACCTAATAGTTAATAACTTTTATGCTTTTGTGAGCAAATTATTCTTTATTATTTTTTGAATAAAATTTATAATTAAACATAATTATATATTTCTTAAAATTATTCCAAAAACTTCTTAAAACAAAAAGCCCATATCTAATCGTAGATTGAACGCGCGAAGTTATGTCACCACTACTGATCTGTCAAACTTTCGTCTCATTCTAACTATCGCTTCCTCTCACTCTGAGCGGCTTCAGTAATCGACTGGTCAAGCGATTAGAACGAGATAGAACTATAGTTAGAATGAGAGTTCAGCTCTTAAGTCAAACCGATTGTGTTGATCGATCGAGGAGCATTTTTAACCAACTTCAAAAAAAGGAGGTTCTCAATTTGACCAGTATGTTTGTTCGCGATTATCTCGCGCTTGGCTGAACCGATTTTAAATAAATAAATAAATAAATACTCTTTATTGCACACCTCATACAGTTACAAGCACAAATTTTACAATTAGATAAATTTAGGTAGAGGTAACAACAGGCGGTCTTATCGCTAATGAGCGATTTCTTCCAGACAACCTTTCCGATTTTAATGCAGTTTTCAAAAAGTATTTGTTACATTCCAAACAAGGTTTAGTATAAAATAAGGCGTTGTTCATTGATTACGTAAGAAATTTTTTTGCCAGAGAGACCCTTCCGCCCCTACGTAAGAAAAAAAAAATCCTCTCTGCAGTAGAAGTAAGACATGGTCAATTCCCCTCCCTCCTTAAATCGTGTTACGTAATAAATGAATACGTAATTACACTTTTAGTTGTCTTCGTCTTAGCGAGGGCACTGCCGTGCCTCCAGATTAAAAAGGTAAAAAGTATGCTTAAAATAATAGTATTGGGGACGACAAGAGAGGCCACCACACTCAACAGTAGGCGTGTAATTTTAATAAAATAAAATAGTTTATTTAGATTTTTTTAATTTTACCTTTTAGTCGCCTCAATCAAATATATTTCATCAACTTTATTAAAACAGGTGCTTATTAATTCTATTTAAATATATATATTAATAATCTATTTTTTTAAATTCAAAAATACTGTATTCTTAATCGGGAAAATTTGTATTACATGGCAACACTCGTCTGGACACACACATTCAAACCAGCCGCCATCTTGCGTCACAGTTTGTTGTACAGCCATGCTCCGTCCTTTGATTTATTCGTCCAAGTATATAATAAATATAATAATGATATAATAGTAATTTATGTAACTGTTACATTGTAAGGCCTAATTACGTACAGTTGCATACACTGCTTTATCTACACACATTTATAAATCCTAAATGACTTGTTCGGAAACCATTAGGATGACCGCCATTTCACCGCCATGGCCAACTCGATTGTCGGTCGGGGAGGAGGACTGGATTTTCATTGCGTTACCGATATATCGATGTGGTAATTCATTTTCATATATTTTTAAAATACTGTCACAGATAATACACTGATGTTACATTACCGGTTACAATAACAGTTTCCGAATGCAGAATAGAGGATTTATGATATGGGTGTAGATAAAAGTAATACAGTGAATGTATATAACTTTATAAGCGAATTTTTCGATTGAAGTTTGAATGTTGTGGATAGATTAGTATCGGTCTTTAAAGTTGATACGCCCAGCTACACTTAGTCACAAACTGCCATCAAAGATGTTAAATGAACCCGAAAACCTTCCGTTGGAATTCATCAACACTCGTTTGTTACATAACCGAGCATTCGCATCGGATCGATCGTTTCGTTTCCTTGTAATCGAGCTGCCCAAGCTAGCTGTTACCATTAATTATTACTATTACTTAGGCCTTGGTCAGGGCGTAGTTAAGAGGCTGACAACACCCGATGACCTTCAAATTTACTTTACTTAAACAGTTTTTTAGCTATTACTACTTGTTTTGGGAAAGTAAAAAAAAATATGTTAATATTTATTATATTTGGAAGAACTTCGTTAATTCCGATATACGATTGGACGAAATCAGCTTGATAGAAAATAATTCCAAAGTTACATCTCTAAACTAGCTTTAAACAGTTGTACGTCTTTAGTTTCTTGACTTATACGTCTGTAACTATTTAAGGACAAAATTCCACCGCACTAATACTAAAAACTTCGTTATTTAATGTTTCTCAATTAATGCGTCCAATCCAACTCGGTTGGGCAGCGTTCGGGAAACTACGTAATGTCTTTTCGTCCGACATACCTCAGTGCCTCAAGACAAAAGTCTTTAATCAATGTGTGTTACCAGTGATGACTTACGGCTCCGAAACGTGGTCTTTCACTATCGGCCTCATCTCAAAACTCAAAGTCGCTCAACGAGCTATGGAGAGGGCTATGCTCGGGGTTTCTCTACTTGATCGAATCAGAAACGAGGAGATTCGTAGACGAACTAAAGTCACCGACATAGCCCACCGGATTAGCAAGCTGAAGTGGCAATGGGCAGGCCACATTGCACGTAAGAGAAGATGGCCGATGGGGCCGAAAAGTGCTCGTTTGGAGACCACGAACCAGCAAGTGCAGCGTAGGACGTTCACCCACAAGATGGTCAGACGATCTTGTTAAAGTCGCCGGAAGACGCTGGGTGCGGGTCGCTTCCGACCGGTACGTGTGGAGGTCCAAGGGGAGGCCTATGTTCAGCAGTGGACGTCTTACGGTTGAGATGATGATGATGATGATGAATTAATGCGTAGTTTTTTTAAGTCATCATTTTGCTAAATTTGCAATGAGCTCCCATAATAATCGTAACACAGTGTTTCTTGTTCACTCGCGCTGAAAACGATAGGGATGGAATTTAGCAGTTGTCAGCCCCATTATTTTATTTTAGGGTTAGTTCGATTTTTCATTTGTATGATATTTATAACATTTAGCGACCGTTTGAGTGACCGAGTAAGTTTTCAATAAAATGAGCTCAAAACGCTCAAAAGGATACAGATTTCACTTTCATAATGGAATAAAATGAATCTTGTGGAGGTAAGATCTAAAATACGTTTTTTTTCTGCATGCATTCGTGGACGCCCTACTGTACGAGTACCTATATGTAAACGTGCTTTGAGAGATCCCAGTGTCAGAGTGTGTATCGTCTACGTAATGGGAAACAAGCGAGGTCTTGAGTTGATTGCGAAGACAACTCTTGCACAAAAGATCCTTAAGCCAATATAGAGGAATGTGAGTTACGACATCTAACATCAGAAGTGGGATAGAATGAAAAATGACGTATGTTAATTATTATTATTAGTCATTTATTTCAAGACCAACTGGGATCAATTTTGTTAGTATCTATATCTAAACACTTACTACTATGGTTAGTATAACACAACACAACTAATCAGAGTAATAGTACTTATTATCAGAGATTGAATTTTATAATCAGCTATCATATCACATACAAATATAAAATGACATTAAAATAAACAAACAAAAGATTTAAATTAATAGAAATGAGATTTCATCAGAATTAAATTGAATTTTTAAAATTATAAAGTTGTAATTATAGAATGAATTAAAATTAAATATAAATACAATAATAGACAAAGCACGGCTGTTGCGACGTTTTGATTCAAAGGTGAAGGAATTAATATTTGTGCGCAAAGTCCACCAGTTTGGTCCCGGATTAATTACTAAGAGCAACATATTGAAGGCTTCTGTACTTTGGTCATAAATGTGTAAGATGGTTTTCAGTGTGTTTATATTAGATAATGTATCTAGGGAGAAGTCTTGAAGTTTCTGACCACAGACAAAGGGGTACATTTATTATTAAATGCTAAACACTTGCGAGATACCACTCTATGGATCGCTAAGCTAGAAGCATTGGTAGCTTAACCGTAAACCACACGGTTTCAAACCAGAGGTCGTGTATTGATTTAAACTGAATGGTCATTTGATTTCACTCTAGAGTGAAACGGGTATTTATGCCGTATTTTACTTTTGTTATCTGTGTTTGTTATGAATTATCCTTGCGTCGATACATTTTTGGTGCAGGCAGATATGCAGAGATGAGAGATTTGTACTTGAACCCAACCACATAATAAAAAACTAATCTTATTTATCGTTTACCAGATGCTTTTTTCTGCATTGATTTATGATGTATTCTGCTAGATGTGACATCTAGAACAAATTTTGTGCGCCATGTTTGGCGGTTGACAGGTTCTATGACTGAATCAAATTCAAATTCAAATTAGAATTCAAATCATTTATTTCAAGCAGTTACAGCTCATATTCACAAATAATATAATCATAATACAACATAAAAACATCAACAAAATAAAATAAAATTAAGATTATACATTATTAATACCTACGTTCTATCTTACTAACTACGCCGTGCCGACTACAACAGTGCCGAATATATGGGCAATCGTCCCTCTCGGCGATCATGGCTAGAACGGTGTTGCGGCTGTCCCGGACTCTGCGCACGAGCGCGGCGCTGCGCGCGCGCATGCTCGCGTGGAAGCACGCCACGTGCGCCTCCGCGAACATGCCCGACGCGCTGCAGTACCGCGGCAGCCCCATCACCGCTCTAAAAGCGTTGGTAAACTGGACTCGAAGGGCGTCGTATGCTTTCTGAGTATAATTCGCCCATAGGCCGCATGAGTAAAGCGAAGTGCAGTAGGCTCTGAAAAGCGTTCTCCTCACATCCCTGGAGCACCGCGCGAACCTACGATCATGTTAGCTCTGACACATAGCGCCCTTCGTTCCCGCTCGATGTCAGCGTTGTCCCCAAGGTCAGACCGAACTATGTGGCCCAGATATTTAAACTGTTCCACCCTTTCTAAGGCTACCCCATTTAAATAAATGGGCGGTACGCTATCAATTCTACGTGACCCGGCCTCAAAGACAACAAACTGACTTTTGGTCACATTGTACTGCAAGCCATGGTCACACGCATACTCCTCACACGACCTCAGAAGCGTCCTTATACCACAAACTGACGCGCTCAGCAAGACCATATCGTCCGCATAGCTCAAGTTATTGACACATATATCGTCAACATGGCAGCCAACATGCTGGCTGCTGAGCCCCTCAATAAGCGCGTTCATGTACAGGTTGAAGAGCGAGGAAGACGTTAATCCCCCCTGCCTCACCCCGCACTCCAACCTATAGTCACTAGATGTTTCACCGGCCCATCTTACGCTATTGACCTGGTGTCCATACCAGTGCCTGAAAATATTTATCAGCTCCCGTGGAAGTTTGACGCTTTCCAGTTTTTTCCAAAGCACCTCGTAGGACACCATGTCAAATGCTTTGGATAGATCCAAGAAGCATGCGTAGACGGGCGTTTTACGATCGTTATAGTATCTGACGACATGCTTAAGTGACAGTATCGCACTCTCCGTTGACAAGTGCGGCCGGAACCCAAACTGGTTGTCATGGAGAGATAGGGTCTCCCCAAACCTATCGACGCGGATTCGGCAAAATCCGGTGGAAAAAAGCTTTAAGACCACGCAATAAGAGCTAACAATGCACGGTTCGACTCGGCTCGGCTCGGCCGACGCCTGCCGACGCGTCGACGTCTTTTTCGCTCTTATTGCGTAGACATAAAGCTTTTTTCCACCGAATTTTGCCGAATCCGCGTCGATAGGTTTGGGGAGACCCATAGACAACGACCCAACTGCACATTAAGCAAAGCATCAAACACTTTTGCTATCACGGTCGCAAGCGATATAGGCCTATAGTTGTTTGTATCTGATAAGTCTCCAGTCTTGTTCTTCACTACAGGCACAACTACAGTCTTCATGAGGTCGGAGGGAAGATACGAGTGACTCACGCATAGTGAGAAAAACATGGCAAGTACTCGCGAGATATGTGGTCCGGCATTTTGGAGATGCTCGATACTGAGTCCATCATGTCCAGGGGACTTACCTCTTTTTATTGGTTTAATTGCTTTCTCCACCTCTTTAGCGGTAAACCTAGTTAATCCCCTTTCCATTTTGGTCCCAATATCAAACACGCTCCTCACTGGTTTAAGTCGTGGTTGGACGCGGAAGTGATTTTAAAAAAGTTCCGCGATGGCCTTCGGTTCATTCACGCCCTGTACGCTCGCCGGAAGGCCAGGCCAAATATTAACTCCACTGGTACCTTTCCAAAAAGCCTTCAAATCACCCTTGGTATGTTGTTTTGCTAGAGCATCCATTTTAATTTGTTCTTGGTGATCCTGGCACCACTTAAGCCGCGATTTAAAGAATTTCCGACTCTCACACATCTCATTGTACACGTGTCCAGACTTAGGTTTACCACAGGACACCCATTCTACATATTTTGTCCTGGCCTCCCTATGAGCCACACTCACGTGTCTATTCCACCCCATAATACGTGGACCTTTTTTACTACGTTTTTTACTTTCGCTTCCAACCACGGCCGAGACACTTAATGCACCAATGATCTCAGCATACAAATTGTCAAGAAGCACATGATGAGCCGGGTTGTCACAAAACCGATCTGAACAATTTCTAAATTCACAACTAAAATCTACATCTCGTAAACGCGTATGACATTCACGAGAGTACAATTTTATTTGCTCGTCTGTTCTATTTCCCCACTTTATCTCATTTTGTGCGGGAATAGAATCTATCAACTTAGGCAGTAAAAGTTGCAGATTGCACTCAATGATGAGAGGAAAATGGTCAGACCATAATGTATTATATTCCACAAAAACATTTTGAACGGACAGCGCCGCGGACTGAGTGACAATACAGTGGTCCAACCAACTACATGAGCCATGCACATCACTTATAAAAGTGTAGGTACCGGAGTCTAGCCCCAGAACATTCACGTCAGCGCACGACCAACACTGTTCAGTACAAAAAACCATCAGTTCATTAAAAAATAACCCTCGCGGATCTGCATTAAAATCACCCATAACAAACACCGAGTCGATAGAGTACTCACTTATTATGGCACTAACTGTACCGAGGCAATCCGTGAAATCAGGTAAGTTCGCTGGCGTATTTACGGGCATATAAATGCTCATCACTATTATAGGCCGGTCGCAAGTTTGTATTTTCACTGCACACACTCGATTGTTATTACATTTTATTACCGACACATTATGAAACACACCAGATCTCCAGAGCAAAGCTACGCCGCCATAAGGTCTTCCCCGACAGATACCCTCAGAGGTATCAACCGCCGATGTTCCCGTATAGCCAAAACCTGCCCCGATTGTGCCTAGGTACGGTATGTCTTCAGGTAATAAGTGTAATAACCACGTCTCCTGCAGTGCTATCAAATCACAGGTCTTCCACAGCTCCCTGATTCCGTCGACAGAACGTTTAACGCTTTTGCAGTTAAAACTAGCAAACTTATACTTATTATGCATATTATTCCTTCTTTGCATTGTTGTTGTTTATCACGCCGTTAACGGAAACTCCGTTCGTATTATTATATTTAAAATTCACAAAACGTCTAAAAACAATACCCTGAGGCCATAGCTGCTGGTCTAAGTACATGCTTAATTTATGCTGTGGTACATACATTTTATAGGCATTGTGATCCTTTTCATATTTCATTTTTATGTCCTGTAGAACTACCGAGTCCTGAGTTTTGGAGGATTGAATAATGTCCTCTTTCGTAGTAGCTTTGTTGACATTCGTGATAAATATCGGGATCTTTCGATCAGCGGCTTTGAAATTACATTGTAAATCTCTTGCAATACCCGCTTGGCCGTGAAAACGGTATTTGGGCTTTTGCTTTTTACGATTCACCACCACATTCCATTCTGAACCTAAAGTGTTCGTCGAGTCAGTACATTTTTCCTGGTCACATTCAATGTTTACATTATTAGCACTCATTTGCCGCACAGCTGTGTTTTCTAAGGAT
This sequence comes from Pammene aurita, assembly GCA_947086415.1. Lineage (NCBI taxonomy): Eukaryota > Metazoa > Arthropoda > Insecta > Lepidoptera > Tortricidae > Pammene > Pammene aurita. The sequence continues at coordinate 6,205,446 of OX352301.1, forward strand.
AACACTTCATTCACACCGGCCGCAGTCTCGTTAGATTGCTGACCGTTGCATTGGCGATTCATATTTTTGAGCGTCTACCTGAATTATATTTCTATAATTATTTTGCGGTTGAGATTTTTCGTTGATGTCACATGAAATGCTTAGAGTAGTAAGTGATTTTCACTACAACTTTTGGGACAAAACATTTCTTAGGGATATCTTGTTACTATTATTTATCTATACATATAATAAAGCTGAAGAGGGTCGAAAGTCTGTACATGGAAGATAATCGAAAAAAAGTTGGCTGGGGATACTTAGAATCGATAACAGAACACGTTCCAACAATTTTTAGAATTTTTGTCTGTTTATCTGTTTGTCTGTTTATCTGTTTGTCTGTTTATTTGACCGCGCATCACGTGAAAACGGCTGAACGGATTTTAATGAAATTTTGTACAGATATAGTTTGAGTCCCGGGAAAGGATAATATATAGTTTTAATCCCGAAAATCAACCCTGGTGGGGGTGAAAATGGGGTTGAAAGTTTGTATGTAGATTTTTTAAACGCCGAAACGATTTAGATAGAACTGAGTATGGCGATAATTTGAGTCTCGAAAAACGTCATAGGATAGTTTTCAAACCCTTGTGGGGGTGAAAAGGGGGTTGGAAGTTGGTATGAGGATCTTTTTACCGCTGAACTGATTTAGATGAAAATTGGTATAGAGATAGTATGGGGTCTCGAGAGAGGACAAAGGATAGTTTCATCTTCAAAAAAGCCCCCCCCCCCCCATCTTACTTTAGAACCGTAGGTCCAAAAAAATAGAAAAAAATAATGGAAGTGAATCCTGAAAGGTACTTTCAATAAAAACTATCTATCTATACATATAATAAAGCTGAAGAGGGTCGAAAGTCTGTACATGGAAGATAATCGAAAAAAAGTTGGCTGTGGATACTTAGAATCGATAACAGAACACGTTCCAACAATTTTTAGATTTTTTGTCTGTTTATCTGTTTGTCTGTTTATCTGTTTATCTGTTTATCTGTTTATCTGTTTGTCTGTTTATTTGACCGCGCATCACGTGAAAACGGCTGAACGGATTTCGATGAAATTTTGTATAGAGATAGTTTGTCCCGGGAAAGGATAATATATAGTTTTAATCCCGAAAATCAACCCAGGTGGGGGTGAAAATGGGGTTGAAAGTTTGTATGGAGAATTTTTAACCGCTGAAACGATTTAGATAGAAATGAGTATGGGGATAATTTGAGTCTCGAGAAACGTCATAGGATAGTTTTCAAAGCCTTGTGGGGGTGAAAAGGGGGTTGGAAGTTGGTATGAGGATTTTTTTACCGCTGAACAGATTTAGATGAAAATTGGTATAGAGATAGTATGGGTCTCGAGAAAGGACAAAGGATAGTTTCATCTTGAACCCCCCCCCCCCCCCCCCCCACCTTACTTTAGAACCGTAGATCCAAAACATTTTATAAAAATAATGGAAGCGAAGCCTGAAAGGTACTTTCAATAAAAACTATCTATCTATACATCTATCACGTGAAAACGGCTGAACGGATTTTGATGAAATTTTGTGTAGAGATAGTTTGAGTCCCGGGAAAGGACAAAGAATAGTTTTCATCCCGAAAATCAACCCTGGAGGGCGTGAAAAGGGGGTTGAAAGTTTGTATGGAGATTTTTTAATAGAAATTAGTATGCCGATAATTTGAGTCCCAAGAAACGACAGAATAGTTTTCATCCCGAAAATAAACCCTCTCACCCCGAAAAGGGGGTTGGAAGTTGGTATGACGATTTTTTAACCGCTGAACTGATAAAGATGAAATTTGGTATGGTATGGGTCTCAAAAAAGGACAAACGATAGTTTTCACTCCAAAAATCAACCCTAAAGGGGTGAAAAGAGAGTTGGAAATTTTTATAGGGAATTTTATTAACCGCAGAATCGATTTAGATAAAATTTGGTATGGAGATAATTAATTGAAAAAGGAAATAAAATAGTTTTATCTCGGAAATTATCCTTTAAACGGATACAAAAGGGGTGAAAGTTTACATGGGGAAGAAACAACCAATAACCGCTGTCCGTATTTAGATGAAATTTGGTATTCAAATAATTTTGTAATTTTTTGGTCAAGGTGTTCATATTTATAACATGTTACCCGTCGATGCTTTAAATTTACCTTTACCCGCTCTTAAGAAATATTTGAAAATGTCATGAATGTCAAAGGGTTATTGCAGGCTCGAGTATTATATATGACGGACAAAGATGCATGGCCCAAACCAAAAAAACTACTACAACATTTATAGGACACCGTTTAGGTAGGAAAACATATCAAACGTTTTGTGAAGCAGTCAGATTAGGATTTATTTTTCTTTATAATTAAACAATAGGTACATTATCTGTCTCTCAAGCTGTTTTGATATGTCCTCTTGAAGAACTACGCATTATTTTTTATCTTTAAGATCTAATAATGTATTACTGTTTTGAAAAAAATAAGTCCCGTCGAGTATCTTTTCGGTCATAACACTTCTTGGGCCAGAGGTGTAGGATTAGAACTGGTGGTAGTTTTGGAACGAAATTCCTTATTGGACGGTTCGCGGATGGGGGGCTAGGTGAAAAAAAGTCACGTGACCGTCACGAAAAAGCGTCACGTCACGAAAACGCGACATCCATACGATTGAGAAACATGTAAAATGGAATGAAATAAAAAATATATAAAATAGAATAAAGTGAAGTGAAGTGAAGTGTAGTGAAAGTGAGAAGTGACAAAGTGATAAAAGTGAAAAAAGTCGAGAACCTAAAAGTAAAAAATGTCAAAAATGCCAAAATTTTAAAAATTTCAAAAATTTCAAAAATTTCAAAAATTTCAAAAATTTCAAAAATTTCAAAAATATCAAAAATTTCAACAATTTCAACAATTTCAAAAATTTCAAAAATTTCAAAAATTTCAAAAATTTCAAAAATTTCAAAAATTTCAAAAATTTCTAAATTTCCTAAAATTTTTAAATTTTCTAAAATTTCTAAAATTTCTAAAATTTCTAAACTTTCTAAAATTTCTAAAAACGTATGAAAATTCATTACCTACGGTAACGTAATCAAAATCCGCCCCTCCCCCCCCGACCGCCGGCATTCATGGTTTCAGTGGATTTTTAATATGTGTGTAGGTAAAGCAGTGTATGCTTCTGTATATAATTAGGCCTTATTACGTAACAGTTACATAAACTACTATTTATCTCTTTTTAGGGTTCCGTAGTCAACTAGGAACCCTTATAGTTTCGCCATGTCCGTCCGTCTGTCCACGGTCTAGCTCAGTTACTGTTCGCACTAGAAAGCTGAAATTTGGTTAGGCCTGATAAGAACTTTCAATAAAAACTATATTGAATAAAATCGGTTCAGCCGTTTTTGAATTATCAGTCAAAATCGCATAGTGAAAGGATGTGCCGGATAGTAAACTGATGTAAGCGCCGCCAAATATTCCTTAATAAACGACCGTTTGAACGAATGTTTCGTAACAGGGCGGCATTTACTTAAGTACACTGAGCATCGTCCGACATGCTCTTGGCCGGTTTTTTTGCATTGTTATCCCGGATATCACCCCTTAAGGATTACTAAGTCCTCAAATAGAAAAAAAACATTTCTGCATTTGTGACACCCCCCCCCCCCCATTTCAACCGCGCCTTTTCTTACCTTTCATGCTGATTACTGATTTGACGGGAGGATCGATTTGGATGATATTTGCCGTGGACATGAACGTATAAATACAAAAGTGGTCCTGTATCGTCCGGTATACACCTGTTTAAATCATGCCAATAAAAATTAAGGTGACGGGTATCGCGGTTGACGACTGCATTTTGCGTTTTTATAATCGCAGCTTCTGCTTCTGCCATCTAGTATACTTGAGATGAACTATGACAATTCAATGTTGACATGTTTAAATAGTCAAGCAATCGCGGTCTTTTACAGTAAGATGGCGCTTTGATAATGATTCCATTTTATGTGTACTTACCATGAAGTTAAATACAATCTGGAGATCATACTTCGACCACAAAGTGAGGCCGAAAGAGAGGGTAATGTGGGGGGCTGCGTCTCATTCTAAGTAGGGTGACCATATGTACTATGATGTATGTGGGATTGGGATAGTATGAAGATAAATATAAAATATGCTTGTCGTCTAGTAAGTATTGTCCAGAAAGAGAAGTCTCATAGTTCATATGGGAACTTATACATTCTACTGGCTTAAGGAGCTGGCCACTTCAGCTACGTTGGCGCAATAATGGGAGCAGAGAACCAGAGAACCCTAAAATAGAAAAGAAATTACTTTACTATTTTAAACTTATTGCTAGATCCAGGCATCTGGCAGCTATTTATCGGAGGACGTCAGAGTGACAGACCAGCAAAATATTTCAGTTAATAGGTAAAAACTGTCGAAGCCTATCGCTAATATAATAACAAAAAAGTAAAAACATTGCGTATAGCTACGGAAAAAAAACAGTAGGTAGGCGACAAACAATACATTAACGTAACATCATTTTGCACTATTTTCCCCCAACAGAAACTCCTGAAAATGATATAATCTTATTAATTACATGATACTGCACTGCATCAAACCTAGAACTGTAAGAAATTTATTTCTTACAACTCGTTTGCATAACACCGATGAACAATTGCCAGATGTCCGCGTCTTAAAATAGGGGATAGTTAGTGTAGCAAACTAAAACTAAGTAAGTACAGGGGATTCGTGGCTCTCTAGTGAGCAATAGTTTGCGTCATATCTGATGTGGACAGTTCTCCGACTTTAATATACTTAAAGGTAAATAAAGAAAACATCAATACATCAAACTGCTCAATGGTTGACTGGAAGAGATCTCTTCCATGTACAAATATTGTATATTCTTCCTGTTGCATTTTTCTTGTACTTTCCTGTTGCATTTTTGTTGTACAAATGTTGTACTATAAATTATATTTTAACGGCCTCCTAGCCTAGTCGGTAGTGACCCTGCCTATGAAGCAGAAGGCCCCGGGTTCGAATCCTGGTCAGGGCATTTATTTGTGTGTTTATCACGGATATTTGTTCCTGAGTTATGGATGTTTTCTATGTATTTAAGTATTTATATGTATATATCTATTACATATATCGTCGTCTAGTACCCAAAACACAAGCCTTATTGAGCTTACTGTGGGACTAGGTTGATTTGTGTAAGATTGTCCCATAATATTTATTTATTATACTGCCACTACTACCATTTTTTGTATGGCCTTGTGCCATTTTAGGACCCTTTCGAAAGTGCCTAAAACGACCCGCGGGCAACTCCTGTCCTGTGTAAGTAATACTTAGGAACAGACCATGTACTTATGTACATTTCTGTAAAAACAGCAAAACCGACCCGCAGCTTGCCGACATCATATGTAGTCACCCTATTGTTTGACAATTTCAACTTGTTGTTAAATCGTAAAATTGAATGATTGTGGATTACTGGTGAAAGGCAAGTCTACTTTATTGTAAAGTCTCACCCCTGCACCCTTTTACGCAACATATCTTGACCATTTTTACTTAAAAATGTTGTTACGAAATGTTGAGCTGAGCGGCGTCATTTGAAATAATATCAGTGACATATTATGTCAGTGATGGGACTGATGGGATGGGGATACCAGACCGTATTTTAAATATTACAAAACTTACTACTGTCTGCAATATTAATTGCAATTCTTTAATTTAATGAATGAATAATATTTACGACGTAAAAAAAATCAAAGCAGCTAAAAGGGGACAAAGTATTAATTCAAAATCTTGCAATAAATTATTGTAAGTAGGAAGTAACTTCTAGTGTGTTACTAAAATAAATGTATATAAATAAAACCATATTGGTAAGTTTCATAAGTTGGCAGCATTGTGCGAGTGAGACACCGCCCCCTACATTATGCTCTCTATCGGACCGTTTTTATTACTTTTTACTAGTGACCTATGAACGACTGTTTTGCTCGGTAATAAGGTTCAACTGTGGTTAGGGGAATATAGTAAAAGTACTATCCGGATTGTATTCTGATCCGTGGTACTTACTTAATTAAAGTTACTATTGTATGTAGGTAATCAATGACGAAATAATTAAAGTTACCTATAATATAAAACTACTTGACCAACGCACGCCATTACCTACAGTATCATAATCGCACAATTGTTTTATTCTAAATATCCAAAATAAGCATTCATCATGGCGGTTATATTTCTATGTGTCAAGTACGTGTCAAGTCTTTCAAAATAAAAGTTCAAATAAAATGTACTTAACTGAAGATAATATTATTTGTAACTAATTTGTTTTATGTCCTCTTCTGCTCTGAAAAATCCAGGTTTTTAGTATCTATAACGAAATTAGAGATGGTCAAAATCGCTTTCAATGAGGACGGTAAAGTGCGTTGGGATAAGACCGCATCGGGAGAACATCGGATAATTCAATTACCTATCTGGAAAATTATCCTTTAGTTGCAAATACAAACCACACAGCCTCCAACACTATTGTGTACCTGTACCTAGTTGCATTTTGATATAATGGCGATGCCGCTTTTTTCAGGTACATAAACATTTTACTTAAATGTTTCTTCCGGTAGGTATGCTTAATAAAAACGACTGTTGTTTAAGTGAAAAGTTTAAAAAACCGGCCAAGTGCGTGTCGGACCACGCATAGGAGGGTTCCGTACCTTCAATGGAATAAGAACCAAACTAATAGCAAAAGGTCGTATCTGATGCCTATGGAAGAAGTTTTTTGGAAATGGCTCAAAAATGGCTAAACCGATAATGTTCAAAACAATTTTCGTAGCAATTATATAATAAGGCGCATCTTCTCAAATTTTTTCATATTTTTTGGACTTACAGTTCAAAAGTTACAGGGGGGGCTACAAAATTTTTCTGACTTTCGAAGCGATTATATCAAAAAATATTTACTTAATCACAAAATGATCAAAAAAACTTCAATATTATTTTTAAAGACCTATCGATTGATGTATCACATGTTGATATATGGTAAAAACAATTTTTTTGAAATTTAGATACATGTATGGAGCGCCCCCTTAAATTTTTATTTTTATTTTATTTAAATACATAACTAAGTAGCGGCATACAGAATACACCTTATGTGTAAATTTTATTCAGATACGTCGTATAGTTTCCGAGTAAAATGGCTGTGACATACGGACGGGCAGACATACAGACAGACGTGACGAATCCATAAGGGTTCCGTTTTTTGCCATTTGGCTACGGAACCCTAAAAATCACTTATTCTTTATTTGACGATCTCCTAGCCCTGTCGGTAGTGACCCTGCCTACGAAGCAGGAGGTCCCGGGTTCGAATCCTGGTCAGGGCATTTATTTGTGTGTTGATCGCAGATATTTGTTCCTGAGTTATGGATGTTTTCTTTGTATTTAAGTATTTATCTATTATATATATCGTCGTCTAGTACCCATAACACAAGCCTTATTGAGCTTACTGTGGGCCTAGGTCGATTTGTGTAAGATTGTCGTATAATATTTATTTATTATTTATAGTAAATGTATGGAAAATATTTAATTTGTGGCTTTTTAGTACAATACCTAATAATAGGAAACTATTAGAAACGATAGGAATGGAATCGATTGGCATAAAAAAGCAGCATGTGAAAAATAAAAAAAACAATTTTCATAAAGTATGGGAAAAGTTTTTCTCAATTTGTGGCTTTTCTAGCCGCAAATTATTTTTGATCCCATACAAGAATGGGATCGATTGGCATAAAAAAGAAGTTTACCAAATGTGACCTCATCTCGCATCCTGTATGTTTTTTTCCAAAATCCGTAGAAGACCTTCCCTCAATTTCAAATTAATGAAGATTGATTAATTTGAAATTGAGGGAAGGTCTTCTAAGACCATTTTCGCGTTGCAGCGAGGGATCTGGTAGCTGCCCCCACTGACCCAAAAAGAAATTTTACTTGTATATTATTTCAAATTATCGAAGTTACAAGTAAAAGTAGTTAAGATAAAAGTAATTGCAATTACAAATTATATGTAATCGGGAATACTACTGACATGTAATCTCAATTACAAGCAATTTCAATTACTTAATATAATTGATTTTCATGTAATTTAATTAGCAATTTAATTCATTACAAAAGTAGGTACCATCTAATAAATTACGCCCAACACTGAATAAACATCAGGTTCAAGAGGGTAGTATGGAGGATGTATGCTATCTGCTGCCGAAGTCGCGCATACATGTGATCTTTATAGACAAAAAAGTTTCGTTCTATAAATTCAATTGTTTGTCACAAAAAATGGTTTGATTTGTTTTTGCGTGGCATTTAAGACTGGATCCAATTAATTGTTGCTGTGAAATTTTTTTAAATTGGTACCTAGTTGGTTACTAGGAACAGGTTTAGACACGGGTATGTTATGTCCAAAAGGGAGGTATGGACACTCCGAATGTTATCTCGCTAACTGTGGTAAGGCACAGTTCAGCGAATGTTATCACGCTCAAATCTGGACCTGGCTCAGAGCTCGACTGGGGAAGTACCTTACAGAAAACCATAGCTAAAAAGCAAATAACTTAATTCAACCTAAAGTTTAAGATTATTTTTTTAACATGTTTTAACCATTTTCATTTATATACCATAAGTGTTTTTTACTAAAAATATTGACAAATATAAAAGCGTTTGTCGTCTCACATAAGAATTATAAATTGAAATTACACAAAAGATTTAAAAACACGAAAAGTCAGCACGAGTAAGTTAATAACATATAAAAGCTTTTGCCCGCGGCTTCGCTCGCGTTAAATTCGGGGTAACAAACCATACAAATTTTCACCCCCCATTTTAGGGAAGTGGGGGGTTAAAAAGAGACAAAAAGTAGCCTATGTCACTCTCCATCCCTTCAACTATCTCCATTTAAAAAATCACTTCAATTCGTCGCCCCGTTTTGCCGTGAAAGACGGACAAACAAAGAAACAAACACACACATACACTTTCCCATTTATAATATTAGTATGGATTAGTTGTATCGTGTCGTGTATAGGGTCGTCACGGTTTTTTGGGTACATTTTTGGGTTAGTTTTGGTTAATTGCCATCTATTTCAAAAGTTTTATCATATCAAAATCCATTACAATATTAAAATACTAGCTTTTACCCGCGACTTCGTCTGCGCGAAATTAACATGAGCCATATGGAATTACATAATAAAACGCAAAATAAAAGTTACTAGTTAGTAAAATCTAAGAGCAAATATAAAACTAGCACGTATGCTATTTCAAGTCAACAGGGAGCAACAATTCCGTATAAACTTCCATTCCGTTTTCATCCCCTTATACATACCAAATTTCATCTAAATCAGTTGAGCGGTTTAAGCGTGAAGAGTTAACAGACAGACACACTATAATATTAGTATGGATACGTATTATATCTCTTCAAGTAGGCTGGGGAAAAAAAAAGAATTATAGCCAAAAGCGTTTTTTTAAATTTTTAAATTTTGAAACATCTTGCTTCAAAGGTTTGAAACATCTTGTCTTTCCACTCTCAATATTTTTAACTCACTCGTTTTTGAATTATTATGAATTAACATAATAAAGGCGGTTTATAATTATATCTATTATTTGAAACCGTGCATAGGGTGGTTATGCTAGTTTCCCGTCCGGGTTGCCGTCCACCTGATTAAACTGCTACAAATTTATTGGACTAAGAGCTGGCCACGTCAGATATGACACAATAATGAGAGCAATAAAACCTGACTATTGTGTCATATCTGACGTGGCCAGCTCTCCGTCTACATGGAAAAAACTTTTTGAGGTCAAATTTGCCATTGATAATAATTATTTATTCTTTAATTGATATTTTAATTATAAGCTTTTATTTCAAAAACTTGAATATCAATATATCAATAAGTATGGACGGAAAACTGACACATACTCCACTTTTACAAAAAATGTTTTATTATAAAAAAACCTTTCGAGTATGATTTATTCTCGTATAATATTAATCTAAACAAGACCATATAAGCTCTAGAACGATAAGTAAGGGCACTTCAAAATTTATTATTGCATTACAAAGCTGGCAAAATCGATAAGTGGAAGAAAACTAGCACCTAAAAACTTACTAAGAGTACATTTTATTCAATAGTCCAATCTTAAGTAGAAGGAGTAGATTTTGAAAATTTATACAGGAAAAACAGCTTAGGTACACTTCATACTGATTTGAAACAAGGATTAATATTTCGAGAAATTTTTACAAAGGTAAAGCATAAAAGTCAGCCCTGAAAGCTGACCAACTAGTTCAAAAATGGTCCGGTCTTATCCCATCGTACCTTACTTATTGTTTTTTTCATTTTAGGGATTGTGAGAAATTATATTGGTATATATACTTATACGATTAAATTAATTCTATATCTACTTACCTACCTAATAATAATATTAATAATTCACCATATCTTTTAAAGCGTACGAAAACGAACATACAATAAGCCATATAAACCTAATGGCGCGACCAGACATCGTAGAGTACCGGGACAGCCGAGCCGATTGTTTCTTTCTTATTCCATAGTAAAGAGAGAGATATAACCTATCACGATGATGTGGACAAATCATTGACAAATGCACGAATGTGTTTCAACTTCAAGCGCATTTGATTCTATTCAATGTATCCGTCATTCATATCATAATATAGATCTAGCTTGCAACAGCGCAAAGCAAGACGCGAAATGAGCAAATGAAAGTAAGCTGGCAACGTCGCCGCGGTTGGAAACTGCTCGAACAAACGCGCTCTTGTAATACAAATTATGGTAAAAACATGGACGAAGCCGTCTATGGTAAAAAGTACCCATACCCACTGTAAAAATTGAATAATGAATTAGTCTCTTTTATAAAGGTTGAACACGCCAAAACCTGGGCATATAAAAATAGCTATAGTTATTCGAAAAATGGAGATATTTAAACTTTTGAAACAACAATTTTCTCACAAGGAACTGGGCTATAAAATGATGATAGTTTTATTTTCTTTTATTTATTCGTTGGCAAAATGTCGAGCGTACAATATCAAAAACGTGAACGCATTTTGCACGAACATGTAAAAAATCCCATGTTAAGCTACATAGATATCGCGTAAAGGCTGAAATATCCACAATCTACTGTTGGTCACGTATTAAAAAGTTTCCGTGAACGCTTGACAATAGATAGAAAGCCAGGAAGTGGTGGGTTGCAGGGAGTCAAGTATAAGAAACAGGAAAGAGTATTTTAAAGATTTTTGCCTCAAATCATACGATTTCATCTCGTGATGTTGCTAAAAAAGTGAAAATGTCTTAGTCCTATGTCCAAAAAGTGAAACAGATGGCAGGACTGAGGAGTTATAAAGCCCAGGCCGCACCAGATGGAGACTAAAAACAGAACTTATCCGCAAAGATACGGTCGCGACAACTCTATGAAGATTTTCTTACAAAATTTAAATGCGCGGTGATGGACGACGAGACGTATATAAAATTGGATTGTAAACAAATACCTGGTCAAGAGTTTTATACTAGCAAATCTCGAACAGATACTCCTGAAGATTTTGAATTAAAAAAATGAGGGCAATTTCCAAAAAAATACCTTCTTTGGCAGGCAATATGTAGCTGTGGTAAAAGAAGTCGCTCGTTTATCACCACCGGGACAATAAACGGCGATATTTATCAGAAAGATTGTTTACAGAAGCGTTTGCTGCCTTTTATAAGACAGCATGCCTCACCACCGCTGCTTTGGCCAGATCTAGCCAGTTGCTAATACGCAAAATCAGTTATGGAATGGTACAACGCTAACAGGATAATGGTGGTACCCAAAATATGCAATCCGCTAAATAGTCCGGAACTGCGGCCTGTTGAAGAGTACTGGAGTATTATGAAAGGAATTCTAAAAAAGAAAGGCGGAGAAGTAAAATCGGTCCCTGAGCTACAAAAAATATGGACCTGGGCGACAAAAATCTTTTCTAAAGAGATGGTGCAAAGTCTTATGAGCCGTGTGCGTAGAAAAGTTCGATTTATGGCTTACTGTGTAAACATTAATGAACATTAAAAATGTGATTTTAGAATTCATTAAATTTGTCATTAAATGTGGTATTCATAATGTAGTTATTTATTTTCAAACTGGTTTAAAAACAAATTGTGCGTGCCCAAGTTTTGGCGTGTTCAACCTTTAAGTTGGTAGTTTAAATATATTGGGTAAAAAAGTCAAAATAAAAAGATTAAACTAACTAGTCACTTGACTATAGTATGATTTGACTTTTTTTTTGTCCAAAAATACCTATAAATCGCTTAGGATCAGGATTGAAAATATAAATGAGAAATGAGATAAAAAATAAACAAAAAAGTTAACATCAGCCTAGATTTGAACTCGGACATATCTACTTAGAAAGCAAGCGTACTATAACCTAAGCTATGTGGAACGAATTTCCGCACTCAAAATTACTAATCATATTACTCAAATTTGACACATGAAACATGTCTCTGGCTGCAATAGAATAAACGCCTATAAGTTTTATTGCAGCAATTGCATAGTTCTGAATTATTACAGGCTCTACAAGGTTTTGCGTCTAAAACCTTTATTAAGCGCTTAATACGACTATAGTTATCGGCCGAACATTAGTAATGTGCTAAGAAGTAGTTATGTTTAATTTCGCAACATAGAATTATTTCTGACCGACATAAAACTTGCGACAAGTTTTCTCCAAAACAGTTTCTTAACGATGATATATATACCTAATTATGTTATACAAGACCAAGCACGTATCGGTACAGCGAACCCAACTATATGCCCCTACAGAAAATGTAACATTCATGCTCCAACGTGGTTTGTTTTCTTCAAAAACCTTGCACAAAAACACCTCGATTTGACGTGTTTGCATATATCGTCGCCTTAATAGGATAAATCCATCTGTCGACTTTACTTCAAGTTCCGCCTCCAGGGTAGCGGGAGAGAAATTAGGGGTGAATTAGCCGCTTACTGACACATACCGAATTCCACGCGGGCGGAGCCGCGGGCACAGCTAGTTATTAATATTATTAAAATGTAGTGTTCAAAATGGTCTAGGTTCTGACGACGCTCGAGCGACTGCAAATTTAGCATCATGGATTGCATGATCAAAGATTGCATATACACGGAAAAATTCGACCGGTGCCGCTGTGCGCCTGAGGTAGCCTAGTGGTTAGGGCGTCTGCCACGAATGCAGAAGACGCTAGTTCGATTCCAGCCCGCGCCAGAGGCCTTGGTCACCTTTTCCTTTGTATATGACGAATCAAATCAAATCAAACTAATCTAATTACTAAACACACACACACAGTGACATCTATAATTTATATAGTAGTGTCTACTTAAGATAAACAAATCAAAATATTTATTAGACAATACTTTCAAGCTACAAGCTATTTTGCAGCGTCATCCGAGCATAACTTTGCGTCTTCATTGTGTGGTATTGAAGAATGATACTCTTAAATTACTATGAATTGTGGGATACTATACTGTATAACGAGTGGGTATTTGTTTAATAGCAGCACTAATCGAAACAGCGCTCCACAAATATCACTACTTCGTTAGTATAATTAGAAAAATCGTGCAATTGCCACCGTGCTATTTCTAGGAAAACGATTTTAAAATTAGCTAATACGTCTTGTTTGTCTAGCAATCCTTTATGAATGGACATATTTTTTTTTAATTTCCTAGTCCTGGCTAAAATAAATAAAAAGAATTTCGCTGAACTCGACCGTTATTTTCTTAACCTACAAAAACTAGATATAGGCGAGGTTTGGCCAAAACAGATAAAACATGATGTAATATATTTCTGGGAAAACTACAGTCGGCAAATGTATCTACTATTGTTGCTAGACTCACGAAGGATGAAACAGTATACAAATTACAAGTAGATACTAACGTTTACCAGTTTGGTAAACAAGTAAAATTGGCAAATATTTCTACTCTATAGTCAGAACAAAAACCGGCAGTACAAGTCAAATCCTACAGCGACTGATTTAAAATATCAGTATTTTAATTTTCAACCTTAAGTAAGTTATAATTAAATTGATTTTTGTACGCAGAACCATTTTAGATCGGTCTTTGGTCTTTTGTTAAGGGCATACTGTCTAGTTAGCGTACAGACAGACACGGATATTATTCGAAATAGATTTCGCATGTACCTACAAACTTTGTATGCAGCGTGGGCCTTTTTCCCTGCTGGTAACCGTACCTAGTAGGTTCTACCACAGATTATATAATAGTTCTTACGAACAGATATGAATCAATCATAGAAAAAGCAAATACCTACGGTTTACGTACCTAAGCAATAATACAATGGAGCGGCCTTCAACGCGCGGCACCCCGCACCTCCCGCGCACCCGCACAATCGCTAGGGTCGCCTATGTTTGGAAATGTTTTATAGTTAAGGAAATAGGTATTTTGCATTGATTCAGTGTTTAAGTGGTTCGCATGGTGCATAACAATTATAGTTACATGAGTAATATTGATTGATATTTTGTTGCCGCGATGAGAGTATGATTAATCTTGACAGATTTGCCACACACTGTCAAAATTAATATGGATTGACAGCTATCTCAACCTTATTCTAATCGCCTTTTAGCATTATCATCATAGTTATTTTAGAGATTAATAAAGATAACATCATCATCATCATCATCATATCAGCCGAAAGACGTCCACTGCTGGACATAGGCCTCCCCCAAAGAGTGCCACAATGACCGGTCCTGCGCCTAAAGATAACATGTCTATTATTATTATAACACAAGTGAATCCGCCTTTTTTGTAAAGCGTCGGCAACGCGCATGTGACTCCTTTGGAGTTGCAGGCGACCATAGGTTACGGTAGCTGCTTACCATCAGGCGGGCCGTATGCTTGTTTGCCACCAACGTGGTATGAAAAAAAACCTTTTCCCATCCGTCGGCAGAGCGAAAAACGATAAGTTTTTTTTAGCTTTGCTATTTTTACATCCAACCACATCGCAATAAATTTTTTTTTTCGTGATGACATTGTTCCGAGTTCCGAGTAGCGTCGCGCGCGGTACGACGTGCGTTCAGTGAGCGCGTTGGTAACCCACTGACTTTAGCTCCCTCGGCGGAGGCGCAAAACGTAGGTATATAACTCGCTCGCGCGGGCATGATTCATATCATAGGCCTGGTACTACCTTAACAAACTACCTACCGCAAAAATCATATTATATTCTAATAGGTCATTTTTACACAAATACGGGCTTTTGGTTTCAACGCAACGAACAAGTATCTTTATAGAGCTAGGAATAAAGCAGAAAAAATATTTACATAAATTATATAAGAACTGGGTTAAAGCCAAAACGAATATTTCTAAGTATTGATAAAAGCTTCTGAGACACTTACAAACGTACATAATTTCAAAATTGAACAGCAGAATATAACCTTTTCTACGCCAAATAGCGGTTGCGTGGTCTACCTATAAATCTGTGGGAGCTTGAGATGTGAACGCACAGATGCATGGAGCGTGGCCTAAGTGAAAAGTTTGACACCGTCTGACAGGGAGTTACAGGAGTAAAAGGAAACAAAGGACCGTCCGACTTGGATGCACTTTGCACCCTGGCGGGCTGTTGTTCAACTTGGTTAAGATACCAGAGGTGAGAGGCCAACCGGTTGTAACTTTATAATTTTAAACAAAAAAGAACCGGCTTCACTTAGACCCACCAATCCAAAAGCAAATGCCCGAGCTACTGTAAACAATGTTCAAATCAATATAGTTGTGCATATAACATTTGAAGAGTTCCCTCGATTTCTCCAGGACCTCATCATCAGATCCTGACCTGAAGACAATGGGACCAACTGTCAAGTGTACCCTTTCAAAAAAAATCCAAATCGGTCCAGCCGTTTTTGAATAATCGTCGAATCGGTGGTGTGTGGATATCGGTAGACCTCCAAGTTCACTACACTACGTTGAGCTCTTTCTTCAGTTTGTCGGAACAATGTCTAGTATTTATGTGTTTATCGTATGGCTACATGTCACTGGATATAGATAGGCATTTCTTCCCTGGGGTAGTAGTAGTGGGAAAGCAGATGATAATGAAAATCCAGTGAGTGCTGCGGGGTCCAGATGGGACAGTGCAGCTGCCAAGTTTGTTACTCTTTTAGCACCACCCAGGGATCACGTGTAGGGTTGTCTAAGGTGTTTCCTACGCGCAGAGTAACATTGATTGAAGGTCTAGTAAAAACGGATTGATAGCGACCGTAAATTGGATTGAATGGATCGACTCGTTTGTGTTTAAAAGCATTGGAATACCAGAAAGTCCAGATATTTTTACAGGCAAAGTTCCACTTAGAGAATAGTTCTTAATGCTCATCTCTACTTTTTTATCTGACTTTAGTTTCTACTTAATCAACACTGGTTTCTGGATTTTTATGTTTAGTGTAGTGATTTAATTCATGTAGATTTTTGTGAAAGACCCAATTAAATACTTTCGCTGCCTCACAAGAGTTGTGTTCATTTTCTATGTACATAGGATTTAGGAAGCTTGGCCTGCTTGGCACTCAGAACGACGCAATGTAGATAATAATTACAGGTCGTAAGAAAAACAGTGATGATCTGTTTAAGAGCATAATTGCTATCGTATTGCGATAAAAAAGGAGAATTTTTTTTGATGCGAATTTTTTTTTGTATGGAATTCGTCATCCCAGCCAGTCAGCCGACCGTGCATATAAAAATATTTTTTTTACCGTGAAATTTAATATAGTTAAAATACGACATATGTTGTGACCACACATTTACAAACTCAAGAATGAAGTGATCTATGAAGTCAGCGTCAGCCTTACTGTGTTTACAAATATATTATTTAGAAGGAACTTTGGGGAATCCTCGGCCAAATTATCGCTATTTCCGTAAATCGTCCGTAATAAACGATAACGAAGGCATGCATATTAAACATTTACGTAATTAATTTTCTGGCCACATCTGCCACAGTAAAATCCAATTACTTATGTACATTCAAATTACCTCAATAACGGTTAATTACTTCGTTATTTGACAGTTATGAACGATATTGCAATTCAGTATTGGACAGGTATTTGCTTTTGTGTCGTTTATGCTTTGTGTTGTTTTGCACGATAAAAAGGTTGTTTGGAAGAGATCTCTCTCTAGCAATAAGACCTTCTTGTCTGCCGCTACTTTTTATCTGAATCTTGTACTGTTATTTTAATGAAAAAAAGAACGTAATGTATGTAGGTTGGTATATTTGCAAACGCAAAATCCAATGACGCAAACAATATGAAGACTTATTCCTACATTAACTTATATTATAATAATACTTGGGCGATTGATAGCGAAAACATTTACGAAGCGATCTGATGCGTTGGTTGAGACGCGAATTCAATGCGATGGTGGCGGCCTTGTCCTACGTGCCCGCGAATCGCCTCGCCGTATGATGAGTCTCTCTGTACAGTCACGTCTGAAAATATGGATACATTTAATGTGATAAAAATATGTAGCCACGAGTCTTTTACCAAGGCGTAAAGTCTTGGATAGGTACATGTTTTTGTCACATTAAATATATCCACATTATACGTATTCCGCGTCAAGTTCGCGCAAAAATATCAAACCGACTGATCGCGTTCGCTATCACTACGTACCGCGCAGTATGCCGCTGTGCGTTTGCTCACGGCTTCAATAGGCTGTCGACTGTAAGTTTCTTTCGCGCGATTTGTTCACATAAAATCATTGAGATTGTAATATACTACTATACTAACCTACACCCGCAAAGTCCAATTGGAAGTTAATTGTTAAAGCTTTCAACCTCGTTTTCCTTCAGTTTGAGGTCGAATTAAAAAAAAATTTTTTTTAAAGGTTTTTGTGGTATTTGAAAAAATTATCAATTTTTTTTATTCTACCTTCAGCGGCATCGGCGGTGCATTGTTTATTATTTTATTTTTAATTTTACACAGCATTACAGCCAGCATTGTTTGTCAGTGTGTATAGGTAGCGCAACCGTTTTATATTAAGAAGATAAATAGGTTTTTGTACCGGCAATTCAGAGATTGTGGGGTCAAGTAGTTCAAAAATATTTATTGTTCTAAATTGTTATTTTATTGAATAACTACAAAAGTATAAGTTTCTGCATAAATATGCAAGAGCTCTATTAACTTTCAAGATAAATTCCAGGACCGAGTAATTTTCTTGCAAGCTGTTTTCAGAAACAAAAATACCAAACTTTAAACAAACTTGTGAAGCATAATAAAGTCTCCCCACAGCTATATTAATTTGAGAATATTAAAAAGTTAAGGCTCCTTATTCCCTAAAAGGTCGAAAAACTCTATTAATGAAAAAAGCCGCATAAAATGCTATTTATAAGATAGTTTGAAGTATAAGTAATACAAAAAAAATATTTTTGAACCATATTTATTATTATTAAGTACTAAAAAATACGATTCTTACAAAAAGTGTCCTGTGAAGTGTGATTTAAGTGTCATCTTAAAAAATTCATAGTAATTTGAAATTTACTGCTATAGTAATGTTTTTTTTTATCGTGATAGAAATATAGTTTAACTTTGCAATGGTAATATTTTTAGGGCAAAATATTCATAGGGTTTTCGTAGAAAAATTAAAAGTAACCGTGTTTTCATCAAAAAACTGGCATATAATCAGAAGGTATTTTGTCGATTATCCAAGATGAATCTTCGATTTTTATTTCCATGGCCGTCTCATACATGATATACTCAATTGAATTTAATTCAAATTGAATAAGAATTTTTACCCTTTTTTGCGTAATCTGAAAATGAACGGTACACCTAACTGGAAAATCCAGAAAGGCCTTCCAAGACAACCAATTTTTTTCATATTTCACTCGTTAAAATGTAATATTTGCTCCGATGGCCGTCTAGATAAAGAAATGAACTATTATGTGCATCAATAGTTGATTTAAAAAACTTAGTATTTTCGCCGTAGCCTTCGAAGAAAATGAAGCATTTCGTGAAATTCGCGCGTTTTGGGAATAAGGCCTCTTAATATTGCGCGGTTAACCACGTTCGACTACTTGTAAAAACATACTTTTAGGATTCCGTAGTTGCACAAGAAAATCCTTTCCTCGGCCATGACCATGACTTCCTGTGGGGACCTCCGACCTTTTATTTGAATAAATTTATTCAATTAGGCATTGTGGAAATTTATATTATTCACTACAATAATATTGCTTTGCTATTCCGTAGTACGCGCTCTTTGATTAGTGCCAACCCGCTATACTTGCTTATTTTTTAAATTGATGTTGAGGTTGCCACCGCAAAAGCAAATAGGTACGCAAATTAATAAATATAACAAACAGGTGTTTTGCTTCTCTACGAGACATCCTCAGGAGTTGCTCCAGATATTGTCAGTTTGACGTCCGAACAGAATAGTAAAGCGATACTATTGTACAGTTAATTTGCTTCTATATGACCGCCGCTCGCCGCTGCCACCGCTGTTCGATGACGATGCCAGGCCTGGGGCCCGTTTCTCAAAAGCTTGTAACTTGTAATACAAGTGGATGTCACTTTTCGACATCTTTTGCTAGAAAGGGACTTCCGCTTGTATTACAAGTTACAAGCTTTCGAGAAATGGGCCCCTGGTCGTTTCATTTGCAACCACTTTAGTATCTGGGTGAATAGATAATGGACGTTTATCAATAGCACAATTAGTACCTTCGGTTCAAGCGATTGAAGTTGTAATTAGGCCCATTAGTAACCATGCGACAAAGTGACACGTCGCGCGACTGATGCGCCCGAACGTTTTGACATACCAAAGTATCTCGAGCATGGATTTATTTATTGGATTTATATGAAGTGGATCTAATTCTTCGGTCACAAAGTGAGGCCGAAAGAGAAGGTTATCTCGGGGACTGTGTCTCGTTTTGACTAAGGAGGTAATTAAATGACGTCATCAGACAATCAAAATGCCAATATGTGTCAAATGTGACAATTTTGTAACGAATCTGAGTGGGACACTACCTACTAGTATGCTCTCCATCGAACCGTTTTTAATACTTTTTACTATTCACCTAAGAAAGACTGTTTTACTCGGTAATAAGGTTCAACTGTGGTTATGGAAAAAGTGTAAGAATTAATAGATCCACTTCATATAAATCCATGATCGCGGGAAGTCTTTCTCAAAACCTGTCAAGTTGCCTTTGACGAGTGTTTGGTCACTGTCGTGGTGGTGTGATCTTGTATGTTGCTTGCCAATTCCAACTTCAAAATCGTCTTAGGAAATGCATTTGGTATATTATATACAGCATAACAGCAGCCAGCATTACAAGTAGCTAATCAAGGTGATGAAAATGAGCTTGAAATGAATTTATAGTCAAGACAACAACGTGTCAAGATAGTTTTGAATACCTCGACAATTTAGTAATTTCTGTTAGTTGAAGTTAAGTTAAACGAATATTGTTCAGAAGTAGGCAATATTTATTGGCCTTTAAAATCGCGATGCCGCGGCAACACGTGTGGTTGGCCAAATTGTAGTTATGCTGAGTTCATTTCAGATGTCGGGATTACCATAGATTCTAAGTTTGTCGACGAGTAAATATAAATATATATAATTATTTGTATAAATCCTAAAACAATATTATTATCAGTGATAAGCATTTTATAAATACTAGAAATGAATTTAAAAAAAAACCCCTCAAACCTGTTTTGTCCAAATATGTACTTTTTCTGGGCTCATTTAACTCTCACGAGCATATTCGATAATGATGATAAAATATGTGTCCCTAGTTTTCCATACAAAATTTAAGTTTCCACTATTTCACGCTTATAGAAACAAAAAAGAAATGAAAAAAAAACGTTTCACCTTTTTATTGGTAGAATAGAAAATACTGATGACGCTGAAGTAGAATGAGCCCAGAAAATAATAGATCCCACCAAAAACATAAATGTAAAAAAAAAGAGCCAAGTTTAATACAAAAATTATGTTTGTGGGCTTCGTCGCAAAAAGAATGGAGATCTAATTGAGTGCCAAGTTCTATGCAAAATCCAAATATGTATTTATAGGAACAAAATAACATTATGAGTATTAAACTCTATTTCTTTGCTTTATTGGATACCTATAACAATTGCTTTCATTTAAAAATGTGAGATCTTAAAGTAGGTTAGATTTGACTAGGCCAGTTTTCATAACATCAGTCATTTTATAAAGTTATTCAACATATATATATATTTTTTAATTCTGATAAAAACTGGCGGGTTAAAAAAAAATTCAAACACAGAACGTTTCTCTAGTAGGCCGGACTCCCGCTTGACTATATTACAATGAAACTTACCTATATTACGATACCAAACTACCTAATTAGTTAATTACTCATGTGATATGCATGTAAAGTTTACGAGCGTTTTTAAACTGCGGCATTTTGAGCATTAAAACAATAATATAATTATTTAATGACTAAGTCCGATGCATACTTTAATGTAGGTACACTTGTGTTGAATATAATATATATAATGCTTACTTATAATAAACTTAATGTTTGGGCTTCTATTGTAATAGATTTAAATATTCGTAAAACAAGTCAGCACAGCTAAAGTACCGTCCTTTTATGCAGGTTTTATGGCAGGTATTTAAGTAAGTATTTATTTATACCTATTAGGTTTTATTATGAAATAGTCCAGTAAAAATATTAAATTTGTTTTTGTATAATTTCATCATTATATATAATAAAACTAAGTTGAGAAAATGTGCGTGCCGATAAAACTTAAAAAGGAGTCCCAGCACGATAAAGGGACTTATATAGTGTGATAGCCCTTTATTCCCCCTCAAACAAGAAAGTTCCCGTTTTAGCCTAAAGGGTGTGTCTTTAAAGATATAAGGGCTTTTCCAACCCTTCAACTCGGAAAGTAAGTGTAGTGGCGCCATCTGTTGTCGAGTAGTTGAACTTCATTCATTGTCCAAAGTGGCGCCATCTGTTGTCGAATAGTTGAATTTCATTCATTGTACACAATATGGACTTAAACGAACGATTATTCCCAAACTTTCTCGAATATCCTAGCGCCAACTTTCTCGAATATCCTAGAGCCTAGCTTTCTGAATATATAAGAGCCCGGTGTCACCCGCCAGAGTTAGTTTGATTTGAACAGCGAAACAAGCGATTTCGAAACGAAAAAGAAAGAAATTATCTGTGTGTGAGCCTTTATTTTGAAGTATCACGTGTGAGTATTTTTAATAGTGTGTTTAATTAATTCTCGATCTCAAAGCGAAGAAGAAAAAAGTTATCTGTGAGCCTTTATTGTGAAATATCAAATGTGAGTATTTTTAATAGTGTATTTAATTAATTCTAATGGTTTTTTTTTTATTTTCTTTTAATTGTAATTTCCTTAACTTTCAAGTAGTCGCGCGGCGTTGAATCGATGCCTTCTATATACTTTGGCCGTAAACAAAATATCGCGCGACCGCTTGAAGATTAAATATTTTTTTTTCTTTGTCTCAACGTGCTCCACGTTTACGTAACAATATATTTGTCTATAAAATGTTCATTTAATTTATATTTTACAGAATACAATGCCTAGACGTAAAAGAGGTGGAGATCTTGCCAGTTCTGCAGCGAAACGGCGGAAACAAAAAGAAAATCGAAGAAATGAAACGGAAGAAGAGCGCGAAGCACGTTTACAAAATCAACGAACCAGAATGAGCACCCTGAGAAGCGGAAAAAGCGAAGAAAGAAAAGAAAATAAAAGTATTGAAGAATCGAGCATTTTAAAAGATAATCTAACAAAGGAAGCATTCCACTACGAACCGACGAAGAAATATTACGATCATAAATATGTTGTGATCGGAAAAATGAATAACATTTGCCAATTTTGCCACGCGAAAAAATTCAGTAAAGAAACACCAGGTCTCTGTTGCATGAATGGAAAAATTCGATTACCACCACTGGAAGCACCTCCACAGGAATTTCTACATTACATGACCGGGGAAACACCAGAATCAAAACACTTTCTTCAAAATATAAGATCATACAACTCCTGCTTTCAAATGACTTCTTTCGGTGTTACTTCGACTGACACTAATAGAGACAAATTTGAATATGTATTTTCAATTCAAGGGCAAATTTATCACAAAATTAGATCGTTACTACCAATGCCTAACGATGACTATAAATTTCTGCAAGTATCATCGGAAATGAAGAAAACGAAATTGATCAACGATGTACAAATTTTATTGGATTGAAACGCGAAATAATCCAAGATGTACAGAGGATCTTACACAAATACAATCAACTGATTTACATATTCAAAACAACACTAGACTGCATGATTTCTGATGACTATAAAATTGTAATTCGAGCCGATAAAAGACCACGTGGAGAACACGAACGTAGATTTAATGCACCTCAGATAGATGAAGTCGCCATCGTAATTGTGGACAATGAAAATACAAGCCGTGACATAATTGTACAACGAAGAAGAAAAGGACTACAACGCATTGCAGAGACACACCGTTCATATGATGCTCTTCAATATCCGTTAATATTTCTGCACGGAGAGGATGGTTATCATTTCAATATAAAACAAATTCATCCTAAAACAGGCATAGAAACAAACAAAAAAGTCACTTCCAAGGAGTTCTATGCTTACCGCTTAATGATCAGAGACAATGAAATATACAATCACATTCTCAACACTCGCCGTTTATTCCAACAATTTCTGGTAGATATGTACGCAAAAATAGAAGCAGAACGGATGCTTTACATAAGACTGAATCAGAAGAAACTACGCACAGAAGAATACATCCACCTTCGAGATGCGATCATAAATGACGGCAATATTGACGATATTGGAACAATGGTAATCTTACCCTCATCATACATAGGAAGTCCAAGACATATGCACGAATATACTCAAGATGCCATGACCTACGTAAGAAAATATGGACGACCTGATCTCTTCATAACATTTACATGCAACTCATCATGGCCAGAAATCAAAGAACAACTAAAATACGGACAAACCTCCATGGATCGACACGACATGATAGCCCGAGTTTTTCGACAAAAACAAATAAGATTTATTGAAGTCATCACAAAATACCACATCTTTGGAACCGTTAGATGCTGGATGTATACAATCGAGTGGCAAAAACGAGGATTACCTCACTCACACAATCTCATATGGCTACACGATAAAATTTATCCCACGGATATCGACAAAATCATCCAAGCTGAATTTCCCACTCCACAAAATGATCCGGAACTATACAACATAGTAGTGAAAAACATGATTCACGGACCATGTGGACCATTAAACTTCAATGCGCCATGCATGAGTGATGGAAAATGTACAAAAAAATATCCAAAACCATACTTGGACGATACAAAAACTGAAGATGACGGCTATCCCAAATATAGAAGACGATCACCGAAAAACGGTGGCTTCACAGCAAAAATACGAATACAAGGCAGAGACGAGCTGGAAATAGATAATCAATGGGTAGTACCATATAACCCACTACTTTCCAAAATGTTCCAAGCACACATAAACGTTGAATATTGCAATTCAGTAAAATCTATTAAATATATATGTAAGTACGTAAACAAAGGTAGTGATATGACAGTATTTCAAATAGTCCAAAATAGCGAACAAAATAATAGAAATGATGAAATCCTCATGTACCAAATGGGAAGATACATCAACAGTAACGAAGCAGCGTGGAGGATTTTTAGTTTTCCCATACACGAACGCGAACCAGCTGTGCAACATCTAGCAGTACATTTGGAGAATGGACAGAGAGTTTACTTCACAAAAGACTCGGCTAGAAAAATTGCAAGCGAACCACCTCAGAACACAACATTAACAGCTTTTTTCCAACTTTGCCAAACGGATCCATTCGCAAAGACGTTACTGTATGTCGGCGTCCCTATTTATTATACGTGGGACAAAACAAGGAAAATTTTTCAACGACGAAAACAAGGAATGCCAGAAGAGGGTCATCCAGAAATAATGAAAACTAACGCAATAGGTCGAGTATACACTGTACATCCAAACAATGCCGAATGTTTCTATCTCCGAATGTTGTTACACGAAATACGGGGACCAACAAGTTTCACAGATCTCAGGACTATTGACGGCTACATATGCCAGACTTACAGAGAAGCATGTCAACGTTTAGGATTATTGGAAAACGATAACCACTGGGAATTAACACTACAAGAAGCCACACTCACAGCTTCAGCTGAACAAATTCGAGAGTTATTCGCCATAATTCTAACAACATGTAACCCATCAAACCCAAAACAGCTATGGGACTCTTTCAAAAGGAATATGAGTGATGATATATTGTACCAAATCCGACAAGCTAATCCAGAATTGACTATAGAATTCAATGACGACATCTTCAATGAAACACTCATTCGCTTAGAAGATAAATGTTTAGCAATAAATAACCAGACCTTAGTAGAAATTGGAATGCCAGCACCACAAAGAAATACTTTCAGTGTGCTAAACTACGAAATTACAAAGGAAAAAAGCTACAACGTCAATGAACTACTTGAATACATTGCTCACAACAAACCACTCCTCAATGACAATCAAAAAAAAATTTACAACGTTATAATGAACCGAATAAATAACAACACTGGTGGAATTATTTACTTGGACGCACCAGGAGGCACCGGTAAAACGTTTCTAATAAATCTAATACTGGCGGAAATACGTGCTGAAAAACACATCGCACTGGCACTAGCATCATCCGGCATTGCAGCCACACTTATGGAAGGAGGACGAACTGCCCATTCTGCCTTACAACTACCGTTGAATATAGCCGAACAACAATTCCCGGTATGTAAAATCTCAGGAACATCTGGACGGGGTCAACTTCTAAAACATGCTAAAATTATCTTCTGGGATGAATGCACCATGGCCCATAAAAAATCACTAGAAGCCATGGACAGAACATTACAAGAATTGCGAAAAAACTCTCAAATGATGGGAGGAGCTCTACTCATACTCTCAGGAGATTTTCGACAAACACTTCCAGTTATTCCCAAATCAACACCAGCAGACGAGATCAATGCATGCTTAAAAAAGTCACATCTCTGGCCGCAAGTACAAATACTGCAATTAACAAAAAACATGAGGGTTGAATTATCAAAAGATGAAACAACAGCACATTTTGCTAAAATACTTTTACAAATAGGCGAAGGTACATATCCTACTGACCAAACGACCGGCCTCATTGAACTCAATAGTGATTTCTGTAACATAGCCACTACTGAAAACGAACTAATCGACAAAATTTATCCAAATATTATTCAGAACTATACCAACGTAGAGTGGTTATTTCAAAGAGCAATTTTGGCCACTAAAAATAATATTGTTGACGATATCAATTTTAATATTCTAAAGAAAATACCTGGTGAAGAGAAAGTATATAAATCGATCGACACGATGGTATCCATTGAAGAAAGTGTCAACTTTCCTACTGAATTTCTAAACTCTTTACAAGTACCAGGAATGCCATTACACTGCCTTCGTCTGAAAATTGGATCTCCAATCATACTACTCAGAAATCTCAACTCCCCAAAACTATGTAATGGAACGAGGATGATCGTAAAACAGCTATCGAATAATGTCATTGAAGCTGAACTTATTTCTGGAAAGAACAAAGGACACACAGTATTTATACCTAGAATACCACTGATCTCTTCTGAATTGCCATTTCAATTTAAAAGATTGCAGTTTCCAATTAAATTAGCCTTTAGTTTTACAATTAACAAAGCGCAAGGGCAAACTTTGAAATATTGTGGCATCAACCTCAAAGAATCCTGCTTCTCTCACGGTCAGCTATATGTAGCTTGCTCAAGAGTAGGAAGTTCGAAAAATTTATATATATATACCCCGGACAATAAAATGAAAAATGTTGTTTATAAACAAGTAGTGTAAATAATGAGAAAATGTAAATACATGTAAATATAGAAAATGTTTTCAAAATATATTTTTTACTTTTTACGTCATAGTATGTTTTTTTATTTCATCTACCACGTAATCTCATATCAACTCCCGAGCGAAGCCGGGTATCATAGCTAGTTTTCAAATAAAGCAGAAATGCAAAAATTCCTTGCCTCGGGCAGACGCTACTTATATTGCGACTCCGCGGGACACTAGCCTATCGCTCATACTAACTGGAAGGTTTCTTAGTATTAGCCATATAAGATGGTTATCCGGACTGAAGTTAAAACAAACGTACCTATCCTAGTACCCCTTATAGTTAGTTCCAATAAAATAGTGGACTCGCACCCCGACCGTTCCGTACATTTTTTTTAATACCACGACGGTGGCAAACAAGCATACGGCCCGCCTGATGGTAAGCAGCTACCGTAGCCTATGCAAGCCTGCAACTCCAGAGGTGTTACATGCGCGTTGCCGACCCTTTACAAAAAGGAGGATTCACTGTGTTGACGGCTTAAGGAACAAGAGGGTCCCTCATCATCAACACACTGGGTCCTCTTTGAGCTCTTTGAGAACCTTACTAACCAGCAGGAACATAACACTTTGAGTAGGGTCTAGTGCTATTTGGCTGTGGTTTTCTGTATGGTGGAGGTACTTCCCCAGTCGGGCTCTGCTCCAGATTAGAGCGAGATGACATTCGCTGTGCTGTGCCCTACCACACATAGCGAGATGACATTCGCAGTAGGTACCCATACCTCTCTTTTGGACGTAGTTTAAGGACATATAACGTATGCCATAACGGCCTCCTAGCCTAGTCGGTAGTGACTGCCTACGAAGCAGGAGGTCCCGCATTCGAATCCTGGTCAGGGCATTTATTTGTGTGTTTATCACGATTATTTGTTCCTGAGTTATGGATGTTTTCTATGTATTTGAGTATTTATATGTATTTATCTATTATATATATCGTCGCCTAGTACCCATAACACAAGCCTTATTGAGCTTACTGTGGTACTAGGTTGATTTGTGTAAGATTGTCCCATAATATTTATTATTACTATACCTATTAAAAAAACATTGTTAAAATTGTGTAGTGTTGGGACCCACACTACACAATTTTAACAATGTTTTTTTCTTGCGTCCGACTCACTATTGATTGTTCTTTTTCGTGTTATGTATAAGTGAGAACTATTTTCGGTATTTATTTTCTCAATATTTTAGGATTTGCAGTCACGAGATAGTGGAAAATATGGAAATTTTTCGCCTTTTTCCTTGAATCACTTTAAAATTATTTATTTTAAAATATAAAATAAAATATATTCAAAATTCACACAGCAAGTTCTTTCATTTAATATAATGACACGGTAGGTAGGTATAGTTTGCAAAACTTTACCCCCCAAAAGTCGCACGCTATCTAAAATATTTATAAATTTACGTTACATGTCCGCCTTCGGGTCGTTGACTTAGTGTGTATAAAATTTGAGCTCGATCGGTCCAGTAGTTTCAGATTTCAGACGAAATTTGCTTTGTGACAGAAAGACAAGAGTCGCACCAAAAGGGTTCCTGTTTTACCATTTTGGTAACCCTAATTGAAAAAAATGTGCAGACAACTTGAGTTTGCCATTTCTCCAGGTCTAATGGTTTATCGAACGAGCGGAGCGTAAGCGAAGTGAAGTTCTTACAGACAACTTCGGACATAACAGAACTGTCAGCTGGCTACCTAGACGTAGCTTTTTGACTTTGAATTGTTGTCGCGCGATAAATTTAGTAACGTTTTTCTGATCTGTATGAAATTTGTTGGGGTTGTAGTAGAGCTCAATACAATTGGAAAGTTCGTTCATGAGCATGATCGATCAAGGGGTTATGGAGCTAGAAGGTTCGAAAAAATCATCACTAGGGTCTTGTTATATTGGTCAACTCATTCTACTATTACTACTATTGGACTACTAGTTAAGTTGAAGGTTTATTTATAATTCCTCTTTAAAAAGAACTTGTTGGTATACATTCTTAATAAGCTTAACGGGTTAAATACTAAAAATAGAAAAGGTCACCCTTTGATACAGGCGCGATAAAAAGTCAGAATAAAAATAGTCTTCGTTGATAAATGGTCTCACTCGAAATAGCCAAAGCTCAAACGGAATTAATGTCCCGCAATTTGCTTTTTTTAGAGTGATTATTTAAAGGGACAGGATCGATTTAGCGACTCAGACGTGGCAGCAGATGCCGATGCAATTTTCGCTACTAAAATTGCATCGTAATTGTAAAGTCGTTAAAGTAAATAAGCGGGAGACGTGCACAATAGTAGTTTATGTAACTGTTACGTAATAAGGGTCCTTAAAACATGAGTGTGGTTTTATGAAATGAGCCGCAGGCGAATTTCATAATAAGATCACACGAGTGTTTTAAGGCCTAATTACGTACAGTTGCATACACTGCTTTATCTACACTCATATTATTTATCTAAAATGCCGTATTCGGAAACCATAGAATGACCGTCATTGCACCGCCATGGCCAACTCGATTTTGCCGGCGGGGAGGCGCGTGTCGGGCTGTCGGCGGATGCGCGGGAGGGTGCAGGTGTACATTATGTTATAAAACTCATAGCACATCAATAATTGAGCATGAAAAGTTAAAATTACGTTACTGCCACGGATAAAAAGCTTATCATAGTAAAATCGGTCGTGGTAATGCTAGCCATTGCCTACCGTTTTCGAACACGTTTTACTCGTAGAGAACTTACAATATGAGTGTAGATAAAATAATAACACGCTCTTACCCCCCTCTAAATTAAGTTGCTTTATGATTATGTTGTTTGAATAGTGCAGACGCCTGATCTGTTTGCGCACTTTGGACGTTTCTGGGTCTAGGTATGTACGTACGCTCTGTACGTAGTTGGAAGACATCACTTTGTCTCTAATATGGCTCTGTCTGATTAGGTTTATTAGAGACAATTGACTTATTCCAAAAAAATACGAATGTAGATGTAGCTCTGCTAATGAGGGCTACTGTTTTTAGGGTTCCGTAGTCAACTAGGAACCCTTATAGTTTCGCCATGTCTGCCCGTCCGTCCGTCCGTCCGCGGATAATCTCAGTGACCGTTAGCACTAGAAAGCTGACATTTAGCACTAATATGTATATCAATCACGCCGACAAAGTGGTAAAATAAAAAGTGGAAAAAAATGTTTTATTAGGGGAGGTTCCCCTATACGTAAAGTGGGGAGTGATTTTTTTTTTCATTCAACCCTAACGTGTGATATATTGTTGGATAGGTATTTAAAAATTAATAGGGGTTTAAGAAAATCATTTTTTGATAATGTAAATATTTTCGGAAATAATCGCTCCAGAAGTAAAAAAAATGTGTCCCCCCTCCCTATAACTTTTGAACCATAAGTTATAAAAATATGAAAAAAATCTCAAAAGTAGAACTTTCTAAAAAATTTCTAGGAAAATTATTTTGAACTTGATAAGTTGAATAGTTTTTGAAAAAAAATTACAAAATAATTTCTGAACTAAGTTTGTAATTTAACCGCATAAGCAGGTGTTTATTGTACCTGTAATTTCTACAAAATCACATAAAGTAAAAACGGTGAAAATCGGTTTACGCAATAAAGAATTATCCCATAAAAATCATCTTCCATACCTTAAGCTCGCGCGCAATAGTTTACTTAATTTGCCGATAGATGTCGCTGTACGTGGAACGCTCATATCATATCCTACATGGCGGTGTTATTTTAACTCTTAAGTGGGGACACTTACTGTGACGGACGGAAAACTACGGAACCCTACACTGAGCGTGGCCCGACACGCTCTTGGCCGTTTTTTTTTACTTACAAGTTGGCGCCACTGTAGACTGAGGTCCTGAAATAAAGCTGTAATTTTTATTAAGTACGTTTGTGAAAACGAAATTTACGCTTAAATAATATTTAATACAATAGATCGTACTGTAAAAATATCGACTAGGCCGCAGTGTTGCGCAGTTCCGCTTTATGGGCACTGCGAATGGCATCTCGCTTAGTGTGGTAGGGCACGTTCAGTGAATGTCATCTCGCTCAAATCTGGAGCAGAGCCCAACTGGGGAAGTACCTCCACCTTACAGAAAACCACAGCCAAATAGCACTAGACCCTACTCATAGTGTTGTGTTCCTGCTGGTGAGTAAGGTTGCCAAAGAGCTCAAAGAGGAGCCAGTGTGTTGACGATGAGGGACCCTCTTGTTCCTTTAGCCGTCAACACAGTGAATCCTCCTTTTTGTAAAGGGTCGGCAACGCGCATGTGACTCCTGTGGAGTTAAAGGCGTCCATAGGTTACGGTAGCTGCTTACCATCAGGCAGGCCGTATGCTTGTTTGCCACCGTCGTAGTATAAAAAAAAAAAAAAATTTGGAAGAATAGGAGGATTTTCTTAGTTCCGCTTTTAAAATATTCAAATTTAATGACTCGTAACTCATATTTGCCATAATTAATGTCCTGGTATGGCAAAATATTCACAAAATTGCTAAATTAGAAATAATTCCGCGAATCCCATTTAATTACTAAGGAATTTGACATTTCGAAGACCTGTCTACACTAGCGCCCCTAGCGGAAATTTCATACGCGATAGTCCTCATTATGGAGTGGTTTTGAAAGCTGTACTAGGTGGCGCTGCACAGCTGTCGTATATTTTGCGGCAACTAGATAGAGCGCTACCGTTTAACTATATAGTACGGCTAGTACAGTCACCAGCAATAGTATCTTCCTATACGAAGCCCACAAAAATATGTGACACGATCTTATGGCCCTACAAATAAGAGCGTGTCACATATTTTTGCGGCCTTCGTGTAGGAAGATACTAATGCGTGTGACTTACCACAGCAAATTATACTACGTCGTAAAGCGCTCTAGCTTAGCTGTCAAAACAGATCCCCATTAAATTATTATTAAAATGTGTAAACTCTATAAAATTTTTACACCTGGCTTGTTATGTTATGTTACTTATGTTTATGAAATAAATATCATATGTCTTATTAGTCAGTAAATACTGCAGTACCGGGCCTATGGCCTATTAGCGTACCTTTTTTAAAATTGTTTTTTTCCTGTTTACCTTCTTGTATGTATTGTGTTTTTGCAGTGTATTTTTATTTATTTAAACTTTATTGCACAATAATGCAAAGTACAAAGGGCGGACTTAATGCCAGAGGGCATTCTCTACCAGTCAACCATCGGGCCAAACAGATAGGAACAATAGTGCGGGGAACGGGTAGCAAACAGAAAACTAAAATCCGAAATTACTTAATTTTATTCTCTTGTGTACTAAAATCTTGCTGTAATGTCTTATTGCCTTATTTTTAGGTCTCTGGATTTCATCGTCATGTCGTCGAGGATCGCCTAGGGCAGGGCAGCAGGGTGGTTTAGGGGTGGTTTGGATCTCAAAAACATTTCTAATCAACCAAAAAAATGTGGTACATCAACCATCAAAAGGAGTTCGAAAATATACATTTGACTAGCCCGGTAAGGGATGCGTTCATAAAGTTAAATTTTAGGTCATGTCATGTCAATAGACGTAAGTTACTTATTATTCTGTTCTTGTGTGTACTTAATACCTACCCCCTAAGGAAAATATTAACTATTGTTCTTTTCTATGGATTTTATTTCACTTTAACAATACAATTTGTAATGTAAATTAATACCTCTCCAATTAGCTGACCAAGGGCGGGTTTAAATCCAGCAAGCTGTACCCGCACCTTTTTCATTACATGATTTTAATTAAATATGATTCATATCCTTAAATTGTTACCTAACTTTTTATAACTAACATAGACTACTTACGTGCCTAATCTCGATACCTTAAGAACAACTGTAAAAAGTAATGAAATAAACGCATTTGTATTTGTAATCACAAATAAAATAACTTTTAAACACTTTAACTGTGAAAATGGGGAGAGTTCCTAGCTTGCGTCCGTGTAACACAAAATACCGCCCATTACTGTACGACCGTCAACAAGTCACAACTAAGTCGATACTGAGTGCTCGACTGTCAAAGGAATAATGAATGCTTAGATACTCCGCTCGATGCTGTTATACTGTCTAAGGTGGGTAAGTCTAAACGTGTCTTTTAATGACTACCGGCGCATTTCTTACTTTAAAAGTGGAAAAATCGACACGTCACTTATAATGACTACCTGCAGGGACCAAACTAAGACCACTCTCGAGCAGAAAACAACTCGTCGTTTGTTACTAGTTCCACAAAGGTAACAAGATATCATAATTATATCTGTTATGATGTGTATGGCTTAGCTCCGCGACAAGCCGCTGTCTTCTCCCTCCGTCAAAGGTTCATTTCATTCTTAGTCTATTTATTATCTTTGACGTAGCAATGTCTATCACAAACCCAACTAGCTTAACTTCAGCCAGTCACGTAACCTGACGGCAGTACGCAGCGCTCTAATTATGTCCATGCAAGTATGCAGTCATGGGCGAGACAAATGACACTCCATAATGGAGTGCAACCGTGTATTCCGATTGGTTATTGAGCTGAACGGTGTTATGGCACCAATGAAGATAAGGCACTTCACACACAAACCTTTAAAATGTGCTGTCCTTCATCGTAAGGCAGCTGGTAAAATCAAATTTCGTTCGTACAATAATATGGTTATGGCGGCTAATTCGGCGATAGCGCTCCTATATCAATATAACGATACCACAATGCTTAGAAATAAAGGAAAAGTAGAAAAAAATAATTCAAATGGGCCATTCTACAGGGTCGCTCAGCGTCAATTGCCTCGGTGAGCGTTGCTAACAACAGCTTTGACGACGTGCTCGGTGTCCGGCATGAACGCTTACTGCTCACGTCTCGTTATTGGCTTCTGAATAAGATAAAGTTGGGATCATGTATTTCCATACTTAAAAAACCGGCCAAGAGTATGGCGGGTCATGCTCAACGGAGGGACCCGTAGTTACCGGCCCGTCACAATACACCCACTCAAAAGGTTGTTTTTATATGATATTTTGCGGCACTTACGTCCTTTTTACTAGGCGTTTTTGACTCAAAAACAACTCAACCATACTAAAAGATACAACGCCATTGAGATAACACATACCATATTCAATATAATTTTAATTGAAAGTACTTGTACACCGTGGGCCCATATAACTAGACAGATTTTAACAGTGTATTCCTGATCATATTTAGATACTAAAATGTCCTATAAACTTTTCTGAAATACGCCTAGTTTCAGAGTTTATACCAATTTTTAAAAAATACACTTTTTATTATAACTCACCACAAAACGCCTTTCTAATGGCGTTATTGCCACTATTGGACATAGTTTACACGTCCTTATTGACAGATATCATATCAAAGTGACAAGGAAAATTTTGCAGAAACTAAATTTTTACAAAAAAAATGTACCAATTTGTTTTCGGCGATAATTTTATTAATAACATTTGCTTTTCATGTGCAATAAACATTCAAAAAGTGGAAAAAAAACGAAAAAAAAATTTTTTTTTGGCGAAATTGACCTAAAGTCACATAACATTTTTTCCTTCTTTTGGTCTTAGAGATTCGTGGTTAAGATCTGTCGGGTTATTCCAGCCCATGGTGTATAAATAAGCAAGCCTCACTTTTATGAATTTTTCCAAAACTTTTGGATGCACTATTTTAAACTTTCGGAGCTATTATTATTTACGAAACTATTAGATTTATCCAAAAATTGTTCCCTTAGACCCTTATTCTTTTTAAATACTCTTTCACACAACACCCCACACAATAGGGTTAGGGCGAAAAAGAATTCACGCGCCCACTTCACGTGTACGGGAGCTAGCTTAAAAATAATATTTTTAAAATTTTCATTTTATCACTTTGTCGGTGCGATTAATACATATACTCATAACAAATTTTTGCTAACGGTCACTGAGCTAGACCGCGAGACAGACGGACAGACAGACGGATATGGCGAAACTATAAGATAAGTGTTCCTAGTTGACCACGGAACCCTAAAAAGGGGCCATCAACCTGTATTTTGTTACAAATTGCTTGTTACTAAATAAGTATTTTTTATATTATTTTTATAAACACATATAACCAAACTATATTTAAGTTACTTAATATGGATAAGCAGATAACCACACAGTTAATAACGTAAACATCATTATAAACAAAGCTTTCAAAGCGTAATGAAATAGGTACGTACAAACTATACCATCTTATTATTGCTCCTGCCCAGGGTGCTGTGGTAGAGTTTTTAAACATTTTTTTTCAATGAAATAAGGCCCTTAATGCATTGATTTAAGATCTTTAATTATAATAACTTGTTATGTTTACGGCGGTATCGTCGGGTTATATTAGTAAGATTAAGCTATAAAAGTCCAGGGACCATATAATACCTGGACTAACAATGTCAAAGTCTTGTTCCCGTAATTAGACGCACTACCGCTAGCTATCGCGTCACCAATAGTGATGGGCCGGGGGAACGTGCCTCGTTCCCGGGAGCGTGCCCCGCGGGCACGTTCCCCAAACAGGGGAAAGTTGCATACAAGGTAAAACTGTTCCATAAGTGAAAATTAAAAATGAAATAGATAAAAAGCATATGTACAGAGTACATTGTACACCCTAAAGTTGCAATCAATATTGTTTATTATTGTTATTGTTATTATTTATTGTAAAAAAAATAAGATAAATATTTATAAGTACTAATATGTATTTCAATTATATTTTTTATCAGAAAAATAAATTATTTATTGAAAAGTAGTACTCGTAGTAGAAAAAAACAAAAATTGTTTTATTTCATGTAACATGTTTCTCAATCGTATGGCTTTGTGTTGCGTTTTTGTGACGGTCACGTGACTTTTTTTCGTCTAGGCCCCCATCCGCAAACCGTCCGATAAGGAACTTCGTTCCAAAATCTGTGATAATTATGCAATAATATAAGTTTATTTATGATTAAAACGCTCCTCCGCTTCCCCGGTACAATGGGGAATTTCCGGAAACATTGGGGCACGTTCCTGGGAAAGTTGGGGAACGTTCCCCATCTTTCTCGGGAACACGGGGGAATTTGCTTTTGGAAAAGAAATACATTATATATTGTCATGCTAAATATTGTTATTATTCCTTTTATAATGGATACCATTCAAAAAAATAATGTATCTATACCTACACATATTCAACTTTCCCCAGTATTCCCCACGGTGGGGCACGTTCCCGGGCACGTTTCCGGGAAAGTTGGGGAATGGGGAACGTGCCCGGGACCGGCCCATCACTAGTCACCAACGCAGCAGGTCGAGTTCCATACATTTTGTTTGGCAATTCGACACTATGATATGGCACCGCGGCACCTGATATTTATAATTATAACAGAGGTAATTATTTAAGCTTACTCGATTTTCACTCATTATTTTGATAAAAAAACCGGGACTTAATCGCGTACACTTACTTTTTATTATTTTCTTGACGTTTCTAGCGTGTCGTATCGTAACGCTCGTGGTCGCAGGCAAACTCTCTGCCTCTGCCTGTGACCACGAACGTTACACGCTCGAAACGTCAGGAAAATAATAAAAGTAAGTATAGGCGATTAAGTCCCGTTTCTATAAAAATAATAAAACAGAGGTATCGCAAAAATTTTTGGAGGAACGCGATTTTGCATAGACATTGTCAGTCCAGGTATCATTATGATCCTCGTAAAAGGCTAAATTTATACCTTATTGGGGCTGATTGATTATTATGTGATACGAGGAAGTTATTAATTATGTTTAGCTACCTAGAAGAAATTAGTTTTATATACTAGGTACTGACATACAGTTTTATGCAGGCATTAACTATGGACGGATTAGCTATAATTCAATCACTTCTTTAATAAGGTTATAGATAGTGCTGTTATGAAGAAGCTGAAAGGAATATTTATCGATAAAGTCCTAAATTAATAATGAATACTATAAATCAGAGGTTTTCGTCTAAAAACATTACTAAAAATATGAAAACTGTGTTTAGGAATAAAAATTAAATCTTTTTTTATCAAAATTGAGCTCAAAACAGTGCAAACGACGTTCAAGCTTTGAGAAAAGCTAATTTAACTGATTATTTTGCCGAAACGAAATGGCTACTCCGTTCTCCAGGTTTACGTTTATTACATTCATTTTGTTTATTTTTACATGCCTTTAAGCCTACATTATTGTAAAATAGCAAATCTGGACAGAAAAAAAAGATATCGAGCATAATTGGGACGAAGCAACCATGAAAGCGGTGCGTGCCGTGTGAGATTGAGTTGAAAAATGTAGTCAGCTAGTAAAATAAGGTAGAGGTGGAGTTAATCCAAAATATTTCTAGCATATTTTGTATATTAGTATAGCTTTAATAAAATAACATAACATAACATAACATAAAAACTCTTTTTTGCACACCTCAAAATAAAGAAACACATCAAAAACAAGTTACAAATAGAATAATCAGAGGTAAAACAATTGGTGGTCTTATCGCTAAAAAGCGATCTCTTCCAGACAACCTTTGGGAAGCGGAAACCATTCAAAATGATCAGAAATAGCGAAATAGCTTCTTTCAGGTATTTCTTAAACACGGCAAAAGATTTAGCACACCTTGAGTCTGAGGGTAAATTGTTCCAGGGCCTAACAGCTTGAGAAGTGAAAGAACTACTATAAAATTTAGAAGAAGAAGATGGGACATTGAGTAGAAAATTTTGAGAGGTTCTGGCCGAAAGCAGGTAACTAAACCGTTCTTTAAGGTAACGAGGAGTTGGAGGATGAAAAGAATAAAAGGATGAAATACAGATTTCACTACAACAACAATTCCAACAAAAAAGTAATAAAACTTCCAAAGTGTATTTATTCTAACTCTTTGGACACGGTGTATGCTGTCTATCGGACCGTTTTAACTTTACTTTTTACTTGAACTGAAAATAGATGTCATATACTTCAGAAAAAGTGACCGAGCCCTCCGGTGTCCGAGGCCAGATTTGAACTGGCGTCTTCAGCTTTCGCGGCTGATGCTCTGATATGACATCTATTTTCAGTTTATAATTTATATACCGGGTGTGGCCTGTAATAAAAAAAATTAAAACGTAGATTCTACTCCTCAAACTAGACAACGTTTGTTCAACAACTTTTAAAAATAACTTGTAGTTTGAATTTTATTACAGTTTAAAGTTTATTCGAACACGCGATGTATTACGACATTGATTAATATCTGTAGGGTGACAAGACTGACAGGCGTTGTCATTTAGGCGGAACTTGATGTACATTGAAAATACTATTTAGTTTGTTTGAAAAAGAGACAATCTAAAATCTACATAACTTTCAAAAGTCGTTGAACAAACATTGTCTAGTTTGAGAAGTAGAATCTACGTTTTAATTTTTTGCTCCTATTACAGGCCACACCCGGTATAGTACTCGTAGTATAGATACTTAGTACTATAGTAGTGTAACTACTTCAAAATTGTAAATCATGAATATTCAACAAAATAATTTGTTTTGCTTCAAGATTTACTTTTTACTTGTTTCCTATGAACGACTGTTTTACTCGGTAATAAGGTTCAACTATGGTTAGGGTAAAAGTGTAAGAATTAGATCCACTTCATATAAAGGTGCGACCAGACCGCTGCTTAAAAAAAGGTGATGCTATGGAATCGCAGTGACGTATCGTATCCATACCGTTTTTATCGCATGCCCTCCACACCGCTGCTTAAAATACGCCGACGGTACGGAATACAAAATTCTGTATGTGCGCGATTTTAGTCAAATCAATTAATACTAAGGTATTTTTATACTGTCAACAAAACATATGGTCTAAGAGCTGGCCACGTCACAGCACCCATCTAGTAAGATTGCAATACTATCCTTATTGCTAGATCGGCATCTGGCAGCTTTTAATGGGTGTCAGAGTGACAGACTAGCATAATTTTTGAATTGAAAAAAAGTATTACCAAAATAGGTAAAAACGGCCGATGTTGCCTTATTTATAGAGGACGGGGCCTATATTTTAACGTCACAACAAAAAACATTGCGTAATATTTCGGAAACAGGAACTGTACGAGTAGGCGACAAACTATGAATTACAGTATACGTCGTTTTGGACTACTTTCCCCCATCAGAATCTTTTAGACATGGTATAATCTAATTATTCATATAATTTTTCATAATACTCGTACTGCATCAAAACCAGAACTCTAGGATTTGTATTCTTAAAGTGGTTTGCATTCTTTGACCTCCACCACTTCACAGCTGCCAGATATCCAGATCTAGTATAGCAAACTAACGAGAGGGGTTTCATCGCTCTCATTATTGTGTCATGTCATATCTGACGTGGCTAGCTCTCGGTGTAATAAGTGTTTTGTTGCGAGTACCTATTTGTCAATCAAAACTCAAGCACTTAACGGATTTAGCATTCTCAACAACGATATCTTTGACGTCGACTGTAGGTACTATTATACGTTTAGGTATCTTAATATGCCGTATCGGACTTTCACGTTTTTAATTTAATTATGTATCTATCTTTTTTTTTCATCTTTGTTCCCTTAGAGTAATTTCGTTTATTTGCAAATAAATTTTAAACCCAAAAGTAAATAATTCTCCGCACGTCGGCGGAAGAGATTCGTCATCACCTTCCACTTAGCATACGTAATTGTTCTAGATATTCCTATGACCTGAGCCCAGCTGGCTGATAATAGGTTGATTTATAGCTGAGTGCAGCGACCAGATTTTACCACTAGATTGCGCTCTGTTAATATGCACTGTCTGTCTCTCTTAGTATTGGCAAACCCTAGAGCTCTACTTTGATCCAAAATGCGATACATACTTCTAAATGCGAATTAAATTATGTTACCGCTTTAACTTTGATACGATATGAATATTGGAAAATCTGGCCATGCCCACTGCTGTCAATTCCGTTTCTTTAGCTGGTGTGTCGCCGGTGTGCTGAAGTACCCTATATTTTTGACAATAGTTTAAGAACGATGTGGGTACGTAAGCTCTTCGTAATACCAACTCGAACGGCTAAAAAACTAACTATTGATTTTGGAGTCTTAATTGAACTGTTAGCTAAGTACGTCCTACGCTTAATCGCGATTGTTTTATTTTGCCTCCGATAGTGGTGCTGTCAACTCAGTTTCTGTCGCTGGAGTGTCGCTGATTTGGATGTCATGTCGTGTATTATTGATAAAAAAAGTAAAAGAACATTGTAGGTATGTGTATGTATATATGTTCTTCACGATACCAATAAACTCGAATGTCCAAAAAGTAATAGATTTCGGAGTATTTTTTTAAATTAATTAATTTTATTTAACTTTTAGCCCCGTCCCACTCTTTATATGCGCAATTGATTTGTTTGGCCTATGAACAAAGACGACCTGGCCACTACGTTATTCGCTTCAAAAATATTGCCAGTTTTCCTACTGTAATTCTATTATGTGCAGGGCCCGGAATTAGGTGAGCTAAAATACCTAAAGTTCGCGAGAGGACATAATATAGAGTGGTTACAACCGGATGAAAATAATATTTTATTTGGATTCCGGGTATTCGATATTCATCCGGGCACTGCAAGTAATAGTCGTAATGATGAAAAATGGTTACATTGCAGCCATAAAGTTAACATTATAATAATAAATCTGAAAATGTGACATATATTTTAAATTAGTAAAAACTAACATTAAACATGCTGCATTGTAAACAAAACATATCACGTTCAATATTACGACAAGTCCCCGAATAAACATCGAATACCCGGAATCCAAATAAAATATTATTTTCATCCGGTTGTAACCACTCTATATTATGTCCTCTCGCGAACTTTAGGTATTTTAGCTCACCTAATTCCGGGCCCTGATTATGTGTGCCCTTAGAAGAAAATATCACCTTCTTGGTTACACTTTGTACATTGTGGTTGTGTGTAGAACGCATGTAGTGGTGCAACTCGCAAAATTGTGGATTCTACAGGAGGTAGTCTACGAGCGGATGGAAGCAAGTGGCCCTTGTAGCGTTTCCGGCCGTCTGGGGGATGGATTTATTCATGCGCCAGCCAGCACGATAAGAATTAAGCAGTTCTTGTAGCAACGCAAGGGTTTACGATGTGATATGTCCTACAGTTCGATAAGTAGGTGTGACAAGTTATTTTCTGGCAACACCTCAGACTTTTGTCAATATTTTTCGTGCGCGGAGCGCAAGGGTTTACGATGTGATATTGACATGGTTTTTTTTTTTTTTTGAAAATTTTCTGAAACTAAATAATTCTGTTCCTATTATCTCCATTCCTTCCTGATTAAGATATATTTAGCCAGTGTCTAGGTACCTCGGCAGACTAATTTAGTTTATAACTCAATATATGTATATATTTTTAATGACTTTAATTACCTACGTAAAATTAAGGTATATTAAACGCGCAGAATATAAATAAAACTTTTCAAGTACATAATTGATTGAGTAAATGAAAACTACAAAATGTTTTAACAAAGAAAACCACTAAGTAAATATCACCGCCGTAGACGCCTTCGAAATAAATCGCAGATAAAATGATCACAAACTGCTTGAACATTTTAACAAAAAGGCACTTTAGCACTACTAAGACTGAGTTTTGATTTTAAAATAAAACCGTCTAAGTATTTAAAAATATAAGGATCGAGTTGTACTTAGGACAAACAAGGGCGACCGAACGATACCCCGAATTAATAGTTCATAGTCTTAATTATATTTTGACCCCAGCTTATTTTCTTTGTAAAAAAATATTAAAATTACTGAAGGTGTCATTAAGACTGGTTTTATTTTGTACCGGGATCTCGGTATTTGCCAATAAAATCCAACCACGGTTGGAAGCTTAATCTCAACTAATAAATGGAACCATCTGGAAAATACAACCTTACAAATGTTTTAAAACTACCCGGGGCTGTAGCCAGAGTCTTAGTTACGATAGGGCAGTGCTGACTTACCTAATTGCCAATTTAACCTAGGGCACATGGGTAGGGCATTTACGACGACGACGTGTTTATGTCAAAATGTGTTAAAAATGTATATAAAAAAAGAAATAATTTTAATTTGCTACTTCGCTTGCGGAAGGCAACTTGGTACTTTACTTGAAACGCGCGTTGAGAAAAACAACATGTTTGGGAATAGCTGTTTCGGTTTTGTAGAAAACAGTGAAAAATGTGGTGGAAAAACTCAACATAGTGTATTTCTTACACCTTCATCTTCACAAGATATGAAATGACAACTGGAAGTTTAGGACAATAGGTGTGGTCCTAATAATGGAATATCATAGGCATCACATGGGCATCATCAAAAACACCGAATGAAAATGTGAATATTACGTAGGAGCACCAGTGATTTATTGGACATAATTAAAATTGTGAAACATTTTTTGTCCAAGTGAAACATTTGGCAAAACATCAGTTGGTATAATTAGTTGCGTTTGCACACGACACAATAAAGTCAAATACGGCTTTTATTGAACAAAGGATTTCCTTCGGCCTGATTATTCCTTAGGATCCAAGGATGGATTTGAGAAGTGGACCCACCAAGGTTTTTGATGTAAATTTTTAGGGAGGGGATTTCTTATTCTTATCCTTATTTATTTTAACCTTATCATTCCACGATCGCAAAAAAACATTTTGATTAGATTTTTTTTCATCTTAATTTTTAGCACTGTCTACAGTTTTTTTACTACACCCCGTATATATAACGTTTTAGTTTGACATTAGTTTTTTTAATGAACCAATAATAGGGCTCTCTAAAGCACCTTTAACTGAGATAGATATCAAGATATAGTTGAGAGCCCCCCCTAAAAATTTACATCAAAAATCTTGGTGGCTCCACATCTCAAATCCATCCTTGGGTCCTAAGGAATAATCATGCCAACGGAAATCTCTTGTTCACGAAAAGCCGTATTTTTACTGCTACACTGCCACTAAATGAAAGTTGCTTGAATAATAATTTGTGAAGTGATTATTTATCGAAATTTTAAATTTACAAATAAATGTATATGGGAAAGATTGGATTGAGAAATGTGTGGTTGGGAAATTTTGGTTGGGAAATGAAATTGGGTTAAAAATATTTTGGACAAATAGCAGGATCACGACGTGACAACTATTGGCTACTATTTTGTATCGTACGTGCTTGGTTCTGTGCTCCCCACGTATCACGCTCATAACACCTGAGTAAAGCCGGCACAAACACTCGAGATCACGCACGCTTGTTTGACGAAATCCCATTTAAGCAGGGAAAAATGCGACTGGAGATAGTCTAGCAAGCGTGATAGTCTAGATCAAAGGTATCGTTTGGCGGCCACTTATATTGCTCGAAAAGAATATTGAATCTATACAATACGTAAGCACCTTCCGGCAAAAGGATCTATTTAAAAATAGTGTCACATATCATCATCAGCCCGTTGCAGTACACTGTTGGACATATGCCTCTCCCAAGGTACGCCACAGAGCCCGGTCTGCTGCTTTACGCATCCAGTCGCTGCCGGGCCCTCTTATGTAAGTCATCCCGCCATCTGGCCAGAGAGCATCTCACGCCTCACGCTACGTTTGCCCAACCGTGGTATCCACTCCAGAACACGCTTACTCCAGCGATTATCGGTTTGCGACATATGTGGCCAGCCCATTGCCACTTCAACCTACTAACTTTTCGAGCTATGTCAGTCACCTTGGTTCTCTGGCGGATTACTTCGTTCC
Source organism: Pammene aurita (assembly GCA_947086415.1). NCBI lineage: Eukaryota > Metazoa > Arthropoda > Insecta > Lepidoptera > Tortricidae > Pammene > Pammene aurita. The sequence continues at coordinate 6,248,960 of OX352301.1, forward strand.
GAATTTTGTCACTTATACATATACTGATTTTGTAACTTTGACCCTCGAATCTTAAGAACCCTATATCGTGTACCTGTTGTACAAAATACCTTTTACAGTCTTTCGTAGATGAAACGAGTAAGTACATTGTGTTCTTTTATAGCGAGAATTCTTTTTTCTTTTATAGAATTTATCACTATAAATTTAGGTCGCTGTTGCAGAATTCAGTCGTGACAGATAAAACTACCATTTTAAAAGGTCACATATACACATCCTACATTGAACGGAGTTACGACGTTACGCAATTAAGGGTATTAAACCTGTGAAATGTTCAGCAAAAATGCAGACGCTTTGTGTATACGATTACTAAGACAAAGAAGCTTTAAACCTTAACTAGACAAAACAATTTATACTCAATTGCGCTGTCTTAAGGTTTATTTTAGTATGTAGACAGTTTCAGAGTTAAGCCTTTGTAAGTGTGAGAGGTATTGTTAATCATACTAATCCTCGATGTAGGTTGCTTCGATGGCGCTTTCTGAACGTAAATAGGTTCCGATTAATGCTAGTCTAGATCGGAATAGTGCATGTTAGGTGATTAAATACCTGAATAAGGGAATTGTTTTACATAAACCAGCATAAAGACATTAAATGTTTAATTAAACTGGGCCGCGATTCAAAAAATAAAGACACACACTGGACAGACACAGCTCCAACCCAACTCAACCCAACTTAACTCAACGCTATAACGACATTGACATGTGACCAATGTCTGACCAATGTGAGACCAATGTGAGACCAATGTTGAATGAAAATCTGTTCGAAGAGAAAATGTCAATGTCGTTATAGCGTTGAGTTGAGTTGGGTTGAGTTGGGTTGGAGATGTGTCTGTCCAGCGTGTGTGTTTATTTTTCGAATCGCGGCCCTGATGAATAAAAGACTTCATCTCTAATGGAAAAAAATAGTTTTTCTCAATTGTCACCGTGTATGGAAATTCTATTAAGTGAACCGTTTTAATGTGTTTTTAAAGTATTTTACCTAGTTTTATACCGACAACACTCGTTCCTTATTTGAGTTTATGACTTGTTATGTATCCTTCCTATCCGAAGGTTGTGTGGGTACAGATCGCTTTTTAGTGTTAAGACCGTTAGTTGTAAAAAGATGAAAGATATTTATTCTTCAATTTAGGCACATTACAATACACTTATGAGCGTCAGAGAAAAAAAAACTACCACCGGTTCTAACCCTACATCTCTGACCCGAGAAGTATTATGACCGGCAAGAAACTCGGCGGGAATTATTTTTTCAAAACAGTAATACAGATCTTAAAGATACACAATAATGCGTAGTTCTATAAGAAGACATATCAAAACAGCTTGAGAGACATACAATGTACCTATTGTTTAATTAAAATAAAATAATAATAATAAAATCCAAATCTGATTGCTTTACAAAACGTTTGATATGCTTTCCTATCTGAACTGTGTCCTCTCAATGTTAGATGATTTTGCAGTAGTTTCTGGTTTGGGCCATGCATCTTTGTCCGTCATATACTTAATAACCCTACCCTTGTTACCTAGTTATTATTGTTATCTCTTTGTTATTATTATTATGGTATGGTGCACAATTAATAATATTTATTTATGTCATATTCATTGTCGCTGAGCATAAGTTGTCTCTTCAGAAAGTGATATCGGATGCGCTGTTAAAATCGCGCTCCGTAGCGGTGAACTCGGTTGACCACGTAATCCATATTAATAACGAAGGTCGCTAGTAATCCCTGTGGCCTATGCTAATACAGGCTTGCCTGAACCCTTATTTATACTGAACTATCTTTTGCCCGCGGCTTCGCTCGCGTTAAATTCGGGGTAACACGGTTCCCCTTTCCTGATTTAAAACACAGAAGAGAACTCGGAACAGAATATTATTAAAATTTCACCCCCTCTTTTAAGGGTTTGGGTGCAGATTTCCAAAAAAAAATGTTGCACGATTTTTTGTTAGTCACAAATAGTCCGCATACCAATTTTTAGCTTTCTACCTTGAAAATTGCGGAATGCTCCATACAAATTTCCACCCCCCCATTTTAGGGAAGTGGGGGGTCAGAAAGAGACAAAAAGTAGCCTATGTCACTCTCCATCCCTTCAACTATCTCCACTTAAAAAATCACGTCAATTCGTTGCCCCGTTTTGCCGTGAAAGACGGACAAACAAACAAACAAACAAACACATACACTTTCCCATTTATAATATTAGTATGGATTCATGGTCAGCAAGGAGATGACAATTTAATAACTTAGACAAAGATGTTGGGATTTAGGAAGCGCTGCTAGCCTAACGGGATGAGTGGGGTGACGCAGTAATCCGGCGGTTTTGGATTCGAACCCCGGCTCGTACTTATGACTTTTTCGGAAGTCATGTACGAATTATCATTTGATATTTATCATTCGCTTTCCGATTCACATTCATTCGCTCTAGGTTGAAAAGTCAAATGGCATTCGCTTTCATAAATACTACCCCGCCGATTCATGTGATTAGGTTGCGGAGCGGAACTTAGGCTCAAATTGAGGAGTGGCCATAAGCTAGGACAAACGTAATGCTGGGATATAAACCCAACCCAAGAGAGTGAGTACTTTACATTCCGAATTATAGAGGCCTGTCATGTCGCTGTCACTTTTAGTATTCTAAACACAATGAATGTTATACACGCCTTAACTGTGCTAAAATTAAATATAATAAACTAACTGTCCTGAGACCGTATTCTGAATTTAAAACACGTTTTGACATGATCAAACATCAATACAACTCCAATGTATTAATAACGCAATACAGGCTAGCGCCTAAACGTCTGAATCAGAAATATCAGAATATGCTTGAAACTTGTCCCGATGCAATTCCAATACAACTTCAATATTGATTGATTATTTGTTGTGTATTGGAGTTTGTATTTTTAATGTGTTGTTTATGTATTTTAAAATTATAATACGGCACCTGGACACAGTATATGGTTAGTATATTTATGTACACTACATTGCGGGCGTGCTCCGCTGAGCATCTAGGGCGCCCCTCAATTCATTACCCGCGCACAATATATTTAAAGGTCTGTAAACACACATTTTATCGTGTTTGGGCTGCTGCAGCTGATTGGACTTTTAATTATGTTTTTCAATACATTGTTGTGATAATGGTATCAGCGAAAAAATATAATGTTATAATAGTATTATTTGCCAGGTCTCAAGTGGTGTCTCTTTCAAATCCATACTAATATTATAAATGGGAAAGTGTATGTGTGTGTTTGTTTGTTTGTTTGTCCGTCTTTCACGGCAAAACGGGGCGACGAATTGACGTGATTTTTTAAGTGGAGATAGTTGAAGGGATGGAGAGTGACATAGGCTATTTTTTGTCTCTTTCTAACCCCCCACTTCCCTACAATGGGGGGTGGAAGTTTGTATGGTTTGTTACCCCGAATTTAACGCGAGCGAAGCCGCGGGCAAAAGCTAGTTTAAAATGTTTTATTTCTTGATGTGGTCATCATCATCATTAGTCGTTCCCTCATAGCTGAGGATCGTGACATCATGTCCTTCTGTTGAAGACCAGGTTCCTCCATAGGCTTCTCTATGCCTTGCTAAGCGCATGGCTTGATGTGGTATAGGTATAGCCACATTATTGTTCACCATTTAATTCGTAAGGTGAGCATTTTAGCCAAGTCACTACCTAAGGCCTGATCCGTTTGAAATTCGCCAAATTTAAAACACCGTTAATGGTACTGAAACCAGTGTCATTAAAATTTGTTTGTCAATTATATCTTGAAAATTTGTTAATAGTACATTACTTACCAAGGGCTGTAAAAGAAAGAAAGCCCGAAATCGCAGGTATTTGTAACCCAAGCCGCAGGCAAGGGTTGTAAATATGCGATAGAGGGCTTTCTTTTTTACTGCCCGTGGTGAGTACACAATTTTACGTCTCCACCTGGCCATAATGCGAGTTTTACCGTACGCGTAGCGTGCGATAAAACTCACATTATGGCCAGGTGTGACGTAAAAAAATATTATTTATTAGTGAATTTATCATTTTCCATTATTCCCCGCTCCTTTCGTATATTTTATTGTATGCCCTCCATTAGGTACCTACACATTTTTTTGACACATTATTGGTGTGAGTTCTATCAAGCGATATCTTTTTTCTTTTTTTTATCACATGCCGTTCTTGTTGCTTTTTCAAGACCAAATACCGTTCAATAGGTCAATACTGTGGGGAGTATATAATCAAGTCTTTATGGGCTCGATTATCGGGCATTGGATTAAGGAAGCTGATAACCTCAGATCGTTTTATTTGACAAAACCTTTTGACCGCTTCTTGTAATTGTTGATGTAGATTTCTATATCAAAAGGTAACCAATGCTTGGTTACGAACACCATATCAACGAATTCTCTGCTATGCCAGATATTAGGAGACACGACCCATTATTTAATTGGAAATGCGAAGAAATTGTCTTTCAGTAATGGTACAAATTACATTACTTATAGGATTACCAACAGAAAAGCAGCAATATTTCTGTACATACTCCCTGCAACTAATTAATTACATGGATGCATGCACAAATAAATAAATACATACATACATAAATACAGTACATGAATAAATACATATATATATATGTAGCGACCGTATTATAATAATAAATAGATTCAGATACATTCAGAAGGTGAATAAGGATTACTTAAATGATTGAACTAGCGTAGATATATAATTCTAGCAAATCATTCGGTCGAAAAACATAAATAGCACAACATATATAGGAAGGCCGCTGAAAACTTATTGTAGAGGGCGCTGTTCCATATTCCATACAACGAGGGAAAGAGACAAAAGATGAATGGTCGGGACAATGTACGGAAACTATATACAGTCAGAAAGTTCAGTTCTTAGGCAAAATTCTTCCCTGTAGCTTTAGCATTTTAATTAGCAATTCGAAACGATACAGTGAGTCATTTACTCTAAAATAAATAAAAACTACTTCCTGTCATTTTACTTTTTTTTTTTATATTTATTATTGTGATTGTCGCCTTCCCCATTGATTAAAAGGTTGTGTTGGAAATTAGTTTTAATTACTTAGGTTTCGTCCACGTATCAAATTTTTGACTGAAATTTGGTGGCTATTTATTTTAGACGTTGGCTTTAGTTCTTTTTAGGGTTCCGTACCTTGAGGAAAAAACGGACCCCTTATAGGATCACTTTGTTGTCCGTCCGTCCGTCTGTTTGTCTGTCAAGACTCTTTTTCTTAGGAACGCGTGAAGGTATCTATAAATACTCAGGTCCACTGTCCCTTGGAGCTGTGCAAAAATCAAACTTCTAAGCTAACGCAATCAAAAGATACGCCACCGATTATGCCGCAAATTTTCGAAACTCGCAAGGGAATCAAAACCTACAGGGTACTTCCCGTGAACTCAGAATCTTGAAATTTGGTACGAAGCAACGTTTTATAGCACAGATAAAGGGAAAATTGCGAAAACCGTAAATTTTTTGTTACATCCTACAATCAAAATATTTTTAATAATTTTAAAGTTACTACCCCTATATACCTACAGGTTTGTACGGAACCCTTGGTGCGCGAGTCCGACTCGCACTTGGCCGGTTTTTTTTTCGTTAAAAGGCCGCTAATAATGAAATAACGGACATGAATTCGAATTTAATTATTTATTCTCTGAAAATAGATGTCCACACCAAACCCTCCAGCGTCCGAGGCCAGATTCAAAAAAATATTGAACAAAATAATTTGATTTGCTTCAAGATTCATAGATGGCAGCACCATCTTTCTCGCTATACCAAAATCACGTAAGAGATTCGGATAGGAGGTGCAAGCACGTACTGCACATGACCTTAGAGTATGGTCAACGGCGCCTAGCCGTTTCAAATTCAGAGATTGCATATACATGAGAAAAGTCAAGTTCCGCCGGACCGGGTGGTCTAGTGGTCAGGTCAGGACGTCAGCCGCGAAAGCTGAAGACGCCAGTTCAAATCTGGCCTCGGACACCGGAGGGTTTGGTCACTTTTTCTGAAGTATATGACATCTATTTTCAGTTTATATATAGTAGTGTAACTACTTAAAAATTGCAAATCAAAAAAATATTGAACATAATAATTTGATTTGCTTAAAGATTTATTTATTCTCTGTTATTTACACAATAGGTCCATTGTCTGCCTCTTAAATAGTTATGATATTGTTTCAGGAAGGTATTTAGATACCCACAGGTTTGTACGGAACCCTCAGTGCGCGAGTCCGACTCGCACTGGGCCGGTTTTTTGGTATACAATTTCTGTGGTTGAGTGTATAAATAAAGTATGCTAGAAAATATTCAAGAAAAAGTAGTCTGAATTCGGCAAATTTTAGACGGATCAATTTAGGTATACACTAGCTGTTATTCAGACACATCAAGTCATGTCGTCTGCTAACGATATGCAATATTGCATATTGTTAGCGAGTTGAGTTGAGTCGAAAGCTCTGCGAATGCTCGATAAAACGCTTAGTCGGTGTGCTGCGGTTTGATGCTCCGACTCCGAGTTTACGGATCCCTGTTGCAACTTCCTAGTGTTGTTAGTGTGGCCCAAGCAAGGAGCAATCAAGGTTGCGGCTTAACTTGTAAACAGAGTTCGATTTCTCCACTCGACCACCAAATTTCGGTAAAATGACTACCTTTGCGGAATCTATTCAGAATTTAGTGATATCCACATCCTTATCTTTATTCATATTCATTATCCATACCCTAATCCATGTGGCCCCTCTGACGATGGTTCATACTCTTATACGCGTTCTTTCTTTTCAAGCATACTTATATTCTTCACGAAGTAACATACTTATAATGTGCCCCCTGTATCAAGTACCCCTTACCTACAGTAGTTATTATTTGGTACTATTTTTTGTACCTATTGTTACTATAACATAACATAAATATAAATACTCTTTATTGCACACCGCAAAATAAAGAAATACATAAAATACAAGTTACAAACAGAATAATCAGAGGTAAAACAATTGGCGGCCTTATAGCTAAAAAGTGATCTCTTCCAGACAAAATTTGGGAAGCGGAAACCATTGAAAGTAATCAGAAATACGTAGGCGTATAATTATAGAACAAAATAAGAAAAACTAGAATAGCACTCGGTAAATTTAAAATATTTTTTTTTAATATTAATTTAACAGCTAGGTCTTGCATTCCGGAATTCTATAATCTCGGACTAATTTTCCAATATTACAGTTCCGGAATTGGAATTCAGGTACTCTTACTCCATTTTCATACGCCTATTATTAAAAAAATCACACAATTAAACGCCAATCCGCGGTATTAAGCACCACCTACAAAACTCCACACTCTAATTCATGAACAAGACAAAGCAACAACGTCTGATTAAAAAAAAAAAAATCAATGCACTATGACTCATCGCCTGGAGCTTGATCATGTAGTATCATATCAGGGGCCGCCTGTTTTGCTTTAAAGCATTAAAATAAAATAGTAAGTAGGTACTTAAGTTACTTTGTAAATTAATGTCCAGTTCTTTTGAGGAAACCCGCCTCAGGACCTTAGACGTAATACGCCAATTACGCAAAGAAAGACCGAAACCCTCCTACATGTATATATACATACAACACTGCCGGTCAACTCTACTGCCACGAGTGCGAAAGAGTTTTTAAGAGAAAGTTTGGCCTGGTCAGCCACATAAGAGCTCATAAAAGGATAAATCCTTAATTGTAGGGGTCGCCGTCATCGAAATCGATGTGGAGAACTTAATGTTAAATGAAAATAATATGGAAGAATGTTTGTGGACTAAGATAGTATGGACCCTAAATTTGTTAAGCATATCTATTCAAGTAATGGCCTAATGTACGTTTTATATAACTTTAGAATTAATGTCCTATCCTATCATCATGGTTCATGTCTTGAAGGTCTTTCGTATGGGTATGATAGTAAGTTGGCTCTTTTCGTTATTTCAAGAACGTGCATATCCCACTTATGGTTGCTTGTGGGTGATCCCAAAATCTGCCGAAATGCTTTTCTTTTCATGCGTTCGTTATACTCGTAATGAGTCAAACTACGTTACCATCCGGCTGAAAACATGAAACTTGTCATGCAAGTAGCTTATCATGGTACGTATGAAATTGAAGTAGCTTCAAGTAGTCAAGTGCTTTTCCCTTTTTTATATACATATACCAACTTTATACCAACACGGTGGCAAACAAGCATACGGCCCGCCTGATTGTAAGCAGCTACCGCAGCCTATGGACACTTGTAACTCCTGAGATGTCACATGCGCGTTTCCGATCCTGTACAAAAGGGAGGATTCACTGTGTTGACTGCTAAAGGAACAAAAGGGTCAACACACTGGGTCCCCTTTGAGCTCTTTGGCAACCTTACTCTGCAGCTGTGGTTTTCTGTAAGGTGAAGGTACTTCCCCAGTTGGGCTCTGCTCCAGATTTGAGCGAGATGACATTCGCTGTGCTGTACCCTACCACAAATAGCGAGATGACATTCCCAGTACCCATACATCTCTTTTGGACGTAGTTTACGGACATACCCGGGTCCGGGTCTCTTATATTATGCACGACAAGTTTCATTCGTTCAGTGTTTGGTTCCTCTATCAGTTCATAAATTGCGCCGGAGATCAGCAAATCTTTTATTCCGCAACAGCTTTGTTAGCTTTATTTTTCGCAGAACTGCATAAAGTTTCCTTTGATGCATTTGCCGCGTTGCTGATTATACTGAAATATGACTGATGTAAATTTACCGCCACCTATAACACGATGTGATAGAACGAGTGGGTGAGAGAGAGAGGAACATGAATAAAAACCGGTCAAGGGCGAGTCGGACTCGCGCACCGAGGGTTCCGTACAAACCTGTAGGTATATAGGGGTAGTAACTTTAAAATTATTAAAAATATTTTGATTACAAGATGTAACCAACAATTTACGTTTTTCGCAATGTTCCCCTTTATCTGTGTTATAAGACGTTGCTTCGTACCAAATTTCAAGATTCTGAGTTCAGAAGTACCCTGTAGGTTTTGATTCTCTAGCGAGTTTCGAAAATTTGCATAAATTTGCGGCATAAACGACTGTATCTTTTGATTGCGTTGGCTTAGAAGTTTGATTTTTTTTAAGCTCCAAGGGACAATAGATCTGAGTATTTGATATAAATTTCAGCTTGATACCTCCACGCGTTCCTGAGAAAAATGGTCTTGACAGACAGACAGACAGACGGACAACAAAGTGATCCTATAAGGGTTCCGTTTTTTCCTTTCGGGGTACGGAACTCTAAAGAGTGAGGCACATGGGAGATCTTAAGAAGGATGCAGTCGTTTGAGTAGCGAACGGCTGAAGGCTGCTTAACACTATTTTCAACCGACTGTCAAGATTTCGAAGAAGGAGCCTATCAATTCGTCGGGATCTTTGTTTTTGCTATATATTTTTAGGGTTCCGTAGGCAAATGGCAAAAAGCGGAACCCTTATGGATTCGTCATGTCTGTCTGTCTGTCTGTCTGTCCGTCCGTATGTCACAGCCATTTTACTCGGAAACTACACGAGGTATCTGAATAAAATTTACACATAAGGTGTATTTTGTATGCCGCTACTTAGTTATTGAAAAAAAGAAAATTTTTAGGGGGGCGCTCCATAGATGTAACTAAATTTCAAAAAATGTTTTTTAACCAAATATCAACATGTGATACATTAATCGATAGGTCTTTAAAAATAACATTGATGTTTCCATTTTGTGATTAAGTGAATATTTTCTGAAATAATCGCTTCGAAAGTCAGAAAAATTGTGTCCCCCCCTGTAACTTTTGAACCGTAACTCCAAAAAATATGAAAAAATTTGAGGCGATGTGCCTTATCATATACTTTCTACGAAAATTATTTTGAACATTATCGGTTCAGCCATTTTTGAGTTATCTCCAAAAAACTTCTTCCATAAGCATCAGATACGACCTTTTTGTATTAGTTTGGTTCTTATTACATTGAAGGTACGGAACCCTCCTATGCGTGGTCCGACACGCACTTGGCCGGTTTTTTATGTATGTTCGCCGATTGTTCGAAGAAGGCTGGACCGATTTCAAAAATTCTTTGTTTGTTTGATTTGAAATAGTACACTTCACAGTTGGTCCCATTGTAATGTAACCAGGTCAGGATCTGATGATGGGATCCTGGAGAAATCGAGGGAACTCTTCAACTATTATGGGCAACTAAATATTATAGTGATTTTAGTGTTTTTTACAGTAGCTCGGGCATTTGCTTTTGGAAAGGTAGAGGCTAAGTGAAGGGTACACGGAAAGAACATGTCTAGTCACATTGACAACATTTTGATTTATAGAGCTTTTAAAATTTGGAAAAATTCAATTAACCATACTATTTTCGTAACTAGATGGTTTTTATGAGTTAAGAAATGGATATACGTTGAAATTTACATCTGTAGCAGAAGTTAGTCTAATAGTTCATTGCAAGCTCTACATTTTGATATAAAAATCTCATTTTACAAAAAAAGTGACTAGACATGTTCTTTCCGTGTACCATTCAAGTGAAGTCGGTTCTTTTTTGTTTAAAATTATTACTTTAACATGTTAAGTTCCGAGCGTTTTCGATTTCAAAATAATTGAAAGTTCAAAGATATGATTGACCTAGTTTGTCATGTAATTAGGTTTCAAAACACTTTAATTTATGAACGGGGAAGTAGTGCATTCACGGCAGTGCATTACATACAATAGGTGTTTTAATTCAAAATACGCAGCGGGCGGCAGAGATGTCTATCGTAATCACTGGCTGCCCGTGTGTGTCCACTGTAACTGATTCACAGCGAGCTCTGTTGATGCTGTGACCTATTTCACCTATGGACTGAGAGCTGGCCACGTCAGATATGACACAATAATGAGAGCAACGACACCCGTCTAGTAAGATTGCTAGATATCCTTATTGCTAGATCTGGAAGCTTTTAATGGATAGAGGTCAGAGTAACAGACTAGCAAAATTTTACATTTGGAAGAAAGTAGTACCAAAATGGGTAAAAACTGCGAAAGTTTTTTTATTTATAGAGGACGGGGCCTAAATTTTAACATTAGAACAAAAAACATTGCGTATTATTACAGAAACAGAAACAGTAGGCGACAAACTATGAATTCATTATACGTCGTTTTGGATTACTTTGACGACTACGAGAGTGGTTTCGTCGCTCTCATTATTGTGTCATATCTGACGTGGCTAGCTCTCCGTCTATCAGCCACTTGCTATACTGGCGTAAAGTAAGGTAGGCCTTAGGTACTTTATATATCATATCTTTACTTATACTTATAGGTGAGGTGTCTTCCTAGACTTTTAACAAGCGTGCTTGAAAAACGTAACGCAAAGAAGGACAAAAGGTAAAGAAAAGGGTGTTCTGCCTTTTCGCCGAACTTATTTTGCCCAAATTACACTTGCCAACCAACATTTCGCCGATGATTCACTTTGATTAGCAAAGGAGATCGTCAATTTTTGTTAGGTGATCTGGCCTAGATTATTTAGGACCGTTTAGGAATGACTCTAACCTTTAAAAAATCGTCATAATTTCTAGATCAGGACGGTGGTAAAAAAATTGCGAAATCTAATCGGAAAATTGAAAAATCATGCATTTAAAACTTGAATCTGACGAGGACAATTTTTGAAAGCGTGCATGCCTATGATTTATACATTAATGTAAAAAAGTACTGGTTTTTTAAAGAAAATTACAAAAGCGGACTTAAAAACCAAACGGGAATCATGATGAAATAATAAAAAGTCATATTTTGATCGTATTTATAGTTCCTGTATTTCGGTAAACAAAGACGGCTGTCAAATCATCGTTGATACTATTAACTGAACATTTCTAACACCTATTGCGAAGGGATAAGGTTTACCACCGTTAAGTGCGATAGCACTAGTATCTGACATTGCAAAATTGAAAGATGCGTTTCGTTATCGAAGGAGCATGAGATTATGCCATTATGAAACCCACTTTTAATATTCAAACTCCAATCAAAAATGCAAAAATACGCATTTTCAATCTTTAGGCGTTTTAATACAGTCGATTTCTAATTTAAACTTCAGTATTCATATTATTTTAATATTACAATGTTGTAACTTACCGAACAGTATCAAAACGCAGATTATGTAACGGTAGATATTGACAGTGTCAAACCAAAAAACAAACCCGTTTCAGTCCAGGTGAAGTTAAACTTTATATCAATGCCATAAGGACGTTAACGACTTGTCTTGCTGTATTTTAATCGCGGAAAGATCAACATAATGTTTATTTATTTAGTATTTCTAATTCCCGTTTCATTTTTTTGTAATATTTTGTCTACTTTAGTAATAAAATGAGTATTTATTTTACATTGTAGTACAAACTGTATACGGTTTATATCAGGTGGCCCAGAATTGACGATCTCCTTTTTTTTTGATAACTTTTTATTTGCTAGAATTATTTTAAAGCAGATTATTATAATGACTCAAAACTTATGCGATAGTTATCATTTGTCAAATCTTGTACCTCATAGTACGAGTATAAGCCTTGTTAATTTGGACTTTGATCTGTATTGAAGATTGTCCCCAAAATATTTATTTACTTATTTAATTACGCCTGTGTGAGCGGGTAAGCGCTGGCAGCCTAGTGCCGGATTCTAATTTTAAAATATATTAACAACTAGCTTTTGCCCGCGGCTTCGCTCGCGTTAAATTCGGGGTAACACGGTTCCCCTTTGCCCCCCGTAATGCTCCATACAAACTTCCACCCCCCATTTAGGGAAGTGAGGGGTTAGAAAGAAACAAAAAGTAGCCTATGTCACTCTCCATCCCTTCAACTTTCTCCACTTAAAAAATCACGTCAATTCGTCGCCCCGTTTCGCCGTGAAAGACGGACAAATAAACAAACACACACACTTTCCCATTTATAATATTAGTATGGATACATTAAGAACACAACCTATTTCAAACATAACTCCAACACACAACAAACAATCAACCAATATTGAAGTTGTATTGGAGTTGCGTTGGAATATTTCTCAAGCAAATTCTGATATTTCTGATTCAGATGTTTATGCCGTAGCTGTATTGCGTTGTTAATGCATTGGAGTTGTATTGAAGTTGGATCGTGTCTATACGTGTTTTAAAGCCCTGGCGGTAAGAGAATCCGAAGGTCTCGGGTTTAAACCCCAGCACGTACCAGTGAGCTTTTTCGGAACTTATGTACAAAATATCATTTGATATTTACCAGTTGCTTTTCGGCGAGATAAAACATCGCGAGGAAATAATCCTAATAAGAACCTAATGCCTAGTATCCCCTCTGGGTTGGAAGGTCAGATGGCAGTCGCTAAACGCTAGGAGGATGGATGGACGCTTGTATGAACGCGAGCACAGACCATAAAATTAAATTGATGTATTGAATTATTAATTTTACGAGTACGTTCTGCATGATGAAACCCTTGGGCTATTGTGGCACATGCAAACAATGACGCATATAGACTTTGTGTAAGTACCTACGTACACTAAAATTAAAACTGGGTCAAAGCGTTAGAACCTTAGTGACATTTGGTGTTACAATCACAACTTGTGTTAATAACTGATAAAGATTATAGTGCTAAAAACGATATAACTTGAAACAAATGTACCTTTACTAAAATTAAAATTGGGTCAGGATGTAGTTTTATTTAGGGTTAAAAACATTCTGGTAACATTTAATGTTAGAATTACAACTTGTGTTAATGACTGATACAGATAATATTGATAAAAACGCTATAGCTTGAAACAAATGTACTTTTACTCAAATTAAAATTGGGTGTAGTTTTATTTAGGGTTAGAAATATTCTAGTAACATTTGGTGATAGAATCACAACTTGTGTTAATGACTGATACAGATAATATTGATAACAACGCTATAACTTCAAACAAATGTACCTTTACTAAAATTAAAATTGGGTCAGGGTGTAGTTGTATTTAGGGTTAGAAACGTTCTAGTAACATTTGGTGTTAGAATCACAACTTATGTTAATGTTCATTTGATGACTGAAAAATATTATTTAAGTATTGATAAAGTAACAAGTACCAAACAAAAATTTTAAGTTAGAATGATCTTCTGTGTCGCGGTGATTAGATTTTTAACAAAGCTAGATTTTTATCGTAGGATACGACTACGTTCGCATATATTCATGTGAAACCCTTATTACAAGGCATATTAAGTATAATTTACCTCGAAAACTGGCTGAGGTCTACGCAAAATAAATTTCACTTTGCGTGTGTTAAAGATAAACATTGTCTTGGTTAAATTTTGTGTAGTCCCTTTGGTTTGGTACGTTTTGTAATTATCTTTTAGGTCCAGGAGAGAATTACTAGAATTTATTTGACCGCGATATACAGGGTGGTTTGAGGCAGGAGAGGTAGGTAAACTAACATATCTACAGAATGACAAACATCATCCACATAGCTAAAGAGATTAATTCTGTTAAAAGTAACAACATTGAGGCAACTCTCATTGAATAGCAGGTTTTTATGCCATTCGAAAGTTCCTTACCTTAAAGACTGATGCAAGTACAGTTGCCATCAAATATATCGGAGCGGCCAAGGTACTCAAAAATATCTGAACATGCATTTTTGTTCAGATATTTATGACCACCTAGTCCGCTCCGATATATCTGATGGGGACTGTACCTGCGACACAAAATTAATTCACGGGATGGAGTAAATGTAGTTTTACACGGTACATAAAACAGTTTTTTAACAAGTACCAAAAAATTATAGGTTGCATTGCTCAAAGCGGGCCACTTCATGATTGTACCTTAATAAAAAATATTGAAATAATTAACCTAATAGAATATAAAACTTGAGGTATTCGAAAAAATTCGTCTACTTTGAACGAAAAAAAATCCTAAAATGTCAGGTTTGCGTGTTGCTACCACATTTTTTGGCACTTCTCGATGAGAACTATTGAATGGACCACGTGCCCACTTGCTAGTCGATGAAGTAGTTTTGTCAAAAAATAGGTTCATATTTTGCTGGCTGTACAATTGTGAGAATGCTCCAACTCTGGCTCAGGCTACCAGGTACTAAAATACATAACAATTTAGCGCGAGTTGCCCTACATTTGCCCTACATAAGCCGAATTCTGCTCCTCGATGAGGTAGAGTTGCCAACGGCCTACAAAAATTGGCTTAGGCTACTATTGCAAGCTGTAACAAAAATTGGCTTAGGCTACTATTGCAAGCTGTAACAAAAATTGGCTTAGGCTACTATTGCAAGCTGTAACAAAAATTGGCTTAGGCTACTATTGCAAGCTGTAACAAAAATTGGCTTAGGCTACTATTGCAAGCTGTAACAAAAATTGGCTTAGGCTACTATTGCAAGCTGTAACAAAAATTGGCGTAATCGGTATTGTATTCTAATTATGAAAACAAAAAAATATTTTTTAAGCGAAAAAAATTGGTGTTTTAAGGAGAGTTGGCCGGCTAGGACGAAGTGCCTAATACAAAAAAAAAATGTTTTTACTTTAAAAAAATTTGGCCTTACTTTTCCTTAGTCGCAATACGATACCAATTATTTTTGTTACACTCTGTATAATGCTCTGTTGGGTATAGTGGTAATTTTTTAAGATGTCGGAATCTTACTAAGGAGTTCTACCGACAATTCCGACATCTTAAAAAAATCGTACTATAACAGTTTCCTTGCGATATTTTTGTTCAAAAATGCGACTATAGTTTCACCAAAAAATAACAGCCTCTTGCCTTAGATGCATACGGTGATGTTAAATACCTGTATATGTGCAAATAAAGGAATGTTCCCTAAAACCACGTGTCCAATTTCATTACGGTACCTATTCGGCACAAGTAACATAATATCACAGAGTATTTATTATATTTAATAGAGCGCCACAGTCTAAGAACTTTTTGAAATTCCAAGTCTGAAGCGCCATCTGAACGAGAGCAACCCAATGATACCATTAGTAATACCGTAATAATAGTAACGCTATCAATTAATAGATGGCGCTGTACTCTCTGCTCTACATTTACGGTTGCGCTCGTTCAGATGGCGCTTCAGACTTGGTGTTTCAAAAAGTATCTTAGATATACAGGATGTAACAAAAATGCTAGTGATCATTTTAAGGGCATAATTGGTATCGTATTTTGATTATGAAAAACTAAGAAAAAATATTTTTCGTGCAAAAAAAAATTGCTGTTGTATGGAGGGTTGGCCAGCTGGGACCACGTGTCCCATACCAAAAAAATGTTTTTACGCGTCCAAATTTTTTTTTCTACTTTTTCTTAGTCGAAATACGATACCTACTAATTATGCCCTTAAACGGACCACCAGTATTTTTGTTACATCCTGTATACTACGCGTTCATTGTTTTGAGTTCATAGTTTCCAGCTACCCAAAGGTTGTGTGGTAGAGATCGCTTTGCAGCGATAAGACCGCCTGATGTTACCTAGTTTTTATCACTGTATCGCTGTATATTTTCCTCTTTTCTCATGTGGTGCACAATAAAAAATATTTACTATTATTATTTTTGTCTGTTTATTATTATTATTATACTCTCTGGGAATACAAATGTTAGGGTTTTGAGATAGCCTTTAACTCGATAGATGGTTGATTTAATTTTGTTGACGTCTTAAATTTTAAATTAAGTCTTGTTTTTATGTCAAGGTTTAGGCTACAATAGGTTTTTACACAAAAAAAAATCGTTTTGTCATGCTACTGTGATAAATTAATATATCCCCACCTTTGTGTAACACAGCATCCTTTACAGCCGTGTACATGTTTACGACGTCAGCAATTACTCTCGCAGTCTTGCCTTTACGGGAGGTCTACGTGAACCAACACCCAAAAGCCGTATCTACACGATCCTTAAAGTTATCTACAGCGTTCTGCCTTGTTTTACGAGAATCCCAGGTTATCCCAGTTTTCGGGGCAGGATCGCTCTCACTTTTGAACTGTACTATGATGTTTTAAAACTATACTTTTTACTCTATAATAAGCACTAGAAATACTATTTGCCATGTCATGCTCAAGTTACAAATGTAAGTGAGCAAATACATAGTTATGAATATCAGAATATCACAGTATTAGGACTAAATAGTAAACTATCTCTGGCCAATACATTCAACGTTTCAATCTCGGGCGCAAAGAGTGCTTGCCCGTAATGGGACTTAATACTATCGTTTAACGATATCAAATATTGTTAAGTGCGGTCTGAATCGAAAAAGCTCCTTAAAAAATGAAAAAAAAAAACATTTTTCGGGCCGATCAACTTTTTTGACCGACAGTTTTGAGTGTCTCTTGCGTTACTCAAAAGGTCTCTGGAGTTACCAAGAAATCGGGCTTCGAATATACATAGTTTCTGTTTAATAGGTTTAACATTTGGGGGCTCGAATGTTTTAACCTACACCATAAAGTGAAACACAGAAAAGCCATTATTTCAAGGTGAAATTTTACAACGAAATTTAAAAGTTGAGGACAGATTTGTGTCGGTCAAAATGTTGATTTCCCACCTACGATTACATTTTACGACTCCTACCGTCCCCTACTCGTATTTTTTTCGCGCATCCTACTGTTCATTGAAGATGGAATTCGTTAAGTAAATATACTCTGGTAATATCAAAGTTTAATGGAGCCAGGTGGTCTGAGTTCAGTAACTAGCTGTATGTAATTAAAACTGAACTTTCGGATGCGATATGAATATTCTATTGCTGTATGTACTAAGTTTCTTCCGCGAGCACAAGTATGATGGGAAAGCGTACAAACATGCAAACTAGTATTAAGTATTCAGAGTAAGTTAGTACATTAAGAACGTCTATTCTAACTGCATCTATTTGCGACCGGGTTCTAAGGCAAATCCGCCGTTCTCGTATCTGAACCTTGACTATTCGCTATGTGCGAAGTGCATGGTAGGGGTAACGTGAACGATCGCAGTGCACAATGTGCCAAGAAATTAAACTGCAAAGGCTCTTGTCAATATCAAATTCAAAATAATTGTCATCACCGATGTCACCAGATACATTTCATATAAGCAAGGAGTACGATATTTTGACAAATAAAGGTATCCTAATCAACCTTTAATAACATTTTATACGTAGAATAACATAATAATCATCGGGGAATCATTTACATACAAAAGGTGGAGTTGAAAATGTTTTAATGGGTATTGGTAAGCTACAGGCTACTAGATTTTAGACCTTGAGGGGTGGGCTTGAAAAATGATACTTTTTTTACCCCCTGTATCTTTTCATCTGTAAGACTTAGATATCTATTGTGTATGGATTTTTTTAGACAGTTTTATCTTCTTTATACGTTAGTCATACTTACAACCGTTTAAGCGTCAAAGTTAAAAAACTGAATTTTGGCACCTTTAAACCAAGATGGTGGCCAACGCTCCCCCCCACAAGGTTTAAAATCTGGATTTTTAATAACCATCCTGTAACCTACCAATACCCATTAAAACATTTTCTTCTCCACCTTTTGTAAGGCGAAATGCTCCAATCACTGATCTAATAGGTGTTTATGTCATATAATGACAATGACAGTAATTTGCGGCACTATTGTTAGTACTGGAAAAGCACAAAACTTCGTTACAGACGTCTGGCCTCGGCATTACTCTCTTGTCTTATCTCGTCTAGTCGGCAGACATTTTGTTTTCTTTGTCTGCACATGTAGTCCAATCAACGAACACTTTTTCTTCCCGACTGAACGGAGACAGTAAACGCTTTTAACGTCGGATGATGTTTGTTAGTGTTTGTAAATATAATGAAATAAATTCTTTATCTATCTATCGATCTAACAAACGAGTTTCCCATGTTGTAGCGTTCAGCAATGACGGTTCAGGTTTTAGAAAGCTTTTTATTTGATACGAGTAGATAAAAGCTGTTATCATTTTGTTGGGGGCTTAAACATTTTTAATTTTATCTTGTACTAGCTTTTTCCCGCGGCTTCGCCCGCGTACTAAAAGTACTAAAAAAGGAGGTTCTCAGTTAGACTCGTATGTTTGTATGTAGGAATGTATGTTTGTCTGCGATCATCTTGCGTTTCGCTGAACTGATTTAGAAGCGGTTTTCGGAAAAGTGTTCGTTACATTGTGGAGGTTTCGGTATACCACGTTTTGAAGACGGCGGTTCCCTCATTTTTTATTTTATTGCAATAATTGTTTAATTGTTACTCCATCAACGACTTACTAATGAGAGATTATGATTAAGACGATTGTCGCCAGAGTGTCCTTGAGCGTTTGGGCGCTGTGTACCCGCGCTATCCGCTTACCCCTCTCATTGCGATCGTACGTAAATCCGCCACACTGCACCGGAACGATGTTCAAAGAATATGACTTTACTTACACAGAGGCGCGCGGGCAGCTTTATAATAATTATAATCCTTTTGCGGATATTTTTTGATTTCAATACTGTGATTAAGTATTTACTGCAATGGTGATATTTTTAGTAATGCTACTTACCTATTAAATAAGATAAGTAATAACGATCTCAATTAGTAGATTTTTATGTAATAAAATAAAACCTAGATTTTGAATTTGAAGTACAGTCAGCGGCAAAATATTGGTAAAAATATTCTGCATATCAGAAAAAAAAACTGACTAGCGCAGAAAAAAAACTGAATGCACATCAAAGCGATGTTTTCATGTGAATTTAGTTTTTTTGCTGCGCAAGTGAGTTTAATAGATGGTTATTTTTTTGTAGCGATTTTGAATATCAACCGTAAAAATCACTTATATAATTACGAAAAATTTACAAACCTAAAAAAAGTTTCTTGAAACATGTCCGTCTGTCCGTCCGTCCATCCGTATGTCACAACCATTTTATTATAAAACATATATTGATGAAAGTTTATCCATAGGTGTGTTTCTTGTGCCGCTACTTAGTTTTTAGCTAAATTGCTGAAAAAAAAACTTTAAGGGGAGCCACTCCATACATAAATATGCCGAACTAAATGTCAAAACAATTTTTTTTTGCAAATATGAACATTGCGTACATCTACCGATACGGGTTTAAAGGTATCTTAAGTATATATATATAGAGGATTTTTAAAACCTTTTTTATTGAGTCAATATTTTTAGAAATAATCGCTTCGATAGTCTAAATAATAGTTCCCCCATCTAACTTTTAATCCGTAAGTCCAAAAAATATGAATAAAATGAAGAAGATACGGCTTAGTACTTATTTAACATATTATCGGTTGAGCCATTTTTGAGTTATCTCCGAGAAACTACTTTCTATGGAACCCTACATTATGCGTGGTCCGATACACTCTTGGCCGGTCTTTTAAAGATATTTGATATATAGTATTAACCGTTAGTAGTAATTTATTTATTTACTTGTGTTGATAATTAATATAAATTTGCATTTCAGCGAGATAGTAAAGCTTTATTCTTACACATCTGTGACATACAACGAAAATAAAATTGATGAAACTGACATAACAACATTTTTAGGATTAAGTTTAGATAATAAGTTGACATGGAAAAACCAAATCGACTCATAATCATATTATATGTAAAAAACTTAACAGTTTTTCTTATGCATTGTTTAATTTAAGAAGAAAAGTGAATCCATCTGCTGTACTGACCGCCTATCACGCATATGTAACTTCGACCTTAAGATATGGCGTCATATTCTGGGGCAATTCAACTGATCGTAAGATGGCTTTTATAGCACAAAAAAATTATTTAAGATCAGCTTTAGGATTACCGCTTATGGGACCATGTAAAAAACATTTTATTGAATTAAATATTTTAACACTCCCGTGTCTATATATTTGAGACTGCGAAATACATTAAAAATAACAAGCACCAATTCTCAAATTTTAAGAGTGCACGCAGATGCGAGAAAAATTGTAATGTTCAAACCATAAATACGGGCCTGCTTGCTAAAAGTATTTTCGGAAGGGCACATAAAGTCTACAATAAATTACCAAGAGACATTATAATGTTAGAAAATTTGACTGAGTTTAAGAAAAATTTGTATAAATTTTTAACACAAAAAGCATATTATTCACTAACGGAGTATTTTACGGATATATATTGAACTGCATTTAATACTAGTTTTAAGTACCTAATCTTATTTTACCAATACAATTTGTTCTTGTATACATTTTAGGTAATAATTTAATAAAATGCATGCTCCATCTTCTTGTTCTTCGTGTGCCCAAAAGGGCAAAACATAGTGGAACATCATATATATATAACAGGTGTTATCACATGTATAACCTATGTTTACGAATGAACGATTTGATTTGATTTGATTCTTACTTACATTAAACTCTTAAATATCAGCAATTTTAATTAGAATCTCGATCAGGCTTTCTCAGTGATAGTTAGTATAACTGAAATTTGTATGTGTTTTAATCACGCCGACAATATGGTAAAACAAAATCAGAAAAATAAAATGAAGTGGAGGTGATTTTTTTTTCGCTCCAACCCACACGATTGATACTCGTACTATGTGGTATTATTACCACACACGATAGTGTGTGGTATTATTGGACAGGTTTTTCAAAAATAATAAGTCTTAAACAGCTTTTGGATAAAACGCATATTTTCGTAAATAATAACTCCGAAAATTACTTATTAGTCCATCGTATTGTAGCAATAGCAGGTTTCCGCAACTCAACGACTAACGCCTATTTTGCGTAACTCATCAGAATAAGTACTAATACATAATAATTGTAGTGTACTTACAAGACTACATTTGTTATCAGGGCATTATAAGATGCATGAGTTCTGTTTTTTCTCCATTTTTATTTCATTTCTTTATTTAATTTGTAATATAGGTTATCTAAATAAAATACACTTTTTATAAGAACGTAAATACATGAACACATATACGGGTATATTATCTTAAAAAATAAAACGTCTATGCGCTATTGATTCCGACAAGACACGTTATGCCCGCACCGCATGAACCCTCTGCAGTTATTTAGTCTTTAGGCACAGTAAGTCCGATATTATTGCTCACGGACCAAGCACAAGTATTTGTAGTACAAGGGAAGCACGGAGCGACGAGCGACACAGCCTCCTCGTCTCAAAGCTAGCTCACGACTGCCAGCAACGCCGTTTTCGAGCTACCAACGTACGAAATGTGGAATTATGATCAAGTTGTTTAAGAAAATTTAATCCCATCAAAAACATAAATGTGAAAGGCTGCCAAGTTCGATACTATGGGAATGCTTCGCCTATAAAAGAAGTGAGATTTGAATAAGTACCAATTTTTAATAGAAAATTATATACTTGACACATTGCAGTCCAAAGGTGTCGATTCATTGCATTGAAAAGGTGTGTGTTGTGTGAAAACTTGCCAAGTAACATCATTAAAAAGTACTGAAAATAATAAATGTTATCAGGAAACTGCTAAAAAAACCGGTGTGCGTTTTAGGTATTTCTATGTAACGTGATACTTATTCAAAATGTACCTTAAAAACTGCTGGAAATCAAGTGTGCATTCCTATAACTATTTATGATTTGAGGTATTTTTATGGAACTTGGTACTTCTTCAGATCTCACTTCTTTTATAGGCGAAGCATTCCCATAGTATCGAACTTGGCAGCCTTTCACATTTATGTTTTTGATGGGATTTCATTTATTTTTGTTAGGTGTAGGTTCTTTATTATTTTTTTATCACAGACGGCGCGAGCGCGGCAGACGAGTGTAGGCAGCGACGGAGGGTGCGCGAGGCGGGGAACGGAATTTTTATCTAGTATCACTATACATACATATATCGGGATTTCGGGATCGATCGGGCATCGCGAGTACCTATAATCTATGATAAATCCTATTTTACTATTTATTTATAGGTGATTTTTACAAATAAACTGGCTCCCTACACCTATAAAATGTACCTACTTAACTACATATAATTACATACATCAATAACGTACTTTATACTGTTTGTAAGTACGCTACCTACATAGATAATTAATAACTTGGTAATACCTACCTACCAGTAGGTATTATAATTGGTGGCCTATTATGTAGCCCTAGAAGTGCACCATCCCATCTCATCCCGTGGCGTATCGGAGGGTGAGATGGGCAGTAGTATATATAATTCCATCTTAGAGTATATATGATTTCCATGTTCTTGAATCTGCGATTTTATTAGTTGTAAAATTAGAAATTATTTAGACTATGCGAGAAAAAATAGTCTTTTCATTTTTGTTTGACTGATTTAGCGCACCTAGTGTACCTAGCAGTGTTGGCCGAAGGTTAGTGTGATTGAAAATAAAAAATTGAAGATTGAAACACGTTAGTTAAAATTGAACACTAATAGTTTAGTGCAAATTGATTTCAATTAGAATTGAAATTAATTGTAACTAACGTGTTAATCCTTTGCGAATAACTAATAATTGAACTTTTATTATATTTATAATTTTTAGTCTTTCTCAAAAATTTAAACATTAATTTAATTTTCAGTGTAGATTGAATTGGTAATTGACATTAATAATTTACCTAACTAAACGCGAATTTAGGTTAAGCTACGAGGTTTTGATTACTTTTACTTTTACTTTTACCTTGACCTTGACCTTGACCTTGACTTTCACTTTCACTTTTACTTTTACTTTCACTTTCTTTAACTTTAACTTTAACTTTCACTTTGACTTTGACTTTGACTTTGACTTTGACTTTCACTTTAAATTTGACTTTCACTTCCACTTTGACTTTGACTTTCACTTTCACTTTGACATTCACTTTGACTTTCACTTTGACTTTGACTTTTACTTTCACTTTGACTTTCAATTTGACTTTCACTTTCACTTTGACTTTCACTTTGACTTTCACGTTGACTTTCACTTTGACTTTCATCTTGACTTTCACTTTGACTTTCACTTTGACTTTCACTTTGACTTTTACCTTTGACTTTCACTTTGACTTTCACTTTGACTTTCACTTTGACTTTCACTTTGACTTTGACTTTGACTTTGACTTTGACTTTGACTTTCACTTGCACTTTCACTTTCACTTTCACTTTGACTTTGACTTTCACTTTCACTTTCACTTTGACTTTGAATTTGACTTTGACTTTGACTTTGACTTTCACACAAAGAAAGTAAAAGTAAAAAGAAGCTCCAGATTTTGATACCGGTACCATCTGCTCATCTGTACAAGTCGAATGAGCCCAAACAGCAAGAGTCTATGATGCGCCAAACCCGAGATCCAGTAGGGATCCCCAGGGTCCAGCATGAGCTCCAGATTTTGATACCGGTACCATCTGCTCATCAGTACAAGTCGAATGAGCCCAAACAGCATGAGTCTATGATGCGCCAAACCAGAGATCCAGTAGGTAGCCCTAGGGTCCAGCATGAGCTCCATCTTGTGATATTGGTCCCGACTTCGGAACCCGAGATGCAGCTTTAAAATTAATTATTAGTGTAAGACAGGATTAATTTAGTTACACTAACGTTAATCTAATTAACTGTAATTCTTATTAAATTTTCGAGACGTTAGTGTAACTAATAGGTTAATTCTAATTGACGGTTAGTGTAATTGACGACGTCACAAAATCAATGCGAACTAACGTTAGTAAAAATTGATGTTAGTGTAATTGATTAGTTACGGAATTAATCTTCAATCTTATTGATCAATTTTCAATTCTAATTGAAATTATCGGCCAACACTGGTACCTAGTGACCTGCTTTGCACTTCGCAAATCGTGGGTTCGGTTCCCGCAACAGACACACACAGAGTGGTGAACAATTTTATTGTTCTTGTCTTTAAGACAAACATGTATTGTCTTAAATTGGTATGTATCTAAATTTAAATAAGTCTTATCTCATTTCCACTCCATACCTACTTATAGTAGAACAAAATTACACATTCGTTGTTTTCGAAACTGACTCACACTTGGCCGTTTTCAGATTTTTACTTTATTTCGACCTAAAGACAAACCTTCGAGCCAAATTTCAGTTCGGTACGACCATTGGAAGATATACCCATTTAGTTCATTATGACTTCATAGTAGAACAAAGTTACACCTTCGCTATTTTTAAAACTGACTCACACTTGGCCGTTTTCAGATTTTTCCCTTTACTTTGACCTTAAGACCTATCTCCATGCCAAATTTCAAGTCAGTACGACCATTGGAAGTGGTCTAGGTTTTTGATGAGTCAGTGAATCAGTGAGTGAGTCAGTGAGTGAGTGTATAGTAAAAATAGCGATTTTCTGACGTCAATATCTCAAGAACTGCTATAGGTAGAATAATGAAATTTTGTATTCTAGACAATTAAGGGGATGTCAACAGACACTCGAAATTTCATATGCGTAGATAAAATATGTTTTGAGTTATAGGGTGGTCGAAATTGGCCCGAAATGGTTCGTGTAATATAACCCACGGCCGGTGTGTCGCTTTTTTTGCTCGAACATGGCGGACACACTGCCGTGTGTCTAGATCAATTTAAATGTCCTACGTTGAGTTTGTAGTGTTCTGTAGTACACATTTTTTAGTTCAACAATATTTTAAATCGAATGAGCCGTTCAGTAGATATAAGCAAAATTAACCGTCAAACGACATTTCGTTACATTTAAATAACGGAGAAACTATACGTTACACGAGTTATTCAAACGTTGACAATGTTGTACATGAAATGGTAATTAACATATATTATTTTCAAAATTTTTGAATGACCCGTTATTGAGATATATCCCTTAGAAAGTAACAGTTTTTGGCCACAATTAGCGCCTAGCGCCTTAATACAGATTTCTACTCTTGAATAGAAGCTTTTCCCCGCGACTTCATTTGCGTGGAATTAGTAATCCACCCTCCTTTTTACCCGCTTAAGGAATGACTTCTGGGATAACAACTATTATATATCCTTCCCCAGAACGCAAAATATCTCCATACCAAATCATCTAAATAGGTTCAACGGTTATTAATTTCCCATACAAACTTTCAACACCCGTTTCACCCCCTAGAGGGTTGATTTTCGAGATAAAAACTATCCTATATTGTTTACCGCGACTCAATCTATATAATATGTACCAAGTTTCATTTCAATCGTCTGTTCAGCGGTTAATAATTCGCCATACAAACTACCAACATGTTTTCTACCCCTCTAAGATTGATTTTCGGCTTAAAAAATATTCTATATTGTTTCCTGGGACTCAAACTATATCCACAACAAAATTATCTAAATCGGTTCGCGGTAAAAAAATCTCCATACAAACCTCCAACCCCTATTTCACCCCCTTAAAGATTGATTTTCGAGTTAAAAACTGTCCCATGTCGTTTCCCAGTACACAAAACAAACTATCTCTATTTCAAGTTTCATCTAAATTGGTTCAACGTTTAAAAATTCCCCATACAAACTATCAACCCCCATTTCACCCCCTTAAGTGTTGATTTCGTAATCAGCGACGCGATAAACCATAGAAACAGTACCCATCTATTTCAAGTTTCATCTAAATTGGTTCAACGTTTAAAAATTCCCCATACAAACTATCAACCCCCATTTCACCCCCTTAAGTGTTGATTTCGTAATCAGCGACGCGATAAACCATAGAAACAGTACCCATGTTGATATTTAAATTTTGTCACCACATTTCCCCCTTATGGGTTGAATTCTGAAACCATAGAAACAATACCCATGTTGATTTTCAGACTTTTTGACCACATTTCCCCCTTTTAGGGGTTGAATTCTCAAAAAACCTGCAACACGTATTTACTCATTTATCGTTAGGAATACTTCTGTGAAGTTTCGAGTAAAATAGTCTGACTAATCTTGTTTCGCCATACAAACTTTGGACCCCCATTTTACCCCCTTAGGGGGTGAATTTTGTAAAATCCTTTCTTAGCGCACCCCAAGACCTTACAAGGAATCTACGTGCCAAATTTGAAATCTCTAGAGCCAGCGGTTTGGACTGTGCGTTGATAGATCACTATGTCAGTCAGTCAGTCAGTCAGTCACCTTTGAGTTATATATATATAGATTTAATGAAGTTGTAGGGAAGCGCTGGTAGCGTGGCGGTAAGAGGTCTGACTTTCAATCCGAATTAAGGTGTCGGTTTCAAACCCTGGCTTGTACCACTGAGTTTTTCGCAACTTAAGTACGAAATGTCATTTGATGAAGGAAAACATCGTGAGGAAACCGGACCTAACGGACGGAAGGTCAGACGACAGTCCCTATCATTAAAACCTACTGCCTACGTTAATGTATGGAATGTGTTGTCGAGCGGACCCCACTGAGCCGTGGAAAAAAGCTGGGACAAACGCTAGGAGAATGATGATTTAATAAACTTATTACAACTAGATACTACCTAACATTGGAATGACACAACCTGGAAGATACAGTATAGCAAATGCACAAAGTACCTAGGTTTTTTTTTTACTTTAAAAACCCACGATAAAATATGGGGTGAACATTTCTCCATCCAGCTTCTGCGATAAAACTTCGTTGTAGGTTTTACTTTGAAACTTACTTTAAGCACGTGTATTTAAAAAATCTTTATATTCTGAATACACATCCCTTCTGGCAGCGCCATGCTTACTATTATTATTATTCTTACCTTAAATCCCAACTTTCA
Source organism: Pammene aurita (assembly GCA_947086415.1). Taxonomy (NCBI): domain Eukaryota; kingdom Metazoa; phylum Arthropoda; class Insecta; order Lepidoptera; family Tortricidae; genus Pammene; species Pammene aurita. The sequence goes on from OX352301.1 coordinate 6,276,477, forward strand.
GCAGTCGTCAAAAGCCAACGTTTTTGAAAATGGAAACCTATTTATCTACATTCAAAACTATCTCCCAAGCCTTTACCAGCCTTAACTCAGGTGTATAAAACTCCATTAGCATTAAGGTCCATTAAACTTCCTAGTGTAATCGCACGTAAAATGGACGTGGGCCACTCCAGCCACCCATTTTAGTTGATCTCTTTAAGTGTCATTAACTCTTTGAAGTAATCTGAGTATTTTTTACATATTGTAATTGTACTCGTAGTGGTAATTTCTATAAGCTTACCCCCTTATTCATAAACGTCTCTTCAAGCCTCAATTAGTTAATTTATGTTTTGTCCTTATCTGCTACTTTGACAGTTGTGTTTGTTAGAAACAGACAAAACATTAATTAACTGATTGAGGCCTGAGAGACGTTTAGATATGAATTTTTATCCGAAAGGGTTAAAATATAATAATACCCCAAATCATACGAAGTTTAACGACAAGTCAACCCGCTTGGCTTTATGTTCGCCCCATTAAAAAAATCCGTAGTGACATTAAATTTGTCACATGGTAAAAAGACATTTTCAAGGACTCAATTAAATCAGTTTTTTTTTCTAGTGTTTAATTTAAGACAATCGTCTGTACGGATTCTAAAGTTTTGCATGTGATACAAATATTACATGACAAATTTTGGTACTTATCTGAGAAATAATTCAGGGTATTGATCGCCCTCGTTGATTGGAGTATACGTCATCGGTCTGCTGCCCCAAGGATACTTCAATTCAGTTAGTGAGCTACAATATCTGATAACCCTTCATTCTTGACGTTCCCTCTAATAAGACGTTGCCCTTCCGAAATTGTTCGTCTCAGATCTTCAGACTTTGACTTTTTTGTAATTGACTAATTGGCAGTATGTTAACAGAATAGCGTTTACGAAAAATTCGTGAAGTCGCCAACAAGCTTTGGGTCTGCTTGGGGACTAAACCCCAAGGAAGTGGCTTTTCTGTGACTCTGTCAGTTAAGTTATAGTTAAGTAACCACGTGTTTTATTTCCTGTTTGGAGTCTACTAAGGCAGGGAGGTTTCACTATGTCTCTCTCCATTGTACCCGTTTCTCCCGATGCGCTTACCGCATATGAGGGCTAATGAGGGAAGGGTTGGCACATCGCTTATTACCTTATGGGTGCGTTCGAGAATATGTGACCTTTTCAAGTCATAGGTACACCATTGTCGGTTGTTAACAGAGTTTATTTGTAAATTATTTTTTATGGCAGTTAATGTCTTATTGACAACCGACAATGATGTGTACCTTTGATTGAAAACGTCACATATTACCATTTCAGTCAGTGTTTATGACATGTCTCAAACCTGCACGGATGTATGAAGCACGTTGAATGAAAACCCTATTTTATTTTATTAAGAGCGCATGGCAACTAACGTTTTCATCTCTGTAGCTAAATGTCAAATTGAGGAAGGAGAGTCTTCTGTACTTGTACTATTATTTATTCTGTGATTAAGGTACTTTCTGTGGTTGTTGATTCTGGGACGACATTTTCAACAAACTAACTCGTTAATGAAAAGCTTATTTCTACTACCTATACCTATGTAAACAGTATTTTATATTATAAACTATTTAGAAATGTGAGAAAACGCAAAAACTGACTTTCTATTCTATTTTTTTTTTAAATTAAATATGTCTTTTGGTAATTTCGGATTGGTCTTAATTTTGGAATTTGCAAATACCTACCTACTGTATAGTGAGATCTATGAATGAATTTATTCATAATGTGTCCATTCAATTTTGAATCAGGGTGTACCTACTACAATATTAAACAAAAAAATTAAATGTCCCCAAATAAAGTTTGTGCACACTTTTGTGCTAACCGTGCTGTATATCATTAAGTACTACTTATAGGGATTTTCGAAATTTCGTTTCTGTAGTTGCCACAACTTATTGTTGGGCGCAGGTCTTAATAAAGGAAACGCCAACATAAAATTTAAAATAAAACTGTATTTCCACTTCCAAACATGGTTCACTGAACTTATCGTGCCTAAGGTTACCGTTAAACTCTACTAACTGACATATATTATCTTTCTACTCACATTTTTTTTAATTTTTTGATTATTATTTATTAACATGAAAAAGATACAGCTTATACAAATAAAGGGTCCCACAAAACAGTTTTCACGGTTTGACTGTGGATTTGTGGTTTATCTAATTGTACGGTATCGTACACTTATCTCGTGTCAAAATTAGTGTTAAAATATAAATCATTAACTCTTCAACCAGGAGAAATCTGAAAATTGACTCCATTTGAAATGAGTACCTATATTTTTTTATTGCCGCAATAATGTCGTGCCGTGCCAGCGACCACTATGACTTCCCTACTATCACCCTCAAAGAAGAAGACATAAAATATGTAGCAAGATTACAAGAGCGAGAAAACAGAAACATTCATATCGCAGCCACATCTCATAGATGTGCGGATCCATAAAAGATCTCTTTGATAGCGGACCCCTGTTTCCGCACGAGGGAGTTAAGTTAAACATTGGAGACCTGTCGAATAATTATAATGTGTCGCGGGGAGTGCACTTCGGTATAATGACGTCCTGGGGAGCAGAGGAGTAAAGTTGTTACTGGATCGTGACATGTGGTGAAGACATATACAATGGGTGAAGATGGCACAAGTAGGATTGAAAAAAAAAAGCAATAACCCGACAACATTTTGTTTGTAGGTAAAATTTTTTTTTCAGTTTTGCATTAGGGCGTACGTGTAAAATGTACAGTGAGACACAAAATTACATGGACAATTTATGAAAGAATTCATCAATTAAAAAATTCATAATGTGTCCATGCAATTTTGAATCTGCGTGTTCGTATAAAAAAAGTTTATTTTAATATTATTGTTTGTAAATTTTCTGTTCCGAAATGATTTCGGTTGCCTACCGTTATGTTATAATAAAGGTATATTGTACCGTATAAGGTACCGATATTATATACCGCTACCATGCCACTTATACCTTAACGAAAAGTTTCCTTGGATACTGAATTAAGTAAGGTGAACAAAGAACATATTTTACAATGTAACCTACCCACATTAACTATAATAGAAGACACTTCTTGTTACAACCGCGTGTTCGCTATCGGTAGGGCGAGGGCGACAAGACACACAGTAATTGTAACCGATCGATGCTGCACTTGTAATCAAAGGTTTCTGCAAATACGGGGGAGACGATACACTTCAAGTGTGTAAATTGGTACATTTTAATTAACATGAGCATGAATATAGGTACCAAACCCAGCCAGGGACAGGCCTGTTACGAAACAGCCCACATACCTTACTGCTGTGGTACAAGTGGTACCATTAGGAAATGCTACCGTTATTTTTTGTATGGCACAATACCGATTTAACGTGATTGCCAATACAAAAAATACCCGGTATTGCATTCCCAAGGCACAACGACCTGGCTTTTGACACAAAAGACAGACGTTCTTTCTCTGTTCAACGCGGTTTCTGCCCAGTTGGTCCGCTTAGGGTCTTTTAGCACTTCACCTAGCGGTAGGTAAAGTCAACATCAAAGATATGTTTACATTTACCGCTACCTTAAGCCTATGACATATAATTGTCACCCATATGGATTTCATGTCCGAGCCACCAAAGTCTAGCCTTTGTTTTTCCAATAATGTTCAACTCGGTCATTAAATCTTCGGTTTCCTGTGCTTTCTATACTATTACTACAGTATTCTGCTCTTTCTATATTAGTTAGATAATGTAACACAGTGTTTCTAACTGGCGCTACCTAGTGACACTATAGAACACTGGCAAGTCCAATCACTACGTTATCAAAGTGTACGGAACGTGCCGCGTGCCCGCTGTAACGCCTTACTCATTGGACTATTCACTAAGCCAGAATCGAGCATTAAATTGATTTATACAAAAAGGGAGATATGGTACCAGGCGCTCGATTGTATGCCATCAAATATAGGTTTCGGGGACCTATATTGAGTTAGTCGTGTGGCAGTCTCTCTGACACTTTGTGCAATACGCAATATATGGAGGTCTCTCTTGCATACCCGTGTTAACTATACGTATAGGTTTATCTCTTTTGCCCATGATACACATACATTATAGCGGTGTGTAGCATTTTACAAGTGTGTAGGTGCTGGAACACATTTCAGTTTTATTTACTATGAACGTCACTCATCTTCCTTTTTGTTTATGTCTATGGAATCGAGTCGTTTCTCTTATATCTAACACTACTAACACTCGTAACAACGTCATTAGTGATATCCTGTAGTTAATAAGTTAAGTGTAGTTAATAATTCTGTTGATATATGTCACAGGGAGAGCTGTTAAGGGAATAAATGAATATTTTTATTGTGTACTAGAAACTTTATCTCTTGCTCACTTATTTTTGTTGGCTTTCCAAATAAAAATAAAATAAAAAATGTCAGTTACTCTGTGATAATGAAGCATGTAAGGTTAACCAATATGATTTCTAGGACACTGTAGAACCTTGTCGTAATGACTAATAATGGTTGCCTGTGTAATAGTAGTTTATGTAACTGTTACGTAATAAGGCCTAATTACGTACAGTTGCATACACTGCTTTATCTACACACATATTATTATAAATCCTAAATGATGTGTTCGGCAACCAGTAGAATGACCGCCATTGCACCGCCATGACCGACTCGATTGTGTCGGCGGTCGCGCGGGCGCGTGCTGGCGCTCGGGGAGAGGGAGGTTCGTCGTTACGTTACCGTAGGTAATGGATTTTCATACGTTTTTACCACACTGTCAGAGATGTTACGTTACTGGTTGCAATAATGGTGGTAATTACATACGGTTTCCGAACGCGAAATATCAGAAACTTGAAAAAAGACAAAAAGGACGTCCAGTCGTCCACGTGCATCCGATACACTGGTCTGTCTACATCACACAATCCGTCTTTGTAAATAGCTGCGCTGGCTTGTGCTCACGGCACTCCACAGTAGATAAACATTTGTCGAGTATGCAACTACAGTTAGTATTTAACAGCTGTAACATTGCAAACACACCTTAATGCAAATACGGTATTAATCTAACGGGCAAAATTCTTTTGACAATATTCTGACTCGCGACACATAAAGGCTCCGTCAGACTTGCGCGTTTTGTTAGCGTGGCGGTAGCGAGGCGCGATAAAAGCAGCGCGCGTCGCGCTCACCTTACGCTCGGGGCCCGCTACGCCGCGCTCACAACCTGCGCGTATCGCTCACTTGAGGGGCAATTATATCGTTGTCTCTGTCTGCGCTGGCGCGGCGCATCGGTGGGGCGCTGCGTCCAAACGCGGATAGCGCGCGCGAGCGCGACAGCAAAGCACTAGCGTTGACGTCTTACCAGCGCCGACGCGGCGACGACGACGCGACGTCACTAATTTGTAAGGCTAACAGACGTCGCGTCGCCGCTGAGCGGGCGCTCGCGCGGTGTCGACGCTCGAAAGACGCTAGAGTGGGGTTGATATTGCTCAGAGCGTTTTCGTGAAACAGGTATTAGACTTAAATCGCGCGTGATTGACACGTATTTAGTCTCGGCTTAGTCTAAGCTTTGCCTAATTTATGCGTTTCAATGTATTAAATCTGTTATTTGGGGATTAACGGAAAAACTATTGTATTGTGAGTCATTGTGGAATCATCTCATAAAAGCTACCAATGTGAATTAAACTGTCGTTTCACTAAAGCTTAGTCATCGGTTTGTGGTTGCCGTAAAACCGACCGTAATATGGAAAATATGGAAACGAATATTAGCAAATCTCAGTGTATGATTAATTCCACAAACGGTGACCACTGGAATAAACGACTACAAGCTTTATTTGCGGTTTTGTTACAATGTGGCTTACAACTGGGCTTACAGCATTGTACATAAAATCACACTTACACACAACCTTATTAGTATAAGAGCCCACGACACCAAACCTAGTTTTATAAGACTTCCAGGTGATATATATATAAAGCTACGTCTTTAATGTAACACAAAATGGCGATGCTGCAAGCTGCAATGCAAAAATCTGGCGGTGTATTATTATTATTATTATTTTTGAAAAAAAAAAACCGGTTTCTAGTATGATAAAGACTCCCAGGTTTCCTTTGTTGCTCGAAGCAGGGGAGGGGTCTTACGATAATGCAGTGCTGCAAACCCCCGTGATTGGCCTTATCAGTGGCAGCAGCATGTAGATGTACGCCTAAACCTAGCGCCTGATCTTTTAATAACAGCAACGTTTGTACCATTCACACCTAGGTACTCACCCTTAAGGTATTTTACCTACTCAGAATAGTATTTAACATGAATACCTAAGGTTTGTATATAGTCCCAGTATATAATAGTGGACGTAAGATTGAATTAATAACTACTTCATTAATATAATCTGGGCATAACATACATTGATACTGCTAATGCGCTCAGCCCATTTAATTCAAATTGACCAAATTAATCCGAATAAAGTTTAATCACACGGTCTTCTGTAAAACCGATGACACGATAGATTTAAGGGCAAACAAATATCATTCTTAAAATGATTAGCTTAAGACTTAAATTGTAAGTAAAGCTCAATGAAATATGTTGGAATCTTTTTTAGTTTTAATTAAGTAGAAGTCTGGTTGGTGGGGTTTCCTCGAGCTTCGTCGCAAGTGCATTTTTGAAGATAAAAATGGTGGAAATTTATAAACGACGTGTTTTTTCAACTAACCATGCTCTTTTCAACCAACTTCAAGATTTCGAAGGTTCTCAATTCGTCGGGATCTTGGTTTTTGATTTTTTTATGTATGTTTACCGATTATTCGAAGACGCCTGGACCGATTTAGAAAATTATGTATTTCTTTAAAAAGTGTTTAACTTCACAGTTGGTCCCATTGTCATCAGGTTAGGGTCTGATGATGGAATCCTGAAATAACTCTTCTAATATTATAGGCATACCTATAGAGGTATGATTTGAGTATTTTTTACAGTAGCTTGGGCTTTTGCTTTTGAATAGGTGGAGGAGGGAGGCTAAGTGAAGTCGGTTCTTTTTTGTTTAAAATTATTTGTCAGTGTTAAGTGTTAACTGGTGGCGGTTTCGACTGAGCAGTTGCTTAACTGATAGTTTACCTGAAATTAAAACCGTCAGTTAAAATGGTCATATGCTATATGTAACGATGACTAGGGGACGAAATTAGCTTCGGTTGTCAAGGTCGGTCGGTTCCTAGTTGACTAATGAACCCCAAAAGACACTAGGAACCATTTCTAATTCGTTGGGTTTCAACCCCATTGAAAGCACCTCAAAATTTTAAACGAAGACGGTGTAGCTAAAGCGCACACTTTTACTTTTAATTTTTTGCACTCAAAGAAACCCCTTTTTAGCGATACGATCGCCTTTCGTTACTTAATTTTATGTTTAATGGAAAGTCTATTTTGTTGTTGTTATGTTTTGTTGCAATAAAGAATACCTATATATTACTTACTTATCTACTAAAGTTGCAGTTGCGAAACGTGGACAATGCATCTACGGGACGAAAAAGGTCTTGAAGCGTTTGAAATGTGATGTTGGCGGCGTATGGAAAGAATAAGGTGGACAGAAAAGAAAGAATAACAAACTACAGTTAAGACCTGTAGTTTGTTATTCTTTATAGAATTAAAAAAAAAAGATGCCTACTAAGAACCACCGAAAATAGAAGAGGGAACATGTTGGGACACTTGTTACGGTACGATGAATTCATCAAGACCAGCATAGAAGGGAAAGTGGAAGGAAGAAGGATGAGAGGGAAGCCAAGAACGGCAAGAAAGTGAACGTCGTATCGTATCAGGCTGTCAAGGAGAACGCTAGAGAAAGGAGTGGAGTTTGCTTCACCGACAAGAGCTCAGATCTTATGTTTATGATGATGATGCTACTAAAGTAACAAATATTTTGATATTAGATATCACTAGATCCCTACCCCGAGTTTGTGCGGTTTCCTTAATGTTTTGCGGAGCCTAATTATTTTGGGTCACCCAACGAAAGTTAAGTTTAATTGCCGCATTAACCTGATTAATCACGCGGGCCTTGTGTGGCCGATGCGCGATAGTGCCGTGATACATGCGCAGGTTCCGCTCAACTATCTAAAACCAAAAGGGTTTATGGTGGGTAGTGTTTCTATGATGGAATGACTTTTTGATTCAAAGTAGCATTCGCATACTAAAACCTTACTGACTGTTTTAGGCTAAAAGAGCGTAAGATACTATGATTTTCGTATAACGAAAGGACTTTTTAGTCCAGGGTAGTTTTCACATTCAAAGCCGCACTGACATTATCGGACCTCAAGGTCGTACGACACTTTCATATGACAAAATTACTTCAATTTAGGTATAGTAGCATTCGCATTTGAAACCTTATTGAATCGTAGCCACAATAGTCATATACTCGTAAAATTTTTAAAAGAAATTCTTTCTCTCCACAATCATGCGTCACGCATCATAAAAGAAAAGTTATACAGAATTCCAAAGTAATATTAGTAACCGCAGATGGGGTCCTACACGCGCCCGTAAAAGCCGGACCGAAAGAGATTAAAACTTAAGGAGTTTGCATCTAGATTAATCGGTTGAAGAGCATGCTTGACATTGCCGCCTCTTTCTTTCCAGTGATTCTGTTAAAGGTAGATGCACCTTATATTCGCTTTAAAACAGCTGTGCAAAGAAAAGAAACGGAAATATCAACAATGTTCTTCAACCGTATAAAGGTGATGCAAACTCATTGAACTCATTTAATACCGAGAAACATAATCAGAACGCAAAAAGTGGCACAGTAATAGGCGTCCTATGCGACACTTTTGCCGAAGAGATACCGAGTCACAAAGGACCGACCGAAGCGTAAGCATAGGTTATTCATTAATATAACAATGAGGGTTTCCGCGATCAAGTTCTTCACTAGATGGCAGCACCGTGGCGAGAGGTCTAGCTGTCATAATCCACCAATCATGTTTAATCTTTTTTTTGTGGTGGATTTTGACAGCTGCTGTCAAAAAGACCTCCCGTCACGAACCTGTCATGTAGAGAAAATCTCGATAACGGAAACCCTAATTTTAATTCAAATATTTTTTGGTGAGTTTTGTTTAACTCTGTTGATTGTTTGCCTTCTCTGTCTAAGTGCAAACTCTATAGATTTTAATCTTCTTGCCCTGACCACACTGAATGTGTCATCCTTTATGACCTTTATGCATAACGTATGAGTTTTAATATTGCGGTGACCCGAAATTCTCTTTCCTTATCCTTGTCTGATGAAATTTGTATTATATGTTTGGTTTACGACTTCTCTTTCATATTTTATTTAAATATATTTTTTTAAATACTTTTAACCTGTAGCTACAAAGTACTAGGTCGGATATCTTATAGTTAGTAAATAGTTAGTCCATTTCATAATACCTACCTATTGATTATTAATGTAAACAAACTAGTTAAATAAAAAAATAAAAAACCAACTGCGGTAAGACATCGCCAGAGATAACATTTTGTTACACTATGTATTTTGTTTTTTAAACTATGTATTTTGTGTTTTTGCCACTATGTATTTTATTTTTTAACACTATGTAGTTGGTTTTTTGACATTATGTGTTTTGTTTTTTAACACTATGTATTTTGTTTTTTAACACGATGTATTTTGTTTTTTGCCACTATGTATTTTGTTTTTTTAACACTATGTATTTTGTTTTTTAACACTATGTATTTTGTTTTTTGACACTATATATTTTGTGTTTTGTCACTCCCACAATCGAGACGAATCTAATAAGTAATGACAACTCACACGTCGTAATTCATCAAACAATGTTAGCTATAGAGCGTGCTAATTAAATCGACATGCACATAAAAAACATAGGTAGTCAAAACACGTGACTCAGACGTTGGGCCAATGACATAATTCATCAATGGCGAAATGACCGACACAAGTCATCTGGTTACGTTTATTTGCATTCATCGAAAATTTGTAAATCGAATATTAGAACGCCTATATTATTGTAGGTATATGTAGTAGCAGATAATATAAATAATATAGACAGCCACAGTCTAAGAACTTTTTGTGACTCAAGTCTGAGGCGCCATCTGGACGAAATCAACCCAAAGATACAAATAATAGGGGGAAAGGACATTGCGCTGCAGCGCCATCTAGAGTTACTACGGTACGCTACTCGTTAATGGCTCTCGTGGGATGAAGCAGGTAGCTGTAGATATGCAGACTTTTATTACTTAATTGTTGTAATGTCTAAGTAGGTATAACACAAAATTGTAGTTAAAAAAAAAATTAGAGCGCACTATTCGCCAACAAACTGTCCTCAGTTTGGCGAAAGAAACGATGTATATGTTTCTCTTGAAATTAAAGAAATGAAATGAATAAACTTTCAATGAAAAGCTTACTATGTATTTTTAATTGCAAATTGATTTTATAAAATGATATTTCTACTATTAAATTTAAACTTTCTTGAGACATACTATCACTATAAACGTATAGTGACATTAGTGACGTGAGTGTAACCGTTATATTTTATAGTGATATTTCTACTAAATAATAAAACTTTATTTGATAGCTTTAGCTTTATGATTTACATCACACAGTTTTCATCATTTTCACTATGGAGAGTAGTAAGAAGTACGGGTAAGGAGGCAAATCTTTGCGTATGCAAAAGTATCCGTCTAAATAAGGGTGGCGCTGGCGCCACAATTAAAGGTCGGTTGGTCGCTAAGAGATTAAAGGTTACGTTGAGGTTGGTTGGTTAGGTTAGGGAGGTTGAGGTTTTGCACCTACTCTAAAAACACTCAAAGCAAGTATCTCTAGAGTTGAAACACGCGTTCACACATGAAGGACAGAATATACGCAACGCGACTAATTTTAAAACACGTTTCAAGATGGCTGATAGCATACCGTAACTAGCCTACATAATTTAGTCGGTTTCTTTGTTCCCTTTAAAAAATCGGTGGAGGGTAACAAACCTTTATATTGTACTTAGGACCTTTTGGAAGTAAGCAATAATCACAATGTGAAACTATGAGAAGGACCAACGATAATAGCGCCTTCTCTGTCATACCTGTTGAAAGTTTAATAAGACCATCTCGTTCAATCTTGGTATTATTATTTCCATGATAAGTCTATGGCTGGTATGTCTATGAAAAAACGTTATCAATTATATCGAATTTGTCCATACAGCGTACTAAATTCCATCAATAATTGCTAAGTTCATTTCATTTGATACTCTCTAGCTATACTAGCGCCACTCTGGAGAAATTCGGAACCAATATTTACAGCTTACAGCCAGACAGTTCTAAACCAGGAGAGGCCCTGAGTATCATTTCCCCTCTGTCAAAAGTATTGGCGGAAAATCTAGTAGGTACATCTATAAAAACTATTTCAATAATCGATGTCACGCATTTTCGTCATCGCTGTCAATGGATAACAAGCTCCGTGGAAATGCCCTTATGCGCTGTTTTTGGATGTAAAAAAAACGTTATATTTCGTCTAGTTTACAAAAAGATGAAATACCATTTCAGATGTAACTACAGTTTTACTTTATTTATCATTACTTTCGTAATAAAATATTTAACCTAAATCGAAAATCAAGCTTCGTTTACAGAATCGATTCAAAGACAATCGTTTTCTTTCTGACGGGCAGTAACTATTTGACGTTTGACACTTCTCCATATTTAACGCGCTTAAGGATTGCTGTCTTCTATATTTTGTTTGAAAATACAATCAAAAATGATCCTTGGCTTTTTTGTTTGACATTTCCAAAGACTGCATCCAATTATGAACCATATGTTAACATTTGTACAGTCGACTATCTATTGCTCCATTTAGTGTTATGAAGTATAAAAAGAATATGTCAAATATGTTTGGTGTTTTCAAGTCAAAGGTACATCTTTGTCGGTTGTCAATAAAGCGTTGCTGCCATAAAAATTCATTTAGAAATAAACTGTATTAACAACCGACAATGATGTACCTTTGAATTGAAAACTTCACAAGCGTGCTACCTCGCCCCCCTCAGATTTTGGCAGACTTTTTTGTTTGGAAAGATGAGGCGAAGCGTACTCCATTTATAGAGCTTTATGCTTACAGCTGGACACTTTAGCGACTGTTCCTCCATATGAGATTTTCGTCCTTACCTGTATTATCCATCATTTTCATGATCATCTGTGTATAACTACTAAGCTCCGCCCGTGACTTTATTCGAAGTAAGTCGTTAAGTCAGTCAATTCCGTTTTCACCCCCAGAGAGATCGAATAAAATAAAATAAACTTATTGGAGCTTCGCGACATTTTAACTTAGAGAATTTCAACCATTTCAACCGGAGTCGCCATTGACAGGCGTTCCTCTCTGCCGAAAACATATGACCAGTGGTCATACACATGTATGGATTGACGTTTATCTGACGTGGCTATTTGTACGCGACGTACGAATAATAGATAGATAGATAGATATAAATTTATTCAATAAAGCACACACTACAGAACATAAAAAACAAAGGTTGAAAAATGCATACCTAAAGGCAAACACTAGTCGAGTATAGGTACTACAGAAGTTCACAATGTGTTTAGCAATGTGCGCGATAAAGAAAAGGCTCAGACTCGGCATAATGTTGCGAAATGGCGAATTGACCCCACAATTTGCAACGCTGTTATTCTGTCCTGGCCTTTAAGGAGTCTAACGTTGTTTAAAAAAAAAACTTACATTTTGACGTTCCCCTTCCCCGCAAAAATCGGCAGATTTTTTTTGTATAGAAAATTACAGACATGGCTACTCCGGGTTGGATTCTCTAAGCATTTTAAGAATATATGTTTAAAATTTCAGGATACTTTTAAAGATTGAGGTTGTGCTTTGTCCGTCAGTATCTAAGGCGGCTTTTACACTGCTGCGGTTTCCGCATGCAGCGCCGTTGCGCGAGCGAGATAGCGCTCTGCATGTGTATGCGCTGTCACACCGTCGCCGCGTCCAGTTGCGGCGCCAGTGTGATAATCGCCTAAGTAACGCGACTGGCTTATATATTTATAATATTTTAAAAATCCAGCAGTAAATTATTTCACACCGAAAACAGATGACCACAATTTAAATACCGACACCATTTTCAATGGCGCTCAAACTTTAAACTGAAATTCTTTGAAACGCCCACAAATCACGGTTTGAATAATGCCGTCGATCAATTTGCTGACCCATTTCCTCACACCGGCTGCTATTCTCATTGCTGCAAGACAAGAAGATTAGAACCAATGTAGTTTGCATGTAGAAGCAAAAACACGAAATATGTCCATTTCACGAAGTCGCGTCGGATTTGCTGTAGAGGTACTTAGAGAGCCTTTTTGCGATTCCTATAAAAGGAAATAAAAAAGAGTGCTATGTTTTGTCTCCGAGTATTTTTTTATAGTCGGTTTATAGGCACGCTTTAAGTAATAAAGTGTTTTCAAGAATTCATGCCAAACAAATGGCGTAGGTTATACTAACTATAGTTACCAGCATAGCATTGATGTTAAATTAATCAGTCGGTTTATAATATGTCGTTGCTCGGTGGTGAATCTATAATTAAGTACTTACTTACTTGTATAAAATATATTCGGAGTCAATAAAAAATAAAAATATTGTAAACACTTTTAATGAACATCCATCGGTTCATTGTCAATTCATACACATAATCTTGTTAACTATTATATTTATTTTTAGTGTTGTGTAATGTTTAAAAAAAAATCTTGTCTGAAAATTTAAAAACATTTTTAATTCAAAAAACTAGACATCTAGACGACGTTTGAGGGTTGAGCAACATTGTGGGCACAAATTAATTTCCCTGCACAGACTTTCATTTGAAGTCTCGACCACAAAGGAATCGACTTTTATCTCTTTAGCGTTTATTGCGGCCTGTGAAAATCACTGGATCAAATAACCCCTTTTATCTAGTGACCTAAATTCAATACTTTAAAGACGTAATGATTATACCGAATTATACCTATATATAGTGAACCCTCTTTGTCTTATCATGTAAAAAAACACTTCTCATAGAGAGAAAAAAACACTTTGCCATGGGATTATCACTTAAAATCTTGTTGTATAGGGTAATAGTGCTAGTTTCCCGTCCACGTCCAGTTTACCGTCCACTTGATTTAACTGCTGCAAATAAATGGGAAAAACATTTTAAGGTCAACATAGTTTATATTTATAGTTTATTCTTTAGTAGATTTTTTAATTTTAAGCTTTTATTTTGGGAAAAACTTGAAGATAAACATATAAATAAGTATGGACGGAAAACTGATAAAAGTGGACGAAAACTAGCACAATCACCCTAATTGAAAAAAACTTACAAAGTATTGAATTTAACTAAGTAACTACTGAATAAAATCATTTCTAATAAAAATTTCTCCAATAAGATTTCGAAAGAATAATCTGAAAAATAACTGATATTACGATTTGTTTACATGATAAAACAAGAGAGGATGAATTCACTATACAAACACATAGTATGTCCGGAAAGAGTGTCGTAGAAGTGTCGTAGAATGTATTAGTTTCCATATAAACCACGACACTTCTCTTTCCAGACAGACTCTAAAAGGTATTAAAAAAAGAAAAAAACCGGCCAAGTGCAAGTCGGAATCCCGCACGAAGGGTTCCATTATATATAAAAAAACCGGCCAAGAGCGTGTCGGGCCACGCTCACTGTAGGGTTCCGTAGTTTTCCGTCCGTCACAGTAAGTGTCCCCACTTAAGAGTTAATAACACCGCCATGTAGGATATGATATGAGAGTTCCACGTACAGCGACATCTATCGGCAAATTAAGTAAACTATTGCGCGCGAGCATAAAGTATGGAAGATGATTTTTATGGGATAATTCTTTATTGCGTGAACCGATTTTCACCGTTTTTACTTTATTTGAAAGCACGTCATTTCATTGTAATTTTGTAGAAATTACAGGTACAATAAACACCTGCTTATACGGTTAAATTACAAACTTAGTTCAGAAATTATTTTGTATTTTTTTTTCAATAACTATTCATCCTATCAAGTTCAAAATAATTTTCCTAGAAAGTTTTTATAAAGTTCTACTTTTGAGATTTTTTTCATATTTTTAAAACTTATGGTTCAAAAGTTAGAGGGGGGGGGACGCATATTTTTTTACTTCTGGAGCGATTATTTCCGAAAATATTTACATTATCGAAAAATGATTTTAGGAAACCCCTATTCATTTTTAAATACCTATCCAATAATATATCTATAAAAAAAATCACTCCCCACTTTACGTATAGGGGAGGTACCCTAATAAAAAAAAAATTCCACTTTTTATTTTACCACTTTGTCGGCGTGATTGATATACATATTAGTACCAAATTTCAGCTTTATAGTGCTAACGGTCACTGAGATTATCCGCGGACGGACGGACGGACGGACGGACGGACGGACGGACGGACGGACGGACGGACGGACGGACGGGCAGACATGGCGAAACTATAAGGGTTCCTAGTTGACTACGGAACCCTAAAAAAAATCATGTCTGTTGTATGGGACTACCTTAAATATTTATTTTATTCTGATTTTTTAGTATTTGTTGTTATAGCGGCAACAGAAATACATCATCTGTGAAAATTACGACTGTCTAACTATCACGGTTCAAGAGATACAGCCTGGTGTCAGACGGACAAAGAGACATACGGACAGCGGAGTCTTAGTAATATAATAAGGTCCCATTTTACCCTTTGGGTACGGAGCCTTAAAAATTTACAAAAGGAAGTTAACGGTCTCTGCAACCTAGTTGGGTGTTGGGGTTGCCCCTTTTACGAAGCTGGAGGTTCTGAATTCAAATGCTTCTAATATAGAACTTATTGTTCTAAGGGCCGCGATTCGAAAAATAAACAGACACACTGGACAGCCATAGTTCCAACCCAACTCAACCCAACTCAACTCAACGCTATAACGACATTGGACCCGGGGTATGTCCTTAAACTACGTCCGGACTTGAGTATGTCCTTAAACTATGCCAAAAAGAGAGGTATGGGCACTGCGAATGGCATCTCGCTTAGTGTTACCACACTTCGGGCACGTTCAGTGAATGTCATCTCGCTCAAATCTGGAGCAGAGCCCGACTGGGGAAGTACCTCCGTCTTACAGAAAACCACAGCCAAATAACACTAGACCCTACTCATAGTGTTGTGTTCCTGCTGGTGAGTAAGGTTGCCAAAGAGCTCAAAGAGGACCCAGTATGTTGACGATGAGGGACCCTCTTGTTCCTTTAGCCGTCAACACAGTGAATCCTCCTTTTTGTAAAGGGTCGGCAACGCGCATGTGACTCCTGTGGAGTTACAGGCGTCCATAGGTTACGGTACCTGCTTACCATCAGGCAGGCCGTATGCTTGTTTGCCACCGTCATAGTATTAAAAAAAAAAATTACATTTGCTATTCGAACAGATTTTTATTCAACATTGGTCTCACATTGGTCTCACACAGGGACCGGAAAACCCCTTCATTTGATTAATCGTTTCGATAGGGTAACCCTATTAAAGTCTTACCCTAATGATAGGGTTACCCTATCATTGGGTTACCCTATCGATATGGAAATCATTTTGAATAGGCTTAACCCTTTTCAATGTGGTTTCCGAGTCGAATGGGGTAAAGATAGCTTTAATATTTACCGCTTACCCTATCATAGGGCTACCCTTTTCCTGTCTCTTTTCCACGCAGGCAGGCGGTTCTATCTTTCTCATTTGAAATGGAACAGGAGAGGTGGCGGCGGAACAAATTGAGTAAATATAAGATTTGCTGTCGTTTATTCATTCTGCTAAAGTCACACTCACAGTCCAGTCCTCTGTTCACGTACACAACTTTAAATTAAAGAATTTCTGTTAAAGAAATGTGTCTTACCTTCAGTTTATTTTTGCATAGTTCGCACGTACTGATGTGATTGGCAATAATTATTTTGAATAAGAATAAAAACACAATTTTTATTCATATTCAAATCGATTTGACACAAACCAATATTCATCCTCCTAGAGTTTGTCCCGGCTTTTGCCACGGCTCAGTTGAGCCTGTGGTCCGCTTGGCAACCTAATTCCATGAATTGGCGTAGGGATTGGTAGTCGTTTTCAGCTAATTATGGGATATACGATTTTTTAAGCTCACATGGTCATTCACATTATAAATATTATTTGAAATGGGGTATTTACCATGTATTATGTATATTAGCGTTATTGGGCACCCGATATTTCGGGTGCGAGGTAAATAGCCCGTTTCAAATAATTAATATTTATAATTAGGGGATGTAATTTCGAAAATTATTTCTGTTTTATAATCCAAGATGGCGGATGGTTATATACTTTTTACTGAAAAATTGTCATGGTACTTATTTTCGGTTAACTATTCGGGGTGTATGGTTAAAATCTGTCGGGATACTCAGATTCACCGTGTATAGTATATATATATATATATATATATATATTTTTTTTTCATTTTATATAAAAAAAAATTCAGTGTATAATATTTGTGTTAATTTTTTTTGTTTTTCTTTCTTTTTTTTTTTTTTTCTTTTTTTTTCTTTTTTTTTTGTTGTTTTCATTTCGTTTTCGTTTCGTTTTCGTTTCGTTTTCGTTTCGTTTTCGTTTCGTTTTCGTTTCGTTTTCGTTTCGTTTTCGTTTCGTTTTCGTTTCGTTTTCGTTTCGTTTTCGTTTCGTTTTCGTTTCGTTTTCGTTTCGTTTTCGTTTCGTTTTCGTTTCGTTTTCGTTTCGTTTTCGTTTCGTTTTCGTTTCGTTTTCGTTTCGTTTTCGTTTCGTTTTCGTTTCGTTTTCGTTTCGTTTTCGTTTCGTTTTCGTTTCGTTTTCGTTTCGTTTTCGTTTCGTTTTCGTTTCGTTTTCGTTTCGTTTTCGTTTCGTTTTCGTTTCGTTTTCGTTTCGTTTTCGTTTCGTTTTCGTTTCGTTTTCGTTTCGTTTTCGTTTCGTTTTCGTTTCGTTTTCGTTTCGTTTTCGTTTCGTTTTCGCTTCGTTTTCGTTTCGTTTTCGTTTCGTTTCGTTTCGTTTCGTTTCGTTTTCGTTTCGTTTTCGTTTCGTTTTCATTTTTATTTAATTTTTATTTCATTTTTATTTAATTTTATTTTAATTATATTATAATAGTAGATTGTACAACAAGTGCATAAAACGTACGATTTTACGCGAGGCGTTTAAAAGTCGAGTGTAAAATGGGTTTTATGGACGAGGGTTACACTCTAATTTTCACTTCATTTGCGAGGAAATTATTTATCGGTAATCGTAAAACAATTTCAAGTTGTGACAAAAATATTACAATGAAAACAAATATGGTTCCAAACCAATTAATTTTTTAATATATTTTTTTGAATTTTTAACATGTAAATTTAGAAATTTTCTGCCACGTCATCAAAACATTTCGGGGCATTTCTAAACTATTATCAACTCCTATTTTATTTGATTTCATTTATTTAATTATAGAAAACACGCAATTCAAATAATTATAGCAATACTCAGACAGAATTAGCGGAAAAATCATAAAAAGTACAGTCAATTCCTATTGGACCGGAAAAAAATTGTTTGTATAGATCAAAGTGGCCGAAATTGATATCAATAAAATTTATAAGTGAATATTGGGCGCTAAGGTGCCAAAAAAATGGTAAAAACAGTTTTTCGCTTCTAGAGGAAAAACTACGGGTGGGACAAAAAAATAGTTAAATATAACAAATGTGCGCAATTATAAAACAAAGAGAATGAGCCCCGGTAGAGCAAAATCGGTCCACAGGATCGTCCGCAATTCGCAAAAAAACACATTTTTTTTGCAAATATTGTAAATTCAATAACTCGCGTTCCGGAAGTGCTGGAGAGCTGAAATTTGAATATGATGTCAGTTTTTTGGTCCTCTAACTACAGTTAATTGTTCAAATTAAAATGTTGTAAACTTTTTGCAAACCGTCGACTTTTGCAAAAAGTGACCTTTTTAGGGTTCCGTAGTCAACTAGGAACCCTTATAGTTTCGCCATGTCTGCCCGGCCGTCCGTCCGTCCGTCCGCGGATAATCTCAGTGACCGTTGGCACTAGAAAGCTGAAATTTGGTACTAATATGTATACCAATCACGCCGACAAAGTGGTAAAATAAAAAGTGGATTTTTTTATTTTATTAGGGTACCTCCCCTATACGTAAAGTGGGGAGTGATTTTGTTTTCATTTCAACCCTAACGTGTGATATATTGTTGGATAGGTATTTAAAAATAAATAGGGGTTTAATAAAATCATTTGTCGATAATGTAAATATTTTCGGAAATAATCGCCCCAGAAGTAAACCCCCCCGCCCCTCTAACTTTTGAACCATAAGTTTTAAAAATATGAAAAAAATCTCAAAAGTAGAACTTTATAAAAACTTTCTAGGAAAAATATTTTGAACTTGATAGGATGAATAGTTTTTGAAAAAAAATTACAAAATTATTTCTGAACTAAGTTTGTAATTTAACCGTATAAGCAGGTGTTTATTGTACCTGTAATTTCTACAAAATTACAATGAAATGACGTGCTTTCAAATAAAGTAAAAACGGTGAAAATCGGTTCACGCAATAAAGAATTATTCCATAAAAATCATCTTCCATACTTTAAGCTCGCGCGCAATAGTTAACTTAATTTGCCGATAGATGTCGCTGTACGTGGAACTCTCATATCATATCCTACATGGCGGTGTTATTAACTCTTAAGTGGGGACACTTACTGTGACGGACGGAAAACTACGGAACCCTACACTGAGCGTGGTCCGACACGCTCTTGGCCGGTTTTTTTTTTAATCGATTGGGAGGGTATTTTAATTTTCGAAAAACGTTATAATTTCGGTTTCTATGCATTAAGGAGGAGTTGAACTACAAATTTCCACATTTACAGATCATTTGACAAGGAATAAACTTGTTTAAATAATCTATGAAGATCAGACACTTTTTGCGCGCGCGGCAGCGGCGCACTATGGCCCAAACGCCCGATCTAGCTGGACAAAATTATTTTACACTCATAGACTAAAATTGACTATTTTTATTATTATTTTGGTATAATTAATGTGAAAAAAAAACCCAGTGTAAGTTGACCTTTGTATAAGAATAATTACTAGGGCAGAAGAGGTCAGCTAAACATGGTTTTTAATTTTAAGAGAAATGAAGCATTATTGCAAATGTCACCTAAAATATAAGAATAGCAGAATTAAAATACTTAAATATAGTTTAAGTTAATTATTAATTTTTTTAGGTGCCATTTGTAATAATGCTTCATTTCTCTTAAAATTATACAACCAAGTTTAGCTGACCTCTTCTGCCCTAGTAATTATTCTTATACAAAGGTCAACTTACACTGGTTAACCTTTTTTCACATGAATTATAGCGAAATAATAATAAAAATAGTAAATTATAGTCTAAGAGTGTAAAATAAATTTGTCCAGCTAGATCGGGCGTTTGGGCCATAGTGCGTCGCCACCGCGCGCGCAAAAAGTGCCTGAACTTATTGGGATTAGGTCCAGTTTCCACACGATGTTTTCTTACACCGAAAAACCCAGAATACATTCTTATACGCGGAACATTATTTAAAATAAAAAGCATGACTAAATGATTCTGTTAAGAATCAATTATTTTTATTACATTTTCTCGCATATATTAGTCCCGACGAAATTATTTTGAATCATTTTAACGGGAATACAATCGACATAAGTTTATTCTTACGATATTTTTTTCAAATAATCATTTTATTCTTGAGTGTCCAACAATGACTGATATTGATCGTTTCATTATACTAGAAGTATCGGTGAACGGCATCACTTTTTGCTGGAGCCATTGAAACAAAGTACTACCTATAACTAGAATAACACAAAATTATATATTTTAACACTTCACAATATGCATTTGATTTTGGTTCCTATAAGCCTGGGTCTAAGATTCAATCGACACGAGCCGTCACGCTCGAATGGCAAGAACAAAAACACCGGCACCACACAACGATCTTTTAGCGCACTAACAAGCAATAATAGCGTCTAGATCAAAGGCGTAAGTACGAAAACATACGCAAAAAGATTCTTGTTTGTCTGTACCGCCGACCGGCAGCGCTTAGCTCGTAGGGTGCTCGAATAATAAATAAGTCAAATGTATTGGTCACAGAGTTTAAAATAGCTTAATCGCATTTGAAAAACCCTATCTGATAGGGAAACCATATGCTGGGTTGTAACCACTTACCCGAATTAACTGTATTGACATGGTTAGCCTTTCGTTCGGGTAAGTCAAACGATACGCTTACCGAATTGATAGGGTTTTTAAAAACAACTCTATCAAATACCCAATCTAATACCCCTTTAATGGTTACCGGTTCCGGTCCCTGGTCTCACATTGGTCAGACATTGGACCAATGTGAGACCGTGTGTGTTTATTTTTCGAATCGCGGCCAAGGGCATTTTAGCTTGATAGGCAGGGATATTTATTTCTGAGTTATGTCTTTTTCTATGTACTTATTAGGTATAGGTACGTAGCGGTGGTAGTATTATATTATCTTAGTAGTCTTTTAATTTCGTCATATAATATACTTATTTATTTCTTACTTTTTTTAAATAGCCTCTCTTTCAGGAAGAAGGAGGGGTAATAAGACTCCATGAAGAGTTCATCACTAATAACAAAACCCTATTTTGGGTACTCCAAAATATTTTGTAACATAATCCTATTTTGGGTAAGTACTGCAAAATATTTTGTATCATAACCCTATTTTAGGTACTACGGAATATTATGTAACATAACCTTATTTTGGGTACTCCAAGATATTTTGTAGAAAAGTAGAGTACCGGCCAAGTAACTAACGTTCGAGATTCCGTGCGGGCTATTCCGGATCTAATTGCCACCGCTAGCTTTTGATTATGATGTTGTTTTAACAACATGTTGGACCGTATGTATTCAAATTAGGGATCGCAGCGCAATTTCAAAACGAGAATTTTCGTTCAATTTACAAATTTGAATATGAGAATAGTTAAATGAGATTTCGAATAATCTGAAGGCTTGTTTAATCTATAGTTGCTTCATTTCATTACAAAGGTTTTTTAACCCTCTGAACTATAAGAGTTAGTTTAGGTACGAAACAATTATTTATGTTTTTTTTAACAACATAATATAAATTAAAATCGAACATGGGTTTCGATTGTACATACCTAAACATGTTATGGGTTTAAATATTCAATTAGATATTTATCGGATGAACTTTATTTACGCGATACCATTAAACGACGTCATCAAAAACACGTGCTTCTTATTTGTGTTAAAGTTTGTTTGATCTGTTGTAAAGTAAAAGAAGCCTCGAAATTCTTTGATAAAGTTAAGCCCCCGAATCGTTCTAATTATCGAGTTCCGATCGCAAAGGCTTACGTAACCGAAGAGACTAGTAAATTATAAAGACTGGTCACCTCTATCAAGTCAACTTCATAAAAAAAAAATCACATGGGACTTCAACATATGGGACACAAAATCAAATATGAGACACTTTAAAAAATATTTTTCGGAAACAAAAACCGAGTTCAATGGGGGAGGCCAGTGAAAGATTATTGTAGCTGGTGCACTCTTAGATTCCATACAATGAAATAACTTGTTTAACAAACTCAGCGAAGAGGATAAATCGCCAAACGTGAACTATTCGTCGTTGAAGAGTTCCGTTCATGAGCAGTTCCACTTCATCAATAATTACTTCTTTAAATGGAAATGTTTGATGTGTTGATGAAAATACTAAAAACACTATATGTATGCCTTTAATATTTGAGGAGTTCCCTCGATTCCTTAGATGATGTGATACCATCAGAACTCGAACTGGACAAAAATTTGTCTTTAAAATCTAAATTGCTTAACAAACACAGCGAAGAGGACAAATCGCCAAACGTGAACTATGCGTCGCTGAAGAGTTCCGTTTTGATCAGTAGTTTCACTTAATCAAATGTCACTTAGTGCCGTATCAAGCTTGGGTGTTAACGTATCCGCTTGCCGCCGCCGTTGTTCTTTTTTGCTTTCCAGCGTCGAAGAGACAAACTCTTGAATTCTCGGCACACGAATAAGCACCCCAGTTCCTTATTCCTAACGACATTGGGATGGTTAAAGGTAGGTATTTGAGATAGTCTCCTTTATTATACCAACATATTTCTAAAGTCATCCAATAGCCAATTTAATATGATGCCTTAACACTGCTTTTAAATAGTCCTCAATAAGATGCGCTAGGTGGCGCTATTTGCAACAATGATGAGGCTTTGCGAGGAGTTTGACTGACCATATTATTAACTAGTCTCTAGTAAAGTAATAATTACCTGCTCTGGAGTTCTCTAACTAAGACTAATTAGCAAAAGTAATTGGGCTCGAGACGAGTTTAAAACTGGATTTCTCAAATCGAATTAGAAGAATGATGGTTGCTGTGACGTACAGCGTATTCGGAATTTTCGCCTGCGGGAGTGTTTGTGATCTGGCTTGAACTTAATAATAATCGTTTAATAATCGTTTGGAATTATTCAAATAAATTAACGTAAAAAAGTTTTAAGTTAAACGGTTCTATTTCAATCAAATGTTGGACCAAAAACTAGAAAATAAAAATTTATACGAATTTTAGTCCCACATACATTGCTTCCTGGAGAGTAATCATGTATGACGGATAACAGAATAGGCATCTCGAGTCGGATGCTAAATGCCCTATTTGTCTCTATATCAGTGGATTAAGTCATAATCGGAAGCTTTTATCAGACTAAAATAACTAAAATTCGTATAAATTTTTATTTTCTACTTTTTGGTCCAACATTTGATTGAAATAGAACCGTTTAACTTAAAACTTTTTTACGTTAATTTATTTTTAAGTTTTTAGTAAAATTTTTGTACTTGTAACCAGCCCTATATGACCGTATGTGGTGGGAAAACTATGTACATATATGTGATGACAGCTCAAGTGGTATTATATTAATTGTATGTGACCTTTCGTGTGTTTAAAGTAGAGGGTACCTACATTAAGTTGGGTAGTTGGGTACCTACGTATATTATAAGGTACATATATGTATACAGTGTGGGAAAAATCTATGGGTCCTGGAGGGGAACTAAATCCTTGAAATAGCTTAATTTACGTAAAGAGGATATTCTTTTATTTTAAAAATTTATGCAAAGCTAAAAGGCTGAGTACGTCACAGCGAGAATTACTTTAGGAGCAGCATGTCATGGACTAGATAAAACTCAATGGTCAGGTGTCTTAGCCAGTCCGAGGGCCGAAGGCCCGAGGTTGAGCCGCAATACACGCAAAGCTAAAATGCCGAGTACCACGTATTGCATACGATCGGAACATCACAACGAGAATTAATTCAGCAGCGGTATGACATGGACTTTATAAAACTCAATGGCCAAGTGTCTTAGCGAGCCCGAGGGCCGAAGGCCCGAGGGTGAGCCGCAATCTACGCGAAGCTAAAAGGCCGAGTACATCACGGCGAGAATTGCTTCAGCCGCAGCATGACATGGACTGGACAGATCTCAATGGTCAAGTGTCTTAGCGAGCCCGAGGGCCGAAGGCCCGAGGGTGAGCCGCAATCTACTCGAAGCTAAAAGGCCGAGTACGTCACGGCGAGAATTGCTTCAGCCACAGCATGACATGGACTGGACAGATCTCAATGGCCAAGTGTCTTAGCGAGCCCGAGGGCCGAAGGCCCGAGGGTGAGCCGCAACCTATGCGAAGCTAAAAGGCCGAGTACTGCGTATTGCATACGATCGGAACATCACAACGAGAATTGCTTCAGCAGCAGCATGACATGGACTTGATAAAACTCAATGGTCAAGTGTCTTAGCGAGCCCGAGGGTGAGCCGCAATCTATGCAAAGCTAAAAGGCCAAGTATGTACGACACGGCAAGAATTGCTTCAGCCGCAGCATGACATGGACTGACAAATCACAAACGCCAAGTGTCCTAGCAGCATGACATGGACTTGATAAAACACAATGGGCAAGTGTCTTAGCGAGCCCGAGGGCCGAAGGGCCGAGGGTGAGCCGCAAGCTATGCGAAGCCAAAAAGCCGAGTACCGCGTATTGCATACGATCGGAACATCACAACGAGAATTGCTTCAGTAGCAGATTTACAGTAGGACAAAACCCAATAATTAAGTGTCCTAGCGGTCACGACTCAGGAGTTGAAAATCAATAAAACACGTAAACGCTTATACCTAAAACTAGAACACTATTTTTAAATGCATACATTCTCCAACTGGTCCTTTATGGCAGCCAGTAGCCTAGCAGCATTACGATTGAGGAGTTGGAGATCAAACGTAACGTAAATGTCTCTAGCTAAAACTAATGCACTATTTTTAAATTGACACTTTCTGGAACCGGTTAGTTACGGAAGGCAGTAACCATGCAGCATCAGAACTGAGGAATTGGAGATCAATATGTAAATGAAGCCTCCTTCCTTCATTTAGTTTCTTTATATTTATGGTCGTAATACTTACGTTTGAATTGACAGATTGAAATACGTGTCAATGTCATAGAAAAGATATTAATTCTAAATAACGGAATAGTTGTGTGAATATGAAAATATAATAAAATAGATAGTGTAAATATGATAGAGATGGAGTATTAGCTCTAAATGTTGTTTCTCTTTTCAGGTAAGAGATTTATTTAAGTTTTGGATAAATTATGTTTTAGTTTGGTTTGTTGAATACATTCATTGTTCACAATAAAAACGTTCTCTTTTCAGAGCAACGCAATTGAGTTTTTATTTCGCTGTGTCCCTAACGGACACTATACACCGTGTACCACAATCATATTATAAAACAACATTTCTTCAGCTGATAAAAATATGGAAAAATTTAAGTTCGAATTTTTTGTGAAATCGATTGACGATCCGAAAACAAATGTGTGTTGCATCACGTCGATTACTACTGTGGACAACAATGTTTATTTGATTCCTCCGAACATGCAATCAGTAAGAATGCACGAGGCGATCATAAAGACGCCAGCTTATGAAAAAGTTAAACTTACTTTGCAAAAAAGACACGACAAGAGGCAAGTATGGATATCTATGACAGAAGAGTTAAGGCGTATTTATGTGGATGAAGATGGAAATATGCAATTTAACGGATATTTGTTAGAAGCGATTACACCTGAATCTCGGGCACAGGCTCCAGTTACTGGACTTACAGAAGAGGCTTTAACAAGGATTTTGGAAAACTTTGCCGAAAAAAAGAAGGATACATCCAGGCAGCAAAACATAAAGAAGCTAACTGAAAAAATAGTTTTAGACAAGTTCACTAATAAAACGACTAACGCATGTCAATGGATGACGACCTTTGAGACAGAGTGCCACCGTGTTGGTATAGAAGAGGATACTCAGAAAATTGAAGCACTTAGGTTGTTTTTGGAACATTCGTGTCTAGACTGGTACAGCTCAATGATAATTAAACATACGGTGGACTCGGACTGGACGACATGGAGAAAATTGTTTTGCGAGACTTATGCGGATAAAGGTTGGGCGCCGATCAGGTATGCAATGTTTTTTAGATATAGACAGGGTTCTTTGCTGGAATATGCTGTAAAAAAAGAAAGGCTTTTATTGGAAATAAATAGAAGAATGGACAAGTCAACGTTGATAGACCTCATTGCTACGGGTTTGCCAATTTTTGTAGCAGATAGGATAGACAAAGAAGATTTAAAGGAAACTGAAGATTTATTTAACAACCTTAGAGGTTTAGAACACTTGGTAGGTAGAAAGAACTGGGAGAAGAAGACTGTAAGTGTAGAAAATAAAATAAAAGAGAAAAATGGAAAAGACTATCACCCATGTCGAATTTGTGAGAAAGAGAATAAGGGCAGCCGTTTTCATCCTGAATCCCTGTGCTGGTTTAAAAATACGAGTAGAAATAGTGAAGGGGTGAAACGAGACCAACATCAAATAAAAACCGTTAACCATTCAGAGTTAGAGGTAGAATTAAATGAAATAGATCAAAAAAACTTATAATTCCGCCATTAATTAAAACTAAGTTAGTGTTAAATAACACTGTACAACTTCTTGGAGTTTATGATTCAGGATCAAATGTATCGTTGATTAATTCGAGATTATTGCGTATAAAAAATAACTCGGTTAGTAAAATGGTTGAAAATGCTAACTTGAAAACGATTAATGGCGTTAAAACTCCTATTGAAATGGTAACTTTAAAGATAAAAATTTTTGATTTGGAATATGATGTTAATGTTTTTGTAGTAGATGAGACAAATTTTGACTATGATTTCTTGATTGGATTAGATTGTATAGCGAAATTTCACCTCGTCCAACATGACAACTTGGAAATTACACAAAACGCACGGATATTAGAAATAGAACATAATTAATCAGTAATGACTTCCGAAAATGTAGTTATGTCTCCTTGTATAACAGGTACCAAAATAGAACAAAAACAAAATATAAAAGTGAGTAATAATAAGGATGTAGGAATAATAGAGAAAACCAGAAATGAAACAAAAAATACATTCGAAATAAACTTTAATGAGCACATAGACGTTGAAAATTTTAATATTATGGTAAATCATCTGAATTTTCAACAGCAATCAGAAATAGATAACTTAATAAACAAATATAAGGAGCTTTTTGCAAAAGACAATATATATGATATAGGCACCGTAAAAGATTATGAGGCACATATTGACTTACAAATAGATAAATATTGTAGCAAGCGACCTTATAGGTGCACTATAGATGATAGGAAAGAGATTGAACAACAGGTAGCACAGTTATTAAAAAAAAAGTTAATACAGGAGTCTTACAGTCCTTTTGCCGCTCCGGTAACGTTAGCTTACAAAAAAGAAGATGGAAGGAAATCAAGGTTGTGTATAGATTTTCGTGACTTAAATAAAGTCGTGGTTCCTCAGTCACAACCTTTTCCTCTAATTGAGGATTTAATGACTAAAACAAGAAATTGTAAATTCTTTTCAACACTAGACATTAACTCAGCGTTTTGGTCAATCCCTATGAAGGTTGAGGATAGAAAGAAGACAGCTTTTGTCACTCAAGAAGGACATTATCAGTGGACCTGTCTTCCGTTTGGTCTAAAAACGTCACCGGCTATCTTCCAAAGGGTACTAAGCTGCATAATAAGGAAACATGGGTTATCAGATTTTACAGTTAACTACATAGATGATATTTTAATATTCTCGGAAACATTTGCCGATCACATAAAACACTTGTCGTCACTGTTGGAGACAATTTCAAAGGAAGGCTTTCGATTGAAATTCTCAAAATGTAACTTCGCTCAAGATTCAGTAAAGTATTTAGGCCACGTAATACAAAATAATACAATCTCTCCGCTTAAAGATAATTTGATTGCCATAAGGGATTTTCCTATACCAAAAACACAAAAAAATGTTCGTCAGTTTTTGGGCAAAATAAACTTTTACGGAAAATATATTCCAAATATGTCAGTAATATTAGATCCTCTACATAATTTATTGCGAAAAGGTCAAACATTTATTTGGTCAGAAGAATGTCAAGAATCTTTTGAAACTATAAAAAAACTACTTTGTTTAAAACCAATTCTAGCAATATTTGACCCAGACCTACCAATACACATTTATACGGACGCATCAATCCAAGGAATAGGTGCGATTTTAAAACAACCACAGGCTGATAAAGAAGAAAAACCTTGCGCATATTTTTCACGAAAATTAAATGAAACTCAGAAGAAGAAAAAGGCTATTTACCTAGAGTGCTTAGCAATTAAAGAGGCAGTAAAATACTGGCAATATTGGTTGATTGGAAAAAAGTTCACGGTTTTTTCTGACCATAAACCTCTCGAGAAAATGAATATTAAGGCTAGAACTGATGAAGAACTAGGAGACCTGGCATATTTTCTTTCACAGTTTAATTTCGAAGTAGTATATTCTCCAGGAAGATACAACTTGGAAGCGGATTGTTTGAGTAGGAATCCGGTATTGGAAGCAGACGACAACCAAGATGAAATCTTAAAAATTTTAAACTTTATAAAAATAGAAGACATAATAAACGATCAAGAAAAAAATGAAGATATAAAACAAAAGAAAGATAAACTAACGTTTAAAGATAAATTGTACTATAAAAATATTCGAAGAAGAGACAAAATCATTTTAACAGAGGAATTTTGTAGAAAGATTATAGAAAACACACATCAATATTACTGTCATACAGGCATACAACAGATGGAACATAAAATTAAACCTTTCTATGTAGCAAAGAATTTATCAAAACATATCAGGGATGTTTGTGACAACTGTGAAACTTGCATAAAAAATAAATCGAGAACAAAATGTAAATTTGGATTAATGTCACATTTAGGCCCTGCTACATACCCATTTGAAATCATATCTATAGATACTATTGGTGGATTTGGTGGCTCCCGCTCCACAAAAACATATTTGCATTTACTTGTGGATCATTTTACAAGGTATGCCGTTATTTTGACTTCAAAGACACAGAATGCGAGTGATTTTATAAAGCTTGTTAAAAAAGTTCCTCAGGGCAATAGGATTGGTATGATTGTTTCGGATCAGTACCCAGGTATAAATTCAACCTACCATACCTATAATATTCACCGCAGTGAATGCCCCATTTTCGAATGGTTTAAATGAGAGATTAAACCAAACGCTCGTGAATAAAATCAGATGTAAAATTAATGAAAGAAAGCATAAATTAGCTTGGACAACTGTTGCTCACGAGTGTACCCAAAGGTACAATGAAACTGATCACACGGTGACGGGATATTCTCCAAAATATCTATTAGAAGGACAAAGTGTAGATATTCTACCAATAGAATTGAAACAAAATGAAACATGTAAGAATTTATTAAGAGATAGAAAAATTGCGTTAGAAAATACCATCAAATCACATGATTATAATAAAAAGCAATTTGATATAAATAGAAAAACTTATGAATTTAAAGTAGGAGATTTAGTATATGTTGAGAACGGTAATAGGTTGAATAGAAAAAAACTAGATGAAATAAAAATCGGTCCTTATAAAATTATAGAAAAAATATCAAATTCAATTTACAAAATAAACACAGGTCACAGGAAGTTACAGTCAAACCTTTTTCACATAACTAAACTAGTTCCAATTTCAAGAGGAGAATAAACAAATTATACTTGTATAAATAAAAAAATAAAATACTTGCATATAGAAATATTATATAATTAATTTATATTTAGAAAAGGGGGGGGGGGGAGATGTAAATGAAGCCTCCTTCCTTCATTTAGTTTCTTTATATTTATGGTCGTAATACTTACGTTTGAATTGACAGATTGAAATACGTGTCAATGTCATAGAAAAGATATTAATTCTAAATAACGGAATATTTGTGTGAATATGAAAATATAATAAAATAGATAGTGTAAATATGATAGAGATGGAGTATTAGCTCTAAATGTGGTTTCTCTTTTCAGGTAAGAGATTTATTTAAGTTTTGGATAAATTATGTTTTAGTTTGGTTTGTTGAATACATTCATTGTTCACAATAAAAACGTTCTCTTTTCAGAGCAACGCAATTGAGTTTTTATTTCGCTGTGTCCCTAACGGACACTATACACCGTGTACCACAATCATATTATATGAAATGTAAATGCCTCTACCTAAAACTAGAGCACTACTATTGAATTGACACATTCTCCAACGGGTCAGTTATGGCAGGCTGTAACCTTGCATCATCACGACTGAGGAGTTGGAGATCAATATGTAACGTAAATGCGTCTAGCTAAAACTAGAACACTATTATTAAATTGACACATTCTCCACCCTGTCAGTTATGGCAGGCTGTAACCTTGCATCATCACGACTGAGGAGTTGAAGATCAATATGTAACGTAAATGCGTCTACCTAAAACTAGAACACTATTATTAAATTGACACATTCTCCACCCTGTCAGTTATGACAGGCTGTAACCTTGCATCATCACGACTGAGGAGTTGGAGATCAATATGTAACGTAAATGCGTCTACCTAAAACTAGAACACTATTATTAAATTGGCACATTCTCCACCCTGTCAGTTATGGCAGGCCGTAACCTTGCATCATCACGACCGAGGAGTTGGAGGTCAATTTGAAACGTAAATGCGTCTACCTAAATCTAGAGCTCTATTATTAAATTGACACAGTCTCCACCCGGTCAGTTATGGCAGGCAGTAACTATGCAGCATCAGAACTGAAGAGTTGATGGTCAATATTAAGTCACTAAGGATTTATTTAATAGCAACAATAATATAGTTAAATTAGCAGATGTGTACGACTCTCGGTTAGGGTAAGCAGTGTCTCTGCAGCATCAGGATTTGAAGATCGAAGGTTGAAAATATTATTAAAAGTTATTGTCACGGAGACCTGATACGCATACTAAATTTCATCGAAATCTGTTTAGTAGAAATGGTCGAAAAATCGATCGCAAGATTTGATGCGTATAAATATACAAATAAATAAATAAATATACGGGGTCAAGCTAAATAAAACCGTTTAAAAAGAAATTCAAAATCATCTGTCAACACTGCCTTATTCACATTTTATGACTCAAATAATTTGTATGAAGATTTGTTTGGTATGATTCTTTGTCAATTTAACAAAAATTTCAAATTGAGAACTATTAGTGGGTCAAAGACTAAAGCTAAATCAAAGTTTAGCGAATGGGCTACCGTAGGCATTCATAAAAGTAGAAAGAGGCTTTGTGAAAGCTTTATGGAGAGAGAGAACTGAACAAAAATGCAGATTTTCTGGACTATGTTAAGAACTATTCAAAAATTTTCAAGAAAGTGTGTCTGACTGCGAAGGCGAACTATACTAGTGTAAAAATCAAAATTTCGGACAACAAGGTGAAAACAGTATGGAATATTATAAATAAGGAACGCTTTGCCGACCCTTTACAAAAATGAGGATTCACTGTGTTAACGGCTAAAGGAACAATAGGGTCCCGGCCTCAGCATCAACACACTGGGTCCTCTTTGAGATCTCCTCTTTACTTAACTACTAAACGCGTTATTCCTGGAGAAATGTGCGTATGCACCAACAAATACTTTAGATCCATACGAAAACATAATACTTTCTCGATGCGTAGGCGTTCCAAAGTTAGACTAGTTTGAATGTATGTGCGTTACTTGCATACTTTAATTTATCAGATCGTTTATTTATTTAATATTTTTTGCGAAGCTTTCTTGCACAAGGCAAGACAGAAAAGATTGTTAAATTTCTAAGGCAGACACAATTACGGAACCTTCTGTTATTTATACTGCACTTGGCCATGGTTTCCCGTTGTATAATTGGCTACCGCTACGAGTAACATTGTTATTTTCACGCTTGTCGAACTTGATAACATCACGGCAATAAAATGTGTCGGTGATCTAGTTTTAAGTAACAGTTTCGTTTGTTTGCTGGACGTTTTGTTCCAAGATGTATTGTGTTACCACAGTATCCTCATATTTCATCATCATCATCATCATATCAGCCGAAAGACGTCCACTGCTGAACATAGACCTCCCCCAAAGAGTGCCACAATGAATGACCGGTCCTGCGCCACCCGCATCCAGCGGACTCCCGCGACCTTTACCAGGTCATCAGACTCATCAGTCCACCTTGTGGGGGGCCTATCCTCATATTTAGTGTGAACAAATTAAACAGGCAGTTATAGTACAATTTTTTTAAGATGTCAGTATTGTCAGTAGAATTCCTCAGTAAGATTCCGACATCTTAAACATTGCTGCGGTTTCTGCGTGCGGCGACGGTGTACGAGCGAGATAGCGCTCTGCACGTGTATAGTGCTGTCTCGTTCACTGGAGCAGGACGCGACGCCAGTGTGAGATGCGTCTGTCTCTTTTCCTGCACCAACTTAGATGTGTTGTTTGATCCAGTGGTTGATTAGTAGAGAATGCCATTAAGCATTAAGTCCGCCATTTGTATATTTTTACGCTATCAAACCTTAATAAATAAATAGGTTCTAATGCTCTGCTCTTACAATACACTATAGTATATTAGGTAGTATATTAGGCTGCGTTTCCACCAGAGATGAGCAAGGGTGTGTTGCGAGGAATACGTTTTTTAGAACCAAAAGAATCACTTTATTTGTTTTTCCTCGCACAACGCAGCTTTAGGATTGGTTCTTAACAATCACATTTCTCGCAACGCATCCTCGCTCATCTCTGGTGGAAACGCAGCCTTTTTGATGAAAACATGTGCGAATCCAAGTGTTTGTTTACTTTTTGATGTATAATAATCTTTAAATTTTAATTATTTATTGAGTAATAATCGAAATATTAATCATACTTTCCACTTAATTGATCAAATCGTTAACTGAAAAAATATTGCAAAAAGTTTGCCTTTGATTGTTTTTACTTTGTTCTCATAAAATACATTGATTTATTAACAAATAAACTATAATACTTATTATGACTGTAAAGTGCATCGAGTATGCATTTGTCACTAAACTCATACACACGAAAACAAACTGTATTAGAAATATGACCCGACACAAAAATGTATCACAAAGCATCCGTCACTCCAATCATGACACGATTGACACGTCACGAACTTTTACGGTTCCATTCGTCACAATCCCTTCGGGTTGGGATTAGTCACCCCTTTTACTACGTTTTATAGTTAGACCAGCAAATGGGTTGGATGCGGATAGGTTGTGAGTCGATTATGAAAAACTAGCGTCGTTGAATTTAGACCAAAATTATAATTATACACTACTAATTACACAGCTTTATGAACTCAAGGCTGAGAATTGCATATTTAGTATTCAATTAAAAGTTAAATTTAAAATAAATATATATAATTATATGCATAAATACATATTATAGACACATTATAGTTTTTTAGCCAGTGACTAGTCTCAATAACAACTTAGTTATCATAATCTTAAATTGTATATTAGATTTTAACTAAGTTTTAATATAAATGGAACTTAGGTAAGAATTTGAAATAAACAGTTGTAATTTAATTTTTTAGGCAACAGTGGTAAAAATAACCTATGGCAAGCCGGAGCTATTTTGTTTTTTTTCCTTCATCTCAAAGTTTGTAAGTTCTTACATGTCAGAAAATTAGGCAGGCCGAATAATATAAATAACTGTTTCGTAATGCTTCTGAATAGTGGAGTAAATGCCTTTGCATGGTAGAAAAAGCTCTTTTAGTAACATTCGGTAATTAAAAAAAATACATAGGTACAGTCGAGGACAAAGAGATGTATACACTTTTGGACCTTATTACAACGCAATAAGGTCCAAAAGTGTATACATCTCTTTGTCCTCGACTGTACCTAATGCGGTTAATTTCCTGTAATCACCTCATGGCCTAAAGCACCCTCTTAAATATGTGATCAAGTCTTCACGAGTTTTAATTCTTTTACCAAAACCGCCTTAAATTTAAGTGCATTTCCAATCAAGCTTCACACCTTTACACAAGGTCGACAATCGCTTATATTTGGAAAGATAAGTTTGCAAGAACAAGTCGCAGATGTGCATCGAAGTCTGGCTTGATTACTCGTTCGAAATCCGAATTTAATTTGTGTAGCGGCTACGAGCTACGACGAAATAAATTTAGACGGCGCACGGCGTCCTCAGTACAAACATGATATGGCTACCAAAAATTGTCCTGGTATTTCCCTGACAGTTGCCCCTTCACCCCTTTCCCGACTTAGGATAAGACCCAATAAGCAAACTGCCATTTAAAAAAAGTTGTGATTGATTAAAGTTTAACTGGCTAAAATTTAATTTTATACGTCAAACTTAAAATAAACGGCTTGCTGTCAATTATTCAGAGCTAATACGATATATAGGCGAGAAGACTGCTAGGCTCAATTGGAACTGGGTCGGTGACATCTGCCGCATGCATCCAGATAGCTGGGCTAGTATAGCTATCAAATGGATGCCAAAAGAGAGGCGCGGGAGCGGCAGGCCCAGGTGGAGATGGCGGTACGACCTTAGACACCCTTAACAACTGGCCAGAGGAAGAATTTGGTCGGGAATTATGGAACATGGAAGGGGGCCTTTGCCCAGCACAATACCAGGGCACAATAGCAGGCTAAGGAAAAAAAACGATATCTATACTTATATTGTTCACTGCGTAGCGGTTATAGGATCAGCTGCGTCGCTTGTCATACTTAATGGGTTTACGAACGTTCAGTGAATATTTAAGAAACTTCGTTATGCTGTGTGTCTTTGACGATCGTAAAGCTGATTTGATTTCTTTTATTCGATTTGGATGGGATTTGATCGTGGGGTAGGATTTTAGGGATTATGAGAAGCGTGCAAGGACTGAATTTATTATGTGTCTTGATGTTATTATGGTATCAGAAGGTTTACTATTTTAACCCCCGAAGCTTCATTGACAAAACTTATAAAATACATATAAGTTTGAAAAGGTTAAAATAAATAATAATTATAATGTTCTACCTTAAATGATTGGCTAAAAGCCTGGCGCCTGAGCATTTACAAAGATTGCATATACACGGGAAAATTCGACCGGTGCTGCTGTGACCCGGGTGGCCAAGTGGAAAAGGCGTCTGCCGCGAATGCAGAAGAAGCTGGTTCGATCCCAGCCCTGGGCACCGGAGGCCTAGGTCACTTTTTCCTTCGTATATGACATCTATATAAGTTTTTGAAAAGGTTTATTGGAATCTTCAGCAGTCAGCAGCAGAAGTAGCTTAATGGGTGAGGTGTTCAAAATGACCTTTACGCGCTATGGGGATCGATGTTACACCTTAGACAACCCTACACGTGATCCCTGGGTGGTGCTAAAAGAGTAACAAACTTGGCAGCTGCACTGTCCCATCTGGACCTTGCAGCACACACTGAATTTTCTTTATCATCTGCTTTCACACTACTACTACCCCATGGAAGAAATGCCTATCTATACAGTGACATGTAGCCATACGATAAAATAAGAAACTTCTGCTGCGGACTGTACACTGAACCGATGGAGTTTTCATAGCCTTTAATAGGTTGAAGAGGAGTTTATTTGTAAGTTCATTATACTTTCGTCTTTCGTCATTTGATGATGATGTAAATGACACAAACAAACTTAGAACAGGAAATAATATTTGTGTTTAAAAAATATGTTAGGTTTCGTCATCAGCAAAATAATAGTTAAAGCAATGACGCGTAGTTACAGTGTCCGAGAGGCAATCGGATGGCTCGCGGTATTTAATTATTTAAGGTCCCTACGTGTTGAGGAACCATTATATAAGCTGGCAGAATTACTATATAAGCTCCCTATGTGTTGTGGAAGTCCAGGGACCGGAAAACCCCTTCATTTGATTAATCGTTTCGATAGGGTAACCCTATTAAAGTCTTACCCTAATGATAGGGTTACCCTATCATTGGGTTACCCTATCGATATGGAAATCATTTTGAATAGGCTTAACCCTTTTCAATGTGGTTTCCGAGTCGAATGGGGTAAAGATAGCTTTAATATTTACCGCTTACCCTATCATAGGGCTACCCTTTTCCTGTCTCTTTTCCACGCAGGCAGGCGGTTCTATCTTTCTCATTTGAAATGGAACAGGAGAGGTGGCGGCGGAACAAATTGAGTAAATATAAGATTTGCTGTCGTTTATTCATTCTGCTAAAGTCACACTCACAGTCCAGTCCTCTGCTCACGTACACAACTTTAAATTATAGAATTTCTGTTAAAGAAATGTGTCTTACCTTCAGTTTATTTTTGCATAGTTCGCACGTACTGATGAGATGGGCAATAATTATTTTGAATAAGAATAAAAACACAATTTTTATTCATATTCAAATCGATTTGACACAAACCAATATTCATCCTCCTAGAGTTTGTCCCGGCTTTTGCCACGGCTCAGTTGAGCCTGTGGTCCGCTTGGCAACCTAATCCTATGAATTGGCGTAGGGATTGGTAGTCGTTTTCAGCTAATTATGGGATATACGATTTTTTAAGCTCACATGGTCATTCACATTATAAATATTATTTGAAACGGGGTATTTACCATGTATTATGTATATTAGCGTTATTGGGCACCCGATATTTCGGGTGCGAGGTAAATAGCCCGTTTCAAATAATTAATATTTATAATTAGGGGATGTAATTTCGAAAATTATTTCTGTTTTATAATCCAAGATGGCGGATGGTTATATACTTTTTACTGAAAAATAGTCATGGTACTTATTTTCGGTTAATTATTCGGGGTGTATGGTTAAAATCTGTCGGGATACTCAGATTCACCGTGTATATATATAATTTTTTTTTTTCATTTTATATTTAAAAAAATTCAGTGTATTCATTTTTTTTGTTTTTCTTTCATTTTTTTTTCGTTTTATCTTCGTTTCGTTTTCGTTTCGTTTTCGTTTCGTTTCGTTTTCGTTTCGTTTTCGTTTCGTTTTCGTTTCGTTTTCGTTTCGTTTTCGTTTCGTTTTCGTTTCGTTTTCGTTTCGTTTTCGTTTCGTTTTCGTTTCGTTTTCGTTTCGTTTTCGTTTCGTTTTCGTTTCGTTTTCGTTTCGTTTTCGTTTCGTTTTCGTTTCGTTTTCGTTTCGTTTTCGTTTCGTTTTCGTTTCGTTTTCGTTTCGTTTTCGTTTCGTTTTCGTTTCGTTTTCGTTTCGTTTTCGTTTCGTTTTCGTTTCGTTTTCGTTTCGTTTTCGTTTCGTTTTCGTTTCGTTTTCGTTTCGTTTTCGTTTCGTTTTCGTTTCGTTTTCGTTTCGTTTTCGTTTCGTTTTCGTTTCGTTTTCGTTTCGTTTTCGTTTCGTTTTCGTTTCGTTTTCGTTTCGTTTTCGTTTCGTTTTCGTTTCGTTTTCGTTTCGTTTTCGTTTCGTTTTCGTTTCGTTTTCGTTTCGTTTTCGTTTCGTTTTCGTTTCGTTTTCGTTTCGTTTTCGTTTCGTTTTCGTTTCGTTTTCGTTTCGTTTTCGTTTCGTTTTCGTTTCGTTTTCGTTTCGTTTTCGTTTCGTTTTCGTTTCGTTTTCGTTTCGTTTTCGTTTCGTTTTCGTTTCGTTTTCGTTTCGTTTTCGTTTCGTTTTCGTTTCGTTTTCGTTTCGTTTTCGTTTCGTTTTCGTTTCGTTTTCGTTTCGTTTTCGTTTCGTTTTCATTTTATTTTCATTTTTATTTCATTTTTATTTTATTTTATTATTATTATATTATAATAGTAGATTGTACAACATGTGCATAAAACGTACGTTTTTACGCGAGGCGTTTAAAAGTCGAGTGTAAAATGGGTTTTATGGACGAGGGTTACACTCTAATTTTCACTTCATTTGCGAGGAAATTATATATCGGTAATCGTAAAACAATTTCAAGTTGTGACAAAAATATTACAATGAAAACAAATATGATTCCAATCAATTAATTTTTTAATATATGTTTTTGAATTTTTAACATGTGAATTTAGAAATTTTCTGCCAAGTCATCAAAACATTTCGGGGCATTTCTAAACTATTATCAACTCCTATTTTATTTGATTTCATTTATTTAATTATAGAAAACACGCAATTCAAATAATTATAGCAATACTCAGATAGAATTAGCGGAAAAATCATAAAAAGTACAGTCAATTCCTATTGGACGGGAAAAAATTTGTTTGTATAGGTCAAAGTGGCAGGAATTGATATTAATAAAATTTATAAGTGAATATTGGGCGCTAAGGTGCCAAAAAAATGGTAAAAACCAGTTTTTCGCTTCTAGAGGAAAAACTACGGGTCGGACAAAAAATAGTTAAATATAACAAATGTGCGCAATTATAAAACAAAGAGAATGAGCCCCGGTAGAGCAAAATCGGTCCAGAGGATCGTCCGCAATTCGCAAAAAAACACATTATTGTTTGCAAATATTGTAAATTCAATAACTCGCGTTCCGGAAGTGCTGGAGAGCTGAAATTTGAATATGATGTCAGTTTTGTGGTCCTCTAACTACAGTTAATTGTTCAAATTAAAATGTTGTAAACTTTTTGCAAACCGTCGACTTTTGCAAAAAGTGACCTTTGTAGGGTTCCGTAGTCAACTAGGAACCCTTATAGTTTCGCCATGTCTGCCCGTCCGTCCGTCCGTCCGTCCGCGGATAATCTCAGTGACCGTTAGCACTAGAAAGCTGAAATTTGGTACTAATATGTATATCAATCACGCCGACAAAGTGGTGAAATAAGCAGTGGATTTTTTTATTTTATTAGGGTACCTCCCCTATACGTAAAGTGGGGAGTGATTTTTTTTTTCATTTCAACCCTAACGTGTGATATATTGTTGGATAGGTATTTAAAAATTAATAGGGGTTTACCAAAATCATTTTTCGATAATGTAAATATTTTCGGAAATAATCGCTCCAGAAGTAAAAAACTATGCGTCCCCCCCCTCTAACTTTTGAACCATAAGTTTTAAAAATATGAAAAAAATCTCAAAAGTAGAACTTTATAAAAACTTTCTAGAAAAATTATTTTGAACTTGATAGGATGAATAGTTTTTGAAAAAAAATTACAAAATAATTTCTGAACTAAGTTTGTAATTTAACCGTATAAGCAGGTGTTTATTGTACCTGTAATTTCTACAAAATTACAATGAAATAACGTGCTTTCAAATAAAGTAAAAACGGTGAAAATCGGTTCACGCAATAAAGAATTATTCCATAAAAATCATCTTTCATACTTTAAGCTCGCGCGCAATAGTTTACTTAATTTGCCGATAGATGTCGCTGTACGTGGAACTCTCATATCATATCCTACATGGCGGTGTTATTAACTCTTAAGTGGGGACACTTACTGTGACGGACGGAAAACTACGGAACCCTACACTGAGCGTGGCCCGACGCGCTCTTGGCCGGTTTTTTTTAAATCGATTGGGAGGGTATTTTAATTTTCGAAAAACGTTATAATTTCGGTTTCTATGCATTAAGGAGGAGTTGAACTACAAATTTCCAAATTTACAGATCATTTGACAAGGAATAAACTTGTTTAAATAATCTATGACCATCAGACACTTTTTGCGCGCGCGGCAGCGGCGTACTATGGCCGAAACGCCCGATCTAGCTGGACAAAATTATTTTACACTCATAGACTAAAATTGACTATTTTTATTATTATTTTGGTATAATTAATGTGAAAAAAAATTAACCAGTGTAAGTTGACCTTTGTATAAGAATAATTACTAGGGCAGAATAGGTCAGCTAAACATGGTTTTTAATTTTAAGAGAAATGAAGTTTTATTGCAAATGGCACCTAAAATATAAGAATAGCAGAATTAAAATACTTAAATATAGTTTAAGTTGATTATAAATTTTTTTAGGTGCCATTTGTAATAATGATTCATTTCTCTTAAAATTACACAACCAAGTTTAGCTGACCTCTTCTGCCCTAGTAATTATTCTTATACAAAGGTCAACTTACACTGGTTAATCTTTTTTCACATGAATTATTGCAAAATAATAATAAAAATAGTAAACTTTAGTCTATGAGTGTAAAATAATTTTGTACAGCTAGATCGGGCGTTTGGGCCATAGTGCGTCGCCGCCGTGCGCGCAAAAAGTGCCTGAACTTATTGGGATTAGGTCCAGTTTCCACACGATGTTTTCTTACACCGAAAAACCCAGATACATTCTTATACGCGGAACATTATTTAAAATAAAAAGCATGATTAAATGATTCTGTTAAGAATCAATTATTTTTATTACATTTTCTCGCATATATTAGTCCCGACGAAATTATTTTGAATCATTTTAACGGGAATACAATCAACATAAGTTTATTCTTACGATATTTTTTTCAAATAATCATTTTATTCTTGAGTGTCCAACAATGACTGATATTGATCGTTTCATTATACTAGAAGTATCGGTGAACGGCGTCACATTTTGCTGGAGCCATTGAAACAAAGTACTACCTATAACTAGAATAACACAAAATTATATATTTTAACACTTCACAATATGCATTTGATTTTGGTTCCTATAAGCCTGGGTCTAAGATTCAACCGACACGAGCCGTCACGCTCGAATGGCAAGAACAAAAACACCGGCACCACACAACGATCTTTTAGCGCACTAACAAGCAATAATAGCGTCTAGATCAAAGGCGTAAGTACGAAAACATACGCAAATAGATTCTTGTTTGTCTGTAGGCTCGCTCGTGCCGCCCGGCAGCGCTTAGCTCGTAGGGTCCTCGAATAATAAATAAGTCAAATGTATTGGTCACAGAGTTTAAAATAGCTTAATCGCATTTGAAAAACCCTATCTGATAGGGAAACCATATGCTGGGTTGTAACCACTTACCCGAATTAACTCTATTGACATGGTTAGCCTTTCGTTCGGGTAAGTCAAACGATACGCTTACCGAATTGATAGGGTTTTTAAAAACAACTCTATCAAATACCCAATCTAATACCCCT
This sequence comes from Pammene aurita, assembly GCA_947086415.1. NCBI lineage: Eukaryota > Metazoa > Arthropoda > Insecta > Lepidoptera > Tortricidae > Pammene > Pammene aurita. The sequence goes on from OX352301.1 coordinate 6,317,760, forward strand.
TTAATGGTTACCGGTTCCGGTCCCTGTGTGGAACCAACTTGTGTAGCCGGAACTGACCCACGTTGGACTTTGTTTTTCATCTCCCCCCCCCTCTTTATTTTTTGCCGGCTTCCAACTCTGACGGATTGATAACCGACCAGCCGGTGTAAATGGCAATTTGCGTGATCGTTCTTTATCACATGCAGATACTGGAAATTGAGGGGGGGGGGGGGGGGATGAAAAACAAAGTCCAACGTGGGTCAGTTCGAGTTGCACAGATTGGATCCACAACAAGTAGGGAGTTTAAAAACCGCGAGCCATCCGGTGGCCTCGCAGACACTGAAACTACGCGTCATTGCTCTGAATTTAAGACGTCGACAGGCGGGCTACATGTGAGTAAACGCTAAAAGTGTTAAGCGGGCGCTGTGTTCAAAATGATTTACAGTCACCTTCGGTTGGAGTTGCAGGCGTCCATAGGCTAAGGTAGCTGCTTACCATCAGGTGGGCCGTATGCTTGATTGCTACCGTCGTGGTATAAAACGGCCTCCTAGCCTAGTCGGTAGTGACCCTGCCTATGAAGCAGGAGGTCCCGGGTTCGAATCCTAGTCAGGGCATTTATTTGTGTGTTTATCACGGATATTTGTTCCTGAGTTATGGATGTTTTCTGTGTATTTAAGTATTTATATGTATATATCTATTACATATATCGTCGTCTAGTACCCACAACACAAGCCTTATTGAGCTTACTGTGGGACTAGGTTGATTTGTGTAAGGTTGTCCCATAATATTTATTTATTATTTATTTATTTATAAAAAAATTAGTCGCTATTTTTCCCTAAACACTTTAGTCAGAGTTTACTCTGCCGAGATCATTATACACCTCAGCCGCTTATAGTAATTTCTGCTGCTGAATGTACAGTCGCCATAAAATATATCGGAGCGGCCAGGGTACTTTTGAATATCTGAACATGCACTGTATCCTCCTTGGCAATAGAGACTTTGTTCAGATATTTGTGACCATCTTGGCCGCTCCGATATATCTGATGGCGACTGTACATGCAAAATGTTAGATCGGACTGAAAAGCAGAGATTTACAACGTATCATGAAACAGGTCTGGCTTTTATAATATGATTTAAAGTGGAGTTTATATACCCCACACAAATGAAGTAAACGGCTAACTTTGTATGGAAACTAACAACAAAGACGACTTCATACATAATATTCACTGTTTTACTATTGCATAGATAATACAAGTATTTTTATAATCAGAAGTTGCTGATGATTTATACAGCGGACTTGTTCTTAAACTGCTTTTTTTATTGGGTAAAATAGGAAAAATATTTTTCTCCGATGTGCTCGGAAATGTTCACCTTGCTGTAGTAAAATTAGTACGTGAAGTTCGTCATCATTATTTACTAATACAAATAAAAAAAAATAAAAATCATTATTGTCCTGTTTTAGCGGACGACAAGTTGTACTTGTCGTCCGCATTGTTTTTTACCTTTTAAACATTTCATTAAACAGCCAACCGTCTGAACGGCAATCCCTTCAAACTATAGGATAGAGCGAGATAGTGAGATCAAAAACCTTCGTTGTCTCATTCTGTGTCATAGCTTGCGGGACCACCGCGTCTGATCGTGCGAATACGGCTTCATATAATCATAGACAAAACAACTTTTTTTAAGGTTTAAGCTTTTACAGTTGTGTGGAAGGAGCATATTTAATACTGTCTTAAATAGTTTTTGACGACAATTGATTTTTAAATATTATTTGAATGAACTTTGGGAGATGAGCAGTATAGGTAGTGCTCTATACTAAAAAAAATATATTGCAAAGGGAACCTAATTCATAAATTCATGATATTCAATGCTAACCTAAATATGTAATTTATTAAATTTACTTTATTTCCTCGCACATTTGGAGAAAAGCGTTATATATGCCTCGGCGGGAATAGAAATTCGTGGACTCGTCTTATATTTTCGGCCTCAGCTACGCTTCGTCCGAAAAAATCGCTCGTCCACGAATTTATCTTTCCCGTCCTCTGCAATAATGTACTATTATTCATATTAAACTTTTTCACATGATTATTTTCAGTAGCCAATAAGAATATTACTACCGAAGTTCCGCTATTCCTAGCACAACCTGTCTAAGCCATTCAATGCTATTGAATTCCTTATCGTACACATTTACGTAAATGATCAATTCAATTTTATTATTCAGTTTCCACTAACCACGCAAGACAAGATCCCAGCGTCTCCACCAAATTACCTGGTGCCTTATACCGTCTGTCTGAAAGGTTATTTTTGACTGTTTTTAGTATACTAACGGCAAAGTTAGGGTTGTTGCTACACAAATAACTACAAAATCGTAGACAGGAATCCACCGGAATCTCTCATTCATAAAGACCACCTACGATAGTGTTGTTGACTTAGCCAACGTCATCGGGAAGTACGGTTAGAGTGTAAACGTTTAAACGTGACAATGGTTTATTATATTGCATGAATATTTTGTTAGGGATTACTAATTTTGCTGTGTTAGTTTATAATGTACTTGGCTTTGGTTTTCAAGTTTTACCGTGTAGGTAGAAGTCGAAGATTTTACATCAAACCCGCTCGAAGCCTTTATCCTTTAATTCCTGTGAGGAAAGTTGCGTTTTATCCTCTAGAGTGTAAAGCATTTTTATTCAAGTCTTGGCTTGTATTTCATGCGTTAGCTTGTTTGATATACTTTAATGCGATGTATTTGAACGAAAAATATTGAATACTTACCATTAATTTTCAAACATTTGTAATATTTCGAAGCTTGCATTTTCCTTACATTGACACAATAATGAGAGTAACAAAGCCCGTCTGGTTAGATTACTATACTATCTTCATTGCTTGATCCGGGCATCTGGCAGTTTTTAATGGGTATGGAGGTCATCAATAAGAAAGGTCAGGAATAAGCATCGTATAGCAAACTGACTAGAGGACCAAGGCGGACACGTCATACTAGAAAATTCGTTTGAGCGCCCTTGTGTGCACGGCACATATGTACACGCTTCAATGTGTGCGTGCGTCTTAGGGCGCTGTTTCCGCTGACGTAAATTACGTTGGACAATACTCCGCCATTTTGCTTTTTATCGATGCGCTGCCAACTTGACGGATTAGCCTACTAGTTCTCTACCAATCGGCCGCCGCGGGGTGAGATAATTCCGATCGGGGCGGGGCGGAACGTGGCCATTCTGTATGAAATACTATTATTTATTCTGTGCTAGAGGGGTTACGTTGCTCTCATTATTGTGTCATACATATCTGACGTGGTGACATAGTTCTCCGTCTATAAAATCCTGATTTCTGGTTCTGACTTGTCTTAAGCATAATTAATGCGGAGTTGTATGTACAGTTAATACAAAATTGCACCTTTATTCAAAATTCATAACGTATTCCACCACCGTCACATCCTTTTGGCAATCCCTACTACATCGTCCGCCGTACTATTAAATTTATTGTCTGTGAAACGAGGACTCTAATTCCGTCCGAAGTGCATTTGGGACCGTAACCTTTGTAAGCTCACGTCCAATCAAAATAGGACACTATTCTATTGACATTGGGTTTAGCTTTGAAGAAAATTGTTGTGTCTATTTAGTTGAAGTAATGGAATCAAGGACAGAGTATTGAGAATTTGAGACGGGAAGGGTTGGTTTGGTAATGAATAGACAACTAATTTCGTTTCTGCTTGATGAGATTGAAGGGTTGAATATTTCAGAGTCATTCAGACACGATTTAGCAAGAACAGATGGTGTGAGAGAACTATCTTTACTATTTTAAACAAAAAAGGAACAGACTTTACTTTGACTCCACCTTTCCAAAAGGAAATTCCCGAGCTACTGTAAAAAATATTGAAATCACTATAGGTGACTATAATATTTGAATAGTTCCCTCGATTTCTCCAAGATCCCATCATCAGATGTGATCAACTGTCACTGCTCTTTCAAACAAAAAAATAATTTTCAATATCGGTCAAGCCGTCTTCGAATAATCGGTGAACATACTTAAAAAAACCGAAATCAAAGATCTCGACGAATTGAGACTCCTCCTTCGAAATCTTGAAGTTGGTTAAAAACATATACACGAAGGCGAGGTAAGGCGCCCGCGTAGAGATGGGTAAGGGTGAGTAAATACTGAGTATTTACTCAGTATTTATCCAAAGCACCCAGTTTAGCAAGAGCTAAGCTGAGTATTTACTCGGTATTTACTCCTGACTAATTTACTCACTACCCATCTCTGCGCCCGCGTATTTAGTTTATTAAACTTGTATGCAGCAAGAGACAATCTTGTTGACAATACGGAGAGTTCCGAGAGTCGTAGAAAAAATATAACATTTGCATTGCGTAAACTTATCAGTTTACGTTATAGTATCCTAATGCTTAGGTATAAACGGAGCGCGCGTGAATTACATGGAGCAAAAACCCCCTTATTATTTACAAAGTGCTAAAACCACGACTTTATTCACCAATGATCACAAAATGTAGTCTTACTTGGAATATTTTTTTAACAAGACTAAAAAAATATTATGTTGTGACCGTTGCAGATAGTCCAATGAAAAAATGACGTGCTAGAAAGTACCCTATGGCATTAAGTCCACCTTTTTTGCGTTGGTGCTTTCATTTGCGCAATGAGCATTTGTTATTTTAAGGAAATATATAGAAACACACCAATTTTCAATTTGTCTTCTTCATGGTCCTATCCGACATCCGATATCAGATCGGATAATATGAAAGCGGACTAAGGCGGATCAAAAAGTAGTAAAAGTATAACCACATAATTTCTGAATGAGCCCCAACCCAACAGTCGCGCAAAGTCGAGCAAAACAAACAACAAAAGCACGGTCGTACCATCCTTTTCCCGAAACCATTCAGGCCATTTTCGACCCTCCTCTAATTCTGTTATCGATAAAGCTAGAAATCTGAAATTTCTGTGATAAAGAGGCCGTAACACAAGGAAGATATATTCCCCCTTTACACTACATAATTAGATAGCAAAGGTCAGGTAAACATAGTAAATATAACACAAGGATTAATATTCCGAAGATCATTGAATTTCAACATATGATATTGTCTTCGGTTGCCGCGATAGTTATTCATGAAATAAAACAACTAAAAACGGATTATATCCCGTGTACCCCCCGACCCGACCCGTTGACCACGAACGCTGTAAAGTGTTCGAAACGTCGGGATGTAATTTAAGTTCAGTACATGCGATATAATCCGTTTTTAGTTGTTTTATTTCATTTCAACATGCTTTAAGAATGATTGCTAGTCAAAGTTTCTTAATTTTGTCACTGATTCACTTGACTAACTCACTGATTCACGATCTACGTATATCTAAGGTACTTCTAGCAGTCCCACAAGGTCCAATTTTTCTACACTTCTAGGGTTTAGGATATAAAGCCACTGAAAATTTAAACATATTGCAATATCAGTCGGGTTGTCTAGTTTTACAAACCGCACAGTTAACATTGGAATCCCATATATACGGTGGAACTGCGATTTCAGAAAACTTCACAAAAAAAGTCAAACGGGGTCAAATGCACGGATGCCCTTAAAATCAGTATAACCCAAGCCATTGCTGAAATTCAGCCTGATCTTTGCGGCACAGTTATTAAAAATTGGACGTTTAGATATGGGCTACCAGATGAAATAGGCGGACATTTGAACGATGTCTTATATCACAAAAAAATTGACCTTTCAAATAAAACTAAAAAGTAATTATTTAATATCTTACACTGAGCCCGTTTTATTGCATTTTAAAATCGACCCGCTCTTATTGGAAAACCCTATATATGTAACAAAGTTATTTATTCTGTCATGTTTATTGTTTTAATCCATGTTCGATACGAAATAGCCCGTTTTCATTATTTTTGTATTTGACAGAGTGTGCAGAATTCAACATAGCTACAGAATGTAATTATAGCTTGTGAATACGCTGCAGGGTAGTGCAGGTTAGGTAGTAAAGTTGCTTTGTACTAGTGTAGTTAGTTTTGGAACGTGGCTCGGCCATGTTACAAAGTTGGCGGTCAAATTAATATGAAGTTACAACGGAATTAGACCACGCCTCGCGTTAACCTGAAAGTTGCGCTTGCTGCAAAGTTTTGAGTGAATTGGTAAACGCCAGGCGAGATTTTTTCTTCGTAGCGGTCATATCAAACTTACAATAATACTTGCATAAAACTACTCGTAAAGAAGATGCATTCATCATTAAATATATACTGACGTCACAGGGTAAATTTTCATACGGTGATTATCACACTGGCACCGCAACCGGACGCGGCGACGGTGTGCAAGCGTGACAGCACTATACACATGCAGAGCGCTATCAAATCAATTCTCGCTCGCGCACCGGCGGCGCATGCGGTAACCGCAGCAGTGTGAAAGCCCCTTAATCGTTCTGCCGTTTTATAAAAAATTGCATTTGCATACAACGACGATGGCAAACAGGCATACGGCCCGCCTGATTGTAAATAGTTACCGTTGACTACGGACGCTTGTAACTCCACAGGATTCATATGCGAATTTGACTTGTTAGGGAAGTAATACAGCAAAGTTTTTCTTCAATACTGTTTTAGACTTGAGTACTAAAAATATGTCTCCAAATCAATAACGTTCAAGCGTTTCACCGTAAAGTTACTTGGCAATAGATCAGAGGTCCCTGGGGTCGACCTTCCGTAGACTTATGAGCCGGGACCCACATTCTGAGGGCAAACTAAGCACTTTTCTTTGACTGTATCATCACTTTATTCTTTGTCCTTTTTTATGGGTCGTAAAAGTTGGAATGGTTATATTTGTAATAGGCAATTATTCGATTTAGGATTCGTGTGTTAAATGGATGTTTTATATGAGAGTTTATGAGTTCGCTGAAAGTAAGTACTTAAACTTATATGTATTTTTTCGACTCGTCGACTATAAATGCTTGAATTGAGACTTTGTAGACCGAATTACTAGCGCATACTTTTCGATGGAGCTTTGAGTGTCGCAAATTTTAGCATCGTCAGTCGACGATACAGTCATGAATTTTCATACAATATTATAAAATGGTCGGGGAGGAGGACCGTTCTCCTCCCCGACCGCCGGTACGATTTACCGGGAGATCGAAGTTACTAAATTGTATAGCAAGAGCAGGTTGTAAGACATTACTGGAACTTAATTTTTACCGGCTTGCCTATTTTGAGCACTCGTAGAAAAAGTATTGTATACAGTCACATAATAGGTATGACATTGACACTTGTTGAATTATGCAATAAAATTTAGTTGATAGAATGCAAAATTACTAATATATCCAAATAAAGTGAAAATTAAAAAAATCTATCGATCTATACATATAATAAAGCTGAAGAGGGTCGAAAGTCTGTACATGGAAGATAATCGAAAAAAAGTTGGCTGGGGATACTTAGAATCGATAACAGAACACGTTCCAACAATTTTTAGAATTTTTGTCTGTTTATCTGTTTGTCTGTTTATCTGTTTGTCTGTTTATTTGACCGCGCATCACGTGAAAACGGCTGAACGGGTTTTGATGAAATTTTGTATAGAAATAGTTTGAGTCCCGGGAAAGGATAATATATAGTTTTAATCCCGAAAATCAACCCTGGTGGGGGTGAAAATGGGGATGAAAGTTTGTATGGAGAATTTTTAGCCTCTGAAACGATTTAGATACAAATGAGTATAGAGATAATTTGAGAAACGTCATAGGATAGTTTTCAAACCCTTGTGGGGGTGAAAAGGGGGTTGGAAGTTGGTATGAGGATTTTTTTACCGCTGAACTGATTTAGATGAAAATTGGTAAAGAGATAGTATGGGTCTCGAGAAAAGACAAAGGATAGTTTCATCTTCAAAAAAGCCCCCCCCCCCCCCAACTTACTTTAGAACCGTACGCCCAAAAAAATTTAAAAAAGAATGGAAGTGAAGCCTGAAAGGTACTTTCAATAAAAACTATCTTCTATATCTATACATATAATAAAGCTGAAGAGGGTCGAAAGTCTGTTCATGGAATATATGTAAAAAAAAGTTGTATGGGGATATTTAGAATCGATAACAGAACACGTTCCAACAATTTTCAGAATTTTTGTCTGTTTGTCTGTTTATCTGTTTGTCTGTTTAATTGACCGCGCATCACGTGAAAACGGCTGACCGGATTTTGATGAAATTTTGTGTAGAGATAGTTTGAGTCCCGGGAAAGGACAAAGAATAGTTTTCATCCCGAAAATCAACCCTGGAGGGGTGAAAAGGGGGTTGAAAGTTTGTATGGAGAATTTTTAATAGAAATTAGTATGGAGATAATTTGAGTCCCGAGAAACGACAAAATAGTTTTCATCCCGAAAACAAACCCTTGTGGGGGTGAAAAGGGGGTTGGAAGTTGGTATGAGGATTTTTTTACCGCTGAACTGATAAAGATGAAATTTGGTATAGCATGGGTCTCAAGAAAGGACAAAGGATAGTTTTCACCCCGAAAATCAACCCTAAAGGGGTGAAAAGGGAGTTGGAAATTTGTATAGGGAATCATCAACCGCAGAATCGATTTAGATAAAATTTGGTGCGGAGATAATTTGAGCTCTGGAAAAGGAAATAATTTTTTTAAGTTTTATCTCGGAAATTATCCCTTAAGCGGATGCAAAAGGGGTGGAAGTTTACATGGGGAAGAAACAACCAATAACCGCTGTTAAGAAATATTTGAAAATGTCATGAATGTCAAAGGGTTATTGCAGGTTCGAGGACTATATATGACGGACAAAGATGCATGGCCCAAACCAAAAAACTACTACAAAATCATCTAACATTTATAGGACACCGTTTAGGTAGGAAAACATATGAAACGTTTTGTGAAGCAGAGGATTTATTTTTCTTTATAATTAAACAATAGGTACATTATCTGTCTCTCAAGCTGTTTTGATGTGTCTTCTTGAAGAACTACGCATTATTTTGTATCTTTAAGATCTAATAATGTATAACTGTTTTGAAAAAAATAAGTCCCGTCGAGTTTCTTTTCGGTCATAATACTTCTTGGGCCAGAGGTGTAGGGTTAGAACCGGTGGTAGTTTTGGAACGAAGTTCCTTATCGGACGGTTCGCGCATGGGGGGCTAGGCGAAAAAAAGTCATGTGACCGTCACGAAACACCCATACGATTGAGAAACATGTAAAATGGAATGAAATAAAAAAATATATAAAATAGAATAAAGTGAAGTGAAGTGAAGTGTAGTGAAAAGTGAAAGTGAGAAGTAACAAAATGATAAAAGTGAAAACAGTCGAGAACCTAAAAGTAAAAAAATTCAAAAATGGCAAAATTTCTAAATTTCAAAAACTTTCAAAATTTCAAAAATTAAAAACAAAATTAAAACCACAAAAGTCAAAAATTAAAGAATATAACTTCGTTCCAACCGAGTGTTCCACGACACTCGCGTATTTTATTTTTCTCTGACGTTCATTAGTGCATTGTAAGGTGCTTACATTGGAGACTAAATATCTTGATCTACACCAATATCATAAATCATCTATTCCGCGTTCGGAACCGTATGTAATTACCACCATTATTGCAACCAGTAACGTAACATCAGTGTATTATCTGTGACAGTGTGGTAAAAACGTATGAAAATTCATTACCTACGGTAACGTAATGAAAATCCCCCCCCCCGACCGCCGCCCCCCCCCCCCCCCCCCGACCTCCAGCGCAATAAGGTTGGTCATGGCGGTGTAATGGCGGTCATTCTAATGGTTTCAATGGATTATTAATATGTGTGTAGGTAAAGCAGTGTATGTTTCTGTACATAATTAGGCCTTAATACGTAACAGTTACATAAACTACTATTTATCTCTTTTTAGGGTTCCGTAGTAACCCTTATAGTTTCGCCATGTCCGTCCGTCTGTCCGCTGTCTAGCTCAGTTACCGTTCGCACTAGAAAGCTGAAATTTTGTGAGGCCTGATAAGAACTTTCAATAAAAACTATATTTAATAAAATCGGTTCAGCCGTTTTTGAATTATCAGTCAAAAACGCATAGTGAAAGAAAGTGCCGGATAGTAAAATGAAGTCAGCGCCACCTTATATCCCTTAATAAACGACCTTTTGAACGGATGTTTTGTAACAGGGCGGCATCTACGAAACTCTACACTGAGTATCGCCCGACATACTCTTGGCCGGTTTTTTTGCATTGTTATCCCGGAAATCACCCCTTTAGGATTACTAATTCCAATTCCAGAAAATCCCCAGCCAGGTTATACGTAGCCTATAAAAATTCAACGTCTAAAAGGGGGGTAGCCACTACACTCGATTGAGTTAAATTTTCATGGGTCATGGATCCCCCACCCCCCTCTAAGTGCACCTCAAATAGAAAAAATCATTTCTGCATTTGTGACCCCCCCCCCCCCCCCGCCCCAGTTTCAACCGCGCCTGTTCTTCTTTCATGCTTAGACTGATTTGACGGGAGGATCGATTTGGATGATATTTGCCGTGGACATGAACGTATAAATACAGAAGTGGTCCTGTATCGTCCGATATACACCTACTATTCTATGTCGTTTAAATCATGCCAAAAAAAATTTATAGGATAAAAAAGTATTTATTTTTGACTGTAGTTTCATTTAGTGGTAATTGTAAAATATTTTATTAGGACTACTGTCCTCTAGCGTATCCATCAGGGTAGCGGGAGAGAAATTAGGGGTGAATGGGTTTGGGGGCCGCTTACTGACACAGACCGAATTCCACGCGGGCGGAGCCGCGGGCACAGCTAGTTCTATATAAATCTATTGAAATGGTTCATGCTACTAAATATCAAAAATTTTTAAAGTACGAAATTAAAAAAAACAATGATACCATTCGATTTTTAATATTTTACTGTTAAATAAATTGTACGGTAACCATATATAAACGCAGTATTTCACCGTAAAAATAGCAATTTCATAATTTTTCCATACTTTAATTAAACAGGGCGACATATGATCGTGACGTCACTTTTGCACGTCATTTTGTTATGAGCGTTTCGAGAAACAAATGCAAATCTCAGACTTTAAGTCTAATTTCTGACTTTTGTGTTGCTTTAACGCAATTGGCCGCATATAGACATTTGATCCTCACAACAAAACGAATCGATTGATACCATACATGAAAAAAATTCACCATGCCTATTAAGCTTTTCAAACTCGTACCTTATTTAGGTAAAAAACTAAAAACGGTACTCGACTGAAAAGCTCTTCATTATGTCACGATTGTAATAAACTACTATTACTTAACATCACTTTTGCCACAACGGAACGGAAACAGCAAAAATGAAGTTAGCATATGCATTTAGACTGTGAGGTAGGTGTTTGTTTGTTAGTGTAGATATTTTTGCACACGAATTCGAGGAAGAAAGTATCCCTCAATGTCTATACATTTTTCGTTAGGTACCTTATTTTATTCTGTTACAGTCTGTGAAAAATGGTAACAAATTCTCAGAAAGGCAAAGGCTCATAATTCTGAGAAAATATCACTTAAATAAATCCAAATTAAAAGAAAACATCACGTCCATACTTGAAATAAAATGGCCAAATGTGTATTTCAAAATGGCTCTCCACACTACCTCAAAAATCCCAACTGTCTCGACAAACGACGATTATTAGCCAACGATTACTTAAAATACGTGATCCCGCGCAAGAAACTTGGTTACTTATGTCAGCATTACTTCCCAAAAGTCTCATCTGTGTCAACAGTTTAAACAAAATGCTACCTTGTCGTGTTGTGTCATGGTTAAATATTGATTAAAAAGTTAATGTTGTATGAGCTTTCCAAGGTCGCAGTACAGTTTTCACTGCATTTCTTCAGCTTAATTACCTTTTTCTACGAGCTTTGCATTTAAACACTACTTAATGAGGCATTAAATTTGTGAGTTGCACGCTAAGCGAATTCAGAAACAGCACGTCTCGCGGGTCTCTCGCTCTAAAGGGTTGAAAAAATTGAGCTAATGTTTATGTTTGCTGGAGGTTGTTCGTTATGTTTGTTTATTATTTGTTGTGGGAGTTGTGACGTATTTTATTTGACTGAGTTAATTTTAGATCGAGTTATAATAAAACCGAGTTTCTTGAAGAGTTATGATGTTAACACCATTTTGCGAAGAAAAATAAAAGCAATAATGGATGAGTTAAACACTAGCTTATTTTTTTAAAACTCTGTTGTATCTTTTGTCGCTCAGAGATCAATTAGGAAAGACGCTAACTGTTACTTAGTATGTATTTTAATGTATCACGCATTTAGTCTAATAGACCGTAAGCCCGGAACAAATTTCGTTGGTCATCGCGTCCCAGGTGACAACTTGTGAAGTGGTTAAGGGCGATGTGTAATGAAGCCTCGTGAAGCTCAGCTGCCTCTCCGTTGGTGGGTTGAGGAACGGCAGATCTTTAATCGATTAAAAAAATGTCTTCGCGTCCCGATATAAAATAAAAATAAAAACTCGTCAGAGAGCTGTATCGCAGTGAAAATACCATCAGCTGGTTACGTGAACATACGATCTTCAGGGCATCAGCTGATGGTCTTTCCACCTAGATACAGCTGGCTGACGAATTTTCATGTTTGTAAGTGCATATAAACGATCAGACAAATTTTCAATCGTGACGCGATGACCGTTTTTTTATAAAGTATTTAAATGGCTGCCGTTTCTTAACCCACCAACAGAGCGTCAGCTAACCTTATCGAGCCTTCATTATACATCGCCCTTAACCACTTCACAAGTCATGTTATTCTTAGCATTAGAACAAATGTGTAGCGATGAGTTTAAAATACCTATTGTCAATCAAAGGTTAATAAGAAACAGAGATAGTAATAAGTTGCTGGTGCCTAGTTTTACGAATTATTTTGGCCAGAGATGTAGAAAATATTTGGTCCCTATGATCTATAACAAGCTACCCTCGGAATTGAAGACCACAAGGATGATAAAACAAACATTTAAAAAGAAATTAAGTAATTTCCTATTAGATAAAATAAAAGGTCAAATACAACCTTTGTAAACTATACATACAATGCATGTTTATACTGTACGCACAGATTATAAAGTTAACCCCTTACATCATGTCATAAATAAAAAGTATACATATGTTTAAAAATGAACTTTAATAGCCATCAATAGAATTGAAAAGTAGTAGATAAGTTTAAGTTACATACCTATCAACTACCTAATAAGCTTACGTTAATTAACAGGAGCCTCGTCTGCCAACAAACCTTTCTGTGGTTTGGCAGAAGAACATATTATTTGTAAATAGTGTAAGCGAAATGTGAATAAGCGTTTTTTTTTTTTTTTGTTAGCTATCGCCTGGGACGCGATTGGTCATGGAATTTGTTCCTGGCTTACGGTCCATAACTATTTAAACCCGATATGCGCGGTCAAACTTGCTGTCATAGCAAGCGCCATCTACTCGTAGTAAAGCTGTATATTCTAAGATTAACCAAAAGTTAAGACCGTTAGCGTTAATGCCTAGCTACTACAAAATTATCTAACATTTAGAGGACACAGTTCAGATAGGAAAGCATATCAAACGTTTTGTGAAGCAATCAGATTTGGATTTTATTATTATTATTTTATTTTAATTAAACAATACGTACATTGTATGTCTCAGAAAGCTGTTTTGATATATCTTCTTATAGAACTACGCAATATTGTGTAACTTTAAGATATAATATTACTGTAGTATTACTGTTTTGAAAAAATAAGTCCCGCCGAGTTTCTTACCGGTCATAATACTTCTCGGGTCAGAGGTGTAGGGTTAGAACCGGTGGTAGTTTTTTTCTCTGACGTTCAAGTGCATTGTAATGTGCCTAAATTGAAGAATAAATATCTTTTATCTTGTTTCTTAAAGCAGCCTAAGTTTCTTGAGTGTTTATTTTAAATAAATAAAATTTACCCATTTTTTTATTTTAAAATTCCATTCAATCTCACAAAAACCTTCTTCGAGGCCATACTTATTCATATGAACCCACTTACCACATTATTAATATTTCAAATTCAAGTTTAGTAACTTAGGTGCTTGATTAACTTGTATTGCTATTATACAATACAAGTTAATCAAGCACCTAAGTTACTATCCATTGTAATAACATAGTAAACAAAACTACGTCTAGAAAGTTCTACGATAAACAATCGCACAGCACATTTTCGTGGAAAGATCAATCCGGTTATAATAACAAACTTAGTAGTAGCTTCACTTAAATACCTATCTCAGCCCATTTTTTGCGCCTACATATTCAACATGGAGCTTTACAGCTGTGAAACGAGTCGACACTGGAATTATGTTCAAAGTTAAAAAATATCGCTGTGTAGCTGTTTACTCATAAAGGTGCCGTATTCTAACTTTAAAACATATTATGACACGATCCAACTTTAATATAACTCCAGTGCATTAAGAGGCTGACAACACCCGATGACCTTCAAATTGACTTTACTCAAACAGTGTTTTAGCTATAACTACTTGTTTTGAGAAAGTAAAAAAAAAAATATGTTAATATTCGTTATATTTGGAAGAACTTCGTTGCGTTCGATACACGATTGGACGAAATCGGCTCGATAGAAAATAATTCCAAGTTACATCGTAAAATTAGCTTTAAACAGTCGTATGTCTTTAGTTTCTTGACTTATACGTCTGTAACTAAGGACAAAATTCCACCACGCTAATGCTAAAAACTTCGTTGCCTTATATTTCTCAATTAATGCGTCGTTTTTTTTTAATTCATTATTTTGTAAAATTTGCAATGAGCTCCCATACTAATCGTAACACAGTGATTCTCTTTCACTCGCGCTAAATAAGATAGGGTGGGAATTTAGCTGTTGTCAGCCCCTTAACTACGCAATACTTCTATCGCCTAAACGTCTGAATCAGAATTATCAACATTTGCTTGAAAATTATTCCGATGCAACTCCAATACAACTTTAATATTAGTTGATTATTTGTTGTGTGTTGAAGTTATGTTAGAGATGGATTGTGTTTTAAATGTATTATTTGTTTATCTATTTTAAAATTAGAATACAGAACCTGGGTTAAGGGTTACAATCGCACAGCATATTTTTATGGAAAGATGAATCCAGTTATAATAACAAACTTAGTAGTAGCTTCACTTAAATACCTATATCAGCCCATTGTTTGCGTCTACATGTCCAGCATGAAGCTTTATTCCAGCTATGAAACGAGTCGGCACTGGAATTATGTTCAAAGTTAAAATATGTCGCTGTGTAGCTGTGTTTACTCATAAACGTGCCGTATTCGTATTCTAAGTTTAAAACATGTTATGACACGGTCCAACTTTAATATAGGTACTTAACTCCAATGCACTAACTATGCAATACAGCTATCGCCTAAACGTCTGCATCAGAATTGTCAAAAGCTTGAAAATTATTCCGATGCAACTCCAATACAACTTTAATATTAGTTGATTATTTGTTGTGTGTTGAAGTTATGTTAGAGATGGATTGTGTTTTAAATGTATTATTTGTTTATCTATTTTAAAATTAGAATACGGAACCTGGGTTAAGGGTTACAATCGCACAGCATATTTTTATGGAAAGATGAATCCAGTTATAATAACAAACTTAGTAGTAGCTTCACTTAAATACCTATATCAGCCCATTGTTTGCGTCTACATGTCCAGCATGAAGCTTTATTCCAGCTATGAAACGAGTCGGCACTGGAATTATGTTCAAAGTTAAAATATGTCGCTGTGTAGCTGTGTTTACTCATAAAGGTGCCGTATTCGTATTCTAAGTTTAAAACATGTTATGACACGGTCCAACTTTAATATAGGTACTTAACTCCAATGCACTAACTATGCAATACAGCTATCGCCTAAACGTCTGCATCAGAATTGTCAAAAGCTTGAAAATTATTCCGATGCAACTCCAATACAACTTCAATATTGGTTGATTATTTGTTGTGTGTTGAATTTGAGATGGGTTGTGTTTTTAGTGTATTGTTTATGTATTTTAAAATTAGAATACCTACGGCACCTGGGGTATTGATAAGAAATGTAATAAAATATCTATATTTTTTAGGTAACTAATTCTCATAAACTCAAACTTTAAGAACTAGCGTAAATTTTGGTGAAATACCGGTCTTCTGCATCACTTACTCCGGTTTAGGGTTCGGCCGAAGAGGATTTAATTTAAATAGTACCTATAACCTACTTGGGGTAGGACTTAAATCCTGTAAATGGTTTTGGATGAAAAAGAAAATGAAAACAGTGTTTACTAACTATTATATGAGATATTAGATATACGGTTTATATTGTACTACAACATTAAACATCAAAATAGAGTTTTAGGTAAGAAACATTTTCTTAAAAATATATTTAGTTTAAATTAATGACTTATTATTGTCACTATATTTATTTCCTGCGACAAACTACAACAAAACGATTTTTTTTTTGTTTTGAATATGGCATGGCTTTTTGCCATGGTTCAATTTGAGCCTGGGGTCCGCTTGGCAATATCATCGACATATGCCTAGTTTTAAAAGTTTACTTTTTTTCCAATTGCGTTACTAAAATACTTGATAGATTTTCTTACTTAAAAATACCCGTGCTAACAATTACTATATCCTGCGAAAGACATTGTGTTACTTATTGTGCCTTTTCTCAAAATATTAAAGGACACAAGAGTCACCGCGGAGATGTCTTCGAGACGCCAGCGGTTTCTGAATAACGTTTGATCTTATTCGAAATAACGAAGTGTCGTCAGAATACTTTTGGATTAAGGAAGATAACAAGTCTTTAGCTTCCGTTGTTCTGTAATTCGAGTGGTGTCGTTGACAAAAGTCCCCGTAATAACTAAGGATCTGTTACCCTGACAAAGGCGGGGTTGCAAAGATGAAAATAATAATTAATATTGCTGAGTTGTTTGTCTCTTAATGAAAGAGAGACTAAATTATACGACCTTGTTCATTTGTTAAGGTATAATTACTTTCCTTGGAAAAAGTTAAGCCAGAACATGTTAAAGCATTTTCCTATTTCGAATTAGAAGCCCTTGGTAACACGTCGCCATCTAGTTCAAAGCGGCGGTACTGTTAATCTCAGTAAAGTGCGTTTTTTTACCTTCTTTCTGTACTTAATTTACCATTTTTGACGAAAATTGGGAAAAGTTAAGGTATTTTTTTTCTAAGTATTATTGATTATGCTTAGTAATTATTTAAAATGTAACAAATTAGACTAGAAAAATAGATAAGAGCTCAAAGAAGACCCAGTGTGTTGACGACGAGGGAGTTGCATGCGTCCACAGGTTACGGTAGCTGCTTACCATCAGACGGGCCGTATGCTTGTTTGCCACCGTCATGGTATAAAAAAAAGAAAAAGGTAAATAACTTTTTTATACATACTTAATAACATATGATCGTCTAAGTACCTAAGCTGTTAGTTTTTATTATCAATTAAACTTTATTTTCAATTATGATACTCAATCAGACTGAAAGGTTTTTTTTTATATCACGACGGTGGCAAACAAGCATACGGCCCGCCTGATGGTAAGCAGTTACCGTAGCCTATAGGCGCCTGCAACCCCAGAGGATTCACATGCGCGTTGCCTAGCCTAACATTAAGTCGACAAAATGTAAGTACCTAGTCATACCGAAAGCGCCCCACAAGGTCAAGTTTTCAAAAATATATCAAACAAGTTCAATCAAGCTTTAATAGTAGTTTATGTAACTGTTACGTTTTAAGGCCTAATTACGTACAGTTGCATACACTGCTTTATCTACACTCATATTATATATCCTAAATGAAGTGTTCGGAAACCATAGAATGACCGCCATTGCACCGCCATGGCCAACTCGATTGCACCGGTGGTCGGGCGGGCGCGTGCCGTTGGTCGAGAAGGAGGACAGGATTTACAATTCGATGTTCGGAATTTGAAACTCATAACGTATCAATATATGAGCATGTAAAGTTAAAATTACGTTACTGCCACAGATAAAAAGCTTATCATAGTAAAATCGGTTGTGGTAGTGCTAGCCATTGCCTACCGTTTTCGAACACGTTTTAGAAGACTTACAATGTGAGTGTAGATAAAATAAAATAATGGACTTGTGTTATTTCTCGGATACAGGGTCATTATTTACCTTGTCTCAAACATTGATTATGACTTACAATGTCAACACAAAGTAGTATTTATTTTAAATACTAAAAATGAGTTCATAATGTATTTTTCGCGGAAGGTTTCTGATAACACTACGTTCACGGAATAATTTCGCCCACGGTTTCGCGAAACTGATACGGCTATTCGGCTTTTCCGCGAAGTATGTTAGTTTACAACTTATTAATCACCTTTGTGGTTCATTCATTATGCTAATGTTTTGTATGTGTAGGTGTTTTACGGTTTTCTGCTTTATTTATAAAACGTACCTACTCTTATCTAGTTTCTACGTAGAAATAGGTACAAACTATCCCGCTTTCACTCCCTTGGGGGTTGATTTTCAAAACAACGTTTCTTGTTTGAGCTTGACGGTAACAAAAATAGTGGTGATCAGTTTAAGGGCACAATTAGTAAACATTTTTGGAGGGACTTTTTTTTGTATGGGACACGTCATATTCACCGACCCTTTATACAAAACCGTTTTTTTTGTATGGGACACGTCATATTCACCGACACTTTATACAAAACCGTTTTTTTTTGTATGGGACACGTCATATTCACCGACACTTTATACAAAACCGTTTTTTTTTGTATGGGACACGTCATATTCACCGACCCTTTATACAAAACCGTTTTTTTTTGTATGGGACACGTCATATTCACCGACCCTTTATACAAAACCGTTTTTTTTTGTATGGGACACGTCATATTCACCGACACTTTATACAAAACCGTTTTTTTTATTATAATACGATACCAATTAATTATGCCCTTAAACGGATCACTAGCATTTTGTAGCACGCTGTATTTATGTATTTAGATTTTATATTTATAATACATACTAACGACAATATGAGCCAATGGTCTGAAATAAAAGTTTATTTAATAGAAAAATATATATAAAAAAAGAACTATAAACTTTATCTATTGATTAAGTGAAACGATTAAGTAGCTGGAAAATAAGTAGGTATGCAAACAAAAAACTTTTGAATATCGATTATGGATATTTTTGTTACAGGAAGTAATTTTTAAAGATATCAATGTTCTTCGCGTTCAAAATATTTTTTTTCTTGTATTTACAAATTATATGGGTTTAACTATTGTCCAATATAACGTGACCTTGAGATTTAAAACAACAGCTGTTCAATCAAAGTCAGATATATACTGGTCCTATTTACATCTAGCGGGGCGGTCCCAAAGCTTTGTGAATAAGGCTTGTTTGTTTTTCTACTCGTCAACAGATTGCGCTAGTAGTAGCGAAACAAAAGTGTTTAGTAAAAAACCTTACTACTGTTTTGAAGACTTTATTTTCGTATCGGTGCTTGGAGACTATATTGTATTTATTTATCCACATTAATTTAAGCCTACGAGTAAAATGTTGTAGTCAGTACAAGTAACGGCAGAGACGATACATATTACAGACAGCCACCAATCTAAGAAGTTTTTGAGGATTCAAGTTTGAAGCGTCATCTGAACGAGACCAACCCAAAGTTGCCGTAGTAATACCGTAATAATAGTAACGCTATCAATTACTAGATGGCGCTGAGGGGCAGAGAGTACCTAGCCCTACATTATACGGCAGCTTTGGTTGGTCTCATTCAGATAGCGATTCAGACTTGGAGCCTCAAAAAGTTCTTAGAATGTGGCTGTCTGTACAACGTGTTACTTGAGCCACTAATAACCTCAGACACCCCAAACGGTTTTTATTATTGCTGTTTAATCTAGAGTATTTATTTGTCAATCAGTTAATTATTTCGAAAGATATTCGTATATTTTTCCTTGCAATTCTATTCAATTGTTAAATCTACACTCGATGTTGTCATATCTCTACATATGTCATGTCATGTTAACTTATCAACCTACTTTGTCAATTTGTATGACATGACATAATAAATAATAATAATAATAAATAATAAATAATATAGGACAATCTTACACAAACCGACCTAGTCCCACAGTAAGCTCAATAAGGCTTGTGTTGTGGGTACTAGACGACGATATATATAATAGATAGATATAGATAAATACTTAAATACATAGGAAACATCCATAACTCAGGTACAAATATCTGTGATAACCACACAAATAAATGCCCTGACCAGGATTCGAACCCGGGACCTCCTGCTTCGTAAGCAGTGTCACTACCGACTGGGCTAGGAGGCCGTTAAAGACAGACATAAGATGACATACTTTGACCATGACAACCTACATGACACTATTTACAGTGAAAAACCAAATTGGTCAAAGCTGCCAGCCTTTATTAAATAATAAAACTCTATCTCCTAACCTTTCGATAGAATCTCGACACGTAAAAAATTGGAAAATTAAAGAAAAAGTATACTCATATTAAGATACACTGCATTCGATTCCACTCTCGATTCTGAACAAACACTTTTCAGGTTTTTAGTCTTGGGTGTAACACGTTGTATACATATCCATACTAATATTATAAATGGGAAAGTGTATGTGTGAGTTTGTTTGTTTATTTGTTTGTCCGTCTTTCACGGCATAACAGGGCGACGAATTGACGTGATTTTTTAAGTGGAGATAGTTGAAGGGATGAAGAGTGACATAGGCTACTTTTTGTCTCTTTCTAACCCCCCACTTCCCTAAAATGGGGGGTGGAAGTTTGTATGGTTTGTTACCCCAAATTTAACGCGAGCGAAGCCGCGGGCAAAAGCTAGTATACTATATAGGTCTATACATAGTCTCTAGTAAATGCAAAAAAACAAAGTGCGTGGTAAGGAAACTATAATAAAAGCAATATTCTTTTATGCAGTATAGGTACCAACTCACTAACTACCGTCAACTGTTGCAATATTGCCTATCATGCTCAACTTTTCCTGGATTAAAAAACAAGACGTTCTTCACGAAACATATGTTTACACCTTATTTCTGAGATGGGGAAAGGCGGCCATTATTAAGAATTAAATATATATCCAATAAATATAGAGAATCATGTTTCTAAAGCCGGGCGAAAATGAGCATGTTTGGCAATGTTGCCGCGGTTGAGGAACTTTGGAAACTACAGAGTATCATAATAATTTTACATTTCCTTGTAAACTAATGTTGTACCGAACTACGTCTCTAAGGAATCGCTTCATTTACCTAACGTAAATCAACGTGTATCTATCAACTTTCCCAAGAAACTAGACTATAGGTATATCGGAAAACTACTAAATCGCTTCCGGCAATCCTTTGCATATGAAAGGAGATGAAATTAGCGGGGTGCGAACAGTGGGGCCGCTATCGGGATTTTAGGCAGGTGCCTTTTGTCTAGGCGCGACACACAGCCGAGAAGGTTATGAAACGTCAGACGCATTTGTCGAAATCTAGGTACTTAGTTTTATTCGGTCTATAATATCATATAAATTACTTATAAGTCGTATGGGAAGTATGGTTAAACTTATTCTTACTAAGTTTTAAGTATACTTAAATCGTAATACCTACGTATTCAGCTGTAATCTATTTAATAATATCTTTTAGCTTTAAGCTCGCTTAAAACTTTTTATATATGGATATAGCCTTGTATGGAGTGAATACTCCAAGATTACTTATATTAATTCTCTTTGATGATGTATACTATATACCGCAAGCAAGCAACAGGTTTTCTAAACATGCTTCGGAAAGTCGTGTGACACCTCAAAACGTCAGCTGCAGCTGCGTTGTTAGATTCAGTAGCAGTGGCCTTCCACCCAAATAGGAAACAAAATTCTTCAGAAGAAGAGAAGAAAGAGTCGCAAAGAGAATTCAAGAATTCAAATTAATTTCAAACATACGTACCTACACATATTTCATTACATTTTGTCACCTACATACGTCACCGAGTAAATAATAGTACTATACAGAGGTCTCACTATGACGTCACGAATCATGTTGTCCCTTCTTAACGCATAATGAGTTCTCTTTCTATCGGATACTAGTTTTCAGTTTGGGGATCAATGTTACGTCCGTAGGAAACACCTTAGACATCCCTACACGTGATCCCTGGGTGGTGCTAAAAGAGTAACAAACTTGGCAGCTGCACAGTCCCATCCGGACTTCGCAGCACTCACTGGATTTTCTTTATCATCTGCATTCCCACTACTACTATCCCAGGGAAGAAATGCCTATTTATATCCAGTGACATGTAGCCATAGGAAAAGACTAGTTTTTAAACTCAATTTCAAACTCTTGCTTACGTGTTTCATCCGTCACACTCGTATGCCACGCCAGTATAAACCGCGCGACCGACGAACGACAAGTCACTTTGTCGGCACTTTTTGTCCTACCCGTGACTGTTTTAAAAATCGGATACTGATCTATTTGACTTACCGGTGAAGCTTAGCCAGGTAGCGATGAAGTAATAAAACATGAATAAAAGAAGACGCGTTATAGATGGATTTGGTTTTGGTAATTCGATAGTGTGGTGGCGCCGCGACATCCTTTTCCTTCTGTATGTTTTAAAAGCTTTTTTGTTTATAGTTTTTATTATTATTACAGATGTTAGCCGATTCCACTGCTGTATGGTTTACTAGTGTCTGCTACGGTTTAAGATATTTAGTTAAAGCATTTATGTTCGTTTGATGTTTTACAGTCAAAAACGTACTTTTCTCCTTATCTTTATGGTTGATGCTACATCATTATTGAAATCAAATTGTTTTAGAATACATTTAATTTCAAATTAATGGTTTTTACATCTCCTTAACTACGAGTACATATTTTATACGAGTACATATGTACTGTTGTTTTGAAAAAATAAGTCCCGCCGAGTTTCTTGCCGTTCATAATTCTTCTCGGGTCAGAGGTGTAGGGTTAGAACCGGTGTAGTTATTTTTTCTCTCATTTACTTTGATAAACTATCTGATGTGTAAAAGTACCATATACTGGCTTATACTTTGGTCTTCAACTTTGACTTCATACTTTCCCCCGAATAAAATAGTTTCAAGACGAATTATTCGTCATTAATTATAATATTTTCACACAGTAACATAACAGTGATGTCTCAATCAAACCGACGATCAAATCAAATTAATTGAAGCGACATCTACAGCTACTCTTGACGATCGGAACCCACATTAAAACTCATCACATTGTCAATTCCCATTACTAACATGCTTGCCGATCTACGACGAAATAGATATAGATGGAAAAACTTTCATCAATGTTTTCACGTCAATTCCATGTATTTAGCACTTAAACTGACGATATAAAAATATTTTATTTTCCTATTTATAAACTGTTATTTTATTCGAGGCTGTACGGCATGGCCTTATATGTCAATGTCATGCAGTAACACACCCGCAAAATAGAGGGCGCTGAACGCAGGCGCACAAATGGTCTCGCCGGAAGATCAGCGCTGGCTTTCGGATCAGCATTATGCTGAGACGGGCTCATTTCGAAGTAAACTAGTATATTTTTAAATGTTTAAATGTTCTTGTTATTTCTACTTTTGTATGTACTTGAATAAAATTTATGATTTAAATGGCGTACCTACTCTGTAGTTTCAAACATGGCAGCCAAAAATTCCTGATATTCCCCTGCCAGTTATACCTTCACCCTCTTGGTAAGAGGCAGGATTTGGATATAATCTATTAAGCAATTCACCGCTATATAAATAAAGTTGTGATTGATCAATCAAAGTTTTGATAACTGTGGAAACAGTTTTACAGGGCACTGTATAAATTAATGTATACTTTTCGAATAATAAAGCAATCTATCTATCTATCTAAAATTAATATTGTGTTTTCTTTCCTATTGTAATTTAATTTTTCTTGTACAATAAAGTATTATACTACTACTACTAAAATAAAAATGTATAAGTCAAGCGCTAAATAAACAGTTTGCCGTTATAGCTTTTATGTCCCACTCCCGATGACATCGGAGTCATTTTGCAAAGCTAATACGAATTCTATAGTTTTATCGTTCATTGCTTGCCGATTCAAAAACGGCATCTTATCTCTGTATCTAACTGATAAGTTGTTCAATTCGGTTAACTGAAGCGTATCTCCATATCGGATCTAGTGGAGCGTGGAAAAGCATTTCAATGAGTAGTGTAGCCAAGCGGAGCGGTGCAGGTTTGATTCTCGGACTTGGACGATAATTTTAACTACTTATAAAAACTATTTTAAAGCTAAACGGAATGTCATCTCGCTGATATTTGGTACAACCTTCTCCAAAGAAGACTTTGGAGAAGGTTGTACCAAATATCAGTACAGACAAGTACTTCTGTACTTCCCCATTACAGAAGATCTCAACTCAACAAACACATATGTACATTAAGGTAACAATCTTACACCTACCTACGTCCTAGTCTCTTCTTCCATTTAGCGTACAAACCTAGACAATAACTTCGCATGTTGTGTTTGCCAGAAATAGGTGAATTTTTTTCATGTATGGTATCAATCGATTCGTTTTGTTGTGAGGATCAAATGTCTAATATATGCGGCCAATTGCGTTAAAGCAACACAAAAGTCAGAAATTAGACTTGAAGTCTGAGATTTGCATTTGTTTCTCTAAACGCTCCTAACAAAATTACGTGCAAAAGTGACGTCACGATGATATAGTCGCCTTGTTTAGAATATGGAAAAAATATGAAATTGCTATTTTTACAGTGAAATTTTATGTAAGTATATGATTACTATACAATTTATTTAACAGTAAAATGTTAAAAATGGAATGGTATCATCGTTTTTTTTTAATTTCTTACTTTAAAAAATTTTGAAGCATGATATCTTTGAACCATTTCAATAGATTTTTTAAATTTTCACTTTATTTGGATATATTGGTAATTCTGCATCCTATCAAACTTTATATTTATTGCATAATTCAACATGTGTCATCATCCCTATTGGTTGAGCATTTAGCGTAAGTTCTTGAATGTACCCGTTTGCAAATGTTAGGATGTAACAACTGTTGGTGAACCTTATAATAAAAATAATAAAAAAATTGTCTCACACAGAAATCTTAATAAAGGATCGGGTTGTGGATAATAAACGACGCTATTGCCATTATAATATAAAATTATATATGTAATATGAGAAATACGTACGTTTGTAAATAACTGGTAGTAATTTTCTGACAAACATCTAAAATGCACTTTCAAATTTGGGTCAGTTGGCATCAAAATTATAACATCTCCCTGACGCCTTGGAAATGTAATACAAACTTAAATATTAAAATGTTTTAAAATCCCTATTTATAAGGACGCAGCACTAAGCAGTGACCTAGTTTTAAATAATTAATTAGAACCTCCATTAGCAAAGGAGTCAGATAATCTTTATGATTCCGCAAAGGACGGCACCTTAAATCAGAGCGCGTTAGCGTCGACCATACAATAAACGGCTTAAAGGTGTATAAAAGTCTAATGCATTTAGGTCGTTTATTGCTTGAGGTGACATTATCGCACTTTTACGGTCTTCACCTTAGCGTCGCCTTTTACTCAAAATATCACCTATTCCGTGCGATAAGTATGACTTATGGTTGGATATTCGCTTAATCCGTGGATCGCTCGTTTGCTGGCGATATTTTTGGCGTTGTATTTCATAAGGTATCATTTTTGTTTTGAAATATTGATAGCCATTACGTTCTTTTACTTTTACTTAAACCTGAATTGCGAAAGCTATAATTAACTTGGAATTCATAAAGGAAATAAACATTATCTATTTCCTCTTTATGAAGAAAAAGCAAGCACTTATGATTTTACCATTTGAGTGGATCCTATACACCTATATGTAATAAAGAACGGGATACACAATCAGTCCAAAAAATGGCCCCCCAGTAGTGCTGTAAGAACGACTCATACAGCACTTTCTCGGCCAGTTTCATCAGACTTTAGTCAGTGATAAGACTGGCCGGTTACAAATTTACAAGAGCCATATTTTCAGTTAATATCGTTAGAGACTGTACCTGTACTATGTTTTAACTCAATGGTCCTATATAATATAATAATAATGTGTATTTATTATACAACGTTGAAATGATCATGTCGTAGATTAATGAAGCGATTCGTTTTCATGCGGATGATAAAGGCAAAATCACAGAGAAGGTTTCATTCGAAAAAAAAACCGAAGTGCTTATCTTTTTGAATGACACAGAAAGGACTACCTAATTGAAATCTCATCTAAACAACCAATTCTCCGCCTATCAGCCGTTTTTATAAACAACGGAAAGCGCCAATGGTTTCAACATTAGTCCGTAATTAACACCAGAGGAAAAACATCGCTATCTAAAGATAATGGTTGGTATTCTATTCGCTTACCAAGCGTTAGCGCGGCGATTACTCAGGAAAAACAGCATAAGTGCGCTTCAATGGCCTCCAGAAACTATTAACGCTTGTTTGTCAAGCAAGCAAGTTTGATAGTAGCAATTGAACATTTACGACTCTGGTTGCAGCGATTGTCGAGTGCATTAACAGAAAAGTTGATTGGCGTTTTGCTATGAATGCTATCGCTCATTATTGTTTCATTAATATTATCCTTTCTCTAGTCTGTCCGGAAAGAAGTGTCGTAAAATGTATGAGCTCCCAAATAAACTACTCTTTCCGGACAAATTATATCTAGCAAGCGTTGAAAAAAAAAATTAAGCTAGATTAATATTGTGTCAATAGTAGTTTTGCCATGTTTTTAGTTACGAACATAACAGTACTTGTCTTTACAAGCATGCTGACATTGTCTCGCTACCACTTTAAGGTTACGCATGGATGATAGGAATCCCGGAGACAATGTTACACTGGTTTGGCAGTTGTGGACTTGCGCTCGGCTAGTAATAGTAACATACGGTAAGATAAGGGTTGTTTTGTCTCGCCACCGGCGATAGGCATTTTGTCGCCTACCCGCGAAGCAGGTGCTTTGTTGGCGAGATATCGAGTGACAAAGATTAGTATCCACAGAGTGAGCATGGTACTGAAACGGGCATAAGTCAGTTCTAAGAGACGAAATTGATGCAGAATACCGTGCAAAATAGATGAAAGGGCCCCGTAGAGTAGAAGCAGCTGTGAATATAACATACATACAAAAAATAATAAATAAAAAATTCAGTCGAATTGAGAACCTCCTCCTTTTTTGAAGTCGGTTAAAAATAGGCATAAACACAAATTAGAGAGACATTTAAATTAGGCCGAGTTAATTTAGACCATAAAAATGTGTTTCCTTAAAAAAAAGTACTTAGTAAGTATAAAACCTGACGTAGTTTTAACATCGAGGGGATCTCACTGCATTCACGTTGATGATTGCGGCTAGCTGTGCTAACAGTCAGTCTTGGCAATTTGCTTGTTTCTCACCATCGACATTGATTCTTGTTCTCTCAAGCAACTTTCCATTAATGATATACCCGGTCTATTCCTTACATTCTTACATCTTGGCGGCATGTCCTTCACGGCAACTGTGTCATGGCACCTGCCAAGGATTTCATCCACCGTGACCGTTTGATCTTAATATTCTTCTATAGTTCTTGCATTTCTTAAACGCGCACGACACCTTTATTATTATGGCGTTAAAGCCTAATTTCATTTAATAAAATCGCTTTCGTGAACAAGTACAGTGGGAATTATGTTACATACGACTGTTTTTCTACCGTAACCATTTAATCTTCATCACAAAGTCTGTGAAGTAAAAGGTCGTACGTGTATGGAAGTATAGGTAAACCAAGATAGTCGAGTGACAGTCATGGTTCGAATACTTATTGGTTTGTGGCCTTAGCTCTTGAAAATGCCACCAGCTTATCTCTCGAAAAAAAAATTAAGAAAGTAAGCTGCGTCGATAGTTCTGCAAAGAAATTAAAAACTTCAACCTACAGTATGCTGGTCTTATAATCCAACTCATATAGACCTCTAAGGTAAAAAAATATTGTACCTGATCATACTATGTTTGACTGGTAGAGAATGCCTTATAGCATTAAGTCCGCCTTTTGTGCTTTAAGATTTTGTTTCGTGCAATAAAGATTACATAAATAAATACTACGCTGAAGCATGTTTCTAGTTAGTAAAACCGTATCATGTACGACAGTGTCACCCACTAGGCTGTAAGACATATCAAGCAATCAATTTTTACGTATTATATGGCTCCGTCAACTTTAATGATTCCGCCAATTCCGGGGTTGGATAAAACACGGCCAGTGTGATGTTTCGAAGTACGACGATAGAATATTCAACCAATCTACAGATACATACAAAGCTACTTATTTAACTTACAGATTACCGTAAGACTGGCAACATACATACATTAAATACACCAACATAAGACTAGGTATCATATTGGGTTCTTATTTGATGTCAATTGTGTAGGTACCTAATATGAAGATACAGTGCCAAAATAAAAAAATTGCCACGTCAATATCCACCAGCACCTTTACCTATCTATCGCCAAGGACACGCGACACTAACTAGTATAGTTTGTCTGGCGGCTTAAGGATAAATGCGCCATACTTTAAGTATGGAGCATTTGTCTTTAAGCCGCCGGACAAACTATACAAGAAACCTCTGGTTAGCATTTACGCCGTTTTAGAATGAGTTGCGCATACGCACCTTGCCCATTGTTTGTCCTGAAATATGAACCGACTATGAGCTATCAAGGGTCGGATCGGATACGCTTCATTTGTTGAAAGGATTATTTAATGTGGGAGTTTTTGTTGACGCTGCAAATTGAATAAGTTTTTGTAGACATTATTTTAGCCTGTACGTTTTTTATAGCGGTATTTAATATAGCATTGGCCTTGCTGGAATCAAATCGTAGGTACTACTCGTATGTTTAGCAACTAACAGTGACATTTTTGAGTGTATTTTATAGGTTTAGTTTCTTTGGCACCGCCTACTATAGCCTACATCATTTGACAGATTATTCGTTAGAATACTTCTGTTTAGTGAATTTGGTAGTAACGTTTTGTAAGTATTTAGGTACTAGGCATATCAAAATGGTGATACTTTTAAAGTTTAATAAAATAGTCATTACATGTTTTCTAAAAATGGTGGAATCCAAACTTCCAAAAATCTATTTCAAAAGTATACAACTACCTATTTTGCTTTTTGCAACCTACTTAAGAAATTACAAGCAATATTAAAAGAATATTTTGTAACATTGTGGTCATTGTGTTGTAAACCACCTCCTTTTATCGGCTAAGCAACATGTTGATTATTTATGAATGATTTATGATGATCTCTTGGCATTATAAGCTTTGGTTTAATGCGCCTGTTTTTATTAATTAATTACTCTGTATAGAAAAGCGTCTACAATGTTTAGGTAATAACGATAAAATGCTATAACGATTACTTTAGGCGTTAATAG
This sequence comes from Pammene aurita, assembly GCA_947086415.1. Classification (NCBI taxonomy): domain Eukaryota; kingdom Metazoa; phylum Arthropoda; class Insecta; order Lepidoptera; family Tortricidae; genus Pammene; species Pammene aurita. The sequence goes on from OX352301.1 coordinate 6,347,105, forward strand.
TCTTATGAATTTGCTGATGATTTTTTTGTGCGTTATGGACCCGTTTATGATCAAGCGTACTTGACAAGCGTGTAGGTACTTTAGTCTTGACCATTGCGATTAATGTTTAAGGTAGATACAAATAGATTTATATTTATATATATTTATTGGTATAGGATTATCGTAGGTATTACAGTGATAGTAGTTTTGGATTATTACGGCAAACGCAAGCCGGTCAAGCATCTAGATTTCGGTCAGCTCATTGACTGCACTATAAATAAGTGGGTTTTATTCTGTCCGGCTACCTCCAAACTAGGGCGGTCAATTAAACAATGAAAAAGTGCTAGAAAATGAATTAAATATGGCAATCTGAAAGAACGCGTATAACATTTCCACTAATATAATTTCTGTTCGTTATTAAATCGTAAAAAAATAGGAAACTGAATAATGATAAATAGTTACGTGTCAGAATATTAAGCTTTAATATGCTTCTTCTTAAATTAAAAATACATTGTGGATATAATTAATAATAAAACTCCTAATAGCTCAGTTTTACGATTCACTTCTAATTTGATTATTCATAGCGTTATGTTTTAAATATTACTGGCGATATTTATGAGCAACATTAAAAAGTCATAATGTGAGGAAACCTGTGATAAGAAATGTTTTTTTGTATGTTTTTTATTGCATAGCTTTTATATTATATTTTGGGTATGAAAATAGACGTTAATAGCAACATAAATTATTATAAAATGTACACGAAACAACAAATTATAAGGAGTGGATTCGGACATACCTTTTCGGTATATTTGTGGACTTACGACTTGTATTGGGTATACCAGTTTATTATTATTATAGCTTCTTTCTTGACATGGAAGATATTGTATATTTCCCTTTAGTATTCTAGTATGTCTTTGTTTATCTTTCTAATCTTCTGCATGTCTGTTTGCCAGCCGGCAAAGGCCTCCTCCAGCCTTCTCCCCTCGTTTCTATCTTGCGCTACTATGTGCCAGGTTATTCCTGCAACTTCGCGAATATCGTCTTCCCATCTCTTAAGTTGTGTGCCACTCTTCCTTTACCTTCCTATATCAGTTTAGGGACAGTAAATGATTTAATAAAAAATCGTGATGTGGGTAGGTAGTACGAGTAAATACAGATTTGAATAAGTTGTACAACATCAACATAAATAGATGCTCATGACCATAAAACTAGACATTGATCTGGCCAGTAATGTCTTAGAACTAAGTGTTTTGAAATACATAATTATGCTTGTACTTTCTTTCTCAGCTAAGCTTCTAATGGCGTCTGTTCATAGAAATTACACTCGTTTAAGAATAGTTGTAGAGAGCCGCAGGAGCATACGACATTATATTAAGTCGTCCAATACAAAAGCGATCTAAAGTTAGAGTTATTTTTCCTGTGTAAAGATTTATGCGCCATTTTTACTTCACTGTTTATACAATGACTGCCAACTTCTTTAAATCCTCGTTCGTTCTCGGGACCCTATTCTCGAATTTCCTGCCTTTCCCTTCCATTACACCGCTGAACCTAGAAAAAAGGAAGAATTATTATGTATCCTGTATCCTAAAGCAAGAACCCAGTTACTGAACTACCGAAACTTTTTTTTTTATCTTTGAAAATCTTAAACTTAGGACTACTGACTCTAGAAAGCGCTGGCGGTAAGAAGAGGACTTTCAATCCGGAGACATCGGGTTCCGGACCCGTCTCGTCCAGTAGCCATCAAATATATCGGAGCGGCCAAGGTGCCCAAAAATATCTGAACATGTACTTTATCGCCGCGACAATAGAGGCGTTATTCAGATATTTATAACCACCTTGGCCGCTCCGATATTTCTGATGGCGATAGTACATACCACTGTGTTTTTGGAACTTAAGGTAGAAATATCATCAGATATTTACCAGTCGCTTTTCATTAAAGGAAAACATTTCAAGGAAACCGGATCTAATTCCGATGATGCCTAGTTTCCCTTCTGGGTTGAAAGGTCAGATGGCAGATTCGTAAAAACCAGTGCCAACTCAAGGGCAAGTGGACTCCTGGTTCAACTGAACCGTGGCAAAAAAGGAGAATAATGAGTGTAGCTGACTGTACGAGTAATCGTGGAATCCCGGCTGCAGCCCAGTTGACACTGCATCGCGTGTGCATTTGTGCAATTATGTACCAGTGTCCGCTATTAGAGTTCCTAGGGACTGTGGGAGAGATATTTAAGGCTGACGTTAACCTGACGTTCCTAAAGCTTAGCGAGTCGTAAATCAGGAGGAACAGATCTGACACTTCTTTAATCCGTACAGATTCTAACTTAGTTAACACGAGTATACAACAGATGGCGCTTTTTTGCCAGTATGAACGAGGTAACTGTCGCAATGTATTGACGGGCTTATCTTTACTATTGAAATCTCTGATGCAGTAAATATCCGTTTTAATTGTATTGCAACATAAGAATTGTTTTTGCAGTTTTCGTACTCTGGTTTAAACGTTATTCCACATAGGTATAAATACATTACATATTCATATTCATTTATTTTGTATTAAACATACATTGTCAAATGACATGAGATCGATGTCAATATTTACATGGATAAAAATAATACTTACATTCAGCAAGTTATAGTGATTTTACAATAAACAAAATTAACATACATACATTTTTAAAGCTCTTCAATAAGAAATTCAGTTACAGAATAATAGGCCTTTTGGATTAAGAAAGATTTTAGTTTCAAAATAAACCCACGAGAGGAGGGAGCGTTTTTTATATTTAAGGGAATTTTATTGTAAATTGTTGGTCCCAAGACGTGGTCAGTTTTGGTAACCTGTGCGTTGGCCACTCCAGATCATGCTTTCTCTGCTCTTAAAAGCGCTTTATACGCGTCTTATATTCGACGTCTGTCAATAAAATTATCAAATAGCATATAGACCTCAAACTGGCAGTTCTGTCGCCCAAACATCCAATACTGGTTTATCTGAGTCTATGACTTGCTACTCTGAGCTTGCAAAAGGAATAACACTCAGAACACTAACGCGAAAAATTCTATGATCATTTTCCCAAGCACTCATCTACCTTTACCGTGATTTTCATATGTGAATCTTAAGTCGTCAGGATTTAAGTTAGTTTTTCCAGTTCCAGGATTAAATAGCATGAGGTTGGTTAAGAAAATTAGCGAAATACTATTTCTGCTACATTTAAAGGCTTTCGTCGGCGTAATTATAGTTTTTAATTGCCCGTCGTTAGTTTTCACATGATTTTAGAGGCACGCAGTAATAAAGCTCTAGTTAGAGTAAAATAATACCTTTATTGGGTAATTTCAAGTCGTTATGAGTCGTGTGGCATTTTTGCGAGTGCAATTGCGGGAATATAAGAACTTAGTTATGCCTTTAAGGATAGGTCTTGCGTGTGAATTTAATATTTAGATACAAACGAAAGAGAATCGAGTTATAAGGTGTAAAGTTTAAGGAGTTATAATCATTGTGTCACATTATTGTGTATCTTTAAGATCTAATGTATTACTGTTTTGAAAAAATAAGTCCCGGTGAGTTTCTTGCCAGTCATAATACTTCTAGGGTTAGAACCAGTGGTAGTTTTTTTTTCACTTACTGACGTTCATAAGTGTATTGTAACATTACAATGCACTTATGAACGTCTAGGTGTTGGGCACATGCCTAAACTGAAGAATAGATATCTTTTATTTTTTTTATTAAGCTCTGAGTTTGAAAGCGTAACTAGATGGCGCTTATGAGATGCTATTTTGTTTGAAGTAATTGAATTGTTAAACTTTAACTTTTGACAACTAGATTTAACGCATTGCATGCATTCTGTAATTTCAGCGATCTAATTCTACTGTCAAATTCGAGGCTTTGTTTTTTTCTTATATTAAGTACTGCAAATGCAAATTAAGTTTACCTTTAGGTAAATCACCTATTCCAATCCTCTATTTCTAAATTAATACGAAGTGTTTAACAAAAACACATCACGAGGAACTGGTTAATTGTAGCAATTACTCGAGAAGTTGCGTAGGTATAGTTACTTAACCCTAACCCGCTAAAAACATATCTTCTATACATGGACACGAAAGTCTGTACATGGAATATATTTGAAAAAAAGTTGGCTGGGGATACTTAGAATCGATAACAGAACACGTTCCAACAATTTTTAGAATTTTTGTCTGTTTGTCTGTTTATTTGACCGTGCATCACGTGAAAACGGCTAAACGGATTTTGATGAAATTTTGTACAGAGATAGTTTGAGTCCCGGGAAAGGATAATAGATAGTTTTAATCCCGTTTTAAACCCTGGAGGGGGTGAAAAGGGGGTTGAAAGTTTGTATGGAGAAATTTTAATAAAAATGAGTATGGAGATAATTTGAGTCCCGAGAAACGACAGAAAAGTTTTCATCCCGAAAATAAACCCTTGTGGGGGTGAAAAGGGGGTTGGAAGTTGGTATGAGGATTTTTTTACCGCTGAACTGGTAAAGATGAAATTTGGTATAGAGATAGTATGGGTCTCAAGAAAGAACAAAGGATAGTTTTCACCCCGAAAATCAACCATAAAGGGGTGAAAAGGGAGTTGGAAATTTGTATAGGGAGTTATTAACCGCAGAATCGATTTAGATAAAATTTGGTATGGAGATAATTTGAGCTCTGGAAAAGGAAATAAAATAGTTTTATCTCAGTAATTATCCCTTAAGCGGATGCAAAGGGGTGGAAGTTTACATGGAAAAGAAAACACCAATAACCGCTGTACGTATTTAGATGAGGTATTGAAATAGGTAGTAATTTTTTGGTCAAGGTGTCCATATTTATAACAAGTTACCGCAATTTATAAAAACCGCAGTGAGTGTTAAGCCTTAGATCTAATAATGTATTACTGTTTTGAAAAAAATAAGTCCCGTCGAGTTTCTTTACGGTCATATTACTTCTCGGGCCAGAGGTGTAGGGTTAGAACCGGTGGTAGTTTTGGAACGAAGTTCCTTATCGGATGGTTCGCGGATGGGGGCCAGGCGAAAAAAAGTCACGTGACCGTCACGTCACGAAAACGCGACACCCATACGATTGAGAAACATGTAAAATGGAATGAAATAAAAAAAATATAAAATAGAGTAAAGTGAAGTGAGGTGAAGTGTAGTGAAAAGTGAAAGTGAGGAGTGACAAAGTGAAAAAAGTTGAGAACCTAAAAGTAAAAATGTCAAAATGTCAAAATTTCAAAAATTTCAAAAATTTTTAAAATTTCAAAAGTTTCAAGAATTTCAAAAAAATACAATCAAAATTACGAAAAAGTCAAAAATTAAATTAAATATTCTACTCCAATATCATAAATCCTCTATCCGGCGTTCGGAAACCGTATGTAATTACCACCATTATTGCAACCAGTAACGTGACATCAGTGTATTATCTGTGACAGTATGGTAAAAACTGTATGAAAATTCATTACCTACGCGCTACGGTAACGTAATGAAAATCCCCCCTCTGCCCCGGCACGTCCCCCCACCCCCGGCCCCGACTTTCCGAACACGTCATTTAGGATTTTTTATATGTGTGTAGATAAAGCAGTGTATGCTTCTGTACGTAACTAGGCCTTATTACGTAACAGTTACATTAACCACTATTTATCTCTTTTTAGGGTTCCGTAGTCAACTACCCTTATAGTTTCGCCATGTCCGTCCGTCTGTCTTTCCGTCTGTCCGCGGTCTAGCTCAGTAACCGTTCGCACTAGAAAGCTGAAATTTGGTATCAGTATGTGCATTAATCACGCCGCTAAAGTAATAGAATAAAAACTAAAAAAAATTTTCATTAGGGTACACATAAAATAGAGGGTGAATTTTTTTTCGCTCCAACCCTATGTGTTGATATAGAGGTCTTCTAATACATTTTTGGATGAAACTGATAGGTTCGTAAATATTAGATCTGAAAGTTCAAAAAAGGGCGTCTCTTACATCTAACTTTTGAACCGTGGGTCCAAAAAAATAGAAAAAAATAATGGATGTGAGGCCTGATAAGAACTTTCAATAAAAACTATATTGAATAAAATCAGTTCAGCCGTTTTTGAATTATTAGTCAAAAACGCATAGTGAACGGAAGTGCCGGATAGTAAAATGACGAAAGCGCCGTCAAATATCTCTTAAGGCGCTAGGCGCTGATTGTGGCCGAAAACTGTTACTTTCTAAGGGATATATCTCAATAACGGGTCATTCAAAAATTTTGAAAAAAATATATGTTAATTACGATTTCATGTACAACATTGTCAACGTTTGAATAACTCGTGTAACGTATAGTTTCTCCGTTATGTAAATGTAACGAAATGTCGTTTTACAGTTAATTTTGCTTATATCTACTGAACGGCTCATTCGATTTAAAATATTGTTGAACTAAAAAATATGTACTACAGAACACTACAAACTCAACGTAGGATATTTAAATTGAATAAATTTTCTTAAACAACTTGATCATACTTCCACATTTCGTGCGTTATTAGCTCGAAAACGGCGTTGCTGGCAGTCGTGAGCTAGCTTTGAGACGAGGAGGCTGTGTCGCTCGTCGCTCCGTGCTTCCCTTGTACTACATATACTTGTGCTTGGCCCGTGAGCAATAATATCGGACTTACTGTGCCTAAAGACTAAATAACTGCAGAGGGTTCATGCGGTGCGGATATAACGTGTCTTCCCGGAATCAATAATGTGTAGACGTTTTATCTTTTAAGATAATGTACTCGTATGCATGTTTATGTACGTTCGTATAAAAAGTGTATTTTATTTAGATTATAATACATGTAAAAAAAACTAATGAAATAAAAATGGAGAAAAAAAAAAATCATGAATCTCACATTGCTCTGAAAACAAATTTGGTCATGTAAGTAAACTAAAATTATTATGTTTTAGTAGACGCATGCATCACCCAAAATAGGCATTAGTCGTCGAGTTGCGGAAATCTGCTAGTACTGCAATACAATAGACTAAAAATTAATTTAATAAAAAACTCCAAAGAACCGAATTTATTTAAACATATTTTTTTAAGAATACCGTGTTCTAAACGAATGTAATATGCGTTTTATTTTAAGATTAAACACAATCTTTGATGTTATACTTTATACTAATTTCTCAAATCTAGATATTGCGAAGTAAACTGCAAAGGATTGCAGATAAACCGGCCAAGAGAATATCGGGCTATGCTCAGTGTAGGGATCCGTAGTTGCCGGCTTGTTACAATACATCCATTTAAAAGGTAGTCTATAAAGAAATATTTTAAGTTAAGTAAAAAAAAAATTAAATGAAGGAAAAAACATAAATCATGAATCTCACAATTCTCTGAAAACAAATTTGGTCATGTAAGTAAACTACAATTATTATGTTTTAGTAGACTAATGCATTAAGCAAAATAGGCGTTAGTCGTCGTGTGGAAATCTATTAGTACTGCAATACAATAGACTAATAATCAATTTAATAAAAACTCCGAAGCACCGAATTTATTTTAACATATTTATTTAAGAATATCGTGTTCTAAACGAATGTAATATGCGTTATTTTTTTAAAGATTAAACACAATTTTTTATGTTATACTTTATACAAACTTATCAAATCAAGAAATTGCGAAGTAAACTGCAAAGGATTGCATATAAACCGGCCAAGAGAATGTCGGGCTATGCTCAGTGTAAGGATCCGTAGTTGCCGGCCTGTTACAATACATCCATTCAAAAGGTAGTTTATAAAGAGATGTTTTGTGGCACTTACGTTATTTTACTATAGGCATCACCCAAAAACGGATCAACCGATTTTATTCCATATAGTTTTTATTGAAAATACGTGATAATTTCAATGGCCTCACTTCCAGAAATATTTCCAAATTTTTTGGACCCACGGTTCAAAAATCAAAGAGCATGTTTAACTTTCGAAGCTATTATTTACGAAAGTATTCGTTTTATCCAAAAGTTGTTTAAGGCTTATTCTTCTTGAAAGACCTATCCAACAATGTGTTTCAGATATTTATTGCTTTACCACTTTGTAGGCGTAATTAAAACATATACTCATAACAAATTTCAGTGTACTAACTACCACTGAGCAAAGCCTGATTGAGATTCTAATAAAAAATGGCTGATATTTAAGAGTTCAATGTAAGAATAAAGGAAAAAAAGATTTTTTTTATACCACGACGCTGGTAAACAAGCATACGACCCACCTGATGGAAAGCAGTCATAAAGCCTATGGACGCCTGCAACCCCAGAAGATTCACAAGCGCGTTGACTACCCTAAAAAAAACTTTACTATGTCGGTGAAATAAATACAAATTTTATATTAATTATCAATACAAAGTAAATAAATAAATTACTAGTAAGGGTTCTGGGGTCCATGCCCCCCCCCCCAGCTAAGTACACTTTCATGCTTAGACTGGTTTGAGGGACGGGAGGATCGATTTGGATGATATTTGCCGTGGACATTAACGTATAAATATAAAAGTGGTACTGTATCGTCCGATATACACATCTATGTCGTTTAAATCATGCCAATAAAATATATAAGGATTAAAAATTGATTTTTGAGTGTAGTTTCATTTAGTGGTAATTGTAAAACATGTTATCAGGACTACTGTCCTCTAGCGTATCCATCTGTCAACTTTACTTCAAGTTCCACCTTCAGGGTAGCGGGAGAGAAATTAGGGGTGAATTATCCGCTTACTGACACAGACCGAATTCCACGCGGGCGGAGCCGCGGGCACAGCTAGTTACTAATATGGTAACATTTTGGGAAATATATAAAACGTAAAACAAGATGGTGATATCATTCACATTAAAACTGCAAGTAAAAACCGCTAGCATGCTTGAAGCATTTTAAAAGCCCAGCGTGGCATCGGTCAAGTGGATGTCCTTTTGTAAACAACTGGAATTTAGACTCGTAATAAAATACACATTTTTAGTTCAGTATGGTGGATAGTCTCTTCAACTACAAAAAAGTCATAACTTGCACGAAAGTTCACATTGAAATCCGTCTTTAGGCAAACGCACTGGATGTACCTAAATATAAAAACTTCATTTTCATAATGAAGGGCGGAAGCCATAAAAGTGAGATTGTTTTGTTTTTTGTAACATTTTTAGAGTTCCGTTTTAATCGTTTATTAGATCGTCTATTAGGTTATCTTGGGTTTTTAAAACGTCCGCCCTTTTTTAACACAATTGACAAAGAACAGCAAGCAAGTAAGTACTGGCTTTCGAGTTACTGTGTATGATGCGTGACAGCAGTAAATAACTAAAACTAACTGTTTGAGGAATTATTATTTCAGGTTTTCATTAACCAACTTCAAGATTTCGAAGGAGGAGGTTCTCAATTCGTCGTGATCTTTGTTGCTTTTTGCAATTTTTTATGTAGGTAAGTATTTTCAACGATAATTCGAAGAGCGATTTGGAAACTTCTTTTTTAGTTTGAAAGAGTTACTTGATTGGTTAGTTACATTGTCATTGTCATCAGATCAGGATCTGATGATGGGATCCTGGAGAAATCAAGGGCACTCTTTAAATTTAATTGCACACCTAGAGAGATTGCAGTATTTTTCATAGTAGGTCGGGCTGTTGGTACGGTGTAGCTTAAGGAAAGTCGGTCCTTTTAAAAAAATTATATTCAAAACGTTTCTTCTCATTACAACCTAATTACCAGATCTTGAATTTGATTTGCTTTTTTGATATCAAAAAGGAATTCTGCATATTTGTTTTATACGGAAATGATACCACACAATCACTAGCAGCTTTAAGGCGCTAGGCGCTGAATGTGGCCGAAAACTGTTACTTTCTAAGGGATATATCTCAATAAAGAGTCATTCAAAAAATTTGAAAAAAATATATGTTAATTACCATTTCATGTACAACATTGTCAACGTTTGAATAACTCGTGTAACGTTTAGTTTCTCCGTTATTTAAATGTAACGAAATGTCGTTTTACGGTTAATTTTGCTTATATTGAACGGCTTATTCGATTTAAAATATTGTTGAACTAAAAAATGTGTACTACAAAACACTACAAACTCAACGTAGGATATTTAAATTGATTAAATTTTCTTAAACAACTTGATCATAATTCCACATTTCGTGCGTTGGTAGCTCGAAAACGGCGTTGCTGGCAGTCGTGAGCTAGCTTTGAGACGAGGAGGCTGTGTCGCTCGTCGCTCCGTGCTTCCCTTGTACTACATATACTATTGATTGGCCCGTGAGCAATAATATCAGACTTACTGTGCCTAAAGACTAAATAACTGCAGAGGGTTCATGCGATGCGAACATAACGTGTCTTCCCGGAATCTATAAAGTATAGACGTTTTATCTTTTAAGATAATGTTCTCGTATGCATGTTCATGTACGTTCGTATAAAAAGTGTATTTTATTTAGATTATAATACAAGTAAAAAAAAAAATTAAATGAAGGAAAAAACATAAATCATGAATCTCACAATTCTCTGAAAACAAATTTGGTCATGTAAGTAAACTACAATTATTATGTTTTAGTAGACTAATGCATTAAGCAAAATAGGCGTTAGTCGTCGTGTGGAAATCTACTAGTACTGCAATACAATAGACTAATAATCAATTTAATAAAAACTCCGAAGCACCGAATTTATTTTAACATATTTATTTAAGAATATCGTGTTCTAAACGAATGTAATATGCGTTATTTTTTTAAAGATTAAACACAATTTTTTATGTTATACTTTATACAAACTTATCAAATCAAGAAATTGCGAAGTAAACTGCAAAGGATTGCATATAAACCGGCCAAGAGAATGTCGGGCTATGCTCAGTGTAAGGATCCGTAGTTGCCGGCCTGTTACAATACATCCATTCAAAAGGCAGTTTATAAAGAGATGTTTTGTGGCACTTACGTTATTTTACTATAGGCATCACCCAAAAACGGATCAACCGATTTTATTCCATATAGTTTTTATTGAAAATACGTGATAAGTATTTCAATGGCCTCACTTCCAGAAATTTTTCCAAATTTTTTGGACCCACGGTTCAAAAATCAAAGAGCATGTTTTACTTTCGAAGCTATTATTTACGAAAGTACTCGTTTTATCCAAAAGTTGTTTAAGGCTTATTCTTCTTGAAAGACCTATCCAACAATGTGTTTCAGATATTTATTTGTTTTACCACTTTGTAGGCGTAATTAAAACACATACTCATAACAAATTTCAGTGTACTAACTATCACTGAGCAAAGCCTGATTGAGATTCTAATAAAAAATGGCTGATATTTAAGAGTTCAATGTAAGAATAAAGGAAAAAAAGATTTTTTTTATACCACGACGCTGGTAAACAAGCATACGACCCACCTGATGGAAAGCAGTTATAAAGCCTATGGACGCCTGCAACCCCAGAAGATTCACAAGCGCGTTGACTACCCTAAAAAAAACTTTACTATGTCGGTGAAATAAATACAAATTTTATATTAATTATCAATACAAAGTAAATAAATAAATTACTAGTAAGGGTTAATACTACCTATCAAATATCTTTAAAGGACCGGCCAAGTTTGTATCGGACCACGCATATTGTAGGGTTCCGTAGAAAGTAGTTTCTTGGAGATAACTGAAAAACGGATAAACCGATAATATGTGAAATAATTATCGTAGAAATTAAGTACTAAGCCTTCTTGGTTTTTTTCATATTTTTTAGACTTACGGATTAAAAGTTAGATGGGGAGCCTATTATATTTAGACTTTCGAACAAATATTTCTGAAAATATTGACTTAATAAAACAGTTTTAAAAATCCTCTATATTTATAAAATATTTTTAAAACCGTATCGTACTTACAACATGTTTATATTTACAAAAAAAAATATTTTTGACATTCAGTTTGGCATATGTATGTATGGAGTGCCTCCCCTGAAAGTTTTTTAGCAATTTAGCCAGAAAACTAAGTAGCGGCACATGAACCACACCTCTAGATAAAATTTCAGTAATATATGTTTTATAATAAAAATGGCTTTGACATACGGACGGACAGACGGACATGTTTCAAAAAACTTTTAAGGGTTCGGTTTTTGCCATTTTGGCTATGGAACCCTAAGAAGTGTTTGCACTGTGTTATATTTTAAAGATCTAAATTTAATGGGCTTACAGCTCTCATGACAATTGTATGACGATTTCGTGCACAAATACCGCTCCTTACATGTGTATTTTTACTATACGCAACTCGCAACAGGATAAGTTTTGTTAATTTATCGTAATTAAGTGAATTTTTACGGTTAATATTTAAAATCGCAACTAAAAAATAACCATCTATTAAGCTCACTTGCACAGCAAAAAAAACCAAATTCACATGAAAACACCGCTTTGATGTGCATTCAGTTTTTTTTTGCTGTAATAGTCAGTATTTTATTTTATCTAATATGCGGAATATTTTTAACCATATTTCGTAAATTCGTAAATATTTTGCCGCTCACTGTACTTTAAATTCAAAATCTAGGTTTTTATTTTTTTACATAAAATCTACTAATCGAGATCGTTATTAATTATATTATTTAACTAGCTGTGCCCGCGGCTCCGCCCGCGTGGAATTCGGTCTGTGTCAGTAAGCGGCTAATTCACCCCTAATTCCTCTCCCGCTACCCTGGAGGCGGAACTTGAAGTAAAGTTGACAGATGACGCTAGAGGACAGTAGTCCTAATAAAATATTTTACAATTACCACTTAATGAAACTAACTACACTCAAAAATGAATACCTTTTTTTATCATATTTTTTTTTTTGGCATGATTTAAACGACATAGAGTAGTAGACAAAAGTGGTCCTGTATCAGACGATACAGGACCACTTTTGTATTTATACGTTCATGTCCACGGCAAATTTCATCCAAATCGATCCTCCCGTCAAATCAGTCAAAGCATGAAAGGTAAGAACAGGCGCTGTTGAAATTTGGGGTGGGGGGGGGGTCACAAATGCAGAAATGATTTTTTTCTATTTGAGGTGCACTTGGAGGGGGGAGTCGGTCCATGACCCATGCATCCATGACCCAGACGTTGAATTTGAGCATGGTGAGATGAGAACCGGCCAAGAGCATGTCGGGCGATGCTCAGTGTAGAGTTTCGTAGAGGCCACCCTGTTACAAAACATCCGTTCAAAAGGTCGTTTATTAAGGGATATTTGATAGATAGATAGATAAACACTTTATTATTTGGCGACGCTTACGTCATTTTACTATTCGACACTTCCTTTCACTATGCGTTTTTGACTGATAATTCAAAAAGGGCTGAACCGATTTTATTCAATATAGTTTTTATTGATAGTTCTTATCAGGCCTCACCAAATTTCAGCTTTCTAGTGCGAACGGTAACTGAGCTAGACCGCGGACAGACGGACACGGACATGGCGAAACTATAAGGGTTCCTAGTTGACTACGGAACCCTAAAAAGAGATAAATAGTAGTTTTTTGTAACTGTTGCGTAATAAGGCCTAATTATGTACAGAAGCATACACTGCTTTAGCTGGTAGGAACGAAGTTATGTTATTTCATTTTTGAATTTTTTTTGGAAATTTTTTTTTTGTATTTTTTTGAAATTGTTGAAATTTTAAAAATTTTATTTGAAATTTTTTAAATTTTTGAAATATTTGCCATTTTTAGGGTTCCGTACCTCGAAAGGAAAAAACGGAACCCTTATAGTATCACTTTGTTGTCCGTCTGTCTGTCTGTCTGTCTGTCTGTCTGTCTGTCAAGACCATTTTTCTCAGGAACGCGTGGAGGTATCAAGCTGAAATTTATATCAAATACTCAGGTCTATTGTCCCTTAAAGCTGTGAAAAAATCAAACTTAAAAGCCAACGCAATCAAAAGATACAGTCGTTTATGCTGCAAATTTTAGAGTTTTTCGGCACTTGCAAAACCTACGGGGTACTTCCCGTGAACTCAGAAACTTGAAATTTGGCACGAAGCAACGTCATATAGCATAGACAATGGAAAAATTACAAAAAGTAGACATTTTTAGTAAAATCATACAAAAAATATTTTATTTTATTTTAAACTTACTACCTTTTTCCTCGTAAACGCGTGGAGGTATTAAATTGAAATTCATGTCAAATACTCAGCGCTCTAAGACCTTTCAAGTGTAGCAAAACCAAACTTTTATGTCAACGCAATCAAAAGAAATTGCAATTTAAGTCGCTTATTTTGAAACTGAGTACTCGCAAGAAACTCAAAACCTAAAGGGTACTTCCCGTAAACTCAGAAACTTGAAACTTGGCACGAAAAAACTTCATATATCATAGACAAATGAAAAATTACGAAAAGTAGACATTTTTAGTAAAATCATACAAAAAAATATTTTTTTTTATTTTAAACTTACTACCTTTTTCCTCGTAAACGCGTGGAGGTATTAAATTGAAATTCATGTCAAATACTCAGCGCTCTAAGACCTTTCAAGTGTAGCAAAACCAAACTTTTATGTCAACGCAATCAAAAGAAATTGCAATTTAAGTCGCTTATTTTGAAACTGAGTACTCGCAAGAAACTCAAAACCTAAAGGGTACTTCCCGTAAACTCAGAAACGTGAAACTTGGCACGAAAAAACTTCATATATCACAGACAAATGAAAAATTACGAAAAGTAGACATTTTTAGTAAAATCATACAAAAAATATTTTTTGACATTTTAAACTTACTACCTTTTTCCTCGTAAACGCGTAGAGGTATTAAATTGAAATTCATGTTAAATACTCAGGGCTATAGGACCTTTCCGATGTAGCAAAACCAAACTTTTATGTGAACGCAATCAAAAGAAATAGCAATTTAAGTCGCATATTTTGAAACTGAGTACTCGCAAGAAACTCAAAACCTAAAGGGTACTTCCCGTAAACTCAGAAACTTGAAACTTGGCACGAAGAAACTTGAAACTTGGTTCGAAGAAACTTCATATAGCACAGACAAAGGAAAAATTACGAAAAGTAGACATTTTTAGTAAAATCATACAAAAAATATTTTTTGAAATTTTAAACTTACTACCTTTTTCCTCGTAAACGCGTAGAGGTATTAAATTGAAATAAGTAATAAGCATACTACAACTTTTGCTTGTTATAGGTTTGTACGGAACCCTCGGTGCGCGAGTCCGACTCGCACTTGGCTGTTTTTTTTTACTTTTAGGTTCTCGACTTTTTTCAGTTTTTTCACTTTTATCACTTTGTCACTTCTCACTTTAACTTTTCACTACACTTCATTCACTTCACTTTATTCTATTTTATATATTTTTTATTTCATTCCATTTTACATGTTTCTCAATCGTATGGGTGTCGCGTTTTCGTGACGTGACGCTTTTTCGTGACGGTCACCTGATTTTTTTTCACCTAGCCTCCCATCCGCGAACCGTCCGATAAAGAACTTCGTTCCAAAACTACCACCGGTTCTAACCCTACACCTCTGGCCCAAGAAGTATTATGACATTTATGACCGAAAAGAAACTCGACGGGACTTATTTTTTTCAAAACAGTAAGTAATACATTATTAGATCTTAAAGATACAAAATAATGCGTAGTTCTTCAAGAAGACATATCAAAACAGCTTGAGAGACAGATAATGTACCCATTGTTTAATTATAAAGAAAAATAAATCCTAATCTGACTGCTTCACAAAACGTTTGATATGTTTTCCTACCTAAACGGTGTCCTATAAATGTTAGATGATTTTGTAGTAGTTTTTTGGTTTGGGCCATGCATCTTTGTCCGTCATATATAGTCCTCGAACCTGGAATAACCCTTTGACATTCATGACATTTTCAAATATTTCTTAAGAGCGGGTAAAGGTAAATTTAAAGCATCGACGGGTATGTTATAAATATGAACACCTTGACCAAAAAATTACAAATTATTTCAATACCAAATTTCATCTAAATACGTACAGCGGTTATTGGTTGTTTCTTCCCCATGTAAACTTCCACCCCTTTTGCATCCGCTTAAGGGATAATTTCGGAGATAAAACTATTTTATTTCCTTTTCCAGAGCTCAAATTATCTCCATACCAAATTTTATCTAAATCGATTCTGCGGTTAATAATTCCCTTTATAAATTTCCAACTACCTTTTCACCCCTTTAGGGTTGATTTTGGGGTAAAAACTATCCTTTGTCCTTTCTCGAGACCCATACTATCTCCATACACATTTCCATCTAAATCAGTTCAGCGGTAAAAAATTCGTCATACCAACTTCCAACCCCCTTTTCACCCCCACAAGGGTTTGAAAACTATCCTATGACGTTTCTCGAGACTCAAATTATCTCCATACTAATTTCTATCAAAATCGTTTCAGCGGTTAAAAATTCTCCATACAAACTTTCAACCCCATTTTCATCCCCACCAGGGTTGATTTTCGGGATTAAAACTATATATTATCCTTTCCCGGGACTCAAACTATCTCTATGCAAAATTTCATCAAAATCCGTTCAGCCGTTTTCACGTGATGCGCGGTCAAATAAACAGACAAACAGATAAACAGACAAACAGACAAAAATTCTAAAAATTGTTGTAACGTGTTCTGTTATCGATTCTAAGTATCCCCAGCCAACTTTTTTTCGATTATCTTCCATGTACAGACTTTCGACCCTCTTCAGCTTTATTATATTATTTAATTTAATAGGTAAGTAGCATTCCTAAAAATGTCACCGTAGTACTTAATCACAGTATTCAAATCACAAAACATCCGCAAAAGGATTATAATTATTTTAAAGCTGCCCGCGCGCCTCTGAGTAAAGTCATATTCTTTGAACATTGTTGCGGTGCATCGCGGTGGATTTACGCACGATTGAAATCAGAGGGGTACGCGTGTGGCGCGGGTAGAGAGCGCCCAAACGCTCAAGGACACTCCGGCGACAATCGTCTTAACCATAGAGTAATAACATATTACCCCTGACTTTGACGTGAAGGTCCAAAAATTTTACGGACCTCCAATACTAAAAAATATTCATCTTAGGGCACTCTATCCATGCTCAAAAATTCAAAACTTTTTCTCGATGCGCACAATTTTTTTCACTTTTGTACTGAGAGAAACCCCTTCTAAATGAAGTGCAGTATAAACATTGGTTAAAGACTTCTTAGACTGCAAGATTCAAATATTGCTCGCCTTTCATAAAAAGCCTGTTTAATCTTCGGTGTGGTCGAACCCTTATTAAGGACAGGACCACTAAAACGCCGACAATATATTATTAATAAAACATTTCCTGCGCTTATTACACATCACAATAATACCTACCTATGTATTTTGACCAACATTTTCTGACATATTTTACGAGTCGATGCATCATGTATGGTTTAAAATTTAAAAGCTATTTCATTTAATGGAAATATCGACAATACCCCTGGCCGGCACTTGCTTAAAGGTAGTGAATATAATATGACACCATTTTGGAATTAAAATTTACATGAAAATAAGCTTATGATAGTTATGATTCGGATACACGAAAAAGCGAATATCATGTGATTTGCGTTTTACTGCAATAATAACAGATCGTTGCGAACTTTTACGAAAACGTTAATTTTCGATAGCACTTGTGGTCTAGCAGACATCCAACTTTCAATCCGGAGGTCACAGGTTCAAATCTCAGCTACCACTAAGTTGGTCTGAAGTTATCTATGTACAGTCACCGGCAATAGTATCTTCCTACATGAAGCCCGCAAAAATATGTGACACGCTCTTATTTGTAGGCCCATAAGAGCGTGTCACATATTTTTGCGACCTTTGTTTAGGAAGATACTATTGCCGGTGGCTGTACAAAATGTCATTTGTTATTTACCTATTATTTATTTATTTGTTATTTAACGGCCTCCTAGCCCAGTCGGTATTGACCCTGCCTACGAAGCAGGAGGTCCCGGGTTCGAATCCTGGTCAGGGCATTTGTTTGTGTGTTTAGCACAGATATTTGTTCCTGAGTTATGGATGTTTCTATGTATTATACAAGTATTTATCCATATTTATCTATTATATATATATCGTCGTCTAGTACCCATAACACAAGCCTTATTGAGCTTACTGTGGGCCTAGGTCGATTTGTGTAAGATTGTCCTATAATATTTATTTATTTATTTATTATTTATTTACCAGTTACTTTTCGGTGAAGGAAAACATCCTGAGGAAACCGGACCTAATTCCGACAGTGCCTTTTTTTGTTTAGGGGGGAAATGCTTTACGCATACCACTCGAGTACGGGGGAGGGCCCGAGTGGTTATGTGGAATTCCTGTCTGTCTAGGCTAATGAGGCTCATGGTGTACCCACTAAAAACCCCCCCATATGCCGCCTCGCCGCCTTACTGGCGGGGACACAGGGACGCTTGCGCTTAACATCCGCGACCCCGCCGGCGGCAGCCGCTCGCGAGCGGCTCCTCCGCGGTTGCCCGAAGGCCCACTACGCTAGGCGCACCAGATGGTTGGGCGCGCCTTCCTCCACGACCTCCATCCTGTGGTGTAACGGACCCCTCCGAGCCCGCCACGTAAAAGCCATGGGTACCAGAAGATTTACCGGCACCCAGCGGCGGATCAGGTCTATGGTTCCGCCGCCAACCACAACTCGGCTGCAGAAGATGGGAAGAACGGCGCACCTTATCATCTTCTGCAGCCCCACCGACGCCGTTTCAGCGGAACGGCCCCGCCAAGGTCGCAGGGGGTAGGGAGAGTGGCGCACTGTAATATCATCACGCCTCTCGCCCTGCGATCTCACCTCGGCCGCAGAGGATAGGGAGAACGGCTCACCGCAATACCGGCACTCTTCTTCTGCGGTCCGCCTCAAACGCGTCACAAGCGGGCTCAATTCCGACAATGCTTAATGTATCCTCTGGGTTGGTCTAAAAGCTAATAGTGTCAACGCCAATTCTTGGCATATAGTTTTCATTAAGCTATGGCTTAATGGGACAAACGCTCGGCTATTGGATGGATGAATATGGTTTACGAGTTCTTCCAATGCATTATTACTAAATATAACATTTTTCTCGCCGGCCATATTTCCATAGATTTAATTCAAGTGTTTGCGCCCACCTGACTCCGTAATATTGAACGAGTAAATCATCCGGCCCGTGACCTTTAGAAATAATTGTTGAAACTCCTACCCGACCATGTCACAGCAAAAATAATACAGTATCTTAACCCTTTAAATTATGAAAACATTTGTTGTTTTAATTTCATTATAAATCTCATCATCTACCGTTTGTAATATTGTATAGTCATCCAATAAATTTTTCAGTATATCTGACCGCTGAAAGAAGGTCAAATTTACCTTGCAATAGAACCAAACAGGGCAAGTTCATTAAAAGCTTGTAGCAACACAGCGATTTCGCAAAAAATAGAGCAGTCAATACACCGATTATAGTGATAATAACATTAATTACCTCTCCACGCCCACGACAATTATGATTATTAAGTTGAGTTGCCGCGTTTTATGAATTAATATCCAGTACTGTAATTTTTCATGAATATTCAATAAATGGGACATTTACACAGATATTCTGCTACCAGAAGAAATAATGGTCATCACGCGCGTTGCTTCGTTTAGTGTCAATATGGTAGGTATTTAGTATCAAATGGGCATAAACCGCTGCTGATACATTGTACTGGGTATAACATTGCTCGGGACTTCTCTCCGTGAGCGGCACTGTCCTATAATCATCATGATACGAGTATGTACAGAATAGTGGGTCCAAACCTTTATTCAGAATTATGTACTATATCCGCATAGTTCGCATTCGCATACAAAGTCGACCCAGATTTCGTATGTCGTGCCATAGCATCTTGATTATTTCATCAAATTTCGATAATATTTTTATTTCAAGTTAAGGTACTGTTTCTATATTAGTAGATACGAGTATACTATATCCGCTTTACTCGCATATGTGAACCCCACCCAGGGATATCTTCGGGATACAAAGACCCAGATATCGGGTGTCGTGCGTAAAAAAATATCGTCTTGATTATTTCATTAAAATTCGATAATAACCTTATTGAACCCGAATTAAAAGTACTGGTTTAATAGTAGTTATACTATTATCCGCATAGTTCGCATATCCTCGGGATAAAAAGACCCAGATGTCGTGTGTCGTGCGTCGATATCATCTTGATTATTTCATTGGAATTACGCCGAGATATAGAATGTCAGAGGTTTAGAATGCCATGGTAAGATTAGGAGCTGACTTCTGAGTCATCGTGCTAAATATATTTGCTTGATTGTGCGGTAATATGGCTATAATCTTATTTCTAATTCAAGGCCAGAAATCTAATCACACTCACTTATGGCTTGTATTTATCTAAATAAAGGTAAGCCATTTAGGCTTAAATTAAATCACAGCAATAAATAGTCCTTTCTTTTTTTTAATCCCCAGAAATACACGATGTGGGTGAAAGTAGTGTGGATTTTTGGACTTGAATCAGAAATCAGCCACATTGACAACATTTTGAATTATCACGCTTTTAAAGTATGAAACGATGTTTTTTATGTGCCAAAAAGTGGACTATGTAGACTATGGATAAAAAGTAGACAGTGATACTCGTTGTGAACGCTTGTGGCCTAGCCGACTTCCAAACTGAAGTTTGGAAAGGTTTTGGGTTTGAATCCCGGCTCTTAATCTGCACCTCCCAGACCAGACTTCGACGGGTGTCCCTATTAATACCAGGCTTAGTGTGAACGTCCAGCCATGAGTTTCTTGAAACTTAATGTATACGGAATTTCGGTATCAGATCCTCTTTAGTAAAATAAAACATCGTATGGACGCCTTGCTAATATTACGGCCTAATTTTTCAAAAGAGTTGGAAGTTTTTAAAACATTTACTCCAATTTCAGCCCCTTAGCGTTTTAATTGAAGAAAATTAGGAATGTATCTTCCTTTCAAAGTTTTAAGTTTTCGTTTTAAATATATTTATATCAACACTGTCTTATTATTAGACATTTTGATAAAAAATATACAACTTAGTCTAATAAACGAATTTGAATTCGAAATGAATAAGTTGGTGGGCAAAAAACTTTTCAATCACTTTAATGATTCAATTTTGGGCGGTTGTAGTTTAGATTAAATCTTTCGATTTGCAGACGTGCTTAATTTAAATAAATTGAAAACGTTTATCGAAAAAGTCTTCATTTCATGATTAAGCAACATCCCGCATTTTACTTTGATTTAGATTTGGAACCACTGAGGCCTTTTATAAAAAGTTTATGTTGGT
This sequence comes from Pammene aurita, assembly GCA_947086415.1. Classification (NCBI taxonomy): domain Eukaryota; kingdom Metazoa; phylum Arthropoda; class Insecta; order Lepidoptera; family Tortricidae; genus Pammene; species Pammene aurita. Next base: position 6,368,238 of record OX352301.1, read on the forward strand.
ATATATAATGATAGACATAGACATAGAATTTTTTTTTAACATCACATGGAAGTACAATTTTACAGAGAATGCTACAAAGCTAAAAAACCTTAAAACTAAGACTTAAAAGTACAGAGAATGAGTTTGACATGTAGGTAGATAAAAAGTATAGTGTAGTGTAGTAAAAGTGTAGTGATGACGGCAATAATTTTAGTATACCTAAGTGATGGCAATGGACGAAAAGCGTGGAAGTATGAATGGAGAGGCCTATGTATGAAGACGGGCGCTGTCTATAGATAGATAGATATTAGTATACTTTTTACTGTTTTAACTGAGCTAATTCACTTTGCGAGTAAATGAGATTTTTTGAGTGGTAAAAACTATAATCAGTAGGTACTGTTTGTATAAATACTATAAGTAATTTCTGCCATGCAATTTTTGTTTCTAACAAATGTCAGGCCATCTACACAGTGCATCCTTCTTTATATTAAATGGTCAGCAAAGCGCATGTGACACCTCTGGAGCTACAGGCGTACATAGGCTACGGTAGCTGCTCAACATCAGGCGGACCGTATGCTTGTTTGCCACCGTCATGTCGTGGTATTAAAAAAAGGCGGAAGTTGGGGCATATGCGCCCATCTGGTAAATCACCGTAAATAATGCAAATGAATGAATCATCACTATCCGCTTGTTTTTACCTCGTTTACCTCGTTACCCCCTTATTCATAAACGTCTCTCAAGCGTCGATTAGTTAATTTGTTGTTGTTTGTCTGTCCCTAACAAACACAACTGTCAAAGTGACAGATAACTAATATATTATATTAACTAATTACCTAATTGAGGCCTGAGAGACTTCACAGTTGGTCCCATTGTAACCAGGTCAGGATCTGATGATGGGATCCTGGAGAAATCGAGGGAACTCTTCAACTATTATAGGCACACCTATAGTGATTTGACTATTTTTTACAGCAGCTCGAGCATTTGCTGTTGGAAAGGTGGTTGCTTAGTGAAGTCGGTTCTTTTTTGTTTAAAATTATTTTATTTATTGCTCAGTAATAAAAAATAGTTAAAACTACTTAAAAACTTCGCCAAACTGCGGAACAGTTTGATGGCGAATGGAATACACCCGTTCTACATAATTATATTTCCTTACATTGTCTAACTTAACTACTACTTACATCTAAGCATCATGAAAACGGGTCACTTTGTATGGACACTTCCTCAGGTACCTACTAAGACGGGTTGTCTTCACTGCAGATACTTACATATCAAGGATGATATAGACATGGATGGACAATATCCATACAAAATCACGTTCCTTTTATTTCAGGTTAAAGCACTAGCATCATCTATCGGTTACACCAGACACTAAATCCTAGTTTCTAATACTTTGTTCGTCGCTTAACGCTGACAGAATAACTCTACTCCGACTCGACAGATGGCGCTGTAGCACTTCTTACCGAAAACAGACGTATAGCCTGAAGGTCCGAGGAACGCGATTTTGTATAGGCATCAAGGATGGATTAAGACATGGATTGACAATGCCTATACAAAATCACGTTCAGGCTATACGTCTGTTTTCGGTACACAGTGCCACAGCGCCATCTGTCGAGTATGGAGTCGAGTTATTCTGTCAGCGACAAACAAAGTATTAGAAACTAGGATTTAGTGTCTGGTGTGACCGATAGATGTGACGATAGTGCTTTAACCTGAAAAGAGAACGCGATTTTGTATGGGTATTGTCTATCCATGTCTATATCATCCTTGTTACATATTTAGTTAATTTATAGGGCCAAGCGTATCACATATTCTTACGGGGTTCATTGAGGTGTACTGCATATATTTTTCTTCCATACGTCTCCGTTGCCCGCCGTCTCGTCATATAAATGAATATCTCCTACAAACTCGATACAAATGCACGCTCATTAGAACGCATGCCGTGCTGCAATCAGTTAGCGCGGCGTAAGTGATTGCAGCAAACTTGCAAACTGCCACGCTTTGTACGCCACGCTAGCATAGTTGTATTTATACTGAGCAGAATCGCCACAACTCTGAAATATTGGCTTAACGGGTTATACAAATGCACGCACCTTAGAACGCATTACCGTGCTGTAATCTGTTAGCGCCGTATGAGTAAGTGATTGCAGCAAACTTGCAAACTACCACGCATTGTACGCCACGCTAGCTTAGATGTACAGCTTAGGGTTATACAAATGCACGCACCTTAGAACGGATTACCGTGCTGCAATCAAGTATGCTGCAATGCAATCACTTACGCCACGCTGATTGCAGCAAACTTTCAAACTGCTACGCTTGTATCTATGCCACTACTACCAGAATAACACAACTAAACTATAAGGGTTTGTAGATGACTACGGAACCCTAAAAATGTTTTGACAACATTACGGTACAATTATCGGTATCGCAACATTCGCAACCGGTATGTAAAGTCACGAACCAGGATTTATTTTTGACATTTTTATTACTGTGCGGTCAACTAGGCTTAATCAGCAAATTATTTTTGAAACTGTGGAGAGCACAGATTCTAAGGAAAAGTACGGTCCTGAGACATGATTTTAAATTAACATTAGATAAACTAGCCTTTTCCCGCGGCTTCGCCCGCGTACTATAAGTACTCAAAAAGGATTCAATACCCATGTTGATTATCAGACTTTGTGACCACATTTGCCCCTTTTAGGGGTTGAATTTTCAAAAAACCTGAAACACGTGTTTACTCATTTATTGTTAGGAATACTCCTGTGAAGTTTCGAATAAAATAATCTAACAAATCTTGATTTGCCATACAAACTTTGGACCCCCATTTTACCCCCTTAGGGGGTGAATTTTGAAAAATCCTTTCTTAGTGCACCCCTAGACCCTAAAAGGAACCTACGTGCCAAATTTGGAATCTCTAGAACCAGCGGTTTGGGCTGTGCGTTGATATGTCAGTCAGTCAGTCAGTCAGTCAATCAATCAATCAGTCAGTCAGTCAGTCAGTCAGTTTCTTCTTTTATATATTTAGATATCTCTAGCTAAGGTTTAGTGTGAAGTTAAACTAAAGTTTAGTGTGTAGTTCTGTTATTATTAACAAAGCCTTATAGCGGATTTCATCTTATAAATATTGATTGTTATGTGACGAAGCCTGTGGTTGACCTGTTTTTGTATCCACCTGACGAAGCCTACGACGCGGTTTTAAAAAATCATCTTCGATAGATATATTTAAACCTAGATTAATGAATTTATGATTAATGAATGTTAGAATATCATTAGTTCTTATGAATAACTAGGAAGCACATAGCATCTAGGAAGAGACATAGTAATCTGAAACCATAACTTATGAGTCTAAGTCAGACACGGGCGTAGCATTAATAAACGATTTATCTAACTATTAATTGCCTAGACTGGCGGTTCTCCCTGACATTCTACTCTATGGCACCAGTTCCACACTTTCCTATGTCAAATAGCCGTATTTCAATACGAAACTCGCACGACAATATGGCTATTTTGCCCAACCAGGCAAGAGCCGTAACGACCAAGAAAAGGTCATTGAATTATTTATCGTATTGTCGGACAATTAATTCCAATTTAGAACTGGTTTTTAGATGTACTTACGGCTTTTTTGTAATGGAGTAGAATTCGGCTGAGCACGGATGACGTGTGGCGTTGTGCTGAACTCATTAGTTTTTCTATTTGGCCGTTATAATAAGAAACGAAATAATTGAGTGCGAAAATTACTGGTGAATTTAAGCATCGTAGGCAATGTTGCAGCAGTTGAGTATACCTATTGCAAGATATGTATTACTGCAGGTGACTGACTGTACACATTGAAAGTACAGACGATATTTCTATTGCGTGATTTTCAACCGACTTCAAGATTTCGAAGGAGGAGGTTCTCAATCCGTCGGAATACTCGGAATCATTGTTTGATCTACGATTATTCGAAGACAGCTGGACTGATTTAGATAAACATTTTTTAAGAGTATACTTTACGGTTGTTCCCATTGTAATCAGGTCAGGATCTGATGATGGTATTCTGGAGAAATCGAGGGAACTCTTTAACTTTTTTAAATAATAAATAAAATTATTGCGGACAACTTATAGTTCATCTTGTTAGTTACAGTTTTGCTTATAATCTAATGTTAGTACCTAATATATATATTATCATTATCACCTATTATACATAGTGATTTGAGTATTTTTTACAGCAGCTCGAGCATTTGCTTTTGGAAAGGTGAAGGCTAAGTGAAGTCGGTCCTTTTTTGTTTAAAATTATATCATTAATTAATTCAAGCTAACATTACAAGAAAACTGTTTCTAATTTTGACGTTCACATTAATTCAATAATATTGCGATTATAAATCGCAACGTGGAGATATTTAGAACTCATTATGCATGATAAATGTACCTACTTGTTACTTTTTTGTCAAAAGGCGACAATATTAAGGCGGAGATATGTCGGTTACGACCTTTTTGTTAATGAACGCTTGGTGGCGTTGTATAGTTCAATAAGACGCATTATACAGGGTGACTTTGGGAATGTAGTTAGAATTCACTCATGCTGGGTCTACTATTGAATTGACGAAACAGTAGGTATTAACCATTGACGTCTCAATCATAGTAAATATCGCATTTATTTTATTTCATGGTACTAACAAGTAACAAACATTCTAATTTAAATAGATTGAAGGTACGAGTAAGTACATTTACACAAAATTGTCGATACCATTGTTTTATCAATCTTAGTGAATATAGCATACATTTTATTTCATGGTACAGTCACCGGCAATAGTATCTTCCTACACGAAGGCCGCAAAAATATGTGACACGCTCTTATGGTAATACAAATAAGAGCGTGTCACATGTTTTTGCGGCGTTTGTGTGAAGATACTATTGCCGGTGACTGTAATAACAAGGGGCCGTTCTATTCTATTCTAATCTATTCTAATACAGCTAACGCCTAAACGTCTGAATCAGAAATATCAGAATGTGCTTGATACAACTTTAATATTTGGTGATTATTTGTAATGTGTTGGAGTTATGTTGGAGATGTATTGTGTTTTTAATGTATTATTTATGTACCTATTTTATAATTAGAATACGGCACCAGAATTCTGATTCTAACAAATTGAAGGTAAGTACATTTTTATCTGATAATACTTTAAGTTGTAAACAAACTTTACATCGAAATTAATGAGTATCGTTTATACTCTTAATCATATCTTATTATATCTGACCACGACTCAAATGTCACCCCGTATTAATACGGCCAATGCATCATGTGAGGACGAACGCATTAAAATATTTGCCCGACACTTATTGCTTCGCTAATCCAAAAGGACGTATCTCACTGTAGAATCAGTACATCGATACGTCTTTTCGCTCAGTGCGAGTATAACTCATCAGATCATGAACGATTTCTTGGAAGGACAAGTCTGGTTTACCAATGAAGCTGGATTGGATTAATTATGCTGAAGAATTATGGTACTGTCCTTTAGTGCTTATTTTTTGCTTTTAAAATGTGACTAAACTATGGCATATTTAGGTACACGTACCCTTATCTACTTATGGCATATACAGGGTGGGGTTTTTAAATGGGTCATTAGAGGAAGCTACTAGATCTTGTGCCGCTATGCCAACCTGTCTAATCACTTTGACAACTTTGTAAATTATCGAGAAATTTGGATTTAAATAAATAAAATAAAAATGAACAAAATTTCTTTATTTCGCACTAACCAGTTATCCATAGAGTGTTAGTAGGTAACAAAAATCTTAATGTAAGTAGGTAGTCTTAATAATTTAATTTAATTATAATTATATAACATTTACATAAAAAATATACAATATAACAGCACCCAAACTACGAATTGCGCTACACTTTTGATTTGCCCAGTCCTAATTTAATATAAAAGAAATCGAGAGGGTACAATTACAAAAGAAGTATGTAAATCAGTATTAAGTAATAGAATTGTAAGTTATCGTTCATTGCGAGCTTTATGTTATAATACAAAATCTAATTTCCCAAAAAAAGTCCATACATGTTATAAATAGGTACAGTCACCGGCAATAGTATCTTCCTACGCGAAGGCCGCAAAAATATGTGACACACTCTTATGGCCCTACAGATAAGAGCGTGTCACATATTTTTGCGGCCTTCGTGTAGGAAGATTCTATTGGCAGTGATTGTACCCTTCATGTTTAGAACATTTTCCACGTCCCGCCAAACGTGCAGCCGATATAAATCGATTAATTTCAAGGAGCCACATGGGTCATTGATCGCTTGACACGTTAATTCTATTTAAAAAATAATTAAAGACACGATGAGATGTATTCTGGGATACATGCCAGTTTGTAGACGTAAGCATGTTAGTCTATTTTTTGTAAGCCTTATCTTAGCAATAAGGAACAACGGCAGCTTAAAAGTAACTTAAACTGTAGTTTTTGGTCCAATATTTTACGACTGGGTACGTAATGGTATTTTATACAATCATGACATAATAAAGAGCTTTTCAGTCGAGTACCGTGTATATGCGATCATAAAAGCTTCGTCGTAAAGTATGCGCTAGTAGTTCGGTGTAGTAGTCTCAATTCTAGCATTAAACTAGACGAGTAGAAAAACTAATAAATAACTTTGATTCAGGTGACAGTAGAAATTAAATGTTTCTTCTAAAATATGGGACATAATTTCATTAAGGATCAAATAAATCAGGATAAAAACAGAAGGCTTCAAATCGATAAAGACTACCCATCAATGATCACGATCCTTATTAAAGAACTACCAGAAATAATTTATACTAATTCACTAAAAGTAACACCAATCAGGTCGAAAGTACAACCAATACGTAAACCTGTGCGGCTCGGTGTACGACCTCCTCTCACAACAAATTGACCACACATCAACCTTAATGCTTGGAGATAAGGTATAACATTGATAACCGCGTTACAGCTAATATGTATACCTGCGCGGCTCGCTGTAAGATCTCCACTCACAACAAATTGATCGCACATCGACCTTAATGCTTAGAGATAAGGCATACCATTGATTATTTAATAGTATTGCCAGTTCAATCGACTCGAACAATTAATGTTGATTCCGATCCCGCTATTTGATTTGTATCTCAGTAACTGTAGTCCATGGGAATTGCGGCAATTAGGTTGTGGCCAGTATTGGATCATAGCGTGTCGGTGTAGACAATAAAAGTTGATTAGTTGGTGTGTGGGCCCGTTTCTTACTACACGGGCGAACAGCTTGTTTGCCACCAATGTGGTCTAATTAGAAAATGTTATCTCGCTTTGACCCGAAGATCAAAAGAGTCATATTTTTTGAGCGTATCCATAATACCCTCATTTTAGAATTTTCTGTTTTACTCTACGGGGTAGACCCCAGTAGTAAAACTGTGTCCTAGAGGACACAGAACAAAAGAATTGCGTGGTCTGAGATCTATCGCGGAAATGGGGAATGCGAATGGGCAAAGAATGGGCGACGGACGTAGACTTTGTTTTCCCCCCGACCGCCACGTAACTGAGACGGTGGGTACAGTCGCCATCAGATATATCGTAGCGGTCAAGGTGGTAACAAATATCTGAAAAACACCTCTATTGTCAAGGCGATAAACTGCATGTTCAGATTTTTTTGAGTACCTTGGGCCTCTATTGTACAGTCACCATTAAATATATCGGGGTGGCCAAGGTAGGTACTCAAAAAATATCAGAACATGCACTTGATTGCCTTGATAAAGAGGTGTTGTTAAGATATTTGTGACCACATTGGCTGCTCCGATATATCTGATGGCGACTGTATATAAACTGCATGTTCAGATAATTTTGAGTACTTTGGCCGCTCCGATATTTTTGATGGCGACTGTACCTATGCATTTACGGTGAGAGGATGTTTGATATAAAGTTTAAGTATTTGTGCAAACAAACGTATTATATCCAATTGTTCTCCAAAGATTTTTTTATATATTTTATTCGTCAACGTAGTTTATATAAATGTATAAAAACCGTCAAGAAATAATTTAATGTTAACATGGTAGAGTCGGCAGCTGTGAAGAAACAATTCAAGTATTTCGTCCACTACTTTACGACAGGATACATAAATTAATACTTATGACCTTGGATTTGGATGGCAGTAGAAATTTAATGTTTAATTCAGAAGACAATGTTGAAGCTAAAGAATATAATTTACATTAAAACGACAGTTGAAAGACAATAACATTAATTTTATTATTGACTTTTGCAAATTATTTGACTGTTGCTACGGGTAGGTGTGTAGAGTCTGAAGCAGAAACAGCTACGCGTTTGAGGTGTGCAATATGAGCTTGACACGACCAGGGGGGCGATTTTTGAGATTCGAGCGCTCGAATTCAAGGAAATTAATCTCGAAAATAATCGCAAACAAACGTTTGTCGCCATTATTTTCCCATGGAATTACGAGTAATTGTTTAATTAATCATGAGTTTAAATTCCGAGTCCGGTAACGATTTGAAAACGAAAATCGCTAATAATGAAATAACCCACATGAATTGTATTTGAGAAGATAATTTGAAGTCTTGTTATTGCAAAAAAATACTTGTGGTACACATTTTTTATTTTTTAATACCCGAAAACTCAATTCTTGCAGAGCTTGTTTAGTGAGGACGTTGATTCGTGCAATCTTGTCGCTTGATTTTTTATCATTATTTGTTATGCTCTCCAATATATTTTATGTTATCTGATTAAAGCATGAAGCTAAGTTCATTTCTACATTTAAATTTTAATGAAATACTTTAATACATTCCCATAAATACCACCTAAACTTCGGCCATTTTTCCTAAAATCATTCTAGGTAAACATACTCTTGCTTAAAAAATATGTATGAAAATGAAAAAAAACTGTTCCACTAACGTATTTTTATATTTTACATACTAGTTTAACATCATTTTAATCAATAAAAATCTTACTGTTTTTACCTCTCCAAGCAAAAATCTCGAAACAGCTGTTAGATTAAGGTAAATTATTTATAAATGAAACATCCCAAAAGAGCTTAGAATGTTACAAGGCAAATAGTTTAAGACAGAATTAACCAAATGGCTACATGATCATCGTTTTTACAGCATCAAGGAATATTTTAAATGGGATGATTAATTGATTAGGTATAGTAGCTGACCTGAATGTGACATATGTAATTTATTATTTTAATTTCATTTAATGTATAAAATTCTTATTTGACATCTTAATTCATTATTTAATTTTGTATAATTTTAATTGTATCATTGATGAATGTTAATTAAGCTGATTAGTACCATTGTGTACATATTTGTAAAATAGTTTGCATGTTGATGTTGTGTCGACTGAATACTGTTCCTTAAAATATGTTAATAACACCTTTTGTACGTATTCTGGCAAATAAATATTTCTATTCTATTCTTTTCTATTCTATAAAATCAAAAAAGTCTCCCACTTATACAGTTTAAAAAGAAACTATCTTTCATAATATGTATACAAACTAAAATTATTTTACATGTTTTTTTTAAAGTGGGTATTCCACTCATACATTAGTATGTTATTCAATCAAATACAAACATTGAAAAAATAATCAACCCAGTTGGACTTGAACCAACATCGATACGCCTTACCGGGGCTCGATATCGCTTTACCAATTAAGCTATGGGTTCAGTTACCGAGCTGACGAAATTCTCAATGCCTTCAATCATCTTTTTGCATTTATTTTTACATCGACTTTATAGCAGCCGTAAGCGACATCTAGGTGCCAACCACTAGAGTTAGATACCCTTCCCGCCGACCCTTTTACAAGTTTCACAACGGAAATAACAGATGGCGCCTGCTATCAAATCATAATTATTTTACATGTTTTTTTTAAAGTGGGTATTCCACTCATACATTAGTATGTTATTCAATCAAATACAAACATTGAAAAAATAATCAACCCAGTTGGACTTGAACCAACATCGATACGCCTTACCGGGGCTCGATATCGCTTTACCAATTAAGCTATGGGTTCAGTTACCGAGCTGACGAAATTCTCAATGCCTTCAATCATCTTTTTGCATTTATTTTTACATCGACTTTATAGCAGCCGTAAGCGACATCTAGGTGCCAACCACTAGAGTTAGATACCCTTCCCGCCGACCCTTTTACAAGTGTTACAACGGAAATAACAGATGGCGCCTGCTATCAACTCATAATTATTTTACATGTTTTTTTTAAAGTGGGTATTCCACTCATACATTAGTATGTTATTCAATCAAATACAAACATTGAAAAAATAATCAACCCAGTTGGACTTGAACCAACATCGATACGCCTTACCGGGGCTCGATATCGCTTTACCAATTAAGCTATGGGTTCAGTTACCGAGCTGACGAAATTCTCAATGCCTTCAATCATCTTTTTGCATTTATTTTTACATCGACTTTATAGCAGCCGTAAGCGACATCTAGGTGCCAACCACTAGAGTTAGATACCCTTCCCGCCGACCCTTTTACAAGTGTCACAACGGAAATAACAGATGGCGCCTGCTATCAACTCATAATTATTTTACATGTTTTTTTTAAAGTGGGTATTCCACTCATACATTAGTATGTTATTCAATCAAATACAAACATTGAAAAAATAATCAACCCAGTTGGACTTGAACCAACATCGATACGCCTTACCGGGGCTCGATATCGCTTTACCAATTAAGCTATGGGTTCAGTTACCGAGCTGACGAAATTCTCAATGCCTTCAATCATCTTTTTGCATTTATTTTTACATCGACTTTATAGCAGCCGTAAGCGACATCTAGGTGCCAACCACTAGAGTTAGATACCCTTCCCGCCGACCCTTTTACAAGTGTCACAACGGAAATAACAGATGGCGCCTGCTATCAACTCATAATTATTTTACATGTTTTTTTTTTAAAGTGGGTATTCCACTCATACATTAGTATGTTATTCAATCAAATACAAACATTGAAAAAATAATCAACCCAGTTGGACTTGAACCAACATCGATACGCCTTACCGGGGCTCGATATCGCTTTACCAATTAAGCTATGGGTTCAGTTACCGAGCTGACGAAATTCTCAATGCCTTCAATCATCTTTTTGCATTTATTTTTACATCGACTTTATAGCAGCCGTAAGCGACATCTAGGTGCCAACCACTAGAGTTAGATACCCTTCCCGCCGACCCTTTTACAAGTGTCACAACGGAAATAACAGATGGCGCCTGCTATCAACTCATAATTATTTTACATGTTTTTTTAAAAGTGGGTATTCCACTCATACATTAGTATGTTATTCAATCAAATACAAACATTGAAAAAATAATCAACCCAGTTGGACTTGAACCAACATCGATACGCCTTACCGGGGCTCGATATCGCTTTACCAATTAAGCTATGGGTTCAGTTACCGAGCTGACGATATTCTCAATGCCTTCAATCATCTTTTTGCATTTATTTTTACATCGACTTTATAGCAGCCGTAAGCGACATCTAGGTGCCAACCACTAGAGTTAGATACCCTTCCCGCCGACCCTTTTACAAGTGTCACAACGGAAATAACAGATGGCGCCTGCTATCAACTCATAATTATTTTACATGTTTTTTTTAAAGTGGGTATTCCACTCATACATTAGTATGTTATTCAATCAAATACAAACATTGAAAAAATAATCAACCCAGTTGGACTTGAACCAACATCGATACGCCTTACCGGGGCTCGATATCGCTTTACCAATTAAGCTATGGGTTCAGTTACCGAGCTGACGAAATTGACGTTGATTGACGTTGTGACACTTGTAAAAGGGTCGGCGGGAAGGGTATCTAACTCTAGTGGTTGGCACCTAGATGTCGCTTACGGCTGCTATAAAGTCGATGTAAAAATAAATGCAAAAAGATGATTGAAGGCATTGAGAATTTCGTCAGCTCGGTAACTGAACCCATAGCTTAATTGGTAAAGCGATATCGAGCCCCGGTAAGGCGTATCGATGTTGGTTCAAGTCCAACTGGGTTGATTATTTTTTCAATGTTTGTATTTGATTGAATAATATACAAACTAAACATTGTCTTACTAGTTATTGTAAAATAGTATCGAAAAGTTGAGCAAAATCGAAAAAAAAACTTTACCGGACTCTTAAATGTCAGATTCGAGCGATCGAATCTCAAAAATCGCCCCCCAGCATGTCTTTATACGAAAGAAAAAGTGACAAATGCCTCCAAAGCTAAGCAAAGGTGATTTTATTATTTCGTATATGAGATCTATTTAAGTCTATAAATTTACTTAGTGCGTCTACTTAACAATAAACGTTTTTGTTTGAAAGGGTAAAAGTATTTGACAGTTGGTCCCATTGTCATCAGGTCAGGATCTGATGATAAGATTCTGGAGAAACCGAGGGAACTCTTCAAATATGATTGGCAGATCTATAGTGACTTGAGTATTTTTTACAGTACAATGTTGAAAGCTTTCGCATTTTATACTAGTAGTTTATGCAACTGTTACGTAATAAGGCCTAATTACGTACAGTTGCATACACTGCTTTATCTACACTCATATTATATATATTAAATTAAGTGTTCGGAAACCATAGAATGACCGCCATTGCACCGCCATGGCCAACTCGATTGTGCCGGCGGTCGGGGAGGCGCGTGCCGTTGGTCAGGAAGGAGCACAGGATTTACATTATGTTATCAAATTCGATGTTCGGAATTTTAAACTCATAACGTATCAATATATGAGCATGTAAAGTTAAAATTACTTTACTGCCACAGATAAAAAGCTTATCATAGTAAAATCGGTTGTGGTAATGCTAGCCATTGTCTACCGTTTTTGAACACGTTTTAGAGGACTTACAGTGTGAGTGTAGATAATAGTAGTTTATGCAACAGTTGTATAAGAGGGGTCAAAAAAGGTGAGTGGCGTGGGTAACAATTTGAGCCGTAGGCGAAAATTGTTAAGAAAAACGCCACGAACATTTTTTTACCTACTTATACGACGTTGCATACAATACTTTTTCTACGAATACACTTACTTTTACATAAAATGCGAAATTGAAATCTTCATGGATATCGCAGTTATTTTGTCAACATAATCAACAATCATTTAAGTTTTACCTTTTAAAACACTATTTTTCAATAATACTAACATTACTAACACAAATACACACCGTCGATATTTGATAATTTATTAAAGAGCTACAGAGATTAGTAAAAATACCTAAATTACTTTCAAAGTTTGCAATTCGCCACAACAAACGAACGGGAAACGTAAAAAACTACGAAGTAGGTCTGTGGTTCTTATAATTTTTTCTTTTTTAAAGTATTTTTTTCTAAAAACGCTGCATTTATTTAGGTTTCTTAGGTTGGCAGTAATTTATTTTATATTAATAGCCGTGTTTGCACGCGATTCCGCGATACTATTTTGGCGCTTTTATAGAACAAGTGTTATTTTGGGGAATAGACTAGATAGACTTTTCATCGAGTGTATTATCTATTGTAGCATGACCCAGGTGACGCCAGGTGCAGTTTCTGTCCTATCCCGGCCGTCACGTCTTGGACTGCGTGACGCGTTGGTTGGCGTTTTGTCATCTTCTTAATCTATTAGATTAGTCTTTAGGGGTAATGTTAATAACTGGTTGGTTTTGTTTTTTTTGTAATTCGTTTAGGGTTCTCTTGTTGTACCTTTTTTAGCCTTAGAATTAAGTTGTGTTTTTTTGTTGCTTGGGGTTAGTTTTCTTGTGTTTTCTTGTGTTGTTGTTTGTTTGTTTCTTTGTTTGGTAGGGAGATGCTGTAGCATGACGCTACGTATCGTACGACATCTGTCGACTTTCTTTAGAACTTCTGAACTTCTGTGTCTAAGGCTAGGTCACGGTTGATATATAAAAAAAGCGTACATTGTGATTCACGGCATTACAGGTAGATGGCGCTTATATCAGTCCGTATTTTGTAATACGTCTGGCAGTTATAAAATTGAGATAATACTCGCGCTAATTTTGAATGTGAATTTTTGAGGTATTCCAGATTGTCAAAAAAAAAAAAGTTGATTTTTGATTGAGTCTGTCAGAGCGCCGTGAGATTTTGGAAAGAAAAAGAGATAATCTGGAGTTGGTCTGGGGTTTTTGCTATAATTTGCTTAGTTGCATCGTGGTGAAGTGCGATTTATTTAACGGCCTCCTAGCCTAGTCGGTAGTGACCCTGCCTACGAAGCAGGAGGTCCCGGGTTCGAATCCTGGTCAGGGCATTTATTTGTGTGTTTATCACAGATATTTGTTCCTGAGTTATGGATGTTTTCTATGTATTTAAGTATTTATCCATATTTATCTATTATATATATCGTCGTCTAGTACCCATAACACAAGCCTTATTGAGCTTACTGTGGGCCTAGGTCGATTTGTGTAAGGTTGTCCTATAATATTTATTTATTTAATAATAATATTTATTTATATTTATTTATTTCAAACATTATATAGCAAGTGCTATTAATACATTATTGGAGCAAAAATAAAACTAAAACCATTGCCGGGCAAAAAGGGCCATATAAATTATATAGCAAGTGCTATACACTGGAACCGCCTGATCCGGAAGGATTCCGGAAGGCGCTTGTGGGTGCCGGGCCGGCGGGACGGTCTGCAGCTGCCGCGATTTCCGCGGGTTTCTTCGCCACATCATCGGAGAGTTAGAGTCCGCATCCAGCGGGCTCTCCAAGTGAGAAAAGGAGTTCAGCGAGCTATTGGGTCCGCCTAAATCAAAGCGGACACTTGCCCACGAACTCTTTTTAATTTAAAGCAACAGCTTTAGCCATCCTGCTTTCGAGAGTATCAAATTATTTACATTTTTGTTAAAAACGTTATAAATCGGATTCCTTTTCTTTGTATCCAGTATTTTTGCGCCATAATGCAATTAAGAAGTGTTTTACTGCACTATGTTCTTATAAAGGTGTTAACGAATGTATAAATGACAGATAAAAGTACAGGAGTAGAAAAACATATTAAACGAACACCCCCGAACCGTAAAATGTCGTCCAGTCGTGTTAGACCCGTTAAATGAATTTCATATGTTTTCAACCGACTTCGATATTTCGAAGGAGGAGGTTCTCAATTCATCGAGATCTTTTTTAGGGCTCCGTAGTCAACTAGGAACCCTTATAGTTTCGCCATGTCTGCCCGTCCGTCCGTCCGTCCACGGATAATCTCAGTGACCGTTAGCACTAGAAAGCTGAAATTTGGTTTTAATATGTATATCAATCACGCCGACAAAGTGGTAAAATAAAAGTGGAAAAAAATATTTTATTAGGGTACCTCCCCTATACGTAAAGTGGGGAGTGATTTTTTTTTCATTTCAACCCTAACGTATGATATATTGTTGGATAGGTATTTAAAAATGAATAGGGGTTTACCAAAAACAATTTTTTGATAATGTAAATATTTTCGGAAATAATCGCTCCAGAAGTAAAAAAAAATGTGTCTCCCCCCCCCTCTAACTTTTCAACCATAAGTTTTAAAAATATGAAAAACATCTCAAAAGTAGAACTTTATAAAAACTTTCTAGGAAAATATATTTGAACTTGACAGGTTGAATAGTTTTTGAAAAATTTACAAAATAATTTCTGAACTAAGTTTGTAATTTAACCGTATAAGCAGGTGTTTATTGTACCTGTAATTTCTACAAAATCACAATGAAATGACGTGCTTTCAAATAAAGTAAAAACGGTGAAAATCGGTTCACGCAATAAAGAATTATCCCATAAAAATCATCTTCCATACTTCAAGCTCGCGCGCAATAGTTTACTTAATTTGCCGATAGATGTCGCTATACGTGGAACGCTCATATCATATCCTACATGGCGGTGTTATTTTAACTCTTAAGTGGGGACACTTACTGTGACGGACGGAAAACTACGGAACCCGACACTGAGCGTGGCCCGCCACGCTCTTGGCCGGTTTTTTGGGTTCCGTAGTCAACTAGGAACCCTTATAGTTTCGCCATGTCTGCCCGTCCGTCCGTCCGTCCGCGGATAATCTCAGTGACCGTTAGCACTAGAAAGCTGAAATTTGGTACTAATATGTATATCAATCACGCCGACAAAGTGGTAAAATAAAAAGTGGAAAAACATGTTTTATTAGGGTACCTCCCCTATACGTAAAGTGGGGGGTGATTTTTTTTTTCATTTCAACCCTAACGTGTGATATATTGTTGGATAGGTATTTAAAAATGAATAGGATTTTACTAAAATAATTTTTTGATAATGTAAATATTTTCGGAAATAATCGCTCCAGAATTAAAAAAAAATGTGTCCCCCCCCCTCTAACTTTTGAACTATAAGGTTTAAAAATATGAAAAAAATCTCAAAAGTAGAACTTTATAAAAACTTTCTAGGAAAATTATTTTGAACTTGGTAGGTTGGATAGTTTTTGAAAAAAAATTACAAAATAATTTCTAAACTAAGTTTGTAATTTAACCGTATAAGCAGGTGTTTATTGTACCTGTAATTTCTACAAAATCACAATGAAATGACGTGCTTTCAAATAAAGTGAAAACGGTGAAAATCGGTTCACGCAATAAAGAATTATCCCATAAAAATCATCTTCCATACTTTAACCTCGCGCGCAATAGTTTACTTAATTTGCCGATAGATGTCACTGTACGTAGAACGCTCATATCATATCCTACATGGCGGTGTTATTTTAACTCTTAAATGGGGACATTTACTGTGACGGACGGAAAACTACGGAATCCTACACTGAGCGTGGCCCGACACGCTCTTGGTCGGTTTTTTTTAATGTATATTCACCGATTAATTAAGACGGCTGGACCGATTTGGAAAATTCTTTTTTTGTTTGAAAGAGTATACTTTACAGTTGGTCCCATTGTCACTAGGTCAGGATCTGATGATGGGATCCTGGAGAAATTGAGGGAACTCTTCAAATATGATACACACACCTATAGTGAATTAAGTATTTTTTACGGTAGCTCGGACATTTGCTGTTGCTAAGTGAAATCGGTTCTTTTTTGTTTAAAATTATTTTAAATACCATTTCGCGACTTCAGAAAGGCTATAAACGGGGTACTTATTTACCATGTATATTTGTTTTTACAAGTTCCAGATACTCGTACATGGTAAATACCCCATTTTTAGGGTTCCGTACCCGTCTGTCACCAGGCTGTATCTCATGAACCGTGATATTTAGACAGTTGAAATTTTCACAGATGATGTATTTCTGTTGCCGATATAACGACAAATACTAAAAAACAGAATAAATTTAATATTTAAGGGGCCTCCCATACAACATAGATGATTTTTTTGCCGTTTTTATAGATAATGGTCCGGAACCATTCGTGCGCGAGTCCGACTCACACTTGGCCGGTTTTTAAATATTATTTCTAATGTTACTGACTATGTTACCTTAAAATCATTTTGCGACTCATCCGATTGGGCTAAGGCATAGATCTCATGAATAGTTACAACCACTCGCGGAACTTTTAGTATGTTGTTTGGCATGACACTGGTACCCTAAAACTGCCGAGAGACGGGGACATAGAAATGTAGTGCATAATAGTTTTCCATCGTATTTTCTCGGAAAGGTACGTTTTTATCTTGCTCTCTCAATTATCTTCAGTACCCATATACTTAAGCTAATTGAGAGAGCACGATAAAACGAACTTTTCCGAGAAAATACTATGGCAAAATATTATGCACTACATCTGTAGGTGAATGTCTCCCGCGTAATGATGTCATCAAAATGGCTGCAGATTCGTTGCTAAAAGTGCAAATTTCATCCACACTAAGGCCGACTGTGTTAGCTTAAAATCATTTTGCGACTCACAATTAAAATATCCGATTGGGCTAATAGACGGAGAAATAGCCACGTCAGATATGACACAATAATGAGAGAGACGAAACCCCTCTTGTTTGCTATACTATGCTTATTTCTAGATCCGGACATTTATTTGGCAGCTGTAAAGTGATGGAGGTCAAAGAATGCAAACCACTTTAAGAATACAAATCGTAAAGTTCTGGTTTTGATGCAGTATTATGAGAAATTATATAAATAATTAGATTATATCATTGCCAGAACTACGTATAATGTAATTCATAGTTTGTTGCTTACTGATTCTGTTTGCGAAATAATACGCAATGTTTTTTGTTCTAATGTTAAAATAAAGGCCCCGTCCTCTATAAATAACTAATATATAACTTTTTTACAACTCAACATTTTTTTTCTGGTTTGTAACTCTGACCTCCCATTGAAAGCTGCCAGATGCCCGGATCTAGCGATACGGACAGTATTGCAATCTTAATAGACGGGTTTCGTTGCTCTCATTATGGTGTCATATCTGACGTGGCCAGCTCTTAGGCCATAAGACAGATCTCAATAAATAGTTGCAACCACCCGCGGGTATGCACCGGTAGCCGCTTACAACTACAAAGACCTTCAACTTATTTTCAAACATAATTAGATAAAAATCATGTGTAAAACATATTTAGATAAAAAACATGTGTAAAACATATTTAGATAAAAAACCTTCCATTATTAACTCTTCTGCACCAAACCAAGGTCACTTTATATTTACTAAACACAAAAACATAACACGGAAGCGACAAGGAGCGGCTATGAAGTAGTCACTGTGTGTAATTATTTGTAAAAATAGTTTAGTATTAAGACATAACATAACATAACATAAATACTCTTTATTGCACACCTCAAAATAAAGAAACACATAAAATACAAGTTACAAACAGAATAATCAGAGGTAAAACAATTGGCGGTCTTATTGCTAAAAAGCGATCTCTTCCAGACAACCTTTGGGAAGCGGAAACCATGGAAAATAATCAGAAATACGTAGGTGTTGCATATTCAAATCAACAAGCTAAACAATAATAAACTTACGCATATAAAATAAAAATAAACTTACATAAACCATACATATATAAATAAAAATTGATAAATTAAGAACATACAATCTAGGAGCAAGATACACACTATTTGCCACAGGCAGTTACAAAATCCGTTTAATGGAGTTACAGGATAACGTATCATGGGAGAGACAGATAATATTCTTTAAGGTATTTCTTAAACACAGCAAGAGATTTAGCACGCCTTAAGTCTGAGGGTAAGTTGTTCCAAAGCCTAACAGCTTGAGAAGTGAAAGAACTACTATAAAATTTAGAAGAAGAAGGTGGGACACTGAGTAGAAAATTTTGAGAGGATCTGAAAGAACACTAAATCTAATCTAAAAAGGTCTAACAGATTTGAAGACTATGTATTTACAGCTTTATTTCAAACATAAATAAATTCAAAAACATAATTATCATAAAATCATTTCTATAATAACCTGTTATGATTAATGTAGCTAATTAACTATAACGAAAGGAGATTGAAATCACATAATTTAGTTTTATCACACATAAAACGCAAGGTAATCAAGTTTCTAATGATTCAAGGAGATTTATGATTAGGAATACTATATGTAGCATTACCATAGAAAAAGTATTAAATATAATGTTTATAATTTAGGTTGCTATTTCTTCTGAAGTCCGAAAGATAACTGATCTCACGTTATAAGAAAATGGATTACTACGATACAATATAGGTTTCCTTTCCCTAGGATGATCACAATTTGGCCATTTCACGTTAGGTTAAATCCTAGTTGTTGTTAAGTTTTTATTGGGGAGGGTTACATTTTGTTTATCCCGTGACCACGGGCGCTGTAAACAGCTCAAAAAAGTTCATGCAAGGTGTTTAGTTATAAGTAGTTGAAGACGGAAACCGCGGAAACTTGTCTATAATAATGCGCAGTTAGTTTTTACGTTGAATCTATTTAGCATAACAAAAGAAAAAAAGAACATTACTGTTTTAGCTGTTTAGTACTTATTTGATCGCCAAATGTCTAAGGTCAGACTTAATTTACCTATAGTAACGCCGTGGTTTTCTAGTTTTTAGGGTTCCGTACCTCGAAAGGAAAAAACGGAACCCTTATAGGATCACTTCGTTGTCCGTCTGTTTGTCTGTCTGTCTGTCTGGCTGTCTGTCTATATGTCTGTCTGTCTGTCTGTCAAGACCATTTTTCTCAGGAACGCGTGGAGCTGAAATTTATATCAAATACTCAAGTCTGCTGTCCCTCGGAGCTGTGAAAAAATCAAACTGCTAAACCAACGCAATCAAAAGATACAGCCGTTTATGCCGCAAATTTGCGCAAATTTTAGAAACTCGCAAGGGAATCAAAACCTACAGGGTACTTCCCGTGAACTCAGAATCTTGAAATTTGGTACGAAGCAACGTCTTATAGCACAGATAAAGGAAAAATTGCGCAAACCGTAAATTTTAATAACATCATATAAAAAAATCTTTTAATAATTTTAATATCACTACCCCTATATACCTACATGTTTGTACGGAACCATCGGTGCGCGAGTCCGACTCGCACTTGGCCGGTTTTTTTATATCTCCTCGGTGGCAAAGAAGCATGCATTCCAACTTATGATAAACCGTCACCGTAGCCTATGGCCGCCTGCAACGCTAGGGGTGTTACATTAAGGTGTACTTGATAGGATGTTCAAGAGTTTATTTAATACTGGAACGCGTTTCACCATAGCATTCTTTCCAACTTTCCCGACCTGACCCGACCCAGTTCCGACACCCAAAATTTCGTAATCATCTGACATATCATCAATATCCGCGGTCGTTGACCTCGTGAACTATGGACGGGTGCGGTCGGTCAAGATCAGTCAAGGCTGCTGTTACGGTGGTAAGGGCGAGCTTACAGTGAAGCGAATGATGACTTTACTCCTATTTAAAGTTTGTAGCCCGGGCATCAGAATAGGGCTACGGTATTTCCTGCCTGTCGTACCATTTTTTTATATTTAACCCTATCGTGAGTGGTGTTGTTGGATAGGTCTAAAAGAATATGAGTGTTTGAAAACAAATTTGGGATAAATCTAATAGTTTCGTAAGTTTAAATATGTGCGTCCCCCCACCCTCCCCTGTAACTATTGAATCGTGGGTCCCAAAAATTTTGAATAAATCACAAAAGTGACACCTAATAAGTACTTTCAATGAAAACTCTATTCAATAAAATCAGTTTAGTTATTTTTGAGTTATAACTCAAAAACGCCTAGTAAAATGCACGTAAGTGTCATATATAAAACAACCTTTTGATTGGGTATATTGTGACGGGTCGGTAACTACGGAACCCTATGCAATGTTGAGCAATGCTGCATGCATACTTATTAATAAAATAAATCCTGATCTTTAAACATTTCTTTAGTATATGGTAGGTAAGTATGTGTCATTGATTGTATATGATAATGCCGTTTTCAGTATCTAGTAAAAGGAAAAAACACCTTCATCAAAAACAATCATCGACAAAAATATCAATTTGTCAAAACTATGACCACATCGTGGTGGACGCGAGTTTAGCATGCATTCAATCACTGCCAAGTGCAGGATAGTGGCGCAAGCCGCGCGAGCCTGATGGTCCGAGTGTTGCCGCACTTTAACGAGGTGTCTCTCTGTGACCTCTGTGTAATAATGCGTTTTAGCTGCAAGGCGAAGTAAAGACAGATAAGTGACTGATCTTCAAATGATGATTGAATAAATTGTAATCATTATGATATCTGTTCCAAAGGCACGTAAAACTTTTGAAAAGAAAATACGATACATAGTTCTTCAAACTTTGCCAAAGATATTAAAACCTACGTACCTTGCACTTAAGAGATGCAAAGTATAATATAATGGTCTAACAAATTTTGTAATTTTTGACGCGGGTTCGAATCCCTTGATGCTCCAGATTTCTTTACAGTTGATTTTTTCATTTCAAACGTCTGGTTACAATTTGTGGTAATTGTTAAAAAAATTCTTTGAATTCTGTCAGTCCAACTTTACAGATTGCTATGAACATTATATATTTTGATCTGAATAACAGGTTTGCAATGTTTCAGATTTTTTCTCATTCTCTTTATGATTAAGTTTGTCTTCTGTCGCTCAATTTCTGGTATAGGAAAACTTTCAGCAAATGGCCCGATGAGTGATTGTGTTTCTAACTTTGGCACGGGACACATAAAATTTAAACTTAAAGCGTGTAATTATTTTTGCATGTTTTGAAAGTGGGACATTCCACTCATACAATAGTTTGTTATTAAATCAAATACAAACATTGAAAACATATCGTAAAACGTATGTTGTATTTCAATGTTTGTATTTGATTTAAAGCGTGTGCTGAAAATAAATTAAATTGCCGTAAACTTCAACAACTTAAACTCGTAGCAACCAACATGCAAGCTTTACATGATTAACAACAATTTTCACACGAACAATTCTGCGTATCCAAGGAAAATATGCCTTAATAAACATAAGCGCCTCACATACTACCCCGTAATTACTCCTACATTTCGTGTTCACACCGAGTTATTCCATACAAAATACGCAAAGGGCTGGGAAGAAACTAATTGTTCCCTTCCGATTGCTCTAGAAACAAAGGCCTAAAGATGCCTATGTTTTTTCCAGTGCGTTCCTTTTTGTTAATATGGGCGTAAGTGATCAAAGGCAAGCGATTACGAAATGGTAATTAGTAAGACTCTTACCATCACTACAGCTCGCTCAAAAGTTTGCGAGTGGCTTCAGTGCCCAAATATTTTTTTTTGATATTCCATGTTATGCTTTTCTTTGCACCGAATAAACATTATTCATTTTTAGGTTTCCGTATCTCGAAAGGAAAAAACGGAACCCTTATAGGATCACTTTGTTGTCCGTCCGTCCTTCCGTCCGTCCATCCGTCCGTCCGTCCGTCCGTCCGTCAGTCCGTCTGTCATGACCGTTTTTCTCAGGAACACGTGAAGGTATCAATCTGAAATTTATAACAAATACTCAGGTTTACTGTCCCTTGGAGCTGTGAAAAAATCAAACTTCTAAGCCAACGCAATCAAAAGATACATCCGTTTATGCCGCAAATTTCCGCAAATATTTGAAACTCGCAAGGGAATCAAAACCTACAGGGTACTTCCCGTGAACTCAAAATCTTGAAATTTGGTATGATGCAACGCACAGATAATGGAAAAATTGCGAAAACCGTAATTTTTTTGTTACATCATCTAATAAAAATATTATTTATAATTTTAAAGTTACCACCCCTTTCCTCGTGAACGCGTAGCTATGACTCGATTGTCGTGATGGGTGAACTTTTAGTTATATACCTACAGTTTTGTATGGTATCCTCGGTGCGCAAGTCCAACTCGCACTTGGCCGCTTTTTTTTAAATTCCTTTGTCGCTGCCCGCGTCGCCAAACGCTAACTGGTCACTGAGACGACGACTTTAATTTATGAGTCAGTTAGGGTTCATTTTACATTGGACATTTCATACAGTAAGTATTAAATAAAATAAAACAGCTTGAACCGTAACAGGCCCGCTCACGAAATAAAGTCCATGGCTGTACACTAAGACGTTTCAACTTGTGCATCGTGTTGTCAAGGCTGTTTACTTGTTTCACTTGTTTGTTTATTTAAAATTCATAGTTACAAAGTTTTAGATTATCTGAGGGTTATTTATTAGTTTTATTACAAATATAAAGTAACTAGCTGTGCCCGCGGCTCCGCCCGCGAGGAATTCGGTCTGTGTCAGTAAGCGGCTAATTCACCCCTAATTTCTCTCCCGCTACCCTGGAGGCGGAACTTGAAGTAAAGTTGACAGATGGATACGCTAGAGGACAGTAGTCCTAATAAAATATTTTACAATTACCACTAAATGAAACTACACTCAAAAATGAATACTGTTTTTTATCATATTTTTTTTTGCATAATTTAAACGACATAGAGAGTAGTAGGTGTATATCGGACGATACAGGACCACTTTTGTATTTACACGCTCATGTCCACGGCAAATATCATCCAAATCGATCCTCCCGTCAAATCAGTCTAAGCATGAAAGGTAAGAACAGGCGCAGTTGAAATCGGGCTGAGGGGGGGGGGGGTCGCAAATGCAGAAATGATTTTATTTCTATTTGAGGTGCACTTGGACGGGGACGGGTCCACAAATTTAACTCCATCGAGTGTAGTGGCTACCCCCCCCCCCCCCCTTTAGACGTTGAATTTTTATATACTACGTATAACCTGGCTGGGGATTTTCTTGAATTGGAATTAGTAATCCTTAAGGGGTGATTTCTAGGATAACAATGCAAAAAAAAAAACCGGCCAAGAGCATGTCGGGCGATGCTCAGTGTAGAGTTTCGTAGAAGCCGCCCTGTTACAAAACATCCGTTCAAAAGGTCGTTTATTTATTTAAATGTTATTTAATTTTATTTAATTTTTGACTTTTTCGTAAATTTTGTGATTTTAATTTTTTTTATATATTTTTGAAATTTTGGTAATATTGGTAATATTGGTAATTTTGGAAATTTTGGAAATTTTGGAAATTTTAGAAATTTTGGAAATTTTGGTAATTTTGGAAATTTTGGAAATTTCGGAAATTTTGGAAATTTTTGGTAATTTTGGAAATTTTGGAAATTTTGGTAATTTTGTAAATTTTGGACATTTTGGAAATTTTGGAAATTTTGGAAATTTTGAAAATTCTGAAATTCTTGAAATTTAGCCATTTTTGACATTTTCGACATTTTTGACTTTTTTTTACTTTTAGGTTCTCGACTTTTTTCACTTTGTCACTTCTCACTTTCACTTTTCACTACACTTCACTTTATTCTATTTTATATATTTTTTATTTCATTCCATTTTACATGTGTCTCAATCGTATGGGTGTCGCGTTTTCGTGACGTGACGCATTTTCGAGACGGTCACGTGACTTTTTTTCGCCTAGTCATCCGCGAACCGTCCGAGAAGGAACTTCGTTCCAAAACTACCACCGGTTCTAAACCTACACCTCTAGCCCAAGAAGTATTATGACCGAAAAGAAATTCGACGGGACTTATTTTGTTGACAACAGTAATACATTAAGTATTAGATCTTAAAAATACAAAATAATGCGTAGTTCTTCAAGAAGACATATCAGAACAGCTTGAGAGACAGATAATGTACCTATTGTTTAATTATAAAGAAAAATAAACCCTAATCTGACTGCTTCACAAAACGTTTGATATGTTTTCCTACCTAAACGGTGTCCTATAAATGTTAGATAATTTTGTAGTAGTTCGACATCGACGGGTAACATGTTATAAATATGAACACCTTGACCAAAAAATTACAAATTATTTCAATACCAAATTTCATCTAAATACGTACAGCGGTTATTGGTTGTTTCTTCCCCATGTAAACTTCCACCCCTTTTTCATCCGCTTAAGGGATAATTTCCGAGATAAACAGACAAAAATTCTAAAAATAGTTGGAACGTGTTCTGTTATCGATTCTAAGTATCCCCAGCCAACTTTTTTTCGAATATATTCCATGAACAGACTTTCGACCCTCTTCAGTTTTATTATATGTATAGATAGTTTTTATTGAAAGTACCTTTCAGGCTTCACTTCCATTATTTTATTCAAATTTTTTGGACCTACGGTTCTAAGTTAAGGTGGGGGGGGGGCTTTTTTGAAGATGAAACTATCCTTTGTCCTTTCTCGAGACCCATACTATCTCTATACCAATTTTCATCTAAATCAGTTCAGCGGTAAAAAATTCCTCGTACCAACTTCCAACCCCCTTTTCACCCCCACAAGGGTTTGAAAACTATCCTATGACGTTTCTCGAGACTCAAATTATCTCCATACTCATTTCTATCTAAATCGTTTCAGCGGTTAAAAATTCTCCATACAAACGTTTAACCCCATTTTCACCCCCACCAGGGTTGATTTTCGGGATTAAAACTATAAATTATCCTTTCCCGGGACTCAAAATATCTCTATACAAAATTTCATCAAAATCCGTTCAGCCGTTTTCACGTGATGCGCGGTCAAATAAACAAACAAACAGATAAACAGATAAACAGACAAACAGATAAACAGACAAAAATTCTAAAAATTGTTGGAACGTGTTCTGTTATCGATTCTAAGTATCCCCAGCCAACTTTTTTTCGATTATCTTCCATGTACAGACTTTCGACCCTCTTCAGCTTTATTATATGTATAGAATAGATTGTACAAGCTTTAACTATAAAACTTTCGTGACACTCTAACATATTAAAAATATTTATAACGGGTTACTCACGTCATTTAAGTCGATTTTTGCTCGACATGTTTCGATCAATTTACGATAAAATTTGGATTACGGCAGCGCGCCGGGTACTCGGCCGGAAATCGACTTAAATGAGTGAGTTACCCGATATAAATATTTTTAATTGTACAAGCGTTTGTAACTTGCACCGATTTTCATGTACGAGTGCCCCTCGTTATGTTAGCTGTTTGCAGAATTACTTTTTTATTCCCGTCAGCGCGGGTGTTGTGCTCGAATAATTATTTATTAGTATCAGATTAAAAACGGCTTACTCCGTTTTAATAAGCGAAATATTACGATCGCATGTTTACATACGAATATTTTTACTCGACTGTGGAAAAGCTGAATATGTTTATGGCCATGTTTTAAGTAAAAAACCGGCCAAAAGCATGTAGGGCCATGCTCAGTGCAGGGTTCCGTAGTTACCGGCCTGTTACAATACATCCGTTAAAAAGGTCGTTTATTAAGGGATATTTGGCGGCGTTTACGTCATTTTACTATCCGGGACTTACGTCCTTTCACTATGCGTTTTTGAGTGATAATTCAAAAATGGCTCAACTGATTTTATTCAATATAATTTTTATTGAAAGTACTTATCAGGTCTTTCGTCTATGAACTTTCAAATTTTTTTAGACTCAAGATTCAAAAGTTAAATGGGGGGCGCCAAGGACGCCCTTGTTTTAACTTTCAGGGCTATTATTTACGAAACTATTAGTATTATCCAAAAACTGTTACTTATAAGAAAAGACCTCTTTTCTTTTTGAAAGACTAACGATACCCAACACGATAGGGTTAGAGCGAAGCGGACATGGCAAGACTAAAAAGCGTAAAATATAATTGAAGCAATTACAAAAACGATGATAGTAAAAAAAATAGAGATGAGAATTCTACATTTAAAATAGCACTGACAGCTTTTATATGATTGCCTCTTTCTATAGTACAGTCACCGGCAATAGTATTTTCCTCCACGCTTATGGGCCCTACAAATAAGAGCGTATCACATATTTTTGCGGCCAGCATGTAGGAATACACTATTGCCGGTGACTATACTTACTTATAATACTTAATCCAAGCCCAAACTAGATTGCGTGTGGCAATTCCAAAGCCGTTGCAACGACCATAATGAAGTAGTAATTTGTAAAATTTACACCAAAATTAATTTAATCATATGAGGACATTTCTTGACTACTCGAATGACGCGCCTATGCCGTTATGATAAGAGTCATAATAATTTTCATATATTTCCGTCAATGGGTATAATGCTGAATGTACGGAATGATTAAAATAATTTGTTAGTTTGTCTCTTGTTTTGTAGTTAATAACATCACATTATACAGTTGCTTTGTAGTTGTTGTAGTACTCTAGTTAAATATACTTGTAGTAGCTTGAAGTAAAAAATGTGTAAACTTATATATTTAGTAGCGTGTCCATTATATTGTGATTTTGAGAAATTAACAACGCATACCCCCTAAATATATTTCGTTTACCCCAAAATACTCTACAAAAAAATTTCAGGCCATTCCTGTAACTGTCACCCGTGCCGACTTTTATCCGATTGTCCCATACAAAGTATGAAAATGACCATCTTTTTTTTTCATATCATCAGTGCATCCTACTCCTGTATGAACGTTTTTTATAAAAAAAAATGTCGCTGCCAACCGAAAACCGATAAAAAAGTAACAGCTTATCTTCTGCCCATATTTCTTCATAGTAATTTGTATGGTGAAATTACGATGTAAGTCGGCACGGGTTAGAGTTACTGGAATGCCCTGATTTTTTTTGTAGAGTATTTTGGAGTAAAACAAATACATTTAGGGGGTATGCGTTATTCATTTCTCAAAATCGCAATGTAAGGGACACCCTATTATATAGATGTCATATACAAAGAAAAAGTGACCTAGGCCTCCGGTGCCCAGGGCTGGGATCGAACCAGCGTCTTCTGCGTTCGCGGCACAATAAAATACGCGGCTAGATATTTATTAAAAATAATTTGATTTGTTCTTCAGTTAAAAATGTGTTTTGATGTAAGATCGACAATTGTTTACGTATGTAGGTAAGGTAAGGTAAGATACTTCGTCTTCTAAATTGTAACTTGTAATTTTATTAAATAGACCACAAGTTTCGCAATTTCGTAACATTTTTCTTGTTATTCGTGACATGTATAGGTACAGTCACCGGCAATAGTATATTCCTACACGAAGGCCGCAAGAATATGTGACACGCTCCTATGGCCCTACAAATAAGAGTGTGTCACATATTGTTGCGGCCTTCGTGTAGGTAGATACTAATGCCGGTGATTGTACTTATATCTAAAGATATGCATGTGACGTGTACTTATGTATGCATGTGACGTGACGCGAGCAACAACGATGCTGACGTATGTCGCATATGTCAGCGTTGTGGAATCGGGGCCTGGTTTAACAACCTCAAAGCTGATCCCTGATTCTTTGAACTATGCATTTATTATAATTTATCCCATATTCAGCTTACGGCCCTCGATTTATTATCCTTTATCTATTCCGTTTCCGTGTGGGCAGATAGACAATTCCAAAATCTGTTTACTGTGACACGTTCGTGCAACTAATGCATGTGAAATGCAGAGCGTTGCCACTGTGACAACCACCAATTATCTGAAAACAAACCGGTTAACCCGAACAAGGGACTATAAACCTTACCACATTAACCCTAAGGCTTATTATATTGTTTTATTTTTGAGTTAATATTTAATTCCGTATTTTAGATTGCGTGCTAGAGCTAATGTGGAAATGTTATATTTGAATAGGATGTCTAGTTAGTTGGATTTTCTATTCCATTGCCTTTGTAAAAGCGGAATAGTTAGAGTACTATTTTGTTTTGCTTTGTAAATTTTGGCTAATTGTATAATAGCACAATCCGAAGCCCATACGATTGAATCATTTCATTTACGATCTAAATTTGAATTATTTTATGCTTTGACACATTAATTTCGTGATACATAGCATTATTATGAATTCCACAGAACACATATTATATTTGTTATACAGAGTGGTTATCTGTTTAAGGACATAATTGGTGTCGTATTGCACCTAAGAAAGAGTCAGAAAAATTTTTTTTGAACTTTTTTGTATAAGACACGTCATCCCAGCCGGCCGACTTTTCTTACAAAACAAATTTTTAGCGGTAAAAATTATTTTTCTTAGTTTTTTTTTATAATTAGAAGACGATACTAATTATTCCCTTAAACGGATCACCAGCATTTTAGTTATACCTTGTCATTATATCTAATTCCCCCCTTATCTGCAATTTTGCAGAAAGTAGCTACCTATCTTCTGTTATGATTTTCCAAATTCCATGATTTGTTATCAAAATGTACCAATATTCCGTCAAATTACAACTCTGACAACCACAAGCAAAAACATTTGACGTGTCGTATTGATGCATATACAAGATATCTCTATACTCCGCTTAGCGCGTTATTTCTTTGAAACCTAAGCTGCCAAAAAGAAGGGGTGCGGGAGGGGAACAAGCAATGCTAGACAGGGAACACGCGATTGTTCCGTGGGGCGTAAGAGAGAGTCAGGCATTAATTATTGCCATGGAGACGTACTTAGTTTACTGTCACCTCTAATAATTAGTGTCACACTATAGAGTGAAATTACTTCGAGCGTGGATGCGGGGGTCGCCCGGCTATGCGGGGTCTTGGGTTAATTAGTCTATGTATTGACGTTACTTAATTTTTTAATTTTTGATGTACATATTTGACATGAATTTAACAACAATAAAAAAATATCTTCATAAGAATAATAAGCTAAACGTCACTTTGGATAGCATACGGTACCCCCTATTCAATTTAAAATTAACACCAAAAGCAGATTACACTTTTCTCATTTGGTCTCCTCTAAATTTTCTATCAGCGGAAGCACTTACCAATAACAAACTTAATGACCGATTGACAGCAAAATTAGCAAGTAACCCAAGAAATGCTAAGTCATGCGTCTATTTACGAATTTAATTTGCGGAATAGCGGTCTAACCGGTTTTATTGTACCTTATTTACCATTTAAAATAAGTTCGTTATGCATTAAAAAAGTCTTAAGAGTCCGGTAACGATTTGAAAACGAAAATCGCTAATAATTAAAAACGCATATGAATTGCATTGGTTTTTGCAGTTTGAAGTATTGTTATTGCAATAATACTTTTTTTTCAGACATATTATAAAAAAGTCTTATGAGTCCGGTAACGATTTGAAATCGAAAATCGCTAATATTGAAAAACGCATATGAATTGCATTTGTTTTTTAACCGACTTCAAGATTTGAAAAGAGGAGGTTCTCAATTCGGCGTGTATGTTTTTTTTTTTTTTTTTTTTTTTTTTTTTTTTTTTTTTTTTTTTTTTTTATGTTTGTTACTCCATAACTCCGTCATGTCTGAACCGATTTTGAAAATTCTTTTTTTGATTGTAAGTATATATATACAGATTGGTCCCGTTTTTGTCAAAACGCAGTTCTGATGATGGGATCCATGAGGAATCGAGGGAACTCCTCAAATCTTAAAGGCATACATATAGTGATTTTTATATTTTTATCAACAAAACCATCATTTTCATTCAAAACAGTGACATTTGATGAAGTAGAACTGCTGATGATGATCAGAACGGAACTCTTCAACGACGCATAGTTCACGTTTGGCGATTCGTCCTCTTCGCTGTGTTTGTTTAGCAAGTTTAATTGTCAGAACAAATGTTCGTCAAGCTCAAGTTCTGATGATGGGATCCATGAAGAATCGAGGGAACTCCTCAAATCTTAAGGGCTTACAAATAGTGATTTTTGTATTTTTATCAACAAATCAAGCATTTTCATTCAAAAGAGTGACATTTGATGAAGTGGAACTGCTGATGATGAACAGAACGGAACTCTTCAACGACGCATAGTTCACGTTTGGCGATTTGTCCTCTCCGCTGCGTTTTTTAAGCAAGTTATTTCATTGTATGGAATCTAAGTGCACCATCTACAATAATCCTTCACCGGCTACCCCCATTGAAGTCGGTTTTTTTTTCTTAAAAATTATACAGTTTGAAGTCTTGTTTTAAGTACTTTTTTCCATATATATTATTGTTTAGTACCCGAAAATTCTATTCTTACAGTACAGAGCTTCTTTAGTGAGGACGTTGATTCGTGTTAATTTTTCGCTTGATTTTTTATTATTATTTTTGTGCTTCCTAATATATTTTATATTATATAAATTTATTTATTTTTCGTATGTCTACATGTCACTGGATATAGATATGCATTTCTACCCTGGGGTAGTAGTAGTGGGAAAGCAGATGATAAAGAAAATCCAGTGAGTGCGAGGTCCAGATAGGACAGTGCAGCTGCTAAGTTTTTGGTACTCTTTTAGCACCACCCAGGGATCACGTGTAGGGTTGTTTAAGGTGGTTCCTACGGGCGCAGAGTAACATTGATCCCCATTATCTGAATAAAACATAAGGTTTAGTTTACTTTTACATATTTATTTTTATAATACGTTCTTAAAAATATCAACTAACCTTCGGCAATTTAAAAAAAAATTGCTCTAGCTAAACATTCTCTTGTTTAAAAAATATATATAAACGAAAGAAACTATTCCACTCGTTCCTTAGTAGACGAATCATTTTGCAACGTATTAATATCGGTTATGTATTAGATTAACATAATTTTAAGCAATAAAAGTCTTACTTTTTCCAAGAAAAAATTACGGTCAATTATTTCTAAAAAAAACATAAAATCAAAAAAGTGTTCCAGATATATGTAGCTTAAAAAAACACTTTTCAAAATATGTATACAAGCTAATAGAAGTTTTGTTAGTTACTGCAAAATAGTATCAAAAAGTTAAGCGAATTAAAAAAACGTTACCGGACTCTTAAACTAGTTGATATTAAGGATTACTTAAGTCGTTTTAAGTGTGTATGAGTGACTGGTATGACTAAGCATATTTTTGGCTCCAAAGGATATCAGAGACAAAAACAAAGAATATGCACAGTCATACCAGTCACTCGTGAAATTCGGAGGACTCATTGATTTTTTGCCTGTGACAAATGATGTCGTAACAAATTCAAATCAAATAAATATTATGAACAAGCAAAACAAGGTTAGGGTTACATTAATTTCGAATAGGGTGTCCCTTATATTGTGATTTTGAGAAATTAACAACGCATACCATTAATTTTTTTTTTTTCATATCATTAGTGCATCGTACTCCTCCTCAGTGTATGCGCGTTTTTAATAAAAACCGAATCGAAAAAAAAGTAGCAACTTATTTTCTGCCCAAATTACTTCATAGTAATTGGTATGGGGAAATTACGATGCAAGTCGGCTCGGGTTAGAGTTACAGGAATATCCTGATTTTTTTGTAGAGTTTTTTGGGGTAAAACAATTACATTTAGGGGGTATGCGTTATTAATTTCTCAAAATCACAATATAAGGGATACCCTAGTCTAGAAGGTTGCTAAGCGGATGGACTCCTTCGGCTCCGTTGAGATGTTGGAAAAAGGTTGTACAAACGTATAAACATGAAACTTATTGAAATATCAAAAAAATTACGTAGCAATTACGTTTCCTTTCCACCGAACCACCATGAGGGTAGCAGCAGCGCACAGTGGCCGGCGCGCCTAAGTAAGGCGGCCATAATTAATTTGATTCTTACTTATCTTGTTTTCTGGTAACAAAGACTTTTAAAATACAATTTACCAGTAGTAAAGTTCAATGAAACACGTATTTAGGTATATTGCATGCTAAATTTAATAAAAAGTATGAAACAAAATAGGTACATGAAAAAACATTGTGTTTATGTAAAAAAAGTATATGATTATTACTATTCCTTAAACTAGACATTTACTATTTCTTAAACATAACAGGCCTTAGAATATAAATAATAAATATACATTTTAAAATAATTCATGTAAAATAAATATCAATAAAAAAATAAGTGCATATAAAAATTAAATAATACATAAATTCAAACATTAAATTCTACGTTATTCAGTAACATCTAATAAACTTAAAACTTCAATAGAGAGAGTAGATTTTTTTTTCGGGTCAACTTTCTACTGGAGTGACAAATGGATCTGAATTCAGCAGAAGCCTGTGAATAAGATCTTTGTTAGTGAGATCCCGAGACATTTTCCGTGTGTGGTTGCTTCGAAAGATCTTTATATTTTTGTTCGTTGACTCTGCAGCCTCTTCGGACAATTCACCTATAGGAACTAAAGCGTTTTCTATAACTATAGCACCATGTACGAGCACTTTATGTACAGAAGATGGTAAAGGATACTAATCGTATACCTTCATCAGTTCTTTCACCGTTTCTGTAGCATACTCGTCAAATTTATTTATTTACATTTATTTTATATCCAGATCATATGCACTCCAAAATAGTTTCACACCTTTCTATTAGGTTCTGTTGTATACCGGTGATTTCAGCGGATAGCGGATTGTTGATCGGATTCCACGTTCAAGGTATTTTTGGTTAACGTACATGTTTTAAGGAGATTAACACTTTGCAACTCGTTGAACCATTCGGAATGTTTCATTAGAACTTTACGAGTAGATTTGGTTCTCGAACACGATTTCGAAAAAAACACAATTCGTTCGCAAATGTACTTTATGACTTTTTCTAAATTGCTAGTATTCACGTTATCTGCATATGGGATCATTTCAATCAAATGTTGTATCACTTGGCGACGCCTTTCTACATCTGAACCACTCTTAGACAGCCACGGTTCAAATACAAATCCCCTTGTAAATGATCCGACGTACATATCATCTGAAAAAAATAAAAATATATAGTAATATTTTCGTAGTACCGCTACGCGTAAGCCCACTTAGGCGTAGCAGGATTCTAAATACTAAAAAGGCATAATCAGGCAAACAAATTTGTATGTCTATTAATCTACAAAGATCAAGCTTTCAAATGAAGGTAATTTTATCCTTCAGCGAGTTTAATAACATAACTAAAACTTTCATTAAAAAAAATATTCTTATAATATTTATTTCGCATGTAAGTTAGTCATGGCGTAGACCCGTTATTATTACTATATATTACATGTACAGAACAAAATCTATATGTAAAACAAAATAACGTACCTGATTCTTAAAGATCCATAATACTAATAATCACTAAAATACCAACTTTCACAGGAATTCACTACTAATGACCGATCGCTTAATGAGTCGCTGATAAGGGAGCGCGCAGAAACGGGTGATATGGTCACTTTCGAGGTTCGTAAGAGAATGAAAATAGTTAATAATCCAAGATCTATTTATACCCGATTGGAGTACATTTATAGGTGAATAATAAACGATCATTGGATATTTAAAAATGACACATGCATTTTTTTTAATTATGACCTAAGGCCAGGCCACTGTGCAGCGGCAGAAGCGGCCGAAAAAAGCCAAGGTGGGAAAATACAGTGCTCTCCGCGTCGAATATATTTTTGTCCCATTCTGCGTCGAGATGGTGTGGTCCCCTAGCGCTCTGTCTTTTAAAAGACCTGTCGAAGAGATGCCACAGGAGACCGAAGAGCTGGCAGCTATCTTGCTTAACGAATAAGTTTAGCAATTCAGAGAGGAAATACTGCCAGCATCTTCGGCACCATGCCGCGGGACTGTTTTAGATATATTTTAGTTTATCTTCTTCTTGTTCCTTGCTTCATCCCACTTCAAGTGAGGTCGGCTCTCCTAATTATTTTGTGCCACGATATTCTGTTGAGGGTTGTCGGGTCGGGTAGTTTGTTTTTCTTTATAATTTGGGTCATGCTAATCCACCACGTTGTCGTCCTCTGCCTCTCTTTCTCTGGCAGGTTCAAAGCTTTTTTGACGACGTACTCTTCGTTACTTCTCATCACGTGCCGATACCAACCACCTCAGCCTGTGTTCTGTGAACTTCGCGGTTATAGAGGCTACCTTGAAACTGCCACGGATTTATTCGTGTAACTTTATCAAGCCGCGTAACCCTCACAGACCACCTGAGCATCTTCATTTCCGCTGTGTGGAGTTTTTGCACGTTGGTTTGTTTAGCAGGCCAGCACTCAGATCCGTAAAGCAGCGCCGGTCTAACCACCAACTTGTAGACCTTTCCTTTGGTGCGAACAGACAATTGCGTATCACACAGTACTTCAATCAGCGAGCGCCACTTTTGCCACCCCACATTGACTCGGTGCGTTATATCTTCCTCTATGTTGCCATCTTCCGTGATCCCAGGTACTTGAAATGTTTAACTTTTGGTACTGGTGTCGAGTCAGGGTAGTAAACAGTTGATAGTGGATCTTTTTTATACATATATTTTAGTTTATGTTTAGTTTTATTTTTTAGTTAATTATTAAGATTTATTTTAGTTTTAGTTTAGCTTTATTTTTAGAGTTCTTCTTCTTCTTCTTCGTCCTAGCGTTAGTCCCGGCTTGGAGTCCGCTCGGCAACCTAATCCCATAAATTGACGTAGGCACTAGTTTTTATTTTTAGAGTTAATTATTTAGTTATTTTAGTTTTAGTTAGTTTAATTTGTTATATTTTTAATGTCAGCTGTAATTTAAGAATAAAACAAGGAATTCATATTTATATCGAGCCCTACGATTTTAATGGGGTATCAATCAATATAAATTGAGTCTAAAGAAAAGCGAGATTTCAACAAATTTTGCTGCAAAATAAAATCTACGAAAAAGGTCAATAACATACACAAGATGTAACAAAAATGCTAGTGGTCCGTCTAAGGGCAAAATTGGTACCGTATTCTAACTATGAAAATCTAAGAATAAAAGAATTCACGCAAAAAAAAATCGTTTTATATGGAGGATTAGCCGGCTGGAACGACGGGACCCATACAAGAAATAAAAAAAACGGCCAAGTGCGAGTCGGACTCGCGCACCGAGGGTTCCGTACAAACCTGTAGGTATATAAGTAAAAGTTCACCCAATGCATTGACATAGAAAATTGATTCTGTTACAGCTTAAAGGTATTATAGACCTGAGTATTTGGTATGAATTTCAATTTAATACCTCTACGCGTTTACGAGGAAAAAGGTAGTAAGTTAAAAAATTTAAAAAAATATTTTTTGTAAGATTTTACTAAAAATTTCTACTTTTCGCAATTTTTCCTATGTCTGTGCTATATGAAGTTTTTTCGTGCCAAGTTTCAAGTTTCTGAGTTTACGGGAAGTACCCTTTAGGTTTTAAGTTTCTTGCGAGAACTCAGTTTCAAAATATGCGACTTAAATTGCTATTTCTTTTGATTGCGTTGACATAAAAGTTTGGTTTTTTCGACATCTGAAAGGTCCTATAGCCCTGAGTATTTCACATGAATTTCAATTTAATACCTCCATGCGTTTATGAGGAAAAAGGTAGTAAGTTTAAAATTTAAAAAAACCGGCCAAGTGCGAGTCGGACTCGCGCACCGAGGGTTCCGTACAAACCTATAACAAGCAAAAGTTGTAGTATGTTTATTACTTATTTCAATTTAATACCTCCACGCATTTACGAGGAAAAAGGTAGTAAGTTTAAAATTTCAAAAAATATTTTTAGTATGATTTTACTAAAAATGTCTACTTTTCGTAATTTTTCCTTTGTCTGTGATATATGAAGTTTTTTCGTGCCAAGTTTCAAGTTTCTGAGTTTACGGGAAGTACCCTTTAGGTTTTGAGTTTCTTGCGAGTACTCAGTTTCATAATAAGCGACTTAAATTGCAATTTCTTTTGATTGCGTTGATATAAAAGTTTGGTTTTGCTACATTTGAAAGGTCTTATAGCGCTGAGTATTTGACATGAAATTCAATTTGATACCTCCACGCGTTTACGAGGAAAAAGGTAGTAAGTTTAAAATAAAATAAAATATTTTTTTGTATGATTTTACTAAAAATGTCTACTTTTTGTAATTTTTCCATTGTCTATGCTATATGACGTTACTTCGTGCCAAATTTCAAGTTTCTGAGTTCACGGGAAGTACCCCGTAGGTTTTGCAAGTGCCGAAAAACTCTAAAATTTGCAGCATAAACGACTGTATCTTTTGATTGCGTTGGCTTTTAAGTTTGATTTTTTCACAGCTTCAAGGGACAATAGACTTGAGTATTTGATATAAATTTCAGCTTGATACCTCCACGCGTTCCTGAGAAAAATGGTCTTGACAGACAGACAGACAGACAGACAGACAGACAGACAGACAGACAGACGGACAACAAAGTGATCCTATAAGGGTTCCGTTTTTTCCTTTTGAGGTACGGAACCCTAAAAAATATTTTTTTGTATGATTTTACTAAAAATGTCTACTTTTTGTAATTTTTCCATTGTCTATGCTATATGACGTTGCTTCGTGCCAAATTTCAAGTTTCTGAGTTCACGGGATACTTCCCGTGAGACAGACAGACAGACAGACAGACAGACAGACAGACAGACAGACGGACAACAAAGTGATCCTATAAGGGTTCCGTTTTTTCATTTCGAGGTACGGAACCCTAAAAACCGAATATTGTTACAGTTAAATGGTGATGATGATGATCGTAGCTCCCACAGAATTCAAATTAAGCTTAATCAGATTTGCTCTTGGCCGGTTTTGCACTTGGACAGTTTTTACAATGTGACGTAGTTTAATATCACGACGGTGGCAATATTTAAAAGAAAATCAGCAGTATATGCAGAAGGTTAACATAGTTCAGTTACATCACACGTGGTGGGTCCTGGTCAAAATGTTGGTGAAAGCAATAGTAGCATTTACTTTTATAAGTTTAGTGAGTTCAAGTGCAGGTAAGATTTAATGTTATTTTTAACCCACTTTCAATTCGGGTATTAAATCATATTAGTATTAATAATCTAACGATTCTATCATTTATAAATTTACTAGCTATGATACCCGGCTTCGCTCGGGAGTTGATATGAGATTACGTGGTAGATGAAATAAAAAAACGTACTATGACGTAAAAAGTAAAAACTATATTTTGAAAACATTTTCTATATTTACATGTATTTACATTTTCTCATTATTTACACTACTTGTTTATAAACAACATTTTTCATTTTATTGTCCGGGGTATATATATATAAATTTTTCGAACTTCCTACTCTTGAGCAAGCTACATATAGCTGACCGTGAGAGAAGCAGGATTCTTTGAGGTTGATGCCACAATATTTCAAAGTTTGCCCTTGCGCTTTGTTAATTGTAAAACTAAAGGCTAATTTAATTGGAAACTGCAATCTTTTAAATTGAAATGGCAATTCAGAAGAGATCAGTGGTATTCTAGGTAAAAATACTGTGTGTCCTTTGTTCTTTCCAGAAATAAGTTCAGCTTCAATGACATTATTCGATAGCTGTTTTACGATCATCCTCGTTCCATTACATAGTTTTGGGGAGTTGAGATTTTTGAGTAGTATGATTGGAGATCCAATTTTCAGACGAAGGCAGTGTAATGGCATTCCTGGTACTTGTAAAGAGTTTAGAAATTCAGTAGGAAAGTTGACACTTTCTTCAATGGATACCATCGTGTCGATCGATTTATATACTTTCTCTTCACCAGGTATTTTCTTTAGAATATTAAAATTGATATCGTCAACAATATTATTTTCACTTCTCATGCTCAAAAAGTGTGTCATATTATGCTTACCAAGGCGGACTAAAGTAGTACATTTAACCTCTAGGGCTAAAATGTATACATATTTATGATTTACAAAACATTTTAAATTGACCAATCGGAACACTTCACCATATTAAATCCACCAATCACAACACACATATCGAAGTTAATAGGGACGCTAGATACTTTTTTGGTGCGTATACTGTGTAAATAATTAAAGTCCTTAAAAAACATTGTATTTAATATCAACCAATCAGAATACAGCAATGTTAAAATCGACCAATGAGGAAACGCAATTTATTTCTCAAAACGTGAGGTGTTTTTTAGTTCCTACTTCACAATCATTAAAAAAGATTGTAATTTTTTGGAAGCGCTTTAAAGCGTGTTTAAACGGCTATTAGACATGGCAATTTGTAGGGCCCCATCGGTTGTGTCCAACTCTTGTCGGCCCCAACGCACTTTATTACACTTTCCCTACAAATCCCCCTAACTCAACGTTTACAGAGATGCCTTCAAAACATCTAAAAAATGTATTTGGTGAAGCACGGTGATAGTACTCATAACAGTACAGTACACATTAAATAAAATCTGAAACTGGTTTTTTTATTATAGATATTTAAATGACCGCTCGAGCTGCCTGAATCTAAATTCATCTGCCCAACCCTTCTATTATTTAAATACAAAACTAGGTAAATATATTAATTGCCAGCGAATCTACACAATTTAACTTTTATTTTAATAAAAAACCAGACGGAATGTGTAGAAAATGGCTAACATTATAAATAAAAAAGGTAAAATAACTCTAACGACCTCCATAAACAGCTGCGGGTGTCGGGGCACTGCCGATCGCCCTAGATCGGGACTCCTACTCCCTGTACCATTACACCTACCAACCCGACAGGTTGGACCCTACAAATTGCAATGTCTAATAGCTACTTTAAAGAGCTAATTATACCGTCGTCTGTGGCATTTATTCGCGGTGTTTATATCTTGTATCTATGTCAAAGAAGTTAAAAAAATTAAAAGACCGTTAAGTTAAACCATAATTTAACCTTAGTTTAGTTATTGTGCCTAAATAATAAGTATTTTTATCTTATTTTCTCGCAATCGAAGTGAAAAATAGTATGCATTACTCTGGTCTAAAAGCCATATTACCACTCGAACAATTTTCCCTCACTTCGTTCGGGAAAATAACCACCTCGTGGTAATATGGCCTACTTTAGACCCTTGTCAAACAATCTACTATTTTAGTGGCCAAAATTGCTCTTTGAAATAACCACTCTACGTTGGTATAGTTCTGAATAATATTTGGATAAATTTTGTCGATTAGTTCGTTTTCAGTAGTGGCTATGTTACAGAAATCACTATTGAGTTCAATGAGGCCGGTCGTTTGGTCAGTAGGATATGTACCTTCGCCTATTTGTAAAAGTATTTTAGCAAAATGTGCTGTTGTTTCATCTTTTGATAATTCAACCCTCATGTTTTTTGTTAATTGCAGTATTTGTACTTGCGGCCAGAGATGTGACTTTTTTAAGCATGCATTGATCTCGTCTGCTGGTGTTGATTTGGGAATAACTGGAAGTGTTTGTCGAAAATCTCCTGAGAGTATGAGTAGAGCTCCTCCCATCATTTCAGAGTTTTTTCGCAATTCTTGTAATGTTCTGTCCATGGCTTCTAGTGATTTTTTATGCATTCATCCCAGAAGATAATTTTAGCATGTTTTAGAAGTTGACCCCGTCCAGATGTTCCTGAGATTTTACATACCGGGAATTGTTGTTCGGCTATATTCAACGGTAGTTGTAAGGCAGAATGGGCAGTTCGTCCTCCTTCCATAAGTGTGGCTGCAATGCCGGATGATGCTAGTGCCAGTGCGATGTGTTTTTCAGCACGTATTTCCGCCAGTATTGTTGTATTAGATTTATTAGAAACGTTTTACCGGTGCCTCCTGGTGCGTCCAAGTAGATAATTCCACCAGTGTTGTTATTTATTCGGTTCATTATAACGTTGTAATTTTTTTTTGATTGATTGAGGAGTGGTTTGTTGTGAGCAATGTATTCAAGTAGTTCATTGACGTTGTAGCTTTTTTCCTTTGTTATTTCGTAGTTTAGCACACTGAAAGTATTTCTTTGTGGTGCTGGCATTCCAATTTCTACTAAGGTCTGGTTATTTATTGCTAAACATTTATCTTCTAAGCGTTCTAAGTAGTCAGTTCTGGATTAGCTTGTCGGATTTGGTACAATATATCATCACTCATATTCCTTTTGAAAGAGTCCCATAGCTGTTTTGGGTTTGATGGGTTACATGTTGTTAGAATTATGGCGAATAACTCTCGAATTTTTTCAGCTGAAGCTGTGAGTGTGGCTTCTTGTAGTGTTAATTCCCAGTGGTTATCGTTTTCCAATAATCCTAAACGTTGACATGCTTCTCTGTAAGTCTGGCATATGTAGCCGTCAATAGTCCTGAGATCTGTGAAACTTGTTGGTCCCCGTATTTCGTGTAACAACATTCGGAGATAGAAACATTCGGCATTGTTTGGATGTACAGTGTATACTCGACCTATTGCGTTAGTTTTCATTATTTCTGGATGACCCTCTTCTGGCATTCCTTGTTTTCGTCGTTGAAAAATTTTCCTTGTTTTGTCCCACGTATAATAAATAGGGACGTCGACATACAGTAACGTCTTTGCGAATGGATCCGTTTGGCAAAGTTGGAAAAAAGCTGTTAATGTTGTGTTCTGAGGTGGTTCGCTTACAATTTTTCTAGCCGAGTCTTTTGTGAAGT
The DNA here is from genome assembly GCA_947086415.1 of Pammene aurita. Classification (NCBI taxonomy): domain Eukaryota; kingdom Metazoa; phylum Arthropoda; class Insecta; order Lepidoptera; family Tortricidae; genus Pammene; species Pammene aurita. The sequence continues at coordinate 6,409,691 of OX352301.1, forward strand.
AAACTCTCTGTCCATTCTCCAAATGTACTGCTAGATGTTGCACAGCTGGTTCGCGTTCGTGTATGGGAAAACTAAAAATCCTCCACGCTGCTTCGTTACTGTTGATGTATCTTCCCATTTGGTACATGAGGATTTCATCATTTCTATTATTTTGTTCGCTATTTTGGACTATTTGAAATACTGCCATATCACTACCTTTGTTTACGTACTTACATATATATTTAATACATTTTACTGAATTGCAATATTCAACGTTGATGTGTGCTTGGAACATTTTGGAAAGTAGTGGGTTATATGGTACTACCCATTGATTATCTATTTCCAGTTCGTCTCTGCCTTGTATTCGTATTTTTGCTGTGAAGCCACCGTTTTTCGGTGATCGTCTTCTATATTTGGGATAGCCGTCATCTTCAGTTTTTGTATCGTCCAAGTATGGTTTTGGATATTTTTTTGTACATTTTCCATCACTCATGCATGGCGCATTGAAGTTTAATGGTCCACATGGTCCGTGAATCATGTTTTTCACTACTATGTTGTATAGTTCCGGATCATTTTGTGGATTGGGAAATTCAGCTTGGATGATTTTGTCGATATCCGTGGGATAAATTTTATCGTGTAGCCATATGAGATTGTGTGAGTGAGGTAATCCTCGTTTTTGCCACTCGATTGTATACATCCAGCATCTAACGGTTCCAAAGATGTGGTATTTTGTGATGACTTCAATAAATCTTATTTGTTTTTGTCGAAAAACTCGGGCTATCATGTCGTGTCGATCCATGGAGGTTTGTCCGTATTTTAGTTGTTCTTTGATTTCTGGCCATGATGAGTTGCATGTAAATGTTATGAAGAGATCAGGTCGTCCATATTTTCTTACGTAGGTCATGGCATCTTGAGTATATTCGTGCATATGTCTTGGACTTCCTATGTATGATGAGGGTAAGATTACCATTGTTCCAATATCGTCAATATTGCCGTCATTTATGATCACATCTCGAAGGTGGATGTATTCTTCTGTGCGTAGTTTCTTCTGATTCAGTCTTATGTAAAGCATCCGTTCTGCTTCTATTTTTGCGTACATATCTACCAGAAATTGTTGGAATAAACGGCGAGTGTTGAGAATGTGATTGTATATTTCATTGTCTCTGATCATTAAGCGGTAAGCATAGAACTCCTTGGAAGTGACTTTTTTGTTTGTTTCTATGCCTGTTTTAGGATGAATTTGTTTTATATTGAAATGATAACCATCCTCTCCGTGCAGAAATATTAACGGATATTGAAGAGCATCATATGAACGGTGTGTCTCTGCAATGCGTTGTAGTCCTTTTCTTCTTCGTTGTACAATTATGTCACGGCTTGTATTTTCATTGTCCACAATTACGATGGCGACTTCATCTATCTGAGGTGCATTAAATCTACGTTCGTGTTCTCCACGTGGTCTTTTATCGGCTCGAATTACAATTTTATAGTCATCAGAAATCATGCGGTCTAGTGTAAATCAGTTGATTGTATTTGTGTAAGATCCTCTGTACATCTTGGATTATTTCGCGTTTCAATCCAATAAAATTTGTACATCGTTGATCAATTTCGTTTTCTTCATTTCCGATGAAATATACTTGCAGAAATTTATAGTCATCGTTAGGCATTGGTAGTAACGATCCAATTTTGTGATAAATTTGCCCTTGAAATGAAAATACATATTCAAATTTGTCTCTATTAGTGTCAGTCGAAGTAACACCGAAAGAAGTCATTTGAAAGCAGGAGTTGTATGATCTTATATTTTGAAGAAAGTGTTTTGATTCTGGTGTTTCCCCGGTCATGTAATGTAGAAATTCCTGTGGAGGTGCTTCCAGTGGTGGTAATCGAATTTTTCCATTCATGCAACAGAGACCTGGTGTTTCTTTACTGAATTTTTTCGCGTGGCAAAATTGGCAAATGTTATTAATTTTTCCGATCACAACATATTTATGATCGTAATATTTCTTCGTCGGTTCGTAGTGGAATGCTTCCTTTGTTAGATTATCTTTTAAAATGCTCGATTCTTCAATACTTTTATTTTCTTTTCTTTCTTCGCTTTTTCCGCTTCTCAGGGTGCTCATTCTGGTTCGTTGATTTTGTAAACGTGCTTCGCGCTCTTCTTCCGTTTCATTTCTTCGATTTTCTTTTTGTTTCCGCCGTTTCGCTGCAGAACTGGCAAGATCTCCACCTCTTTTACGTTTAGGCATTGTATTCTGTAAAATATAAATTAAATGAACATTTTATAGACAAATATATTGTTACGTAAACGTGGAGCACGTTGAGACAAAGAAAAAAAAATTATTTAATCTTCAAGCGGTCGCGCGATATTTTGTTTACGGCCAAAGTATATAGAAGGCATCGATTCAACGCCGCGCGACTACTTGAAAGTTAAGGAAATTACAATTAAAAGAAAATAAAAAAAAACCAATAGAATTAATTAAATACACTATTAAAATACTCACATTTGATATTTCACAATAAAGGCTCACAGATAACTTTTTTCTTCTTCGCTTCGAAATCGAGAATTAATTAAACACACTATTAAAAATACTCACACGTGATACTTCAAAATAAAGGCTCACACACAGATAATTTCTTTCTTTTTCGTTTCGAAATCGCTTGTTTCGCTGTTCAAATCAAACTAACGCTGGCGGGTGACACCGGGCTCTTATATATTCAGAAAGCTAGGCTCTAGGATATTCGAGAAAGTTGGCGCTAGGATATTCGAGAAAGTTTGGGAATAATCGTTCGTTTAAGTCCATATTGTGTACAATGAATGAAATTCAACTATTCGACAACAGATGGCGCCACTTTGGACAATGAATGAAGTTCAACTACTCGACAACAGATGGCGCCACTACACTTACTTTCCGAGTTGAAGGGTTGGAAAAGCCCTTATATCTTTAAAGACACACCCTTTAGGTTAAAACGGGAACTTTCTTGTTCGAGGGGGAATAAAGGGCTATCACACTATATAAGTCCCTTTATCGTGCTGGGACTCCTTCTTAAGTTTTATCGGCACGCACATTTTCTCAACTTAGTTTTATTATATATAATGATTTAGTAAGTAGTAGTAGTTTTTAAACGTCTTTGTGGTTTTTAACCCAAAGTCATTTAAATAATAAAATTCTAATGAGAATAGAATGTAGGAAATATCGGACATTTATTTTTAAGATTTTAAATGATTCTATTTTTTTTAAGTTAATGTCATTAAAAGGTTCGAATTCTAATTATTAAAGGTACTTCAGTAAAAAAAACATTCATATATTTATGGAACTTTATGGAGGATGTTAAAATGTACTATAATTGTTATTAGTAATTCAGTTAACGTTGTTATGCATGGATACTCAGTGTAAGCGTATGTAATAATTGCAGTGCCCTCACAGGGCTGTGTTGAAACACGTGTTATATATAAGACCTATTGTACACACAAAGCAATGAATACATGAAATGCAATGAAATGGACCACATTTCTAAAGCAGGGCAGCGAAGCAAAATTCTCCGTGCTTAAAATTCTAACTCCTCTTCTTATTTTGACAATACAGAGACTAGATTACGAGGAAGAGAGTAAAAGTCAGTGATGTGACGTACGACGTAGCGAGCGCACGTATCGCGGACCGGTCTGTTATGTGAAAAAATGGCATCTAAACTTGTGAAGTGCAATAATTGCAACATTGTAATAAATGAAGTGTTAGCTTTCATCCAAAATAAGAGTGGAGTGATTGACGAAGACGGTCTAGTGCGTATTTGTGCAACGGCTTTTTCTGTTGAAGATATCGAGTTGTCAAAAAACTTGTTATTTGAATCCGTTCCCACGAAGAGACGGAACATTACTCGGAAAGGAGAAGGAAAGGCTCAGAGGGACCTTTTTGATATTATTTATCTTGTGAAGAATACTAAATCTGATGACATCCCAATTTTTGTAGCGAGACAGTTGCACAAATTACCCCCGGTGACATGGGATCACATTGACACTACAAGGTTTTTAAGAGACATTGCGGTCTTAAAAGAAGATATAACGTTATTGAAACAGAGTTATGTCTCCTCTGATCAATTACAACAAGTGAAAAGTGAACTTGAAATGTTAAAGAAGACATCGATAGTGAATAATTTTGATGGATACATAAACATAAAAAGAGGAGCAATGTTGTCAAACAGCTATACTTGTGATAGTGGTCCTTGTGGAATGTCGCATATAAGTACGAATCAGAGCAATATGATAACAGCTGTTGATGACTCATATCAGCAACGACCGTTGAACGAACTCAACGACCTCACATGTTCTCGAACGGAGGGTATGCCGGGCGCGCCGTTTTGCGAGATACCCGCGTTAGCTCAAACAAGTCCAAACGTTCAAAAGACAATATGCGAGAGAGAGGCAACTGATCGTGGTAATGGACTAGAAGAGAGCAGCGATAAGCAACCACTTTCGGACATTCAGACGACATTGAACCTTAATGGGCGCCCCGGTACCACGAAACACACCGAGCGCCCTAGTACCACGTCGTCATATAATATGGATGTAAACACAGCTGTTATGTTATCTGGAAATCAAAGCAAGTCGCCGCCCCGATCACGGACCATGGCTGAAGTTGTCAAGGTAGGCGTTTGGAAACCTATACCACCATCTGAGGAATGGAAGGATGCTAAAAAGAAGAAAAATAAAAACCGGTTTGTGGGAAGACTGGGAAAAGCGCAGATCAACAGTCAAACGAAGTTTAAAGCCGCGGATAACAGGACGGAGTTGTTTATCTCGAATGTACATTTAGATACAACGGCGGAGGATATAAGCGAGTATATACTTGAAACTACGCAACTAAATGTAACCCTAGAAAAGGTACCTATGAAAAGGCAAAAAAGACACAATGCCTATAAATTTAGTGTGCCTTCCCATATGTTACGACTGTTTTTAGACGACAATCTGTGGCCTGATGGCATTTCTTTTAGGAAGTTTATTACTTTTAGACCAAAGATAAGTGAAAGTAATCCAACCTTCAATAATGGAAAGTACGAATCAAGAAAAACAACACCCTGACACTGTGTTAGTGTCGTTTAACTGTAAATCCATTAAACGGTCGCTTGAAGGTGTAAGGTCACTCTGCAAAATAGCCGATATTATAGCTATTCAGGAATCCTGGCTTTTACCTACTGAGTTAACATATCTCACGTCCATCGACGAAGATTTTGGCAGCACGGGAACGTCGGCGGTCGATACGGCGCAGGGAATTATGTCAGGTAGACCTCACGGAGGAGTGGCCCTTCTGTGGCGAAAAAGTGTGTTCTCATGCGTATCTGTTGTGAAGTGCGTTAACCCACGTATTGCCGCGATTAAAGTGATGATGCGAGATAAAACCGTGTTGATAGTAACTGTGTACATGCCCGTCAACTGTATTGACAATTTGAACGAGTTTACCGATTGTTTGGGCCAGTTATATGCCATGGTCGAAGACAGTGGAGTTGAATCTGTAATAGTTCTAGGGGACTTTAACTCCCAAATGAGCTATTTTTTAACGAATTGATTGCTTTTTGTGACGAGCAAAGGTGGATATGCGCTGATGTTAATAAACTGGGTGTGAATTCAGAAATGTTCACATTTATCAGTGATGCACACGGTAGTAAACGATGGCTAGACCACTGCATTGTTACACAATCAGCATGGCCACTTGTAACTAAAGTTTATGTGAAACACGACGTGTACTGGTCTGACCACTTTCCTTTGTTCATGCACTGTAATTTTAATGTTGCTCGTAATAAGGTTGTGTATCGGTCACCAGAGTTTAATCATGTACGATGGGGCGTAAGGACGCCTTATCAAATAGAACAATACAATAAATTATGTAATGATAGGTTAAGAAATATTGACATTCCGGTAGATTTAATTAAGTGTTGCAGACATTTCTGTGATGAGCCTCGCCATAAAGAAATAATAAATAACTTGTATGATAATATTATTTCTTGTTTATGTTTTGCCTCAAGTAGTACCTATTGTAGTACAGGGACTAGAAGGCGAAAAAAGTGTGTCGCTGGTTGGAATCGACACGTAGGCGGCGCTCACGCGGAGGCTAAGGCGAGTTTCAGGCTATGGCAGTGGTACGGGTGCCCATCATCAGGTCGGATTTTTGAGAAAATGGTTGAGGCGAAAAAAGTTTTTAAGGGTAAGCTAAAATGGTGCCAGAATAATCAGGACCAAATAGTAATGGACAAACTTGCGTCGCACCACTCTAGTTCAGACTTTAGCAGTTTCTGGAAGTGTACTAACAGGTTGAGTACATCGCATAGCCTTCCTGTGAGCGTTGATGGAGTGACTGAGGCACAAGATATTGCCAACCTTTTTAAAGAGCATTTCACTGTTAAGTCGCCTCTGGGACCCACGCAATCGGGCGTTGGCACTGAGTTCTGTCGTGGACCGGTTCCCACGCTGATTAGAGCAGAGGACGTTCGTGTTGCGCTGCGGAAAATGAAGAGAGGGAAATCACCGGGTCATGACGGGCTCAGTATCGAGCACTTACAACATGCGGGAGCGCACCTACCCAGAGTACTGGCTTTGTTGTATAACCTGTGTCTGGGTCATTCCTGCCTGCCGCCGTCACTCATGCGCACTCTAGTGGTGCCTATTGTTAAAAATAGGACAGGTGACGTATCGGATAAGTCGAATTACAGGCCCATTTCGCTGGCGACTATCGTTGCGAAGGTGCTTGACAGTGTGCTCAACACACACTTAGATGAGTATGTGCAATTACATGACGCCCAGTTCGGTTTTCGGCCTGGGCTTTCCACTGAAAGTGCGATCGTGGTGTTAAAGCATGCTGTCAAGTCAATACTATACGGAGAGGAAGACGTCGGTTTTTGGCTGTTTCCTAGACCTCTCAAAGGCGTTCGACTTAGTCGCATACGACATTCTGTGGAGTAAATTAAAGAAGGCTGGAGTACCTGTAGATATCATGACCATTTTACAATATTGGTATGGTAACCAAATCAATGTTGTAAAATGGGCAAATGCGCTGTCTTCGCCTTATGTACTCGAGTGCGGGGTAAGGCAGGGCGGGTTAACTTCACCTAGGCTATTTAATTTGTACATAAATGCACTGATTGAGGAGCTGAGCGTCGCTCATGCAGGTTGTTTTATAGACGGGATTAGCCATAACAATATTAGTTACGCCGACGACATGGCGCTGCTGGCTCCTTCAATCGGTGCACTCAATGAATTAATTAGCATATGTGAAAAGTATGCCGTTGCTCACGGGCTCGTGTACAATTTGTGCAAGACAGTGTACATGGTTTTTAGGGCTCCTGGCATGGAAGCTCCGGATTTGACACTTCCTGTATTATTAAACGGAGCTCCAGTTAGTAGAGTAAGTCAATTTAAGTACCTAGGCCATTGTTTAACAGACAACTTAAGAGATGACGTAGATGTTGAACGGGAACGCAGAGCGCTGGCGGTCCGGGCGAACATGCTGGCCCGCAGATTCGCTCGGTGTACGACTGCAGTCAAAATAACGCTCTTTGGAGCATACTGCAGTTCGATGTACTCGAGTGCACTGTGGGCGAACTGTACGCAGCGGTCGCTGAGCTCTCTGCGCGTCCAGTACAACAACGCCTTCAGGGCGCTGTTGGGGTTGCCACGGTTTTGCAGTGCATCCACCATGTTTGCCGAAGCTCGAGTAGACAGCTTCAACTCAATTTTGCGAAAAAAGATGGCATCATTATTAAACAGAATACGTGACAGCTCAAACAGTCTCCTGGGGGCAATAGCTGTAAGAAGTGAGTGCTCTATTATGCAACACTTAATTAAAAATACTTTATCGCTAGCAAAGTATGAATACTAACATAGTTTTAAATAAAATACTAACTCAAAATGGATCATGTTGTCTGTATTAAATAAATAAATTAAATTAAAAATTAAAATTAAAATTCGTGTTTTTTTTTTCACCGCAGAATATTTTTATTACACGGGGTGAATATTCTAAATGGATCAGAGAAGACAGCGACCAGGTCCTGTCACTTTACACAAAAAGGGTCGTAGGAAGAAAACAGTCAGCGAGTAAAACTTAATTTAAAAAAAATGTATGCCAATCGATGCTGTTGCTAATAGGGATAGTCTCTTACAGAAGAGCCCTACAAAGAGGACATATAAATAAGTACTATTTACATGCTCTTTTAAAACGGTAGTTAGTCCTGTTGCTCGTAAGAACATCCTGTTGTTGTCCTGAACATCAATAAATAAATAAAAAATATAAAAAGAATCATACAAGTGTATGAAGACAAGTCATCACAGTCCGAGCATTAGAAATATTCAAAGATGGAGTTTTTAAAAGTACTCTGTGAAAGGTGTAAAAGGTCGCCATACAAAAAAGTGAACCCGAAGTAAAATACGAATGATTAGCTTCATAAAAGAACATGTTTTTTTTGTCATTTTAACACAGATAACCCATGAGAAATGTTTTCCTTGATTTGTGGGTTTTAGGAACAGTTTCGATTGATGCAAACAAAAATATTTTTCCGGGGCTTAATTATTTAAAAAAAATCTTCGTTTATTTAAAAGTCTCAAGAATGTAAGAGTCAGGTCTCTTAAATCCATCTTAGCGTAAAATCACGAGACCTGCAAGCTGCCCAACACTAATTAATCTATTTGGAAAATCCACATATTTTGACCAAATATCGTAATGTAATTTTATTTCAGTTCCTATAACGAAATGTAAATCGGACCAAATGCTTCAAACAGAACACTAAAGTGCTCATCCCTCTGTTTGTTGCTGGCATCCCAGAGTTAGGAATTGAGCCAATGGATCCCTTGCTCTTCGACAAGATCGACGCCAGCAACGAACTTCTGAACCTCGTCTTCGCAGACGTTAAATTTACAGGGCTCAGGACCTGCAAATTCAAAAATATTGAGTAAGTTGTATCGATTGTTGTTGGATTTAATAGTAATAATTAGGGAATTATTATAATCAAGGTTTACCGACAATTTATTACACTAATACATGTGTTCGTGGTGATTAATGTAATAACTGTATAATGGAAAAATCCACGTGCTAGTATTATTCCGCTTAGGATTAACATGTCCCTAACCGACGGAATATTTATGGTTTACTACTAAGTTTTAGGGCAAGTTTCCCGTCTCTTAAAATTCCATTAGAATATGATAACGATAAATAAAACAGTTTTTTATATATTTCAGACATGACAAGGTTAAACAATCGTTATCGTTTAAAATGCACTGCGATATTGTCTTGGACGGCCAATACAAAATGGACGGTCAAATATTGTTTCTCCCTGTAACAGGTGACGGACATGCTCATAGTGAAAACGGTAAGCACAGAAAATATAACAAGATTTCAATCGAATATCAAAATTTGTCCTCTTGAACATGAACTTATGTACCCAGAGCCAGGAACATTCCGGCAATACCTGGACATAACGGGGGAGGGGCACAAATTTGTGAGGAGGGTGGCAAAGAATGAGACAAGCCGTTGTAACCCATACCGGCCGGCTATGCAGTCTTAAGTCAATGAAACATAAGAGAAAAGATGGTTTAAGGTGAAGAGGGTTGAGCGTTGACGAATATCTTTTTAACATGACACCATTCGCTGTCGACATCGGTCATTTAAGTCGTTGAAACTTGTGACTGTTTATTCCCTCCTAAGAATTAAATTGAAAAAAAATTTTTTATTGGAGCTTACGACATTTGTAGTATTTTAAGAGCTTTAAGGATTTGGCAATAATTATGAGTGTACTTCGCTTTAAGGATGTCCCTACCGGGGTTAGGTGTGTGCAGGTAGTCTCATGATGGTAAATTCAATACGTCTACGCAGTCGACGTCAAGTCAAGGTAGCTAAATCGAGGTTGCTAGGTGGAGGCTAGTTTAAAACGATTTTTTTTTAAAAACCTTACGATTTCCAGAGAAATTTGAAATCAATTTTGACTTGAGCTATAAGGAGGAAACCGGCGCTGACGGCAAAAAGCACTGGATCACGGGTGCGGCGACGTATGAGTTCAAGTACTTGGGAAAAAAAATATTGCAGTTTGACAACTTGTTTGGTGGCAACGAAGTTTTGGGTAATTTTTATATTTCTCTCTCTAATTTTGTGTTGGCCTTGACAAAAATTATAGGACCTTTTTATTTTTATCAAGATAATAAAGTTCGTTATCCTAACTGTACTACTTTTCATTCAAATACTAAAAACTGTCATATACTAGGGTTGTTTATAAAGAAATGAGAATCGTGAAATCTTGAAGTTATTAGTATTTTTTTTTCTATTACACTTATTGGAGTCTTGAATGCGCAGTGCTTTAGTTATTAGTTAAAGAACTAGATACTGAGCAGCATCCTCGGTAATCTGTAAGTACTGAAACTAAAATAGCTATCAAAAATTTCGTTTTTATTTTATTTGCTATTTCGTTTGGGATGGTCATATGCCTGCTGTAGGGTTTTCTCAACTCGGCATTCCTTAATATTTAAAAGCGTATACTTGTGGTGTACGTTCATAAAATTTTGTTGACTGAAACAAAAACCTGTTCAAAGACTATAAATAACCACATTTTACCTAAGCAAATGCAGTTGTATCTGAAAAAAATGTTCTCACATGCATTTTTAGGGTTCCGTAGCCAAATGGCAAAAAACGGAACCCTTATGGATTCGTCATGTCTGTCTGTCTGTCCGTCCGTATGTCACAGGCATTTTACTCGGACGATACGACGTATCTGAATAAAATTTACACATAAGGTGTATTTTGTATGCAGCTACTTAGTTCTGTAGTTAAATTTGAAAAAATCAAAATTCTTAGGGGGTCGCTCCATTCAGGTAACTAAATAAAAAATAAAAAAATTAACCAAATATCAACATGTGACACATCAATCGATAGGTCTTTAAAAATAACATTGAGGTTTCTTTGACTATTTTGTGATTAAGTGAATATTTTCTGAACGAATCGCTTCGAAAGTCAGAAAAGTTGTGTAGTCCCCCCGTAACTTTTGAACCGTAAGTTCAAAAAATATGAAAAAATTTGAAGAGATGCGCTATATCATATACTTTCTACGAAAATTGTTTTAAACATTATCGGCTAGGCCATTTTTGAGTTATCTCCAAAAAACTTCTTCCATAGGTATTAGACCTTTTGGTATTAGTTTGGTTCTTATTCCATTGAAGGTACGGAACCCTCGTATGCGTGGTCCGACACGCACTTGGCCGGTTTTTTTTACTCTTCACTATTCTTATGTTTAAACCACAACCCACATCGTTCCATTGTTAAATCGTAAAAACATGCGAAAATTTCATGGAAATTTCGACATCTCTTACACTGCTGTCTTTATTTATCGGTTATACAAAAACGAGTAAATAAATCCCTATATTTATCGCCTTATTTATATAATTTACTAAATAAGTGAAACTTTTAATAATATGACTGTATCATATCCATTCTCACTTTTTTTATAACAGCTCTCGTGTACCATTAAGGTTGTTGTACCAATAATTATAATAATTTCAAGTTATGTTTGTTGTACCAATAATTACGATGATTTCAAATTATCATCATACTTTCCAAACAGAATTTAGCACCAGTCACTGCATAGTTCACACTTTTAATTTCATTCTTATTTCCACTAGCAAGGTTGTCTCGAAGAGATCGTTTTTTAGCAATAAGACTATTGTTTAAACTTACTGTCACGTAACCTTTAATCTTTATATCTGTTCTTCTTTTTAATAATTAATTATTGTATTGTAGTCAGTTGATCTTAGTTACCTACTTATTTTACCTTAGTTTTTAGTTACTTATTTTTCCCAATTTTCCAGCCCAAGCCAACAAAATGCTGATGAAGGAGCGTCCAAAAGAACTTTCCGAGTTCTTATCCCCGCCAGTTGTCAAAGCAGTTTTTGCAAAAATTCTGAAGAACATAAAGACTTTCTTTGAGAAGATTCCCGTGGAAGAGTTTGCTTTAGAATAGACTGATAGTTTATTTCACAGTGAATCAAAATATCTCGGCAGTTGTAGTAAAAAAAATGCTGTATAAAAACAAAAGAAACCAATTTTGTATGTCACCTAAAATCAAGATACTACGCCATTGCGTAGCTAAAGGATGGAGTTTTCTTTAATAATGTCATCCAACACCGTTATTATTTTTCCATATAAAATGACACAATATGTGTACAGAGGTTAACGGTTTGAGTATTCTGGCATACCAACTCAAGGAGTATGACTGGCGCGTTACCGACTTTAAAAACCAGTACGTAAAGTCCATTTTTGAAGACCCTTTTCTAAGTATTATATATTTATACCGCAGGTCCTAAGTACCTAAGGCTAATTGATGAATTGATGAGTTCAGTTTTTTGACTTTGCTAGTACGAGTAAGTACGGGAATTCAAATAATGGTCAGACTTAGCCCGTGTAAATTAGGCATTATTATATTTAGTTCCTTGCGGAAGTTGCAGATAACTGAATGGAATAATTTTGTAACACTTGTGACATTTAGGTACTTATCATAAATAAATTTAGGAAAACTTGTATTTATTCGTTTTATTTAAAGGCAACCATATTTTCTGCCACCAAAATTTAGATTTGCCTCCTAATTAGTATCCCCTTATTATAATATCTGCCTCCAAGGAATATATCTATAACCCTTTTAATAGAAACGGTCGCCAACTTTGAAACACGAATGGATATTTGTTCGTACCCTATATAAAAATTTGATCCCCAGATTTGTATTACCAATATGGTAGATCTACCACCAAATATAAAAGTAAAAAACCGGCCAAGAGCGTGTCGGGCCACGCTCAGTGTAGGATTCCGTAGTTTTCCGTCCGTCACAGAAAGTGTCCCCACTTAAGAGTTAAAATAACACCGCCATGTAGGATATGATATGAGCGTTCCACCTACAGCGACATCTATCGGCAAGTTAAGTAAACTATTGCGCGCGAGCTTAAAGTATGGAAGATGATTTTTATGGGATAATTCTTTATTGCGTGAACCGATTTTCACCATTTTTACTTTATTTGAAAGCACGTCATTTCATTGTGATTTTGTAGACATTACAAGTACAATAAACACCTGCTTATACGGTTAAATTACAAACTTAGTTCAGAAATTATTTTCTACATTTTTTTCAAAAACTATTTAACCTATCAAGTTCAGAATAATTTTCCTAGAAAGTTTTTATAAAGTTATACTTTTGAGATTTTTTTCATATTTTTAAAACTTATGGTTCAAAAGTTAGTGGGGGGGGACACATTTTTTTTTACTTCTGGAGCGATTATTTCTGAAAATATTTACATTATCAAAAAATGATTTGAGTAAACCCCTATTCATTTTTAAATACCTATCCAACAATATATCGTTAGGGTTGAAATGAAAAAAAAAATCACTCCCCACTTTACGTATAGGGGAGGTACCCCAATAAAACATTTTTTTCCACTTTTTATTTTACCACTTTGTCGGCGTGATTGATATACATATTAGTACCAAATTTCAGCTTTCTAGTGCTAACGGTCACTGAGATTATCCACGGACGGACGGACGGACGGGCAGACATGGCGAAACTATAAGGGTTCCTAGTTGACTACGGAACCCTAAAAACGTATCTAAAAATACCAAACAAAAAAACAAGGCGACGACGAGCGAAGCGAGAAGGAGTGTGTTAGGTGAACTGCGAACAAACAGTGCGCGAAGGGTAGCGTGCCACGGCAGCGGCCGGCAAGCGCCATAATAGGGAATGCTCTCGGTTCTGATTTTGTATGGTGTGTACCGGGAATTCCCGGTTCCGGTACTGGATTTATATAGAAAACCAGTACCGGGAGCATACCCTAGCCAGAATCGACTTTTAACGATGGAGAAACTTTTTTTTAGTGACCAATCCGTTTTTTAGGTAATCGTGTTCATATTGTTTGGAGATCCGATTTTGGTATCAGGTATTTTGATGATACCTACATTTAATTTGCCGGAAATGTTAAGAATTTTTTTGGTAATCGTTTTGATTTTATTTGGTGTATAATTGTGGTGGCAGATCTATTATTGTAGTGGCCAATCTTATTAATTTGGTCATCGACTTCGTATTTATTTGGTGATCGGTTAAATTATACCCTTAATTCATTGCAAAAATGTAACGCAATAATGATTTTCTATAGAATATAGGTAACTAGAGTTGTCCATGCTCTTCTAAATTGTGCCGTATTCTAATATCAAATTATATTAACAATACATTAAAAACACAATATAATTATTTCACACATACAACTAATAATCCACCAATATTCGAGTTGTATTCGAGGTGCATCGGAATAATTTTCAAGTAAAAAATGATATTTCTGATTCAGAGAGATCCAGGCGTTAGCTGTATTGTGTATTTAATGCTTTGGAGTTGTATTGAAACTGTATCGTATCTAAACGTGTTTTAGATTACGGCATCATAATATAAATCTTCTCTAGCCTGGGTCGAACCAGTGTCCTCAACATCTTAGCTGACGTCACAATATGTAAAAATACTAATAATACTTTTAAGCATACATAATGAAAATAACATCGAAACAGGTTACTTTGGCAGATTTATTAATTAAATAATATACGTAACATTTTCCAAAAACTGATGTTTATTATTAATACATGAAATAAAACAAATGTACCTTGAGAATACATAACTACACAACAATATACCTATACATTCTCAATAACATTTATATGTTGGACAACTTAATTAATTCTCTAAATGTGAACTTTGTGATTCAAACAGGTTAGAGAATTGATTTTAAATCAATTTTATCGGGCTTTGAGGCACGGGCGGTTTTATTTAGCCCTTTATTTTTGTATGAAAGTAACCGGGTTTTCGGTTAAAAACCCGTTATTTCTTTGCGGTTTGCATTCCCTAGTTTTCATCATGCTATGCATCAAAGTGGCAATTGTTCACTGCTATGAAGAAATAGTAGTTTATGTAACTGTTACGTAATAAGGGTCCTTAAAACATGAGTGTGGTTTTATGAAATGAGCCGCAGGCGAATTTCATAATAAGATCACACGAGTGTTTTAAGGCCTAATTACGTACAGTTGCATACACTGCTTTATCTACACTCATATTATATATATTAAATTAAGTGTTCGGAAACCATAGAATGACCGCCATTGTACCGTCATGGCCAACTCGATTGTGCCGGCGCTCGCGCGGGACCAATCGAGTTGGCCATGGCGGTAACATTATGTTATCAAATTCGATGTTCCAAATTTGAAACTCATTGCTTAACAATATTTGAGCATGCAAAGTTAAAATTACGTTACTGCCGCAGATAAGAAACTTATCATAGTTAAATCGTTTGTTGTAATGCTTGTCATTGTCTACGGTTTTTGAACGCATTTTAGAGTACTTACAGTATGAGTGTAGATAAAATCAGTATCGTGTCACCTAACTTGTTGGAAAACTATTTTTATTTCCATTGTTAACGCTTGAATCTTTCATTACGCTCAGGAATATGTTTTAGATTCAACGTCGTCGCAAATGTAATTTTGTTCCGTTATGACCACATCTAGGTACTATTGTAGGAGACTTTGATTAAAATTCTCATGACTTTGACAAGAATTAACATCGTGTCGAGAAATGACGTCATAATAAATTCAAATTAAATAAATATTAAAAACAAGGTAATAGTGTATATTCCGGTTATTTAGGGTTCCGTTATTCAAGAAGATTCTCCTTAGGTTCCGTTGAGATGTTGAAAAAACGTATACAAACTCTATATAGATTTTAGTGAGTGTATCAATCAATCTACACGCACCGACTTGTCCGCCAGGGGACGTATTCTAACTTTAAAACACGATTCTACTTCAATTCAACTCCAACGCATTAACAACGCAATACAGCTATCGCTTAAACGTTTAAATCAAAAATACCAGAATTTGCTTGAAAATGATTCCGATGTAACTCTGATACTACTTCAATATCACTTTAAATGTTTATTTAAAACTTTTCTTTATATTTTATCAGTCAGAAATCTGGTAACAGAACTAAGTTATATTTATTTACAAAACATAATAAATTGGTGCATTAATACAGTAAACTTAAATATAAATAAAAAACAAAACATAATAAATTGGTGCATTAATACAGTAAACTTAAATATAAATAAAAAACCTACTAAAAAATATACTAAACTAACCAATCCCCCCGCGGCATGGTACCGTAGATGCTGGCAGCATTCCCTCTCTGTATGGCAATACCAATACGTTGGGCCAGGAAGCTGCCAGCTCTACGGTCACCGGTGGAATCCACTAGCCTCTTAGAAATCTCTTTGAAGAGGGCTTGGGCACTAGGACCCCACGGGCCGAGGGTCTCGACGCTGAAAGGAACGAAGTTGTATTCGACGCCGAGGCCCCCATATTTAAGTCTTTCGGCCGCCTCTGCAGCCGCGCCGGCCCTGGTGGAAGTTCCGTGGAGATGGGAGGGGGCCAGCGTGTCTACACATGTGGCGTCCCATACTAGCACCCGACCTATCTTCCACGGAACCAACGACATCCCATCCGGCCTCTTGCCGTCATCCCTGAGAATGCCAGCGGGCTCCAGAAGAGCGGGAACATTAATGCTGGCAAGAGACCGACGTAGGATGTCATTGAGTGCGGCGTGCCTGGAGAAGCGCCCCGCGCTCCTCTGACAAGACAAACCGTGGTGCCCGAGGACGTCTACATCTGTGCCGCAGGGGCACTTATGTGGTGCGCAAACCCGGACGCCAAGCCGCAGACAGGCCGCAACGCGCAGAGTGTGGGGTTCCAAAAAAGTGCCAGTATGCACGGACGGAAAGGCGTGCAGCCAGGCACCGGCTTCTTTGGTCCCCACAGCTAGGAGTCTGGCACGTTCGGAACCTGTGCTGTGACTAAGGAGAGTGTCATAAGTAATTTTGCATAAAATGTCATCCCAGGTCCGTTGGGAGGTCAAATTATCGGGAAAATCCTTACCCGGGCAGGCAATGGACCAAGCGTTTTTGGCCTCCGTCAAGCCTGCAATCTCATAGTTTGAAGGGCAGGCCCTTAGGATTTTTCCTACGAGACTTGCCGAGCTATGAACGGAAGACAAAAACGCCGGTGCAGAAACACTTGAAATTTTGCGTATCCCTATCCCACCATAGCGGATGGGAAGGGATGCTTGGGTCCAGGACTCTTTGCTTAGCTGTAAATTCAAAATAGATTCTAAACTAGATTTAATCAAGTCATCCATAGGTATTAATAAATTTTGAAATTTTTCGAACGGGCAGCAACGAAGTACATATGTTAATTTTGGTACAAAAAGGCAAAATTTTATAACAGTTAAAGCAAAATGGGGACTAATTTCAAGTAGACGACTTTCGTAATTTTGGAATTTAGAAATAGTATCTGATATGTAATCCGAGAAGGATTCTTCAAAGATGGGGGACCCTAGGAGGCAGAGTGAGGTTTTGTTTACAATTTTTATGTTAGGAGTCTTCAATATTGGTTGATTATTTGTTGAGCGTTGGATCTATTTAAACATAACTCAAACACACAACAAACAGTCAACCAATATTGAAGTTGTATTGGAGTTGCGTTGGAATATTTCTCAAACAATACATTGTGTAGGTATACGTGTTTTTAAGTTAGAATACGGCCCCAGGGCCGCGATTCGAAAGATAAACACACGCACTAGACAGACACAGCTCCAACCCAACTCAACTCAACGCTATAATGGCGTCTCAGATTGGTTACACATTGGACCAACGTTGGACCAATGTGAGACCAATGTATGACCAATGTCTGACCAATGTGAGACCAATGTTGAATGAAAATCTGTTCGAATAGCAAATGTCAATGTCGTTACAGCGTTGAGTTGAGTTGGGTTGAGTTGGATTGGAGCTGTGTCTGTCCAGTGTGTGTGTTTATTTTTCGAATCGCGGCCCAAGTCTGCCTGGCGGATGCCGCGGATGCGCCCAGCGGGCATGGCGGGAATTGATCTGTATAGCGCCATATATTGATGCGGATCTGTCCAATCTGTGCGTGTAGGTAATTAGGTATCTCTAGCTTAAAACGAGAGTCCAACTTTTGCTGCGAAACAAAATCTTTGAAAAATTCGACATCAACTAACCAACCAGAATGATAAAATATATTTCTTGGTATCTTTAATCATGTGATGTAATTAAGCAATTCCATTTACCTTTAACAAGTCAAAAGTAAGCGAATGAGGTTACTTTTGGAATTAAATTACGAAAAAAATTAACACAGGATTAAAAATACCAAGATATATACTTTATCAGTCCGGTTTCTTTTAATTTTGTATTAAGCAGAACATCTGTTAACGATTTAACTATGTTTAAAAATAAAGGAAAAGTAGAAATATCCGCTGCCTCAGGCGAGTCTCGAACTCGCGACTCTGAAATACTTGCCCATTGCTCTGACCAACCGAGCTACTGGTACTTACCTGATGGCTGCGAATTTATCTACAATATCCTTTATGCGTCTTAGGGGGACGCCTAGCGATATCTGCCGAAGAAGTCTTATACTTCTCAACCGGTCATCGGGTCAGGTCAGAGTCACCGATAACAATGCGCTACGCTACTACAAAAAAATTGTTTTATGACTTTTCCTTTACTTCTTTTTTTTTATTTATTTATCAAAAGTACAAAACATTTACGTTGCTCGCCAAACTGCGATAACAGTCTGTTATGTTTGTTCTAAACATAGTCTGGTCTATTTTTAATTTTTCACACATACATTGATGAAACCGGAGAAAGAGTGAGGTTAGTTTTTTTGGAATTACTTATCAGAGTAAACTCTGATAAGTAATTTAATTCCAAAATTTCCAAATTTCCAAATTTAATTCTAAAGTCTGTTTAGTTATATTTTTGAATATCGTAGCTCCTACGGAATTTAGATTGTACACGATCCGATTTGCTCTTGGCCGGTTTTATAATGTGACGAAGTTGAATATCAAGACGGTGTC
This sequence comes from Pammene aurita, assembly GCA_947086415.1. NCBI lineage: Eukaryota > Metazoa > Arthropoda > Insecta > Lepidoptera > Tortricidae > Pammene > Pammene aurita. The sequence continues at coordinate 6,428,624 of OX352301.1, forward strand.
CGGCATATTTAATGCTAAGTAAATCAGCAGTCCACGTAGAAGGTTAACATAATTCGATTACATCACACGTGTGTTGGTGGCTCCTGCTCAAAATGTTGGTGAAAGCAATAGTGGCGTTTACTTTTATAAGTTTAGTGAGTTCAAGTGCAGGTAAGATTTAATGTTATTGTTAACCCACTTTCAATTCCAGTCCACGTGGTTTTAAATCATATTAGTATAAATAATCTAATGATTCTATAATTTATTAATTTATCTAGTTTTATGAAACGTATATAGTTTTTAATGGAAAAAATCATTGAAATAATAACATAATATACCTAATTCTAATGAAAATAGAAAATATAGGAAATATCTAATAATAAATTTAGTAATTTCAATCATGTCCATTTGATTGACATGATTGAAACCTACCTTGCCCTGCCCCGCGTCTAGATTAAAAAGTTTGGTACCAAGGTAAAAATAAAAAATATTGATCTTTATGGGAAACCACATTTCTGAAGGACGGCAGCAAGGCATAATAAAAAAAAATCTTATTTCTATTCTTATTTTTGACAATCCTGAGACTACATTGCGGGATAGAGAGTAAAATTAAAATTCATGTTTTTTTTTCTCCCTAGAATATTTTTATTACACGGGATGAATTTTCCGAATAGATCAGACAAAGCAGCGACCATATCCTGTGATTCTACGCAATGTTCTTAGAAAAAAAAAAAGATCGGCGAGAAATTATGATTACAAAAAAAAGATACGCCAATCGATCCTGTTTCTAACAGGAATCAAAAGTATCTTACTAAGAGTTACTCAAAACGATAGTTCTATTATGCGTAAGTATCATGAAAGTATATACAGGCCAGATATCACATCAGAGCATTAGAAATATTCAAAGACGGTGCTGTTAAAAGAACTCTGTGAAAAATGTGAGGTTGCCATACAAAATAGTGAACCATTAGGAAAATAAACTGAGTGATTAGCTTCATAAAATATTTTTTATTTTATTTTACACGGTAAACCTATGGGAAATGTTTTGTCGCTTTTAAAAGCCCTAGATTAGATAGATCTATAAAATACTTTCAATCGCTGTTAGGAACGGGATAGATTGGTCAGATTTTATTTTTTTTTAGATTTTTTTCTCAAAAATTAGTGAATGTCAATCGTCGTTAATTTAAAAGCCTCGAGAATTTAAGAGCTGAGGTCTCTTAAATCCATTTTAGCGTAAAATCACGAGACCTGCAAGCTGCTGCACCTATATATTTTGACCAAATATTCGTGTAATTTCATTTCAGTCCCTATAACAAAATGTAAATCGGACGACACTAAATGCTTCAAACAGAACACTAAAGTTCTCATCCCGCTATTTATTGCTGGCATCCCAGAGTTGGGCATTGAGCCAATGGATCCCGTGGTCTTCCAGAAGATCGACGCCAGCAACGAATTTCTGAACATCGTCTTCACAGACCTGAAAGTTACAGGGCTCAGTTCCTGCAAATTTAAACATATTGAGTAAGTTGTTTTGGATTTAATCACTATAAAGGAAATAATTATTAATTGAATTTAAGAATTATAGATTGAATTTAAGAATTATATATTGAATTTAAAAACTAGAAATAAAATTTAAGAATTATATATTAAATTTAAGAATTATAGATTAACATTAAGAATTATAGATTAAAATTAAGAATTACTAATTAGATTGAAGAATTATTAATTAATTTTTACCAACAAATAATTACCCCAATACAGTTTAATTATATAATAAAGTTTTATTTATTATTTATTTAATACATGTATGTGGTGAATAGTGTAAATACCTAAAGGGAAAATCCACGTGCTAGTACTATTCTGCTTAGGATTTACATTTACCTAACCGTCGGAAATATACACACTAAGTTTTAGGCTAAGTTTCCCTTCTCTTAAAGTTCCATTAGATAATGATAAATCAAACAGTTTTTTTATACAGCCTGTAAATTTTATACGGGCGTATACTTTATCCACCTATATTATCCAGCAATAGGACTCTTATAGTATAATCATTTTGTTAAATAGTGTTATTAATTATGTGTAACGATTTTTTAAAGTCCTACCGGGCACCAATGTATGCTATCCAACTGATTTAAAACTGACATAACTGACATGACGCATCGGTAAGTTAATTGTCATGGATGCAATACATTACGGGCTGAATTATTATGTATGAAAAAAAATATCCTTATTTTCATAAAGAAATAGGTTCCCTAGGTCCAATACTAATCGCCAGTACATTATACGCCCATATAAAATTTACACACTGTATATATTTCAGACAAGATAAGGTTAAACAAGTGATATCATCTAAAGTCCACTGTGATGTTGTCCTGGACGGCCAATATAAAATGAAAGGTCAAATCTTCCTACTCTCTGTAGCAGGTGACGGACATGCCCATATTGAACACGGTAAGCACAGGAAATATAGCAAGATTTTAATAGTAGTTTATGTAATAAGGGTCCTTAAAATACGAGTGTGGTTTTATTCAACGAGCCGCAGGCGAGTTACGTTACTGATGATATGTTACACTGATGTTACCTTACTGGTTATTAATTACATACGGTTTCCGTACGCTTAATAGAGGATTTATGATATTGGTCTAGATAAATGAATATAACCATTCGTCCTCTTGAACATGAACATAATTACGTACTCCTAGTACGACAAGCACACTGGGGGCACAAATTTGGGAGGCGACACGCTCTTGGATTTTTTGTACGATTCTTTATAGGCCCACCTTATAGGCCGTTCCGTTGAGGATCCTTACACTGTTTTAATAATAAAACGTAGGTCTTCTTCAAGGCTTGTATTATCGGTTCTCCCTAGCATAGCTTGACATGACAGTTCCATAGAAAAGTGAGTTGTCACAGATAACATAGATTCGTATTGCGCGCCAAAAGTACTCTTTTGGCGGGTTTATGGCTACTGTCACTATTAGAATTAATTTATGTTGGTGTGTGTTAGCCATATAGTATTTAATTAATCAACTAAACAATCTACTTTGACAGATACTAAAAATGATATTTAGCCATATTGTTCTCTGTATACATGTATACAGGTGTCTCAGAATACAAAAAACGCTAACATAAAGAACGAGTTACCACACACAGTTGTAATACTTGTAACCCATACGGACAGCTGTCCCGTGTAAATTAGGCATTATTATATTTAGTTCCTTGCGGAAGTAGCAGAAAGCTGAATGGAAAATTTATAGCTATACAGCGTTCAGCCAATGGGGCTAGGAAAGATGGGATAAGATGAAGAGTGAGATTGTAATAAAATATTTTTTTTTATAATCTGAAGGGTTTGGCTGTGGTTGTCTGTCAATCTAAATATATAAAAGAAGAAACTGACTGACTGGCTGACTGACTCACTGATTGACTGACTGACTGACTGACATATCAACGCACAGCCCAAACCGCTGGTTCTAGAGATTTCAAATTTGGCACGTAGGTTCCTTATAAGGTCTAGGGATGCACTAAGAAAGAATTTTTCAAAATTCACCCCCTAAGGGGGTAAAATGGGGGTCCAAAATTTGTATGACGAATCAAGATTTGTTGGACTATTCTATTCTAAGACTATTTTATTCGAAACTTCACAGGAGTATTCCTAACAATAAATGAGTAAACACGTGTTCAGGTTTTTTGAAAATTCAAAACCTAAAAGGATCAAATGTGGTCACAAAGTCTGAAAATCAACATGGGTATCGTATCCTTTTTGACTACCTACTTATAGTACGCGGGCGAAGCCGCGGGAAAGGGCTAGTATCTACATAACGGTCATGTTAATATATTTTTCTGATCTTTAGTTTCAACGCTAATTCCGTGAATAATGGAAACCATTGACTTTCTTCTCTGATTAGTAGGGTTAGGGTATACCTACTGTTAGGGTATCCTCTAGGGTAGATGTGTGCAGGTAGCCTCACGGTGGTAAATTCAATACGTCTACGCAGTCAAGGTTGCTAGATAGAGGCTAGTATAAAACAATTTTTAATAAAACCTTACGATTTTCAGAGAAAATTGAACTCAATTTTGATTTGAGCTATAAGGAGGAAACCGGCGCTGATGGCAAAAAGCACTGGATCACCGGTGCGTGGACTCACAGCTTTAAGTACTTGGGAAAAAATGTATTGCAGTTTGACAACTTAAACAGTGGCAACGAACTTTTAGGTAATTTTTATTTTTGTTTCCCTAATGTAGGACATTTGGGGTGTTAGGGATTTTTTTATTTTCAGGGTAATATTGGGTAGTATGACGGTTCATATAAATTTGTTATCCTAACTGTAATTAATTTTCATTGAAATACTTTCACCTCAGTCCGTAAGATCAAACACTATACTATACTTTTCTCAATAAATTATTTGTATTTGTATATCTTTAAGATTGTTGACAATAATTATGATGATTTAAAGTTATGTTTGTTTTTATGTGTTAATACTCAAATTATCATCATACTTATCGTTCTTGATTTTGCACAACTCACTGCACACTTTTATTTTCATTCTCATTTCTTCTAGCAAGGTTGTCTTGAAGAGATCTTTTGTTATCAATAAGAACGCCTGTTGTTTAATTTTACTGTCATGTAACCATGAATTTCTGTATCTATTCTTCTTGTTAATAATGTATTATTGTATTGTAACTTAAGAAGTTACCTACTTATTATTTTACCTTAGTTATTAGTTACTTATTTTAGTTATTTTTCTCAACATTCCAGCCTCAGCCACAAAGACGCTGCTTAAGGAACGTCCCAAGGAACTTGCTGAGTTCGTAGCCCAGCCAGTCGTCAAAACTATAGTTGCAAAAATTCTGCAGAACGTCAAGATTTTCTTTGAGAAGATACCCGTAGAAGAGTTTGCTTTGGAATAGACTGATATTTAATTTCACAGTTAATCAAAATTGACAAAAAAAAAATTCAATTTTAGTATGTCACCCAAAATCAAGATAGTACGCCATTGTGCTGGATAAAGTATGAAACTTTATTTAATAATCTCATCCGAGACTGTTAGTTTCCGGCTTTAAGTACCAGTAGATAAAATCCATTATTGAAGACCCTTTTCTAAATATTATATTTTTATACCACAGGTCTTAAGTCCTAGTACCTTACGGCCAATCGATTAATTTATGAGTTCAGTTTTTCTCTTCAGTTCAGTTCTTCGCTGGTAAGTACGTGAATTCAAATAATGGTCAGACTAAGCCCGTGTAAATTAGGCATTATTATATTTAGTTTCTTGCGGAAGTAGCAGAAAGCTGAATGGAAAATGTTGTAGCACTTGTGACATTTAGGTACTTATTATAAATAAATTTAGGAAAACTTGTATTTATTCGTTTTATTGAAAGGCAACTACATTTTCTGCCACCAAAATATATATTTGCCTCGTAATTTGTATACCCTAATTATAATATCTGCGTCCAACAAATATAGCTTTGACTATTTTAATCGAAACGATCACCAACTTAGAAACAAAATTTTAATGGATACTTGTTTGTACCCAATATAAAACTTTGATCTCCAGATTTGTATTACCAGAATAGTTCATTTATAACCAGATATATGAAAAAAACGCATTTAAAAATTCCAAAAAGAACAAGATAGGTGCGACGACGAGCGAAGCGAGGAGGAGTGTGATAACACTGATAACTGTGATAAGTGAACTGCGAACAGGGCGCAAAGCCGAGCGAGCAAAGCGAGCGTGTCGTGGCAGCGGCCGGCAAGCACCAGAACCGACTTATTTTGGTCATATAATTTGCCTTAAGTCAAATTTGTGTACTTAATCGTTGCTCATATACGAACTTTAAAATTGTATAGATCTCTGTTACAACCCCAATTTTCATTAAGATCAGAAAAACGTTACTAAAGTTATCGCGGAACAACTATTCAAAATCAAAAAGCCATCGAAACGTCTAGGTAGCCGGTTGGCAGTTCTGTTGTGTCCGATGTTGTCTGTAAGAACTCACTTCGATTACGCTTACGCTTATTGCATTAAAAAAAATCAGAAACCCGGTAAAAAATAATATGTTGGAGGACACTTCCAGCTACTCGGTCTCCTGTCACATCTTTAAGCCACTTTGATAAGTTTTTGAAGTGCTCAAAGCGCCAAGGCCGTACGCCTTCACAATGATATTTTAGAACCGAGATCATTGTTTTCTTTCAAATACCGTATTCGACTGTATTGAAAACTACAGATTTTTTTAAGTCAGTTAAAAGCCCCATTTATAGCAAACAAACTTAAAGGCCCCTATTAAAAAAGGAATTCTAATTAAACTGTCAACGTTACAAATCTCTGCGTTGGTACCATAACAAACTGTAAAAGAATAATAATTTCCGATCTTCACACGCCGCACTATGTAAAAACGTCAACACGGTAATAAACACTTCAAACATGTGGTCAAAAACGTGTTTTATTTTTAGACAATTGGTAAGCTCAAATATAGCATTAATATGACAATTGATATAAAGCTTCATTTACAAGGCACTAGTGGTCCTTTAAAAAACGTTTAGGCAAGATTTAACTTCAATACAACTCCAATGCATTAATTACGCAATACGGCTAGCGCCTAAAGGTATACGAAATATCAGAATTTGCCTCAATACAATTTCAATATTGGTTGTTTATTTGTTGTGTCCAACACATGTTGTGTATTGTGTGTGATGATATATCGGAGCGGCCAAGGTGGTCACAAATATCTGAACAACGCCTCTATTGTCAAGGCGATAAAATCCATGTTCAGATATTTTTGAGTACCTTGGCCGCTCCGATGTATTTGATGCCGACTGTACCATGTTTAACTATTTTTTACAAACACCGCGAGTGTTTCTAAACGTTTGAAAAAAGAACATTCCGTAAAAATAAACATACTTATTACCGTTTTGAAATAGGAACTAATTAGAGATGTGGCCGATCGATACCAACCATCATTATTTTGACAAATAGACGATTAACTTTTGATGTGATGATCTACGAACGATACTGTCTATAATTACCTTTGCTGACTCGGCTATTTTTAGGCAAGTTCTTTTAGTAGAGTTTAGAGTTGAGTCTAAATGATATATTGTTTTAATGCCACGACGGTGGCAATACGGCCTGCCTGACGGTAAGCAGTTACAGTAGCGTATGGACGCCTGCAACCCCAGAGGATTCACATGCGCGTTGCCTACCCTTTATGAATCTGTACACCTGATATGCTTAGTATATGTAAATTGGTACGTACATAGGTAGGTGCGTAAGAACTAATTATGTACCATCGGGTTCATAATTGCATAGGTACCCAATTTATCAATGAATTCATTCATAAATTGGGTATGCAATTATGAACCCGATAGTACACACTTGTCAATTTTCCGTCCACACTTATTTATATATTTAAATGATTTTTTTTTTAAAGTGGGGCATTCCACTCATACAATAGTATATTATTCAATCAAATACAAACACTGAAAACATTGAAAAAAATAATCAACCCAGCCGGACTTGAACCTGGCATCGATACGCCTTACCGGGGCTCGATCGCTTTACCAATTAAGCTATGGGTTCAGTTACTGAGTTGACGAAATTCTCAATGCCTTCAATCATCTTTTTGCATTTATTTTTTACATCGATTTTATAGCAGCCGTAAGCGACATCTAGGTGCTAACTACCTTGCTTTTTCAATGTTTTCAGTGTTTGTATTTGATTGAATAACATACTATATATTTAAAATTAAGGATTTTCAAAATTAAACCTTAAAATTGAAAAAATCTACTAAAGAATAAAGTAAAAATAGATTTATTGATCTTAAAAAGTTTTTTCTCATATATTTGTAGCAGTATAATCAGGTGGATGGTAAATTGGCACTGGACGGGATACTAGCATAATCACCCTATGTGCATAGGACAGGGCAGGCACTCAACCATTTTTAAACTTTTGGGAAAAGTTTGTTATATTGACTGATACATATGACTATCATTGGCTGAATTCATAATATGTAGTATTTTATACAATCGTGACATAATATGTACGCGGCTTTGACGTGGCCTTGGATGTCTGCCCCGTAGTGCCGAGGTTATGGCAGTGGGTGCTGGCCATGATCCTGACCTTAACCTTAACGATGTAAGTATGTAGCGGCTGTATCAGGTCAGGACCTTGAGAAGACCTCGTAGAGAAGACAACACTTGTTGTATTTGTGTTGGTAGCTGCTTCCTAAGCATACCGTTATATTCAACCCGATCACCGCGTAACTAGCAACGAGACCTTCGTGTCTTTCTTTTATATTCCCTTCTTGGGTTTATAAGTCGCCTTTGCATCCTTCCGGATATTTGGCTGTTTCAATTCGCCGCCCGTGATTTCGGGCGGGGCTGTTTTGCCTTAAGTAGGCGCAGGGTTCTTCAGCCCTCAGCGGCCTTGTGGGTCCCCTGAGGGTGCCAGGGGGGTTTCTCGCTACTCTTGCTGGTACTGTTGTGCCATTTCTCTGTGGAGCGGGCGCGTTCTGCGGTTGTCCTGCGGGCGTGCGTGGAGCGGCGCGATTCCCTGAAGATGTTGGTGTCGCGAGTGTTGGGGCGCTCAAACAACAAGTTTGCTGACTAAACTGTCTCTGTATCAAACCGAAACGAAGGATTCTGCGATAGAATCCTGATCCAAATTTGAATTCTGAGCGTAGTAACGGCGTTAAGGCTTGATTAACGCCCGAGGTTAATTATAAGCGGTATCTATCGCAGCATTCGCGTGACGTGTAGCTTCTGTGGGACCAGTCGCTTTTGTAAAACCTAGGTTTTACCGAGTCATCGTCGGTTTTTTTATCGTATGGCTATATGTCACTGGATATAGATAGGCACTTCTTCTCTGGGATAGTAGTAGTGGAAAAGCAGATGATGAAGAAAATCCGGTGAATGCTGCGAGGTCCAGATCGGACAGTACAGCAGCCAAGTTGCAGTTGTCGGTAAAAGTCCGAAATGAACGAAGATATCTCAATATTTTGGGCAATACGAGTTGGTAATATCCAGGTTTTACCGGTAAATCCTAGGTTTAACAGCACTTTGGGCTTTTAACACATGTAATACAATATCTTTCTGCTAGTACTAGCCGGTAAGAATCAAAATCGACGAATGCCTTACACAACTGACTCCCTCTATACAATTTAGTAACTTCGATCTCCTGTTGGATCATACCGGCGGCCGGGGAGGGGTACGGTCCTCCTACTCGACCGTTGTTTAATACTCGTATTCTATGAAAATCCACTTCAGCATGGTCCATGATGCTAAAATTTGCGACCATAAAAGCTCCATCGAAAAGTATGCGCTAGTAGTTCGGTCTACATAGTCTCAAGTCAAACATTATAGTCGACGGGTGGATATATATGGAGTACCTTTAGGTACATTTCCCCTCTGTCAAAAGGATAGGCAGATTATAATTATTATATACACGGTGGGGCCTGTAACTAAAGCAAAAAATTAAAATGTACATTCTTCTCCTCAAACTACGCAACGTTTGTTTGACGACTTTGAAAAAAAACTTGCGGTTTGAATTTTATTACATTTTAAAGTTAATTCGAACACGCAATGTACTATGAAATTGATTATGTCTGTAGAGTGACTAGACTGACAGGCGATGTCAATTAGACGGAGTTTTAAGTACATTGAAAATACTATTTACTTTGTTTGAAAAAATAACAATCTAAAAACTTTATGATTTTAAAAAGTTGCTACACAAAAGTTGTCTAGTTTGAGGACTAGAATCTACGTTTTAATTTTTTGCTTTAGTTACAGGCCCCACCCGATATATGACCAGTTTGTTGGCGCGTCGCGCTCAATCACATAGGTACTTAACAAAAAAGTAATTGTTTACAATAAATATGTGACTTATGTTTGTTTGTTAGTAGGTAACTAAATGAAAATAAAAAGTAAACATGCATAAGTGTTAGGGAAAAATCATATCCGTTCATAGCAACGCCAACCGCCGCCATTTAGGTCAACAACAGCGCCTTGTGAACCAATTGAAGAAAAGAAACCAGGTCTAATTTGACAGACAATCAGATGTACTTACTCAACACATAACAATGGAAACTTTCTGTACAAGCAAGGATAAAGACTAGTGCCAAAATCGATTACACGCATTTCGGTCATCGTTCTCAGTGTATGAAGAGCTCCGTGAAAATGCCTTTGTGCTATTTTTGGGTGTAAAATGTCCTACTACGTCTAGTTTACAAAAAGATGGAATATCTTATTTATCATTATGATTATGGTAAACGTTTTAATAAAAAATCGAAAAGTCAAGCTTAGTTTACAGAATCAATTGAAACACAATCGATTTATATTCTGATGGGGAGAGTAATGATTATGACGTTTGATATTTCCATATTTAACGGAATAAGGACTACATTTTTCTATATTTTATAGGAAATTACAAGTAAATATGATACTTAGCTGGTTTTGTTTTACATTTGCAAGGACTGCATCCGATAATAATTAACCATATGTTCACAATTGTAAAGTCGACTAGGTACCTATATATGGTTAGTGTTTTGAAGGCTCCGTGGTCATTGATTTAGTCTGGGTGCGTACTGCGTCTATAATGAGAGAGAGTTTAGTATTTGTCTGTACAGATTTCATACAGTCCTACCTCGTCCCCCTCAGAGTTTGGCGACTTTTGTTTGGAAAGATGAGGCTGAGCCGTCTCCTCTGTTTAGAACTTTATGGCTGAATTATACTCAAAGGTAGCCAAAGGTAACAATACCGGAATACCGGTATTGGGCCATACAAATAAATTACTGGTATTACATTCCCTAGTACAATGTCCAAAGCCGGGCATGTATTTAAAGTTTTATACCTAACGATATTGTTAATAGGTACGATTATATACAAGGAGTACATAATTCAATACCAAAATTCATGCATTGTAAAAAAAATATTCTATTTTATATTTTTTTGTGTACTGAACTTGAACGTTGTGTTTTAAATTGCATGTTTTTTTACTTAAAATTTCCAACCGGTCAAGTGGGGTTGCCAGTAGTGACTTGAATGTCAACTGGAAATATTGTAAGAATGTAAATATTGTTGTCACTAGTTAGGTTAAGTATAGTTAGTTAAGTACCTATAGTTTTTAAGTTCTGGTTGCCTTGACAATCAGCGTTGTGGCTACCCTGTCATAGTTATGCTGAGTGGCAACCATTTTGATGTAGGGTAATTGTGCTAGTTTCCCGTCCAGGTCCAGTTTACCGTCCACTTGATTAAACTGCTGCAAATAAATGGGTAAAACTTTTTAAGGTCAACATAGTTTATATTTATAGTTTATTCTTTAGTAGATTTTTTAAATTTTAAGCTTTTATTTTGGGAAAAACTTGCAGATAAACATATAAATAAGTATGGACGGAAAACTGACAAGAGTGGACGATAACTAGCACAATCACCCTATATTATTATTTTTTGTACATTTCATGTTTTTTCTCTCTTCTTTGTATAAACATTTTTTTTTTTCATTTCATTGTAAGTCTAAGTGGCATGATAAACGACAAAAATAATGCACTGTGTTGCCATTTACCAGCTAAACCTATAACACATATTTTTTCAGTGAGGGATATCGAAATTTATTAGGATTTTAATGCAATTAAACGTAAAGCGTGACACGCGACAGGGCCAATCTTGACAGAATAACAAATGAACCGGGGCGTAGCTAACCGGCAATCAATAACAAACCGATATCCCGAAGGGTATCTCTGGAAAAATCGTGCAAACTACATGCTTGAATACATTGTTGTAAATGTTAAGAGCGGCCGCATATGTGCAGTAATGGAGAAGAGGTGGACCATAGCCGCATTTATTATTGGAGCTAATAATCACGGATCGTATAATGGTAACTGAAATATTAAGTTTATGTTAATGAAAAAGCATGTGAAGGAGTATACAGGATATAATAAAAATACTGGCGATCCGTTTAAGGGTATAATTGCATGCAAAGTTCGAGAATTTTGTACAGTCTCAATAAATCTTGCGTTTGTCGCTTCACCTCGTTTTGAGTGCACTCCTTTAACTGCCACAGCCAGTATCGGAATCCTTGTGTCGACATTCCGAGTCAAGTCCAGATCCGCGGCCATTTAGAGAGTAAGGCCAACTTGGCCTCAAAGAAGCTCGGTGTGCTCAACAAATCGATACAGTATTTTACACCACCTTCCAGGTTTACAGGGCACAGGTACGCCCACATATGGAATACTGTTCTCATCTGTAGGGGAGCACCTCAGTAACAACTTCTTCCTCTGGACCGCATCCAACGGAGAGTGACTCAAATTGTCGGCTGCCAGGATTTCACAGATCCGTTGGACTACTTGACGCTGCGTAGATATGTAGCCTCGCTCTGCATTTTCTATCGCCTCCACAACGGAGAGTGCTCCGAGGAATTGTTCGGTTTCCTGCCGCCTTGTTCCGCCATCATCCTACGCGACAACATTTCCATCCGCACCACTTAGATGGTTGGCAATCCTCAGCTGTAAGTTTCTCCAGAAAACTCCTGTCTCGCACAGAAAAACTGTGAAATGAACTGTCGCCTGCGGTATTTCCGGACCGATACGACCTTCAAACCTTCAAGATATGAGCGTAATCCCGTCTTAAAGGCCGGCAACACGCTTGTTACCCCCCTGGCGTTGCGGGCGTTCATGGGCGGCGGCGGTAATTGCTTACCATCAGGCGATTCATCTACTCGTTTGACTGTCATAAAAAAAAATCAAAAGAGCGAAATTTTTTTTTCAAAATTAATATTACCCTTGACTGCACCAAAATCGCTAGTATGCGCCCGTTCTTACACAATTATCAAAATCGTAATATACCCATGCGACCAAGGGGATCAGATGAGTCACGTGCCGATCGCGTGCAGTGCCGCACCATTTGCCTGGTAACCGCACTACTGCAACTGCGTACAAAAATGTCTAATCGACGTATGAGTCTCTTACACAGATACGGCCTTTTGTAAAAAAGGTAAACGCTGAGGTTCATGTATGTGCCATTATGAAAGGACTTAAGCGACGGGCATTCGATACTAATATCGTACGTTTTGTGGTTTAAGGGACCGTGTAGAATTTAATGGCTGATAATATTGATATTATGGGAATTATCGGAAGTTGGTGGCAAAAACATGGCTGGTCTTTAGGGTGACCTTAGAAGTATATAGTATAGTATACGTTATTTACCTATTTGTAATTATCATCCTCCTAGCCGAATTGAGCCTGATGTCTGTTTGGCAAACTAATCCCATGTATTGGCGTAGGCACTAATTTTTCTGAAAGCGACTGCCATCTGACCTTCCAATCCATAGGATATAGACCTTATTGGGATTAGGTCCGGCTTGCTCACAATGTTTTCCTTCACCGAAAAGCGACTGCTAAATTTTTAACGATATTTCGTAGGTACATACATAGGCTACGAAAAGCTCAGTGGTACGAGCCGGTAATAGTATTTGTTTTTATTTTATGTTTGTTTTATCCATTTGTAATAGCGAAAATAAATACAAAAATAAACTTGACAAAAAATGGCATAGTTCATCGCCGTCAAAGTGAAAGTTATCGTAGAGAGAGAGAGCTAAGTAATCCGTACAGGTTATTTGGAAGAAATCGCTTCTTAGTAATAATACTGCTGTTTTAACTTAGTTTTACTCTTTAGTAATAACAACATTATAATATAATACATAAAGTGTGTGTTAATATTTTTTTTTATACTACCACAGTGGCAAACAAGCATACGGCATGCCTGATGGTGAGCGGTTACCGTAGTCTATGGACGCCTGCAACTCCAGAGGATTCACATGCACGTAACCTACCATTTAGGTCAACACTCCTTTTTTGAAGAACCTTCATACTGTAGCCCTCTGGGACAACTTCGGCAGGGAGTTCGTTCCGCAACCAGAGCGTTCGCGGGAGGAAATTCCTCTTAAACCGCAAAGTACGAGACTCTTTAGGTTCCAGGATGTGAGGACGAACACCCTACCGATGGCGAGCGGTACGTTGATAAAAAGCGGCTGTGGTCATCACATCAAACAGTTCTTCAGAGCACAACCCATTGTACAAGCGCCGCTAGAACACATATAGCTATCACCACACACACATAAGGAGGCAGCAGGACCAGGGAGGTGTCTCCTTAGACTCAGGTTCAATATCGCTCGTGAGTTTGGGTTCTTCGACGATTCGCACAGCGTGCCTTTGCACCGAGTCAAAGGCTCAAGCTGGTATATACTATATAGGTGCTCCTGCCCAAAAGTGACAGCAGTTTTTAATTGAATATGTACCTTACCTACCAACTTATTTTACATTAGCGTTATTTAAAATAAAGTAAAGAAAAGGCAAACATTGTAAAATAATTTATTTTAGAAACCGTTGCAACAATGTTACGTTTTTTTGCGAGGATTACAAATACAGTCTAATTTACATCAGCTTAGTATTTTTTTACTAAGATTTAGGTACAACTACGTAACTCGAGTGTACAAAATAACAGCATTATGTTACAAGGTTACAACTGTTATAAAACATACTTAAACGGAGGGTCCGCACATACTACAATCTGACTGCAAATTGTGTGGAAAACGGAAAAACGGCTTACCCAAACAATTTACAATTGTAACGGAGTTATTATAGGCCCTAAGTTCAAATGATTTGTGAGGTTTTATGGCAACTCGTGACGTGGCTTATTATGTGATATTCGTCATCATCAAGGAGAAATTAACCATTATGTCCACTTCATCTGTCTGTGACTATGAACTCAAAATAAAATCAATGAATCGATGGGTACATTGATACTAATCTCATAATAATATCACGAGTTGGCATTTAGTAATATTGATTTAAGCCCCAGTTCCGATCAAAAATGTCTAGGACTACCACACCGAAATTTGTCAGTAAGATTTTTGAATGGGAACTATACGTGCTTCCTCATCTATGAAACGCAGATCGTTTGGCGTCGTGCTAAATCATGTTGTTATAATCTTATCTTCGATTAGCCCCTTTTTGAGAAGAAAATCGACACATTTAAATAAATTGTGATGTTATAACCTGACCTGTCGCCAAACGCGTCACATTTACGTAGACGAAGAATTCCTCATTGTCGTAACTGAATGGACAAAGCGGATTCGCGCGACCCATTACATTTTGTCAAACAGCTTGTTACTGTCATTGACCACATCGTCACTAAATACAAAAAACTCGTAAACATGTTAGTAACTATGTATGAGTTCCGTATAAAGTTACTAAGTTTAAACTGTAAAGAGCAGTATGAGATACGATACGACATATTTTTCAAGTTAGTGACGATTGTCGCTTCAGTTACAACAATTCCCTTAGACACTTAGCTATTTATTCTAAAACAAACTCGTCCACAGGAACTTTCTCGAAGAAGATCTTGACGTTCTTCAGAATCCTTCCAGTGATGGTTTTGATAACGGGTCCGGCCGTGATGCTCGCTATGTCGTTGGCATTGCTCTTCATAAGTTCGCGGGCGGCACGGCCTAAAAAAAAACGAGTAATTTTATTTTTCAACCGACTTGAAGATTTCGAAGGAGGAGGTTCTCAATACATCGAGACCTATATTGTTGGTTGCAATTTTTTTTATGTATTCAAAGACAACTGAACCGATTTAGATTTTTTTAACATGGTACTTGACAGTCGGCCCAATTGTCATCAAGGTCAGGATCTAATGATTGGATCCTGGAGAAATCGAGGGAACTCTTCAAATATATACGCAAATCTATAGTGATTTGTAGCTCAGGTATTTCCTTTTGGAAAGGTGGAGTATATCCATCAGTAAAGTTGGCTCTTTTTTCTTTAAAATTATTATTTTAATTTATTTAATGGTTCGTTCTAATGGGTACTTCACGCATTCATTGGCACCCCTTTGATTAAATCTGCTTATTTAATTCGTGTAAATGAAATGGTGCTATTGCTGTTTGATTTACTGACTTATACGGCGGCCATAACGGCGTACGCGCGAGTCCGGACTCAGCTGCTTATCCTTACCTACTTTTATCGCACTTTTATTATAAAAATAAATCAAAAAATAAAATTCATTTATTTCATGCTTCAAGGCTCATAATCAGTATGTCACGCCATATTAACTTAATCTTAATTATGAGCTTCGTTTTCCGATTCTTATCTTGTTTTGATACTAGGCAAAGATGAAATTATAGTATAGCCTTCTCATTAATTCGCGGTTCATAAGCATCAGCGAATTCCGAGCGTGATTTACATACGAAGTATGGACCGGTACTTACCTAAGATTTCATTGCCACCGAAGAGGTTATCGAACTCCATCTTGGTTTTGCCCTTGTATGCGAAGGAGTGGGTCCATGGGCCAGTGGTCCAGTGCTTCTTGCCGTCAGCACCCATCTCTTCTTTGTAGCTCAGCTCGAAGTTGATCTCAACTTTTTCTGAAAACAAGAAGCTGATTGAGTAAGGACTAGACCCATAGACATACTAGCCATAGACCTATCATGGTAATAATTGTACCATGATTGAACGGGATCGTCTTATTAAATTTTCAATAGGTATGACAGAGAAGGCGGTATTATCGTTAGTTCTTATCATGGTCTCACATTGTGATTATTGCTTACTTCCTTTTGGCCTTTTGGCCTTAAGTAAAATATAAACGTTTATTACCCTCCACCGCTTTTTGAAGGGTAAGTAACAAAGAAACTGGCAAAATTATGTACGCTAGTTACGGTATGCAGGCAGCCATCTTCAAACGTGTTTTGAAATTAGTCGCGTTACGTATATTCTATCCTTCTTGGGGGAACGCGTGTTTCAACTCTAAAGATACTTGCATTGAGACTAGACCTCTTTCTAATACACCTTTCTAATATACCTCCTACAATCGTCCATGTTCAAATATTGAATTAATTGTAATTTAAATAATTAAGTACCCTTGTTACAATAAATATTGTTTACAGTTGTTATTACTAACAAGTAATGTATTTAGGTACTAACCAAGGAATCAATTAAAATTAGCTGTCGCGCAGTAAATGGTTATCAATGCAATGAAGGAAAGGAAGGAATAAATAGTTTATAATGTATACTTTTTCTAGCAGTTGAAGGAATCTGTAGTCAGAACACTTATGAAGTCAAAGGGCGGATTGTCATAAAAGATGACGTATTTCCCAGCTACGGCAGACGCAGTCGGTGCCAAAGGTGACAAACAATGACATCATTTACATCAGAACAGGTTTTACTCTTTAAACTAATAGACAGGTCTATTATTAAAATTAAACAAGCAATTGTTTACATTTACTTTGACCGCGACCTTCGAGGAATGTTAATTGTGTTTGGTGTTCTTGAATTTATTAGGTAAATGCAGAGTTTGGAATATTTCAATGATATTTAATTTTGCTAGCAGCAAAATAAACAAACTACTTACTAGTTTTCCTTCCTTTCAATTATTTAATTAACTAAGCATTACCGAACGAGTTTATATGGCAGTTGACTACAATTTATAACTATTTTTACGCTTTTTAGGGTTCCGTACCTCGAAAGGAAAAAACGGAACCCTTATAGGATCACTTTGTTGTCCGTCTGTCTGTCTGTCTGTCTGTCTGTCTGTCTGTCTGTCTGTCTGTCTGTCTGTCTGTCTGTCAAGACCATTTTTCTCAGGAACGCGTGTAGGTATGAAGCTTAAATTTATATCAAATACTCAGGTCTATTGTCCCTTGAAGATGTGAAAAAATCAAACTTAAAAGCCAACGCAATCAAAAGATACAGACGTTTATGCTGCAAATTTTAGAGTTTTTCGGCACTTGCAAAACCTACGGGGTACTTCCCGTGAACTCAGAAACTTGAAATTTGGCACGAAGCAACGTCATATAGCATAGACAATGGAAAAAATACAAAAAGTAGACATTTTTAGTAAAATCATACAAAAAAACATTTTTTTACATTTTAAACTTACTACCTTTTTCCTCGTAACCGCGTGGAGGTATTAAATTGAAATTCATATCAAATACTCAGCGCTATAAGACCTTTCAAATGTAGCAAAACCAAACTTTTATGTCTACGCAACCAAAAGAAATTGCAATTAAAGTCGCTTATTTTGAAACTGAGTACTCGCAAGAAACTCAAAACCTAAAGGGTACTTCCCGTAAACTCAGAAACTTGAAACTTGGCACGAAAAAACTTCATATATCACAGACAAAGGAAAAATTACGAAAAGTAGACATTTTTAGTAAATTCATACAAAAAATATATTTTGAAATTTTAAACTTACTACCTTTTTCCTCGTAAACGCGTGGAGGTATTAAATTGAAATTCATGTTAAATACTCAGGGCTATAGGACCTTTCCGATGTAGCGAAACCAAACTTTTATGTGAAAGCAATCAAAAGAAATAGCAATTTAAGTCGCATATTTTGAAACTGAGTACTCGCAAGAAACTCAAAACCTAAAGGGTATTTCCCGTAAACTCAGAAACTTGAAACTTGGCACGAAGAAACTTCATATAGCACAGACAAAGGAAAAATTACGAAAAGTAGACATTTTTAGTAAAATCATACAAAAAATATTTTTTGAAATTTTAAACTTACTACCTTTTTCCTCGTAAACGCGTAGAGGTATTAAATTGAAATAAGTAATAAACATACTACAACTTTTGCTTGTTATAGGTTTGTACGGAACCCTCGGTGCGCGAGTCCGACTCGCACTTGGCCGGTTTTTTTTTTCGATGATACCTGGCCTATAAATAACCGCGAACCAATTCGTTCGTTCGATCATCTATTTGCATCACTATCTTTCGAATACGCAAGAACGATATAGACGGAGATAACGAAATTTCAATTTTTGGAAGTTCGCGGTACATATCCAATATCCATGCAACATCACTATAATTATGTGCCCCACTACAACTACTATAATGTGTCTGTTTTCGGTTTTCGAATTGGGTCAATTGGATCGTTTGTGAGCTTGCCAGGAAATAACTTGACTATAAAACTACAAGATCTACTAGAAATCTTTTGCGTATTTTGACACGTGACCATAAACAACAATAACGTTGCCATAACGTTTTTTGCGGTAAGACATTTATCTCACTTGATTTTATCCTAAAAAGTAGATCGACCTACCTCCTACTGAGTTTCATGGCGGTCATAATTCTTCTCGGGTCAGAGGTGTAGGGTTAAAACCGGTGGTAGATTTTTCTGACGTTCATAAATGTATTGTAATAAGTCTAAATTGAAAAAAAAAGACCTTCAAAGGATCTCTTTTTGACATCAATCACACAACATCTCGCTTGAAAACAATAAAAACCCTGTTGAACCACTCACCATGCTCGATATGCATCGATCCGTCACCGGTGATGGGGAGAGCCAGGATTGTGCCCTTCATGTCGTACTTGCCGTCCAAGGTAACATCGCAGTGGATCTTGGCGATCAGCACCTGCTTAGCTGAGTCGCGCCTGCAAACAAGTAAAAAAAACTGTACTTCCATATGTACCTGATTACATACATAAGTACTCAAATTCAAATCCTGGTAATTGCGTAGGTGTTCACTGGACCTAGCTAAAGCCTTAGGTCTGATATGTGGTCTTATTTAAAAGTTAGTCTTAAATTACGTTGTCATTTTGTCACTTATTACAGTGACTAACATGGACCACTAATGGCAAAAACTCAAAACAATTAGTTCGGGGTGACATACATATACCAAGTTATTTAAGTTGAATTAAAATAAAAACACGTTAATTCTGCGTCCTTTCAATTTAACCGTTGACGGATTGGTTGCCTATTTCGAGTTAAAAAGCGGTTGGCTTGTTGGGAGGACAATATTCGGAAGATCACGGGTCAATTTCATTCTGGATGAGATAAACTCACGGGTTAAGTGTATTCGAAAAGAGGCTCATGAATAGTGGATGACAAAACGATATGATGATTATGTTGATGATGATTTTTAAATAGTCTAAGAACGACGAAGGATACAGTTAAGAAACGCAATAATATTTTATACAATCGTGACATAATTAAGAGCTTTTCAGTCGAGTACCGTGTTTTAAATAAAAGTACGCGATTGAAAAGCTTAATTATGCCACTATTGTATACAATACTTTTTTTATTTGTGCTCATAATAGGCAAGCCGGTTATAATTGAGTTCGACGAACGCAACCTGCTGCTTTACGAGTATACAATTTAGTAACTTGAATCTCCCGGTCTCAATCTGAGGCACCTGATTGGTCGAAAATTCATGACAGTGTTATCATATTGTATGAAACTCAATGAGACCATCTTTAGCGATAGTCTTATGGAATACCATAGACAACATTTATAACGTACTTATATTTTTTTCATATACCTGTCAGCCATAATTGATAGATTATAATGCTGGAGAAGAAAAAAAATACAATTACTTAATATTCTTAAATCTGCAGGTACTCAATCCTTTAAGAGTAGCATCTTTAAAGACGAGTTTCAGCATGTCACTACTGGAGTCGATCTTCTTGAAGGATACGGGGTCCAACTGCTCAATGCCCAGCTCTGGGATCCCGGCAGTAAACAGGGGGATCAGGACTTCGGTGTTTTGTTTGATGCATTTATTGTCGTCTGCTTTACATTTGGTTAGGGGTACTGGAACAAGGTAGATAGTTAAATGCAGGCGTGCAAAAAGTGCGCAAACAGCCTTAAGCTTAATAAACGAACAATAATATTGTCTTCGGTTGCCGTGATAGTTATTCATGAAATAAAACAATTAAAAACGGATTTTATCGCGTGTACTGAGCTTAAAATTACATCCCGACGTTTCGACCCGTTGACCACGAACGCTGTAAAGTGTTCGAAACGTTGGGATGTAATTTAAGCTGTTTTGTTTCATAAACGAACAATATATTGGAAAATTGACCGAGAAAAAGCCATTTACTTTATTGAGGAATTAGAGAGTATTCATGGGGTTAGCCAAGATGACAATCGTTTGCAGAAAACGAAACGAAACGCTACACGCTCACGCTCACTCTTCCATTATTAGTGCGATAGAGAAAAGGATAGCGTTTCGGTTCGTTTTCTACAAACGATTGTCATCTTGGCTAAGCTCCCAGTTATTAATTAAGACGATTGTCGCCGGAGTGGCCTTGAGCGTTTAGGCGCTCTCTACCCGCGCCACCCGCGTACCCCTCTCATTGCGATCGTGCGTAAATCCGCCGCGATGCACCGCAATAATGTTCAAAGAATATGACTTTACTCAGAGGCGCGCGGGCAGATTTATGATAATTATACCTAATCCTTTTGTGGATGTTTTGTGATTTGAATACTGTGATTAAATCCTACGGTGATATTTTTAGGAATGCTACTAAATAAGATAAGTAATAACGATCTCGATTAGTAGTTTTTTATGTAAAAAAATAAAAACCAAGATTTTGAATTTGAAGTACAGTGAGCGGCAAAATATTTATGAATTTACGAAATATGGTTAAAAATATTCCGCATATCAGAAAAAAAAAAATACTGACTAGTACAGCAAAAAAAATGAATGCACATCAAAGCGGTGTTTTCATGTGAATTTGGATTTTTTTTTGCTGTGCAAGTGAGCTTAACAGATGGTTATTTTTTTGTTGCGATTTTAAATATTAACCGTAAAAATTCACTTAATTACGATAAATTAACAAAACTAAGCCTGTTGCGAGTAGCGAATAGTAAAAATGCACATGTAAGGAGCGATGTTTGTGCACGAAATCGTCATACAATTGTCATGAGACCTGTAAGCCCATTAAATTTAGATCTTTAAAATATAGCACTGCGCAAACACTTCTTAGGGTTCCATAGCCAAAATGGTAAAAACGGAACCCTTAAAAGTTTTTTGAAACATGTCCGTCTGTCCGTCCGTATGTCACAGCCATTTATATTATAAAACATATATTACTTAAATTTTATCCAGAGGTGTGTTTGTGCCGCTACTTAGTTTTCTAGCTAAATTGCTAAAAAAACTTTTAGGGGAGGCACTCCATACATACATTTGCCAAACTACATGTCAAAAATATTTTTTTTTGTAAATATGAACATGTTGTACGATACGGCTTTAAAAATATCTTATATATATATATATAGAGGATTTTTAAAACTTTTTTATTAAGTCAATATTTTCAGAAAAAATTGCCTCATCTAACCATTAATCCGTAAGTCTAAAAAATATGAAAAAATACCAAGAAGGCTTAGTACTTAATATTCTACGAAAATTATTTCACATATTATCTGTTCATCCGTTTTTGAGTTATCCCCAAGAAACTACTTTCTACGGAACCCTACATTATGCATGGTCCGATACAAACTTGGCCGGTCTTTTAAAGATATTTGATAGGTAGTATTAATCCTTAGTAGTAATTTATTTATTTACTTGTGTTGATAATTAATATAAAATTTGTATTTATTTGCATTTCACCGACATAGTAAAGTTTTTTTAGGGTCATCAACGCGCAGAAGTATCTTCTGGGGTTGCAGGCGGCCATAGGCTTTATAACTGCTTTCCATCAGGCGGGTCGTATGCTTGTTTGCCAGCGTCGTGGTATAAAAAAAAGCTTTTTTCCTTTATTCTTACATACATTGAACTCAATATCAGCATTTTTTTATTAGAATCTCAATCAGGCTTTGCTCAGTGATAGTTAGTACACTGAAATTTGGTATGAGTATGTGTTTTAATTACGCCTACAAAGTGGTAAAACAATAAGTATCTGAAACACATTGTTGGATAGGTCTTTCAAGAAGAAAGCCTTAATAGTAGTTTATGTAACTGTTACGTAATAAGGGTTCTTAAAATACGAGTGTGGTTTTATGAAACGAGCCGCAGGCATACACACACACAGTACAGTACACAGTACGTACAGTTGCATACACTGCTTTATTTACACTCATATTATATATCCTAAATGAAAAGTTCGGAAACCATAGAATGACCGCCATTGCACCGCCATGGCCAACTCGATTGTGCCGGCGGTCGCGCGGGCGCGTGCCGTTGGTCAGGAAGGAGCACAGGATTTACACTATGTTATCAAATTCGATGTTCGGAATTTTAAACTCATTACGTATCAATATATGAGCATGTAAAGTTAAAATTACGTTACTTCCACAGCTAAAAAGCTTATCAAAGTAAAATCGGCTGTGGTAATGCTAGCCATTGCCTACCGTTTTTGAACACGTTTTGGAGGATTTACAATGTGAGTGTAGATAAACAACTTTTGGATAAAACGAATACTTTCGTAAATAATAGCTTCGAAAGTTAAAATGCTCTTTGATTTTAGAACCGTGGGTCCAAAAAAAATGGGAAAATTCCTGGAAATGAGGCCATTGAAATACTTATCACGTATTTTCAATAAAAACTATATGGAATAAAATCGGTTGAGCCGTTTTTGAGTTATGCCTGTAGTAAAATAACGTAAGTGCCACAAAATATATCTTTATAAACTACCTTTTGAATGGATGTATTGTAACAGGCCGGCAACTACGGATCCCTACACTAGGCATAGCCCGATATTCTCTTGGCCGGTTTATATGCAATCCTTTGCAGTTTACTTCGCAATTTCTAGATTTGATAAATTAGTATAAAGTATAACATTAAAGATTGTGTTTAATCTTAAAATAAAACGCATATTATATTCGCTTAGAACACGGTATTCTTAAATAAATATGTTTAAATAAATTCGGTCCTTTGGAGTTTTTATTAAATTAATTATTAGTCTATTGTATTGCAGTACTAGCAGATTTCCGCAACTCGACGACTAATGCCTATTTTGCGTGATGCATTAGTCTACTAAAACATAATAATTGTAGTTTACTTACATGTCCAAATTTGTTTTCAGAGCATTGTGAGATTCATGATTTTTGTTTTTTCTCCATTTTTATTTCATTTGTTTTTTACTTGTATTATAATCTAAATAAAATACACTTTTTATACGAACGTACATGAACATGCATACGAGTACATTATCTTAAAAGATAAAACGTCTATACATTATTGATTCCGGGAAGACACGTTATGTCCGCACCACATGAACCCTCTGCAGTTATTTAGTCTAGGCACAGTAAGTCCGATATTATTGCTCACGGGCCAAGCACAAGTATATGTAGTACAAGGGAAGCACGGAGCGACGAGCGACACAGCCTCCTCGTCTTAAAGCTAGCTCACGACTGCCAGCAACGCCGTTTTCGAGCTACCAACGCACGAAATGTGGAATTATGATCAAGTTGCTTAAGAAAATTTTATCAATTTAAATATCCTACGTTGTGTTTGTAGTGTTCTGTAGTACATATTTTTTAGTTCAACAATATTTTAAATCGAATGAGCCGTTCAGTAGATATAAGCAAAATTAACCGTAAAACGACATTTCGTTACATTTACATAACGGAGAAACTATACGTTACACGAGTTATTCAAACGTTGACAATGTTGTATATGAAATGGTTATTAACATATATTTTTTTCATCATTTTTGAATAACCCGTTATTGAGATATCTCCCTTGGAAAGGAACAGTTTTCGGCCACAATCAGCGCCTAGCGCCTTAAATATACAGGTTGTCCTGAAAACCAAAGTCAAGAATTGACTGATTAGAACATTGGGCTATCAGATTAAGCAAAGTCGGCCCAAATGAAAATGACATACATTTCGAGATATTGGCACTTTCATACTTTTATTATAAAGCTAAAAGTACCTAGTCATTTTGCCTATATCTCGAGAAAAAAAAACATTAGGGTCAAATCAGCCCTTTAAGTCTTGATGTTGGTTGTAGGGGTAAAATGGGGGTTGAAATAGGCTATAGACTTTAAATTACATAATGATCAAGAAACTTAAGTTGCGAAAAAAAACCCAAATATTAAAAAAAACAATGGAGTGGCTCTGAAATTTTATTGGACAAATTAATATATCTTAAAAACTTACCTGCACTAGACCTAACTAAACCTACTAAGGCAAAAGCCACTAAGGAGTGCACAAACATTTTGAAGAAAGGACGAAACGCGACTGATCTCCTAAAGAGATTTTGCAAGCATTAAATAAGCTACATAACGTCTCCATACGTCAAACAATAAAAAAACCTGTCCTTCGCGGGTGACACATGACTTCTTTTGTTTTCAACAGTTTGTCCTTTTACTAGGTATATTCAACTTTTCTAAGTACGTCAGCAATGGACTAAGAGCTGGCTACGTCAAATATGACACAATAATGAGAGCGACGAAACCCGTCAAGTAAGATTACAATATCTATCCTTATTGCTAGATCCGGGCATCTGGCAGCTTTTAATGGGTGGAGGTCAGAGTGACAGACTAGAAAAGTTTTACAGTTGGAAAAAAGTAATACCAAAATAGGTAAAAACTGCCGAAGCTACCTTATTTATAGAGGACGGGGCATATATCTAAATATATAAAAGAAGAAACTGACTGACTGACTGACTGACTGACTGACTGACTGACTGACTGACTGACTGACTGACTGACTGATTGACTGAATGACTGACTGACTGACATATCAACGCACAGCCCAAACCGCTGGTTCTAGAGATTCCAAATTTGGCACGTAGGTTCCTTATAAAGTCTAGGGATGCACTATGAAATAATTTTTCAAAATTCACCCCCTAAGGGGGTAAAATGGGGGTCCAAAGTTTGTATGGTGAATCAAGATTTGTTATACTATTTTATTCGAAACTTCACAGGAATATTCCTAACGATAAATGAGTAAACACGTATTTCAGGTTTTTTGAAAATCAAGCCCTAAAAGGGACAAATGTGGTCACAAAGTCTGAAATCAACATGGGTATCGTATCCTTTTTGAGTTCTTATAGTACGCAGGCGAAGCCGCGGGAAAAGGCTAGTTTTAAAATAAGGACAGAAAAAAATGCGTATTATTGCTCAAACAGAAATAGTAGACGACAAACTACATTGTTACGTCGTTTTGGACTACTTTCCCCATCGGAAATTTTGGGCGATGATTTAATCTAATTATTTATATAATTTCTTATAATTATGCATCATAACCAGAACTCTAGGATTTGTATTCTTAAAGTGGTTTGCATTCTTTGACCTCCACCACTTTACAGCTCCCAGATGTCCGTATCAAAAGATAAGCATAGTATAGCAAACTAACGAGAGGCGTTTCGTCGTTCTCATTATTGTCTCATATCTGACGTGCCTAGCTCTCCGTCTGCAACATGTCATGATTTCTTCTTCTAAGAATCTGTTTATAACATTACAACTATCTGTTTACAACCAAGGGAGACGTTAGTTGCGTACAATGTCAATCTAAACATAGTCTACTCACGGATTTGATTGCAGTCCTGCAAGAACAAACCTGTCAGTGGAAACCTAAAATATATGAGCATAGTCATCCAACTCTCGCAAATAGACGGTTAACACAATCAAATTTACAGACTAATTGGCTCATTCTACTTTTTCGTGACCCTTAATCTATTGCCAGAAAAAGTATGATATACATTGTATTTTGTGTATAATATTGTATTCCCAAATTGTACCTGAACCAAATAATAGGAATTTGTTGACCAAAATTCATATATTATTTATTTATTTAAACCTTTGGGAAACAAACAGGCAAATACTTACAATACAAATAGTCAATCAGATAAGATGATACATTCACAAGCCAAACAGTTTACACAAATAAATTATAACATTTCTGTTGCTCAGTTGAAAATAAGATTGATTGATATTGATACGATATTAATATTGATTAATATAAAAAGATGGCAACGCAGTGGTAAATACAAATCGGGAGAAAAAGAAGGACCACTGAGTTACTGTGATTAAGAATATTTACTTACAGTTGTTATTATAAAACTAAGCTATCGGTATCACAAAACAGCAAATGATAGTAATGGCCAAGTATTCTAAAATATGCATTTTACGACAGTGTCAAAAACTTATGTAAAACTTGTCAATACCTACACTATGCAGATGACGTTTCGATGTCTGCTTTGCTATGGACTTATTATCTGGGGCAATTCAGTAGATATACAAAGAGCCTTTTTAGTGCAAAAAGATTATGTCCGTTCAGTCTACGGAGCTCATTATCTAGCCCATTGTCGTCCAATATTCAAAGCACTGAAAATTCTCCCCTTGCCCTGTCTGATATTTACGGGGTTGCAACATTTGGAAAAATATATTCGCAATTATTTCCTCTACATGACACCGTCCTTAATATGGTAAACGGACGATATCCCCACATATTGTATCTCCCCAGGCAAAGATATGCTATTTTCTGTAAGAACGCAGATGTTATGGCAATAAATAAATAAATAAATATTATAGGACAATCTTACACAAACCGACCTAGTCCCACAGTAAGCTCAATAAGGCTTGTGATGTGGGTACTAGACGACGATATATATAATAGATAGATATTGATAAATACTTAAATACATAGAAAACATCCATAACTCAGGTAGAAATATCTGTGATGAAGACACAAATAAATGCCCTTACCAGGATTCGAACCCGGGACCTCATGCTTCGTAGGCAGTGTCACTACCAACTGGGCTAGGAGGCCGTTAAAAGAATAATAATAATAACAATATAACAAAATACCTGACTAAATTAAGACATTACCAAATAATAAATTTAATATAACAGCTCTTTAATTAGCTGATTGACAAGTGATTATACTGATTATATTCAAATAAGGAATTGCTCAATTATCAATTTAATGTACTTAACCTAAATGATTAATATTTATTATTTTACCAATGAGTGTAAATAAATATAAAGTTTAATGGTATTGCAAGTTGTAATATTAGTTATATGTTACATAATAAGATTTATTCGCTTTCCATATGTAAGTGAGTAATATATAAGTAAGTAGGTAATATTTCTACGGAACTTTTACTTGAACTGTCCATACTGTAATTATACCATCAATTGTACCATATCACAAGAAATAAATTTATTTTATTCTATACATACCTAGGACAAATTATGATAAACGCTTTTATTTTGGAGGTTTTGTAAAAGATTATTTCACATTTCAGCTACCCCAGTTTTAGGTTTCCCTATATGCTTCGTTTTTTAACATAGTTTTTAGTAACGACTATGCAAGTTGGTAGGTCCGTAAATTTGATGGATTTTGTTTGAATTAGTTAACAAGTATAATACACGGATACCGTTCACAAAAAAATATATTCAGTAAAAAATCATTGAAGTTCATCTAAATTTCTGCTTTTCTGACGATAATATTCCAAAATTCAATAGATTCGTTTTCAAACCCGGAAAAAACTTATCACAGTGTGCAGTGACTGCTGAAAGATTGAATATAAAATGGAATTTGGCAAAGTTTGAGGCAGCGATAAGCGTGTACAAATTTAGGCGTGGCGCTGTTAAGATAAAAGGAAAGTTGCCACGAAATGGATCGAGAGAGTTTTATCAGATTTCTGTTAAATTTGTACGCGGAAATACATTTAGGGTATTATCTTGTAACTTTTCTGTTTATGTGAGGCTTTTTGAGTTGCTTTTAACGAGGGGATTTTTGGAAATGTTTTGAGCGAGATATTTGGGCGGCCTGTAACGTTGAATATGATAATACAGCGTGAAGAGTCACGCATCGAGTCACATGGTTAGAGAAAAATGTGCCGGATTCTAATTTAAAAATACATTAACAATACGATAAAAATACAACCTATCTCAAACATAACTCGAACATACAACGAACATTCAACCAATATTGAAGTTGTATTGGAGTTGCGTTGGAATATTTCTCAAGCAAAATCTGATATTTCTGATTCAGAAGTTTATGCCGTAGCTGTATTACGTTGTTAATGCATTGGAGTTGTATTGAAATTGGATCGTGTCTGTACGAGTTAGAATACGGCCCCATGAGGTTTTGAATCTAAGGATCGATTTTGCTTATAAAGCTGAACTACAATTGAACTGCAACATTTAAAAATAACTGGATTGGTAAAAAACAATACAGTTCAAACCTTATTTGAGCAAGCAATGTACTGCAAAACTATCTGTTTTTAAAATGTGACAGACGAAATCAATTGCTTCATTGAATGACTTACATTGAAAATAGTATTTAGGTTGTAAAAAAAAAACATTAAATTCTAACCTTTGTGCAAATATGTAGTTGTAAACTAAAAGTAGCTCAGTTTGAGGAGCACAATCGGTCTTCGCATTTAAAGCTCCACGGTCAGATGCAGAATTATACAGGTTGTAACAAAAATGCTGGTGCTCCGTTTAACGGCATAACTGGCCCCGTAGCCAAGATGACAATCGTTTGCAGAAAACGAAACGAATCGCTACATGCTCTCGCTCACTCTTCATTACTGCGATAGAGAGACGGATAAGCCCTAAGCCCCCTGGTATCGTATTCTAAGCATGAAAAACTAGAAACTTACAGAAAACCACAGCCGTACCTATAGCACTAGACCCTACTCATAGTGTTGTGTTTCTGGCGTTCCTGCTGGTGAGTAAGGTTGCCAAAGAGCTCAAAGAAGTCCCAGTGTGTTGACGATGTGGAACTCTCTTGTTCCTTTAGCCGTTAACACAGTGATTTTGTAAAGGGTTGACAATGCGCATGTGATAACTCTGGAGTTGCAGGCGTCCATATTAGGCTACGGTAGCTGCTTACCGTCAGGCGAGCCGTATGCTTGTTTGCCACCGTCGTGGTATTAAAAAAAAATCGGGCAAGTGCGAGTCGGACTCGTGCACCGAGGGTTCCGTATAAATCTATAACAAGCAAAAGTTGTATTATGTTTATTACTAATTTCAATTTAATACCTCTACGCGTTTACGAGGAAAAAGGTATTAGGTAGCTATTGAGTTTAAAATTAAAAAAAATAATTTTTGTATGATTTTACTAAAAATGTCTACTTTTCGTAATTTTTCCTTTCTCTGTGCTATATGAAGTTTCTTCGTGCCAAGTTTCAAGTTTCTTAGTTTACGGGAAGTACCCTTTAGGTTTTGAGTTTCTTACGAGTATTCAGTTTCAGAATATTGGACTTAAATTGCTATTTCTTTTGATTGCGTTGACATAAAAGTTTGGTTTTGCTACATCTGAAAGATCCTATAGCCCTGAGTATTTGACATGAATTTCAATTTAATACCTCTACGCGTTTAAGAGGAAAAAGGTAAGAAGTAAGTTTAAAATTAAAAAAAAAAAATGTTTGTATGATTTTACTAAAAATGTCTACTTTTTGTAATTTTTCCATTGTCTATGCTATATGACGTTGCTTCGTGCCAAATTTCAAGTTTCTGAGTTCACGGGAAGTACCCCGTAGGTTTTGCGAGTGCCGAAAAACTCTAAAATTTGCAGCATAAACGACTGTATCTTTTGATTGCGTTGGCTTTTAAGTTTGATTTTTTCACAGCTTCAAGGGACAATAGACCTGAGTATTTGATATAAATTTTAGCTTGATACCTTTACGCGTTCCTGAGAAAAATGGTCTTGACAGACAGACAGACGGACAACAAAGTGATCCCATAAGAGTTCCGTTTTTTCCTTTCGAGGTACGGAACCCTAAAAATGCTAGTTTTAAGGTAAATATTTTTTTATGGGCACGTAAATACCTAAAGTTACTTCATTTTCATCACGCTTGCTCATCTTAGTCATCTAATTATAAGTAACCACAACTTAAAGTATAATGCACATATACTCGTAAAGAAAATACAAAATCAAACATGTTCTAACACGTGATAACTTCCAGTTTTATTGCTTTGTTTTTGACCTTAGTTTGACAGAGGTAACATTTGTTGGACCTAGGTCTACTGCCTAAGTGACCAAAGTCAGCTGACTTAGATTATACGTTTGCTTTTTCGGTAGAGGGGAAGTGTGACCTGAAAACATGATAACCTGATTGCTTTCCCACCTAATTTAAAAATAACTGGCCCCACAATAGTACCGCAAGAACGACTCGGGCGGTATTTTCTTTGACAATCTTATTACGGTATAAGACTGGTCGGTTACAAATTTTCAGGAGCCATATTTTCAGTATATATTATTTGAAACTGTACCGCCTTTACATTGTTGCTCAATGTCTGTGTCTTAGAAATGCCATAATAGTGTTTATCGAGTGGGCGTATTATGGTTGCGCTTCTCGAACTTGACATGACACAGAAGTCACTTTATGTCTTTCAGCCTTTCTTTCTTGTGCTACCATAATAAATATAATAGAAAACCACGTCGCGCGTAAGATATTGATAAACCTCCTTTAAAGCCAAAAAGGACTATATATAGTCTAAATTGCCTAAATTGAAGAATAAATAAATATAATAGTATATAATAGATTCACCACTACAATTATACAGAGTGATTTCTGGGTCGACCTTTTTAGGGTTCCGTACCTCGAAAGAAAAAACGGAACCCTTATAGGATCACTTTGTTGTCCGTCCGCCCGCCCGTCCGTCCGTCCGTCTGTCAAGACCCTTTTTCTCAGGAACGCGTGGAGGTATCAAGCTGAAATTTATATCAAATACTTAAGTCTACTGTCCCTTGGAGATGTAAAAAAATCAAACTTCTAAGTCAACGCAATCAAAAGATACAGCTGTTTATGCCGCAAATTTTCGAAACTCGCAAGGGAATCAAAACCTACAGGGTACTTCCCGTGAACTCAGAATCTTGAAATTTGGTACGAAGCAACGTCTTGTAGCACAGACAATGGAAAAATTGCGAAAACCGTAAATTTTTAGTTACATCATATAATGAACATATTTTTAATAATTTTAAAGTTACTACCCTTTCCTCATGAACGCGTAGAGAACTTTTACTTATTTACTACTCGTATACTTACTCGTACCTACAGGTTTGTACGGAACCCTCGGTGCGTGAGTCCGACTCGCACTTGGCCGGTTTGTTTACTCTGTTACTTTACAGATATGGCGACAGCTATATGTGAAATATTGCAAATATAATTTTTGTTTTTTTTTACAAACAACTTCTGGCTAGTAGACGTCTCGACATTTTGATGGGTTTTTGATTTTGAGAGTTTGTTCCGCGATAACTTTAGTAAAGCTTTTCTGATCTTCATGTTGTTGGGGTTGGCGTATAATTTGAGAGTTCGTATATGAGCAGGATCGACAAAGGGGTCATGGAGCTAGAAGGCGAAAAAAAATCTTCATATTCATTGGTCAATTCGTTTGCAAGTAAATCGCGAGTTCTCAGTTCCAGGCGGACCACTAGTTATATAAGTACTAAATGAGGCGTCAAATATCTTGGGGTTCCCGTAGACGAATTTCTCTAGTCTGGTAAATACGCTGTGCTCTTTACTTAAAATAGTATGGAGCTGCATTGGATTAAAATATTTTTAATACGTTTCTTTTTCCAATTAGAGCTATAGAAATAAATAAGCAGATAGTCTTGGAAATGTAGGTTTTCAGATCAAACCCTTTTAGTCTTACAAAAATCTTGTTTTAGTTATATGCACAAAATGTTGACAGGTCAACGATATTGAAATTCAATTGTGGTTAATATTACTAATCTTATTATAAACTAGTAGTCCGCCTCGAACTGTGAAAACTCACAATTTATTTGCAGACGATTATAACAAGACCCTTATGAAGACCGTTTTTCGCCTTCTAGGTCCATGACCCATAGATTGATCCTGCTCATATACAAACTATCAAATTATATATAAAATTTCTGCTACAGCAAATTTCATAGAGGATAGAAAAACGTTACTAAAGTTATCGCGGAACAAACGATCGAAATCGAAAAGCAATCGAAACGCAAAGATGTCCCAATAGCTGGCTGACAATTACTTTCTTCTGTGTCCGAACTAAGTAGTCTGTAAGAACTTCGCTTCGCTTCGCTCCTTTCGATAATATGTATCAAAATAAGTTTAATTTATTAATATGTTCGATAATATGTATCTAAATATTATATTTGTATTAATGCAAAATAATATTGATTAGCGTTACAAATTTATACGGTTCCACTGGAGTCTCTGCACCATTTCTCTCTCCGAGTCTCGCTCAAAGTCAGGTTTTGTGTTGTAAGATGTGACAGTTTTCATCGAAAGGTACCATTTGGTGACTGGCGCTTATGATTTTATTGCTCGAATACAATTGAATCTGTACAACGTCGTAGGCGCCTTCTGCCAAATCGCACCATTTGATCTAGATTGTCACAAATTATTTTTACTAGCTTAATTATTTGCAAGAACGACTCCATTGCACTTAATTCCTTGTTCTGAGTCACGCTCCATTTGCAATGTAAGCTTTATGATTATCCTCTACGAACAGTTTAATATTGTTCCTTATACCGGACGCTTAACTCGTAAATTAAAAGTTGCAATCTTGCTCGCCTCCGCTCTTCTGAGATCTCGTGTTTTTAATAAAAACTTTACCTTGTTCTTTATCGCTTGCTTTTTGTAGGGGTCTTAGTTGGCAAGCTCGTGTAAATATCTTTATTTTTAGGCAACTAGGGCCCATAGATAATACCTTAAAACTAGCATTGACTAGTAGTCCGCTTCGAGTTAAGAACTCGCGATTTCCTTTCAAACGAGATGACCAATATAACAAGACCCTTATGATGATTTTTTTCGCGCCTGCTAGCTCCCTGACCCCTTGGTCGATCCTGCTCATATACAAACTCTCAAATTATAATAATATGTATTTCTGCTACAACCCCAACAAATTTTATGAAGATCAGAAAAACGTTCCTAAAGTTATCGCGGAACAAACCATCAAAATCAAAAAGCCATCGAAATGCCGAGACGTGTCCCAGTAGCCGAAGTTGTTTGTAAGAACTCACTTCGCTTACACTCCGCTCGTTCGATTAAACTAAAAAAATATAATATTTTGCCGACTACGGTTTGCTGTTGTGCCACCTGCTCCGGTGTAGGATTTATAAGAGTTCCCCGGAACCGCCAAAATACCATACCATCGGCCATATGACCTATGTTTATACTGTCAGCCTCGAACTGAGAACTCGCGATTTACTTGCAAACGAGACGACCAATATAAGAAGACCCTTCTGAAGATTTTTTTTCGCCTTCTAGCTCCACAACCCCTTGATCGATCGATTATATGTATCGCTGCTACTACCCCAACAAATTTTATAAAGCTCATATAAACGTTACTAAAATTATGGCAGAACAAACCCTCAAAATCAAAAAGCCATCGAAATGCCGAGACATCCCAGTAGACGAAATTGTTTGTAAGAACTTCACTTCGCTTACGCTCCGCTCGTTCGATAAAAATTCACCTACTTCCCTCCAAAATCCAGGCAATTCCTCTGTATGGAAGTTTATTGATAGCGTCAACGCACCATGTATTTGAACTGAGATTTTCTGCATTACTTACTCCATTTTGTATAGACATTGCAGATCAGTTACTATAAAGTTATAGAGTCAGCGTATACTCGACCTCCCGAATACTCGGGAAATCCTTGTACACATAAAGATTTACTATCTCGGCAAGCAATATGCAATATGTTAATTGTGAATAGATTTATGTATTACAGTGGAGTACGGGAACGCCTTTTTAACCTATAAAAATGACATAAATGACAAGTCCGATTTTATTTCGTGACCTTTTAGAATACGTTAAGTACTAATAATAAAAAATATTTTCTAACAATTGCTAGCATTGCGCTAGGTATAATACATGTATATGCTTGCTACACATAGAAAAGATTATGTAAGTTTTATTTTTCTCCACCAGGCTATCGCTTTTTATTATTGCAACATAACTTTACATTTTATAACGGTTTTGTCAAGAGCATATGTCGTCTTAGCCATTTGTAATTCGTTTAGAATTCAAGGTCACTTATATTTTGACAAATTGTTTTTGATTATGCTCACATAATCTATTGACCAAACTGTTATAAAATGACAGATGATGTTGAAATAGTTGAATGCAATAGTATGGTAAAGGAAAATATATCTCGTATAATCTTTTCTTGTTCTTATTAACAAATATCTATATAATACCTAGCGCGACGTCAAAAACTGTTAGAATATATTTTTTACTGTAAGTAATCATATTATACTCTCTAACTAAAAAAGAAAATCGCACTTGTGAGTTATCGAAGCTCAAATCTGTTCGCGTACTGATTATTAATCGTATGCAAAAGCAGAGAATGCACTGTAGGCAAAAAAACGTGTGTAAAATTTCACTGTATCACATGTTTTTTATTATTTTATACCACAACGGTGGCAAACAAGCATACGGCCCGCCTGATGGTAAGCAGTTACCGTAGCCTATGGACGCCTGCAACCCCAGAGGATTCACATGCGCGTTGCCTGCCCTTTAGGAACCTACTAACTCCTTTTTTGAAGAACCTCATACTGTAGCCCGCTGGGAAAACCTCGGCAGGGATGTCCGTGAAGTTGACCGCCCCAAACTCAGTATCCTGAATTTACGTATCTATATCGTTAGTTCATCGTTAGTTCACGTTAGTTCAGTATATTAAATCGTAAGGACCCGACTCCAACATCGATTTTTTTTAAAAACAAAATGGGGCGGCTAACTTCACGCTACCGCCCCAAAATTGATTTATCGGTTTTTGTCGATTGTAAACGGTAGATATTCGTTAGTTCACGCGAATTCACAAAGAAATTTCGTAAGGACCCGATCCGGTATATTTTTTTTTAATTTTTAAAGTGGGGCGGCTAACTTCACGCTACCGCCCCAAAACGGATTTTTCGGTTTCTATCGATGGCAATCGGTAGATATTCGTTAGTTCACGCGAATTCACAAAGAAATTTCGTAAGGACCCGATTCGGTATATTTTTTTTTAATTTTTAAAGTGGGGCGGCTAACTTCACGCTACCGCCCCAAAACGGATTTTACGGTTTCTATCGATGGCAGTCTGTAGATATTCGTTAGTTCACGCGTATTCACAAAGAAATTTCGTAAGGACCCCATTGTGTATATATTTTTTTTTATTTTTAAAGTGGGGCAGCAAACTTCACGCTACCGCCCCGAAACGGATTTTAAGGTTTCTATCGATGACAATCGGTAGATATTCGTTAGTTCACGCGAATGCGTAACGAAATTTCGTAAGGACCCGACTGGAAAAGTTTTCCTATTATTATTAAAGTACTGGGGCGGCTGTCTTCACGCATATGATACTGGCCAAACTGTACGGATATCAGCATAACTGGCCACATGAACCGATAAGATGAGGTGTTTCATTGTTTGTTCAGGCATTTTGGACGTAAGGACCCATATACTTTGGCTAGAAAAAAATAATTTCGAAAATATATAACGACCATTTTAGGTATTCAGATAAAGTGTCACATATGGTGTTCCCTTGAGATCCTAACGAATTAAGTGCATGAACTATCCTTTACAAAGCACGGCAAATCGATATGTTTATTGCGGGCAAACTTAGCTACATGCCCACAATTGATCATACAACATTTCTATAGAAAAGTACTGGGGCGGCTGTCTTCACGCATATGATACTGGCCAAACTATACGTATATCATAATAACTGGCTACATGCACCGATAAAACGAGGTGTTTTATTGTTTGTTCAGGCATTTTGGACGTAAGGACCCATATACTTTGGCTAGAAAAAAAATAATTTCGAAAATACATAACGACCATTTGAGGTATTCAGATAAAGTGTCACATATGGTGTTCCCTTGAGATTCTAACGAATTCAATATCTCTACGGAGCACGACTAATCGATTAGGATGTTCGTTGCTGGCAAACTAAGCTATATGCCTACAATCGATCATACAATATTTCTATAGAAAAGTACTGGGGCGGCTGTCTTCACGCATATGATACTGGCCAAACTATACGTATATCATAATAACTAGCTACATGCACCGATGAAACGAGGTGTTTTATTGTTTGTTCAGGCATTTTGGACGTAAGGACCCATATACTTTAGCTAGAAAAAAATAATTTCGAAAATATATAACGACCATTTTAGGTATTCAGATAAAGTGTCACATATGGTGTTCCCTTGAGATCCTAACGAATTAAGTGCATGAACTATCCTCCACAAAGCACGGCAAATCGATTAGGATATGTTTATTGCGGGAAAACTTAGCTACATGCCCACAATTGTTCATACAATATTTCTATATAAATGTACTGGGGCGGCTGTCTTCACGCATATGATACTGGCCAAACTATACGTATATCATAATAACTGGCTACTTGCACCGATGAAACGAGGTGTTTTATTGTTTGTTCAGGCATTTTGGACGTAAGGAACCATATACTTTGGCTAGAAAAAAAATAATTTCGAAAATACATAACGACCATTTGAGGTATTCAGATAAAGTGTCACATATGGTGTTCCCTTGAGATCCTAACGAATTCAATATTTCTACGGAGCACGGCTTATCGATTAGAATATGTTTATTGCTGGCAAACTAAGCTATATGCCTACAATCGATCATACAATATTTCTATAGAAAAGTACTGGGGCGGCTGTCTTCACGCATATGATACTGGCCAAACTATACGTATATCATAATAACTAGCTACATGCACCGATGAAACGAGGTTTTTTATTGTTTGTTCAGGCATTTTGGACGTAAGGACCCATATACTTTGGCTAGAAAAAAATAATTTCGAAAATATATAACGACCATTTTAGGTATTCAGATAAAGTGTCACATATGGTGTTCCCTTGAGATCCTAACGAATTAAGTGCATGAACTATCCTCTACAAAGCACGGCAAATCGAATAGGATATGTTTATTGCGGGCAAACTTAGCTACATGCCCACAATTGATCATACAACATTTCTATGGAAAAGTACTGGGGCGGCTGTCTTCACGCATATAATACTGGCCAAACTATACGTATATCATAATAACTGGCTACATGCACCGATGAAACGAGGTGTTTTATTGTTTGTTCAGGCATTTTGGACGTAAGGACCCATATACTTTGGCTAGAAAAAAAATAATTTCGAAAATACATAACGACCATTTGAGGTATTCAGATAAAGTGTCACATATGGTGTTCCCTTGAGATCCTAACGAAATCAATATCTTTACGGAGCACGGCTAATCGATTAGGATATGTTTGATGCTGGCAAACTAAGCTATATGCCTACAATCGATCATACAATATTTCTATAGAAAAGTACTGGGGCGGCTGTCTTCACGCATATGATACTGGCCAAACTATACGTATATCATAATAACTAGCTACATGCACCGATGAAACAAGGTGTTTTATTGTTTGTTCAGGCATTTTGGACGTAAGGACCCATATACTTTGGCTAGAAAAAAATAATTTCGAAAATATATAACGACCATTTTAGGTATTCAGATAAAGTGTCACATATGGTTTTCCCTTGAGATCCTAACAAACTAAGTGCAAGAAATATCCTCTACAAAGCACGGCAAATCGATTAGGATATGGTTATAGCTGGCAAACTAAGCTATATGCCTACAATCGAACATACAATATTTCTATAGAAATGTACTGGGGCGGCTGTCTTCACGCATATGATACTGGCCAAACTATACGTATATCATAATAACTGGCTACATGCACCGATGAAACGAGGTGTTTTATTGTTTGTTCAGGCATTTTGGACGTAAGGACCCATATACTTTGGCTAGAAAAAAAATAATTTCGAAAATACATAACGACCATTTAAGGTATTCAGATAAAGTGTCACATATGGTGTTCCCTTGAGATCCTAACGAATTAAGTACATGAACTATCCTCCACAAAGCACGGCAAATCGATTTGGATATGTTTATTGCGGGCAAACTTAGCTACATGCCCACAATTGATCATACAACATTTCTATAGAAAAGTACTGGGGCGGCTGTCTTCACGCATATGATACTGGCCAAACTATACGTATATCAGAATAACTGGCTACATGCACCGATGAAACGAGGTGTTTTATTGTTTGTTCAGGCATTTTGGACGTAAGGACCCATATACTTTGGCTAGAAAAAAAATAATTTCGAAAATACATAACGACCATTTGAGGTATTCAGATAAAGTGTCACATATGGTGTTCCCTTGAGATCCTAACAAATTCAATATCTCTACGGAGCACGGTTAATCGATTAGGATATGTTTGATGCTGGCAAACTAAGCTATATGCCTACAATCGATCATACAATATTTCTATAGAAAAGTACTGGGGCGGCTGTCTTCACGCATATGATACTGGCCAAACTATACGTATATCATAATAACTAGCTACATGCACCGATGAAACAAGGTGTTTTATTGTTTGTTCAGGCATTTTGGACGTAAGGACCCATATACTTTGGCTAGAAAAAAATAATTTCGAAAATATATAACGACCATTTTAGGTATTCAGATAAAGTGTCACATATGGTGTTCCCTTGAGATCCTAACGAATTAAGTGCAAGAACTGTCCTCTACAAAGCACGGCAAATTGATTAGGATATGTTTATTGCTGGCAAACTAAGCTGTATGCCTACAATCGATCATACAATATTTCTATAGAAATGTACTGGGGCGGCTGTCTTCACGCATATGATACTGGCCAAACTATACGTATATCATAATAACTAGCTACATGCACCGATGAAACGAGGTGTTTCATTGTTTGTACAGGCATTTTGGACGTAAGGACCCATATACTTTGGCTAGAAAAAAAATAATTTCGAAAATACATAACGACCATTTGAGGTATTCAGATAAAGTGTCACATATGGTGTTCCCTTGAGATCCTAACGAATTCAATATATCTACGGAGCACGGCTTATCGATTAGGATATGTTTATTGCTGGCAAACTAAGCTATATGCCTACAATCGATCATACAATATTTCTATAGAAAAGTACTGGGGCGGCTGTCTTCACGCATATGATACTGGCCAAACTATACGTATATCATAATAACTGGCTACATGCACCGATGAAACGAGGTGTTTTATTGTTTGTTCAGGCATTTTGGACGTAAGGACCCATATACTTTGGCTAGAAAAAAAATAATTTCGAAAATACATAACGACCATTTGAGGTATTCAGATAAAGTGTCACATATGGTGTTCCCTTGAGATCCTAACGAATTCAATATCTCTACGGAGCACGGTTAATCGATTAGGATATGTTTGATGCTGGCAAACTAAGCTATATGCCTACAATCGATCATACAATATTTCTATAGAAAAGTACTGGGGCGGCTGTCTTCACGCATATGATACTGGCCAAACTATACGTATATCATAATAACTAGCTACATGCACCGATGCAACAAGGTGTTTTATTGTTTGTTCAGGCATTTTGGACGTAAGGACCCATATACTTTGGCTAGAAAAAAATAATTTCGAAAATATATAACGACCATTTTAGGTATTCAGATAAAGTGTCACATATGGTTTTCCCTTGAGATCCTAACAAACTAAGTGCAAGAAATATCCTCTACAAAGCACGGCAAATCGATTAGGATATGGTTATAGCTGGCAAACTAAGCTATATGCCTACAATCGATCATACAATATTTCTATAGAAATGTACTGGGGCGGCTGTCTTCACGCATATGATACTGGCCAAACTATACGTATATCATAATAACTGGCTACATGCACCGATGAAACGAGGTGTTTTATTGTTTGTTCAGGCATTTTGGACGTAAGGACCCATATACTTTGGCTAGAAAAAAAATAATTTCGAAAATACATAACGACCATTTAAGGTATTCAGATAAAGTGTCACATATGGTGTTCCCTTGAGATCCTAACGAATTAAGTACATGAACTATCCTCCACAAAGCACGGCAAATCGATTTGGATATGTTTATTGCGGGCAAACTTAGCTACATGCCCACAATTGATCATACAACATTTCTATAGAAAAGTACTGGGGCGGCTGTCTTCACGCATATGATACTGGCCAAACTATACGTATATCAGAATAACTGGCTACATGCACCGATGAAACGAGGTGTTTTATTGTTTGTTCAGGCATTTTGGACGTAAGGACCCATATACTTTGGCTAGAAAAAAAATAATTTCGAAAATACATAACGACCATTTGAGGTATTCAGATAAAGTGTCACATATGGTGTTCCCTTGAGATCCTAACAAATTCAATATCTCTACGGAGCACGGTTAATCGATTAGGATATGTTTGATGCTGGCAAACTAAGCTATATGCCTACAATCGATCATACAATATTTCTATAGAAAAGTACTGGGGCGGCTGTCTTCACGCATATGATACTGGCCAAACTATACGTATATCATAATAACTAGCTACATGCACCGATGAAACAAGGTGTTTTATTGTTTGTTCAGGCATTTTGGACGTAAGGACCCATATACTTTGGCTAGAAAAAAATAATTTCGAAAATATATAACGACCATTTTAGGTATTCAGATAAAGTGTCACATATGGTGTTCCCTTGAGATTCTAACGAATTAAGTGCAAGAACTGTCCTCTACAAAGCACGGCAAATTGATTAGGATATGTTTATTGCTGGCAAACTAAGCTGTATGCCTACAATCGATCATACAATATTTCTATAGAAATGTACTGGGGCGGCTGTCTTCACGCATATGATACTGGCCAAACTATACGTATATCATAATAACTAGCTACATGCACCGATGAAACGAGGTGTTTCATTGTTTGTACAGGCATTTTGGACGTAAGGACCCATATACTTTGGCTAGAAAAAAAATAATTTCGAAAATACATAACGACCATTTGAGGTATTCAGATAAAGTGTCACATATGGTGTTCCCTTGAGATCCTAACGAATTCAATATATCTACGGAGCACGGCTTATCGATTAGGATATGTTTATTGCTGGCAAACTAAGCTATATGCCTACAATCGATCATACAATATTTCTATAGAAAAGTACTGGGGCGGCTGTCTTCACGCATATGATACTGGCCAAACTATACGTATATCATAATAACTGGCTACATGCACCGATGAAACGAGGTGTTTTATTGTTTGTTCAGGCATTTTGGACGTAAGGACCCATATACTTTGGCTAGAAAAAAAATAATTTCGAAAATACATAACGACCATTTGAGGTATTCAGATAAAGTGTCACATATGGTGTTCCCTTGAGATCCTAACGAATTCAATATCTCTACGGAGCACGGTTAATCGATTAGGATATGTTTGATGCTGGCAAACTAAGCTATATGCCTACAATCGATCATACAATATTTCTATAGAAAAGTACTGGGGCGGCTGTCTTCACGCATATGATACTGGCCAAACTATACGTATATCATAATAACTAGCTACATGCACCGATGCAACAAGGTGTTTTATTGTTTGTTCAGGCATTTTGGACGTAAGGACCCATATACTTTGGCTAGAAAAAAATAATTTCGAAAATATATAACGACCATTTTAGGTATTCAGATAAAGTGTCACATATGGTGTTCCCTTGAGATCCTAACAAATTAAGTGCAAGAACTATCCTCTACAAAGCACGGCAAATTGATCAGGATATGTTTATTGCTGGCAAACTAAGCTATATGCCTACAATCGATTATACAATATTTCTATAGAAATGTACTGGGGCGGCTGTTTTCACGCATATGATACTGGCCAAACTATACGTATATCATAATAACTAGCTACATGCACCGATGACACGAGGTGTTTTATTGTTTGTTCAGGCATTTTGGACGTAAGGACCCATATACTTTGGCTAGAAAAAAAATAATTTCGAAAATACATAACGACCATTTGAGGTATTCAGATAAAGTGTCACATATGGTGTTCCCTTGAGATCCTAACGAATTCCATATATCTACGGAGCACGGCTTATCGATTAGGATGTGTTTATTGCTGGCAAACTAAGCTATATGCCTACTATCGATCATACAATATTTCTATAGAAAAGTACTGGGGCGGCTGTCTTCACGCATATGATACTGGCCAAACTATACGTATATCATAATAACTAGCTACATGCACCGATGAAACGAGGTGTTCTATTGTTTGTTCAGGCATTTTGGACGTAAGGACCCATATACTTTAGCTAGAAAAAAATAATTTCGAAAATATATAACGACCATTTTAGGTATTCAGATAAAGTGTCACATATGGTGTTCCCTTGAGATCCTAACAAATTATGTGCAAGAACTATCCTCTACAAAGCACGGCAAATCGATTAGGATATGTTTATTGCGGGCAAACTTAGCTACATGCCCACAATTGATCATACAACATTTCTATAGAAAAGTACTGGGGCGGCTGTCTTCACGCATATGATACTGGCCAAACTATACTTATATCATAATAACTGGCTACATGCACCGATGAAACGAGGTTTTTTGGTGTAGTTGCAGGCAAAGGTATCTTACACAACATACTAAAAGTACCGGTGGATGGGGGTGCCGCTAGCGGGAAGGGGGGGGTGTAAAGGTCCCTAATTTTGGTTTTTCGTAAATAACTCGGTAACGATGGCTCATACGAAAAAATGTTCTATGGCTTAATTCATCCACATCAAATTTTTCTATAAAAAAGATTATTTGCAATTTTTGCTAGGATCAATGTTTAATGAGATATCGAGGAAATACGATAAACACTTTTTTAAACTTTCGGAGCTAATATTTACGAAAGTATTAGTTTTATCCAAAAATTGTTTCAGAATACCTTTATTGTTTTAAAAAGGCCTATCTAATGATACCCCACACATTAGGGTTGGAGTAAAAAATTATTTACCCCCCCACTCCATGTGTACGGGAGGTACCCGAAAGAGTAATATTTTTTCACATTTTG
This sequence comes from Pammene aurita, assembly GCA_947086415.1. Lineage (NCBI taxonomy): Eukaryota > Metazoa > Arthropoda > Insecta > Lepidoptera > Tortricidae > Pammene > Pammene aurita. The sequence goes on from OX352301.1 coordinate 6,472,202, forward strand.
TTTTAAAACTTTGTCTGCGTAATTAAAACACATACTTATACGAAATTTCACTTCTCTAGTACTAGCCATCACTAAGCAGAGTGAGGAGGGGTCCTACCCTTGGAGTTTCGGCATGTCCGTCTGTCCCCGTCTGTCCGTCCACGGCTTTGCTCAGTGATGTTTAGTACTAGACGTCTAGACAGATAGATGGGGTCAGACGGATATGGCGAAACTATAAGGGTAGGAAGTGAGGTAGCAGGGTGAGCAGCCTGCTCAGTGATGGTTAGTACTAGAAAATAAAAAAATCGTAAGAGTATGTACTTTATTCACGCCGGCAGTTTTAAAACAAAATGTGAAAAAATATAATTTTTTCGGGTACCTCCCGTACACATGGAGTGGAGGGGTAAATATTATTTTGACTCCAACCCTAATGTGTGGGGTATCGTTGGATAGGTCTTTTTTAAAACAATAAGGGTATTCTCAAACAATTTTTGGATAAAACTAACACTTTCGTAAATATTAGCTCCGAAAGTTTAAAAAAGTGTTTATCGTATTTCATCGATATCTCATTAAACATGAATCCTAGCAAAATATTGGAAATAATCTTTTTTATAGAAAATTAAATGTGGATAAATTGAGCAATAGGAAATTTTTTCGTATGAGCTGCCGTTACCGAGTTATTAACGAAAAACCAAAATAAGGGACTTTTACACCCGCCCCCACCCGCAAGAGGCGCCTCCATCCACCGGTACTTTTAGTATGTTGTGTAAGATATCTTTGCCTACAACTACACCAAAATTCAGCTATACACGAATTACTTCCCCTATCAGGCAGTTAAGCGTCTTCGTTTGGTGAGCTAATAACTCAGGAACAAATATCTGTGATAAACACACAAATAAATGCCCTGACCAGGATTCGAACCCGGGACCTCCTGCTTCATAGGCAGGGTCACTACCGACTGGGCTAGGAGGCCGTTAAAAATGCCTGAACAAACAATAAAACACCGCGTCTTATCGGTTCATGTGGCCAGTTATGCTGATATCCGTATAGTTTGGCCAGTATCATATGCGTGAAGACAGCCGCCCCAGTACTTTTCTATAGAAATGTTGTATGATCGATTGTAGGCATGTAGCTTAGTTTGCCAGCAATCAACAATTCCTAATCGATTAACCGTGCTCCGTAGAGAAAAGTCCATGCATTTAATTCGTTAGGATCTCAAGGGAACACCATATGTGACACTTTATCTGAATACCTGAAATGGTCGTTATATATTTTCGAAATTATTTTTTTCTAGCCAAAGTATATGGGTCCTTACGTCCAAAATGCCTGAACAAACAATAAAACACCTCGTTTCATCGATGCATGTAAGTAGTTATTATGATATACGTATAGTTTGGCCAGTATCATATGCGTGAAGACAGCCGCCCCAGTACTTTTCTATAGAAATATTGTATGATCGATTGTAGGCATATAGCTTAGTTTGCCAGCAATAAACATATCCTACTCGATAAGCCGTGCTCCGTAGATATATTGAATTCGTTAGGATCTCAAGGGAACACCATATGTGACACTTTATCTGAATACCTAAAATGGTCGTTATGTATTTTCGAAATTATTTTTTTCTAGCCAAAGTATATGGGTCCTTACGTCCAAAATGCCTGAACAAACAATAAAACACCTCGTTTCATCGGTGCATGTAGCCAGTTATTATGATATACGTATAGTTTGGCCAGTATCATATGCGTGAAGACAGCCGCCCCAGTACTTTTCTATAGAAATGTTGTATGATCAATTGTGGGCATGTAGCTAAGTTTGCCCGCAATAAACATATCCTAATCGATTTGCCGTGCTTTGTAGAGGATAGTTCATGTACTTAATTCGTTAGTATCTCAAGGGAACACCATATGTGACACTTTATCTGAATACCTCAAATGGTCGTTATGTATTTTCGAAATTATTTTTTTTCTAGCCAAAGTATATGGGTCCTTACGTCAAAAATTCCTGAACAAACAATAAAACACCTCGTTTCATCGGTGCATGTAGCCAGTTATTATGATATACGTATAGTTTGGCCAGTATCATATGCGTGAAGACAGCCGCCCCAGTACATTTCTATAGAAATATTGTATGATCAATTGTGGGCATGTAGCTAAGTTTTCCCGCAATAAACAGATCCTAATCGATTTGCCGTGCTTTGTAGAGGATAGTTCATGCACTTAATTCGTTAGGATCTCAAGGGAACACCATATGTGACACTTTATCTGAATACCTCAAATGGTCGTTATGTATTTTCGAAATTTTTTTTCTAGCCAAAGTATATGGGTCCTTACGTCCAAAATGCCTGGACAAACAATAAAACACCTCGTTTCATCGGTGCATGTAGCTAGTTATTATGATATACGTATAGTTTGGCCAGTATCATATGCGTGAAGACAGCCGCCCCAGTACTTTTCTATAGAAATATTGTATGATCGATTGTAGGCATAATTATAGCTTAGTTTGCCAGCAAAAAACAATATGTAATCAATTAGCTGTGCTCCATAGAGAAAAGTTCATGCATTTAATTTGTTAGGATCTCAAGGGAACACCATATGTGACACTTTATCTGAATACCTCAAATGGTCGTTATGTATTTTCGAAATTATTTTTTTTCTAGCCAAAGTATATGGGTCCCTTACGTCCAGAATGCCTGAACAAACAATAAAACACCTCATTTCATCGGTGCATGTAGCCAGTTATTATGATATACGTATAGTTTGGCCAGTATCATATGCGTGAAGACAGCCGCCCCAGTACTTTTCTATAGAAATGTTGTATGATCAATTGTGGGCATGTAGCTAAGTTTGCCCGCAATAAACATATCCTAATCAATTACCCGTGCTCCGTAGAGGATAGTTCATGCACTTAGTTTGTTAGGATCTCAAGGGAACACCATATGTGACACTTTATCTGAATACCTAAAATGGTCGTTATATATTTTCGAAATTATTTTTTTCTAGCCAAAGTATATGGGTCCTTACGTCCAAAATGCCTGAACAAACAATAAAACACCTCGTTTCATCGGTGCATGTAGCCAGTTATTATGATATAAGTATAGTTTGGCCAGTATCATATGCGTGAAGACAGCCGCCCCAGTACTTTTCTATAGAAATGTTGTATGATCAATTGTGGGCATGTAGCTAAGTTTGCCCGCAATAAACATATCCTAATCGATTTGCCGTGCTTTGTAGAGGATAGTTCTTGCACATAATTTGTTAGGATCTCAAGGGAACACCATATGTGACACTTTATCTGAATACCTAAAATGGTCGTTATATATTTTCGAAATTATTTTTTTCTAGCCAAAGTATATGGGTCCTTACGTCCAAAATGCCTGAACAAACAATAGAACACCTCGTTTCATCGGTGCATGTAGCTAGTTATTATGATATACGTATAGTTTGGCCAGTATCATATGCGTGAAGACAGCCGCCCCAGTACTTTTCTATAGAAATATTGTATGATCGATAGTAGGCATATAGCATAGTTTGCCAGCAATAAACACATCCTAATCGATAAACCGTGCTCCGTAGATATATTGAATTCGTTAGGATCTCAAGGGAACACCATATGTGACACTTTATCTGAATACCTCAAATGGTCGTTATGTATTTTCGAAATTATTTTTTTTCTAGCCAAAGTATATGGGTCCTTACGTCCAAAATGTCTGAACAAACAATAAAACACCTCGTGTCATCGGTGCATGTAGCTAGTTATTATGATATACGTATAGTTTGGCCAGTATCATATGCGTGAAGACAGCCGCCCCAGTACTTTTCTATAGAAATATTGTATGATCGATTGTAGGCATATAGCTTAGTTTGCCAGCATCAAACATATCCTAATCGATTAGCCGTGCTACGTAGAGATATTGAATTCGTTAGGATCTCAAGGGAACACCATATGTGACACTTTATCTGAATACCTCAAATGGTCGTTATGTATTTTCGAAATTTTTTTTTTTCTAGCCAAAGTATATGGGTCCTTACGTCCAAAATGCCTGAACAAACAATACAACACCTCGTTTCATCGTTGCATGTAGCCAGTTATTATGATATACGTATAGTTTGGCCAGTATCATATGCGTGAAGACAGCCGCCCCAGTACTTTTCTATAGAAATGTTGTATGATCAATTGTGGGCATGTAGCTAAGTTTGCCCGCAATAAACATATCCTTATCGATTTGCCGTGCTTTGTAGAGGATAGTTCATGCACTTAATTCGTTAGGATCTCAAGGGAACACCATATGTGACACTTTATCTGAATACCTAAAATGGTCGTTATATATTTTCGAAATTATTTTTTTCTAGCCAAAGTATATGGGTCCTTACGTCCAAAATGCCTGAACAAACAATAAAACACCTCGTTTCATCGGTGCATGTAGCTAGTTATTATGATATACGTATAGTTTGGCCAGTATCATATGCGTGAAGACAGCCGCCCCAGTACATTTCTATAGAAATATTGTATGATCGATTGTAGGCATATAGCTTAGTTTGCCAGCAATAAACATATCCTTATCAATTTGCCGTGCTTTGTAGAGGACAGTTCTTGCACTTAATTCGTTAGGATCTCAACGGAACACCATATGTGACACTTTATCTGAATACCTAAAATGGTCGTTATATATTTTCGAAATTATTTTTTCTAGCCAAAGTATATGGGTCCTTACGTCCAAAATGCCTGAACAAACAATAAAACACTTTGTTTCATCGGTGCATGTAGCTAGTTATTATGATATACGTATAGTTTGGCCAGTATCATATGCGTGAAAACAGCCGCCCCAGTACTTTTCTATAGAAATATTGTATGATCGATTGTAGGCATATAGCTTAGTTTGCCAGCATCAAACATATCCTAATCGATTAGCCGTGCTCCGTAGAGATATTGAACTCGTTAGGATCTCAAGGGAACACCATATGTGACACTTTATCTGAATACCTCAAATGGTCGTTATGTATTTTCGAAATTATTTTTTTTCTAGCCAAAGTTTATGGGTCCTTACGTCCAAAATGCCTGAACATACAATAAAACACCTCGTTTTATCGGAGCATGTAGCCAGTTATTATGGTATACGTATAGTTTGGCCAGTATCATATGCTTGAAGACAGCCGCCCCAGTACTTTTCTATAGAAATGTTGTATGATCAATTGTGGGCATGTAGCTAAGTTTGCCCGCAATAAACATATCCTAATCGATTTGATGTGCATTGTAGAGGATAGTTCATGTACTTAATTCGTTAGGATCTCAAGGGAACACCATATGTGACACTTTATCTGAATACCTAAAATGGTCGTTATATATTTTCGAAATTATTTTTTTCTAGCCAAAGTATATGGGTCCTTACGTCCAAAATGCCTGAACAATTAATAAAACACCTTGTTTCATCGGTGCATGTAGCTAGTTATTATGATATACGTATAGTTTGGCCAGTATCATATGCGTGAACACAGCCGTCCCATTACTTTTCTATAGAAATATTGTATGATCGATTGTAGGCATATAGCTTAGTTTGCCAGCATCAAACATATCCTAATCGATTAGCCATGCTCCGTAGAGATATTGAATTCGTTAGGATCTCAAGGGAACACCATATGTGACACTTTATCTGAATACCTCAAATGGTCGTTATGTATTTTCGAAATTATTTTTTTTCTAGCCAAAGTATATGGGTCCTTACGTCCAAAATGCCTGAACAAACAATAAAACACCTCGTTTCATCGGTGCATGTAGCCAGTTATTATGATATACGTATAGTTTGGCCAGTATCATATGCGTGAAGACAGCCGCCCCAGTACTTTTCTATAGAAATGTTGTATGATCAATTGTGGGCATGTAGCTAAGTTTGACCGCAATAAACATATCCTAATCGATTTGCCGTGCTTTGTAGAGGACAGTTCTTGCACTTAATTTGTTAGGATCTCAAGGGAACACCATATGTGACACTTTATCTGAATACCTAAAATGGTCGTCATATATTTTCGAAATTATTTTTTTCTAGCCAAAGTATATGGGTCCTTACGTCCAAAATACCTGAACAAACAATAAAACACCTCGTTTCATCGGTGCATGTAGCTAGTTATTATGATATACGTATAGTTTGGCCAGTATCATATGCGTGAAGACAGCCGCCCCAGTACTTTTCTATAGAAATATTGTATGATCGATTGTAGGCATATAGCTTAGTTTGCCAGCAATAAACATATCCTAATCGATAAGCCGTGCTCCGTAGATATATTGAATTCGTTAGGATCTCAAGGGAACACCATATGTGACACTTTATCTGAATACCTCAAATGGTCGTTATGTATTTTCGAAATTATTTTTTTCTAGCCAAAGTATATGGGTCCTTACGTCCAAAATGCCTGAACAAACAATAAAACACCTCGTTTCATCGGTGCATGTAGCCAGTTATTATGATATACGTATAGTTTGGCCAGTATCATATGCGTGAAGACAGCCGCCCCAGTACATTTCTATAGAAATATTGTATGATCAATTGTGGGCATGTAGCTAAGTTTGCCCGCAATAAACATATCCTAATCGATTTGCCGTGCTTTGTAGAGGATAGTTCATGCACTTAATTCGTTAGGATCTCATGGGAACACCATATGTGACACTTTATCTGAATACCTAAAATGGTCGTTATATATTTTCGAAATTATTTTTTTCTAGCTAAAGTATATGGGTCCTTACGTCCAAAATGCCTGAACAAACAATAAAACACCTCGTTTCATCGGTGCATGTAGCTAGTTATTATGATATACGTATAGTTTGGCCAGTATCATATGCGTGAAGACAGCCGCCCCAGTACTTTTCTATAGAAATATTGTATGATCGATTGTAGGCATATATCTTAGTTTGCCAGCAACAAACATATCCTAATCGATTAGTCGTGCTCCGTAGAGATATTGAATTCATTAGAATCTTAAGGGAACACCATATGTGACACTTTATCTGAATACCTCAAATGGTCGTTATGTATTTTCGAAATTATTTTTTTCTAGCCAAAGTATATGGGTCCTTACGTCCAAAATGCCTGAACAAACAATAAAACATCTCGTTTCATCGGTGCATGTAGCCAGTTATTATGATATACGTATAGTTTGGCCAGTATCATATGCGTGAAGACAGCCGCCCCAGTACATTTCTATAGAAATATTGTATGATCAATTGTGGGCATGTAGCTAAGTTTGCCCGCAATAAACATATCCTAATCGATTTGCCGTGCTTTGTAGAGGATAGTTCATGCACTTAATTCGTTAGGATCTCATGGGAACACCATATGTGACACTTTATCTGAATACCTAAAATGGTCGTTATATATTTTCGAAATTATTTTTTTCTAGCTAAAGTATATGGGTCCTTACGTCCAAAATGCCTGAACAAACAATAAAACACCTCGTTTCATCGGTGCATGTAGCTAGTTATTATGATATACGTATAGTTTGGCCAGTATCATATGCGTGAAGACAGCCGCCCCAGTACATTTCTATAGAAATATTGTATGATCGATTGTAGGCATATAGCTTAGTTTGCCAGCAATAACCATATCCTAATCGATTTGCCGTGCTTTGTAGAGGATAGTTCTTGCACTTAATTCGTTAGGATCTCAAGGGAACACCATATGTGACACTTTATCTGAATACCTAAAATGGTCGTTATATATTTTCGAAATTATTTTTTTCTAGCCAAAGTATATGGGTCCTTACGTCCAAAATGCCTGCACAAACAATAAAACACCTTGTTTCATCGGTGCATGTAGCTAGTTATTATGATATACATATAGTTTGGCCAGTATCATATGCGTGAAGACAGCCGCCCCAGTACTTTTATATAGAAATATTGTATGATCGATTGTAGGCATATAGCTTAGTTTGCCAGCATCAAACATATCCTAATCGATTAGCCGTGCTCCATAGAGATATTGAATTCGTTAGGATCTCAAGGGAACAACATATGTGACACTTTATCTGAATACCTCAAATGGTCGTTATGTATTTTCGAAATTATTTTTTTTCTAGCCAAAGTATATGGGTCCTTACGTCCAAAATGCCTGAACAAACAATAAAACACCTCGTTTCATCGGTGCAAGTAGCCAGTTATTATGATATACGTATAGTTTGGCCAGTATCATATGCGTGAAGACAGCCGCCCCAGTACATTTATATAGAAATATTGTATGATCAATTGTGGGCATGTAGCTAAGTTTGCCCGCAATAAACATATCCTAATCGATTTGCAGTGCTTTGTGGAGGATAGTTCATGCACTTAATTCGTTAGGATCTCAAGGGAACACCATATGTGACACTTTATCTGAATACCTAAAATGGTCGTTATATATTTTCGAAATTATTTTTTTCTAGCTAAAGTATATGGGTCCTTACGTCCAAAATGCCTGAACAAACAATAAAACACCTCGTTTCATCGGTGCATGTAGCTAGTTATTATGATATACGTATAGTTTGGCCAGTATCATATGCGTGAAGACAGCCGCCCCAGTACTTTTCTATAGAAATATTGTATGATCGATTGTAGGCATATATCTTAGTTTGCCAGCAACAAACATATCCTAATCGATTAGCCGTGCTCCGTAGAGATATTGAATTCATTAGAATCTTAAGGGAACACCATATGTGACACTTTATCTGAATACCTCAAATGGTCCTTATGTATTTTCGAAATTATTTTTTTTCTAGCCAAAGTTTATGGGTCCTTACGTCCAAAATGCCTGAACAAACAATAAAACACCTCGTTTCATCGGTGCATGTAGCCAGTTATTATGATATACGTATAGTTTGGCCAGTATCATATGCGTGAAGACAGCCGCCCCAGTACTTTTCTATAGAAATGTTGTATGATCAATTGTGGGCATGTAGCTAAGTTTGCCCGCAATAAACATATCCTAATCGATTTACCGTGCTTTGTAGAGGATAGTTCATGCACTTAATTCGTTAGGATCTCAAGGGAACACCATATGTGACACTTTATCTGAATACCTAAAATGGTCGTTATATATTTTCGAAATTATTTTTTTCTAGCCAAAGTATATGGGTCCTTACGTCCAAAATGCCTGAACAAACAATAAAACACCTCATCTTATCGGTTCATGTGGCCAGTTATGCTGATATCCGTACAGTTTGGCCAGTATCATATGCGTGAAGACAGCCGCCCCAGTACTTTAATAATAATAGGAAAACTTTTCCAGTCGGGTCCTTACGAAATTTCGTTACGCATTCGCGTGAACTAACGAATATCTACCGATTGTCATCGATAGAAACCTTAAAATCCGTTTTGGGGCGGTAGCGTGAAGTTTGCTGCCCCACTTTAAAAATAAAAAAAAATATATACTCAATGGGGTCCTTACGAAATGTCTTTGTGAATACGCGTGAACTAACGAATATCTACAGACTGCCATCGATAGAAACCGTAAAATCCGTTTTGGGGCGGTAGCGTGAAGTTAGCCGCCCCACTTTAAAAATAAAAAAAATATATACCGAATCGGGTCCTTACGAAATTTCTTTGTGAATTCGCGTGAACTAACGAATATCTACCGATTGCCATCGATAGAAACCGAAAAATCCGTTTTGGGGCGGTAGCGTGAAGTTAGCCGCCCCACTTTAAAAATTAAAAAAAAATATACCGGATCGGGTCCTTACGAAATTTCTTTGTGAATTCGCGTGAACTAACGAATATCTACCGATTACAATCGACAAAAACCGATAAATCAATTTTGGGGCGGTAGCGTGAAGTTAGCCGCCCCATTTTGTTTTTAAAAAAAATCGATGTTGGAGTCGGGTCCTTACGATTTAATATACTGAACTAACGTGAACTAACGATGAACTAACGATATAGATACGTAAATTCAGGATACTGAGTTTGGGGCGGTCAACTTCACGGACATTCGGCAGGGAGTTCATTTCACAGCCGCAGCGTTGGTGGGAGGAAATTCCTCTTGAACCGTAAGTTTTGTTTTATTCATTTATTGTTAAAACTTGCAAAAACCTCACATTTTATTGAAATTTTGCAAATATAAATGTTAATTATAGAATAAGTACTGTGACATCTGTGATGTCTGCCAGGTGTCAATTATGTTTTTTGTTAAATACTAGCTATTTACAAAATAAACTAGGTAATTTACTAGGTATATGGAATGAGGAAAATTACACATAGAAACAGAGATTTACATCACTCTATCCGGTTTTTATCGTTTTGTTTACATTTTGCTTGTTTTATTTTTATGTTATTTCTAAGTAGTACCTAAGGCTGCGTTTCCACCAGAGATGAGCGAGGATGTTGCGAGGAATGTGTTTTTAAGAACCAATAGTATTACTTCATTTACTTCTCGCACAGCCCAGCTCTATGATTGGTTTTTAACAAACACATCCCTAGCAACGCATCCTCGATCATCTCTGGTGGAAATGCAGCCCATGGGGATATGACGATTTTTGCATGGGATACGGAATCCGCACGCCGCTCCGGTCTGTGTGCAGTGCAGTATAAATAGTGCCATCAAATATATAGGAGCGGCCAAGGTACTCAAAAACATCTGAACATGAATTTTATCGCCTTGACAATAGATGCGTTGTTCAGATATTTGTGACCACCTTGGTCGCTTTGATATATCTGATGGCGACTGTATTGTAATGACCGCTTGACCTTGTATCTCTACCAACGCTGATACTTTTTCAACTGACTTCAAGATTTCGAAGGAGGAGGTTATCGTTTCGTCGGGATCTTTGTTTATTTTTGCTATTTTTAGTGTTCCGTACCTCGAAAGCAAAAAACGGAACCCTTGTAGGATCACTTTGATGTCCGTCTGTCTGTCTGTCTGTCTGTCAAGACCATTTTTCTCAGGAACGCGTGGAGGTATCAAGCTGAAATTTATATCAAATACTCAAGTTGTCCCTTGTAGCTGTGAATAAATCGAACTTAAAAACCAACGCAATCAAAAGATACAGTCGTTTATGCTGCAACTTTTAGAGTTTTTCGGCACTCGCAAAACCTACGGGGTACTTCCCGTGAACTCAGAACGTCATATAGCATAGACAATGGAAAAATTACAAAAAGTAGACATTTTTAGTAAAATCATAAAAAAAAATTTTTTTAAACTTACTACCTTTTTCCGCGTAAACACGTGGAGGTATTAAATTGAAATTCTTGTCAAATACTATAAGACCTTTCAGATATAGCAAAACCAAACTTTTATATTAACGCAATCAAAAGAAATAGCAAGTTAAGTCGCATATTTTGAAACTGAGTACTCGCAAGAAACTCAGAACCTAAAGGGTACTTACCGTAAACTCAGAAACTTAAAACTTGGCACGAAGAAACTTCATACAGCACGGACAAATGAAAAATTACGAAAAGTAGACATTTTTAGTAAAATCATACAAAAAATATTTTTTTAAATTTTAAACTTACTACCTTTTTCCTCGTAAACGCGTAGAGGTAATAAATTTAAATTAGTAATAAACATACTACAACTTTTTCTTGTTATATGTTTGTACGGAACCCTCGGTGCGCGAGTCCGACTCGCACTTGGCCGGTTTTTTTTATGTATGTTCACCGATTATTCGAAGACGGCTAGACCGATTGGAAAATTATTTTTTGTTTGAAAGAGTACTTCACAGTTAGTCCCATTGTAACCAGGTCAGGATCTGATGTTGGGATCCTGGAGAAATCGAGGGAACTCTTCAACTATTATAGGCACACCTATAGTGATTTGAGTATATTTACAGCAGCTCGAGCATTTCCTGTTGGAAAGGTGGATGCTAAGTGAAGTCGGTTCTTTTTTGTTTAAAATTATGTTTTATTATTGAATACGAGTAGGTAGTACTTCATCAATATATTATGCGTTGTAGACACATTGTTTGGTGCAAAAAACGTCATATCAGTAAATTTTTACGCATGACGTGACGTCTGTCATATGAGTATTTGAGTAAGTACCTGCATACACCTAGCACATATAGCTTAGCGAGTGAGGTGTTACCACTACTTTATTGTTCAGATAATAATATATGTTCTTCACACCCTCTTATTATCTTGACAATTAAGTCGTAAATTGTGACTATGAATGTGAATTTAATTGTACTTGCTTCGGCAGTACATACTTATACTAAAATTGGAACGATACAGAGAAGATTAGCATGGCCCCTGCGCAAGGATGACACACAAAATCGTGAAGCGTTCCACATTTTTATGTGTTTGTATTTAGTTGGTAAGGTGTAGTGAATTGATGTGCATTTTTTGTGATATTCATTATTATTTTGTGACCATGTTTAGTTTAGAATTTAGTTTATATCTGTTATTAATGTATTTTTAAGTTAAGCTTCTATTTTGACGAAATGTATTGTACTTGAAATAATAAATAAAAATTATCAAATATAATGTATATTTAAAAGTTATATCTACAATATCGACATACAGGATGTAACAAAAATACTAGTGATCCGTTTAAGAGCATAATTGATATCGTATTGCGACTAGAAAAAAAATGGAAAAAAAAAATTTTGACGCAAAATTATTTTTTTGCGTGAACCGGTCGTCCCAGCCAGCCAACCCTCAATACAAAACCAATTTTGAATTATACGTGCAAAAAAAAATTTCTTAGTTTTTCGTACCTCATTAGTAGGGCCCGGAATTTTGCGTGCGGTTTGTGAAACGTCATAGGGAGAGAACACCAACGTTTATCGGTAAATCAGGAGTTTTTTTATTAGTGTCTTTAAAAAATAATACCTCAAACTTTCAAATGATACATAAAGTAAAAGTACCAGTGCTCGACATGCTAATGCCCAATAGATGAAACCCTTCTGTCACCTCTTTTGACAGTGACTTAAGAATAAAGGTGGCATCCATTGGGACAGTGTCGAGCACTCGTACGTTTACCGTACATCATGCTTTATAAAACTATAATTTATTATATTTTAATTATTTATTATAATTTATTTTATACAGGGTGTTTGGTAACCGGATGCAAAGCCGAAAGTAGGAGATAGCCTAGGTCATGTAGAACATTTTTAGCCATACTTGTCTTAGACAAATGTTATTAGTTTTTTTTTAATTTAAATTTAAAAATTTGTCGGAGAAAACTGCAAAACTTCAGACTAAATCGATAATTAGTACTTTTTTTACTGCAGGTAGATTTTTTTTGTTTTATTTCGTATTGTGCAATGTCTATCAAACACTAGAAAAGTTATTTCAAACATCTGTGTCTAAAGAAAACAAGTTGACAGCGATTTAAAATTTTAGTTACATGAAAATGTAAACGATTTAAGTGATTTCAAAGTACGAAAAAAAAAACTAAAATAGCCACGAATTTTCAAACCATTTTAAAAACATGCTTGGCTTTTACCCTTTTATTTAAGCTATCAAACACGACTGTAGCTACTGTATCCTTGAAAATAAGCCACCTAAACCAACTGGGTAGCTAAAATGTTTCACTCTACTTGTGATACTTGTGGTAGTTGTGGTGACGAATCTCATTATGATTTTACAATAAAACATTGGTTGGCGTCATACTAAGTTGGCGTTGACTTGACATTTGACTTGTTTTAAAAGGGTTAAGTGTACTGGACAAAACTACCACATGCAATTTTAACAAACAAAGGCTTGCGGCGGTGAGAGACAAAAGGGACTGATAGCGGCAGGCGGCGGGCGATATGACAATCATGTCTCAAGCCATTTTATCTTTGAAAATAGGCTACCTGTACTAATAAGAGGGAATGTTTAGGGTAAATTAAAACAAAAGCATAAAAGATAAGTTATTTATTTTTACGATCAACACATTAAAATTACACATCATCGCTCGTTTTCAAAATGTGACCCGCCGTTTCGAATACAAGCACGAGCCCGTCTTCTTACTTCTGTGGTGGTTGTTCCGAATATCATTTCTTCCCTCATCCTTTCGAACGCCGCTTCTATCCTCTCCCTCAGCTCTTCTACGGTATTAATGACCTCTTGTGTGTAGACTAGCTCCTTAGCTCGGCCCCAAACGAAAAAATCCAATGGTGTCAAATCAGGTGACCGAGCGGGCCAAGGGATTCGTCCGCCTCTGCCGATCCAACCGTCCGGGAAACAGTTATCCAGATGCTCCCTTACAGCCAGAGAGTAATGGGCGGGACAACCGTCGTGTTGAAATGTCACTGCACCGGGCAGCTGGTCTTCGTCAATAAGCCTGGGCAAATCGTTTTGTAAAAATTCCAAATAATTTGCCCCATTTAAATTATTTGGCAAAAAATGTGGCCCAATAAGGACTCTGCCGATGATTCCAGCCCACACATTGACGGAAAACCTTCTTTGGAAGGACACTTGCTTTTTCCAATGTGGATTGTTGTTTTTGTCAGCCCATTGGTGTAGGTTATGGAAATTTGTGATCCCCTCCCGGGAAAATTTCGATTCATCGGTCCAAAGAATGCTTCGCAAAAAACGTCGGTCTTCGATATCCGCATTGAGTAAAAATCGGCAGAAGTCCACTCGGCGTGCAGGATCTCCTTCGTCCAAACCTTGAACTCCGATGCCGCGAAAAGGATATTTTCCCTCACGATTCATTGTGGCCCATACTTTCCATGTGGACAAGTTCAGATTACGAGCTACCACTCTGATGCTCGTATTCGGATCCTCTGCAAATGCCTGTAGAACGTCTTCCTCCACTTCAGGGCGATTACGTCCTGGATTCCCTCCATGTTGCACAGCAATACCATTCTCACGTAGCCTTCGGAATGAATTGTAAAACACTCTCACAGTAGGCAATCTCCGGTTTGGAAAACGCTCTTGGTACATCCGTCGGGCCATCGCTCCATTACTGTCAGCTTTGCAGTACATGTAGATAATGTCGGCGTATTCTTCGTTCGTAAACTCCATGTTTACAATGAAGAAGTCGTAATTACACGTGAAGGAGCGCCTACGGCAGCTACAACTTGACACGGTAAATTGAGATGAGAGCGGGAAATTAAACCACAATGAACGTCTAATCGCAACTGAAGTTGTAACTAGACTAAATTACTAGTTTTTGCACAAATACTCATGTAGCTAATCAGTTTATCTTTGTCAATAAAGCACAAAACCGATCATCTTTGTTTAACGCCGCTCACCGCCTGCCGCTATCAGTCTCTTTTGTCTCTCACCGCCGCAAGCCTTTGTTTGTTAAAATTGCATGTGGTAGTTTTGTCCAGTACACTTAACCCTTTTAAAACAAGTCAAATGTCAAGTCAACGCCAACTTAGTATTCAGAACCAATGTTTTATTGTAAAATCATAATTAGATTCGTCACCACAACTACCACAAGTATCACAAGTAGAGTGAAACATTTTAGCTACCCAGTTGGTTTAGGTGGCTTATTTTCAAGGATACAGTAGCTACAGTCGTGTTTGATAGCTTAAATAAAAGGGTAAAAGCCAAGCATGTTTTTAAAATGGTTTGAAAATTCGTGGCTATTTTAGTTTTTTTTTTATCGTACTTTGAAATCACTTAAATCGTTTACATTTTCATGTAACTAAAATTTTAAATCGCTGTCAACTTGTTTTCTTTAGACACAGATGTTTGAAATCACTTTTCTAGTGTTTGATAGACATTGCACAATAAGAAATAAAACAAAAAAAAATCTACCTGCAGTAAAAAAGTACTAATTATCGATTTAGTCTGAAGTTTTGCAGTTTTCTCCGACAAATCTTAAAATTTAAATTAAAAAAAAACTAATAACATTTGTCTAAGACAAGTATGGCTAAAAATGTTCTACATGACCTAGACTATCTCCTACTTTCGGCTTTGCATCCGGTTACCAAACACCCTGTATGTTAAGCATGTCAATGTCAATGCATTTATATGTTAAGTTAAAAGTGTCGTGAATGACCGTTAAATAGAGTATGTGTCATTTGAAAGTTTGAGGTATTATTTTTTAAAGACACTAATAAAAATCACCCGATTTATCGATATATCGATAAACATTGGTGTTCTCTCCCTATGACGTTTCACAAACCGCACGCAAAATTCCGGGCCCTACTCATTAGTATTACAATAGGATGCCAATTATGCCCTTTAACGAATCACCAGAATTTTTGTTACACTTTGTATATTTAAATACAAAACTATGTATTTCCTTACTTAAAAATGCCCGCACTGATACAAACTTGAAATCACTTGTATAACCAAAAAAAAACCCCAAGGCCAAAACTTTACCCCTCAAATGTACCTACAAGTTTCATTTTAACTGAGATTGTAATATAAAATATTTGCAAAAATATAAAAACAACATAAGTACTTATGTAAATTCAACGCATAGGTAACGTAGGACCGGTTCTGTACGTGTGCGTTAAAATTATATGTTATGCATCTAATTATATTGTAGTCCTCCTGTTCTTATCTACCTCAGATTCCTCATTACTATTTTTTTGTTTTGTTTGAAGTGTGCAATAATTTTATTAAGTAGGTATATTATTACTTTGCAACACAGATAAGGTTCTCTATGCCCTGAAATTAGACATCCTTTCTCTTAAATAAGACCATTCATAAAATCTTAATACAAGTAATATTAAAAAAAATCTCAAACACACAGAGACAGTAAAAAAACCTAGCTAAATAAGGGTCATTGTTATTCTATTAAACTGTATCAAGAAATAGCGTGTAGCGCCATCTAAGAGTTGGAGGCTGAACTTCTAACCGTAAAAGCCTACAAAGCAACTCGCTTACGTTTCAAGCCTTGCCGTTGCAATCAATACTGCGGAAGTTTTACTTCAGCGGAATTAAAAGCCATCATAGATAAGAATCAGCCGAAAGTCAGTTTGTTTGTACTGGTTGAATTTTTGAACGGAATCTCTACACACATTTAGGTAAATGTATCAACTAAGTATATAACGTAATATATGCACTAAAAAACTAATGTTAGACTTTAAATTTTTTTTAACTAAGTATACTAACAAACTAATTCAGATATGTGTTAAATAAAATTATGATTTTCGAGTAAGGCGACCGAATTACTTCGCGAATATGTACAGTAGACTTTAGATATTGTCTATGTTGTCCATATTGTATTTTGGCCATAGGCTACGGTAGCTACCGTAGCCTATGAACTATCCATATGGATAAGATCATTTGTTTTAAGTGCTACTAACGAAAAAGGTATCACTGTTATCTTAAAAATGAATAAATGAATTTAATTTAATTTAAATGGTAAAAAAAGTTATGAATCATTTGTTTATTGCACTTTTATATTTTATTGCACTTTTATCTAAATGGATAAGCAGCTACCGTAGCCTATGGACGCCTGCAACTTCAGAAGTGGCACAGCGCGTTGCTGAACATTTAGAAAGGAGGATTCCCTGTGTTTCCCACCGGCAGGAACACAACACAATACTATGAGTAGGGTTGTTTATACGGGTATGTGTTCGGTCACGGGAATGTCCTTAAACTACGTTCAAAAGAGAAGTAGGGGTACTGCGAATGTCATCTCGCTATGTGTGGTAGGGCACAGCACAGCGAATGTCATCTCGCTCAAATCTGGAGCAGAGCCCGACTGGGGAAGTACCTCAAACTTACAGAAAACCACAGCCAAATAGCACTAGACCCTACTCATAGTGTTGTGTTCCTGCTGGTGAGTAAGGTTGCCAAAGAACTCAAAGAGGACCCAGTGTCCCAGTGACGACGAGGGGCCCCTCTTGTTCCTTTAGCCGTCAACACAGTGAACCCTCCTTTTTGCAAAGGGTCGACAATTCGCATGTAACATCTCTGGAGTTGCAGGCATCCATAGACTAAGGTAGCTGTATGCTTACCATCAGGCGGGCCGTATGCTTGTTTGCCACAGTCATGGTAATAAAAAAATGCGACAGATTGCCTAATCTGTTCTTTGTCAATCAATCAAAGCCAGAATTTTATAAAGCATATAAATTAAATAAACTGCACAAACCACCAACTTGAGCAATTGCTTCACAAAAAAAAAACAGAGAAAGCTGCGCTCACCCACGGGCATCAATAATCACCTCCTTAGCTATTATGAACATATATTTTAAACTAAAACAGCGTATTAATGTCCTTCACTCTACTGCACATACGCCGTTTTCAAAATAAGTTATAAACAGCTGATGTG
Organism: Pammene aurita; assembly: GCA_947086415.1. Classification (NCBI taxonomy): domain Eukaryota; kingdom Metazoa; phylum Arthropoda; class Insecta; order Lepidoptera; family Tortricidae; genus Pammene; species Pammene aurita. The sequence continues at coordinate 6,490,299 of OX352301.1, forward strand.
GTTTCAAAAAAGCCTATGAGTTTAAATAGTTTAAACGCGGTTAAGACGTTTTGGCTTTCAGCAGGATAGCAATGGGGCGAACTATTTGGCGTGCCTTTGTCAATGTGGGCCTGAATGGGCGTAGGACTCGTTATTTTGTTGAATTGATGCGTTTCGGGGTATGAGATAGTGATGGGAACTGTTGCATAGAGTACCGAAGTATCGAAGCGACAGTGATAAAATATTAGATTTTTTTTCCGTTCGTTTCACATTTTTGGTAAAAAGACCCTGTGTTCATTGCAATGTTATATATTTTGAACATGTTAGTTATTAATATCCACATATTATACTTGCATATAGGTACATTAATATGGCTCCTGTAAAACAATTTCTTATTACTTATATACGCAACAAAAAAACCTTTTTCAGAGTTAAAAGTGCAATTAAACTATTGCTTTATAACTTTTTTATCATTTTAATTAAATTAAATTGATGCCTACCTTTATTTGTTAGTGCCACTTAAAACAAATATTAAAAATTACATTTTGTAACTATGTTTACACAATGTCAGCAATTAACCTACTGAAATTTATCTCTATCATCAAACCCATTGATAGTTGACGTCAGACGCTCTATCAAAACGTCATCAAATTTTTGAACAGCATTACCTAACTCATAATAACGTATCGTAACTTCATGTAAATGCAGGTCGCAGGTCAGAGGTCTTGTGCATCTGTTGCAAACAATGCAATTACTCATGAAGTAAAACTAAAAATACAAGGACACTTGTAGTGTAAAAACAAAATACCTAATAATTAAATGGGCGGTTTTTGTAATCTGTTTATTATAGAACGATAGTGAACTCCACACGTGTTTCGCCATTATACGAGGCATTCTTCAAACATGTTATAGATATTTTGTTGGTCTAGCATCGAAAAAATATTGGAATAAATATTAATTGAATCGCGCATATTAATGTAGTACCTTTTGCATCATGGCCCATGGGGGGTAAGTGAAGTATTGCAAACGAGAGTAAATCAATTGTTCGAGATTGCAATATTCTTAAATGTGTATACTGATCATAAACAACACAATTAAATTATTTTTCAATTATTTTTTTAGTTTATGAATATGTATTATTTTAAAAGTAAAACGCATTCATAGCTAGATTTTAAAGAAACATTTTACTTACTAACGAACCTTCTTGGTTCGTATCTATGAGTTAGCTGTAATTAAAAATAAATATCTATAGCTCCCGTCGGAGTAAAATTTACCTCCCGCTTCACTTGCGTGTATGGCACGCTTTATGAGCAAGTGTGATGAGAAAATAATATTTTTATCGACATATTCTATCACAACATATCTCTTTACTATTCCTTAACTGCACCTATAGTTCCCACATTTTTTGCGCAACCACCAGGATTACCAAACAATGCTCTGCGTAGACGCACCACACATCATATCCCGCCCAATGCTGTTATTCTTATTGCAAATCAAGCGTTTGCCTCAAGCAAACTAGTATAGGATAAGTAGCTGAGCTGTAAAGTATCCAGATTTTTGAGTAGGTATTTAGCTTCCTATCCGAAGGTCGCGACTCAAACCTTCACCTGTACCAATTCGTTTTTCAAAACTAAAGACGGTTATCATACTGCAGCGGTTTCCGCATGCGGCGACGGTGTACGAAAGAGATATGCTTGTTTAGAGCACTGTCTTGTTCATACCGTCGCGGTATTCAAGACCCGGATTCAGCCACGTAAGTACGGTACGACCAGTTAGTTTTTTTTGGAGAATAAAACAAAAGCATTTATTTAAAGTTATTTTTTTTTGGAGAATAAAACAAAAGCATTTATTTAATTATAAGTGATTGGGAACCATTTATTTAACTCACAGAAAAATTGCATTTCTAGAGGTTAATCTGGTTTCCTCAAGATGTGTTTCTTTGCCGTTAGTAAACATCAAATCACCAAAAAAATCATCTGTCATCATTGATTAGTTCTAATCCTGGTTTGAATTTTGAATATAATTAGGTATATATCAATCATCTAGAAGATGATCGAACGATGATTTTCTACCCTTGTCGGCGTCTTGTAGCTTCGTAACAACAGTCATTTTTTCACATCGATATTCGTCAGACCTATTAGCTGAGTTTCTTGCTGGAGTCTTCTTAGTTAGGTGAGCAGCGAGCGAACCAGCATCAACACTCCTATAGGCCCGCAGACACAAATTAATAGCGGAACTTGTAGGTCTGTTTCTTAGAATTAAGAAAGAAAGAAAGAAAGAAAAAACATTTATTGCGAATAAACTGCAAACAGCACCACATCAATTTAAACTTATCTGCTAACTATGTACTTAAATCTAACATTTTTTTATGACACAAGAAAAGATAATACACTAACGTAGAGAAATCAAACATACATTAAAATAGGTCACATAAAACAGAATAATAGGTAATTAGAGTTATTAATATAGATTAATGTTATGTATTAAGTAGTAAAGTAGTCAAAGAACGACAACGTCCTAATTTGAAATTATAGTAGACCAATACTCGTCCGTAACAGCTGTGCATCGGGAATATTGTACAAGTTTTTGCCGACAACTATAATGGGATTCCACAATTCATAAAACTTCCTTTATAAACTCGCCATTTTCGCAAAAGTTGTGCAAACACGTGTCAGAGAAACGATGGGCGGGATTAAAATTATGTTTAGAAATTAAATTGAATGAATTGAGATGAAATAGACCGAGAAATGGACTTCCCAAGATGACGATCGGACGCCACCGCATGTTTTAGCTTTTATTTTAGATATTGACATTAACTGAAAATACATTTTTAGTAACTACTTAAAATTGCAAATCAAAAAATATTGAACAAAATAATTTGATTTGCTTCAAGATTTATTGACATTAACTTTACTTTGGGAAATTTGTTTTGGTCCGTGGTGTTTATGCGGAGTAATTTTATCTTTACATATTTTAGATGCTACCTATTCTTTTAATTAATTACCTACTTGTAACAAGAACTTAAATACAAATATTGTATATTCTAAGCGTAAGTACGCTTACGCATAGTAATAAATTATCAATGTTTAACGCTTATTTTTATTTTAAGCGCTCTTCAAGACACAAAAATTTTGCTGTTTGTTATTCTGGCCAACAGCTGAAATGAAAACAAGCATTATTATTCAACAGTTTTTTGTTTCCGAAGCCTATCACCAACAATCCAATTTTGATAAAACCGAATCAGTACACAATGTAGTGCAAAAGTAGGCGTGTTTTATTTATAGGCCGTTGTGATCACAAACATAAAAGTGAAAAAACACAATGCCCCACATTCTCAAAGCAAAAACGGCGTAAACACCTAAAAGATTCATACTAGTTTATTGCGTTTTTGTAATGGAATCTTTTATTCGTGACGGAGAATGATGGGAGTTTATTCAACGGAAAAATTATGCAACCAATTGTAATTTGAGCGTCGATAAAAACTGCTACTGTCCATTTTTATTTGCCTGGATGTTTCGTGGTTACGTTGTGTCAAAATATTGGTGCAATCGATTTGATTTAAAAGCTCTTTGCAGTTTGCAACAGTTATAAACTTACAAGTATAGTGGTGAACGATTACGCAATTACTTACTTGCTTGTTAAATAGTTGCTCGTTAAGCATATAGAGATAGAGCGTAAGGCATGTAACTTGCTAAAAAAATCTCTTTATGGATCTCTGCAACAATCATTTTTGTGAGTACAACTATCATCCAGTGACTTCTATCAGCAACTGACTCAGTCCACTTATTTGGGATCTTGTTTTGTTCTGTTTCCAAGGGCCATCAGTTTCCTTCCAATGTTTCTCTGCAATCATTAGCTCGTCAGTCCACTTTGGGGCTTCCTGAGTTCTGTGGTTCGCTATTGTCTTTTAAGAACAATTCTGATCCAGTTGTCACTTGAAAGTCGGCGCCTGGTAGCCCGACAGTGAAGAAAAACATCATGAGGTAACAGGATCTAATATCAATAAGGAAGGTCAGATGGCAGTCGCTTCCGTAAGGACTAGTGGCGTAGGCACGCCAATTCATGCGATTAGATTGCCAACAGGACCCTAGGTTCAATGTGGCAAAAACACCGGGACAAACGCTATGATAAGTCACACTCTCTTGAACGAGCTTCTTGCGGATTGGAGGAACTCGAAAACGCATGCTGGGTAAACAGCACAAAGAAAATCTAATATCTTAAAATAACATCTAAAGGAAGTCTTTTGTGTCCAAAAAATGCGGTTTAGGGGACCCGAGACTTTTACGGTGATTAATCCGAAGATAAGAGGACTTGGACCACAAAGACACAAATGTGCCCAACGTTGATCGAAAGCCGATAAACCTACTGTAAAAAACGGGCAAGCGCGAGTCGGACTTGCGTACTAAGTGTTTCGTACTATCACACTTTGTTAGTGTTTATTCTCTTTAATATATTTATTACTTCTGTAAGTCCGTCAAACCTTTTCTTTGATATTTTTATTAATTAGGTACTGTGGTTTACCAATATTATACCAATATAAATTATTACTTCCCAAACTATTTTTCCCATAGTATAATTTGGCAGAATAATCAGATGGGATAATGACCTAACCTAACCGATGCCAAATGAAAACTCGGCTAAATAAAACTATGCGAAACAATCATTTGGTCTGCTAACTAAACGTTCTGTGATTAGGTGTTTGGGAAATGAAATTAGGCGAAATGATTTTCGGCGAAATGGCAGTACATGGTACTGTATACGGATTTAATTATAGCAACAATTTGTTTTTTAGATGTTGCTTCAATTCTTTACCATTCACAAGAAATAGGTTCAGTTGTCAGGATAATCCTTTCGTATTGTAAAAAATCGGAATCCAGGAATATTTCCGATTGCCGTTGACGTGTCCATAAATTATTTGTCGTATAAATTATATAAATATTGGTCAAATAAATTGAAGTATGCGACATAGAGATGTTTCCTAACTAGTTGTTTATTATCTATTGATTTCCTAGCTGCTCTTGACAAAGTGGTGATGACTGTCATGTCATGTTGTGTATGGCGAGCTTCAGTAACACCCAGCGGATTTAAACAAGGAACCCCAAAAAATAAGTTTTTAAAGTTATCAAACAATCTTTGGGTACTTTGTTGCGAGCACGTGTTTTGACTAGCGATTACGCTTTCAATTGTCCGTTACGTTTTCTGCGGTGATGCTTATCGTGGCAACCGACATCCTTTTAAAACCTTGTCGTATTACTATTTCGGTAATTTTCTATGGCCGTACCAAGATAATGTTGAAACGACAAGGTTTTTCAAGTAGTACAAAACTACTGTGGTTGGAACGGAATTTAGCTGCTATCGTTATATTCTTGTGAATGGGCTAAATGAGATTTTATCATATTTGCTTAGACAGTTTACTTATGCAGACACCATGTTAACTTTATCTGTAAAAATATCCTTACTTTGTCCTCAAGACATCATCAAACCACGAGTCTTAGCCTCAATGCTGCGAATCATGACATTATTCGGTTTCGGCAGCTAATGTTGTTGTTCGGTTCTTACTTTAGATTTGGCATCTTGCCTTCAACTTCAACTTCATCGTAATAAATTTCTCCAAGTTATTCCGGGAATAGTCATTTTACTTTGCGATAACTATGTTTTAGAATATTTATTACGTATCAGCAATATCGCTTTAATATAATCTGTATTAAAATACCAATTGATTTTTTTAAATCAATTTACCTACTTAGCTGCATCATCAAAGTATGCAAAAATATTACTTTCATACAGTACCTATTTTATGTATGCAATGTTGACTTGAAAACAATTAAAAATGTTATATTTGCATCATGTTATATATATACTCGATAGGCTTTATAAATACTTTATTGAATTCGTGTAGAGTGTAGACTAGAAAAAAAAATATTTCAGTTTATTTTGGGATCTGAGAACATGTTTCGAACAAAACATACGTCGACACTCAAGCTCTGTCCGGATAAACAACGATTTAAAAATAAATGTCACCATAACATGACTGATCTAAACGTAAAGGGTGTGTAACAAGAATTCGTTCTTCCGAGAAAGCGTCAAGATTATTAAACGTTGTTACACCCTCGAATAAAACATAGATATTTCAGATAGATTAATTGCCTTGAACATCGTGTGTGGTTTTGATGGAACGCTGATCGAAATCATGATAATGACCCTCGAAAGTTCATAAAATTCCTTGAGGGTGAAGTCACGATGTCATTACAGTGTCCTTTTGGGAGTTGATGATCTAAATGTCTCTGATTCGAGGATTAGAGTGACATAACTAAACTGCTAGGGGAAGGCCGTTTTTTATGGAAAATACGCGGTACTTACGGTCTTTTGTGGCATATTGTTTCTTAATGACAGCGATGATGGCACTTTGTTGCGGTTCAAGCGTTTATTCTGTGTTTCTGTCTTTGTGGACCACACAGTATAAGTCTCATTTACTGTATACGGGGTGTAACATAAATACTGGTGATCCGTTTAAGGGCTTAATTGATATTGTATTGCGATTAAGAAAAAGTAGAAGGAAACATTTTTAGACGCGAAAGAAATCTTTGTTTTGTATGGGGCACGTGTTCCCAGCCGGCCAACCCTCCATACGAAACCAAATTTTGTTTTCGCGCATTTTTTTTTCTTGGTTTTTCATAATAAGAATACGCCGTTAATACCAAATATGCCGTTAAAAGGATCACCGGAATTTTTGTTACACCTTGTATTATGCGATTTATAGGCACAATAGATCGAACATACGTGTATTTTGAAATAAAGTAGGTATCTTATTATCGTGGTCACCATTTTCTTACCCAAACAGCAAATAACACTCTACTAGCTAAGTACTACTTTTTAGTGATAATTAACTAAGCTACTAGCTAGTGGTAAGTATGGTAAGTGTCAATGCATTATAGTTTTTGCTACTATACTTTGCCGTTTTGTGATATTTTGTGCTATTTCAGTCCCTTTAAATCAGGACATTATCTTAAAACTTCTTTTTTAATACCACTACGGTGGCAAACAAGCGTACGGCCCGCCTGATGGTAAGCAGTTACCGTAGCCTATAGACGCCTGCAACCCCAGAGGATTCACATGCGCGTTGCCTACCCTTTAGGAACCTATACTCTCCTTTTGAACTATCCGCAAATATAGATTCTTGTAAATACATAAGTACAGACCACACAATGACTGAACAAAAGATCCTAAGCGGCGTTCTGTTGATATGAAAACATGTCTTTTGTTGTATGTCTGAGAACAGAATGGTGACATTATCGTCGCAAATAAACTGTTTCGGGGAAGTGATCTTGTAGCAGATTAAAGACGTCATTGTGTTGGTAAACAGATATTTGGAGTTCCGTAGGAAGAGGTACCGTAGTGATATAATGGTATTGACGCAATAGAGCTATAATACTGGGTGGAGGGAAGGTAGACCAAGGGAAAAGGACCACCAAGGACCAAGGGAAAGGGAAGGCTCCAGGACTCTGCCGCGCTAGACTTGCGCTTCCTTCAAGATGAGTTGAAGCGAGTACAGTGTGATCGGTTTAAGTATGGGACGAATCTCTTAGCCATTTTTTTTCAGCAGCTGTAGTAGGTATTTATCATTATGGGTTACAATCCTAGGTTTCAAAACAAATCAAGCAGAACATCATCTATCTAAGCTGTTTTCTTTATCCTCACGTGAGTAATTTCAGGGGTTTTATGATTGAATTTGTCAATCTCCTCTTCACCTTTCTTTGGGCGTGGTAATCGAGATTTGATATAAGTAATTTATAAAATATTTATGACCATTGTAGGTACCTATTCTCTAATATCTATTCATATCTTTACGAATTAGACTATAACAGTAAATTAATGTAAGTAAGTACATCCGTGGCACGCAAAGTGGCTTGGCTTCGAAGACGATGCTGCTCTCTGCATGTTGACTAGAAATTTTTTTCTGATAAATATGATGTAGATAAATGTGATGTGACTCATGTGTAAGAATGTACATTTAAATTCTAACAAAAATGTACGGAACCCATAACATCCATCCACTCACGCTTAACTTTCCAGAAATGTTTGTTAGAAACGCCGCAGGCCGTCATTGTGCGTACTCGTGCTATTGACAGAATACTTACGCTATCCAAGCGCACCAATTCTAAAAGGTCGTAACCGCTTTTAAGAACGACGAAACATACGTTATTGTGTTCAGATTCAAGTAGGAATTAGTAATAGTGTAATGTCAAAAATGGCGTATCCTTTGAAAGAGGGCCTCCTTATATACGCCATTTTGTTAGTAATTCTATCCTAATCCGCTCGTGACACAATCATGTAAAAAGTTTTGGGTTCCAATATTGTCTGTTCTTAGTTAAATCGACCCTTTCAATGTTGACATCATTTTGTGACTTTATTCGAGATTTAAGGGTCCTTTAGAAAGTAATCAGTGAATTAATACTTACTCAATATTTTTATTTTGCCAGTGTTACGGTATAATAAGACAACAATCTTGGTATTACAGAACATTTCAACATAAATTTTATTTATTACCTTTTTTATTGCGTATGTTTTTAAACGCATATTTTTAACTTTGTACCAAAAAATACGAGACCTTATAATAACAATTTTGTTTTTTAGAATTAGTAATTCAGCATTTTATTTCGAATCTCAAATAAAATAAACACAATTTATAATTGGTCTGTAAAGATTATTCAAAGGCATGTTTTATTGTTTTTTAATTGTCTCTGTAGTTATAAAACCTAATCAAATTTATAAAATCAGTATTTAAACCTTACTAGCTGGTATGTTTAGTGTCTACTGCGCATTTAAAGTAAAGAAAAGCAGTTTAGATAATTGTAGAATAACACTTTTATTGAAACCATTTAAAGTGGAGCTTGATTGTAGACTAGTAGTAACCATCACAGAGCAAGGCCGCAGACAGACAGACGGACGGACGGACGGACAGACGGACATGGCGAAACTATAAGGGTTCCTAGTTGACTACGGAACCCTAAAAAAGGCAGTCATTTATGAATGTTCTTAGGTAGAGCAGTGTTAAGTTTTTTCTTATATGTTGTTTCAGCATAGGTTCTCTGTACGGTAATTGCTTGTTAAGCTGATGCCCGAAAATTCGACTCGTTGGCTATGGGAATAGACTGAGAGCTGGCCACGTCAAATATGACACAATAATGAGAGCAACGAAACCCATGTAGTTAGTTTGCTATACTATGCTTATTTTTAGATCCGGACATCTGGCAGCTGTAAGGTGGTGGAGGTCAAAGAATGCAAATAATTTGAAGAAAACAAATCCTAGAGTTCTGGGTTTAATGCAATATTATGGGAAATTATGTAATTAATTAGGTTATATCATATCCAGAAGGTTCTGTTGGGGGAAAATATTGCAAAATGATGTCAAATGCAATTTTTAATTAGTCGCCTACTAATCTTGAAGCAAATCAAATTATTTTGTTCAATATTTTTTTATTTGCAATTTTTAAGTAGTTACACTACTATATATAAACTGAAAATAGATGTCATATACTTCAGAAAAAGTGACCAAGGCCTCCGGCGTCCGAGGCCTTATCTGGCCTAATATTTTTAGTCGCCAACTGTTTTTGTTTCCGCAATAATAGACCATTGTTTTTAATCTAATGTTAAAATATAGACCCTATCCTCTATAAATGACACAACTTAGGCATTTTTTACTTATTTTGGTATTACTTTTTTCCAACTTAAAAACTTTGTTGGTCTGTCATTTTGACCTCCACCCATTAAAAGCTGCTAGATGCCCGGATCTAGCAACAAGGATGGTAGATCTGTCTAACTAGACAGGTTTCATTGCTCTCATTATTGTGTCACATCTGACGTGGCCAGCTCTTAGACCATAAGGAGCAAGCAGTGTAACGTTGTTACATTGTTTTTTGTTCTAATTAAATTAGTTTCTTATCAATCAATTCCAACATCTTCGATTCGATCAGGTATAACAATGCTTCAAACAGCGCCGTTCGAATGCACCTTGTGTTTATCTGTATGGGGTTGTCATCTAATAAATTTAGCCTAAATTATGGGTTTTTCTTCTGTCATTTTTAATAACATTGGCGTTTCATAAATAGGTATTTTGGAAAATTTGTGAATAAAATGTAAAAATCTTGAAGCAAATCAAATTATTTTGTTCAATATTTTTTGATTTGCAATTTTTTTAAGTAGTTACACTACTATATATAAACTGAAAATAGATGTCATATACTTCAGAAAAAGTGACCAAACCCTCCGGTGTCCGAGGCCAGATTTGAACTGGCGTCTTCAGCTTTCGCGGCTGACGTCCTGACCACTAGACCACCCGGTCACGGCGGAACTTGACAAATTTTCTCATGTATATGCAATCTCTGAATTTGAAACGGCTAGGCGCCGTTGACCATACTCTAAGGGCATGCGCAATACGTGCTTGCACCTCCTATCCGAATCTCTTACGTGACGTTTTGTCAAGTTTCGCCGTGACCGGGTGGTCTAGTGGTCAGGACGTCAGCCGCGAAAGCTGAAGACGCCAGTTCAAATCTGGCCTCGGACACCGGAGGGTTTGGTCACTTTTTCTGAAGTATATGACAATTTTCAAATAAAATTTAGTCAAAGAAAATGTATCTGGAAATTCTGAAATCGGATTCTGAAGTAAAGTATTTGGTTATTTAATATTATGTCTTTGACCTATTGGTAGGAAAGTTGTTTGGCTGAAATCAATCAACAATAATTAGAGGGATTTATATTTATTTAATTGCCACCCGGAATTGGATCCTCCATTGTAGAAGCCCTCTGGTTCCTCCATCTTGGGAGTCACTGAGAATGACTCGGTCATTTGATTTGCGGCCTTGTGCAAGGGCGGGCTCAAGCAGCCTTCTGAAGTTTTGCCCTTGGTGGCAGCGAAGGTGGCGGTTCAATAATCCTCGGTTCTCTGCAAAGGAGAATCGTAAGTAAAGATTAATAGGGTTTTTGGCTATCTCGGCGTGAAACGTGTTCTAGCTATTTTGACCATGCTTTTGGTTTTCAGAATTGAACTTGCCTGAGGGAGGGCGTGCTCTGTAGAGATGTTATAGGAGTATTTTCCATTCTCCGGTAAGGTTTCTTTCTTCAGTTTTGTCAATTTATCAGGGCTGTAGTTCAGTCGACTAATGCAGATGATTCATTGTTCCTTGCAGGAGTCGGGAGTTGTATTTTGCAACCATTGTACAATGTAGTACAAATGTGTTGTAGTTCCAAATTAGAATTCCTGAAGACTTAAATTGTACTCTCATATCATTAATGGATCGAGCAGCTGCTTCTCCATTCGTTTCATCACCACATTGTTCCGGCCAAGCGGTCTGAGCTTCTCGGAAGTCGGTGCCCCGCTGCAAAGTCTGTGTGAGCAGTTTCCGGACAGCGTCCTGTAGCTTTGCGACGTGGCAAGCTTCTTGCACATCAGCGACTGGCGAAGAACAGCTTCTGAGGTCGGTTCAGTCCTTTATTAATTTTAAATGGCAGTAGGAATTCTGTGGAAAAGTAAATATCATTAGTTTTGAGAACCAACATTAAGTATTTAAATTTAGAAATCTCTGATATATAAAACCATAGGGACTAACCTAAGTAGTTAAGAATTTAGATAGAAACCTGAATAAATCTCAACCTTTGAACCTTGTTAACGACCAAGCTTAACCGCTGAGCTCCTAGAAATTTTAGTTGGTGTCGAACTCAAACGAAAATAGAGATTTATCCAGTGTTCCGATTTTTATAAGTTGTTTTCAAAAGCAAGAATAGGAAATAAAGATTTAGTTTAGTATCCACTTGTTTAATTTCACACCAGCCCTGCATAGAGCAAGACCCTTGCGACATCAACATTTGATTTAGTGATTTAATAATAATTTATTTAATTGTGTTCAGGAAAAGTAAGCTGTGGCATTGTTCTAGGTTATCAAAACCTAGCCTAAAGGAGATCGTCAATTTTTGTTAGGCGATTTGCCCCAGATCATAAAGATGCGTATAATTATGAAATAGATATCAAAACATTCGCTTTAATTTTTAGATCAGGGTGGTCATAAAATAATCATGAAATGTAACGGGAAAATTGAGAAATCGGGATGTAAAAACATGAATATGATAAGGACAGTATTTTAAAGCGTACATGTTTATGATTTAAAGTATAGCATAAAAAAAAATACCTGTTTTTTTAAGAATTCCTACAAAATCTGACATGACAATGAAACGGAAATCATAATAAAATAATAAAAAGTCATATTTTGATCCTGCCGCAGATTTCTTGTATTTGGGTAAACAGTGATAATGGCTGTCAAACCATCATTGCTACTATTAACTAAACAATCGTAGCTCTTATTACAAAGAGATAAGGTTTATCACTGTTAGTGCGCTCCTACTAGTATCCATGAAGTTATAATTTTAAACCGGAGCACACTCTTGGGCCTAAAAGCAAGGCCGAAAGAGAAAGTAATTTAGGGAGCGGCGTCCCGCTTCGACTTAGGGAGTTATGACGTCATTAGACAATAATGCCAGCATGACAACAAGTCAAAATGTTAATGTATGTCAATTTTGTAACGAGTTCGAGTGAAACACCGCCCCCCATATTATGCCCTCTATCGGACCGTTTTATCTAGTCACCTACGAACGACTGTTTTACACGGTAATAAGGTTCATCAGATGAACCTTATAATCTGTGGTTAGGGAAAAAGTGCAACAATTACATCCACTTTTTAGAAATCCATGGTAGTATCAGACATTACTTAATAGAAAAATAGTCAAAACGAGACGCATCCCCCCCATACCACCAACTCCTTCGGCCCCACCTTGTGACCGAAGAGCACACTCCAGTTTCAAATTATAACTTCATGCGGCAGACATGAATGACGGTGACGTCATACATCAATAGTGTCAAACTATAATCATAAACAAGATTAGCAAAATAAACGTAACTCCTTACTGAAAATGTCCGTTTCGTCTCGGCCCAGGAGAAGTTAACCTTATGTCAATGCCGTAAAGACGTTAACAACTTATTTAGCACTATTTGGATGGCGAAAGGATCAACGAAATTTTTATTTTTCATTTCTAATTCCCGTTTTATTTTCATGCAATATTTAGTCTAGTTTCGTAATAAAATGGGTATTTGCTTAAAATTGAAGACCAAACTTTATACGAGACCATATCGCAAGTGGGCCTGGAATTGACGATCTCCTTTAATCTACCTGACAGCAGCAAGCCTGGGCCAAGTGATAAAAATGATCTTGTCACGAATATTGGAGCGTGTAGGTAATTTTGTACACCCCGCCCGCTTAACTTCTGTTGTTCACTATTGTTACTATATAAACATGCGTACATGTTGTACCTAACATTAAAATTAAACACGGTTTAATCGACTAAAAATAAGTGAGAAAGCAAAACGGAAACATATTTGTTTGACACCAGTTAACGTAAACACAGTGAATTTTATTTTTAATGAGCGGGTTGTAAAAACTTAACAGTTTGCGATAATCGCTATACAATGCCTAATTAATTTATTTGTCGATTTGAATGAACAAGTAGTCCGCCTTGAACTGAGAACTCACGATTTCCTTGCAAACGAGTTGATCAATATAACAAGACCCTGATGATTGTTTTGAGCCTTCTAGGTCCATAACCCGTTGATCGATCGTGATCATAAACGAACTCTCAAATTGTATTGAGCTCTACTACAACCCTAATAAAGTTCATAAAGATCAGAAAATCGTTACTGATGTTATCGCGGAACATTATTCAAAATCAAAAGCCATCGAAATGCACAGACGTCTAGGTAGCCAGCTGAGTTCCGTTGTGTTGTGTCCGAAGTTGTCTGTAAGAACTTCACTTCGTTTACGCTCCGCTCATTCGAAAAGTCGTATCTCATACCTATGTCTTCAGCATCTTCGTCGGGATTGGGATTCGAAATTGGTTTTGCTTGATTTTAGTCTAATTGTGATATTTTAATTTAATCAAAATTTCTGAGATTTTTCCCCGGAACGCAAACAGTATATTAAGGTAAGAGGTTTATTAGGGTATTGTGCAAACAAATAAATACTAACACTTATCTTCACAATCATTTGTCCGATTTAGTTGTGATTTTCAGCTCACTTGGGTACACGTCACTTGGGTTAGGTGGTACACCATCTAACAGGCTTGATGTGAATCAGTCTAAGATGGAACTGCAACCGTTATTATTTTGTTGGGGCTATTACAATTTTTGTTTTAATCTAGTTACATTTATTAAACAGTTTGCCTCTTTTAAGTAGATAGAAAGCGTAATGCAATCGTAAAAGTGCATTTTGAGGATAAGGACTGGTGCTAGCTAGCTATCCGTCGGCAAGGCGTATCCTGGCACACCATGAAACCTACATGGTCACGCACTACCTATGAGGTTTCAGACGATTTTCTTTCCGCGAACGCCTAGATGAATTCCAGATGTGGAATGAACTTCCTGTCGAGGTTTACTCGAGGTACTGCAGCGCGGAGTTCTTCAAAATAGAGTGTACCCAACGTGCCAATCGTTAACGCTACGTAACGAACGAAACGCAACTGTCTCTGTCGCACTAATATGGAAGACTGATAGAGAGGGGTGACGGCTACGGAGCGTTAACGATTGGCACGTTGGCTAAGCACCCAGGTTTATAAACAGCCATGGCACATCTCTGGCGGATTTACGTTTGCCACCATCATCGGACGATGATGAGGATGGAGGATGGAGGATTAGGGGGATTCCTAGCGTTAGTCCCGGCTTTTTTGCCACGGCTCAATTTGAGCTTGCGGTCTACTCGGCAACCCAATCCCATGAACTGGCGTATATAAGCATTCGTTTTTACGAAAGCGACTGCTATCTTACCTTCCAATTCAAAGGGGACACTCGGTCTCATTGGAATTAGGTCGTTTCCTCACGATGTTTTCCTTCACCGAGAAGCGACTGGTAAATATCAAACGATATTTCGTACAAGTTCGGAAAAACTCAGTGGTATTACGAGCCGGGGTTTCAACCCGAGATCTCCGCATTGAAAGTCGGACGCCTTACCGCCATGCTACCAGTGCTTTGCTACCAACTAATAAATATTCAGCCCCTAAAATTATACATTCGCAATTAGTTTCCACAGCGCACCGCAACAATAGCGAGTCGTTGATTCAGTTTCATTGTCCATATATACGAATACGCACAAATTACCGCTCTCAATGCAAGCACGATAATTGACCTCTCTAATGAATCGGATGGATACATCGACATGCAGTATATGTATGTACTCTGTACTCTACGTGGTGCGAGTAGGTATGTGAAGAGGTCCTCTGCAGTTCTGGGGTATCTTAGGACAACAATAACTCGCCGTAAATCAGTTTCTTTTATAAGTCTGTAAAGTATCAGAAGGAGCAGCTAATTGGGTGAGGTGTTCAAAAAGGTCTTGGTATGACTTTTTTTATACCACGACGGTGGCAAACATGCATACGGCGCGCCTGATTGTAAGCAGCTACCGTAGCCCATGGACGCCTGCAACTCCAGCGGTGTCACATGCGCGTTGCCGACCCTTTACAAAAAGGAGGATTCACTGTGTTGACGGCTAAAGGAACAAGGGGGTCCCTCGTCGTCAACACACTGGGTCCTCTTTGAGCTCTTTGGTAACGTTACTTACCAGCAGGAACACAACACTATGAGTAGGTTCTAGTGCTATTTGGCTGTGATTTTCTGTAAGGTGGAGGTACTGATAGATGACTGTATTATTAATAGAATAAGGGCGTATTAAGGTCATTTTCAACACTTCATCTGTTAAGCTCTAATTCTTCTACTGACTGTAGCCTACATAGGTTACATAGTAGCCTAGTGTTGGATACAGGAATCTTCACTGAGATTTCACTATCATGGCGCTTCCCCCTTTCGATGACTTGTCCATGTCGTCGCCCATAGTGAGGTATTTATTCACTTTGAATCTGACCAATTCTTGCAACTGCTGACTGCACGGTGTCCGATATCGGAAACTGTCAAATCTACCGAACTAAGTTATCCGTCCTACAGTGATATCAATATTTTATAGAATAAAACGAGTTGAGGTTGGATATACCAATTACAAATCTGACTCAGCATCGGATAAACCTAGCTTGTGACAGAGTAAAAGTATTTTTCTAATAGGTACACATCTTAAAGTTTCAAAGCTTCCAAAGGCTCCAACTCAGTATCTAATATGCAAAATCAACCTGGCTCGCGCATAACACAACAGAAAATACTTGAGAATGCTCCAATCTTAAAGTTTCATAACTTTACTAATTTAACCTAGAAACTATTCCCGAGCGCCGAAATGCAAGTCCGCTCGTTTGCTAGTCAATGGCATCTGAATTAATTGTCAAACGTGCCCGGGGTACCAACATGGCCACTTCAATTAGACTTTCAAGCGCTGTTCCAGGTTCTGCACCTTGGCGGGAAATAGGACAAGTTTTTGTGGAACGTATTCCAGTCAACGAAGATGTGGACTTGAATTTTATTTAGTGGTAAAGATATAAGGAATATCCACTACATCCAGTAGGTATATTCAGATACAACATTGAAAAGAGCATATAAGCCTGAATTACATAAAATCGAGAACCCGTAATTAAGAGGTTTGATACGATTTGACCATTATGGAACACTAAACCAACAAATGCATTAGTGCCGCCTATACTGTCACTAAACCCTTAGAACATTCAGCCAACTGGAGCGGCCATTGACAGGCATCATATACCAGTGGTCATATTTATTGTATGGGCTGACGTTTATCTGACGTTGCTATTAGTATGTACGAATAGCCATACATTTGACGTTTCCCTCGCCCTCAAAAATCGGCAGACTTTTTGTATAGAACAGACATGGCCGCTCCAGTTGGTTGAATTCTCTAAGACTAAACCACAGCCAAATCTCATTCCCAACGTTTTAATTTAATTGGAGAATTGACGTTGTTAAAATAAATCAACTTCCCATCAAGAGATGGCGCTTATACAACTAATAAAAACTCAGTGGTATTACGAGCCGGGGTTTCAACCCGAGATCTCCGCATTGAAAGTCGGACGCCTTACCGCCATGCTACCAGTGCTTTGCTACCAACTAATAAATATTCAGCCCCTAAAATTATACATTCGCAATTAGTTTCCACAGCGCACCGCAACAATAGCGAGTCGTTGATTCAGTTTCATTGTCCATATATACGAATACGCACAAATTACCGCTCTCAATGCAAGCACGATAATTGACCTCTCTAATGAATCGGATGGATACATCGACATGCAGTATATGTATGTACTCTGTACTCTACGTGGTGCGAGTAGGTATGTGAAGAGGTCCTCTGCAGTTCTGGGGTATCTTAGGACAACAATAACTCGCCGTAAATCAGTTTCTTTTATAAGTCTGTAAAGTATCAGAAGGAGCAGCTAATTGGGTGAGGTGTTCAAAAAGGTCTTGGTATGACTTTTTTTATACCACGACGGTGGCAAACATGCATACGGCGCGCCTGATTGTAAGCAGCTACCGTAGCCCATGGACGCCTGCAACTCCAGCGGTGTCACATGCGCGTTGCCGACCCTTTACAAAAAGGAGGATTCACTGTGTTGACGGCTAAAGGAACAAGGGGGTCCCTCGTCGTCAACACACTGGGTCCTCTTTGAGCTCTTTGGTAACGTTACTTACCAGCAGGAACACAACACTATGAGTAGGTTCTAGTGCTATTTGGCTGTGATTTTCTGTAAGGTGGAGGTACTGATAGATGACTGTATTATTAATAGAATAAGGGCGTATTAAGGTCATTTTCAACACTTCATCTGTTAAGCTCTAATTCTTCTACTGACTGTAGCCTACATAGGTTACATAGTAGCCTAGTGTTGGATACAGGAATCTTCACTGAGATTTCACTATCATGGCGCTTCCCCCTTTCGATGACTTGTCCATGTCGTCGCCCATAGTGAGGTATTTATTCACTTTGAATCTGACCAATTCTTGCAACTGCTGACTGCACGGTGTCCGATATCGGAAACTGTCAAATCTACCGAACTAAGTTATCCGTCCTACAGTGATATCAATATTTTATAGAATAAAACGAGTTGAGGTTGGATATACCAATTACAAATCTGACTCAGCATCGGATAAACCTAGCTTGTGACAGAGTAAAAGTATTTTTCTAATAGGTACACATCTTAAAGTTTCAAAGCTTCCAAAGGCTCCAACTCAGTATCTAATATGCAAAATCAACCTGGCTCGCGCATAACACAACAGAAAATACTTGAGAATGCTCCAATCTTAAAGTTTCATAACTTTACTAATTTAACCTAGAAACTATTCCCGAGCGCCGAAATGCAAGTCCGCTCGTTTGCTAGTCAATGGCATCTGAATTAATTGTCAAACGTGCCCGGGGTACCAACATGGCCACTTCAATTAGACTTTCAAGCGCTGTTCCAGGTTCTGCACCTTGGCGGGAAATAGGACAAGTTTTTGTGGAACGTATTCCAGTCAACGAAGATGTGGACTTGAATTTTATTTAGTGGTAAAGATATAAGGAATATCCACTACATCCAGTAGGTATATTCAGATACAACATTGAAAAGAGCATATAAGCCTGAATTACATAAAATCGAGAACCCGTAATTAAGAGGTTTGATACGATTTGACCATTATGGAACACTAAACCAACAAATGCATTAGTGCCGCCTATACTGTCACTAAACCCTTAGAACATTCAGCCAACTGGAGCGGCCATTGACAGGCATCATATACCAGTGGTCATATTTATTGTATGGGCTGACGTTTATCTGACGTTGCTATTAGTATGTACGAATAGCCATACATTTGACGTTTCCCTCGCCCTCAAAAATCGGCAGACTTTTTGTATAGAACAGACATGGCCGCTCCAGTTGGTTGAATTCTCTAAGACTAAACCACAGCCAAATCTCATTCCCAACGTTTTAATTTAATTGGAGAATTGACGTTGTTAAAATAAATCAACTTCCCATCAAGAGATGGCGCTTATACAACTAATTCCAATTTTGAAGCTTTTTGTCTTTGTTACTTACATCCGATTTTTAGGGTTCCGTAGCCAAATGGCAAAAAACGGAACCCTTATGGATTCGTCATGTCTGTCTGTCTGTCTGTCTGTCCGTCCGTATGTCACAGGATTTTACTCGGAAACTATACGACGTATCTGAATAAAATTTACACATAAGGTGTATTTTGTATGCAGCTACTTAGTTATGTAGTTAAATTTAAAAAAAAAATATTTTTAGGGGGCGCTCCATACAGGTAACTAAATAAAAAAAAAATAACCAAATATCAACATGTGACACATCAATCGATAGGTCGTTCAAAATAACATTGAGGTTTATTTGACTATTTTGTGATTAAGTGAATATTTTCTGAAATAATCGCTTCGAAAGTCAGAAAAGTTGGGTAGCCCCCCCCCGTAACTTTTGAACCGTAAGTTCAAAAACTATGAAAAAAATTTGAAGAGATGCGCCTTATCATATCCTTCCAAAGAAAATTGTTTTGAACATTATCGGTTCAGCCATTTTTGAGTTATCTCCAAAAACTTCTTCCATAGGCATCAGATACGACCTTTTGGTATTAGTTTGGTTCTTATTCCATTGAAGGTACGGAACCCTCCTATGCGTGGTCCGACACGCACTTGGCCGGTTTTTTACTTTATCAATGGCAAAAAAGCATACATACGCCCCCTTATAATCAGTGACTATCTATAGTCATCTGCCTGCACTCCAGGGGTGTTACATACGATTTGCCGACCCTGATCCGTGTTTATAGTACTTGGTTGTAATCTAAGAGATGTATAATTACGTTTTATCAGAGGTCAATAAAACAAAATGAACCCAATAAGATGATACCCATAAGATCATTAAAGCACTCAATGCAAATAAATGTTAAACTTAATTGAATTTAAACCTATAAAATGTATTTAATGTACAAGTACCAATTTAGATCTCTTGTCGTAAAAACGAATGATTTTAGTATTTTATGATATGGAGAAGCAACTGCAATTAACTTAACATGTAGTTACATTTTTTAATTAATTGTGACATGTTACATTAAATTTCATGCTACACAGGCCCCTATTTCACCACGGTGACAATTTTGTCACAATTTCTGACATATCCAAATAATTGACGTCACAGGCGTCCACAGACTACAGTAACCGCTTTCTATCGGGCGGGCTGTATCCTTGTTAGCCACCAACATGATTTAAAAAAATACAACATGTTTTTATTATATCGTCAATAAAGAGTTGTTTGGTGAAGCGCGCACGACAATTGTCACGAAAAATACTATAGTGCTCAGAAGAATT
Organism: Pammene aurita; assembly: GCA_947086415.1. Classification (NCBI taxonomy): domain Eukaryota; kingdom Metazoa; phylum Arthropoda; class Insecta; order Lepidoptera; family Tortricidae; genus Pammene; species Pammene aurita. The sequence goes on from OX352301.1 coordinate 6,510,605, forward strand.
GTTGATATTTTTTGACATAAGACTAATCTTGTCTTGTCTAAGCATGTGTCGGAGTTTCGTGACAACTGTCGTGTTTTTCCAAGCATTTCTATACACAGGATGCATCTTTTATATGCACATGCATTTTTATTAATGAAATGAAATGAAATTGTTTTAATCCAGACTAATCCTTATATATGTAAATGTAATTTAAATTAAAATAACACACAATAAATTCAATTAAAATTAGTATAAATTAAATAAAAATAAAAATTTATATCTGTCACCAGGACATTAGGTATACAAGGAAGTTTGTATATGTCTATTTGTACTAACGGGACTTAACCGCGTATATAATTTCGAAACGTCGAAGGTAATTTTAAAATTACATACGCGGTTAAGTCCCGTTAGTACAAATAGATATGTGTAAAAACCGTGAAAGTTTAAATCAGTACATTAAATATGTACTTAAAATCTTATTGTCAATATCTATAACTCGTATTTGATCGCATAAATTGCGCTATAATGTACGAGTATGTATATCAAAATAGTGAAAAACAATGACAACTTATGTTCTTCTATTTTAATAGATTTATCTGTTTCTTTTTCTCATCTTAGTAGTCAAGCATTGTCATTCATCTTTGATAGGGGGGCGGGGGGGGGGATCTACCTTCCTTGTTTCCTACTAAGCTAATTCCATAGCTTTAATTCACTGGAAAAGCATATCTATTAAAACTTAATCCTCGTTTATTTTCAATTTCTTAAATTCATAATCGTCTTAAACTGTCGTTCAAAACTTCATATTTATCCACGTTCAACGTCTATCAAAAGATCGGGGCTTATTCACGGAGGCATATAAACAGGAGTGTATTCTTTAAACTAAAAGTGTAGTCTGAAAAAGAGCAGCAAACTAGCTAGGTCTCACTTACAGTAATTACAATATTGACTCTATCATGTGAGCATTAATGTCTGACTGATGACGTCATTACTACCTTAGGCTGACAATAGCCGATGACCTTGAAATTTACTTTTAGCAGTTTTTTTAGCAATAACTATTTGTTTTGGGAAAGTAAGAAAAATATATGTTATTATTTACTATATTTTAAAGAGCTTTGTTAAGTTAGATACACAATTGGATGAAATCGGCTAGATAGAAAATAATTCCGAAGTTAAAAATAGCTTCAAACAGTTTTAGGTCTTTAGGTTCTTGACTTATAGGTCTGTAAATAAGAACAAAATTACTAAAAACTTCATAATTTTATATTTTGCCATTAATGAGTAGTTTAATTCATTATTTTTCTGAATTTTTAATGAGCTTCCATCCAATCGTTACACAGTGTTTCTCTTTCACGCTTGAAAAGATAGAGACGGAATTTAATAAAAACGAAAAATCTAGTTTGACTCTTGTGGTCAACATTTTAGAGTTTAATGTCACAAAAATTTTTGTTCTCTATACAATAAAGTCGTGTTAAGCTTATTATAAAAACCTGTCCTGCTTAGTTATTTTATCCGCGATCTGTGTGGAAGGTTTAACTATATTAATGTATAACTATATTTTAGATATTAACAGACAAAACGTGTACACTCAATGACAATTTGTCAAAGATATTTACATTTACCTGCACAAAAGAGTGAGGTGAGAAAGTGTAAACATATTTTTGACCCTGACTGTAATTGTAGCGGCGCGTCAAAACCACTGCTCACTCCGGTTTACATCTAACTCCATGGGCTTAATATAATCTTATAGAGTTTGTTACCTGTATTTTCCCATCAACGACGATGATCCGTCTATGTAGCTCTCCATTGTGTGGTTCCATTTTGAAAGGCGCGACCCAAATATTGTCACAATGGACCCGAGAGCCTGAGGGACAAAGCACGGCATATAATTAATGACTGAGACCACGAAATGTCTTCTAGAGGTGAAGTGGCACAGGGATGAATGGAGTAGATTGTAATGAACTTTTGATCTTTGTATGGTGCATAAGGGAGGGTAATTTTGTTACTAAATGACAGAATTGACTTGATGATTAATGATACTAGTTAAATTAATTCTTATATACTTGTACCTACAAATAGATCATTGATTGACGACTTTAGTAGTACTATTAGGTAGTATTTACGTGAGATAAAATTCGTACTTAGGTTTTATATTGACAAAACTAGGACTAGCAAAGAGGTTTCACGTACTGCTAGGAGGTTTCCATAATTTTATTACATTCAGGTATGGTTGTATATTATATTTTTCTTAACGTATCAAATAATGTACTGATTTTACGCTTTTACCTAAGTAATAGTAGGTAGTATTCAACTTAATAGTACGCGCTGGTCTAAGTCAGCAACGCGCATGTAACACCTCTGGGGTAGCAGGCGTCCATAGGCTATGGTGACCGGTTACCGTCAGGCGGGCTAAATACTTGTTTGCCACCGACGTGGTATAAACTCTATAACACAAGTTTTACCTCCGAAACTATCGATTCCGAATTTAATAATACTAAACCATAACAACTTTGGCACTCCACTGCTCCCCTGTTCCACAACGTTACACTCCGACGCTTATATCGTTAGATTAAGATAAAACTAAAACAATAATCCTTTTCATTTCGTCTGAACTCCTTTATTTCAAGTCACGATGAATGGTGCAGCAAATGTCTTCATATGTATGGAGAAAAAGTGTGGGACGCTCTTGACTCTTTCCAAAAGACTTAGTGCGCTATTAGTTTGAACTAAAACGTCCTATGTACTATGTTTTAATATGGAGTCAAGCCTTTTTAACCTATAATGCAATTGTTTGAAAGTCGCTTAGAAATTGCCTCAGCTGTTAGACCTAATTAATTTCGAATTCAAGTTAAGATTTTAGTCTAATGGATAATCATTTATTGTACCTTTTTAAGAGACCGCTTTTGGCAAACATAATGGTAGATCTTAAACCAATTGGGATTTTGTAGCTGACTAGATTTTTTCTGTTTAAGAATCAACCAACACTTATTAATATTTTCTTTTAATAAACTTGTGGCTAACAAATAAGCAAACAATTGGCAAGCCCACATCATTGAGGATTCTTATTTTTTTAGAAAATGATGCATTTTGTTGTTTAAATTGAATGTGCAATCCCCTGAGTATCTTAAAACCTTCTTTCACTTTTATGGTGCCTCTCTTGATCGTCAACTTCGCTGGCAATCTGTCTCTCTCCATCCCTCCTCATCTATCAGATTTCATGTCTAATTCATTTACCATTCATGCTGCTCGCCTCTGGAACATTCTCCCCCCTAAAATTAGGAAAGACCGAGCAAATACGCTTTTTAAAAATCTGTGCGTGACTTATTTGCTGCTGGATCAAATAAAACCTAAGTCGCTTCTCTAACAACATTCTTCGGATATGTATATGTATAGTATCTATTTAGGTAACTATGTATGTATTTTATGTATGTAAGAATTATTTTATTTTATGTAATTCATGAGTAGGAATTTAGGATTAATTTCGCATCTTTTTAAAGTTTTATGTTTCCGTCATTTGATTTGTTTCCTGTATCGTTAGAATCACCGCCTACAACCTTTCTACTTGGCCATAAGGTTGACTGGTAGGGAATGCCTTATATGGCATTAAGTACGCCCTTTGAATAAGTTTTCTATATGTTTTCTTTTTGTGCAATAAATATTAAATAAATAAATTTGAACTTTGTCTGCTCGTTTATTAAACAATTGTAATGGACTGCAACGGGCTGATGATGAATGATGACGTACTTATAAAGAGCCATTCCATTCCTCCATAAAAACATGTAACTATACTTTTTCCTCACGAAAAACTAAATTACAACGTACCAGCAACGTCGGAAACTCCCGAACTCATTAGAAATTGCGCTTCTGATGGCCTATTTACTGCTGCGGGTTCTTAATAACGCAAAGGTGTTTAATTGGCTGACAAACTGTTCGCGAAGTAATTACGTCTTGCTGGCGTGGGCTCAAACAATGCGTCAATCGCGTAGGGCGGGAAGAGTCGATGAAGTTGCTGATTGTTTTTTTAGATTTTTTAAAATCTATACCAATATTATAAATGCGAAAGTTTGTATGTCTGTCTGTATGTTACCTCTTCACGCTTAAACAGCTGAACCCATTTAGATGAAATTTCATATGAACATAGTTTGAGTCCCGGGGTTAGTTTTTATCCTAGAAATCATCCCTTAAAAGGGTGAAAAGGGGGTGGAAGTTTGTATGGAATTGTTGCTCATTGTAGACGTTAAATAGTATGTGCGCTAAATTAATATTTGCTATGACATTTTACTAAAGCGTTTAATTAATTCCGATGGTGAATGTTAATACCACGCATGAATATTTGTTTATCGATATTTGTTTCACAGCGTGACAAACGACGGCTTCATACTGGTTCATACCGAGCGTGCGGTTACCAGCTATTACAGAAGCGAGGCAATTTCTCGCGACTAGTGATGAGTTCTACTTCGATTAGAGTAGCTTCCTAAATTAAGCACGGCAGGTATTAGGTTATACACACTCTTACCTGTACTGATACCTCCAAGACATCGTCGTGGGTCTTGAAGATATTTACGAAGAGTGTATCATTAACCTAAGAAGCATTTTGGTGCACCGGAGTCAAACAACTATACGTAGACGATATTTTTAGGTTACTTTGGATAAAACTAGCTCAGGACCGTGACAAGTGGCGTACACGAAGAGACCTGCTGCTGCTGTGTAGATCCTTATTTTCTAAGACTCCGCAGGGAACCCAAAACCTCTAGGGTACTGGTCATAGACTTAGGATTATGAAATTTGCCAAGAAGGATTCGAAGGTCTTACAGGATAAGTAAAGCAAAAATTCCGAAAATGGTAAATTTGTTGTTACATCTAATCGTATTCTCCGAAATTCGGCCTCCTGTTCAATTTTATCCTAGGAGAAACCCAAATGATGGCCTTAAACCTAATTTTTCGTGATGCTAGTCAATTTGTAGTTCTGAGTCTTATTCTCACTATGAAATTAGAACAAATTGATGGCCAGTAATTGACGACTACGAGTGACCACAGCCTTATTGGCTTGTTAGCGACTGAGTGTATACCGACAGTACTGACGTTATTTAGCGTTATGGCGGCGTTGGCATTTTATTTACTGGGGTATTTGTCATACCTCTACACTGATTAGAGGTTAGTCTTGACTTTGGTTATTTATTATTTTCCGACGCAATAAAATAAGTAGTTATTTTATATGTAGGTACATCTCAAATATAAATGCGACCATATTATATCGCATATTATACACTGCATTCATAATCATATTTAGAGAAAAAAATGTCCTATAAACTTTTCCTAAATTCGCCACAGTTTCAGAGTAAATACTACTTACAAAAAATTACATTTTCAATTGTTACTCAGTGTAAAATGCTTTTTTTATGGCGATGTTATCAGTATGGGGCATAGTCTAGACATATCTTATTGATAGATATCAAAGACCTAAGAAACACTTTGCAGGAACTAGTTTTTACCAGGAAAATGTAGCAATTTCTTTTATCCGTTACTTTTTTACAATGATATTAACTTTTTATGTAGAACAGCATTCCAAAAAAGTGGAAAAAAAGAAAAAAAAAATTTTTTTTGGCGTTCTACAACTTAAGTCACATAATGTTTTATCCTTGTTTTGACCTCAGAAATACTTTCGCAATGCTCACGGGCACCGTGTATATAGATTATGTTGCTTGTGCGGAGAGTGAGTGGCAGTGGCAATAGTATCCTGAAAACGTTGGCAGGTAAGTTGGATGCACCATTACTCAAACACTTTTTAATTTTAAGTGGGTACTGTACCGATTGTTTGATGTGTGTGTTTATTTTTATTTTTATATAATTATTATTTACAATTCTATGTACCTAACCATAATTTTTAAACCACTAGAAATAAATAAAATTGAATTGGTCCAGAATTGACCGTCTCCTTTTACAGCCATGAAAAAGATAATTATACCATTTCAGCCTATTAAAATACGAAACTATGCAACTAACCTAATAAACCTGAATCTGTAATAAAACATGTCTATGAATTCAGCCGAAAGTCCTTTATAGCTTTACTAATATTTCATACATTCGATATAACAATGACTTGTCTCTGTATAAAGTAAATTGCCACTTACGGCGTTATTATATTGAGGCTACGATTTTTAGAGGCCATAAAGTTTCAGGTAACCTAACGTCGTATATAAAGAAGGACTTAAGCAACTGCTTTATTCTATTAAATTAAGTCTTATTCCAGGGAAGATACTACCTTAAATGTACCTAATGTAAGTTGAGAGTAATTAATTTGGGTGCGGTTTCGGTTTAATTTTGTCAACACGTAGCAGCTCATATTAATTCTTAAGAGGATACGACGTTATAATAGTACCTGAAGTTTACTTTCGTCAAATCGTCGTTCTTGATTTATACAAACAGGGTTTTAAATAACTGAAGTAGGTACGGAAGAAAAAGTGACAGAGGCTTCCAGTGCGGAAAGCTGGAAATGCTAGGATGAAAACACTCTAGCCAGCTAGGGATTTTAAGATATTAGTTGTTTGCCCTAAAAAATAGGACTAGTACCATCGCCCACACTGTTAACTGTCCATCGGTGGACCTTATGCCTTTTGTTATAAAGTCCACCGATGTACAGTTAAGAGTGTTGCTGTTTGTATGTAAAATTATAGGTATTTCATACGGAAAGTGCAGGTTACTGAAGTGTCCGCCATACGGATTACTAAATAACCTTTAATAACGTCGATGATCAGAAGCTTGTTTTTAAAACGAATGAACCGAGTTACATTTGAATTTAATATACTCAATAGTTTAGCTCTACTGCCACATGTGCAATAGGGTATTTAAGACCAAGTTCGGCCTAGCTAGCCATATTAGGGCTCACAATAGTCAACCTCCATAGGGTTTGCATAGGGTCGCCGTCATCGAAATCGATGAGGAGGACTATATATATAGTTTAGGTTGTTCGGTGTTCTCATAATATGGAGTAGGTACCTTTTTTTAATAAATTAATACTTATTATCTTTTTAAACGTAAATGTTGAGTTTCTTTACTGGGTAGTCATTTTTATTGCCTTGATAATTTATAGGCTCATGTAAGCCTAGGTCTCAGTAGGTAATCATAGTTATAACAGCTGCCTACGATATTATCTCTTCAAAAGCAGGTTTTGCCCTACTTAGCACCACAAGAACTGAACTGACAAGTTTAATTTCTTTCACTCGGATGGTTTCTTAAGCCGTAAAATTATTATGCTAATATTTACAGTAATACTTAGTTATAGATCAAGAGCTAGTCACGTCAGATATGACACAATAATGAGAGCAACAAAACCACTCTAGTCAGTTTTCTATACTATGCTTATTTATAGATCTGGACATCTGGCAGCTGTAAATTGATGGAGGTTAAAGAATGCAAACCACTTCAAGAAAACAAATCCCTGAATTCTGGATTTGATACAATATTATGAGAAATTATATAAATAATTAGATTATATCATTGCCAAAAGTTTCTGTTGGGGGAAAGTAGTGACAAATGACTTAAATGTAATTCATAGTTTGTCGCCTGCTGTTTTTGTTTCCGTAATAATACGCAATGTTTTTTATTCTAATTTTAAAATATAGGCCCTGTCCTTTATAACTGAAACAACTTCGGCAGTTCTTACCTATTATGGTATTACTATTTTGCAATTCAAAAACTTTGCTCGTCTTTCACTCTCAGGTCAGAGACGTGTACCCATTAAAAGCTGCCAGGTGACCCGATCGAGCAATAAGAATAGTATGGCAATCTAACCAGACAGGTTTTATTGCTATCAATATTGTGTCATATCTGACGTGGTCAGCTCTTAGTCCATTAGGTACAGACAGAAGCATAAGCCGCAGTATCTTAGCGGGTGAAATGTTCAAAATTACCTTTCTTCTTTTTCCTTGGCGACAAGGAAGCGATTCCTCATGGTTGAGAATCGTGATGTCCCTCGATGTAACGCGGTCGGCGGTCATATGTGTTGCCCTCTCTCTGCATCGAGCCTTACGCCGATCCCAACGATATAACATCATTTAGTGGCTATCGACCCTTTGGTGCGCTCGCCCCCTACTAGTCCCAATATGATGTTTTCTTCAGCTGATGCTGGTCAAAGTCAAAAGGCATAATATGCCAAAAGAATTTGAGGATATACTTGCAGCAGATGGTTAAAAGTTGCTTGGAAATTTAAAGCTCACTTTTAATATAGGCGTGTTTCTACTCCTTGCAGACCATGGGATTCGAAGCATTTTTCTCTAGTACCAAATTTCAAAAGCAAAGCATCTCATAATAACCTTTAACTACACGCTCTTATTTATTTTTAAATAAAGTCGTGCCACGATCATTTCGATTTGAACACCTCACCCGTTTAGCTAATTGAGTGTACTCGTTTTAATTTTATAGTCATCTTAATTACATTGGCCATTGTATGGTACTCCAGAGAACCTCGAGGGACTCTAACTAATATTGTATGATTTTATATTCAAACAATGTTTAATTTTTAAACCGTTTTACCGCCATAATATTTTCATATACTTACTACTTACTGCACTGGCTCAACGACCCAAATGGGATCTTGGCCTCTGCCACCAGAAAGCGCCACTCTTCTCTGTCCTGAGCTATATCCCGCCATTCTAGCCGTTGAAGTTACGAAAGGTCCTCCTCGACCTCATCCCTCCAACGGTAGGTACCCGGACCGTCCCCTCGGATGCCTGCCGCATTGCCGCGCAATGTATGCCCGTTTCGCAGCACCATTCTTTCCGCATGTCCTAGCCAACGCTATCTCGCTGATTTCGTCTCTCCAACAATGCTGGGCTCTCCCACCAGATCTTGTATCTCCAGACTCTTCGTCATCCACAGTTTCGTAATTATTAACCTAATGCGATGGAATGAGAACTTATTATAGGTATTAGAGGTATTTTAAGCTTTACACGTTGTCACGAGCTTGGGGGGTGAAAAGGCTTTAATAATTAAAAATACATTTTACAGGTCAAAATATTAGATATATTTTTCAGTGCCTTAACACAATTAAAAAAAGGAATAAATATCGAGTCGAGGAGTTGAGGTACGAATTTCAATTAATTATAAACTTTTTTGCACCAAAACTAAATGCTTGAATTGACATTTGTCAATCGACTCCAACTAATTAAAGATCTAACTTTAAGTAGACAGGTCTCAAGAAAGTTAGAACTTGTAGGATCTACATTAAATATGTATGCTGTAGGTACATCTACAAGTCTATACGTTGGATTAGGACTCAAGTGATTGAGATCGGCACAATAAAATTAAAAATATATCTTTAAAATCAAGGAGAGAGATAAATAGAAGCATAGTTAAAGGTTCCGTTACTACCTTTCGGAAACGGTAGGTACCCCAAAAACTATACGATTTAACAAATAAGCCTAGATGTACATAAAAGCGGGATATTCCAATAATCTGGAGACAGACGTCAACAACGAAAGCAAACTTCCGAAAGAGTTGGAAAGTAATATCGTCCCACGAGTACAGAGTCAATAATAAACAGGGGGCGGTTGATACACTCGTAAACTAATAACCCCGCCCTCTGTACCGATACCGTCCAGAAACAAAGCATTGGGGAACAGTAAGTGGGGTAAAGTTGAAAACGGAGTGATTTATAACAATACTAGTTCTAAACTTATATAGATGTCATATACAAAGGCAAAAGTGACCTAGGCCTCCGGTGCCCAGGGCTGGGACGTTAAGGCGTCTGCCGCGAATGCAGAAGACGCTGGTTCGATCCCAGCCCTTTTTGCTTTGTATAGGACATCCATATAAGTTTTTAATTTATATAGTAGTGCGTCTACTTAAAATAAATAAATCAAAAATATTTATAACAATAATGTATGTATGTATGTATGTAAACACTTTATTGTACATAAAAAGTAACAAAACAAACATGATAAAAGAAAAATAAACAAAGTACAAAGGTGAACTTATCCCTTTAAGGGATCTCTTCCGGTTAACCTTTGAGCAATTGAGAGAAAAGTATAAGATAGACAAACATGCACTATGTACTTAGTGTACTTACGGAAACAAATATCTAAAAAAGAAGAGATAATATCTACTTAACCTAAGGTATAATAAATACACATATAATACATAATCAAATATATATTATATATTTATATATATATATATATATACATATTCATAAAATAAGGTACCAACTATACTAGAACAAAAATCATTCGGGGAGCCACAATTTATGTAACTTTCCCTTCAGTGATGCTACCGACTGGGATTGTCTAAAGGACAACGGCAACGAATACGGTGCAATAATTTGATTTGTTCTTCAGTAATACTAGTTCTACTCAGTGAAAAATCTAGGAACACGTGTTAATGATAAAACGAAACGCTAACCTCGGTGTCTTGATAATTGATATCAAATACGTCGGAATTCCTATAGTTTCTTGTTTAGGCATAGGTAACAGTAGCGTGGTGTCCATAAAACTCGAATTCCATCGTCTTGCCTAATTTTCAGTTTAACCCTTTTCCTCCATTTTATAAAAGAATTTAATTCTGTTAATTCAAAATTAAACAGTCACACATGTTCCTAATAGCCCCGCTTATGAAATACTTTTACATTTTGACGAAATTATAGTGTATTTGTCAACGTTGGTACTCGCTCATCTCTAGGATTTTGTGAAACTACAGTCCGTCTGATTGATTTTTAATCCCCCTTATATTTGATATGAGAATACAGTCGGATGATTGGTTCCAGTAGTTTATTTACATTAAAACTTATTTTACTATCAGTTCTGTGAAATTGTTGCAAATCTAGTACCAGCACGCATCGCATTTGCTTTTTAAACATGTTTTATGTATTTTGAATCCAGTTAATCACTGCAATTGAATTTTACGTCAAAGACTAATTTCATGATTGATTATATTAGGAAAGATAATAATGATATAGTAACAGAAGACACTGACGCTCCAAAACAGTATAATCCAATCCACGTAATATATTATATTAGTTATAGGGAGTTTCAAACTAATAAAGGGTTTCTTAAGACGCCCTCCCAACATAGTTGCTGTTATTAAGATAATGGTAAATCAATGAAGCGACAAATAATCGGCTCAAATATTGTTAAACTTAGTGTATCATAAGCACGGGCAAAACCCATACCTGATCAAAAGTGAATCTTTCATCTTGGTAATAAGGCTTAAAAATTGACAATCAACAATTTTGACGATAGTACTTGCGGCAAATCTCCAATTAATGAAGGACTTAGAATTCTGAAACTTCCAATGAACCAATAATTTATCTCGGCAAAGTTTGTGGCAGTGACAGTAAACACAGATTAACTTTGAATTTGCTTAAATGGTAGCTATTATTGAATAAATACTTACTAATTGCAAATAATATAAAAATCGTTAGGAAAAACAACTAAGTATGTGATTAAATTCATACATTTCTTTTTAATAAACGTTGCATTCGCGACTCCGAGTCATACGAATCAAATCAAATGTTCACCTTTAAAGCATAAAGGCCTTATGTGTTGACTGCAAAAAAATATGTGATTCAGTAACAGAAGTCAAACCAAACGCTGTATGATTAAAAATGATTTTATGAATATGATTTGGTTTCACTGGGAATATGAACAGAGGATCAGGCTAGTTTGTCTTATTCCGAAAAGGAATAGAAACTTAAAGATTATTCGCTCCAATTGTTTCGTCATGAAGAGGAAAGGCAGACTTTATAAATAGGTAGTAGGAATAATCCTACCTATCCTGGGCATAAGCCCAGCGATGGCCGAGTCAAAGATGCAACTGATAGCAAATACTACGCAAGAAAGTTGCTAAGAAAAACAAAGACTCATTAAAGTTGAACCGTTTTCGATTAAAAATCCAGTAGCCGATGAATGGATCAAAGTCGTTGATTCAAAGAAGACGTCAGTTTTTCACGCGTTCTAAACAAACAATGGAACGACGTCCTGGGAGTCGGGGCTGAATGAACTAATTATTTACAATCCGACACGCGATCGAAACTGTCCCAAAAAACTGCTACGTGAAATTTTATTTCCTATCCCGGTAAAAAACAAAAAGAAAACGCCCATAGATAAGTCAGCGAAGCGCGAGAGCTTCCAATTTTAAATTTTGCGTTTGTCACTGGCTGATGACGTGTAGAAATGGGATGATAAAAATAAAAAACTATGTTGTCTTCTTAATATTTCTCACTCTTTTCTTGCGAAACTTTTTTACTAAACAGAACAAAAACCGTAATTTTGCTTTAAATTTATGTAGGTGTTAGATTTCATACCAGCAGTTTTATCAGAGAACGGTAAAAAGTAACTATACGTCGTTGATTTTAAAAATTGTAATATAATTAGGGACGTAATATTTTGCCAAAACCGCCCAATTTGGCTAGGTACAAATTTAAATTTCGCATTCGAATTGTCACTGGCTGATAGCGTACGGATAGAGGATATTGAAAAAAGTGCGGTGTTGTTTCTGGCGTCGGTCGATGCGTTCTCGCGTGACCGCCTCGCGTGTCTCATGCCAGCATCAAATTAAAACCCAGGTGATAAGACCCTGCACCTCACGACTGTCGCTCGACGCCTCTCTTTTAATTATGCACCCTACACCTTGTCCCTTTCGAAATTATCTCCTCCCTTTAAAAAAATAATTTTAATTCTGCGCGAGCTGAGAAACTTTGCGTTTTAAATATAGTTAGGAGTTTTTAATATACCGACTAGGTTTTAAAACCCGCAACGCGCCAATCGACGTCTTAACCTCATGGTTAAGTTAACCCAATCGGAAGGGAATAAATCAGTGCTTAGCAGTAATAAATCAGGCTCAATCTCCAAAACTAGCACCGAATGCCAAGATTTTTAACAGTCCAATTTGAATTCACGAAAACATTAAACAGTGCGCGACACACGACAGAACAAAATGAATGGCATCGTTTAACATTCGCCGTTGAGATCGCGTGCTAGCGATGCGCCCGTTGCTGGGAGCTGCCCGTGTCAATTTTAATTGGGGCAACTCCTTTTTGGTTTCGTTTCGATATGTGCCGATTGTCTTTTGTTATTTGTATGAGGTCACGAACCCGTAGGGTTTTAATTGTTATTTTTAGTTGAGTGAGAATAAAATTAAGTGCAGTTCCAGTTTTAAAAATACGCTGGCTTGTTGTGCTGACGTTGAGAACTTCTGTCTCACCTGTCTTATTAGGCTGGAGCTATTTGCTTGGGTATCTTCAGATTGCTATTTACGAAAAGGCCAAATGTATATTTTCTTTTTAAAATTATCCATACTATTTAATATTATAAATGGGAAAGTGTTTGTGTTTGTTTGTTTGTCCGTCTTTCACGGCAAAACGGGGCGACGAATTGACGTGATTTTTTAAGTAGAGATAGTTGAAGGGATGGAGAGTGACATAGGCTACTTTTTGTCTCTTTCTAACCCCCCACTTCCCTAAAATGGGGGGTGGAAGTTTGTATGGAGCATTACCGGGGGCAAAGGGGAACCGTGTTACCCCGAATTTAACGCGAGCGAAGCCGCGGGCAAAAGCTAGTATAATAAAGTAGTAATACACAATATTCGTAGTCAAAAAAACAGGCGTTTTTATATCGCAGTGCAGGCTTCGCCTGAGAACCAGTGCATTCGTATATTTAACTTTTATATGCGTAAAACATACGCTTCAAAATGGATACGTTAATCATTTTCCTTCCTTATTAAACGTAATCTCAAACACTATTTTAAGAGAAATCGTGTGTACCTTCCTAGAACCTAAGTAAACACACCTCAAATTGTTCTACCTAAAAGGGTGTGTTTGTATGAAAATTAGGCTCTAGTCTCAAATTGTCAATCTGGGATAGCAAGCTTAAGCTTGGTGTTTAAACACCAGTCTAGAACAAGTTGGCATTTTGTCTCGTAGAGCTATTTGTTAAGAATTACAAATTACCAGGCGTTACGATCATGAGGCCAGGTGCCGGATTCTAATTTTAAAATACATTAACAATACAATAAAAATACAACCTATCTCACACATAACTCCAACACACAACAAACATTCAACCAATGTTGAAGTTGCATTGGAGTTGCGTTGGAATATTTCTGAAGCAAATTCTGATATTTTTTTTTTTTTTTTTTTTTTTTATACTACGACGGTGGCAAACAAGCATACGGCCCGCCTGATGGTAAGCAGCTACCGTAACCTATGGACGCCTGCATCTCCAAAGGAGTCACATGCGCGTTGCCGACCCTTTACAAAAAGGAGGATTCACTGTGTTGACGGCTAAAGGAACAAGAAGGTCCCTCATCGTCAACACACTGGGTCCTCTTTGAGCTCTTTGGCAACCTTACTCACCAGCAGGAACACAACACTATGAGTAGGGTCTAGTGCTATTTGGCTGTGGTTTTCTGTAAGGTGGAGGTACTTCCCCAGTCGGGCTCTGCTCCAGATTTGAGCGATGACATTCGCTGAACGTGCCCTACCACACTTAGCGAGATGCCATTCGCAGTGCCCATACCTCTCTTTTTGGCGTAGTTTAAGGACATACCCAAGTCCGGACGTAGTTTAAGGACATACCCCGGGTCCACCCCGGGTTAAATTAAGAATTAAATTATGATATTTCTGATTCAGATGTTTATGCCGTAGTGTATTGCGTTGTTAATGCATTGGAGTTGTATTGAACTTGGATCGTGTTTATACGTGTTTTAAAGTTAGAATACGGCCCCAGTTCATTATAGGTAGATTCAGGCTGAAAAAAATATATACCGTGAGGAAAAAATCTATGGGCCCTGGTAAGAGTCCGGTAAAGTCTTTTTACAATTTCGCTCAACTATTTGATATGATTTAGCCATTAAAGAGTACTAAATCAAAAAAATTTTAAGCATAAATTGAAAGATCATTTCAATAGGGATTGTATAAATACAAAAAATTATCTACTTTATTATTGTATTTTGAATAATTGACCTATTCCCAACAAGCGTTTTACCAATTTTAGCTCGGGGAGGTTCGGACAGATATCAATTTGGGGATTTTATTGATGTCGTATTGCTACAGTTTTTTTTTGTAATATTGAGTTTATAGTCTTCTATGGAATAAATATAAAAAATTCTACCGATGTCATACAAAATTACTCAGAAAAAAAATATTTAAATCAGTCAACTTTCGTAAAAAATACACAAAGAATAACCGCGGTTTCTGACTACATACATGATTATTTATGAAAAAAATTAATACAAACATAAACTTCACCTTATTATGAACCTAAATAATGTAAAATATATATACCATTTGATAGTAAATATTCGTAAATAGAGCACTTTAAATTAACTATAAACTTACAATTAATTATACGAAGCAAGGCCGGGCGATTCAGTCCGCTCGCTGAGCTCACGGAGGCAGGACGTGTGTCGCTCCCCGCTAGGACGCTAGCGTGAATTCGAAAAGTGCAAAGGCACCCGTAAATTGGGAAAAAAAATTTCTCACCCAGTCGTTGACATCTGGGGACCTTTGGAACACTTGGTAGGTAAATTTTTATTAAGTTATTTAGTAATTGTTATGAAATTATATCATTTACCTTATTCGCCTCGTAAATATAACGCGCCCCACTCCAAATAGTCTTGATCTTAGGTACGTTACGTACGTACGTTAATTTTTATTAAATATTTTGCGATTTTCATATAATTTTTGAGTTAGAACCTAACTTAGCCAAACAGAAACATACACAAACGGTGTAAGAATAGTTGAACGGTCCTGTATAGGAATACAGGGTGAATTTTCCAAATCGGCCAGTGAGGGCAGATACTAGATCTCACGACGCTACATTTTAATTGGCGTAAGGGCGATCAACATACAAATTTATGAAAAATGTACGCGAGCGAGTAAATTGCATTATATTTTTTATGCCAATTGAAACCGTTTCGAACAGAAATCAATAAGTAGTAGATGGTGTACCAAGGGAGAAAATGAAATATTTACGGTGAGGGCGTATAGTAAAACCCAAAACATGCGACTGAGTCCATCATAGAATCCCGAGCGTAGCAAGGGATTCTAAAGCAGACTACTGAGTGTAGTGAGGGGTTCAAGTGTTAACGCCCAAGGTGAAAATAGTTTTGCTTCTATGTGACACATACTGCTTTTAACACCACCTTAGAGGAAATTGAAAATATTTTAGTAGAAACATATTTATTTTAACTTTATATGTCCTTAGTGTGCTTCCTGGTTGTAATTAATCGATTAATTTAATAAGATTTTTTTTGTAATGACGGACTGGCTGAAAAAAAAAACTAATGTCCTATGACAGAAAAGCGCCACTTGGTTCCCTCCTAGCAGGGAAGAAAAAGCCGGTGTACGAATAGGTGATGTGAAAATAGTTATTTATTACACAAAGGAGCGAAGTTGTTGTTTAACCTCGCGTGCTTATATTGAGATCCGAGTCAGCAAATGATACTAAAATTTAGCCACGAGCGAACTTTGCTGCCGAGCATAATTCAACATTTTTCACTACAACACCGCGAGGAAAAATACCAGTTATAAAATATTAAAAATTTATGCTTTCAAAAGTCTTTTACTTGCCAACGCAGTTTAGGGATTGCCCTTTTAGGGATTTCTATTGAGAAAAGCCACAAACAAAAAAATGCGTTCTTCAAAAATTTACTATGCGAAACTGTATGGAAATCGTAATTATTCATTTGTGACTTTTAAAGTGTCTTAAACTGGACTATTGTGTTTGATAACTGGTAGAAAACTGATTGATTGACATCAAAATAAACATTGAATTTACTTTAATCTGTAAATGTCAATCGGCGTTAGTCAAAAAGTTACGAAAGGTCCTAAGCCCATTGGAATGTCTAGTCTGTATTAATATTATAAAGCCCTATAAAATGCCCCACAGCTTGGTCTAACACACAACATATCCTCATGTTTCATTTGGATGTTTCACTAGGTAATGTTTAATTAGTTTAATTGTATACGAGTGTTTTAATGTTGTTCTTAAGCCAGATTTAAACTTCTAAGTTTTGTTTACCTACGAAGGGACGCTGTTGTAGGTCAGAATGAGAGACAGATATTGTTTTCTCATTGTAGAAAATAGCTTCGTCCCTTACAAAAGCGAAACTTACAAGTTTAGTGTCAATCCAGCCTTACAATATTAAAACATACATATAACCCTACACGACCTTATTGCCATGATATTTTTGTCACAGGTGGTTTTTAGCTGGAAGCCTTAAGAATGCAGATATCATCGAAGACTTTGCTTGATATGCAAGTACACAGCCGTGCAATACAACGCATATATAACACTAATATTTCAAGGCATAGTCCGTGAACTTGCCTTTAAAATAATCTACAACTATGGTTGTATGTGGAATCCTTGTATGTGTGTTTACGCAAAACTACAACAGGACCATACTTATTTCCATTTCTTTGTCCGTTGCAGCATTGTTTCTGCAGAATCCTACTAACAGCACTCAAATCACGCTGCATACAAAATATGTTTAAAACTTAAACTAATCTTTGTTGCTTTTTATTGATAATACGCTTCATATTTTTTACTAAATAATAGTGTTACTATTCTAGGTTTCATTATGGTTGGTTACAACAAAAAGCGTGCGTTGGGCGCAGTAAAAAGAAAAAAAAATCCATGGCGTAAGAAAACCAAATAAAAACAGCAACGTATGTATAGATATAGCTTTAGTGCATAATACGTTATAATAAATAACATGGTGTATTAAATGGTTACTAGATTTACCTTTAGTTTTATTTTACCTAACAAAATTTCTGATATTACGCAAGAGCGCCTAAAGTATCAATATTGTTCATTGCGGCCGCGCACGTGCACGCGCCGGTGGTACCTGGAAGCGTTCGGTTACTGTGTAAAACTCGTTTCTTCGCTCGATTTCAAAGCATTACCGGACTCTTATAGCTTATTTTACGTAAAGGAAACATATTTTATTTATAAAAAGTAACAAAACTGCATTCAAAAATTTCTCGACAAGCTTACCAAAACTGAGAATCGAACCAACTAAAAAGAAATACTCGCTATCTTATTCTACTAATCGATGTCAAAGATACATTTTCCAAATAAAAACTTGGTAACCACGATTATATTATTTATGTAGCTCAAGGGCTTTCAAGTAAAACAAGAAAATTTAAAAAAGAATCTGTGGATGCCGTTTTGTTTATTTTGTTGTTTGGGATCACATTTTTTAAATTGAACATGTGTCCTTCACGTGAAATAAGCTATTTTAAAGACTTAAGGTAGTTCCCCTCCGGGGCCCATATATTTTTTCCAACCTGTATAATGCAATGAAGTTTAGGCACCTTCGGCATAGGTAGTACCTAATCAATTAACAGTGGTAGTATTACACAGTGGATCTCCTGTCCGTAGTACCTACAATACATAAATAAAATAAAAAGCCTTTATTAATTCCCTACGAAATTACAATTAGGTATAAGTACCTAATTGTAATTTCATAGGTTTAAAAAAAAGTAAAAGAAAAATAATCCGTAGAGACAGAGACTCTTTGGGTGAAGGTTTCCTCCAGTTTCAGCCAGTTTTTCCTATCATTCGCCTTCTCAGACCAATCTTTCCCGGCTGTCACCACGAATTCGTCTATCCATCTTTCCTATTCCTTGTCCCCGTAGAGCCACGCCATAGGACGGTAATTTTTGCCCAATTTTGCCGTAGTACCTACTATTATTTGTTTTGTGCGCCAGTCTAGAAAACGTCTTTTAGAACTATTTGTGAAGAATTATAAATAACTTAACTTTGCTTCATTGAATCTTTTATTTGAATCGGTTACGGTAAAACTTAGCCAGTTTTTGTTTATCGTTGAATATTCAACGAAACTAAAACTTGCCAGTTTCTTTTGTGTTTGTGACTTTGGTTTGTCTTTCAGACATGGGATGCGAAATAGATGATAGAATTTCACGAAATATCTAATTTAACAGTAAATATTTTCCTAGCAATATTGTAAACTACCTACTAACTTACACCCGATCGTTCTAGGGAGTTTTGTCTATTATAATAACATGTAACAATATTATGTGATAATTGAATAAGGAGAGCTTGGGAGTCCATTTTCAAGCACTAAGAGTCCTATATGATCTAAATTCCCCGAAACATATTAATGTACCTATAATGTATCATCGAACATTATATCAAGTCTAATGAGGTCCCTGTCGTAGTTTCTACAGTATAAGGTTCTTCTCGAGTGACTACAACAATAAACAACAAGCCTTATTGAGCTTACTGTGGAACAAAGTCGGTTTGTGTAAGATTGCCCTATAATATTTATTTACTTACAGTATGAAGTTTTAACAAAAAGGGGCGGGTTTTTACAAGGTCGGCAACGCGCATGTAATACATTGCCGGCGTCCATTCAATAGGCCTTATTATCAGGCGTCATGTTTATTTGCCACCGGCATGCTATAAATAAAATTTACGATGATTACGCCGATTATGCGTCAAACATTTTTTTTTTTTAATTTTGTCTAATAATCCTATTTCACGGCTTACGGGGCATTTAACGCTCAATTATAATGGAAGAGAAAATGAGATTATTCATTTCTTGTGTAAGTCTGAAGCTCTATGCCGGGTAAATGGGACTGTAACTCTGAAGGTCTGCATGAACCGGAATAATACTGGTTAAGAGCGGTAAAAACCGGTTATGTTAGACTTTTAGTGGAAATTGGATTTCGCATGCTAGGTGCAATTCGTAGTTTTCTTGTAGATTTGTAAATTAAGTCTAGTTACCGAATGAAAACTAAAGATTAAAAGGAATATGACTTAAGTATTTTTTATAAATATTTATAAGTTTTAATATATAACTGATTCAAAGAAAAGAAATCCTCAGGTTTTTATTTCAATCAAGACCTGCTAACTTCTATAGATTCAAGATTACGAGTATCTAGAAATTCTAATATTTATTAATTTAAAAAGTAAAATTTCAATGGTTGATACATTTGATACCAGGACGAAAAATATGCGGTTACCAACCAAGAATAGCACTTTAATACTCGTACAGTTGCGAGAAAGTGATTAATAGATTTAATACACTGAATGTCACTACCATGGTACAATATTACTACCACGTCACTACCATAACTAGAAATATCTCCTCCTAAACTTAATGTCGTTATATTTAAGACTTTTCAGCCCCTGAGCCCTACCAGCTGCTAACCGTATCGCTAATCCGGCGTTAGCACATTCGACGTTAAATACATGTTACCATTTTTGAACCTTACTGCTTTATAATAAGGTGCAATTGTGTAAATATATATTTGACGTCGTTCGTACATTATGAATGATAACTCGAACGGAAGGCATTAATCATGCAGCAGGAAAGGCAGCGCCATATCGGCGCGTTTTGTCGAAGATGTCATAAACGCTGATAGGGTTAAGGTGGAGCAGATATTTTTACTTGTGATTTAGATATTTGATGGTATATGATTGTATTTACTTAGCAGCTTTACTAGTGTCCAGTATTACCTGTTTTTCATTTTTATTTTATTTTGTTTTTATTTAGTATTTGGACACTTAGAGACGTTATACATCTCTAAGTCTTGCATTCGCAAATATTTATATGTATAGATATATATTTAATGATCCTGACGCTTAGAGACATGTACATCTCTATGTCACTTTTATATTGTAATTTAGTTCACGCATGTAAAATACGAGCACAGAATATTGTTTCTCACCAGACTAAACATGGCTAGTTTTTATTAATTAATACTTTTTTTAATCATATTTAATTTTAGTTTAATTGGCTTTAGACACAACATTCGGTGCTTGATTATCCATATTTTTTATTATATAGAATATATAGATCAAGACACTTGGAGACCTTATACATCTCTAAGTATAATTTAGAAATAGTATGTTTATTGTATACTAGAATCACTTAAGTACTTTTTTTTATATTATTTAAATTCAAAGTTTGTTTCTAACTGTTGATGATGGATTATTATAATTTGGAAATTTATGTAGAAGACACAGTTCAGGTAAGAAAGTATATCAAACTTGTATGTAATTTATTTTCAATAGTCAGATTTGGACTCATCTTTTTTCTTTGGTATTTTTCTTAAACTATAACCTATTGTTGGTTAATCTAACCTTGGTTTGATATGTTTTCTTATAGAACAACGCACTTATATGTATTGTTTAGTTTTGATGTACTGTTGTTTTGAAAAAATAAGTCCCGCCGAGTTTCTTGCCGGACATAATTCTTCTCGGGTCAGAGGTGTAGGGTTAGAACCGGTGTAGTTTGATTTTTTTTCTCTCTCTTTTACTTTGACGTGTAAAAGTGCCCTTGTGGCCTACTTACTGAATAAATGTTTGAGTTTGAGTTTGAGTTTGAATTCAATGACTGGTATTTTTACCTGTTACTTTAATACTTAGTATTTATATTTACTAAATTTTTTTAGTTTTTTTTTACAAAGGTTTAGATTAAAGAAAGTAGCAACGTTTATTTAAATATTGGTATGTAAGCACGGAAGCACTGACACCAATTGAAGGGATGTTTAAACAACACAAACACATGCACCAATAGAAAGGATGCTTACGAAAACAACGATTTGTGTTTTTGATGTCATCATGTTCGTCTTCAACTTCAAAGGGGCTCCATTAAAATTTTCAAAAGTAAGAATTACAATAAAATAAATTATAGGTTAGCATTAAAATAGAGAAATTTAGTAGACGTAACAAAAAATTACTTTATAAAAAAAATCTGAACAAAATATGTTTCTTATTTATTGCACAAGAACAACGTTACTAACCAAAATTTTACAAAAATAGCGTAAGTGACAATGTTTATTTCTTATTCTTTTGCCTCTGTTTTTTTGTTTGTGACTTGTGTATACTTTGTGTTTATTATTTGAGGTGTGCAATAAAGAGTATTTATGTTAACAAAAAAAGGAAAATTACGTAGAATGCTTAATTAAAGTAAAAAGTAATTCTGAGAAAAGGTTTCAAAACATATTAACAAAAATATTTACTTGCACCCAACGAGTATTACTAACGAGTAATATTAAGTAAAAATACTTATAGTATGCGACAGCGATGAAATGTTGTGGGGAATGCGTCATTAAGTCTTACCTACAGCAGCGTGTGTCAGTCAAAACTGTCCGTCGACGCCCTTTTTTGGTGGGGATAAAAATATAAGCGCTCATTAGCCATCGGGATAACATCAATACAATTTTATTTACACCTACGGTGTGTTTTAGTTTTTGCTATGTTTGGTGTTTCGTACTCGTTGCGATCTTGTTTTGCAACTCATTTGAACATGAAGATTCACGTCGTGTGTTTTAGTGTTCTGTTACTTTCTTGCCCAATTTAATTTTAAGAACAGATCTTAAATTAACTAAACTCTTGAAATAGTAAGACTAAATTGGATAAATGTGCAATCAAAAATCTTTCGGAAATAAATGGTGATGTTAAAATACTGTTCTTATTGCGACAATTTTCATTTTCATTGTTTGGCTGGGTAACTTTTCGATTAAACATGATATACTGTTTTGTTCCTCTATTGAAATATGCACCTCGTTTCTAAATACAGGGTAGGTTGAACGAATTATGGCTGGCGCTCACCCCGACCTGTTAGTTATTTGTATTTTAGTTGGTACCTATAAACTTAGGTATTTTATGACAGGTATTTTTTCCTACAAAAATAGGTATAGGTCCTGTAATAAATAACCAGTGCTTTCACTTGCCAATCATTGTACTTAACTCTAGAATGCAATCTAGTTTACAATCTCAACAAATGTCAACGACCTGCTTAACTTGTTATGGACAAATTAAGCCAGCACAATTACACGTTGCGTGACATGGCGGACGTGATTAGAGCACGTGCTATGGACGTGACATCGATAGCTTGATAGACAGGACACGCCCGTGCCGTGACATGAACTACCGTTCGCGTAAAGCTCTAAACTTTGAACTACGCTACATGTTTAATGTCAGTAATACGTTGGATAAACGAAATAAAAAAACCTGGGGTTACAAACCAGAGGTTAGGTTCGTAAGTAATTATGAAATACCATAGTCACACATGTAACTCACGTGAATCCTCAAACTTTTCGGGCCGCGAAAGCCCAACTGCTGTATATTTAACTTCGCACTCAATTGTATTTTTGCCACGTAGAGGTAACTCCGTCATTGTTTTATTATCATTTAATTTATTTAATGAACACAATGCTAAACTTAAAACTAGTACATTATCCCACAAAACTGTAACAACAGTTTGACTGTGTTATTATTTTAATATACCCTATGTAACTTACACAATCGAAACGAATCTACTGACCTCACATGTTGCATTTTTTCGAGCGATGATGTACTAAAAAACTAGACATACAGTAATATCATACATACTCTCGAAAAACGTAACCCTCATTTTGGCAGCCGGGTAGAAATCTATAAGTTGGCATATTAAACAAGACGTTACATTGCATTTTAAACGGCAAACTAATTTAAGGGGCTATTTTACTTCATCATTCCCAAAACACAAATAAAGCTTCACATTGTGCTTGTCACAATACAAACTCTGTGATGTAAGCATTAGATAGCCACCAAAACTACGCTCTGGACATTATGATACCAGAATCTTGAATTCCAGGCGTTATCCCATTTGCCCAAAAGCAAAATGACTAATCTAGCAATATAATAATACAAACATAAGTCCTTTTACAAAATGAGGGCAATGTTACCGAGAGAGCGAGATCTTACGAAGAACTAAATGTTTGTTTCGAATGAAAACTAAACATAATTGTAACAAATGAAGGTTCTAAGAAACAGAGCTTATAGGGATATACACTTTAATCAGTATATAAGTAGTCAAATAACTTACATACTTAAATACTTCTAGAGGAGTTTGGCATAGTCCGAGCATTTTTAGATAGGTACTAACTTAAACATGATATGTAACTATTCAACACCCAAATATATACATTTGATACACTTTGTTGTAGATTATGTGTTGCTACTATTTTGTTGAAACTTTGAAATAAGATAAGCTTTCCAGCCAAGAAAAACCCTTCTCAATTACCTACCAGATCTATACGGAACCTGGATTGAATTCCAGCCCTGATTAATACTGAAGCATCACTGCCAGAAACGTCAAACTACAATCCACCCACTAACCGAATTGTATAGCGAGGGTTGATGAATACGAAACCGCGACGGCTGAAATATAGATGTTGGAGTCTAGAGGTGGTAAGGTCAAGGTCTTAGTTGCTACGTAAAATAGTTACATAGTCAAAGGCGCTGGGGGACCAGTGTAAGTGCGCTGTTTATGGCAATTATAATTTTTGTGCATGATGTCGTATCCATTTAATGGTCATTATAATGTCTGTACATTATATACCTTGGCCAGAAGTGTTGAGCACCCTTGCGATTTTCATACAAAACTCGAAAGTTTAGACCGGCGTTTCTATCTTTTTTGAAGTTATTTATTTTATCAGTTAATTCAAACTGAACAGGCATGTTTTGTTGAAGTGAGTAGTAGAATAGCATAGAATATTTGCAATTTTTCGCACCGACCTAAATTCGCATTTTTGGGACCTCCACTTTTCATATTTTATAGGTACCTTGAAAGTGTTATTAAGTGAAGTTTTCTAGATATATCAATAAAATATAACATTTTACGTCATCGTACATTGTTATGATAGGGAATTAATACTTAACATCAAATTTGTAAACAAAAAAGAGCTATTCTCAGTACTTCTGGCCAAGGCATGTGATTACCCCAGTTTACAGCTAATCACAAAACGAACGCAGTTTTGTTTAATATATTTTATTTCATATTCATAGCCACTACCTAACATTTAAAAAAAGGTGCATATTGGATTACTTCCGTATTTGTTCTTGCGGTAACATGTCCGTGCTCTTGTAATATTGTACTTCAATTTACTTATCGTGGATGTCACTACCACTTGGATTCCCATTCTTGTACGGTCGGTTGTATACATGCATCCAAGACTTTACGCCTTGGTAATAGAGTCATGGCTACATATTTTTGTCACATTAAATGTATGTTTTGCCACTTCCATAGATGTAGTTTATTATCTTATATGTTTCTTAGTACTTTGAAAAATAGCAGTGATTTCACGGTAGTGACGTGACGGAAATATTTGTATAAATGAGAATGGTACTTAGGAATTTATTATGTAGCTGGGGGTCTAACTTACCCTATTATGTCTGAATACGGTACATATTTGTTAAGTGATGTATAACTTAGGAAGGATTACCAGACATTATGTTAATGCCACACCCATAAGGATTAGATTTCAGTTGAAATTCTATAATAACTCGGAGAATCTGAAAATATATATTGATTATAGATTAAGAAATTATTTGAATAACCAATGTTTGAATCAGAACTCAAAAACAAAATTTTTACGTGTAATATCTAGTAAAAGGAGCTTATTAAAAGATAATTTGGAACATAAGATTTATTTAACTATGTTGCGCTGGATTTTTATGATTCTAAGTATATACTGTTATGTTTTTTCACGGTTGGTTTAAGTAACTAATTTAAATGCCTACTAAATTTCAAACAATGATTTCTATTATTGTTTAGTTCTTATAATTCATAAAGTTACAGTAAAAACACTTTAATAAGAAGCAGCAGACCGTAGTGTTGATGTTTCTTCTCTCAAAAGTTACTTAAACAAAACATTCACGGAACAATTAATTCTAATTGTTGCAAACTTATTACACAAATAACAGAAGGGGGCATTGAAAAACTTTAATTAATCAAGATGAATAGCTTACAGTTTAGCCCCAAGGAATAGTAATTAAGGCCGGTACTCACATTCGAGGTTTTTTCTCCAGCCTTAAGGAGGGAAACGTGAACGGGAAAACAAAGAAACTCGATTTGGAACCCTTCAAGGGCCGTAGGGAGCGTATTAAATTTGCATTAGACGAAATTGAAATACGCCCTTCGATGACGTTACAAGGGAAGACTAATAATATCGTCAATTCCGGAGATCTCGAGTCACGCCGTGACTATTTGATTAATTGAATAATTTTTTGTAACCCCTCTTAGGAGGTATCAAGCAGAAATTTGTCAATTTGCATTGTCCGGGGTCCGTGTTTATCTTGGAGTTTATTTATGAGTCATTAGGTAACTAGTTGGCAGAGAAAAACTTACATTATTAAGATGTTACCACGAAATTCACGTAATATAATTTTTGACAATATTTAATTATTTACCGACTTATTATTCCACCGCGTTGCTACGCTTCATCTATCATACCATCCATATCATATCATACTAAATTAAGTTTATCAAAACGACATTCTTATATAAAAATACTGCATTTACAATCGTTCTATTTAGTTTTTGCCTCGGCTCGTTAAATTCATACAAAATTATCACAAATTCACGAAATGTTTGCTTACAAATAAAAGGTTTTAACGTAAACCCTGTCTTCAGAATGCTAACTTAACAAATGGCACTTCAAAAATCTTTTAGCTTAGCAACGTCTACAATTTATTTCGTCTTTCTAAAAGAAAGGATGAGACGTAAAGTGGAGTTATAAATCTTTGATATTCTGGTAGTTTTTGTGTCTTTTATCGTGCTTTAGTGCCGTCTGGTATTAACGTTGTACCAATAAATATTTATCAAGAGCTAAGAAAGTATTGTTATAATCTTTAGACACATAACTTTCTGGCCCTGGTCGAAAGTTAAAGGAAAAATTCAAGTGTAAAAGTGACCGAATGGATCAAAAGGTTACTTCTTATTCCTTAGGCGGCTTTAACACAGCTGCGGTTTCCGCATGCGGCGCCGGTGCGCGAGCGAGATAGCGCTCTGCATGTGTATAGCGCTGTCACGCTTGCACACCGTCACCGCATCCGGTTGCGGCACCAGTGTGATAATCGCCTAACAAAAATATCTTCAAAAACCATAAATATTTTGAGTATTTCAAACTCAAACTCAAACTCAAACATTTATTCAGTAAGTAGGCCACAAGGGCACTTTTACACGTCAAAGTAAAAGAGAGAGAAAAAAAATCAAACTACACCGGTTCTAACCCTACACCTCTGACCCGAGAAGAATTATGTCCGGCAAGAAACTCGGCGGGACTTATTTTTTCAAAACAACAGTACATCAAAACTAAACAATACATATAAGTGCGTTGTTCTATAAGAAAACATATCAAACCAAGGTTAGATTAACCAACAATAGGTTATAGTTTAAGAAAAATACCAAAGAAAAAAGATGAGTCCAAATCTGACTATTGAAAATAAATTACATACAAGTTTGATATACTTTCTTACCTGAACTGTGTCTTCTACATAAATTTCCAAATTATAATAATCCATCATCAACAGTTAGAAACAAACTTTGAATTTAAATAATATTCAAACTCAAACTCAAACTCAAACATTTATTCAGTAAGTAGGCCACAAGGGCACTTTTACACGTCAAAGTAAAAGAGAGAAAAAAAAAATCAAACTACACCGGTTCTAACCCTACACCACCACCACCACCCGAGAAGAATTATGTCCGGCAAGAAACTCGGCGGGACTTATTTTTCAAAACAACAGTACATCAGAACTAAACAATACATATAAGTGCGTTGTTCTATAAGAAAAAATATCAAACCAAGGTTAGATTAACCAACAATAAATAAATAAATATTATAGGACAATCTTACACAAATCGACCTAGGCCCACAGTAAGCTCAATAAGGCTTGTGTTATGGGTACTAGACGACGATATATATAATAAATAAATACTTAAATACATAGAAAACATCCATAACTCAGGAACAAATATCTGTGATAAACACACAAACAAATGCCCTGACCAGGATTCGAACCCGGGACCTCCTGCTTCGTAGGCAGGGTCACTACCGACTGGGCTAGGAGGCCGTTAAACAATAGGTTATAGTTTAAGAAAAATACCAAAGAAAAAAGATGAGTCCAAATCTGACTATTTGAAAATGAATTACTTACATACAAGTTTGATATGCTTTCTTACCTGAACTGTGTCTTCTACATAAATTTCCAAATTATAATAATCCATCACCAACAGTTAGAAACAAATTTTGAATTTAAATAATAATAAAAAGTAAGTGATTCTAGTATACAATAAACATACTATTTCCAAATTATTTTTAGAGATGTATAAGGTCTCCAAGTGTCTTGATCTATATATTCTATATAATTAATAAATCTATATATTCTATATAATATTTTTAAAGCACGTTTTATATTTCATGATACTTAACGATTATTTAAGACTAACAATAAGTAATACTTGTAATTTTTACCAAAAATAGATACTAGCACTTGCCAAAAGTCAATGTTTATTGAATTACAAAGCCCTTCCGTTTCTCTTGTCGCATTATTTACCAACACAGGAAATTAATTCGATAATGGGATTTCCATATCATTTATATCATCAAATACAATAAATTACCGACCACCTCGTTCACGTAAATGTTTTTTCAATAACGGAATTACAAACACTTTTCTTTTCGTACGTGCTCCAATTTTGGGGCTCACGAAAGTGTATAAAATAGAGATGCCAACAGTGGTTTTGGCCGAATACCGAATATTGGGCCATGTTTATGATCGAATCGAAAATATGTGTACGAATAACTATTGAAAAAGTTTACATGCCAAAAATAAGTCGAATTATGTTTTTGGCCAATTGCTGGAAATTCAGCCACCATGTCAGTCGAAATGCCTAATATTCGATGCCTTATTGCGCCTCTAGAAGCAGTAGTGTAGGTAAATGAAGCTGATTCGAGCTAAAAGAACTCAATAATCTCCGTCTGTTTTTTTATTACATTAAGGGCTTGTTCCACAATCTCCAGATAAACTTATCTGCCAGTTAAAATTATTGCTATCGTTTTCTCCAGTCATATAAAAGAAAAGGACAGCAAACATTTATCTGACAGATATGCTTTAACTGGAGATTGTGAAACAGGCCATAAGGCAAATAACTTATATCAAAAAAATATGATATCATTCGTCATATAATAGGCCGAATGCCGAATTTAATTTTATTATTTATTTATACATATGAGCCTAGTGTACCACTGCTGGCCTCTTTCCTCGTATCCCTGTCCTGACCCGTCTCCCACCAGTTTCTATCAATGATAGAGATAGATAATGCTCAATAACTAGCAGCCGAATATTCGGGGCATCTCTAGTATACATTATCGTAAACTGTAACCAACGGACACTTATTTACTTTAAGCAAAATTTGTATTCAGTTATCGGACTGAGTGTCGGGTAGTGAATTAACATAGGGTTGCAATAAAGGTGTTAGCCAAATCAAGTGTTTTATTTGTTTCTTTTTACTCTCTTATTTTTTACGTTGCTTTTAAGCTCAGATACAGAAGTGTTTTTTAGGTGAATGTAGTATTTATATGTCACATGTTTCCAATCCATGGATTATGTGTCAATACACGGATTCTGTTATTTGCCAATACAAAACACATCTCAGGACTGGGAGTTTAGTTAGTTCTAAGAGACACGGTTATAGTAGTTTCATAATGTACAAGAATAAATGTTTTGTCTTTAGAGGGCAACGTTCTCTATTAGCATTATTACATAAGAAATCGATTTTAGTTATTAAATATAATAATATAAAACTAAAAAAATTGCTAGGATTTTGTCTAGAAGAATGTATTTGCCTTGGTCATGCATGGTATGAACTACATAATTTGTGAGGAAAAGCGGCCTCATGTAAATTGGTCAAGCGTTTACTCGTACTATTCGAAACAACGGACAAAAATTACATTTACATTCTAGTTTATTTGTTGAAAACTAACATGTTGGTAAGCGAATATTCATGGAATCCTCTAAATCCCTGAATTCCAATGTTTGTATTTCTCCACGGGTTATGGACGTGTATGCATTTTGGATAAAAGGTTGAATACGCGTTTGGCGCATGTTTTGACGTTAGGCGTTGTGTGTCCAATTTGTTAAATGAATACACTATAGGGCATTGAAAACGGATATGGTTGTTTGGAGATTATATACAAAGTGACCTATTGTCTTTATCTTGAGTGACCACAGAGTCAATATCAAGAGTTCAAACCAAGGAGTACATAAAAATGCCATATTAAAACCAAAAGTTTTGTACATAGTCTACCGAAAATGTTTCATTTTTAGCCTGAGAAGTTACATATTTCCTAGTCTCAGGAAAAAAATCATACATTCACATGAAATCGAACTGGCAGGGTCGCCATGAATGAACGGCGTTAGTGAAACAACAGATAACTCGTACCTACATATATAGTTTATTCTAAACAAATTAGGTAAGCTAGGGTTCTATATCATGATCATCATATATTTAAGAGCTAGTTTCTTGTCAGTGGAATTATGTCTGTCATTTTGCTTTTTAGTGTTTTACTTGACAGCTTGATACTACGCGTTTAGACGATGCTAACGTTATAATTTTAAACACAACATAGCTTTATCGCTTTTCGCCATAGCCGGTAAGTATTTAGTGAGCATGAACTGGTGTATTCCAAGCAGTCAGTATATTGTCCCGAACGGAACCGGAAACACCCGAAGGATGCCGGGGAATGGGAGCGCGTCTCGATCCTTATTGAATATTGCTATGGAGACGGATTACTAATAATAATACTTATTTTTTTTATGTTATGGATAGCTAATTCAATACATATTATCTATTTATTGTGACAGTGTACAGGAAAAGGTACCTTTTGATGGATGGCGCTTACGTTGTACGTTATACAGATTTAATATCGTATTCGAACAAAAAGAAGGGTAAGCGCCGGCCGCGAAATGCTGCCTTTTGATGTAGATTATCACAATTGTTGGTGGGCGTCTCTAATCTATTGTAGACAAGTTATAATTAAAAAACCGGCCAAGAGCGTGTCGGGCCACGCTCAGTGTAGCGTTCCGTAGTTTTCCGTCCTCCGCAGTAAGTGTCCCCACTTAAGAGTTAAAATAACACCGCCATGTAGGATATGATATGAGCGTTCCACGTTCAGCGACATCTATCGGCACATTAAGTAAACTATTGCACGCGAGCGTAAAGTATGGAAGATGATTTTTATGGGATAATTCTTTATTGCGTGAACCGATTTTCACCGTTTTTACTTTATTTGAAAGCACGTCATTTCATTGTGTTTTTGAAGAAATTACAGGTACAATAAACACCTGCTTATACGGTTAAATCACAAACTTAATTCCGAAATTATTTAGTGATTTTTTTTCAAAAACTATTCATTCAACCTATCAAGTTCAAAATAATTTTCCTAGAAAGTTTTTATAAAGTTCTACTTTTGAATTTTTTTCATATTATTATAACATATGGTTCAAAAGTTAGAGGGGGGGGGACACATTTTTTTTTATTTCTGGAGCGATTATTTCCGAAAATATTTACATTATCAAAAAATGATCTTAGTAAACCCCTATTCATTTTTAAATACCTATCCAATAATATATCACACGTTAGGGTTGAAATGAAAAAAAAATCACTCCCCACTTTACGTACAGGGGAGGTACCCTAATAAATCATTTTTTTCCACTTTGTTGGCGTGATTGATATTCATATTACTACCAAATTTCAGCTTTCTAGTGCTAACGGTCACTGAGATAATCCGCGGACGGACGGACGGACGGGCAGACATGGCGAAACTATAAGGGTTCCTAGTTGACTATGGAACCCTAAAAAGGTCTGTTACTGTTAACGTAGTCAATAGAGTTGAATTTCATTTGATCAAAAAATTCTATGAAATGAAATAAATATTTCTTTAGGAATGTGTTGGTATTAAACATATTGTAATGCAGGGGGTATGACGTTAGATAGGCATTCATTATTATATTGCCTTAGAGTAAACAAGCTTTATTTAAATTACTGCGGGACTAGGTCGAATGGTGTTAGATTACTTATCCTTATAGTCTGAGAACAAAATAATTATCCTTAACGAAATGAACCGTCATTTTCCAGGAAAAATGTACAGATTCCCTTCTATCAGAAAGTGGAATTATGTTCCGTTAATTATGATAATACCACTAACAATAGGTGACTTACAAATATGTTTTAAAATTAAATTAAGAACATTTAAGACAAAGATGAATACGAAGCGGTTTCCACTCCGGCCTAGCGTAAGGAACTCAACCCCTAGCGACACGACTCTTATCTGCATTGTCGCTTTTATTGCGCCGCATAATGATGTCAACACATTACACACTCCTACACCACAGCTTCTAAAAGGTCGTAACTGCCAAACAATCCTTTTGAAAGATACGCTCTATTGGCATTTGCTAAAATTCCAGCTGTTGAGGCATGTGTAGTTTAAGCAGACTTTTTTTTAATAATGAAGTGATCATTATCAATGAATGTTTGAATGTGATGAGTAGTTTAAGATTTTTGTGACTGAAATCAAAACTTTTGTATCTGTTACTTGGAAAATAAAATATCAGGTCACAAATACATCATAATATCAGTCTCTTATCTTTGAACAGGAATCAATACGGTACTGAACAATTATTATTTTTAATAGTTATTTTATTTATAATGTATTTTGTTTTGTTGACATATTGGTATAATAATTACTTACCTTATCTATGGGATACAACATGAGTTATTTCAGAAATAAAGTAGGTATAAAATAAAATAAAGTTCAAGACCTATCGTTGCTATTCGTAATAAGAGTCCTGATAACTGATGACAATAAGTTTATCCTTTTATCCCTCATAAGGGTTCACACAGTTTTCCATTTGTCACGATGTCTTTCAGCTATTTTTAGCCAGCGAGTCTGAACTCATACTGATCATCTCCATAATATTTCAGAGCGCCCTGAACTTCGTCTGCCAGAAGCCATCGGGCCCGCCTTAGCTCGCCGGGACTGGAAGCAGATGACATCACCGCGGCTGGGCCATCGGGCCCGCCGGGGACCGCACCCGTCACACTATCACCGCTGCAGGGCCATCGGGCCCGCCGTGGTCACACCAGACGCCAGGTCGTCCGCAAAAAGACGTCGAGTGACCACACCGCAGTGGGCCGCTCGACCCAGCACAGGAGCCATAGCGGAAAAGCGAACGCTCCAACCCCTGCCCTCATTCCAAGAAGAGGAGCAGCGGAAGACTCTACTGTCTACTACTTTTTTCCATTATTAGTGATTTAAGGAAATAAGATTCAAAACGGTGAATTATAAAATCGTGTTTCCAAAAATCGTACTTCGACAACTGCACGAATTTTCTAATCTAAAAAAAAACGAGGTATAATATCAGTTAGTTTTTTGGGGTACCCATGCCACAGATAAATCTTGAAATTCTTTTGTGTCCTTTGCGTCTTGCCGCATAATAAAAGCTTGCGTAAGCTTGTGTAACAATCATAAAACATAACAATAAGACACTAAAATGGACAGGTAACGCAGGATGTAACCTAAATTGCCGCCTCATTTAAACATGTACCTTAATGGAACGAGTTAAGGTTGATAAGGTTCAACTGTGGTCAGCTTTTGTTATTATCATTAGCGCCATCCATAATAACCCATTGTAAAATTTTAAGAAATTTTACGATACTGCAAACCCTAAACCGCAGATTAAAGGGTTCTCACGGCTGAGTCATAGGTAATGTTTGGGTAAACAAAAGAACTAAGGTTGAACCGATAAGTTTACCTGAAGTAATGACCATTACATTACTTAATGATCTATGTGTGTGGTCTGGGAGTGTCTTAAGCTAATCTTTACTAACAATTGAGGTGTTACATCTGTGACAAATGATTTGAGTAATAAGGAAAAGGTTTTAACTATCTGTATTGGCATATTAATGAAGATTTTAGCAATGAATAGATTTTAACCAGTAGTTACTAGTGACATTAGGAGTTCTATTGTTATCGTCGGATTTGCACATTATTTGTGTTAAAATAATGTGGTGCCATCCTTTTGTTAATGGATATTATTACAGAAAACCCTGTGGGAATCAGGGTGATAAAGGTACCCAATAATTGGAATTGGCAGAAAAAATAATATAAAGGGTTGATAAATAAAATTTGAAGCAATTTTATTACCACGATGTGTCGTATGGTGTGGTATGACTTCCAAGCTGAGGTTATTACATACAATTAAATTATAGGTAGATCCCATTAGCTGACGAACGTTCCATATTAACCTATCGTAGGTATATGATTCCTACCGATTTTTCTTTCTGTCAGACTGTCAGACTCAGATATCTTATGAAGGTTAACTTACTTAAGTTAAATACAATACAGCAATACAATACAAATACTCTTTATTGCACACCTCAATAAAATAGAAAAGTACAGTACCTACATAGATTAAAAGTAGAGGCAGTCAACAGGCGGTCTTCTCACTAGAGAGCGATCTCTTTCAGACAACCTTGGGATAGCGGAAATCTAGTCGAAAATAATCGTTTGAGTAGGTGCAAGGCAAAAGAAACAGTGAAAATCCAGTAAACAATAACAAATAACATAAAATACAATAGCTTAATTATACATCAACATACATACACAAATAAAATAATCAATAAACATACATACGAGTATACTGAATGCAGAGAGTAAATAAAAATAAAATAATTAAAATACAGTTAGCAAACATTTGTACACATTCATAAATACGTAGGTATATGACTGAAGAACAAATCAATTTATTTTTAATAAATATTTTGATTTGTTTATTTTTAAGTAGAC
Organism: Pammene aurita; assembly: GCA_947086415.1. NCBI lineage: Eukaryota > Metazoa > Arthropoda > Insecta > Lepidoptera > Tortricidae > Pammene > Pammene aurita. Next base: position 6,545,226 of record OX352301.1, read on the forward strand.
ACACAATTATAAAATTATATAAATGTCATATACAAAGGAAAAAGTGACCTAGGCCTCCGGTGCCCAGGGCTGGGACCGAACCAGCGTCTTCTGCATTCTTCTGCCGCGAATGACATCTATATAAGTTTACGTAGGTATATGGCTTAAAAAAAATTCAAACTTCTTACCTAACCTACCTAAAGGAGTGAAGTTACTTCAACGATGACTTATGAAATGTGGATAAATGAATACGTTTCACTACATAAGTTCATAACTTGGCTGTTATCTTGAAACTAGTGTCAGCAAACAACTGCACTTTGAGCCTCTCATTCAGAGGCTTAGCACTAATCTTTCAATTATATTATTGCGGTGGACTTGGGCTAACCGCCGTTGCGGCTGGTTTGAAAAGGCAGTTGCGAAACGACTTATTAAGTGCAGAAAACGAAGCAGTTACGACTTTTTAGAAGCAAAGGGTCGAGAGGTTCGAAATGACTTGTATAGTTGGAGAATTGAGGTAGTTATGACTTTCTTGTTAGGGGACATAATTTTGTGCCTTCTTGTTGGTATTTTGCACTCAGTGTTTCGTGATAATGTTGCTATTTTATTTAAATAATTAATTTTAAAAGTTTTCGCTTCATATAGAAATAGGCATAATAATATTATTTGTATTTTTGTAAGAGTTTGTTACATTTTTTGTCTAAAGTTTAATTAGAAATTGCGTGCGACATGCTACCCTAGTGTTTTAGGAACTGGCTGGAATTAATAAATCAATTTCTAGTAGATAAAATACATTGAATTTTCTCTTTGTTATAAACTTACTGATGCCTACTGCTATCGAAACATTTTTTATACCATTTGCGCGCATTTACGAATAAAAATATCAGGATACGTAAAAAGCCTCTAACACAGAAATATGTTTATTAAAAAAGTTTCAGTAAAGTGCTAAAATTTCTTTTATGACTTCTAGAACACTTTGAGGCACTCAAGTCCTGCAATATTCACTTTATGTAAAGCTGGTATATAAGGCATTCACTTGAAAATAAATGGTAGCGTCGACAAGACTTTTCCATTTTTCCCTTCCGTCTGTTAGCCGACTGCGTAATAGTCGGAGAGCTAGCTCCGGATATAATTATGAGAGCAACGAAACGCCGCACTTAGGGTTTCCTCACACCTATCAACTCTGAATCAGAAATAGCCGATAAAAAAAATTATGTCTACGCGTCGGTCGAGCCGATCCGAGTCGAACCATGCCTTGTTAGCTCTTATTGCGTGGACATAAAAGTTTTTTCAAAGGATTCAAGTTTTAGACTTACGGGTCCAACCTGCACCAATGCAGTATTATGGTAATTTGTGTATTTATTTAGAATGTATAAATGCGTTTCTGTTGTTGCCAAGTAGAGCCCGTTCGTTGATATGTAATTTTATTCATCTCCTGCGTAAATTTTCCGCAATAATACGCAATGAACTGTTTACGTACTACTAATATTTTGTATTATTATGCGTTAATAATATTTTTTCTTAACTAAAAAGTTTTGCTTGCCTGTCACATCCACTGATGAACCATTAGGTAACCATCTAGTATTTTATTAATTTTACTAAATTTTATGAAGTTAGCTCTTAGTCTATCAGTTCTCCGTCGAGTTATGAGTTAAGTGCTTTGTTTCTTCGATGAAGTTTATGTGTGATGTGATTCAATTGATATCAATTTCAATACATTTTAAAAGAGACTTCTTCACTTACGAGAAAAGTGTATACTTCCTATTTAATTCTTACGTAATATTGTCTCGTAAGTAATATTAGAAAATGTTTACATGAGCAAATATCAAAGTATGCCTTTACGATGCGACTGCGATGTTTTCATTGTTATAGCCCTTTTATGCCGCTGTAAATAAATCTAATTATTAATTACGATATATTTATTTTGTATTTGAGGGAGGTGAGCATATTTTAACAACAATAATTATTCAATAATTCTCTAAAATCAGCTTTTCGGTAATTACCTATGTCAAATTTCATGTTCTTTTTCACACTCACGAGTAAGTTGTTGATATTCATAAAGAATAACCACAGACATGTTACTTTTAGACCGCAAATTTGTATTAACCATATGGAAACTATTTTTTATAAGCCCTTATAGACGGAGAGCTGGCCACGTCAGATATGACACAATAATGAGAGCAACGAAATCCATGTAGTTAGTTTGCTATACTATGCTTGTTTCTAGATCCGGACATCTGGCAGCTGTAAAGTGGTGGAGGTCAAAGAATGCAAATAACTTGAAGAAAACAAATGCTAGAGTTCTGGGTTTAATGAAATATTATGGGAAATTATGTAATTAACTAGATTATATCATATCCAGAAGGTTCTGTTGGGGGAAAGTAGTGCCAAATGATGTAAAATGCAATTTTTAGTTAGTCGCCTACTGTTTTTGTTTCCGCAATAATAGACAATGGTTTTTAATCTGATGTTAAAATATAGGCCCTGTCCTCTATAAATTACACAACTCTGGCATTTTTTACCTATTTTGGTATAACTTTTTTCCAACTTAAAAACTTTGTTTGTCTGTCACTCTGACATCCACCCATTAAAAGCTGCCAGATGCCCGGATCTAGCAATGAGGATGGTAAAGCAGTCTAACTAGACAGGTTTCAATGCTCTCATTATTGTGTCACATCTGACGTGGCCAGCTCTTAGACCATTACCTATATGTAAATGACTGTTTATTTTTTTATAAAATAAATAAATATCACAGCCCCTTGTTCATGAGGTACCTATGGATGTTTTCTGTCACTAAGTAATGTTTTCGTTTCGTACACCGCCTAGTATCCATAACATAGGACGCTGACACGTAAACTATACAAATAACATTATTTAAAAACGTAAGCAGTTGAACAAAGAAATCTACTAAGTTGTATTTCATTATGTTTTTGCCCGTGTGAAAAATATAGATTATTTTTTTTCTAGACTAAATAATGAATAAATAACTATTTGCAGATATATGTAGACTATTTATTACGTTCCAATTTAATTTTCTTTTGTTCTAAAGAAATAAATAAACCGGCCAAGAGCATTTCGGGCCACGCTTAGTGAAGGGTTCCGTAGTTGCAATACATCCATTCAAAAGGTCATTTATTAAGGGATACTTTGCAGTACTTACGTAATTTTGCTATTGCGTTCTTTTACTATTTTGAGTTATAACACAAAAACGGCTCAACCGATTTTATTTAAGTCTTCATTAAAAGTACTCAGTAGGCTTCACTTTCATGAACTGTTCAAAATGTTTGTGACCCATGTTTCAAAAGTTACTGGGGGCGGCGCCTTTTTTAAAAATTTCGGACCTATTATTTACGAAAGTATTAGTTTTATCCACATATTGTTACAGAAAACATTTATTCTTTTTTACATACCTATCTAACGACACCCCACACGATAGGGTTGGAGTGAAAAAAAAAACCCACCCCACTTCATTTGTACGGGAGGTACCCTTAAAAATAATATTTTTCAGATTTTGTTTGACTGCTTTGTCAGCGTGATTAAAACACGTACTCACACCAAATTTCAGTTTTCTAGTACTAACCATCACTGAGCAAAGCCGCGGACAGACGGACATGGCAAAACTATAATGGTTCCTAGTTGACTACGGAACCCTAAAAACTAAGCATAACAGGTAGGTTACATCTCATTTTTAAATAAAACTCATAAATAACAATAACTTTTCTCACGCGTGACTCCACTTCGATATTACAAATATCTAGAATATTAAAATCAACATACATCATGTAGAATATCAACGAATATCTCATTATACTCGTATTCTTGAATAAAACATAGGCAAAGTGAATCCGTATTCTAGAAAATATTGAAAGAAAATGGCGCTAAAAAGTATAACCATAGTATAAGAGCAGTGACAGTAACCTATTTATGAAAATTTAGAAATTGACGTTTCAAACACTAAGACAAAGACTGCTTTGATCCAACAGAAATGGGTTAAATTGGACCCGAGTAAGTCCTAAAATTACACCCGGACACGGTTATGTTTCTCTCTTTTTTTGGGTGCGTCTCACACTTTTATACAAGTTAATTTTTTTACTGTTAAATCCTAAATTATTTTACACACATGTCATGCCAATTACACCATTAGTACACTTACCGTGATATTTCTTACATAAATAAGTTCAAGATACGAGACCTTTGGATTGAATTTACCGCCAGGCTACCAGCGCTTTACAACTTTGTTTCTGTGTTATTTTAATATTTACTTATTTTTGATACCTAAGGTATAGGTAGGTACCTATTGCATTATTGTAGTTTTATCTATCTATCTATTTATTTTAAGGCGTATTTCACACTGGCGCCGCGTCTCGCTCTGGTGAACGAGACAGCGCTATACACATGCAGAGCGCTATCACGCTCTCACATCGTCGCCGCATGCGAAAGCCGAAGCAATGTGATAACCTCCTTAGGGTTAAGATATACTACTATTTATTAATCTACTCTGGTACAGCCAAGTTTTCAGAGCTTCAGAGGCGTCGCGGTAAACCTTTGCTGAATTTTACATTGCAAAGATGTTTGTGATAAGAGGGTCCCATAAATTATGCCTGACGCTGTCTTAGTGGGGCTCAGCGTTACTTTAAACCACATGGGACATTGGAATATAGGTTGACGTTTAAGGGCGTTCTCCCAAAATCGTTATTATTCTTACTCAGAATTGGTAGCAATTTTATTTCTAACTAGCTTTTTCCCGCGGCTTCGCCCGCGTACTAAAAGTACTAAAAAAGAAGGTTCTCAGTTAGACTCGTATGTTTGTATGTAGGAATGTATGTTTGTCCGCGATCATCTTGCGTTTCGCTGAACTGATTTAGAAGCGGTTTTCGGAAAAGTATTCGTTACATTCTGGAGGTTTCAGTATACCACGTTTTGAAGACGGCGGTTCCCTCATTTTTTATTTTAAAGAAATTATTGCAATAATTCTTTAATTGTTACGCCATCAACGACTTACTACTGAGAGATTATGATTAATACAGATCTCTACTCTTGAATAGAAGCTTTTCCCCGCGACTTCATTTGCGTGGAATTAGTGATCCACTCTCCTTTTTACCCGCTTAAGGAATGACTTCTGGGATAACAACTATTATATATCCTTCCCCAGAACGCAAAATATCTCCATACCATCTAAATAGGTTCAACGGTTATTAATTTCCCATACAAACTTTCAACTCCCGTTTCACCCCCTAGAGGGTTGATTTTCGAGATAAAAACTACCCTATATTGTTTACCGCGACCCAATCTATATAATATGTGCCAAGTTTCATTTCAATCGTCTGTTCAGCGGTTAATAATTCGCCATACAAACTACCAACATGTTTTCTATTCCTCTAAGATTGATTTTCAGCTTAAAAAATATTCTATATTGTTTCCTGGGACTCAAACTATATCCACAACAAAATTATCTAAATCGGTTCGCGGTAAAAAAATCTCCAAACAAACCTCCAACCCCCATTTCACCCCCTTAAAGATTGATTTCGAGATAAAAACTGTCCCATGTCGTTTCCCGGTACACAAACTATCTCTATACCAAGTTTCATCTAAATTGGTTCAACGTTTAAAAATTCCCCATACAAACTATCAACCCCCATTTCACCCCCGTAATCAGCGACCCGATAAACCATAGAAACAATACCCATGTTGATATTTAAATTTTGTCACCACGTTTCCCCCTTATGGGTTGAATTCTCAAAAAAGCTGAAACATTTGTTTTCTCCTTTATCGTTAGGAATACTCCTGTAAAGTTTCGAATAAAATAGTTGAACTAATCTCGTTTCCCATACAAACTTTGAACCCTATTTCCCCCCTTAGGAGGTAAATTTTTAAAAATTATTTCTAAGTTTTTTTTTTTTTTTTTTTTTTTTTATTTTATACTACGACGGTGGCAAACAAGCATACGGCCCGCCTGATGGTAAGCAGCTACCGTAACCTATGGACGCCTGCAACTCCAAAGGAGTCACATGCGCGTTGCCGACCCTTTACAAAAAGGAGGATTCACTCAAGTGCATCCCTATGCCTTATAAGGAGCCTACATACTACATTTGGAATCTCTAGAACCAGCGGTTTGGGCTGTGCGTTGTCAGTCAGTTTCTTCTTTTATATATTTAGAAGAAGATTGCAATTTGGCACAAATACTTTCAAGAATTTTCATATCCACAATATTAAATTTCAAAATCGATGCCATTTTCTTAATTAACGTCCCAAAAAATCACAAAAACGACACCCTATTTAGATATTTAGATATTTCAACCCCATTGTACCCTAACAGGGGAGATGGTATTTCACGTCCGCCACGTTGGATTTTAAAATCGTTGTTGTTTTCGTAATCAACGACCCGATAAACCATAGAAACAATACCCATGTTGATTTTCAGATTTTTTGACCACATTTCCCCCTTTTAGGGGTTGAATTCTCAAAAAACCTGCAACACGTATTTACTCATTTATTGTTAGGAATACCTCTGTGAAGTTTCGAATAAAATAGACTAACTAAACTTGTTTCCCCATACAAATTTTGGACCCCCATTTCACCCCCTTAGGGGATGAATTTTGAAAAATCCTTTCTTAGCGCACCCCTAGACCTTATAAGGAACCTACGTACCAAATTTGGAATCTCTAGAACCAGCGGTTTGGACTGTGCGTTGATAGATCACTGTCAGTCAGTCAGTCACCTTTGAGTTATATATATATATATATATATAGAAGACTAGCGACCCGTCCCGGCTTTGCACGGGACTTTTTTGTAGAACTTTTTAGGTGTACAATACTGTAGTTATATAATTTTGGTCTATCTCGTAGGGTTCAGCCAGCGTTTGCAATGTAAGCGCAAAAAAATGTGTTTATTTACATTACATTAGAAACCTCAAAAATTATCAGTGTTTCATACTCATTATGCATGCTCATACTCATTATACACATAAACCTTCCTCTTGAATCACTCTATCTATTAAAAACGCATCAAAATCCGTTGCGTAGTTTTAAAGATCTAAGCATACATAGGAACAGCCAGCGAAAAGTGACTTAAATAGTTTTATACTAGGTATTTAGTGATAGTGATAGGACACGAAGAGTTTCCTAATTTAAAACTAGTACATAGGTACTAATGAAGGGCATATAGTGCCCATGAAAATGTACCGTTAGTGAAAAGGTGTGTTTTAATACCACGACGATGGCAAACAAGCATACGGCCCGCCTGAAGGTAAGCAAATAAGAATGGATGAGTGTTGTCAACCTTTTTGAAATCAATACACTCCTTTTTGAAGAACTTCATACTGTAGTGATGAATGTATATTTTTTAACATTGAATTTTACAGATAAACACAAAACTTTTCGCGTTAAAATTTAGGGAGTAATCATAAAATAAGGAGTTAAAAGATGCTGTAAAAAGTTTTTCAACGAGTGCTTCTCAAAAATTCCTAAGTAAATACTCTAGATAGCGTCAGGGGCCCATTTATTGAACGGTATTAGACTAATATTATTAATGTGTTGTCATGGAAACCCATACGATTTGACAGTTCGTGGACTAATAATATTGGTCTAATACCTTTCGAGAAATAGGCCCCAGATCGACTGTAATAAATATTTTCTCTTTTTATTTATTTTTTTACTCAAGGCTAAATATATTTAAGTACTAGATAAAATTAGATAAGTTTAAATTTTTATTTATATTCGTGTTAAATTTTAGGTAAGGCTATTTATAATTTATGACCGTAGTTTTTATTCGTAATTACTAAAATATTTTGAACAGTTTCATTGTCCAATAAAATATTGTCAGAACCTTTAACGCCCGCATCGAATTCATATAAATTACTATTTTCACAATCATATTAATCTTCTCCGTACGTCAATTTGGATTAGTTCACGAATTGCATCTAACAAATACACAGTAGTAGTTTCGCTACTCACCACAGTACCGCTACTCGACTCTAGATGGCAGCACGGGTTCAACTCCAGCGATAGCTGTGAGCTTAACGGGGGGCGGACGGCGGGGGGTAAAGTTGCGCGTCCCCACTGCCACTTCCACAAGTCAAGCTCTCCGCTTGTCAGTCGCTCCGCAGCCGCGCCGCGAAAAGGTCGTGGCCACACTCCACGCCGGCCTTTATAATATACGCACTAAATATTCAACAAATCTGATCTCAAACGAGAAACCAAATTCTTCAGTGAAACTCACAATCAAATCTAATTTGTGAGCACTACGGACAATAAGGACCACAGTGCAGTGATATGTTAGCGAGTTTTTCTTCAGTCAAGTGTACTACGGACTTTGTTTCGGAAATGGTGATATCGACCCGAGGAGAGTGTTTATGAGACGTTCTGTAGTGAAATGAAGAGTCTGTGATATACTTCATAATGTACGCCGTGGTGGTAATTTGCGCGCTGCTGCAAGTCGGGCGGGCCGCGCTGCCCTACGGCTCGGACAAATGCATCAAAGTGTCCGGTGCAGACAACAGTGTTCTATGCAGGATCCGGACTATGGACAGCGATGGTGCTGGCATCGCCACCGTATCATCCGATACTAGACATCTATCCATCGAGTGCAACCATCTCCTGCTCTTCGAAAGCTCGCTCCGGGGCAACTACTTCAGCCCCGTCCCAGATCTCACAGAGCTGTCAATAAACAACTGCAAACTGCTTCAAGTTCATGACAACACGTTTCAAGACTTGAGAAAACTTAAAAGGCTGAAGCTCCGTTCGAAAAACTTCGAGTGGAGCCCTACCAAGAATTTAGAGTTATCTTTGAACGCTTTTAATGGATTATCGGAACTGCATTCATTGGATCTGGCTCAAAATAACATCAAATTCGTTCCTTCCGGCGTATTCTGTTCCTTAGAAAATTTGAACACATTGAATTTGACGCATAATAGAATAAAGACAATCGGGCAACTCGGATTAGGTCAAGGATGTGGCTCTAGCTTACACTATTTGGATCTTAGCTACAATGAGATTAAGACTCTGCCTGAAGAATCTGAGTTGTTGAAACTAAGGAGCTTACAGTACTTATATCTGCAACATAATAATATCACTGACATATCAAGTGAAGCATTCAACGGTCTTGTGTCTATGAGAGTGCTAAACATATCACATAACCGCCTTCACACACTGCCGGAGGGGCTCTTCGCTAACGCCAGAGAGTTGCGTGAAGTGTATCTCAACGACAATTCGTTATTTGAGCTCGCTCGAGGCATATTTCATCGTCTAGAACAGTTGATTGTTTTAGATTTATCCAGTAACCAGCTTACGAGTAACCATATCGACGACGGAACATTCTTAGGACTTATACGACTGATTGTTTTAAACTTATCAAATAACGCTCTGACAAGAATCGATGGAAAAACGTTTAAAGATCTATTCTTCCTGCAAATACTTAACTTGAAGAACAATTCTATTGGATACATTGAAGACAATGCATTTTTGCCGCTTTACAACCTGCATACATTGAATTTAGCTGAGAACCGGCTGCATACTATTGATGAGAACTTATTTAACGGTTTGTTTGTACTAAGCAAGTTAACTCTCAACAATAATTTGCTAGTAAACATCGACCGTAAAGCTTTTAAGAACTGCTCGGACTTGAAAGAGTTAGATTTAAGTTCTAATCAACTTTTAGATGTTCCAGAAGCATTGTGGGAGCTATCATTTCTAAAAACTCTGGATCTCGGTGAAAATCAAATAACAGACTTCAGAAATGGATCGTTTAAAAACCTGAATCAACTAACCGGGCTCCGATTAATTGACAATCAAATTGGAAACTTGAGCGTTGGAATGTTTTGGGACCTGCCCAGCCTACAAGTGCTTAATATAGCAAAAAACAAGATCCAGTCAATCGAGCGAGGGACATTTACCCGCAATTCCCAACTGGAAGCCATACGACTCGACGGAAACTTCTTGTCGGACATTAACGGTGTCTTCTCAACGTTGGCGAGCCTCTTGTGGCTCAACCTGTCGGAGAATCATCTAGTGTGGTTCGATTACGCGTTTGTGCCTAGTAATTTAAAGTGGTTGGACATTCACGGCAATTATATCGAACATTTAGGCAACTACTACAAGTTACAAGACGAAATCCGTATAAAGACTTTGGACGCTAGCCATAATCGTATAGCGGAAATATCGCCAATGGCGATACCTAATAGTGTTGAACTCTTGTTCATAAACAATAACTATTTGAACAATATACATGTGAATACGTTTTATGAAAAGAAAAACTTAACGCGAGTGGACATGTACGCTAACGAAATTGTGCATTTAGACCAGAACAGTTTGCGATTAGCGCCAGTGCCGACAAATAAAACGTTGCCCGAGTTTTACATAGGCGGAAATCCTATTAAGTGTGATTGTACAATGGAGTGGTTACAAATTGTTAACTACACAACGGCCACGAGGCAATACCCACGGTTAATGGACTTAGAAAACGTGTTGTGTAAAATGACAAACACTCGTAGCGGAACCCATGTCCCCTTAACAAATCTCAAGTCGTCGGACTTTCTATGTGCGTATGAGACTCATTGTTTTGCGATCTGTCATTGCTGTGATTACGATGCGTGCGACTGTGAAATGACCTGCCCTCAAAATTGCACTTGTTACCACGATCCATTGTGGAATACAAACGTCGTCGACTGCTCTGGACAATCTTCAATGGAGGTACCGCATAAAATACCCATGGACGCGACAGAAGTGTTCCTCGATGGAAACAATATAAAGGAACTACAAAACCATGTTTTCATTGGGAGGCAGAAGATGAGATCTCTTTACGTAAACAATAGCAACGTTGACAATATTCAGAATAGAACCTTTGCTGGATTGAATGCTTTACAAATTCTGCATTTGGGAAATAATAAGCTGAAAGAATTGAAAGGATACGAATTCCACCAGTTGAGCAATTTGAAAGAATTATTCTTGCAGAATAATCTTATTAGCCACATCGTGAACATGACTTTCCTGACGTTAAAATCTTTGGAAACTCTACGCCTCGACGGCAACAGACTGGTCGATTTTAGCGTGTGGACTTTCAATAATAACCCTAATTTGAAAGCATTGTCGCTCGGGAACAACCTGTGGTCGTGCAAATGCCGCTATTTGCAGGAATTAACCGCATACCTGGCTGAAAACGCGCAAAAAATCATTGACATAACCGACGTATGGTGTTGGAATGGAGACGCGAAACCGCCGCAGAAAAAAGAGCTCAATTTAAATGGCACCGCTTGCAGCGATTATTACGCCGATAATTCAGTCATCGGCAACATGCTCGTGTCCAACTATGTTCCCATGATGGTCTCGACGCTCACCGGTTTTATGTTAATTTTATTGGCGCTCGTCATACTATTCCTTTTTAGAGACTCGCTCAGAGTGTGGTTATACACGAACTGTGGCATAAGAGTGTTCTCGTTTGCCGGAGCCTTTGAAGAAAGCGAGAAGTTGTATGACGCGTACGTGTGCTATAGTCCGAAGGATGAAGAGTTCGTCGTGCAGTCATTAGCGGCCGAGTTAGAGAACGGAAATCCATCCTACCATCTCTGTCTTCATTATAGAGATATCCCGCACCACGGGACGCAGTACATGCAGTGCGCGCCGCCGGTCGTCGAGGCGGCGGAAGCGTCCAAACGAATAATAATCGTGCTCACAAGAAACTTCATGCAAACGGAATGGTCTCGCTACGAATTCCGACAAGGGTTGCACGATGCCCTGAAAGGGTGCATTTATAAGTTGGTGCTAATAGAGGAGTGTACTGTGGTAGCGGACGCAATATGCGACCCCGATTTACGGCCTTATCTCAAAACGGGATCGCGTCTGCGCTGGGGACAAAAAAGGTTCTGGGAGCGCCTCAGGTATATGATGCCGGATTCGTCCCAGCCCAATCATAAGCGGCGGAGCCACAACTATAGGAAGAATATAAATACTTACACGTTGGATTCGTCGGTGCCTAACGGAGGGAATCGTACGATGCCGTACCCTGATAAATCGCCAGTCATAGGTGGCGGGCAGGGCGCGAGTGCACCGCCGGAGTACAGCAGTGAGGTGCGTCAGTCACCATCAGTAGTGAGACAAACGCAAGGAGTGGTGTACGGGCCTGATGGCCGGCCGATCTCAGACCACATCTACTCCTCCATAGACTCGGACTATTCATCCTTGGAGCACGGGATGGCCCCGGGCAGACGGCGGGACCTCCGGCAATGGCCGCCCCCGCCTCCTCTCGTAGACACGGGCAACGCCGTGCAAGCCTACCTAGTCTAGGGCCTCGCCCCGCTTCCAGTCAAAACTATGTAAATAAATGTTAATTTAGTGCGCTGTAAATATTGTAATTAGTAGATCCTAAGTGCTATACCAAATCTATGTAATTTACTATTGCCTATTCGTTATCCTGTGTATAGATTTCGTAATAAAATTTAAAGACTGCTGTAGAATATGTATTGTAAATAGCAAAAAACAAGTGATCATAGTGTCGGTAATATGGCGTTATTTATACAAAATAAAACTAAAAGATCAAGATTTATAATATTGATTTTTATTCAAAACCTTAAAGGTAAACGTTTGAGTGCTCGTCACTGTCCCAGTACATGTAATCTAGAAACTTAAATTATTCGCAATAAATACGACAAGTGTCAACTACTTATTTGGCATTAGCGTGTCGATCACAAGGACATTTACCATATCATAACAACTGGTACACAATAACGTTCAAGAGAAAAAAAACCCATTAATATAAAACAGACAATGTCAAATGCACATAAATTTCTAGTTACATATGTTAATGTGCATCCATTTCTTAATTACGTTTGGATGTTTTTGTTAAGGTAAGGCATTCCACTCATACAATAGTTTGTTATTTAATCTATCTAGGTAGACTGGTTTGTTATCTGGGTTGATTATTTTTTCAATGTTTGTATTTGATATAACAAACTATTACATCCATTTCATCTTAATCAAGTATCAAAATATTCAACCCTTTTCATTAATAAAATGCAAATAATTACATATCGAGTTCATTACCCACAGTCATCATGATCAATGTTGAAATTAATAAAATTCACAAACCTGTTCGAATGAAAGTGCAAAGGCAAATATAATTTACATATTTATGGCCCAGGCCACTCTGTTGAGAGGTCCGCTACTGAATACATCCGTAAAAAAAACTACAGAGTGAAAATGGCGTATCTGCAATACTTTACTAAGCGAAAACGTCGTATGTCCTCTCAAACATGCTTAGAGATACGGCGTTAGGTATACCGTAGTAGGGCAGAACAAGGGTCTTGCACATACGTCATTACGGTGCTAGGCTGTGGTATGTTTCATATGTGTCCGGTGTCCACTCGTTTTAGAGACCACTTGTATTCATGACTGTATAATGTTCTATTCTTTGGGCTCAGAAACAACGCCATTTCACATGCGTCGGGGATTTTATGAAGGACAGAAGTTGTAACGACATTATACTTACAAGTAAGATAACATGAAATAGACCAACTTTACAACAAGTCTAATGTAAGGTTGTCCCCAATATTTTTAGTCATATAAAATAAAAAAAACTAAATCATTAAAAAAACATTAATCCGGGTTATTAAAGTCTACTTTTTAAAACTTTTGTAGGTACTCGTATTATACTAGGAGAGCGATGACCGCTATTGTAAAGTTTTAAATTCTAGCAAAATCATGGCCGCCTATTAATAAACTTCGTCGTTGAAAGGCTTTTGATTATATGAAACACGAGGAAAGTTCTAATTCAGGACTATCAAATTATACGTTCATGAAAATTTAACTTTCTTTCAATATTTACTTTCATTTTCATTTACAATATACTTATGTAGCATAGGGGCCATAAATAAAATATCATTATGACATGACTCATACTTTTACAGCACTTCAACAATATAATATGAGCCGTTTTGCAACATGCTGTTACAAATGCTTTAATATAGCTAATCCCATAAAATGTTAATTAAGTTTGATTACGCTAGGCAGCCGACCTCAATTGAAGGAACGGGATGAGGTTATGTCAGTTATGACCAGGGACCGGAACCGGTAACCATTAAAGGGGTATTAGATTGGGTATTTGATAGAGTTGTTTTTAAAAACCCTATCAATTCGGTAAGCGTATCGTTTGACTTACCCGAACGAAAGGCTAACCATGTCAATAGAGTTAATTCGGGTAAGTGGTTACAACCCAGCATATGGTTTCCCTATCAGATAGGGTTTTTCAAATGCGATTAAGCAATTTTAAACTCTGTGACCAATACATTTGACTTATTTATTATTCGAGGACCCTACGAGCTAAGCGCTGCCGGGCGGCACGAGCGAGCCTACAGACAAACAAGAATCTATTTGCGTATGTTTTCGTACGTACGCCTTTGATCTAGACGCTATTATTGCTTGTTAGTGCGCTAAAAGATCGTTGTGTGGTGCCGGTGTTTTTGTTCTTGCCATTCGAGCGTGACGGCTCGTGTCGGTTGAATCTTAGACCCAGGCTTATAGGAACCAAAATCAAATGCATATTGTGAAGTGTTAAAATATATAATTTTGTGTTATTCTAGTTATAGGTAGTACTTTGTTTCAATGGCTCCAGCAAAATGTGACGCCGTTCACCGATACTTCTAGTATAATGAAACGATCAATATCAGTCATTGTTGGACACTCAAGAATAAAATGATTATTTGAAAAAAATATCGTAAGAATAAACTTATGTTGATTGTATTCCCGTTAAAATGATTCAAAATAATTTCGTCGGGACTAATATATGCGAGAAAATGTAATAAAAATAATTGATTCTTAACAGAATCATTTAATCGTGCTTTTTATTTTAAATAATGTTCCGCGTATAAGAATGTATCTGGGTTTTTCGGTGTAAGAAAACATCGTGTGGAAACTGGACCTAATCCCAATAAGTTCAGGCACTTTTTGCGCGCGCGGCGGCGACGCACGCAAATGCCCGATCTAGCTGTACAAAATTATTTTACACTCATAGACTAAAATTTACTATTTTTATTATTATTTTGCTATAATTCATGTGAAAAAAGAGTAACCAGTGTAAGTTGACCTTTGTATAAGAATAATTACTAGGGCAGAAGAGTTCAGCTAAACTTGGTTGTGTAATTTTAAGAGAAATGAAGCATTATTACAAATGGCACCTACAAAAATTAATAATTAACTTAAACTATATTTAAGTATTTTAATTCTGCTATTCTTATATTTTAGGTGCCATTTGCAATAATGCTTCATTTCTCTTAAAATTAAAAACCATGTTTAGCTGACCTCTTTTGCCCTATTAATTATTCTTATACAAAGGTCAACTTACACTGGTTAATTTTTTTTCACATTAATTATACCAAAATAATAATAAAAATAGTCAATTTTAGTCTATGAGTGTAAAATAATTTTGTCCAGCTAGATCGGACGTTTCGGCCATAGTGCGCCGCTGCCGCGCGCGCAAAAATTGTCTGATGGTCATAGATTATTTAAACAAGTTTATTCCTTGTCAAATGATCTGTAAATTTGGAAATTTGTAGTTCAACTCCTCCTTAATGCATAGAAACCGAAATTATAACGTTTTTCGAAAATTAAAATACCCTCCCAATCGATTTAAAAAAAAACCGGCCAAGAGCGTGTCGGGCCACGCTCAGTGTAGGGTTCCGTAGTTTTCCGTCCGTCACAGTAACTGTCCCCACTTAAGAGTTAATAACACCGCCATGTAGGATATGATATGAGAGTTCCACGTACAGCGACATCTATCGGCAAATTAAGTAAACTATTGCGCGCGAGCTTAAAGTATGGAAGATGATTTTTATGGAATAATTCTTTATTGCGTGAACCGATTTTCACCGTTTTTACTTTATTTGGAAGCACGTCATTTCATTGTAATTTTGTAGAAATTACAGGTACAATAAACACCTTATACGGTTAAATTACAAACATGGTTCAGAAATTATTTTGTAATTTTTTTTCAAAAACTATTCATCCTATCAAGTTCAAAATAATTTTTCTAGAAAGTTTTTATAAAGTTCTACTTTTGAGATTTTTTTCATATTTTTAAAACTTATGGTTCAAAAGTTAGAGGGGGGGGGGGGACGCATAGTTTTTTTACTTCTGGAGCGATTATTTCCGAAAATATTTACATTATCGAAAAATGATTTTAGTAAACCCCTATTCATTTTTAAATACCTATCCAACAATATATCACACGTTAGGATTGAAATGAAAAAAAAAATCACTCCCCACTTTACGTATAGGGGAGGTACTCTAATAAAATGAAAAAATCCACTTTTTATTTTACCTCTTTGTCGGCGTGATTGATATACATATTAGTACCAAATTTCAGCTTTCTAGTGCTAACGGTCACTGAGATTATCCGCGGACGGACGGACGGACGGACGGGCAGACATGGCGAAACTATAAGGGTTCCTAGTTGACTACGGAACCCTAAAAAGGTCACTTTTTGCAAAAGTCGACGGTTTGCAAAAAGTTTACAACATTTTAATTTGAACAATTAACTGTAGTTAGAGGACCACAAAACTGACATCATATTCAAATTTCAGCTCTCCAGCACTTCCGGAACGCGAGTTATTGAATTTACAATATTTGCAAAAAAAAATGTGTTTTTTTGCGAATTGCGGACGATCCTCTGGACCGATTTTGCTCTACCGGGGCTCATTCTCTTTGTTTTATAATTGCGCACATTTGTTATATTTAACTATTTTTTTTGTCCGACCCGTAGTTTTTCCTCTAGAAGCGAAAAACTGGTTTTTACCATTTTTTTGGCACCTTAGCGCCCAATATTCACTTATAAATTTTATTGATATCAATTCCTGCCACTTTGACCTATACAAACAAATTTTTTCCAGTCCAATATGATTTGACTGTACTTTTTATGATTTTTCCGCTAATTCTATTTGAGTATTGCTATAATTATTTGAATTGCGTGTTTTCTATAATTAAATAAATGAAATCAAATAAAATAGGAGTTGATAATAGTTTAGAAATGCCCCGAAATGTTTTGATGACTTGGCAGAAAATTTCTAAATACACATGTTAAAAATTCAAAAAAATATATTAAAAAATTAATTGGTTGGAACCATATTTGTTTTCATTGTAATATTTTTGTCACAACTTGAAATTGTTTTACGATTACCGATAAATAATTTCCTCGCAAATGAAGTGAAAATTAGAGTGTAACCCTCGTCCATAAAACCCATTTTACACTCGACTTTTAAACGGCTCGCGTTAAATCGTACGTTTTATGCACTTGTTGTACAATCTACTATTATAATATAATAAAAATAAAATAAAATAAAAATGAAATAGAAATTAAATAAAAATGAGAATAAAATGAAAATAAAACGAAAACGAAACGAAAACGAAACGAAAACGAAACGAAAACGAAACGAAAACGAAACGAAAACGAAACGAAAACGAAACGAAAACGAAACGAAAACGAAACGAAAACGAAACGAAAACGAAACGAAAACGAAACGAAAACGAAACGAAAACGAAACGAAAACGAAACGAAAACGAAACGAAAACGAAACGAAAACGAAACGAAAACGAAACGAAAACGAAACGAAAACGAAACGAAAACGAAACGAAAACGAAACGAAAACGAAACGAAAACGAAACGAAAACGAAACGAAAACGAAACGAAAACGAAACGAAAACGAAACGAAAACGAAACGAAAACGAAACGAAAACGAAACGAAAACGAAACGAAAACGAAACGAAAACGAAACGAAAACGAAACGAAAACGAAACGAAAACGAAACGAAAACGAAACGAAAACGAAACGAAAACGAAACGAAAACGAAACGAAAACGAAACGAAAACGAAACGAAAACGAAACGAAAACGAAACGAAAACGAAACGAAAACGAAACGAAAACGAAACGAAAACGAAACGAAAACGAAACGAAAACGAAACGAAAACGAAACGAAAACGAAACGAAAACGAAACGAAAACGAAACGAAAACGAAACGAAAACGAAACGAAAACGAAACGAAAACGAAACGAAAACGAAACGAAAACGAAACGAAAACGAAACGAAAACGAAACGAAAATAAAACGAAAAAAAAAATGAATACACTGAATTTTTTTAAATATAAAATGAAAAAAAAATTTTATATATATACACGGTGAATCTGAGTATCCCGACAGATTTTAACCATACACCCCGAATAATTAACCGAAAATAAGTACCATGACTATTTTTCAGTAAAAAGTATATAACCATCCGCCATCTTGGATTATAAAACAGAAATAATTTTCGATATTACATCCCCTAATTATAAATATTAATTATTTGAAACGGGCTATTTACCTCGCACCCGAAATATCAGGTGCCCAATAACGCTAATATACATAATACATGGTAAATACCCCGTTTCAAATAATATTTATAATGTGAATGACCATGTGAGCTTAAAAAATCGTATATCCCATAATTAGCTGAAAACGACTACCAATCCCTACGCCAATTCATAGGATTAGGTTGCCAAGCGGACCACAGGCTCAACTGAGCCGTGGCAAAAGCCGGGACAAACTCTAGGAGGATGAATGTTGGTTTGTGTCAAATCGATTTGAATATGAATAAAAATTGTGTTTTTATTCTTATTCCAAATAATTATTGCCCATCTCATCAGTACGTGCGAACTATGCAAAAATAAACTGAAGGTAGGACACATTTGTTTAACAGAAATTCTTTAATTTAAAGTTGTGTACGTGAGCAGAGGACTGGACTGTGAGTGTGACTTTAGCAGAATGCATAAACGACAGCAAATCTTATATTTACTCAATTTGTTCCGCCGCCACCTCTCCTGTTCCATTTCAAATGAGAAAGATAGAACCGCCTGCCTGCGTGGAAAAGAGACAGGAAAAGGGTAGCCCTATGATAGGGTAAGCGGTAAATATTAAAGCTATCTTTACCCCATTCGACTCGGAAACCACATTGAAAAGGGTTAAGCCTATTCAAAATGATTTCCATATCGATAGGGTAACCCAATGATAGGGTAACCCTATCATTAGGGTAAGACTTTAATAGGGTTACCCTATCGAAACGATTAATCAAATGAAGGGGTTTTCCGGTCCCTGGTTATGACCATACACTTGTCTCTCATATCCAGGGTGACATCTGAGACGTGATCAGTTATATGTTTTTCTTACTCAAAAAACAACTGCCAATTGATTGCCCGGAGTCCTACTAAAATCAGGCATTTTTTTAAATTATTTTAATTATTATTTTTTTGTATTTACTTTTCTTTCAAAAGTGATAAGATAATATTAGTGTAAAACAGTTTTAGGTTTTAAATTTCTTAAATTACATGTTATCCCGAATAAATGAAAAAAATGGTTATTAAAGACAGTTCCATTTCAAAGAGGTAATTCAAATTACTTAGTTAAATATTCTAATAAGTAGTTTCAATATCCCGAAAACCCCGTCAAATGAAAAATAAACTACAAAAACATGAAAATAAAATGCCTGATTTTAGTAAAAGTTGTTTACAACTAGTAGTTGTACTAGTAGTACTCCATAAACAACTGCTAGTTGTTTATGGAGTAACAAAAACATGTATTGATCACGTCTCGGATGTCACCCTGTATAACAGTTGCAAGCTAAACTAGGTACTGCAAAACTACCGAAAATATCGCTACATCTACAATTGTCTATTTGCCTCTGTATAGACAACTAAACGATCGAAATGGTTCTTAGTTCGACACCATCATAGTCCGGTTTCTTCCGAGAATACACAGTAAGTATATGAAAGAACTTATTAGGTACCTATGTTTTGACGTCTATCTGTCTAGGATTCCCTCATGCCTAACTACACACTAATTAAGATAAGTGAAATACTTGAAACACTCTAAAGTGTTACCTATACCCTAATCATAACGTCTAAAATTGTTTGACAAACGTGCAAAAATACTTGGGACCAATAATATCGGTAAAAAGTTTTGTGATGACGTAATTAGGTACTTTGAATTTTGGGTCCACCTGTTGAATAATGAGGGACGTATTGCACTTTAAGTTAAAAGCGGGTTTTCGACGTCTTTATCTGTAAATCTTGTAAGTTATTATTTGTAGCTTCTATTTTATAATTACTTTTATGTGGCAAAATTGAATAAAGCATACAGTAACTTCATTTTATAGTAGGTAATTGAACATTAAAAGTGATAATAATTTATAGTTAGTCAGAGTCAACGTATTCCTTCATAAACAATACAAGACCGTGTTTGAAAATAAGTCCAGTTTTTAAGTTGACAGAAAAATATCAAATTTTAGGAACTTACTAAAACATTATGAAACGTTTTAACGTTTTAAAATAATAACACTTAAAAAAACTAATAAACACAAGGAATACTTACGGACTTAACAATATCAAACGCTTCACCTACTGAGGGCATAGCATGCTGAACTAACTGCATTTTCAATACATCCTAGTTCCTGTGGCCAGTTTAAATTGAACTTCAAATCGAGATTTTTGAAGAGAGACAAGGAATTTGACTTAACGATGAAGCGGTAATTTTTTTTAAAGTTTTATTTGAACGAAATTATTTATGTCTCGTCGGTAGGTATTCATAAAATGAGAATAATGTAAAATTGGCTATTTCATTAAGCCGTAACATCTCTTCTGCATTAATGATAACATCTGCACATTCTATAATCAGCATACATTATTAGTTATTACTTACATTAAATACAATTTTGTTTTATGCTCAAAGTTAGGTATCGAATGAATCTGTCTTCTGAATTTCTTAGTATTTATTTTATACCATGACGATGGCAAACAAGCATACGGCCCGCCTGATGGTAAGCAGCTGCCGTAGCCTATGGACGCCTGCAACTCCAGAGGTGTCTAATGCGCGTTGCCGACACTTTACAAAAAGGAGGATTCACTGTGTTGACGGCTAAAGGAACAAGATGGTCCCTCGTCGTCAACACACTGAGTCCTCTTTGAGCTCTTTGGCAACCTTACTCACCAGCAGGAACACATAAGTGAATATAATACGTTGAAATTAATATCAAGCTTTTAAATTTCCATCTCAGGTTTAGTAAAA
Source organism: Pammene aurita (assembly GCA_947086415.1). Taxonomy (NCBI): domain Eukaryota; kingdom Metazoa; phylum Arthropoda; class Insecta; order Lepidoptera; family Tortricidae; genus Pammene; species Pammene aurita. The sequence continues at coordinate 6,566,273 of OX352301.1, forward strand.
ATGTCAAACTTTTACACCAATCCAGTGAATACAAATACATAGCTGCATATTATTGCATTTGTTTCGGTACTCAAAGCTGTACAATTTTATAACAAAACTACTTTACAATTTATAACATCTACGTTCTACAAATTGTACAATCATGATTGCACTTGTAAGTTCTTCCATCTTAAATGTTTCTCAAAAGTACACTTGGCAAACACAATTCCATTCTCAATTATTTACCATAATCGGAAATTCACTTTGGCTCCCGTCCAGCACCACTATAGAGCTTTTCCTGTCTTGTACCAACTTATTGTTCATACGACCGTTCATTGCTTCACTGAGAATAATAAGACCTTGATACGACACCGCTTTAAGCGATTTTAAACTTAGAAGCGTTACAAATAAAGATCGTTTTAAGATGGCAGTAGGACAGGTAACGTATCCGTCAATGTCATATTTGGGCTTATCCCTAGTGACTAATTGTTCAAAAACGTCACCTTTTTCTGGTCACAAGAATTTCAACATGTTCTTACGCGCTTTTGAAGAGAATTATAAAGTTTTACTGGTATTCATAACCCAATGGTTATCTAAAGAAAGGATTCTGGTTGATCTTGACATATGTTATCGTTTGATCTAGTCTCACGTCTATTCATAGTATAATTGTACACGTCTATGAACTCTCCTCTTGTATCATACGAGTTTCAATAACAATTACTAATTTTTTTTTTAAACTGATTAAGCTCTATGTGATATGGAGCTACCTCGTAACATAACTATATTTTTTTCAGTGCTAATAACCTATTTCAGTGTGATAAATATTGTTTCATTACACTTGGCCATAAAACGTGGAATTCCACTTAGGCATAACGGGTTAGCGGGTGTTATATGTAGAAATAGCTTATTCCCTAAGAAGTTTTGAACTTTTTTTATCTCATTCAATACTCACATAATTTTTTGCGTTGATATTGTCTTAGTCTTAATATAATATTTTTCATTTTTAAGTGTGTTATGATAAATGGTGTGTAGTTTAGAGGGTAATTGCTAACTCGAGACATAAAAGCCCTCGGTTTCGATGTCGGGCTCCTATTAGACTTTAGTTTGAAACAATTCTCCCTCATATATTGCACAATGATCCATTACCACTTATATTTAACCTTGCCGATAACGGTTGACAAGAACATGTAAGATTTATTAAACATACTCGTATCTAGATTAACACTAGATACGAGTATGTTTAATAAATCCGCCGGTGAGCCGTGCAGTGGTAGAAATCGGGCATGAGCATCATGTCAAACAGAAAGGTTCAATATCGCTCGTGAGTTTGGGATCGTCGACGATTCGTACAGCGTGCCTTTGTACCGATTCAAAGGGCCGAAGCCCACTTTCTGATGAATATTAATACAGTTAGAAAGTGACAGATATATATCTTGCCCTCGAAATACTGTCACTGCACACTTGTGCTAACCATGCTGCATAAAAAAAAAACGAGGTCGCCAAAAGGTGAAATTTAATTTATAACGCGCTACAATTCGTGCTCAACTGAGTAGCGTCTTACACCGTGTATAGATATGTATAAAGCGATAAAGGAAGAACATGTTTAGGTAAGTTTAGCATACGTTAACTGAGGTTAAACAATGAAACACACATACATTGTACTAGTTATTACTTAATCCTGTACCCGTACTAAATAAATAAAAAAACTAAATTATTAATTATTGCAAACCTATGCGTGGTATTGTGCGCCTATGCGTGATAATCGAAAGATCTCTTATATGCCGGGTCTAGTAGTTATGGTGGTCTGTGCAACATAGCAAATGACCGTAAGACTTTAAGCTACAAAGGTTCTTTCTTGAATGAATATGCAAGGGACAATTTTACACACGTTTTGCAATGGTGATATGGTATTATTTTCTTTTGTTGTACACTTAGTAAGTTACGATGTCGTGTTAACTCCAAGACAACGATCACTGACAAAAAGTTAAGAAGTTAATTAATAAAAATAATAATTAATTAATTAATACAGATAGACAGAATAGTACTCTCGTATTATCAATGATGTATTCCGGATTGTCCTCAATAAGCGTTCAATCTGGCGATTTCATGTTTAAATGTGGCTGGCGCGATACTCCGAGTCTGTCCAGCACATTATCCATGAATGCCAAATGAGGAAATACCCTCCTAGGAGACTGCCCTCTGGATTAACTATCATTAAGTAAAAACCCAATCCATTGGGTGAAGAACCTAGATATTAATTTGTCATTGTCATTTGTAAAGCGACTAAGACATGCCATACGATTAAATTAAGTCGATTCCTATGAAAAAAAACCCGTCTGTTCCCCGCGGGTACAAAATGGAATTACACCATGAATAAGCGTATAAATCACGAGTATTTTGTTACTCATGTTATCTATGTCTAATTTAACTATCATCTTATTTAATTCGTGATAATGATGAAATTTTGCCTAAATAACGCGACAGGGTGAATAATGAAGCGTTTCAAACGCCGATTCATTTTGTTACGACATAAAAGTTGCTAGTAAATTGTAAAATACGTTTATCTACACTCACCTTGTAAGTCCTCTAAAACGTGTCCAAAAACGGTAGGCAATGGCTAGCACCACAACCGATTTAACTATGATAAACTTTTTATCTGTGGCAGTAACGTAATTTTAACTTTACATGCTCATATATTGATACGTTATGAGTTTCAAATTCCGAACATCGAATTTGATAACGTAATGCAAATCCTGTGCTCCTTCCTGACCAACGGCACGCGCCCGCCCGACCGCCGGCACAATCGAGTTGGCCATGGCGCTGCAATGGCGGTCATTCTATGGTTTCTGAACACTTTATTTATATGAATGTCGATAAAGCAGTGTATGCAACTGTACGTAATTAAGCTTTAAAACACTCGTGTGATCTTATTATGAAACTCGCCTGCGGCTCGTTTCATAAAACCACACTCGTATTATAAGGACCCTTATTACGTAACAGTTACATAAACTACTAATTTTTATAATAGATAACACACTGTTTTAGTTTTTTTTTTATAAATAATTAGCAACTTTTACTATTTTCATTTTATAAAAGCTTAGTAAACACGATAACTGCTTCTGCTCCCATGGATGAAATTAATCTCACTACCATTTAAATTGTTCACGTGATATTTTCAACCACCTTGTCCCATTATCCATGTAATATTACGTCAGTCGTGATGAAAAATCCATCATTAAACTACCGGACTTTACGCACGACAATCGCTAGTCGCACTGTAGTAATATAAAAAAACGGTTTATTATCCACTCGTAATCCACCGGCCGGATGCCGTATCCGCCATGGCGCGTGATCAACTCCTCAGAGACGCCGCCTTACACTGATGAATACTTAATGCAGTTGACCTATTCTACACTAAAAGACCGTAACTCTATACTAAGTTGGAATACACATACGCCCTTTTTACTTAGTCATAGAGATAGTAGTAATTCTAAACCGAAACAACGTAAGTCAATACAGAGTTGTAGCAAAGATTGAAAGTTTTAAAAACTAAACCAGCATGAGCTCTTAATACTGTTTGTACACTATATATTTGTATAACTATTATACTGAAACAGTTTGCAGCATACGCCCTTGTTTAGCAAGTTGGACTTGCTACAAAACGACGTAAGTATGTATGCGTTTCTTACAAAAATACGCTTTTTTGTCATGTAAGACAGAAGCTTACAAACACTAGAAATGGATGGAGTAATAAGGAATTACGGGTGTGACGTTCAGTTGAGTTGTAAAAGTTTTATGTATTGGAGGTTTAGTTTGGTGAGTTAATACATATGTATGTATTGGAGGTTTTGTTTAGTGAATTGATACTAATATTGAGTTTTATATAATGTATTTGGCCGCTTAGATAAGTACTACTTAATACGGTTAGCTTTTAAGTTTTGTTACAATTTTAAACTAAATGTATTTTAGATTAATAGTATCCTTCATATTGTTTCTTCTTGTTTTTGACTCTTTGTTTAAACTTTTGTAGGGTTATTTATAATATTTATGCAAACAATAACAAAAGCGTCGCGGGCCCGCTTGGTCACGCGCCCGCCCGCGCCCGCGCTCTGTGTGAATCAAGCTTTTTATGTGCCTATAGTACCCATATTGAAAATGTAATTATGTAGTTTGCAATACATTTTTTATTAATCAAGCTAGCCACTCTTGCTTTAAACAAATATTTAACTAAGCTGTTCTAGTTAAACTTGCTCATGTTTTACTCAGTCATATTCAACAAGAAGCTAGGAAGACTTAATACTTTCTGATTTGCAAGGAAAATATTTACAAAGTGTATACACTTTTCAATAGACGTCCATTTAAAAAAAGAGCAATGAAATCTTTCAATAAAGCGCTATTAGATCCCCAGGATCCGTGAACACAGTTAATTTTCATTATACTAGAGTAACGGTCTAGAAAAGTCGTATAAGCGCTCTATAAACGTACTTTGTCGCTTTAATCTCATATACCTCAAAGGAACTCTTCAGCTAGCGTCGATGCAATGACCTAAACTGGCGCGCGAGTAGTAAATTTGACAATTTTTCCCAGTTTCGTCGCATAGTTGCTCTCTTTGATATTTGACCAGTGGTTTGTAATTTGAGCTCTTTTTATTATGAAAAGCACAGTACAGGATGGGTTATACTCTAACAAAATGAGCAGATGATGATGAGATGTTCATCTATTTTGACAATCATTACATCTTTGTCACCCTCATTGTTAGAAAATTACAAGTTTGTCCCTTTCTCACGCGGGTGACGGGAGCTCATTGGCACGTCCGCATCTCACGCTGGCCGGTGCGCGACTGGCGACAGTTGTTTGAATTCACTCATTTTAGGTGCTTCACTTTTGGAGCGTACATAACCCATCTGTCATTATTATATATCATAGCAGCAATACAACAAATAATACAAACCTTAAATAACAGAGAAAAAGCCAATAATAGATGACCAAAAAATATAACTAACATGCAATAACAAGTGGAAGTAATAAGTGGATACAATGAGTAAAGGAAATATTGAACCCTTTAAACAAAATATAATACATACTAGCTAGCGTGTACGGGAGTGCACTTTGATGTGTGTTCGCGTGTGTGTGTGTGTGTGTGTGTGTGTGTGTGTGTGTGTGTGCGCGCGCGCGCGCGCGTGTGTGTGTGTGTGTGTGTGTGTGTGTGTGTGTGTACGTACTTGTAATAAGAAAATAATGTGTTCAGTACAAGTATGCTTGTTTGTCGATCTGACATCATTTCAATAATAGAGTCCTTTTTGCGGCACTATTGTGGGGTAATTTTTATGGGCTGACTGTGTATCCCTAGTATTATTTGATCGATGGATAAATGCCTTATGCTAAATAACCGTAGTAAGAACGGAATTTTTATTACTATTATTTTGCCAAGGTCAAATAGCCTATCAAAAGCATGGAACTGAGACCTCTTGAATTTTTGATGTGATATAGATTACACTAGTGCATTTGCTTGTGGGGTAGACCGAAGCGAGTCAGATCGCACGGCAAGATGTGTCAAGAAATTTTATCAAACCATGGCGGCCTCCACCGCAGCGTACGGGAAGGTCAAACTTAACGCGGGAAGCTGGTTGACTGTCCATGGCTGCGGCCTGCCCGCGATCTCAACAAAAAATATGAACTTGATTCGTTTCGCCCTACGTTCCGCTTCGACTCGGTCTTCCCTATTATTCAACCATCGTTCGTTTAAGTTATATCGGCTCAAGCAACTAGAGCACACGAAATAGTCTCAGCAAATACGTCCAGTCTTTGAGCTGAATTAACGGGTAAACTTACATAATAGCACTGGGACCGTATCCGTATTCTAGCTTTAAAACACGTTTAGATACGATCCAAGTTCAATACATCTTATCTTATCTTATTTGATTCGGGGGCCCATATGGATACACTTCGACTCAAAGGGATCTTTTATATAATTGCCCCCTAGTACACTTAGGGTGGGTTGCACCAAACCGCCTGTAAAAGTAAGCCAAATGTTACGCTAATCGGAGCTACTTAACGATTGCTAACATAAATGGGTTGCACCAAGTGCAAAATAACAGAACGTAAGAGTTACGAGGGATGCCACTGTATAAACGCATTTCTAACAACATTTTTATGGTAGAATATTTATTCAATATGGCAACACAACCATAAATGCCAAACTAAACTTGTCAAAATCGTCACACGAAGAAAAAAATCTAAAGAAAGGAGCGCGAACTAAACTTAACTTTGCACTCTGCAGCTTGAAAATCAAGAATATACAAACATTTAGCCATTCCTGAACATGTTTATTACTCAATCAAAAAGTGGGCTATCCATTGCGCCTTACGAGGAAATTTTTTCAAAGGATAATGCAACTTGTGCTGAGAGTGGAGTTTAAAGCGAAAGCCAGAATAGTCGGCTGGTGTATTGTGCATTATATTATAGTGAGTAAATCATCCTGCTAGTTTATTACTACTTACAGAGCCCTAAACAAGTAAAGCCGTTGCTGGAAGCACCAAATGGCGAGAAGGAGCCCAATCGCAAAACAAAGGCATCACTAGTTTTAACTCTTGAAAATTCGTAAAAATAGGGTACTGAATCCCTCCAACCTGGTTGATTATGGCTGGCACTGTAACCAACGTCCTAAATATTGAACTTATACATGTACTTACTTATTAAATGAGTGTTCTAAAGTATCTTAACGGCCTCCTAGCCCAGTCGGTAGTGACACTGCCTACGAAGCAGGGGGTCCCGGGTTCGAATCCTGGTAAGGGCATTTATTTGTGTCTTTATCACAGATATTTGTACCTGAGTTATGGATGTTTTCTATGTATTTAAGTATTTATCAATATCTATCTATTATATATATCGTCGTCTAGTACCCACAACACAAGCCTTATTGAGCTTACTGTGGGACTAGGTCGGTTTGTGTAAGATTGTCCTATAATATTTATTTATTTATAATATTTATCTTTGTTAACAAATGATGAGTAGCACATATGTTACACTAATGAATAATGATACACAATGTTTTTTATTTCAGGTTTGAATTTACCTTTGGTATTGAAGACAAGATGAAATCGAGGCTTGTTATGCTACTCAGTGCCTAACTCCAGGATGTTTGAAAGTAAAAATGCAGTGATTTCAAGAAATTGGTAGAATCTCAATGTAAAAATAAAGTATAATTATACTAACCTAATCAATCAGTATTTTAATTTTGATAATAAAATACATAATTATATTTATTTAGTTACCTTATTTTTGTTTTATTTATTATTCAAACACTGGCATAGGTTTCCTTTGTAGATGGAAGCAAGATCCTCCCCCCTCCAAACATATTTCTACTGCAAATATTATTCACCAGTTTTCTAGCACTTGGCATAAATAATCAATGAAACTTGACACTTGAAGTATTTTAAGTCAGATCAATCAGTTCTTAGATAGTGTGAAGCGGACCCTTGGCCAAAGTGAGCCAGCTTATTGATCGGACAAAAAACTTCATATACTGAACCACAGATCTTTGATAATGGTTATTAACAATACTCTACTCTTGATACATGTTACAAATATTATTCAGGTAAAAGTGACCATAAAACAGTGTGGCTAGGATTCCAAAAATGTTTTCTTATCACTTGTATCTTAATAATCATAATCATTTATTTCTTTGTAATGATATATGTTTACAAGTCATACAACAGCCATGTAGGTAGGTACCTAGTTACTATTATGTTTTATTTGTAAATAGGTACCTATGCTGGTTGGGAAAGATATATGATAAAGAGAGACCTTTATTATTTATTACTAATAAATTCATAGTAAAATCATAACATAACACATATTTTATAATTGATTTTGAGCACTGATGATAGGACTAGGACTAATCAAAAATGCATGCATACATACATCATCTTAGGAAGCTTTTTCCCTTATAGAAATGTAAGTATGAAAATATATCTACTTTTTATACTTACAAAATGAAATGCATGTACTTATTTTGCGTACAGTCACCGGCAATAGTATCTTCCTACATGAACTGTACAGTGAGTAGGTACAATTTGGATTAAAAAAAGCATGTTCATAATAATGTCCGATTTAAAATATACTAATGGGGAAGGTATCTGTCAAAAGTCAGGAGGTGCCAGCATAAGTAGGCACCTACCACTAGTTTTGTTGAATGAGATTTGGCTTAAAGGGCTAAAATTAATGCCAGTAAATTCCAAATAAAACAAGAATTTGACACTATTGGTAGGACTGAGACTACAACCTATGCCGGCACCATCTGTAAACACTTGATTGGCCATAATCCTGATTGCAGCGACGAGCAGCAAATGGTAGGTAACAATTGCCATAGAAGAGCGACACACATGAAGTCAAATTAGTTGTCAGTAGATAGTTTATTTATTTATATGGGTTTAATGTTTCAATAGATCTGTAAAATCTTTGTGTTTATTTCACAAATTAAACTGAAATACAGTGTAAGCTCTTTATCAACACTCAAGGGACCGGACATTTTGTGACATTATCACAAGTTGTCATTAAATAGAGGCCTACTGTGCTTGTTTTAAGGCAAATAATGAAATCAAATAAAAAACAAGAATTATATGAATTACTATAATGAATTTTCATACACATTTGAATTTGTGGATACCTAACCATTGTTGAACTATTTTTTTATTGTCCCACAACACATGACACTCTTATTTACTTGATTGTAAATTCCGCATCACACTTTATTTACATGTACTGTTCTGAACATTGTTTAGTTAGGTGTCGAGGCTCGATTTCTGTAGGACATTGGCGATAAATGTTTGGTGGTATAACTTCATGCCCTTATTAAAAGCATTAAAGAAACCTCTCTGATCATCTGGCATCTTTTGAATCGTATGACTTGCTCCCATCAAGTCCCGTTCGTGGGCTGTTCTACCGTGTCATAAAACTTGTTTTTCTTCTTGACCTGGTCATTCCACCGCGTCGGAGGTTTACGTTCCCTTTTGTCTTCTACCTTGCAGTATTCAAGTCAACCGTTGTTTCCAAAGGTTTGGTCTTCATTGACAAAAACAGAGTGGTTTTTTAATGGTTGTCATGATTCTGGTCCTGCTCATTCTACGGCTGTCGGCTTTCATGACAATGACTGTAGGTTCTGGTATGTTTGTGATACATAACAGAAGTCTGTACTATTTCAACCTGAAGTCACTCGGCACTCGATTTTAACTAAATAACGCACTTTTTACAAAGAATTTTATGTACTTATTATTTAATACCGTTATCTGATCTAAAAATTGTGAATAAAACCAAACGTCAATCGTATACGCCTTTTTACGTTCAGATACTCGCATATATTTATTACTGCAAACAATATTTTAATATTTTTCATCAAATATCACTGTCTTTTTGTCTAATAATGCATTTATCCTTGAAATACGAGACATTTTTGCAAACTGTCAGCCATATTTAAACGTAGATTTGAGTTAACCAGTGCTCGATGGCTGGTTAAGGTTAACGTAACTTTCTGACTGCTAAAGTGCATGGTGCAACGGAAAAACGGACTTGACGTCTACTGTAACCATGATGAGTTCGTTAAGTGTGCGTGGTGCAACCCGCCCTTACTCAAGAGCTTTGTCAACAATCTCCTTGAGTTGGGTGATGGAGCTCAAGGGCAGTGCTTTGAGGTCCTCTGGATCTGGATAGCCGATTCCAAAATCCCTCATTCTTTGTCTGGCTAGAGCGTGACATTCACACATTAAGTGTTTCATTGTTTCTTCTTCTTCGCCACACGGTATTCTTAGTTTAAAACGCGTTTAGATACGATCAAACTTCAATACAACTTCAAAAGATTAACTACGCAATACAATTAACGTTTGAATCAGAAAAACAAGAATTTGTTTGAAAATTATTCCAATGCAACTCCAATACAACTTCAATAATGGTTGATTATTTTATTTGTTGTGTGTTGGAGTTATGTTGAGGATTTATTGTGTTTTCAACGTATTGTTTATGTATTTCAAAATATGAATACTGCACCTGGCTATCGAATAACCTTTACGGCGGTTTGAAACCCAAATACTCTCTGAAATTGATACCCACCTATAGCCGGATAGGATGTGAAACTTAACAATCTGTGGGTGTAATTTAATAAACCTTATAGAAGACAACAGTCAAATATCACTAGACTCTACTCATTATATTGTGTACCTGACTCTAAGTAAGATTGGTACTGAGCCAATGGGACACGACTCTTTAGCCTTCAACACAGTGAATCCTCCTTTTTACAAAGGGTCTACAAGGCGCATGTGACACCAGTGGAGTTTCAGGCGTCCATAGGTTACGGTAGTTGTTTACCATCACGCTGGAGGTCTGCTTGTTTGTCACCGTCGTAGTATCAAAAAATAACGTGTTTTAAGGGAATGAAATTACAGATTGTTTGTCACAATCACAATTAGTTTTGATGTAATTTTCATTAAAAAGAAGATGAAATTAATAACCAATTCGTAACATATAATTTTATGTTAGAACTAGCTGTGCCCGCGGCTCCGCCCGCGTGGAATTCGGTCTGTGTCAGTAAGCGGCTAATTCACCCCTAATTTCTCTCCCGCTACCCTGGAGGCGGAACTGGAAGTAAAGTTGACAGATGGATACGCTAGAGTAGTCCTAATCAAAAATTTTACAATTACCACTAAATGAAACTACGATACACTCAAAAATGAATACTTTTTTTATCATATTAATTTTTTTGGCATGATTTAAACGACATAGATTAGTAGGTGTATATGGGACTATACAGGACCACTTTTGTATTTATACGTTCATGTCCACGGCAAATATCATCCAAATCGATCCTCCCGTCAAATCAGTCTAAGCATGAAAGGTAAGTACAGGCTCGGTTGAAATTGGGGTAGGGGAGGGGGGTTACAAATGCAGAAATGATTTTTTTTCTATTTGAGGTGCACTTGGAGGGTCGGGTGGGGGGTCCCTCAATTGAGTGTAGTGGCTACGTATAACCTGGCTAGGGATTTTCTTGAATTGGAATTAGTAATCCTTAAGGGGTGATTTCCGGGACAACAATGCAAAAAAAACCGGCCAAGAGCATGTCGGGCGATGCTCAGTGTAGAGTTTCGTAGATGCCGCCCTGTTACAAAACATCCGTTCAAAAGGTCGTTTATTAAAGGATATTTGGCGGCGCTTACGTCATTTTACTATTCGGCACTTCCTTTCACTATGCGTTTTGGACTAATAATTCAAAAACGGCTGAACCGATTTTATTCAACATAGTTTTTATTGAAAGTTCTTATCAGGCCTCACCAAATTTCAGCTTTCTAGTGCGAACGGTAACTGAGCTAGACCGCGGACAGACGGACGGACATGGCGAAACAATAAGGGTTCCTAGTAGTTTATGTAACTGTTACGTAATAAGGCCTAATTATGTACAGAAGCATACACTGCTTTACCTACACACATATTAAAAATCCATTGTAACCATTAGAATGACCGCCATTACACCGCCATGACCAACCTTATTGCGCCGGCGGTCGGGAGGGGGGGGGGCGTGCCGGCGGTCGGGGGGGCGGATTTTCATTACGTTACCGTAGGTAATGAATCTTCATACGTTTTTACCACACCGTCATAGATAGACACTTATGTTATGTTACTGGTTGCAATAATGGTGGTACGAGTAATTACATACGGTTCCGAACGCGGAATAGAGGATTTATGATATTGGTGTAGATCAAGATATTTATTCTTCAATGTAAGCACATTACAATGCACTAATGAACGTCAGAGAAAAATAAAATAAGTGAGTGTCGTGGAACACTTGATTGGAACTAATTTTTTGGAAATTTTTGAAATGTTTGAAATTTTTGAAATTTTTGAAATTTTTGAAATTTAAAAAAATTTTGAAATTTAAAAAATTTTTGAAATGTTTGTTCTCGACTTTTTTCACTTTTATCACTTTGTCACTTCTCACTTTCACTATGTAAAAAATATTTATTGACATACGAGAAAAATAAAAACAAATACATTATACTGGACCTTTTTCGAAAAAATCTCGGTTTAGCAAGAGGTACACTGATTTTTACTGAAGGTACACTGAGGTACACTGAAGATGCAAACTAATCACATACCTTTTGAGTGATATAGTGCAGGATTTACCAGGTCCACCCGCCATCCTGACGTCAGGATGGCGGGTGGACCTTATTTTTAGCGTAGTTCCTTTTGAGGAGAGGTATGCAGATTGTTTTTGAAGTTATACAGAGGTACACTGAAGGTACACTATAACCACATACATTATATGTGGTTTAATGTATCATTTACCAGGTCCACCCGCCATCCTGACGTCAGGATGGCGGGTGGACCTTTTTTTAGAAAAATCTCGTTTTAGAAAGAGGTACACTGATTTCTACTGAAGGTACACTGAGGTACACTAAAGGTACAGTACTTTTATTAACAATTCGATAAAATTCCCGAGGTCCACCCGCCATCCTTTTTTGAAGATGCTTTTTTGAAGATGAAACTATCCTTTGTCCTCTCTCGAGACCCCATGCTATCTCTATACCAATTTTCATCTAAATCAGTTCAGCGGTAAAAAGATCCTCATACCAACTTCCAACCCCCTTTTCACCCCCACAAGGGTTTGAAAACTATCCTATGACGTTTATCGAGACTCAAATTATCGCCATACTCATTTCTACCTAAATCGTTTCGGCGCTTAAAAAATCTCCATACAAACTTTCAACCCCATTTTCACCCCCACCAGGGTTGATTTTCGGGATTAAAACTATATATTATCCTTTCCCGGGACTCAAACTATATCTGTACAAAATTTCATTAAAATCCGTTCAGCCGTTTTCACGTGATGCGCGGTCAAATAAACAGACAAACAGATAAACAGATAAACAGACAAACAGATAAACAGACAAAAATTCTAAAAATTGTTGGAACGTGTTCTGTTATCGATTCTAAGTATCCCCAGCCAACTTTTTTTCGATTATCTTCCATGTACAGACTTTCGACCCTTTTCAGCTTTATTATATGTATAGATATATAATACTGCTCTCTATTGTTCAGCGGTCAGCTGTTTTATTGCCTAAATATTTACAAAGTTAGTATTTAGATACAGATAAGGTGCCATTGTCACGTAGGTAATACGTATATTGTGACCAGGAAAACACTATAGCTACCTATTGCCGGAGTGTCACCTAAAACCCGACAAGCAACAAATGCGAGTTTATTTAGCCAGTCATTAATATTCGGCATGACAGAGCAATTTCAACTGTTTGCGATAAATTACCAATGCTAATGTTAGCCCAGAGAAAGGTAAATAAAACTGATGCAGCGTGCGAACTGAATTGTGTGGAAATGTGAAAACGTGTTATGCAATTGTCGCGGTTCTGTCAAAGAATACATTTTATTAGGTAGCTAGAAATGTCATTTTTCACCACTCCACTTTAGAAACGCGCTATTTAATTTATCCCTTGTTTGGTATAAGTTTTGACTGGTTTTTTCACTATATCTGGCGGGACGGCCTTTAAAGATATGATTTTGAATTATTTAATTTTGAAAGCATTAATTTGGCTTTGAATTTTTATATTTTGTAGCTGATATTTTTCCTCTGGTGGTGTGGTGAATTTTTTTATTATTATACTCGGCAGCAAAGTTTGTTCAACCTCTTTTGCCTTGAGGCCCTCGTACGCTCAAGATTCCATTTGCTCGCTACGCTCGTGGCTTAATTTTGGAATCCTTGCTGCCTTGGATCGAAATAAAAGCACGAGAGGTTTTTAAACATGTACTTACTTTGCCCCCTTGTACAATAAATAACTATTTTCGCATTGTATTTATTGAAAGTCTGTTCGGACCCCATGAAGGGTGTATTGCGTTTCGGGGTTCGACTGTCCTAATCTAAGAACTAGGAGACAAAGTGCATTGGTAAAAACATGTCTAGCAACAAAACAAGAAGACCACTGTGTCAGGGACAGGGAAAATAAAATAATGGTAATGCAGACGCATAGAAACAAAAAGATTACAGTAAAAAAAATTGAATATCTATATTACAAAGTTTATTTACACTTCTCATCAAATTCATTGGGCCGTTATAACTAGGGTTGCCCCGAAAAATTATAAGTATTGGCCGAATATCGACTACTCAATATTTGGCTTCGGTCTGGGCCTAAATGCCCAATTACATGTGTTTCCTTTTAGTTCATTTTATATGTATTGTTGTCCTTTGTAAACAGGATGCTTACAAAGGACAACATTTGGAAATATTTAATTTTTGTTTGTAAATTAAAGGGTTTATAGATATACATTAGTTATGTCGTAAATGAGTGAACGTAGTAAAAATCATGTAAGTATAAATAAGGTAAATACGGACATCACGGACAGAAATCATGTAGGGACGACATTGTCCCCGTGGTCCCGAAGAAAGAGTCTGTCTTCGGGGCCACGGGGACAATGTCGTCCTCGAAACGTCGAAGGTAATTTTTAGAAATATATACGCGGTTACGTCCCGTTATTGCAAATACTCGTAGATATGTGTAAAAACTGTGAAAGTTTAAATCAGTGTTAAGTATGTCAATGAAAAAAAGTTTTCTTTTTTTTCTTTCTGTATTTTTTCCCGTTATAAGTTAGTATAGTAGTAGGTACCTATTCTGTATTCGGCTGAAGAGTACGATATATTTGACTAAGTGTAGCGAGTATTCAGTAAAGTGGCCAAATAAGCCGAGTATCGAATAGCAGTCGAATATTCCTGGCATCTCTAGTTACAATCCAACTCTCCTCTTAAAAAAAGTATTTTACCGCATTCTTATAAAATAATTGCCTTTACTAAAAATAATTTACCCAGCGATACACGTTAAATAAAAACTCACGTGTTAATTAAAGTATCGCGTGTAAGCCGCTTTGACGAGTGAACCGTGGTGCGAGGCTTAGTCTTAATACGAATTTGTTAGCATTATTACACGGGAATTGGGTTGGAAAACATCGTGTTTGAAGAATATAGGTACTACACAGTCTAATTCGTAAGTACCATAGGACGAACTAGGCAAGACGTGTGCAGGGGCGTAGTGAGGTAAAACGGCGCCCAGGGCACGCATCAAAATTGCGCCCTTTTGTTATTCTTGTTATAGGATATTCTACAAATTGACTGTATGTAATGGACCGTATTAAGCCAGGAACAAATTTCATAACCAATCCATGTGTTAAAGTCGATGTAAAAAGAAGCCTCGTGAAAGTCAGCTGTCGCTCCGTTGGTGAGTGAGAAACGGAATCCATTTAATCACTTTAAAAATTGTCGTCGCAACCCAATAGAAAATTTGTCAGATGATAATTTATATGCTATTATAAAAATTAAAAATTGTCAACCGGCTGTATCGAGGTGGAAAAACCTTGAACGCCGTATGTTCACGTGACCAGCTGACGGTATTTTTACCACGATACAGTCGGTTGATGATTTTTGGGGTTCCGTACCAAAATGGTAAAAAAGAATCTGTCCGTCTGTTTATCTATCTGTCACAAATTAAATTTGCTCATAAGCTACGGGACCGATTTAGCAAAAATGATGTACACCTATTTAATTTATATCCCAGGGTCGGACGTATAACGTTATTAAATTAGGTTGAAATACGGAGGCCACTTTAGAATAAACGAATAAAAAGTTTTTCAAAATATACCGTGTAATTTATGAGATGAAAGCACTTATTGACAGAATTACAAAAATATTTATTATCTCGGAAACTTTTGGGTAAAAAAATGTTCTTTATTTATAGATTACAGAAAAAATTATGTGAAGTCTACTGTGGTGGTTCTTTTTTAACATTTTTATATGTTTTGTTTAAGTATGTTATTTGGCATTAAAGATGTTGGCTGATTTTTTTTTCAATGTTTTATACAAGTTTTAGAGGTCGACCGCTTAAAAAAAAATTAAATTATAATTCTCCTATTAAGAGTTTAGAAAAACTGTTTTTAGTTGTATTTAGCGCTAGTAGACGTAATAGCCTCTGTCTTTGTAATGTATGATGATAAAAAGTATTTTATTCGGATTTTATGTGGCACGGAATTTCTGCAATTAATTTTTCCTCAGAAACGTAAAAAAATACTAATGTATTTTATTGACATATGTCAAAAGCAGACGCTAGTAAAACAAAAGTTAACGCAAACATTTTTTTTAAAATCTTAATTGATGAATTACAAAGTTTTCGCAAGCGGTAGTGACCTCTAAAACTTGTTTAATAATTTTGAAAAAAAAAATACATCCATCATCTTTAATCTCAAATAATCATGACATTACCAACACTAAGACAATCGCGAATGGATTGTAATTAAGAATATTGAGATCATGGATGAACAATATTTTACTGTGTTTTTTTCACGAATAGGCTTAGCTTTCAACAATACTTAATTAATGTAAAAAAGTCAAAATCTACAATAACTCGTTAAAATTTGTTGTGTATATATGTAAATATATTATAGATAAAAATAAAATAAAGATATAGACAAAATTTACTTATTTTAAATGTAATTAGGCTCCTTGTGTTCTAACTACAAAAGTTTATTAAAACTTTAACACACTTTTTCATGCCTCAAATAAAATAAATGCCCCAAAAACATATTTCTTCCATAAAGTTTTTCACGGCTACGTTGCCGGTGACGTCAGGTACCACGCGTTTTTTTTAAGAGTCGTTTCAACTCGCGGAGCAAGAGTCTGGTCTATTTTCACATTTTAGACGTTTCTGTGGTAGATAGTAGATTCCTCAGAGATATTGGAAATTTGAATGGGACGGGAAATATGATCGATTGATGTCTTAAAAAATTTATGTAGGTACCAATGTATGTAAAAAATATACATGTTACAATTTTTTCATAGATGTGTCATTTTAAGCCCAACTAACATTACAATAAATCGCATAAGTTTTAGTTTCATTTCACAAGATAATAAGAATCAAAATTTTACGTCTAAATATTTAGGTTTACAAATTTTGCTAATTGTGTAATGTAATGCAAAGTAGTTATTATATATTACTTCGCAGTATATTCGCAGGAAGAAATGTATTTATAAAAATGAAATCAATGAAATTATTAAAAAAAAACTTTGTTGCTTTGTTTGGATTTGGATTGAATTATTTTTTAATAGGTAGTTAGCAAACTTGGTTTTTTGCGCCCCCCTCGTGATTGCGCCCAGGGCACGTGCCCTGGCTGCCCCACCACTCACTACGCCACTGGACGTGTGACGTTGAATCCAAAGGCCGCAGGTTCAAGGTTCAAACCCCGGCTCGTACCACTGAATTGCTCTGATTTTACGTACGAAATATGTAATTGATGTAGCCAGCTTTTTGGTGAAAGAAAGATGTGATGAAATGAATTTTGGAACTGCTTTATTGTTAAGACAACAACACCGTTTCAAGGTCAATTCGAACGACTCGCCCGCTTAGATGACTTTTGCTACTGATGGTATGGCCACAGATTGTCGAGCCATTTAGTGTTAGGAAATTTCATACAGTAAGTACTAAATAAAATATAATTTCAAACAAAAAATAACCGACTTCACTTAGACTCCACCTTTCCAAAAGGAGCTACTGTAAAAAATACTCAAATCATGCCTATAATATAATATTTGAAGAATTCCCTCGATTTCTCCAGAATCCCATCATGAGATCCTGACCTGATGACAATGGGAGGTCTCATTCTGAAGTATAACCTTTCAAAGAAAAAAATAATTTTGTAAATCGGTCCAGCCGTCTTCGAGTAATCGGTGAACAAACATTTAAAAAAAAAACAAGCAATAAAAAAGATCCCGTCGAATTGAAAACCTCCTCCTTCGAAATCTTGAAGTCGGTGGAAAATAGCTTGAACCGTGAATGGCTCTACAATTAGAGCCCGACTGTACTTATTTCTTGAGGACTGTACTTATTTCGAGCGTATGTATACCCTATGAGATCATTTCTGGGGATATAGGTTATTGAAGTAAAGTGTTTCAACATTTTACCTCAACCGAAGCAAAATCCATACTAATATTATAAATGGGAAAGTGTATGTGTGTGTTTGTTTGTTTGTCCGTCTTTCACGGCAAAACGGGGCGACGAATTGACGTGATTTTTTTAAGTGGAGATAGTTGAAGGGATGGAGAGTGACATAGGCTACTTTTTGTCTCTTTCTAACCCCCCACTTTCCTAAAATGGGGGGTGGAAGTTTGTATGGTTTGTTACCACGAATTTAACGCGAGCGAAGCCGAGGGCAAAAACTAATGAGGAATAAATAAAAAGCGTTATATTTCTCCGATTCTCGCCTTACGTTATGGATGAATAAAAAAGTATTTTTCACTTCATATATCAGAAATATTGAGTTTTATTTCGAAAGAGCTAATATAATTTCTCCAACCGTACGTCGGCGTTAATAGAAATATACTCGCTTTGAATTTATGTTCCATGCCTTTGGGTAGCACGGGATCCGACATGGCATTTGCTTCCTCATTATTTAAAAGCACTTCCATAGTAAAATAAATTAGAGCATCTTGATCCTTGTTTTAGTACATCGTTTCAGCAACAGGTCTTATATTTAGTGAAAAGTGAAGTTCAAAACTTCACAGTAAAGAAACTGGATAGATGATTAGTAGCTGCTCTACAAGGATTTCTTGAAAAGTTAATTATCAAGCTAGACGTTTATTATCAATAAGTACCTATGACTGCTCTTTGCATACACATATTTTTGACATCATCATAGGTACTTACATATACCTGTTTTTACTTTATAAGTGCTAAAATCTGAGTTTGAACTTTTTTTAAGCCGGAAAAGATGACGTTCCTATGAACCTATGTTAAGACCGAATGAAAAATATGACTCAAATTGAAAGTGACACTTTGCGGTGTAAATAAAAATACGAGTGTCAAAGTAAGATACTACCTTTTAGCATTAAACGATACATTAGCACTTCACCCGTCATCAGTCCACATATCATAAAACTCCAAATGTGGATCGTGCTTTCACCTGCGGTCTGAAATTTAAAACCATGCATTATAAAGATGTCCGATCCGTCACGGTCCAACAGATCGTTTTTATTCGAGCGACTTTACTTTCACTTAATGAACCAATTATTTCACACTTTTCCTCGAAATTTCCATTTTTGAGTGTGACTAAATGTATTCACGCATCACCTTTTATTTTGTGACGGTTACGTTGAGTTACGTAATTGTGAAAATAAAATGAGTACCAAAGGGACCACAGCAAATTATCGTAGATCTGGGGTATCGGAATGATCTTATGTAGGACGAAAAAACGATAAATGATATTACAGAAGACCTAGCCAACGAGCAAATCGTTTACGCTCCGTAACGAACGAAACGCAACTGTCTCTGTCGTACTAATTTGGAAGAGTGATAGAGAGAGATGACTACGCTCCGCCACGGAGCGTTAACGATTGCCACGTTGGCTGAACCCCCTGTTAAACCTTTTTATAATGTTAAAAATTATAACGAAATATCGGATGTACCGTCCATCAAATGAATACCTAAGAAATATTTTATGTGAAAATAATTCCTAAATAATAATTTATATGAAAACAATCGAAGCTCTTTTGCCGTTGATGATAGAGAATTTATATGTCCGAGTGACATTTTCGTCTTTTCTGTGGAAGCGATCAGTTATCGTCGTTTAACAATCATTATGAAAATTAGCACATTTGATACCTACTAAAAATAGCTATATACTTTTTTATCCATTGGCACACTCCGAGTTACCCTTTTTTATCCGACGCTTCTGCTTTGGATATTTTTACTGCTATCTGAACTGCAATAACCCGAACATTTGACCGTTTCTAATATTACATACGGTTTAGATGGATTTAAAATTACATAATATCATAACTCATTTATTTACAATTATTCCAGCAATGTCGTATTCGTCATATTAACGGATAAACAAGGCATGCGAATGTTTGTCATTTACCAAAATGACGAGCGGTATTTTTTACTAACTCTAACCGAATCGAGCGAAACGGTTTCCCGCAATTCAAAAGGTTCATCGAGCCGAAAACGCTTCATTTTCAATCCGTTTAACAAGACTACAAAGATTCTGTCGTCGGCCATACGTCTTTTCGCCACATCGACAACTGAGAAACAATTGACCATAAAATGTTACGTACGTGTCGCGAACAAAAAGAGAAAGCCGACTAAATGTCCCGTTTCTGAGAACATTATGTCTTATTTAAGGCGATAGAAAAAAATAGCTCACGCTTGACAAGACGAAATGGGCCATAAACGGCCGGCAAAGACAAAAGTCGCTGCTACCGGGCCAGAAATGTTTGGGTCGTTTAAGTGCGCTAAGTTTATTGCGAGTGCGACATTGTTACGCATCTGCACATTTTTCCCATTCAGTGAGTTTTGACAGGAAAACAATGGTTGCTTCGGCTCCCGTTTTATAATTACACAAAAGATCCTGACAACTATCCACGGGACGCTAGTGTTGTTTTAGAAGAATTTACTACGCTGTTTATGTCGCTTTAAATTGAGAGACAAAGATATATTTTTATGGAAACGTACCTTTTTGGGCTTTAGAAAATATCGGTTGCTTCTGTGAATTGATTTATAGGATACAGGCAGTTTATTGCAACTAACTTCTTTTTAACAAATAAAAGTAGGTTGTACAACTAATAGTAGTGATGATAGATATAGTTGACGGTTCCGATTGATTTAGTTTAATTTTTTTGAGCAATATAGTGAAACATAAAAGTTAGAAATATTACAATAAATAGCAAATACATAGAGATACTTAACATCAATTTGCATTTTTGTTAATAAATGTATTTAACCAATGTTTTTTTAAGTCATAAAAACCTAACTGATTAATTATTATCAACTACCACTTAAGTTTAATAAAAATCCGTTAAGGAGCCAATTATTAAGACTTAATTGAATAAGTTTTCTGACAGACATAAATGAAAGTAAATTTTTTAACATAAAATTTCAAGGATAAGAAGCTAGATAAGGCATTTAATTTAAACTTAATCACCGACATTAAATACATGTATTTAATTTAAAGGAATTTTCGTGAATTAGCATTTATCTGGCTAACAGACTTGAAATATCGTACCGCCGAATGCGATAAAAACTAATATTCCAATCAATGAGGATTATTTTTGGAATGAAGATCCGACAGTAAGTCCGATCATTCTTTATATTATTCGTTGCTACTGTAGATTTAATAAATAACCATTTTGCTTCTTAATCTTAGTAGGTATTATGTTTATATTTATCTAGTTATGATTATGAATGTATTTTTTATAACTTTAGACATTATGATCTTAATTGTGATATAATATTTTTTCAGTGTTTAACAGATAATGAAACTTACCTCCTCCCCTTTTCTCCTCTTTCACTTTAAGCTTCCTTTAACTTAAAAATTATTTAAGGTCAGGTGGATAAGATAAACACTAGTGTAGGGAAAGGACTATTTTCTATCGTTTCTCTTTCCGGGCCAAAATACCCTATCTGACCTTACGTCGTTGTTTAAATCATTCATTGACTGGTGTAAATCGCGTTTTACTTTTTTTTGCAACACACGGTCGGCATATTACTCGCGAAGGCAGCCAACCAAAACCGAAACACATGGATGTAGCTGCGTTCAGTCCTGGCAAGAAAAACCGCAAAATGCTATAGTTCCTATACACATATTACATTTTTTAACTGTTCACATGTTATGGGACATAGAAACAGCGGAACTTTTTGATCAAAATTTAACCGTAGCACATGTACATGTGAGAATATTTTGTTTGTTTATTGTTTACCAACTCTTTAATGTTGATTATTAGTTATTACACTTAGGAAAAAATACTGTACACAGTATTGTTGCTCCTTTAAATTAGCCTCATATATAACATACTAGCTTTTGCCCGCGGATTCGCTCGCGCTAAATTCGGGGTAACACGGTTCCCCTTTGCCCCCCGGAATGCTCCATACAAACTTCCACCGCCCATTTTAGGGAAGTGGGGGGTTAGAAAGAGACAAAAAGTAGCCTATGTCACTCTCCATCCCTTCAACTATCTCCACTTAAAAAATCACGTCAATTCGTCGCCCCGTTTTGCCGTGAAAGACGGACAAACAAACAAACAAACAAACACATACACTTTCCCATTTATAATATTAGTATGGATAAGTATAAGTAAGTATGGATTATTATGAAGAGAAATAAATTATTTTTTGTCTAGCGTATCATTTCTACGTCATATTTTCTATATTTAATCATAATACGATGAATTGATGATATACTATGCCTACATTGTTGAAGTCTAAACAAAATACAGTAGTGAAATTTGTTAAACATTTTAATCTCAGTAAAGTCATCTGTAGAAAATTACTTACGTATGCTGCAGTAAATGTTTTTTTCTAGAATAAAAAGGTTGTCTGGAAGAAATCGCTCATTAGCGATAAGACCGCCTGTTGTTACCTCTACCTAAATTTATCTAATTGTAAAATTTGTGCTTGTAACTGTATGAGGTGTGCAATAAAGAGTATTTATTATTTTATTATTATTATTAAAGGATTTAAGCGGGTAAGTAATTAAGTATGATTTCAGTTGTATTTTACCAAAGGCGAACTTTCATAAGTTTTGTAGTGTAACTGCGACCTTAATGGCATTCCATCTAATTAAACTACTATGAATCCTAAGAGAAAAAAACTCATTTTTTTCAACGGACGCATTTTTCCCGGTTGACCTTAAATCAATTTATAGAGGTATAAAAGTTTTCCTAATAATGATATTTAGGAGAAATGGGGGCCATTCCTAATAGCTTAATTTACCCAAAGCTAAGCGCTCAACTTAGGATATCGATAAAAGATTTGATTCAACACTTAACAGAAGTCCAAAACAGCAGTTAAACAGAAAAAAAAGTAAATGGGGTGGCAGTTGGGAAGTACCACAGATCATATTTATTAGATAGAGTATTCAAGATGACTCACTATTACCACCATGCTTGTAGCTCATATTGGCTATATGCGAACTATGTACGTTATTGGAAATAGGAGCGACGACAACGCACGCTCGAAGAGATAAAAGTTTCATAGGACTTCTGTATACCTTTTGGCAGCTGTCAACTGTCATATACTTATACTAACTTATATATACAGGATAGGCTGTACATGTACAGTCTGCTTAGAGCGTATAACCATAATTACTTAATAATTTTATTACTAGAGTTTACTCTCAGATAAAAGCTACTTTCTTTAGCGGCGACTATTTTGATCTGCACGCATGTAGAAAGTGTAAATGGGAAACAAAATATGGTGGTAAATCTTGACTATTGTAGTGCAATGGAGTGTTGGGATTGTCTGACCACTATTCGATATATTAAGATTCTAGGTTGGTTGGGTGTGTAATACATAAAATATTTACACAAAATAACCTAGTCCCAAAATAAACAAAGCTATAATGGGTACTAGGCGACGATAAGTCTTTAGATAAGTTAGAAACATACTTAAACATTACCAACTAAGCTTCAAGGGCAGATATTGTTATCAGGTTGTATCACAGATAATCTCAACCACTAGAAGGATCATAAGTACAACTCGAGGTCACACACATCAGCGCTCCCGTACTAATTTAGTATGAGAGCGCGACCGCTTATTTCATTTAAGTTAACGTTATTGATCATTACTCATGTTAATTAAAAATGTCTACAAAAATCAAGTTACCTGGATTGTTATAAGTACTACAAAATGGTGTATAATACTATTGAGATGTGCTGTTCGAATCGTAGAAATTAACGAATAAAATTGCGCTTATGTGTGGTGAACCCATGCTCCTTGTTAAAGCTTAATGATTAGTGGTCTGTGTAGTCTGCGGGTTGTATGTAAAAGCTTTATAATGCGGAATCCACAGGAGGTAGTCTGTTGAAGGTACAAAACAGAGCCTTCGGTCGAGATCCTGAATAAATTAGTTTCCGGAACGGAATGGGACGGTCCAACCAATAAAAGTTTTAAACAAAATAATCATAAAATGATACTTCGGTAGTGAGCAACAGTTTTTCTATGATTTACAACAACAATTGCTTCGGGTAAAGATGGACGTACACATGATACATAAGCACTCGAATGACGTCTGGGTTGAAATTTGCATTTCTTTGTTTTATATAAAATGTTATTAAACATAGTGTAACTAGGAGTAGACACGAATAAATGTTCTGTCCACTGGAGATACATATTTTTTTACTAAAACAAAAATAAAAAAAACATTGCAAAAAAAATATGGGACAATCTCATACAAATCAACTTAGTCCCACAATAAGCTCAATCAAAGCTTGTGTTGTGGGTACTAGACGACGATATATATATAATAGATAGATATAGATAAATACCTAAATACAAGGAAAACATCCCTAACTCAGGAACAAATATCTGTGATAAACACACAAATAAATGCCCTGACCAGGATTCGAACCCGGGACCTCCTGCTTCATAGGCAGAGTTACTACCGACTAGGCTAGGAGGCAGTTACCTTTCAAAAACTTTGTAATCCAACAAGCTAAGCGAGTGCTAATGAATAACAAACAATGGTTACATAATGGTAATGTAACTTAATAATATTTTTTTTTTATTACTTATTTGTATTTTCCAAGTGTTTGTCATATAGATTAATAATGATTTTGTTTAAATTTGTTAGGAAAGTATGTATCAAAATCTCGAAGAGATTAATGTGGACTCCTCAAGATCTAAAAAGAATCCGAGTTCTCAAGTATGAAAGAACCTTAAACTAGCATTGAATAGGGAAACATGTGTTCCCCGTTCTCCCTCAGTGTATAGAAATGGTCGCTTAATGAGGCATTTTGGGGAGGAAAAGGAAAAAATAGACAATGGGCAAATTAAATTTTATTCGACAGCTACTGAATGGCGAGGGGTGCTTGTAATTGTAGTCACGCAAATTTTATACTTATGTTCAAGATAATAAGAGCCATGTTTGAATATTTTGGAACATGGCGGTGTACATACTACTACAGTAAATGTTCTTAAAGCGTCGTTTTTATAGGACCCGACTTTCTAACGTTGCCATAATTCCAGAATTATGACTGAAAAATGCCACTGCAGAACTAGCGAATTAGTCATAAAATCATCAAAAAGCGGTAACATTTTTATGGATTTTTTAAAATAATGTTTTTCCTGTGGATAGTTAACGGCTTGCATGCAGGGTCTGTGCATGCAGGTAAGCTATGTTCCTATCACATATTTGATATGCGAGGAGAGGCCTATAAGCTGACAATGAGACAGTAAAAATAAGACTTTAAAACCCTTAACTTATTCAATGTCCACAGGAATGATGCGAACCTAAATTATCGCATTTCCTTTCAACCATATAATTACTGTAGAGGTTGGATAGACACCTCTACATTACTGGTTGTTTTATATAAAATATTCCGTATTTAAACTAACAGTCAATGTAAATAAACAATCAATAAAAACTTTTTACAAAAAAAAGATAAACCGACTTCAAAAAGGATAAAATAAACTATTATATTATTTATATGCGTTACAAACTGATATGTTTGAAGTCGGTGCCAAGCCAAAAAGTTACAATACCGACAAATCAGCTTCAAGTCTGAAAATCACAAAACAGTTAATACGAACGAGGCGTATGTGTTCAGTGAATTGTTCTTCATATTATAGAACTATTCTAATACGGTATTGACTGCACGTAGGTTTTCATTCAAGTACAGAGAGAAAGTATAATCACGCGTCTTATGATGTTTGTTAATAAACTTTTTTACTAGTTTTCGGACTAACCATATCTCGAACGGGGCCCGGCGTGCTTCGGTTTGAATTATTTATCCTACTTCATCTAAGGTGTAATATCGAAGTGTAAAGGAATTCAATGGCAAGATTGATCTTTCTATACTCAGACACACTGGGTGTGTGGGGCCCACCTTTTCAGTAGAAAAAGGCGCGATATTTAAATTTTCTATGGAAGGAATACGTGTTTATATATTTTGCCGCCTTTTCTGATTATTGACAAAGTGGACGTGTATCAGAATATATATACATGGGTAGCTCTTTTCATCAAAATTGGATTAGTAGTTTAGACGTGAAAATTTAACAGCTATCTGTTACATTTTCACATTCACATTCACCTTTGCGATATAAGTAGGAATCGAAATGTTATGTGATTTTCAGACTTGAAGCTGATTTGCCGGTATTGTAACTTTTTGGCTTGGCACCGACTTCAAACATATCAGTTTGTAACGCATATAAATAATATAATAGTTTATTTTATTCTTTTTGAAGTCGGTTTTTAGGGTTCCGTAGTCAACTAGGAACCCTTATAGTTTCGCCATGTCTGCCCGTCCGTCCGTCCGTCCGTCCGTCCGCGGATAATCTCAGTGACCGTTAGCACTAGAAAGCTGAAATTTGGTACTAATATGTATATCAATCACGCCGACAAAGTGGTAAAATAAAAAGTGAAATTTTTTTTTTTATTAGGGTACCTCCCCTATACGTAAAGTGGGGAGTGATTTTTTTTTTCATTTCAACCCTAACGTATGATATATTATTGGATAGGTATTTAAAAATGAATTGGGGTTTCCTAAAATCATTTTTCGATAATGTAAATATTTTCGGAAATAATCGCTCCAGAAGTAAAAAAATATGCGTCCCCCCCCCTCTAACTTTTGAACCATAAGTTTTAAAAATATGAAAAAAATCTCAAAAGTAGAACTTTATAAAAACTTTCTTGGAAAATTATTTTGAACTTGATAGGATGAATAGTTTTTGAAAAAAAAATACAAAATAATTTCTGAACTAAGTTTGTAATTTAACCGTATAAGCAGGTGTTTATTGTACCTGTAATTTCTACAAAATTACAATGAAATGACGTGCTTTCAAATAAAGTAAAAACGGTGAAAATCGGTTCACGCAATAAAGAATTATCCCATAAAAATCATCTTCCATACTTTATGCTCGCGCGCAATAGTTTACTCAATTTGCCGATAGATGTCGCTGTACATGCAACTCTCATATCATATCCTACATGGCGGTGTTATTAACTCTTAAGTGGGGACACTTACTGTGACGGACGGAAAACTACGGAACCCTACAGTGAGCGTGGCCCGACACGCTCTTGGCCGGTTTTCTTTTTTTAGGGTTCCGTAGTCAACTAGGAACCCTTATAGTTTCGCCATGTCTGCCCGTCCGTCCGTCCGTCCGTCCGCGGATAATCTCAGTGACCGTTAGCACTAGAAAGCTGAAATTTGGTACTAATATGTATATCAATCACGCCGACAAAGTGGTAAAATAAAAAGTGTTTTTTTATTTTTTATTATGGTACCTCCCCTATACGTAAAGTGGGGAGTGATTTTTTATTTCATTTCAACCCTAACGTGTGATATATTGTTGGATAGGTATTTAAAAATGAATAGGGGTTTACTAAAATCATTTTTCGATAATGTAAATATTTTCGGAAATAATCGCTCCAGAAGTAAAAAAAATATGCGTCCCCCCCCCCCCCCCTCTAACTTTTGAACCATAAGTTTTAAAAATATGAAAAAAATCTCAAAAGTAGAACTTTATAAAAACTTTCTAGGAAAATTATTTTGAACTTGATAGGATGAATAGTTTTTGAACAAAAATTACAAAATAATTTCTGAACTAAGTTTGTAATTTAACCGTATAAGCAGGTGTTTCTACAAAATTACAGTGAAATGACGTGCTTTCAAATAAAGTAAAAACGGTGAAAATCGGTTCACGCAATAAAGAATTATTCCATAAAAATCATCTTCCATACTTTAAGCTCGCGCGCAATAGTTTACTTAATTTGCCGATAGATGTCGCTGTACGTGGAACTCTCATATCATATCCTACATGGCGGTGTTATTAACTCTTAAGTGGGGACACTTACTGTGAAGATATATAAGAAAAAGTTCATGATACGTACTCACGGTAAGGAAAGTTCCACATATCATATGTGGTCTTCATCATTAGGTCCACTCCATCAAATTAGTGGTTTTGGAGAGGAAATGCTTGAGTTGCTTAAAAAAACAACCAAATCACCATACATGTGCCATTAAAAATTGAGGAGTTCTCTCAATTCCTCATGGATCCCATCATCAGAACAGCACCAGATTAATGTCGAAAAAAAAATCTTTTTTTTGTCCGATTTCCGGAATTCTGAATTCGGACCATATGGGTCTCGGAGTAATCGCTGAACATCCTACATTTTAAAAAATCCTGATCATTATCATCAAAACAACCATCATCATGAGGTTCACTTCATCAAATTGGTGGTTTTCGAGAGAAAATCCTCGAGTTGCTTAAGAAAACACCTAAATCACCATACATGTGCCTTTAACGATTCAGGAGTTCCCTCAATTCCTCATGGATCCCATCATCAGAACAGCACCAGATTAATGTGGAGCCATCGTAAAGGTAGTTACTTTCAAACAAAAGAAGAATTCCTCAAATTGGACCACGGGTCTCGGAGTAATCGCTCAACATCCTACATTAAAAAAAATACATACATACATACATACATATATTCACGCCTGTTTCCCAGAGGGGTAGGCAGAGATCACGGATTTCCATTTACTTATTTAAAAAAATCATCATCATTATCATCAAAACAACCATCATCAAGAGGTCCACTTCATCAAATTGGTGGTTTTGAGAGAAAATCCTCGAGTTGCTTAAGAAAACACCCAAAACACCATACATATGCCTTTAAAAATTGAGGAGTTCCCTCAATTCCTCATGGATCCCATCATCAGAACAGCACCAGATTAATGTGGAGCCATCTTAAAGGTAGTTACTTTCAAACAAAAGAAGAATTCCTCAAATTGGACCACGGGTCTCGGAGTAATCGCTCAACATCCCACATTTAAAAAAAATCATCATCATTATCATCAAAACAACCATCATCAAGAGGTCCACTTCATCAAATTGGTGGTTTTCGAGAGAAAATCCTCGAGTTGCTTAAGAAAACACCCAAATCACCATACGTATGCCTTTAAAAATTGAGGAGTTCCCTCAATTCCTCATGGATCCTATCATCAGAACAGCACCAGATTAATGTGGAGCCATCTTAAAGGTAGTTACTTTCAAACAAAAGAAGAATTCCTCAAATTGGACCACGGGTCTCGGGGTAATCGCTCAACATCCTACATTTAAAAAAAATCATCATCATTATCATCAAAACAACCATCATCAAGAGGTTCACTTCATCAAATTGGTGGTTTTCGAGAGAAAATCCTCGAGTTGCTTAAGAAAACACCCAAATCACCATATGTATGCCTTTAAAAATTGAGGAGTTCCCTCAATTCCTCATAGATCCCATCATCAGAACAGCACCAGATTAATATGGGACCACCTTGGAAGTAGACCCTTTCAAACAAAAAAAGGATTATTCAAATCGGACTACGCGTCTCGGAGTAATCGGTGAACATACATAAAAAAAAAAGCCCAAACCGAATACAGAACCTCCTCCTTCTATGAAATTGAAGTCGGTTAAAAATGAAAATCAGTCACCATCGAGGCTCCCAGTCTCATGGTCACGCGCTGGTTCCTTAAAATAAATTAATAAAATACATCAAGAATATAAAGCCCTACCTCTGATATTAAATGTTTGCAATTTTCAAAACAATTTCGTTTTACAATTTTGGGGTAGATTTGTACTGCCCTTTAGATCATAATCTTAAACATGTTTCTTTATCAGATGTTAAGTAATGGGTAGCAAAAGCATATCGTATTCGCGTGGATAATGCTATGAGCCGTAACGACATAATTCGCTATTTCATTATAGCGGCAATTCAGTTCGCAAGCGGACGGAACTGATTGAGTGAATGTTACGACTGGGTGAATGGGATTATAGGCGAGTTGTGTCCGGATATCCTACCTTCTGGCTACTGACTAATATTATACTAGCACCTATAGTCCGCCTCGAACTGAGAACTCGCGATTTCCTTGAAAACCATTACCAATATAACAAGACCCTTATGATGATTGTTTGGCACCTTCTAGCTCCATAACCCCTTGACCGATCCTGCTCATATACGAAATCTCAAATTATATGTATCTCTGCTATAACCCCAGCAATATTCATAAAGTTCGGAAAAACTTTACTAAAGTTATCGCGGAACAACTATTCAAAATCAAAAAGCCATCGAAATGCAGAGACGTCTAGTTAGCCAGTTGACAGTTCTGTTGTGTCCAAAGTTGTCTGTAAGAACTTCACTTCGCTTACGCTCCGCTCGTTCGATTATTATGAAGATTAATTTTTTGTTGAATTGTCAAATAAAGTTGTGTTTGAATATTTAGATATTATGACATTTGGATGCTTGGATATTCTAAATTTTGGATAATTGGATATTTTAATATTTAGATTAACGAGAACCACGGTTGAACGGATTTGCATTAAATTCCATACAGATTATACATCTGTACGTACTCTTTCGAGATTCCAGATTCCATGTTTATTTATTGAATTTGGAATGTTAGTTGAAAGTTTAATACCGAATTATCGATTCGGAGACTAAATTATAAGAAGGTTTAAATAGACGAGGAACACGTTATTAAGTATTAGTATGTTTACTTTTGATTGAATAATAAAAATCTAAGCTTAAGAAAAAAATAACGTCTTCCTATTTTCTTTAATCAATTGACATAAACTTACAATCTATTTTAGAAATTATAAATTTCTCCAGCAGGTATTAACCTTATCATTATCACCTTGATTCATTGTCACTAATAAAATTTTATGATCGAAAGTCACATAGCTTTCGTCAATAACCGTAACAGATAGTACTATGGCCATTGAAATTGGTCCATTATCATTGAGGGCTGAAGTGTTGGGATATTAGTTAAGATCGCTATTAACTTTACAAATGTCGTCAACAGTTAGGCGGAAGAAGTCGTCCATAGGCGGTAACTGCTTACCATCGGGTGGACCGTATGCTTGTTTGCCACCGTCGTGGTATAAAAAAAGGAGTGTTTAAATTTTTTTTAAACGTGTTAAAAATGTTAATAATATTCTTTGCGTTTTCTTTCGGGTATATGTGCGTATTCTAGAACGTATAATATCGAGTTGTATAAGTGCAATTTTTTCGAAATAATTTTATATCTAAGTACATATATTTAGTTACTTTATTAGTTTTTAAACTGTATTTAGAATGATTTATATTGAACAGTCTTTTACTAAGAAAGTTAGATAAGTTGTTTAAAGTGTAACTATGGGTGGAGCAATGTAACACTTTCATGATAAAAAGTTTATAATTACTGCAACAAATTGTGATCAACTCGTTTATTTAGGAGCCGACCGTGTAACTTATCTACTTCGGCTGACCGTCTAAATTCAACACCTACTTGGATGCCAGCATTAAATTACTGTACAACAACACAGTATAGATACAACACAGTAATACGGTGGGTTCCCCAACTTAAGTATCCACATTGCCATACAAAGTTGTATGGGAGAGTGGATACTTATGTTGGGGAACCGATGTCGATGGCTACACTTCAAGCGCACGTCACGCGTTGAAAATGTCGGTGAAAACTATTTTATTTTAGATTCAGTCTTTCAAATAAAAGGGACTTAACTTTTATTGCATTTCGTTTTAAATATAATTTGAGCTTCACCTAAGTAAACAAGATTTATTTACAGTATTGAAATAACAAGATAGAAACTTAAGCATTTATTAATGTATCGTACTGAATTATTAGGATTTTAAACATTCACAAGGCCCATTTACACATTGATTAGTGTTAAGTGCGAGTCCATATATTTTCTACTTGTGTTTAGTAACAAATCTAATGTGTAAACGGGCCTAACAGAAAGAACTCAAAGATCTAAACTCTACATTGGACATAATGAACCCGAGACTATTTAAAAAACTAAGTTTATTTTTATTGCCTTGATTGTATACGAGAGAAGATGATCACGAAAGTCCAAAAACTGTTATCCATGGGCCCTATTTCAATTTTGAAACACGTTTAAACTCGATCCAACTTCAATACAACTCCAATGCATTAACTACGCAATACAGCTAGCGCCTAAACGTCTGAAACAGAAATATCAGAACTTGCTAGAAAATTATTCCAATGCAACTCCAATACAACTTCAATATTGGTCCATTATTTGTTTTGTGTTTGAGTAATCTTTGAGATAGATTGTGATTTTAACGTATTGTTAAATGTATTTTAAAATTAGAATACGGCACCATCTCTACTGTACGACCATAAACTGTGCCCCGTCCGGATTTTTGAAGCGTAATGAGTTTTAAAAGTTATTAAGGCAAATTACCTCTGTGAACGGCCCGGCCTACCAATAAAGACCGTAATACGTTACATTGATGGGCCAGTAGTCGGGCTTCTGCTTCGAAATAATATCGGCTCCCGTGTTGCCCATTAGTGTATGATTTATCGATGAGAATCGGGACCTAGGAGGAATTTACGCGAGCTAGGAATTTTTAAATTGGCTATCGAAGGTATTTGATAGCACGGCATGCAAGGTAAACATGAGCTAAACGGCCGCGTTGCTTCAGTTAAACATAAGCAGTAAAAACGTTAAGATTAAATGTTTATACAACATTTAAAATGTTTATACAACTCTTACGTGACATTATGATTGCAACAGTGATCACTTACAAAAAATCGCTGCCGCCTTGCACGTGATGTAAACTTTCGGAATGTCTGATATCGGACTAAAAACTTTTAGTAGTCCGCCTCCAACTGAGAACTCGCGATTTACTTGCAAGCGAGTTGATTAATATAACAAAGACCCTTATGAAGATCGTTTCGCGCCTTCTAGCTCTATAACCCCTTGATTGATTCTGCTCATAAACGAACTCTCAAATTGTACTTATCTCTGCTACGACCTCACCAAATTTCATAAAGATCAGAAAACGATAGGTATTAAAGTGATCGCGGAACAACTATTCAAAATCTAAAAGTCATCGAAATGCTCAGACGTCTAAGTATCCAGCTGCCATTGTGTCCGAAGTTGGCTGTAAGAAATTCACCTAGCTTACGCTCCGCTCGTTCGATAAGTTAGATTTTCATGTCTCCACTAGACAAAATATGTAAAACAACATGACATACCTACCTATCCTTTGTACTTACCATGTTTTCTGAAGCTTTATAAACTAATATGCCGCAATTCGGAAAAATTCTTGAAATGGACTTTGATGGAATAATTATGAATGCTTTTTGAATGCTTTTCGGAATTATTTCTTTAACAACCTTACAGAGAATAGTTTCTTGTGAATTGACTATAGGCTATACATATATATACCTTCAGATCAGTCAAGTACTATTATACACCATTTCAAATGACAAATCGTATAGTTTATTGGAAAGATATAAAGTCGATAATAGGTCAAAGTCTGTTGTTGTTTACGAGATCAAGCAGACCCCAAAGCCGCTAAAGGTTAAACGGTTCCCCACTAAACGCGTCGTGAGAGTTTGACACCGGGTACTTTAATACGACATTCTTGCTGTAAAACGGATATCGTTTTATTTTACTGGCAGTTTCTATTTCGATTTGTTGAGACAAGTTCTGCAGTGAGATTTGCGGTTGCATGAACTAGAGACATTTGTAGGTTCATTGTTCATTGTAGCTTGATAACTAAGTAAGAGTCAGTGCGGAGAGGTCGAGAGAAATTCCCGTAGAATATACAAGTTCCCGTATCTACTTACAACACGTGTCTTTCCGCACAAACTCGAATACCTAGCTAAATATAGTCCGAGCTATATATTCATTAGTAGCTACATAATAACATCATGATCTATCCCTAACAGTAATATTACCTGCCATAGTGGGCAATAACTATATAATTAAGCTGTGTCATTACATCGCATTAAATGGGTAGCTTGTTGGCAATTGGGGCTAGATCGCGTCAATAATTACTGACATGGATTGAAGGTATTATTGGTATTAACGCCTAATAAGCCTTTGATATTTTGTTAACCTAGGTATTATGACGGATTAATTGTTGCGTGTTTATTTATTTATCGTATGGCTACTTGTCACCGGATATAGATAGGCATTTCTTATCAGTGATAGTAGTAGTAGTGGGAAAGTCCGGGACAGTGCAGTGCAGCTGCCAAGTTTGTTACTCTTTTAGCACTACCCAGGGATCACGTGTAGGGTTGTCTAAGGTGTTTCCTACGGACGCAGAGTAACATTGATCCCCATTACAACATATTACATATAACATAGCTGAAATGTGGTTTACTTTAAATAGGTAGAGTCACCGGAAATAGTATCTTCCTTAATGAAGGCCGCAAAAATATGTGACTAGCTCTTATCTGTAAGGCCATAAGAGCGTGTCACATATTTTTGCGGCCTTCGTGTAGGAATATACTATTGCCGGTGGTGACTGTACCTAATGAAATTTAAATGAATATTTTGTGCAAAATAATCAATACGAAACTGTAAAGCAACTAGAGAAATAAATATGTAGAGAATACAATGAAAACATACACACAAACATTCATCACAGAAATATAGATACTTAGGATTTAGTTACCTCATGGTGTACCTCGGTTCCAGTTTCATCTAAAAGTGGAAATTGAAAAAGCAAAAATGTTCTTATCGTAAAAGATTCGCATTGTTGCATGTAAATATATTTTGTGCGCTGATCATAATTCAATGTTCGATTGAATACACAATTATGAATCCCTTAATTACCTTGAAGTAGCCGTAAGAATAAGTAAATATTGATACATGGAACTCATACAACAAACCATATTACCGACAAATGTAAGTACATAAACAAATATGATAAATCTTTAGAGCGGCCTAAGTTAAACAGTCGTATGTGACTGTGCTTTAATATGGAGATACGTCGTTTTTGCTAAGCGTAGGATCTGGTGTTCGGGGTATAGCGCACTAGCGGGTTGCTCTGCTGGACAATGGTCCTTTCTGCAGAACAGAAGCGCCGACAATCGGCGTGGACCGGGAGATGGAGACACAAATATTACCTATTATTTTATTATGAGCTTATTGTGTCACACTGCTAGGTAAATGACCCTCTTTTCTTCCAGGCGTCGTGACCGATTTGCGCTACCAGCCTTTAAAATAGGAGTCCAAGTTATCCCGCCATCGCCTTTAAAATCTGTAGGATGCTCGATGGTATATGTATATATCACTTTATTGCACATAAACAAGTAAGTATAACATTGACACAACAGTAAAATATATCAAAGATATGCACAAATATGAGTTTATTCCTAAAAGAGATCTCTTCCAGCCAACCTAGAAGAGATATATCGTACATAGTTCCGAAAACTCATCGGTAAGAGCCGAGCTTTGAACCCGAAACCTCCGGATTGAAAGTCGGACGCTAAAAGAGCTTTAAATGTGCGGTGGGTACTTACTCTAGATTTTATTCATCACCTATAATATCAGATTTATGACACTTTTTTGGGAGCTGGAAAGACCAATAAGAGAACGACATGGTTTTAGGAAAGCTATGAGTTACTCCATTATTTTAAGTAATACAAGATGCGACTATCAATAAACATTGATGAATTTAGGTGTGATTGCTTGCTAAGACTAACAACACAATCTTATAGCTATTTCAATATTATTACTTGGCCTTTTTACTGAGGAAGTGTAATTTTCTTAGCAAGCTTCATTAGGTTTGTTCAATAAGAGGTGCGAGTGCTATGCAATCATTATTATTATTGATAATTGAGACAGTTTCATTTAATTTCAAACTTTATGGCTAATTGTGTCTGTTTATTTCTTACAGAAGGTTAGGCTAGGCTAGGCACTTTACGTCGCATTCTAAATTGCGCCATAATGAGAAGGACAAACAGTCCATTTTAATGTCATAAATGGTATGACCCGTATAATTAGAAAGATTTTAACAGTGCATTCCTGATCATATTTAGATACTAAAATGTCCTATAAACTTTTCTGGAATACGCCTAGTTTCAGAGTTCATACCAATTTAAAAAAAAATATACTTTTTATTATAATTCAGCACAAAACGCCTTTCTGATGGCTTTGTTGCCACTATTGGGCATAGTTTACACGTCCTTATTGACAGATATCAAAATGACAAGGAAAACTATGCAGAAACTATTTTTTTCCAAAAAAAAATGTACCGATTTGTTTTAGGCGATCATTTTATTAATAACATTTATCATGTGCAATAAACATTCAAAAAATAGAAAAAAAATTTTTTTTTTGGCGAAATTGACCTAAAGTCACATAATATTATTTCCTTCTTTTGGTCTCAGAAATTCGTGGTTAAGATCTGTCGGGTTATACGTGCCCACGGTATATAACACCTTAAGCCTTATTCAAATGATATCCAATCTCTCAATTTTGTAACATAACCTAATTTTAAGTGAAACTCCCTAATATTCTTTTATGCTCAAAATTACCATAAACTTGTAACGTCTCCCGTCCACTAATGTCGTCATAACGAAGCGCGTCATGTTTGTATGTAATTAACGACGCGTGCGCTATACGGACATTGTTTAACGTTGTTCAAACAATGCCATTAGCATACTACCCCTTATACATGTACGGATAAGGATCAATACAGCATACTAGCTCAATAAGTACGAATACCACTTGTGTGGTAACGTGAGCGTCTTGAAATCTGAGCTTAGCGCACAATCAGAGATTGTGCTTGGTTGGATCTAAATAAAATTGTAAGCTGGGCCTTGTAGAACAGACGTATAATCCTATTAGAATAAAGCGACTTACGTCTTTATTACGTGTTGATGTATGTTTGAACGTGCTTTCTGGAGTAAGCTACGCTGTGGGAGCTATAACATAACTAGCAGGTAGACTATGTGGATGTGAACTCATTTCCATATTTGGCCGCTTAATGCCTCTGTTGTATGTTTGTTGAAACATTACAAAATTACCTACAAATTTGATATATCATTTCGACAATTTGTGGTTATGAATACGGAATATACGAGTAGGTACTTATTTATAAAAACCGAAGGATTTCTTGCAGTTCTGTTATCGTTTGAAATAATTGCAATGTATCGTTGAAAGCTATTTTATCAACCGACTTCAAGATATCGAAGGAGGATGTTCTTAATTCATCGGGATCTTTGTTTTAGCAATTTTTTTATGTATGTTCACCGATTATTCGAAGACAGCTGGAACGATTTGAAAAATTTTTTTTTTTTTGTTGTTTGAATGAGTATACTTCACAGCTGGCCCCATTGTAACCAGATCAGGTTCTGATGATGGGATATTTGAGGAATCCAGGGAATTCTTAAAAAAATATAGGCACATCTATAAATTTAAATATTTTTTACAGTAGCTCAGGCATCTTCTTTAGAGTCTAAGTGAAGCCGGTTCTTTTTTGTTAAAAATTATTATTTTGCTGTAAGTTTATACTCTTTCCTAGATAGGAATAATTATTAAAATCATTTGGTTTCTTCGTAAGTACATTGTATGTACAGTAGCTAAGATGGTGAGGTGTCCAAAATTAGCTTGACATGACTTTATTGTTAAGATAACAAGAGCGCGTGAAGGTCATTTTGAACACCTCACCCATTAAGATACTTCTGCTGCTGACTACTTACCGACAGTTCTTAACCTATTGACCGCCACAGTCGGCTGTGGCCGACATCAAAAAGTTGTGCTATCGACGCCAACGACGGCTACAGCCGACAGAGCTTTGTAATGCAATAGGGACCTACGCGGGCTTCGGCAAAGTTCGATTTCGCTTGACAAAACGCGATTACGTGGCGTCGGTGGCGCGTCATTTTTGTTCAATGCTTGGCGGTCAAAAGGTTAACCCTACTTGTACAATCTACAGAATGTAACAAAAATACTCGTGCTCCGTTTGAGGGCATAGTTGGTATCGTATTGCGAGTAGGATACATTATTTTTGACGAGAAAA
The DNA here is from genome assembly GCA_947086415.1 of Pammene aurita. Taxonomy (NCBI): domain Eukaryota; kingdom Metazoa; phylum Arthropoda; class Insecta; order Lepidoptera; family Tortricidae; genus Pammene; species Pammene aurita. Next base: position 6,604,104 of record OX352301.1, read on the forward strand.
AAAAATTGTATGGGACACGTCGTCCCAGTCGGTTAACCCTCCATACAAAACCATTTTTTTCTTCGCGAGAATTGTTTTTTCTTACTTTATCATAATTAGAATATGATACCAATTATGCCCTTAAAACGATCACATCTTGTATATGCAATAAATACTAGAAGCACATACAAATACTAGTCCAGTTCCAGTGAATAAAACAGCCGTAAGTAGGTTCAAGTAATAATGAACCAGTAAAAGACGGGAATGTCTAGCATGTAGTGTGGCAGCGCAACACGGTAATTCCTTGTCATTATAGGATTATTTATAACAGGGCAGCGCGGGCGCAGTTGAAAGAAGGCTGCATGCGCGAGCGCAGGGACGAGTGAAGTAGACGCGTAACTTACAAGTTGTGGCTCTGTTTTAAGGCCACATTTATACCTAAGTACTTGCAAGTTTTACTTTTGAACTAAGTCCAAAATAGAGGTATGGGTACTGCGAATGTCACTTCGCTAGGTGTGGTAGGGCAAAGCTCAGCGAATATCTTCTCGCTCAAATCTGGAGCAGAGCCCGACTGGGGAAGTACAGTCCACCTTAAAGAAAACCACAGCCATACAGCGTAAAACAAAAATACTGGTGATCCGTTTTTTTTTTGTATGGGGGACGTCGTCCCAGCCGGCCAACCCTCCATACAAAAAAAATTGTTTTCGCGTGAAAAATTTTGTTTCTTAGTTTTTCATAATTAAAATACGATACCTACTAATTACACCGTTAAACGGATCACCAGCATTTTTGTCCATATACGCTATATAGTCTACTCATACTGTTGTGGTTCCTGGCGTAAGCCTGGAGCGGCGGTAAGTAAGGTCACCAGAGCTCAAAGAGGTTGCAGTGTGTTTACGACGGGGTACCCTGTTGTCCGTTTAGCCCTCAGAGAAATAAACCAATGGAGTGGTAATTGTCAGGCGTCCCCCTCTGCCAAAAGTACAAGACCACTGGTCGTAGCGGTTATATAAAACTAGTTGTCGCGCGTCAAACGCCATTCAATGAATGTCAGTCAGCGCGGAACGATCTGAGATAAAAATGCCGAATTGCTGCGTGTTTTCATGTAAGAAAAGATCCTGAATTATCTAGTTTACAGAAGGATAACGTTTCTTTTCATCTGTAAGTATAATTACGTCTAAATATCATCAAATAGTGCACGAAATTAGCAAAAAACTAAAAAATATTGTCAATCAAAAAGTGTTGCCACTTAATGGTACTACATCTGCTTTAGGGTAATTTTTAAACTTGACTCTTCATAGTACATTATACCATCGGGTTCATAATTGCATACCCAATTTATCAATGAATTCATTCATAAATTGGGTATGCAATTATGAACACGATTACATCGAGGGAGGTAAGTTAAATATTGCAAACAAGAGTAATCGACTCCAGTGCGGCAGAAATACGTCCGCCATTATGTCATTCATTGTCATTGTTATGACAGGTTAGGCAATACACTTAAAAGATACTCCGTGGGTTAGGCAGAGACCCATTCGGCATACAGCCATAATTGTAAAGCATTGCTCTGTTAAAAAGCAGCGTGTCTGTGTGTGTGTGTGTGTTGTTATTAAATTGTTTCTAAACATAGTTTAATCGACTTTTAAATTATTCAAATTACATATTATTTTTTAATCATTAACAAAAATGAAAAGATTAACGTCAGTACTTCAAAGGTGAGTTTTACCTTCACACGCATAGCTTTTTAAATTATATACATATGTCGTTGAGGACCGCCGAGGGCAGGGCAGTAAGGTGGTTTGGAACTCAAAAAACTGACACTATCAGGATAACCTAGCCTATAGCACATTACGCACGGACGCACGGTAATGAAATAAAACATAAACACTGGTTTAACAACTGTATTGAATTCAATTTTTTTAAACCGTGTTATTGGAAGCGCAATAAACTACTACTGGTTCGGAAAGGAGCCCCAACTGAGAAGAACCTGCGTAAGAAACTCAGCGTATGTGTGCTTGTAGTATGGCACAATAGCTGAAATTTGTCTATGGTCTCAAAAATACAGCTACCATAAACAAATTTCCGTTTTAATAGACAAATTTGAGCTAGTGTGATGAATTCCGCACTAATGTGTGGCGCCCCTTAAGTGAAATATACTTGTAGATGCTTGAAATAACGATATTCCTGTTTAGAAATTAATTCGTTCCTTTATTTTCACCATACATTTTATGTAGCATTTAAATTTTGTATGGATTATACTTTATTTATTATAAGGTACGTTATACACACTTATCCCCTTAAATAGGCACTTTTAATTTCTGACTCTGGTATCACTGTACCTAACAGGTAAGTTTTAGTGATGGGACAGCACAAAAATAAATGTCGATATTAACATTAGCAGTATGTTATACTTTTTATTTATAATAGAAAATGAAGAAGAGAAATAGAAACACAAATTGGAAACAGATGCCCATTACAATCAAAATATCAACTGCGAAGGACTCTGGAACATCACGATGTCGCTAGTGACTGATTCATCATTACAGTGAAAAATTCACTTGTGGATAGAAGAACGTCTAGTGTAATTGGAAGCACATTGGAACGGTAATCTAAACACGTGGGTTCGAATCCCGTGATCTTCCAGAGTTCTTTGCAGTTTATTGTTTAATTGTAATAGTTATTTGTTTTCAATTTGTAGTATTTTCCACTAACTATAAAAGCAAATACACATCAAAATATTAAATTGATAATATAAAAGTTATTCTAATTCAGCTTGCAAGATTTGTCCTGAACAAATAGACAAACTAACTTACGTAGAATACTAACATTGTAAGTAATACGAGTATGCTGGTAGAAAACCTTGATATTTAATCACAACTTAACATTATAATTTTATCAATAGCTAAACCTTATACGTGGTAAAGATACAAAAATATATAACTAACCTACGATCAATGTTTCTCTGCGTCCGTAGGAAACACCTTCGACAACCCTACACGTGATCCCTGGGTGGTGCTAAAAGAGTTACAAACTTGGCAGCTCTACTGTCCTACCTGGACCTCGCAGCATTCTCTGGAATTTCTTCATCATCTGCTTTCCCACTACCCTAGGGAAGAAATGCCTATCTATATCCAGTGACATGTAGGCATACGATTAATAAATCTACGATATAATGTGACATTTTCAAGTCAAAGGTACATCATTATCGGTTGTCAATAAGGCGTAACCATAAAAAAATCATTTAGAAATTAACTCTATTAACAACCGATAATGATGTACCTTTGACTTGAAAACGTCACAAATATCGATACTTAAGTATATTATTATCGACGGCGCGTTCCTCGCACTATCTACGTTTACTTAAAGATGATATTATCTCGTTCACGGACAGGTTGTCTGTGTCTGTGTTTGTACTTGTGTGAGTATATTTTATGCTAGTGTTTGATAATTTTATCGTGTGCGTGTGTAGCGACGTCAATGGAAAATTCATTAGTGTTAACAGTATTTGTGTGCGTTTCCTCGTCCCCCGCGCCGAAATTGGCAGACTTTTTCTGATAGAAATTAGTGCGCGTCTCGCATCCGGTTGGTTTAATAATCAAAGGTTTAGCCGGTTAGTTGCAATAAAAATATTTTGATTAGTTCTCAGCTAATAGACCATATTAGGAGGGACTTGGTCGTAGGTCAAAACCGATGACCCCTCTGCCTCTTACCTCTTCCGAGTAACGTAACGCCGGCGGCGACCCAACCTGTTCACCGGAGAGAGCAGTCATACGTCATTGGACGGACTTAAAATTATTCCCGACTGTACCATAAATCATAGTAAACCGGTAATTAACTCAGTCATAACCAGAACCTTTGAATAAAAAGAGTTGTATAATTTTTTCACATTAAATAACCATTTCGACCGTGGCGGTGCCTAAACGATGATCGATAAAGATTTTTTTTTTCTTTTTCTAAGCGGTTTCCTGCATGTAGATATAATAAATGATCTCACGTGAATTAAATGTCTGTAACAATATTGGGCTGAGTAACGTAACGTATTTCTTTACTGTACGGGAGATTTTAGTACGACTTTAGCTGTCTGTTGCATTTGTAATAATCGTTTGTTTGGTGAGGAGAAATAATTAATTACTTAGTTGGTACTTGTGTAAGAACATTTTAATATTAGATGAAATATTTAGGGTTATCAATCTATCAGCCAGTTATATATGGAGAAAATATTAAAACAATTTTGTTAATTTTTACAGTTGTATGCCTTGGACTTGCAGGCGTCCATAGGCGTCAATGACTGCGCTTACCATTAAACAGGCTGTAACAATTTATTGGCAAAAACAATCATCAATGTTATATGTACTATATGTGCTCATAATAGATATACCTTATATGACCATCCAAACCAATTCAATGTCAGCACTTGCTTTTGGAAGATCCGAATTCAGTATATAAACATTAAACAACTTGAAATCTAATATCTTATTGCACCAAAAGTTAAAAAAAGCTCGGCTTATATTACAGTGAACGTTTCAATTCAATACAAGAGGTTTCAAGGAGCTCTCCAAGCGCCTCCTCGATGCCTCAGGTCAGAAGGCCGCCAGCTATTTCGGCCAAAGGATAAGCCTGGCCGTCCAAAGAGGTAACGCTGCCAGCCTTTTGGGTACCATAACCCACGAAGGCGACTTGGGCAGCATCTTTTATTTATAAGTTTATTTTAGTTTTTTTTATGTAGGTTTATTGTTATTGTAGTCTTATATGTTCTACATTTGTACATATAAACTATTAATTTTCGAGTAATTGTGGAAATTAAAATTTTCACGAAATTTATACCAAGAGGTAACTCCATACGAGTTTAAAATAATTACGGCCTTCCAACTTAGAACGACAGCTTTTGTCAACAACTGACCTTTAAAAAAATGTCGTATCTACATTGAAAGCTCGCATCGATACGTCCTTATGGAACTGCTGTTATAGCTGTCGTGTAATTTATATCCGCCTCAAGTTCGATACCGGGCTAACGAGACGAGGCTAATATGTTGAACGCTGCCTAATGATGAACAGGAGACGCAATTGCAGTAGCGCAATCCAAGAAGACGTATTTACATACGAATTTATTATTAAAAAACGTTTTTTTTTTAAATTTAGGGTTCTTAAATAAATAAATTAATTAAGTGTCTTGCTTCTAACTATAGTCGGGGTCAATAGAGAAGTAAAATCATGTAAACAAACCCATTTAGCTTCATTGCTTCGCAATCACACACTTTTAAAGAACACCAGGGTTTCATTGTCAGCTTATACACATAAACTTTGTTATTTATATTAATTTTTAGTATAAATACCCAGTAATTACTTATATTTCAGTGTAAACGAATTTACTTAATATTATTTTGTCATGTGTCAAATGCTTTTTTTGCCTAGAAACGCAGCCATATTTGTTTACCTAGATTTATTTTTCTATTGACGCTGAATAGATACATCATTTTTAATAAAACATATGAATAGGGCATCCATCGTATATGAACCGTCGACACGAAAGAAGAAGAAGAAAACGATGACTAAGGAATCTCAAGTCAGTAATGCAGCCATCTCAAAGGATAGGAATTTTCTTGTATCACGCCATCTCAGACCCGTAATCCGGCAAGTGTCGCAGAGAGTCCATTGTGGTCCCCGTTATGATATGGCGTCAAAGAATAAGGAAGTCTCAAGTCAATTTCAAAGAGTAATGTAGCAATAGAAATTTTCTCAGCCATAACTCTTATAGATTGATGAAGGTATAAATAAGTATATAATATCTAGTAGTTATTTGCAAATAGGTACATAACTAAGAACAGTTCAAGGCGATAAATGCTGTTTGGCAAATGCAAAGTTAAGTATATAAATTAGGTATAATCTAGGCTAAAAAATAAACTCATTACCCAGCAAATCCACGCATACAGTTAATACGTGACAATGACAACTTCTGCACGTAGTGGCAATTACGACAGATAACAAAAAAATAACAAACATATGCCAATATTTTATAGGTTAACTTCCCTTTGCGTTTAGACAAACTAACTCTAGAGATTTAGTAAATATTTATAATTAGAATTAGATGATAGGACTGTGCTAAGTCGCCCTATCTAAACGGTTTACTAATTTGGCCGTAAATTGTATGGCAAATTATCGCTTCCCAAACTGTTTTTCCTCTAGTTTCATTTGGCAGAATCATGAGATGACATAATATCGTTTTACATACCTATTTTTCACATATTTTTATTTGGCATACTAACCTAACCTAACCTAACCTATGCCAAATGAAAATTCGGCCAAATGAAACTATACGAAACTATTCATTTGGTAAACATAGGTATGTATGCTAACTAAACGTTCTGCAATAAGTTGTTTAGGAAATGAAATTAGGCGAAAGGATTTTCGGAAAAATTAAGTAGGTTTGTGCTTAGCATCATTTTTACCTGTATTTACATTCCATCTCTATCAACATTTACTCTATGTCCAAGAGTATTATGGGGCTATACAATTTGTTCAGCTTTGCATGTTAGTACTAACGGTGCCGCCTTAGGAGATACCCTTTATAAGGGAATTGGACTTATGTTTTATGGATATTTAGTTTCAATAGCTATATTTAATAGCTTTCTTCGTATGTAGGTCAGTACGTAGAAGGGAATTCATACATTTATTAGGAGCGGGGTTTAAACGCATTTAACTTGGACACGGAAGGAATGCCTGTTTATGTTTACTGTATCTAAAACAATACCTACAAGGTGTAATAGAAAAACTAGTGATCTCCTTTAGGGCATAATTGGTAACATATTCTTATTATGAAAAAAAAAATCGCTTACAAAAAATGTTTTCACTTCTCATGCTCGTAAAGTTCGACTTTAAGTCGTGCGTGTCGACATAAAATCGCTTGTTAAGCTCTAGTGCATAAAGTAAAATTTTCTTCTAAGACTAAGACATCGAGGCTCAACAGCCAAACACAGACAAAATATATTGCACAATTTAATGGAGCAGTAAAATTTCGTAGAAAACTGAAACTAGTTGTTTTATTTTATTCTTGCTATAATTATTTGAATTCCGTGTTTTCTATCATTAAATTAATGAAATCAGATAAAATGGGAGTTGATAATAGTTTAAAAATGCCCCGAAATGTTTTTATGACTTGGCAGAGAACAAGTATCTACTTATGTCAAAATTCACATGTTGGAAAATTAAAAAAAAAAATATTAAAAAATTAATTATAAGGAACCATATTATTTTCATTGTTATCTTTTTGTTACAACTTGAAATTGTTTTACGATTACCGATAAATAATTTCCTCGCAATTGAAGTGAAAATTAGAGTGTAAAACTCGTCCATAAAACCCATTTTACACTCGACTTTATATCAATCCTCGCTCGCAAGCTCGCTCGGATGGCTAAACGCCTCGCGTAAAATAGTGCGTTTTATGCACTTGTTGTACAATCTACTATTGTATGGAGGGTTGGCCGGCTGGGACGACATGTCCCATACACAAAAAAAAATTCGCGTCGAAAAAAATTTTTTTTTAGTTTTCTTAGTCACAATACGATAGCAATTATGCCTTAAACGGATTCACAGTATTTTTGTTATACCCTGTATATTATATGATCAACGATGATTTAACAACAGTTACACCGTAATGTGTAGATAAATTATGAATTTTCTTGAATTCTCTTGGCATCTATATGATTACGAACAAAGGAAAAAATTATTGATTATTAACTTTCTTTTTCTGTGAAGGCGATTAGATAAGGTAATACCTACGATGACAAGAATAGCTCACATTTCAGACAAAAAAGTTTTTTAATATGGTATGGAAAACAAGTAGTCAAGTTCATTATGAAATTTACGAAATTTGTTTTCTGATTCTTCCTGACAAGCAACTTATTTATATTTAGCATTGATTTATTCACGTTCTTAAAGGTTACCCGACTGTCAGTATTAATAATGTCATTATTTCTATATCCGTCCTTTTCTATGTAGGTATGTAAGTATATGAAGGATGAGAAGGATGAGTAGAGAGTATCTGCTAGCCTAATATGGTCGGATTTTTATCGCATGTCACCAAAGCTGTCCCGTTCTAACAAGTATGTAAGTGCGAAAGTGATGCATGACGTGAAAAGCGATAAAATGACCACCATGATACGCTTTCTGGTGGGCTTAAAATTATACTTCTCCGTAGTCCGTATTTCGATCTTATTGACCCATAAGCTGTTTCAACTTACTCAAAGCGATTGGTAGTTGTTTACCGTCATTTGTTTTTATGCGCGCTTCCGTCAAGTTCTGGGAAGAAATATCTTGGTACCTTTTAGCCGGAGAGCTCGCTCCAAAATATGGTAAGCCATTTCGAGAGCAATGAAACCTTAATCCTGCCCTCCTAAACCGAATCTCAGAAAAAAATTGAAGGCAAATATATACCCTAAATGTTATAATAACTCCGAATTCCATTTTCAAATTCATTTGATTTTGAGATGGCGCTTTTTGGCTTAGTACCCAAGTAACACATCAAAGCAGTATAACGGCCGTCTTACAGCATATCTGTATGCTTTTAGCATTTTCAATTCGTTTTATAGTAGCATTATAAACGTTTGTAGTGCTGATATAGAAATTAAATGGGCACAAATTACCCAGCTTGAGATCCTATATAGGTTATTTAATAGCATTACAGGCGTATTATGTCTGCGCTATTAGCATTATCGTTGTCATGGAAAGTGCCAATTGCATTAAAGATGCATTAGTACGCTCTATTAAGTTGCCAATCGCATTAACGAAGCATTAATACGGCCAAAAAACTTGCTAATCGCAGTAAAGAAGCATTAGTACTCTCGATTAAGTTGCCAATCGCAATACTAAAGCATTATACTAGCATAAGAGTGTATTAAAATAAACCTTACGTCAATGCAAAAACGTCTCTAATACCGACGGAACTAATGTTATAATACAATGAACGTTGTGATTTAACTACTTTGTCTCGCAATATAAACTGGACGAAGACGGTACAAAAAACTGAATGAGTGACATGTCATATTTGTTTGCATCGTAACAAAATTTATAAAAGTTTTTGACTCTTTTACGTTATTATATCCTTCAAATATTACTGCGTAATGTAGTTTACTGTAAATGTGTAGGTATATAAGTTTCATTGAAAATTTTCACGCGCCTTTGATTTATTGTGGTTTTGCTATAAAATATTATAAAAAGATATGCGTCAAATAAACAAAACAATTGTGTAATCCTCGTATAGAACGAGTTTTGCATTATTAACATAATAGTGTTGGTTGAGCAGTCTTAAATTAAGTTATTTCATTATTATATAGGTATTTTCCTTGTATAAATAGGTCCGCATGATTTTATTTTTAGGTTATAAATTATTTACAAAATGGCGTTGGTCTATATAGGCGGAGAGCTAGCCACGTCAGATATGACACAATAATGAGAGCAACCAAACCCCTTTAGTCAGTTTGGTATACTATGCTTATTTCTAGATCTGGACATCTGGCAGCTTTAAAGTGGTGGAGGTCAAAGAATGCAAACCATTTCAAGAAAACAAATCCTAGATATCTGGGTTTGACGCAATATTATGAGAAACTATACAAATACTATACAATATTAAGAGAAATTATACAAAAGTTTATGTTGGGGGAAAGTAGTGCCAAACGATGTATAATATAGTTCATAGTTTGTCGCCTACTGTTTTTGTTTGCGTAATAATACTCAATATTTTTTGGTCTAACGTTTTTTATCGATATTTGACCAGTTTTGAGTCGATATTCCAACATATTCACTACAGATAGAATTATAAGGCAAAAGACTATCGGTTCTTCAATCTTTTATCTCAATTCTGTAGAGCCGGATCTTGAAATAAATGAGCCGTTATTTTTTTATGATACTTTTAAAATATGGTCAAAAAAACACTTTTATCGATATTCGAATGGTTTAAAGAATCTTACATATACGTTATCTACATATTAGGGTTCCTCTTTGATGTCTCTAAAAACTGTAGAGAGATTTTAATTTTTAACTAATTAACACAAAATTTATGACCAAAAAATCACTTTTTTAGCCTAAACCGGTTCGACTTTGATGTGAAATATCTCGAAGACAATGAATATTGAAGTAAATATAGGATACTATATTGTTTAAAGCCGTAACTGACAATATGATAAGCTATATAAATCATTAGAAAACTAAGGGGATCAGATCTAAGGTCGTTGGCGCAAGGGAGCCCCTAAAAATATACGCCCTGTCCCTTATAACTGAGACAACTTCGGCAGTTTTTACCTAGTTTTACTATTTTCCAATTAAAACATTTTGCTAGTCTGTCACTGCGACCTCCACCCATTAAAAGCTGCCAGATGCCAGGATCTAGCAATAAGAATAGTATAGCAATCTAACCAGACGGGTTTTGTTGCTCTCATTATTGTGTCATATCTGACGTGGCTAGCTCTTAGTCCAATAGCAGCTCAGTGACCCTTAAAAAAAGCTTATTAATGCCTACAGCATTACACGCGAATAATTATGCTATTAAACAACATTAAGCATTATATACTACTTAAAATTGCTATTGTAGGCCCTACCCAAGTAGCAAAATTTGGCACTATAAAAGTCCTGAGAACATTTTAGAACGTGTTAATTAGTGTTCATGATTAGCACTATAATGGTGTCGTAAACCTTTACCTAACCCCAAATAGGCCCTAGTTTTATCACTGATTTATTCTATAAACATTACATAAAGGCTCTCACTGTGATAAATCAGCTCTATAATTGAAATGTCTGCAATGTTTATGTCACAATTAGGAACTATTAAAGTAACCAAAACATGTTTATAGTGCTAATTTGCGCCGTAAACGATTCCAGTGATCTTTTTTATCACCAAAAGCCTCGTGTTGTGTGCTGTCGTTGTCGTGAGGTTATTTCACAAGAAATTAAACAAATATATTTGTAAGTCATTCGCCATGTCCCTTTAGTTCCTTAAAGTGACATATAAAGGTACATACTAAAAAACATTCGTGAACCGTAATTCTGCCGGTACTTGCACTTGCGAAAATAATTGTATTGACAAAATCATTATGCTGATTTCAAGTTTGACAATGCGCCTTCATAATTTTACTGTTTTAATTAAATTTTAATTAATAAAATTAGGACTTGTCCCGACTGTGGCTGCTATAGTACACATGGGCTCCAGTCGTGCTGCTAATGTGCTATTACTTTCAGAAAACGGCAGCCATATTTTAATGGATTTGGGTAGCCCTATAGCGATGTTGAGGGAGCATTTAAAAAGCTAAAACGTTATGTAATGGTCGTGCAAAGTCCTTTTATAGTGCAGATTGATCCTGTAATAGTGTTTGCGATTCTGCTACAATACTAGTACTATAAAAGTTAATTCGACGCATTATTAGTGCATAATAGGTACATAAAAGTGTCAGTAAAGTGTCTATAGTATTAAATAGTACTATAATCGCTTTTTGCAAATCTATTACAGTGCAACACTTTAAAGATTCTTTTTTATGGTCCTTTAATCGTTCTAAGAGCTAACTTATAGAACTAAATTGCTCTTTAATTTATAGAACCAAAACGCTCTATTAAAAACCTTTATAGTATTTACAAGCAGTCACAATGGTTACCATTATAGGCCTACTATATCACTGATTGGTGATAAAAGGCCTTAGTTATAGAAGCTTTTGTTACTTGGGTAAGGCACTAAAACAGCTAAAATCTGTATAGGGGCTGTTCATAAATTACGTCATCAATTTTTGATGATTTTTAACCCGCCGCCCCCCCCTAAAATCATCCAACCCTCCCCCTGCCAAATAAAGTGACGTCATTAAAAAAATGCGTTTTAGCTTAATTGTAAAATAAAAAAACTATTTAGTAGATAATATTTTATAGCATTAAAAGTTTATAGAAACACGAATTTCATTCCTTTTTTTTACACATTGAAGCACTTTTTAAAGATACGAGAGATTATGTGATCTTCGGAATGACCGCCCCCCCCTTCCTACGTCATGCTACCATCATCCGATGTCCAGACCCCCCCCCCATTTGAAATGACGTAATTTATGAACAGCCCCTTATAGTAAATTACTTGGCTTTATAATGGTTTATATTATTGCTATTATACAGCATTAGGAATGTATTACCTACTTATAAATGCTATTGTACACCCTAAGGCATTAAAAATAGCTGAAAGCTGTATAGCGCATTTACGTGGCATTAGAATGGCTAATATTCATGCTATTAAACAGCATTAAGCATTTATTTATGCTATTGTAGAACCTAAGGCACTAAACCACACCTAAGCATTAGTGTAGCAAACCAAAACGCAACTGTACAGCTGAATGCTGTACAGTTGCATTTTGGTTCGCTGCACTAAAACTAAAGGCTTTAAAAAAGCATTTATATATGCCATTATACAACCGTTATACAGCTTAAAGCATTATATAATGCTATTGTAGAACCTAAAGCACTTAAGTGCTTTTAAACAGCTGAAAGCTGTACAGTTGCGTTGTGGTTTGCTGCACTAAAGCTGAAGGCTTTACAAAAGCATTTAGATATGCCATTATACAACCGTTATACAGCTCAAAGCATCATATAATGCGACAAGTTGCTCGGTGAAAGTATATAAGAGTTTATACGGTCCTTAAGTTCGAAATAAGTTAACTATTCATATGTTATAATGCTTCCTGTGTTACTTGGGTAGGGCAGTATTATCCTTACCTACTACTACTAGTCGATCTGAGTGTCTGGCAGCAGTTTTTCGGAAGAGGAGCGGGTTAGCAAAAAGATTTGCCATACGTGTTATAAAGACGAATCGATGACAACTTGTTCTTGAAAATCGGCTGAGTCATCGACAAGTTTCGACTTTACGGTAACATACGACCTAAGGTTACCTACACACCTACAGACAAACATGGTCAGTTAAAATTTTAATCACAACCCATCCTTTTAAGCATGTTGTTATAACGAGCTAAAAATAAGCTTAAAGTCTGGAGCTCTATAAATTACAAGACCTTCCAGTGACTATACATACTATTGCTGACCTTTGAATATGACCAGATGTCCGTAACTGGTAGGTATTAATGATAGTATAGCAAACGAACGAACTACAGGGATTATGTTGCTCTTAAAACTGCATACGATATTTTGAAACTAGCTCTTATATAGCGTGGCATGGTATAGTATCGAATGCTTGACGCAATCGATACTTGGTAATGCTATGCACAGCTGAAGCCGAAATGAAGGTATGCGGTTACCAATAACAATGCTGATGGGCTATGTATGGCCTAATTATGATAAGGTTAGGATCTGTTACTTCAGAACATATATACTAAAAGTTATTACTACATAAAAACCTCTCATTAAATATCACTATTGGGGCAAAATAAATCATTTCGATTAGTTAGTTAAGTCAAAAATTTCATTTATACAGTTTATTTTAAAATTGTGTTTTTAATCATTTGTTCTTTTGTCACATCTGTTTAAAAATAGAAATGCAAACAATCTCACTCATACTTACCTTCTAGTCTAGTTAAAACACTAACAACAAACTAATCTAACCTATGTAAATTACTGATATACGAATGATAATTTTACCAGCATACTAAGAGGTTACTACTTGCTCTATAAACATTATACTCCGAAACACAAAAAGATAACTAAAAATGGCTGTATGTTTTCCTTATCAAACGTTGCCTCAGGACTAGAACCGGTTAGAAGAAAAATGAACTAACAATATGCTGGTAATGTGCACTTTGCTGCGCATTTCTTCTGGACGGTAATAGACTACTTTGGCTGATTGCACGAAATAGTTTAATCATAATGGCCGATTCAGTTTAATACCTTCATTGCACACCTGAGGCTCTTGGTGGTCTGAACATACCAACTCGTACGTATCAGCACAACAACATACATTCGTCGACCTTAGTGCGTGGCAATGAAGTCTATGTATGGTTAAGTGTATCGATGGAATGTGAACAATACCGGCAAATAGAAAAGCTTGGTGTGGAACTTATGTCGGTTTTTCCAAGATACTTTTTAATAACGATGACTACATGCGACTCGTATTCACCAGATATTGAAATGTTTTATGGAGCAGTTTACAAATACAAATACATATAATTTATTGTACGAAAGTGAGTATTGATAATGATATTATGTTACATGTAGTGCGTCACTATCGCCCAGTGTTTGGCGTACAATTTATGGTTTCTATTGCATGTCATTGAATATCTAGTTAATAATGTTTAAACTCATATCAACACTGAGTGTGATATAGGCGGATGTCAAAAAAAAATAAAAAAATATATAATTCTTAAATTAATATAAGTCATAATAATAATATGGTCAATGTCATGTTATAGAAATTATTTAAAACTACAAAAAAAGAAAATTAAATATTACACATGCAGAAAAAAAATCGAGAAATGTCAATTGAGGAATAAGTAGGTACTTATACATTAATAAAGAGTACTAGGTACATTTTCAAAGTGTTCATTAATATTATAATACATCTTACGAGTATGTAAGCACCATTTATGCAATTTATGTTTAAATTCAGGGAAGTCAACAGTCTTTAAGTGTTCTGGTAAATGATTGAAAATCTTTATCGACATAAGTATACAGTACACTTTTTTTAAAGAAAGCTGTGTTACAATCCAGGTAGCTTAGATTAAAACCATGGTTCTTAGACGTAGACCTAAGATTAGCTGGCATTATTGTGTACTTATCTATATGGGTTTTTACAAACAGGCATTTTGTAAAAACTAATTTTGTAATATATTTTTTTTAATTTTGTTTTTTCTTTATACTTTGACTTGGCCATAATTTTGTATATTCGTTGCAGAACGATTCCTCTGCTCAATGTTCTAGAAATTAATGACAGCTTTCGAGTATCTTGATACGACATCAGACATCATGACACTTTTACATTTCCTTTTCATCCTGCTTACTCGTATGCTTTGTGAAAAGGATATTAAATGTCTAAAGGTGCTGTTGGATAGATTTTGTTCGATAGGGAATGGCGATGAGCAATAAAGAATTTTATTAACGTTAGCGCGAAAGAAGCCGCATAAAATTGATTGGATCAAAAATTTCAACGCTAATACGGGCATTAGGGACTCCATTGAATATATTCAATCAATGTAATTGAATAAGTCTGAAATATTATAATGTGTGGGAAATAACAACGGTAAATGGAGCAGGCATTCATGTTCTATTTTTGATGTTGAAAAGTGAATGGAGTAGATGGAGACATTGATGTTTTTAAGTACGTGTGTAGGAGTACCTAATGTCACCATTGTATGTATATAGTTATTTTTAACTTGCAGATAGCAACATGAAGACATTACTGGGAAAGATGTAGTGGATTCTACTACGTATATATATACCAAAGGCGATGTGTCAAAATATTAATTAAAAAGTAATTTGACTTTTCGTTTCTTTTCAACTTAATAAAAAGTACTCATCTTTCTAAAAATCTGGTCTGGATTAGGTCCCGACCGAACACGGGACCTAATCGCGCACAAGGCACTAATAAATAGTAACAAGAATTCCCTGTAGATTTTTAACAAACCAATTTGGATAAGCCATTGAACAAGTACAACATGCCACCACATCGAAACATTGTATAGAAGATTCCACAGAACGTTACTTAAAGAGTACTTAAGAACGGACAAGCGTTTAAGAGGTATTTGGACACAAATTGGTCGGACGGGTGTCGGTAGCGCGCTTGGGTGGCGCGGGCGCCGGCACGCGAGCGGTGTGCGCGAACCGAGAGGCACGCCTACTGCGCGGGCGGCGGCAAAGAACAGCACTCAGAAGACAGGACATTACAATACAATACAATGGTTCTCTGCCTTTTTGCCGAACAACGTTTCCGAAACCGTTTTATTTGCCAACTGTATCTTTGGCATACTGCATTTTTTTCTGAAACTATAAGAATTTCAGGATTATTATAAAACAAACCTAACCTAACCTATAGGATGATTATAAAACAAACCCTGAAAAGTTTACAGTTTCAGAAAAAAAAATGCAGTATGCCAAATGGCACACTTGGAAAATGAAACAGTTTGGGAAACGTTATTTGCCAAAAAGTCAGGATACCACAATACAATAATTCTTTATTGCATAAGTCAAACAACAACAGTATAGTTTACAGAGAGACAAGGTTACATGAGATTAGAGGTTAAACAACAGGTCATATCGCTAAAGATCGATCTCTTCTAGACAACCTTTGGGTAGTGGAGATAAGAGTACATTAAGAGGAGATAATTTACAAATAAGAATCGATAAGAATAAAATTAAAATATACAGTAGGTTGACAGACAGACACTACGTTCCCGCCTTAAATGGTTAAACTTTGGTATGCTTGTGTTACGGTTGGTTCCAGCAACATTTTCAACCTCGCTTTAAGTCTCTTCGCAGTACTTGCATTAAACTCTTCTGCACTAAACAAAATGTCATTTAAACAGAAAAACTTAGGTGGGTTTATGAAAGACTCCAGTTGAATCATGGTGGCTGCCAAACAAAAAAGTCATGTACCTACATTTTTCACTAGTAGACTGCATTATTAAAAAAAATAGATAAGTTACATCCATACTAAGAGAATAAATAACAAACTTTCCTGACAAATTATTAGTATGACAGGACGACGTTAGCCTTGCTACTAACTTTTCGACGAAGTTAGTTGATCAACCACCGTTTCTAGACTTTCTACCTACTTCCCCGTCTGTCTGCTGACCGCCGCCGACCAGCCGCACGCTGCCCCCACTCCCGCGCAGCTTCATCTACATAATTACTCCAAGCTCATTGGTGACTATTAACCTCATGGTAATTCGTGGACCGCGCTTAATTAATACCGTATCATGTGGGTTGTCAGATAAGACATAATGGAACCTGATGGGTTTTGTTTCGATGTTTGAATTTTCTGCGGGTCGATATTCGAGTTTAATGTAAAGTGGGTTTTAATGACTTTATTAGGATGTGATGAATGGGTATTCCGATATCGTAAGATTGGAAATAATTTATACGGTATCTTCATTGCAAAACCAAAGCCAAGAGATTTGGAAGTATGCGAAGACGCGTCTGGTTTTAATTTTGTGTAGAAGAGCAGACAGTGCAAAGTGACGCTTTGCTACTCTTATTTATGAAGAAAATATATGTACCTTTTATACCACGACGGTGGCAAACAAGCATACAGCTCGCCTGATGGTAAGCAGCTACCGTAGCCACATGCGCGTTGCCGACCCTTTACAAAAAGGAGGATTCACTGTGTTGACGGCTAAAGGAACAAGAGGGTCCCTCGGCTATCTAGTACTATTTGGCTGTGGTTTTCTGTAAGGTACTTGCCCAGTCGGGCTCTGCTCCAGATTTGACCGAGATGACATTCGCTGTGCTGTGCCCTACCAGCCCCACCACACATAGCGAGATGACATTTGCTGTACCCATACCTCTCTTTTGGACCTCGCCTACTTCACCTGTTACAATGGCAATAGTGATGAATATTGAAATAGCGTTACATCCTGTCATTCTGATAAGCCGGACGGTCGTTGAAGATCCTTGCAGAGAATCTTTATCCTAAAACGTATATTGACTGCAACAAAAGATACCTAAAGATTATACGGCAATCTAACGGATCAAGTGTAACTATTATTTTAGTTAAAACAAATTCAATATCGATACACAAACGAGTTGAATAAATAATTGATGACATGAAAACAGAGTGCATTCAAGTCACGCTCATTAGCCCACTATTCACAAAACATCCGTGTGATTCATTTCACATTTTCCGTTAAATTAAAAATTCGGGTTAGAATTCGAAATTCGATTAGTCGGAGCGTGTGTTCAGCGAAGCGCACCAAATTGTATATTGTTTGTTTATTAATAAATGCCCATTCACACTTAAATTAATTCTTCACGGTAAATTCGAGATGAAACGTGGGCTAACAAAGTCTATTTGACCATGTAGAAACTTGTACGATTCTCAACCTTATTGACTTTGTATTAAACCTGAGGTTTTTTGTTTTATTGCTTGTAGTCGGATGAGGGCCAATAAAGGCGGTTTCTGTTTTAATAAGAAATTTAGTGATCCTTAATGCTCTAATAAAAATTTGAATGGGGTGTGAAGATTTTTTCTGTTGTTTACAAAGTTTCGCTGTATTTGATTTAAATTAGCAATCGCCTTATGGAATTTATAAACCTTTACAAATACGTGAAAAAAGCAACAGGTGACGATCCCCACGGTAATATTTGATAAGACAACTACATATTTGGATATTTTGGATATATTATTAAGAATAATGTTTATTTTGTTAATTACTACGTTACCGTTATTTAGGACTTTACTTAAGTTTACTTTGACATAATATTAAGACGTAGGTTGTGTTAAAGTATACAATTAGACGCAAGTTATTTAATTTTTTATATTTATTTCTATTTATGATAATACCTTTGTATAATGATAGTTACAAAAAAATTTCATATTATTATTTGGACAAATACTACCTTCTACGGAAACTTGACAACTATCTCACTCGTTTTAACTGTTTTAACTTGGCTTTAACTTAGCCATTGTTATAAAACTTCGTTAAAGAGAGTATAATATAATGGTAGTAAATCTATTTATATATCTAGGTACTGTGATATTAAATAATGTTACCCTCGCAGCAGAACATTTTAACACTACATTTTTAACAAAATAATTGTGTTTCATCTCTTACCTATACACAAGCTTACATGCTGTCAAAATGTTTGACCAGTTCTTAGTGATCCTAACTATGGGACCAATTCTTACCCTTAAAAAACAACACAAAAAGCTATGGGATAGCCACAAATAGTCTCTAATAACCTATTGCGCGAACTCAGCTTAATGAAATGACCCAAAACCGTTCAGCCCGGCGTCTTGCGACTCAAGAGACGTCTCCAACGTGGGCCAAAGTATCGCCTTTGTCGGTACACGAAACTTAGCTGCCAAAGAGCTTATGTCTATTAGGATTTTGAGGGTATGTAGACATTTTAGTGTGAGTTTGATAGAAACGGCACAGGTTGTAATTTGATAAAGTCGCTCCGCCCACGACACGGACCTTTTCTTTGAGGGTGCGTGGGCAACCTTTAATCTATCCGTGGAGGTCTGAAGGGTAAATATATGCTAAGGTTGATCCATCAGTGTAGAAGTAATGATCGGACGTTGCCAATACGGTTTACAGAATTAGAAGCGTTATAGTTGAATAGCCTTTTAAAATGCGCTAATTATATTGACGAGATTCTTCTGGTTCTTTTGCCAGGATATGGCATCGCATATCGGATGTCGGCGATCATCATGTGAAAGTTTTCTCTGCTCCTCGTCGTTCTGGAGAAAGTGACGTAGTCTGTCGTACCGGTCCAGTTCTTAATGTTTTTACTCCACAACGTTCTAGGTCTAGTAGAGACTTCTTTTACTTTCTATGGCACCCTCAATTATGTTTCGTATTATGTCATATTGGTGAGATTGGCAAACAATAGAAATACCTAAAGTTACATCATTAATAAGCCATTCATTTATTTGCTTGAAGGTGCAAACAGCAAATACGATTTAATAGCATGGGAAGTAATATAATATAAAGGAAACGATGCCTTGATGCTGTAGTTCCTAGTAGTAAATGCAACTCTGTACAATATCTTAGGTCAACTTATAATGCATAGCCATGCATAATAAAACGGTTAAAATAACGTATAATAACTGTATTTGAAATAACTTTTACAACATTCTCTCACATTCAGTCATATATACGCGATTGAACGTACTCAGTGTACCATTCTCGATCATTTTACAAGCTCCAACAAGGTCCCAACTCATAAACCGATAGCCCCAAGTAAAACAGAAACTAAACCGCTTTGAAAAATAAATCCTATAAAAATATCGGTAAGAGATAGTTAGAATGTATGTCACCCATCAAAGCACTCATAGCTGCACGCTGCACCCAACAAATTATACAGCTTTTATTACCTCTACATTGATCCAAGTGGACCCCAGTTTAAAGACGTTACATCACCGTCATTATGTAGCCCAGTTTTTGAGGGCCCGGAATGCCCCGCTAGGTAAATTAAATGTCGTTTTAGTCAAAAAGGGGATTATTCTGCCGATGGAATTCTAGCTATTCGTTTGTCTTTTTATCTTCAGTAATTTTGGGCCCGTCATTAGATTATCCTTTATGTTTTTGGTTGCGTAAATAAGAATGTTGCGTTAGAAATTCTTTTGCCTTTTAGAGCTGTAAATTAAATGAAGATTAAATAGGATTAGGACTGTTATACGTGTAGAAAGATTTTTAAATGTTTTGTAAATTCATTGGAAATTATTTTGCATTCATATTGAAATTATCCTCCAAAATATTTTGTAATTTGATTCATTACTCTTATTATTTACGTATTTAGACCTGCTGTATTGAATAAGGGAGATATACCCTTATTTTTTTGTACGACGTATATTTCTTTAAGTTAATTCACAGCTTATTTAAATTTAAGAATAGTTTCGTGTGACACATACGGTAAAGGAATTAGTTAGTCAAATAAAACTATTTGTCCTACAGCTTAACATAAGAATGACCGAATAAATTTACCCGTATTCGGTTCAGCCCTTATCTTTATTTATTTCCCGCGAGAATGCTAATCAGACCCTAATCGTTATAAAAACAAACCGAAGATATCTCGAAAGGTTCTATTTATTTAAAAAAATAATCCAAATTAAAACGGAGTGATTAGCAAATCACCACAAAGCAGGTAAAGAACCGAAAATTAGAATCATTAAATTAATTATAGAGCAACAAGAACTCGAAGAAAATTGGTGCTTATTGATCGCTTTTAAATTCCCATGACGCAGGTAGAACATTTAAACTAGTGTGTGTGACGAAAAACGCTCGTCTATTCACAGAGTAAAAGTTCATTTGTTAACGGTGTCATTTTCTATTCATAGAGAAAAGCCGTGTTAGATATGTTGAAATGTCCATTGTCTAAAAATGTCACCAAGGTAAATGTCATGGAAATAAAAAGATACCAAATGGACACTGTGTTCGTATCTATCTACATACGTATACAGAGATAAAGTTTTACGTGACAGTGTAAGTCGTTCACATTTTTAAACCAGCCCGAGATTATATCTACGATGGCCAAACAAAGCCCCCACGAATGTTAGCTGAGATAACTTAGGACTAGGATTAACTCTGACTGAGGCTACTTTAATCGCCCCTTGACAGCCTTCGTTCATACCACAGACGCCTTAATATACGGGATTACAGCTTCATTGATGTGAAAATTGATACCGCGCTCATATATTTAATCACCTGTGCCTGTTGAAAATATCCCTTAATCTGCACCAGCGAAACATGTTAAGACTTCGATAAAACTCGGATCAGTATGCGCCAGATATGCGCTGCGGGTTTCCATCATTTTATAGCTGGTTGTTGCTCAACGGAAATAAATCCAATTGAATATAGGGTTATCGCGAACATGCTAGAAATATGAGGTGCAAATAACAACACCATATTTAGTTATGTCGGAAATAAACTAGTTACTAGTAGCCTGAGAAAATCATCTTAGCTGCAAGCATCTAAATCATAAAGATTCATTCTGAACATTGCTGAGGACTGATGAACGAGTTTGCTTGCAGAAAATAACTAGTGCGCCGCTGGTCGTTTCGATTGTAACTAGTTATTGGTAGTCTATCGCGAATAGTCGTGGGAGACAGAGGGAGATAGACGGTGGTGTTATTAGAGGACACGTACTCGATAGGTACGCATCCAGAGCAGGCTCCGTTGTAAAAACCAGGCGACGTCCACAGTCCACACGCACGCATTGCGTCGCTATTACACAACATGACATGCACACACACACCGCCTGTGGGATTAACGTCAGACAACCCGTTTCCTGTTACCTGCTTTAGAGCAAAAAGCAGACGCTTCTTTGTCAGTAATTTAGAATTAATTTCTCATTTTGAAATCAAAGCACTGGCAGCGTACGTTAACTTCGAAATAATGTGAATAAAGGTGAAGCGAGAATTCATTACGTTGTAAACACTCCCCCCCAAAGGAGATTAAGTTCGAATGCTGTGCGCTCAACCGTTTTGAAGTCTCTATTTTCTAACACCGAAAATGTCTGTAACAAATCCGTTCGGCGGACGCGGACGCAATCTACGGGTCTTAAAACAAACAATTACTCTGGTTTATTTGAAAAAGGGAGCAAAAAGCAGAACAACAAAATCGGTGCAGGAACGTGCAGCAAAAAACTTTGGCTTCGGCAGCGCTCGATGTAGCGGCCCGCGTAATAAGGTAGCCGATCTATCCGACAGGTCATTTCCACTGACGAAGCGGCTTTCACTTAAATGTTCGAGCTTCGGCTCAGCAAAAACCTTAAGTGACATTTTTTTGTCGGTCTCCAATTTTTCGCAGTGCTGCAAATGGATTTAATCCACTCCATTAGCATTAATAATCAAATGCATTGTATATATCGGATTGCTTGTGGCAGTAATTGCCAATAACGTTGTTCGTGTACATAACTACGCTAAGTAGCGTGGATGCTCAATCACGGACGGATAAAGGCAGGAATTGCAAGCCGAACCTATGATTTGAATCATGATAGAAACCCATGCATCATCAGGGAACGCGTATCTAATTCTAGGCAAGGTGACACACTTTTCTCAAAGACTCCGGGTACCGTAGTAGAATGGTAAATGACGGATTTTCATAAATAACGCATAAGATCTGAACAATAAATAAAATGATTCGTTTCGCCCCAACCAGCTGCGCTAAGGAGCGGGCTTCGCGTGATTAGATACGGGCCTCCATCAAGTTTGTCAAAAGGCGAGCTAATAAAGTTCAGCAGATGTGATTTTCTAAACAAGACACTAACAAATGGTATCGCGATAATGCTTTATGGAGGCGAGAAAATGTGCGGTGAGCTTGGAACGCTATTTTCTCGTGACCACATGATGAATGAAGTTGCGTAATAGGGTATGTCTTCATTCTATAATCAAGATCCTTAGAGTATAGGAACGTAGACTCATGATACTTGGAGATATAAAAAGGCTGTTGTTAAACCAAACAGAGACCGATCGGAATTTAGTAACACAGCCCTAATAAAAACAATGGAGATATTTTATTTGCACTATCGCCACACGATCGCTATCAACAACATTTCGACGAGCGAATCTCCGTAACGACCATACCTGGCATTCTGATCGGACAAAGAAAGAGCCCCACATCATTATAGCCTATTGTTACGAATTTAAAATTTTCGAAAAGCGAATTCGTCAAACGTAAAACAATTCGATACGCGTTTGAATTTGTTGTTCGAGCTTCAATTCAATTTCTTCGTCGTCCGAATCGCTCGCGTGAATTGGGTCGCGTAAACGGCTCCGCCCTTTCGGGACCAAAACGTTATTTTTTTCACACAGATTGCGCGTTCTTTGATCTCCAGAATGTGTGCGTTAGCGTTTCCTCCGCTTTGTGCGCTGTGTGTGTCTGTACCGACGGCCCCCAGCGGGAAGGTAAAATAAAGCAGGAGTGACTCGCTATGATTCTGTCTTGGATACTGAAATTGGGAAAAGATTGCAGATTTTCTAGTCATTATATTAAAATAATGTATGTAATTAGAAGAATGTACTTAATTACTCGTAGTTGAATATTTTCATGCTAAAATGTAAGAGCGGCAGGTATCTTATCCCAGATGAAAACGGGACGCGTGGAGAGACTGGAGAGTATTGAGAGGCCTTTGAAGCGTCGGAGCGTTACAAGCATTACTTCATTCACAGTCGGAGTTTAGCACGTCATAAACTCTAGGACCCATTACAAAGTTCGTTACCCTTTGGCACAGACCTTTTGACTTGAGGTTTTTATTTAAAAGTGGAACATGCTCAGTGTGCTACGTGCGAAGAGCTCATTCAAGTCCGTAGTAAATGGCTTCGCGAAGCTCGGCGTTAGCGTGGGGAAGTATAGCACCTCATAAACTGTAAGACCCATTAGTTGGCGATTCTGGTCAACAACTCCGTATAAATGTAAATGCTCGCGGTTAAAGCTGTAATTTGATACATTTTGTATTGGATTAAGTAAAAAGCTTTGTTTTCTCTAAAAATGTTGGTCTTAAAATGTGCTGTTCTGACATTAACAACGTAGCCAAAGAGCTTAACAGTGTTTCTCACAAAACATCCTATTATGTACGCTATCCTCATTTTTATGTCTTTGTTGAACAAACATGAGAAGTTATGCTACACCGAATTTATGTTCGAATAGCGAAATTGTAATTATATTCCCCATGTTGTTATATAGCTCTCTGAAATGTAATACACGTTAACAAGTACACACCTAATAGTATGCTTCGTTACTTCGACATTGTACTATATTACAGTTTCAAACTACTTAGAATTTAATTAAACGTACTCTGAGCATCTTATATTCAAATGTCGTCTTCGTTACCGAAATAAATTAAAGGTAAGCAACTACACGACGACGCAGTACTTGAGAATTTGAGACACAGTCGTAAATAATCATATGAAAACAAGATGTGAACATGAACATAAAAAACATCCTTCGGTGGGTCGTTCCCGTGGGGTCCGGTCCAATAATATTTCATTATAAGTAGTGAATGGTTGCTTGAACCAAAATACGCATTTTTGTTGCCTGTGAGGTCCCGGCTCAGGTGACATCGCTGCGTTACTAATCGGAGCTTCGATCCAACAAAAAACTATACAGAAAGGGAAATTAAACTTTAACGGGAAAACAGCGTAACATTCTTTTGTAGCATCAAAGATCTTAAGGTCCGCTGATCGCACGCAGCGCGCAAATTTTTCGCCTCCATGGGGTTAACATGCTCGTTTTAAAACATAAAAGGTTCCGTTACTAAATGTCAAAAGTATATAAATTAATGGCGGACAAACTCCATTGGACCTTATTGTTTAGAACAAAGTTGCTTTGTCTATTATAAAAGTAATAATGGGAATGTTTAGCGTCAATGCTTTGTTAAGTTTTGTAAAAACGAAGTGATGAATAGGTCGCGTGGTGCGTATGACAAGACATTGAAACGTGATTTTTCTCGCAGTTTAGTTAACAAAAACAAAATGGATTCGGAGCTAGCCGGCATTGTAGTCATTTGTTAACGTTACACACCTATCATTGGAAATGCTTTGTTTGATTTGAAAAAATCTTTGTTGCGTCAGATTTTAATTTAACTATTTTAAGCATTGCTTGACGAAATCAAAGTTACCGAGTATAATAAAGATAGAAATAATAAAACGACAAGTAAAACATCAGTGATGATCGATTTATAACTATGTGCTTGGACCCGGGGTATGTCCTTAAACTACGTCCGGACTTGGGTATGTCCTTAAACTACGCCAAAAAGAGAGGTATGGGCACTGCGAATGGCATCTCGCTAAGTGTGGTAGGGCACGTTCAGCGAATGTCATCGCTCAAATCTGGAGCAGAGCCCGACTGGGGAAGTACCTCCACCTTACAGAAAACCACAGCCAAATAGCACTAGACCCTACTCATAGTGTTGTGTTCCTGCTGGTGAGTAAGGTTGCCAAAGAGCTCAAAGAGGACCCAGTGTGTTGACGATGAGGGACCTTCTTGTTCCTTTAGTCGTCAACACAGTGAATCCTCCTTTTTGTAAAGGGTCGGCAACGCGCATGTGACGCCTTTGGAGTTGCAGGCGTCCATAGGTTACGGTAGCTGCTTACCATCAGGCGGGCCGTATGCTTGTTTGCCACCGTCGTGGTACAAAAAAAAAAAAAAAATGTAGTGCCGCGTAATTTATGTAAAACTCTGTAGTCCATTAATTCATAAGCAAACGCCTTGTGTCATGCAAATTCCCTATAATCTTATTAAAGGCTTAAAGCTAACCAATGTTTAATCATTTCAAGAAAATTCTTTAAATAAAGGAATATTATAAACCTAATGAGCATTATCTTTTATTTAAGATAATTGATGAGTCAGTGGTCATGCCAGGCTTACTAAAAACAAATAGTTACCTGTTTATAATGTCGTTATCAATAATAAAAAACCTAATATGGTGAGAGTAGTATGTTCTCCATTAGAACGGGTTTGGAGGAAATGCGTGCAGAAAATGATAAAGATTATAGTCTTACATGGTCTCTAGCTGGTCTACTTTATTACTTAATACGGTCATTAACGATTGGCTGGGGGTTTTAATGTAGGTATGTTGTATTACGTTGCAGAAAATCAAATGTTAAAGAAACAAAACCGATTTAGGTAGCAGATTTAAGGCTTATTGAGATATTATTAAGTATTTGTTAAGAGCAACTATAGAAACAAAAATCCCTACAGGTTTTTATTTATTTTATTATTACTTCTAAATCCATGTTAATTAAGTTTTCTGTAAAACCGAATCTAACAAAGCTTGTTTTATTTCGTGAGTTAAGTTTAAATTAAGGATTCAAAGCAATTACAAATATGGCAATAAATATAGGGTGATATATGGCCTGGTCAATTTATACGCTGTCCGGACAAAGAAAAACAATAAAAAAACCGATGACTAGTGGTCAGAGCTAAACGATTTTTACTATACCGGAATTCGAATTTTTAATACACCGCCATACTCAACATTCTTAGGATCCTGTCTAAATAACTTTAATGTCTCCATAAAATACGGGCCCTAAATTAATATGACAAGACGGCGAAAATATTCCATATCGAACGTGACAGCGATAAATTCAACATGCAAATTCAACGCTATTTCGTTTAGAGATATTGTGTTCCCAGAAAAAAGCGAGATCGAAAGACAATCGCCTATCAACACGCGAGGAATTTAGCCTGGAGCTTTAATGTTAACAGGAAATCATAGGATTAGCATAATGCATTCGGGTGCCAACCGAAATTTACAGCAGACGCATTTCGAATTGTTTTTAGGGTAGAGCGGCGATCCTATCGACAAAAAAGACATTTGAATCCATAGACAAAGAGAGTTGATCCTAATACTTCCTGTCTGAGATTATTGCGGTTCTGTATTGAAAAAGCTAAGCTTAGTTTTAAACGCGTCATAAGCGTTGCATTTCTACAATAACTTGGAAGACAAAAAGAAAATAAAACGCCCATTCTCGCCTCTTATCTCGAATGGCTTGCAAGTTGTATTTTTCTTGCACCTAGATAGCACGTATAGAAAAATCTAAAGAAAAATGCAACTTTGTGCATGAACGATGTACAATGTTATCTTAGGAAATGATCTTAACGCACTATTTAAAACAAAAGAGTAAAAAAGGTTGTGGGATATGCACAACGTTGCCGGAAGTCGTACCCTGTTTTGTTTGAGAAGCAGGTAGATGTTAATCTGTTAATCAAAAGGCATCCATAAACAATCATCTGTATTGACAACACCTATTAGATTTTACATTATTTATGAATTCAACGGGTCGAATACAACTTTTTTATGCGTGAAATCTTGCAGCGTTCACACGGTATCATTGAACCGCATTATCGTTTCTCTATATAATAAAATTTATTTGCCACCAGGGACTTGTCAGACTTGAATTTTTTGTAGAGTTACTAATTAAGTGATTTTTTTATGGGAAGTTCTTGTTTTCGGACATTTCATTGTTTGGCATCTGAAATTGTCATTAAATATCTGAAAAGTTCCAAGACATTAAGACTTAAACACTCTTTTACATGTCTTCTCACAGTCTTTTTAAATAAGAGTACCGGTTTATTCTGTTTTTTTTTTGTTGAAACCAAACGCATCCACGGCAAATTGAACTTGAATTCGGTCTCAAATGGCGTAATACTAATAAGGTAACCATTGACAAAATCTAAAGTGCATCCTTGTGGATTAACCTGAATGGACTCTTCAACAATGAACGGAGGCATGGATCGATTTTGTAATTCAGTCATGCTTTTACATTTTCATCGGCTTTTTGTTGGTCTTGTTAATAAGCGACGAAGCCCTCAAAGATCTGGCCGTCCTTGGCATCCAATTGGCATAAAGTGGCATAAAATAGGGAAGAGTAGCGATGTAAATACTGGTATTCTATATTGTCAGAGGCCAAGATCTTCCTTGGGGCACTGAGCCAGCGTAGTAGTAGGTAAGTACTTGTTTCTAAATTTCAGACGAATGAAAGGAGAATAGTTATCTATTAATCTTGTTATTTATTGTCCGTTTATCAAATTATGTTTGTGTTTGTGGACATTTTC
This sequence comes from Pammene aurita, assembly GCA_947086415.1. Taxonomy (NCBI): domain Eukaryota; kingdom Metazoa; phylum Arthropoda; class Insecta; order Lepidoptera; family Tortricidae; genus Pammene; species Pammene aurita. Next base: position 6,632,261 of record OX352301.1, read on the forward strand.
CATTGAAAAAATAAGTTTAGTTAAATGCAGTTTGCATGCATTTAGTTAGTTTAGGTGAATTCTCAATACAACTTGGGGCTCCGATGGCCGGTTGAGAAGTGTAAGACTTCTTTGGCAGATGTCGCTAGGCATCCCCCTAAGACGCATACAGGATATAGTGGAGAAATTCACAGCCATCAGGTAAGTCTCAGTAGCTCAGTTGGTCAGAGCGATGAGCGATACATAGACCGAATTTATGTACGAAATTTCATTTGATATTTACCAATCGATTTTCGGTGGAGGAAAACATCGCAAGGAAACCTGCAACATCCGCGAAGAAATTCAAAGGTGTTTTTGAAGTCCCCGACCCGTCTGGTCCAGCGTGGGGACTATAGCCCGATTCCTCTCGTGCATGAGAGGAGGCCTATGCTCAGCAGTGGGACGTGTATGGGCTAACATATTAGAATATTATTATTAAATTCCATTTGTTGGTTCCCATGATAACCTAAATCCTAATGCAAATTAGGGCCCAAAGATTATGTTCCTGTGTGCTCCAGCTTCTGTTAGTAAACTATTTCTTATTCCCACAGAAGCCCATTCAAAACGCTTATAATTAGCACTCGACTTAATCGCTCATTGGCGTTACGTGTGGGATAAAGAAATAGGTTATCATTACAGATGAGTACGCCGTTGTGTGGACCACCCACGATTGTTGATACTTGAAGTTCAAAAAGGCGTTACCTACCTTTTTTCTTTTAATGTTCTTAGTACGTTTTTAAAATATTATATTGGTTGTTATTGCGAGGAGTAAATTATTTACCTAATGTACTTGAGGTATTGGGCATTTGTGATCTTTGAATCTAGTAATTACTCATCCTAACCTTATAATCTGTTTTATAAACAAAATATCATCTATTGAACTTTGTTGGAAATTTTAAATAGAAATTGAAGTTTTAAAACGTTAGGTTAAACGTTAGATAATCTAACCTCAACATGAGCTTAGTTTGCGCATATCATTAGGAAATGAATCAGCCATTTGGGTGTAAAGGAAGAACTACGATCAATATATCCAAACACTAAAATACACAAACTTTTGGACTTATACTATTAGCAGGATACAATCTATGCTACATATAGGTATAAATCATTTATACCGCTTTTACAGTTACATTTAAAATCAAGAGAAGAAACGCCCATAAATAATTAATAGAGGCGTAGTAATAGAGGCAATTATATCACATCGTCTTTCATCCGTTCCCAAGAAACCAGACGTCACGTCAGTCAAACCAACACTAAACATGTGCTGTGCTCCTCCGAATTTACTAAAGGGCGAACTTGTAAACATATTTGATGGCGTTTACGTCCTTTGGAATTTAGAGCGTGTACTTGTAACAGATAAATCTCATATTAGGGATTATGAAACAAATCAGATCAGCAATATCAGCATGCCTAAAATTCAACATACTACTTATAGTCTATTTCAAAATATATGGGTCTCAAAAAAAATTTATAAAAAAATTACTGTGTAATTCGGCCAATGACATTTCGTGGATACAAAATGTTTGTACTTTATTGGCTGATGACAGGATCACGTGATTTTTTGTTTTATTTTACTTTTTTAAGCCATATGGAACTAATTATAGCGTATTGATCTTTTACATAGATCTGCTGGAATTGCTCATCTGATTTGTTTTATAAGTTTCATAACCCTAATACGGTATTGTATATCAAGAAAGTAACCGCCATAGAACTATTTTTTTTTTCAAAATCAAATTTTAATTTATTCCAAATTAACCCTAATAACAGTTACTTATTTAGACATAATAATCAAATTTCAACATTCGATTGGATTCAAACAGTCACAAATCACAATTAGTAAAGCTAATTAATTAGTCGAACAAATCACGAGTTTATTCAACAAAATGAACTGATTGCCTAGAACCAAGTCTCACTAGGATATCCTAGTTAATACACAATAGAAAATTGTAATGGCCTTTGCCCGTACATTTATTGAATAGTGAGTATAACAACGATTCAGTTGTGGCCAATGCAATTATAGTTCCGGCATAGTACAAGTTGGGACAGTAGGGTAGTGACAAAGCTATGTAAATGTAACATATTGCTGAAACTCCGTTAATCGTGTTGTCTATAATATTTAAACCCAAATTCGAAATTATATTTATAAAGAAGGCCTTGTTACGAGGACTTTAGAATCTGCTTTTGAATTCGTATCGATATGAAATTATACACTAAAACGTTCCATTGTATGTAGTTACCTACCTACATGTAAATGAAAAATAACCAAACCTGCTATAAAATAAGCATGAAAATATGATGTAAATATAATTTATAAGTACTTAATTGTAACTAACGTGTAAAAAATGTTGAGTTTTTTTAGCAATAAATGTTTCATTCTCATTCTCATTGGTAACTAACTAGTAGAAATATTATAATGATCCACTGAGGACAAAGGCCTTTTTCAAGGATCTCTGGATCGCTATATAGCGTACTTGATAATATACTAGTACGGTTCACCGTACTAGTATATTATCAAGTACGCTATATAGCGATCCAGAGATCCTAGTATATTCATATACTGGCATATAAAAAAAAATGAATACATACGTGAAAATCAGACACGGCATTAAGGTGCGACCACACCGCTGCTTAAAATACGGCTACGTTACGGAATCGCAGTGACGCATCGTATCCACACCGTTTTATTCGCATGCCCCCCACACCGCTGCTTAAAATACGGTAACGTTACGGAATCGCAGTGACGCATCGTATCCGTACCGTTTTTATCGCATGCCCTCCACACCGCTGCTCGAAATACGGTTTGGAAGGTTCGCGTCAGAAATATTTCGTATGGGGCACGTCACTCCGTAGCGTCACCGTATTTTAAGCAGCGGTGTGGTCGCACCTTTACTGTGCATAAACGTTAACACATACATTACTCATAACTATACTTATTATTCATTGGTCAGAAGTTTTCATTTGTTTAACGTATAAAGATGCCAAGAGCTTGTTAAAACACTTCGACGTTCAAGTTCAAGGTCAAACGTGTTGTAATACTGTGCTATACGCAACTGTGACCCCGTTTTACACTCCCCAAAATCTCATTGTCCATGATTGCACCAATTGTGTGAAATGCGGGTGCCGACAGCATGGTATCCGTAGATTGTAATAAAATTATGGAAATATTTATGGATGATGTGTTAATATTCACACCAACTGCCACTTCAACTTGATAGGTATTTATTGTGAGGGCAACGCCATAAATTTGATGATGTTATCAGCCTCACAAAAGGAAACGTGTGAGGGCTTACGAATTGATCGATTGGTTTTTCACTCTATTTGGTATCTCGTCAACTTTAACAAATTCTGCTTAAAAGTTACAAATCAGCAATGTTATTTAATCTTTTAACGCACGACTGCGTTTGTTTAAAAACAAACTATTTGTTAACTGCAAAAAACGTGTTCAACTCGCCGGTAAAAAAAGCAAGATGTCGTTTGTTAAAAAATAAATATTTTCCATGTCCTAATGGATTAATGCTAAAAATGCCTCATCGGCTTATCAAATGATGGGGGTCGCTTCCCGAAATGAAATGTCTTGTCGTTAATGCTGGTCCTTAAATTGTTCCGTCTTTCTCTTACTTACAACTATTGAAGGGGTAGAGGAGGATAGAAAATAATTTGAAGAAAAACATAATGTAGGGTTAGGAGCGGACAGAAATTGTATCACCCCGCAGGTAGATCAATAAAAATGGTCGTTTCATTAACTTTATGTTGGGTAGCACTTATAAAGACATTAAAAGGCTCTAGGAAGACAATTTTATCTTTTGTTTCTTTTTATGTCTACGCTGACGTACTAATTTGACAGTAGGAATCTACTTGTCAGGTTACAACTTTTTTGCTTGTAACATTGACCTTTACAAGCTGATTCTTATCCAATGAAGCCAGCGTTCTTAAGTAGTTTAACGTTAAGTTTATAAGCATGATCAGCTTAATTTAATTCTAATAGACAACTGATTCATATATGTAACATCGTATATCTTAAGCTTACAAAGCAGCCGAAGGATCCAGATCTCAAAGATATCTAAAGAGCTAATCGGATGAAAGACGGCGTTACCAAGACAATGTATCGAGGATACGTTGTCCCTAATGAGACTGCAAGCAAAGCCCGCTAAGTAATGACAATGGGACCTACAATAAACATGATCAAACAAAACGTGCATAGAGGAAGTAGTAAGTTGCATAGATAAACTGTCGGCTCATAAACATAGTGGACTAAGAGCTGGTCACGTCAGATATCACACAATAATGAGAGCAACGAAACCCGTCTAGTAAGATTGCAATACTATCCTTATTGCTAGATCCGGACATCTGGCAGCTTTTAATGGGCGGAGGTCAGAGTGACAGAGTAGCAAAATTTTTGAATTGGAAAATAGTAATACCAAAATTAAGTAGTAAAAATTTCCGAAGATGTCTTATTTATAGAGGACGGGCCTATATTTTAACATTAGAACAAAAAACATTGCGTATTATTTCGGAAACAGAAACAGTAGGCGACAAACTATAAAATACATTATACGTCGTTTTGGACTACTTTCCCATTTCAGAAAGTTTTGGCAATTAGGAATATGCATGATTTTTTTGGAAGACATCATTCGATTCTATATTCCTGTAGATTCAAATGTCTCTAATAAACCTACTATCTATGATAGCCCTGAAACGTCAAAAATGTGAAAATACGTTAGGCGTCTGCGCCGCACGTCAAAACGCCACATACAAAAAGTGTGAGGATTGTGACGTAACCGACCACTAAGTTGCAGAAATCTGTTTGGAAGGAACAAGTTTTTGGAAGATTTTTGTAATTTTAGGCACGAAAAAATGCGTTTGACTATATAGTTGTCGTACATTTTTTTTCTTGTTAGAACATAAGTGATCGAACTGAAGTTTCGAAAATACATTTGAGGTATATAAAAAAATGACTAAAATTTTATGTTTTTAAACCGCATCTTTAAAAAACTGTTATAAAATATTACGGATTTCCAATTATTTATATTAATTTGGGGTTGTTGAACATGTTTATGGAACAAATTAAATTTAATATTTTTTATGCATGTTCTCTATTATATAATCTAATTATTTATTTAATATCTCATAATAATTCATCAAAACCAAAACTCTAGGATTTGTATTCTTCAAGTGGTTTTGCATTCTTTGACCTCCACCACTTTACAGCTACTAAATGCCCGGATCTAGAAATAAGCATAGTATAGCAAACTAACGAGAAGGGTTTCGTCTCTCTCATTATTGTGTCATATCTGACGTGGCTAGCTCTCCGTCTATAGGAAGCTCGCGCTCAAGGCTCGGAATTGACTGTAGCATTCGCGTGTTTCAGCCACGTTAGCTTCGTAATTGGCAAGCCTTAGCTCTGGCAAGGCGCTGTCACTAAGGCTGATCTATTGTTGAAACAGTGCCTTTGTTTTCAGACAATAAACTTGTTTTGTTACTGAAGAGTCCGCGCTTCTCGTTTAGCAAGTGAATGATGAATGATATGAACACCAAGTGTTCTTAGCTTAGAAATACTGTGGCGCATTGTTATGCCAAGTTCATATAAGGTCACGGTTGACTCACTTATCTTTTTAAATTTTGTATTCAAGACGATCAAGTTACGGTTTTGATGCTTAATTTATTTGCTTGGTAATTTTGTAAGTTTAAAGGTATCTCGACATTAATATCTTAATAAGACGGGCTCATTAATTATAAGCGGGTAAATCTATACTTGGAGAATTAAAATTTTAGATCACATTTCAAATGACTTATAGCTTACTTGTAGGCAAACGCTGGTGAAGCGCTTATTTATTTGTCCTTATTATATATTTTTATATCCTTTTGCGCTCATAAGCTTATAATCTTGGCTATAAAAGTGCCTACATGTGAATGAACCGAGCCGCAACGTTGGATAAAAATAAAGCTTAATAACGTAAAGTAAAATTTGCTCACCGTGCAATTGTTATCAGCTTGCAGCTGAGTAACTAAGTTTGCTGTAGGTATTTTATGTATGTAAAAAAATGAGGTATAAATAAAAAAGGTCAGAAATATCATTATATTCTTAATAACTAGAATAATCTTAAACCAAGCTCTAATTTGGACTTCGCACTGTATTTATTTGCAAAATAATTATACACAAAAAACTTTATTATTAGCTATGGTTACTACATAAAGCCTTTTTTCTACTCCTGTACTTTTATCTGTCATTTATACATTCGTCAACACCTTTATAAGAACATAGATAATACACTCGATGAAAAGTCTATCTAGTCTATTCCCCAAAATAACACTTGTTCTATAAAAGCGCCAAAATAGTATCGCGTAATCGCGTGCAAACACGACTATTAATATAAAATAAATTACTGCCAACCTAAGAAACCTAAATAAACGCAGCGTTTTTAGAAAAAAAAACTTTAAAAAAGAAAAAATTAAAAGAACCACAGACCTACTTCGTAGTTTTTTACGTTTCCCGTTCGTTTATTGGGGCAAATTGCAAACTTTGAAAGTAATTTAGGTATTTTTACTAATCTCTGTAGCTCTTTAATAATTGGTCAAATAACGACGGTGTGTATTTGTGTTAGTAATGTTACTATTATTGAAAAATAGTGTTTTAAAAGGTAAAACTTAAATGATTGTTGATTATGTTGACAAAATAACTGCGATATCCATGAACTTTTCAATTTCGCATTTTATGTAAAAGTAAGTGTATTCGTAGAAAAAGTATTGTATGCAACGTCGTATAAGTAGGTAAAAAAATGTTCGTGGCGTTTTTTTTAACAATTTTCGCCTACGGCTCAAATTGTTACCCACGCCACTCACCTTTTTTGACCCCTCTTATACAACTGTTGCATAAACTACTATAATAGTTTAGTTAGTAATCAGGAATAAACTAGGTAGGTAACAAGGGTATGCATCTCTGTCAAAAAAAAATAGTTGGACAACTAGTATATACGTCAAACAGGGACCTCTGTATAGTACTATTATTTACTCGGTGTTGAAAGATACCTTTATATCAGAAAATGAGAACACAGTGTGAAAGAACACAAGAAAATGGGAACAGAGTGTATGAAAATTTCCACCGAACGTAAACTCGCATTCATTGCTCTTATACGAGGATAAATAAATGCAACTTAAAAACCCATTGCAGTTTAACACAATGTTTATAATCGTAATTGCATATACGTTGGGATGCCTCAGGGAGCCTGATCCGAACCTCATTGGTAAAGGCACACCACCCACATTTCATTACTGGGCCGCATTATTTTATATATTTATTCGCGTCGTATCGCCGTTAATAAATCAAGTAGGATATCGTGTAATGGACACCGCACTGTCCCAGAAGACACATAAATTCGTTTTTGTGCTTTTTTAGTGAATCATTTGTTGTGAAAACGTTATATTCCTGGCTTCAACGCCGCTAATGTCGTTTTAATTATGAGTTTGTTTACATGTAGGAAGGACTAATTACAGTGATTTGGATATAGGAATTTATTGATGCAAACGACTGTTTTAAAGTCAATTCCTGACGCTAATGATTAGTGTGATTAACTCTGTTGTCTTTGTTCGGTACATAAAACTTACATGTACTTATTACACATATAATTTGTTAATTAATCTAGTTTTCAGATAAATGACACCAGATTGTGTAAACCCGAAATCAGAACTTGTTACTGTGAGAGATAAGGAATATGAAATCAATGTACTCTTAACATTTAAGTAATCTACATCTCTTTCAGTAGCACTGTGTACAATGTGTACTTTATATGACCAGCACGGTTAGCACAAGTGTTCAGCGACAGTATCTCGCGGGCGAGATATACATCTGTCACTTTCTGATGAATAAAGTTAGACAGTCACAGATATCTATCTAGCCCGCGAGATAGTTTCGCTGCACACTTATGCATGCATGCGTAGCATTTGATTGAAAATAATATTTTCTTTTTGGTTTTAATCTCAGCTGTAAATGCTGTAATACATACAGCTAATTCATTTCGTGTATTGTAAACGGGATTAGCCCAAACATTTGTGTTGCATCTCTTTTTAGGGTTCCGTAGTCAACTAGGAACCCTTATAGTTTCGCCATGCCCGTCTGTCCGTCCGTCCGTCCCTCTGTCCGCGTTCTAGCTCAGTGATCGTTAGTACTAGATAATTGAAAATGGGTATGAGTATGTGTATAATATAAATTGAAAAAATGTTGATTTTTAGAGTAACTCCCGTAGTCATAAAGTGGGGGGGATTCTTTTTCGCTTCAACCCTATTGTGTGGGGTGTCGTTGGATAGGTCTTTCAAAAATAATAGGAGTTTCTACTACAATTTTTGGATGCATCTAAAAGTTTCGTAAACAATTGGTCCAAAAGTTTAAAAACGGGCGTTGCCCCCTCTGTAACTTTTAACCGTGGGTCCAAGAAATTTGAAAAAATCATAAAAGTGAGGCCTAATTAGTACTTCCAATGACAACTATATTGAATAAAATCAGTTCAGTTGTTTTTGAGTTATATTATTCAAAAACGTGTAGTAAAAGGGACGCAAGTGCCGCATACAATACAATACAAATATTCTTTATTGCACACCACATGAAAATAGAACAGTACACAGATTAAAAGTAGAGACGGTCAACACGCGGTCTGCGCTCGAGAGCGATCTCATCCAGACAACCTTAGTAAAATGACGTAAGTGCCGCAAAATATTATATAGAAAACAACCTTGGGTATATTATGACGGGCCGGTAACTACGGAACTACTCTATCGACGAAATTTTTGTCAGAATGTAATGTAATGTCTGACTGAGTTGAAATCCTTTTATTATTAAATATTATGTTTATAATCATGTTGTAATTGTAAATAAGCGAAAAATGTATTATTAAGATTCCTTATTTTGTAAGAAATTTAAACTTATATTATTTTATTTCATACACAATCTTGTATTGTTTTTGAATAAAAATCTGAATCTGAATCTGAACTCTACGTTGAGGATGGCCCGACATGCTCTTTGCCGGTATTTTTAATTTGCAAACAAATATGTAAGGGACGCAAATAAAGTACGCAATTAATTGGCGTTGGCGGCATTAGAGATATTCCTATTTTCACAATGCAGAGTCTATTTCAGGTTATCTATGTTATCGACAGTAGGTTGACACAAAGCGGTGTTGTGTATTGTTTCAATTGATATCTACGTTTCGCTTCATTGACTGTTCGTGGACTATTTGGCACATTCCAAATACTCCTCACAGTATTTGGCTTTCACAATGAAATTCCTGTTTATTCTAGTGCTTAATTGTCTATTTTGTGTATTTGTTTGAAATAAATTACGAAATAAGTAAGTGAACTCAACAAGAGATCAAAATTATGTTAGAGTGACCAAAACTGTGATCAGCATTTGAGTCGTAAAAATCATTACCTATTTTGCTATTAAAAAATATGGCAATGGTGGAAAAGAACACGTCTATTCATTGTCTTTATAGGAAATCGTAATAAATTAACACTATTACTAAACTAAATTAAACACTACACTTACACTAAATTAAAAGTAAATAACAAACATATCTGAAAAGCCTTCGTTGTTTATTTATTTACTAGCTGTACCCGCGGCTTCGCCCGCGTGTGTGGGAGGTTTTTTCATTTTCATTTAGTATCCAGGCCATTAGTGTAGAATTTACGCGTTCTACATATAAATATCTATCTAAATTTATTAGTTCATCCGTGATAAAGATAACTGACTAAAAGGCGTGCGTCGAGACCTGCGAATGCTAATGGCCGACTTCCTGCAGGAGAACATGCTTCGAATAGAGGTTCAAACGCTGAAGGTATGAGCGCGAGGTAGCGTGTGAGCGCAACGTCCTGCAAAAACTGCTTTTACAGCAGCAGGCCAAAATCTAATAAGGCACACGTAGCAAGAATTATTTCAGCAAGAGCATGAAAGGGTCCCCACAAAACTCATTGGTCAAGTTTTTTGGTGAACCCGAACGCCGAAGCCGTGACGCAGTGAGCGGCAATATCGCGAAAGCCATAGAGCGAGTACCGCGCAGGACCCAGGCCCGGAGGAACGCAGCGAGAATTGCTTCAGCAGAAGCAGCAAGGGACCGGACATAACTCAATGGTGTCTTAGCGAACTCGCTGAGGGCTGCGGACACGAGGATGAGCGGAAATGTAATGTAAGTCAAAGGCCGAGTACCGCGTAAGGTCCAGGCTCGGAACATCGCAGCGCGAACTTCTTCAACATCGTGATGACAGGGACCATACATAATTTAATGGCGAAGTGTCTTAGCGAACCCGAGGGCCGTGGCTCGAGGGTGAGCGGTAACGTCTGAGAAATCCATAGGCCGAGTACCGCTTAGGCCAAAGCCCGGAGCGTCGCAGTGAGAATTGCTTCAGCAGCAGCAGCAGCAGCATGACAGGGACCGGACATATCTCAATGGTCAAGTGTCATAAGGCCCGAGGGTGAGCGGCAATGTCTGCGAAAGCTATAGGCCGAGTACCGAGTTGGTCCAAGCCCGGAGCGTCGTAGCGAGAATTTATTCAGCAGCAGCAGGCAGCATGACAGAATCCGGACAAAACTCAATGGCGAAGAGTCTTAGTAAATCTGAGGGCCGGAGGCCCGACGGTGAGCGGCAATGTCTGCGAAAGCCATAGGCCGAGTACCGCTTAGGCCCAGGCCCGAAGCGTCGCAGCGAGAATTGCTTCAGCAGCAGCAGCAGCATGACAGGGCCCGGACATATCTCAATGGTGAAGTGTCATAAGGCCCGAGGGTGAGCGGCAATGTCTGCGAAAGCCATAGGCCGAGTACCAAGTTGGCCCAAGTCCGGAGCTTGGCAGCGAGGAATTTCTTCAGCAGCGTGACAGCTAGCAGCTAGTAATTTCTACATTCATGGTTACCCCTTTTATTGCAATCAGCTGTTAAAGTGAGATAAAACATGTTGCTCTCACAAACGGTACAATTTTTGCTATCGGGATCGAAGTGGATAAATCTTAACTACCTGTTTTATTTGTTTTTACGTATATTGTAAGTAGGTTTCATGTATTGATAAATAGATTATTTTTACGTTGAGAATAAAGTACCTCCAGCTATTAATGGATCACAATATATGTCCGGATACTTACAATTTCCAAAACGAAGTAACACGTTTTAAAAATATTTGACCCGCAATCCCTAAATTGGGAAAGCATTTAAAAATCCATGGTTTTAACCTCGGCGGAACGCAACAGAGCGAATCGCTTAATTTAATGTAAAGACGTCCTTATATAATGTTTGTGTACAGTATACAGGGTACCTATACAGCGCCATCTGTGACCACTTTTGAGAACATTTTTTTTATGAAAATTATGTTATTAATAAGCAGAATAAAAACAACCCTATATGTTGCTCCGGGGTATAAACTATACAAAATTTCGTAAAATTCTGTGCAGTAGTTTTTACGTAGTGCGCGGACAAATGCACAGACAAACAGACAAGAATCCCAAAAATCACTGAAATGTATTCAGTCAACGTTTCTAAGACCCCCTGAATAAGTTTTTCTAAAATATCTTTAATGTACATTTTTTTTCTCCTTACGCGTTTATTATATGTATAGATTTAATCTTCATTGCACAAAAAAAAACTTAACGTACCAAAGGCGGAATTAATGCCATAAGGCATTCTCTACCAGTCAACCTTTCACGTTAAAAACAACATACGTTCAACTACGATGAAAACGTATCACATTGCATGTGTACTAAATACTAAAGTACATATTTTAGATGAATTGATTAGAGGATTGATAAGTATGTATAGGTAAGTATTGGGTTAGAGCTAAATCTGTAATCTCGAATAAACATCCATCTGTTGTTGTTAATCCTATGATACCCCAAAGGCGCCCAAGATACAGAGAGCCTTTACGAACTCAGGCCACATCTCTCGATCCCCATTAGCGCTGCTAACATCGCTCCAGCTCATCTGAACGGCATTCAGCTCCTTTCCACAGCATCTCCACGAATGTACTGGACGACTCGATCTATGTTCGCCCCCTGGCGGAATCAAGTTGATAGCAGTGCCCGCGATATTATCATCCATCTGTAAATAAGTATAAAATAATAGTCAATATTATAAATACACAATCGTATACAAATGATCTAGTCCTACAGTAAGCATAAACTCTTGACTTGTGGGTTTTAGACGACGATACATGTAATGTATAAATAAATACTTATATGCATAGGAAAAACCTTAACTCAGGAATATTCATTATTAACACACAAATGAACACTGGGATTTCAACCCAGGACCCAGTCCAGCTTCGTAGGCAGCGTCACTGTTAACATGACTAAGAATCCAATAGTTATAAAACTACAAAATCCATAAAATACCTACACCTCAGTTTCAACAATCCTAAACTCAAACAAGCAATGATCAAACACCCAGCGGATATTGCGATGGAAATAAATAAATCATAAGAAATCATGGCCCTATGCACCGGCAAATATTTCAGGGTAACGTATCGCAAACAATCAAAGGTCGGGCAAACCTCTTTGGTCACACATTTCGTTTATTCTCTGGGAGAGTGGGGCTTTGTGGTAGCAATCAATATAGCTGAGTATTTTGCTCAGTTTTATTAAGTGTAGGGTTTTGGGGTATGTGTTTAGGGGCCAAGTAAAACACGTTTTTCATATCCATTTTATAAATGTTAACACGTTCAGTGTCGCCTAGCGCCCGCTCGTAGCCCGTAGCCACATATTCGTCGTATGTAGCGCGTAGTAGCTAGGAACAGAGAACCCGACAGCTGGGTTCTCGGTCCTGGATGTGTTAAGACTATTGGGCTGTAAAACTGACGATACACATGCATGGAAATTGCTTCACCGTCAAGATGCCAGCTCCTCAAGATATTTCTAGCTCTTAAATATATGATGATGATGAAATGAACATTCGAAAAATCAATAATTTGAAATAAAGGAAAACTAGAAAAATCCACTGCTTTCGGACTTGAAGACTCGAACTCGCGACTTCGGGATACATGCCCGTCGCTTTGACCGACTGAGCTACTGAGACTTACCTGATGGTTATGAATTTCACGTCTAGCAATAGCAACATTTGCGAAGAAAGAGTTAAGTCTCGCCTGAGACAGTGGATTATTCTACTTTTTATTTATTTCTAAACATTGCGTTATCGTTAGCAGACGTCCTACTTAGTTTGTATACACTCTATTTATTTTATTTTTAAATACAAAATTACGTGATTTCGTTATTATTATTATTTTGCTCAAACAGGACATCAACAACAGGATGTCATCATCATCATTTTGCTCAAAATTATTCAAATTCTAACTGGTAAGTTTTCCAAAGCTTCTCCAATAGATCTTATATTATTATTTGACGTTTAAAATGCGAGCGTTAACTACAAATCCACGCTTAAACGTCGATAAAAATACCTGCCCATAAATATGTACACATTTCCATTCTGTGTTCAATTCTCGGCCCGGTGGACGGTAGGCATGAGTAATGTCAGTAATCCGCTTGTGGTGCGCCTAAAGCTAAGGGCTCTCGAAACCTATAACTTTAATGTTTGTTATATTTAGACTAGAATAAAAAAGTTAAAAGCAGATATTTGTTTGATTGTAAGTAGTTTATGCTTATTGTAAAATGGAAGGAGGCTGTAACTCGCAGATAAATGTTATGTATGTCGTAGAGGGACAACGGCCGTGGTATGGCGGTGTTACGGATGCATTCTTTTAAAATCGACTATTATAATGATTGTATAAGTATAGATTAATCAAACTTTGTTCGCCAACGTTACTGTTACTTATGTTGTGCTCGAGTCATATTAATAAAACCTTCTCAACTAAATTAAAACAAGCGATTGCAATCACAAGACAATAAACTGGAAGATTTTCTAGATGGATTGACCCGAAAATGTTCCCTGAAACAAACGCCTCCTCCCAAAAAATATCAGCACATAGCGACAATTTGTTAAAAAAGGCATTGATTAATAAACCATCTTACTTTATTCCAATCCAGTTAATTTTACAAGAAACACGACCGATAAATTAGGACCCGCGCGAGACATTTGTCATTTTGAAAGATTGCTATCTGATTCAGTAGTTCCGGCGTCGACGCGCTTGTAGAATATACGAAAAGCAGATGAAAATGGTTTATCTCTGTTACATATTCCTGATACGATAAATAACATTTAGGTTAACTTTAAATATCCAAACGATCTGCCATTAGGGTAGAAAAACAACAATTTGTACAGGTCTACTTATACAGGTTGTAACAAAAATTGTGGTGATCCGCGGCTAAGGAAAAGTAGAAGAAACATTTTTTAAGCGAAAAAAATAAATATATTTGTATGGCCGACCTTCATACAAAAACAATTTTATTTTTCGTGTTAAAAAAAAAGTTATATTTAAAATACGATACCAATTATGCCCTTAAAGGGGCTTAAACAGATCACTAGTGTGTGTGTGGTGTCGTCCGCTGCTCCTCTTATGATGGGGGCAGGGGTTGGAGTGCCCGCATTGCTGCTATGACTCTTGTGTCATGTCGCATCCCACTGCGGTGGGATGGTCTCTCGTCGTCTTTTTGTGGACGACTTGACGTCTGGTGTGGCTGCGGCGGGCCCGATGGCCCTGCCGCAGCGATGGTGTCAGGTGCGGTCCGCGGCGGGCCCGATGGCCCAGCCGCGGTGATGTCATCTGCTTCGTGTCTTAGCCCTGGGGTGCCGCGGCGGGCCCGATGGCCCAGCCGCGATGATGTCATCTGCTTCGACGCGAGTCCCGGCGTGCCGCGGCGGGCCCAATGGCCCTGATAAAATGGCAATGGCATTTTTGTTACACCTTGTATATTGGGAATTCGTCCATTGGTATAAGACTAGTTCGATGACCATTGCCACCTGAAGCTGAAAAGTAGGTAGTTTACTAGTTCCACGTGCTAATTGAATGACAAGAAGGGGTAAAACATTAATGACTTTAGAACGATAACATCAAAGTTTGTTTGCATTTCAATCAAAACAGAAGCTTAACAAGGCGTTGTTATTTGACCTTTAAACGATAATGTATTATAAGAACCTTTCATGTTATAATAATCCATGAAAAATTTAAAGGTTACTTATTTTTATATATCATCGTAAAGTATGTTCATGGTTTTCCTAAATTATTTACCCAAAGTTACATAAATAGATTACTTATGAGTACCGTCGAGTTCCGTATCTTCGCCTGGATTTTGACACATTTCCCAAAAAATCTTTCAAATTTGAAAGCATTTTAGTCTTTTATGGCAAAAAAACGTATTTTAGTACTCCTGACTATCAGTATATACCATTAAAGCTTTGAATTTCATTGGGTAACTTGGCAATAAATGGCCCCGAAGGCAATAGGCGAAGTTTGGGTGTTTTCTCCAATCTTCGCCTATGGCATGCCTTACCGCTAATTATAAACTTTTCTGGGACTTACACCTATCAAGTCTTATCTCCCTGGATCGTGTTAATATAATATGAACCTTAACTACACCAGACTAGGCACATTTTTAAACAAATGTGTAGTAGGCGAAGATTGGCAACAGTCTGAAGTTGTTTACATACATTTTCTAAAATGATGCTAGGGCTGCCAAAAATTAACCAACATGTCAAATAAAGGAGAGTAATGGTTTATAAGTAAAAAAAAATATTAAAAAAAATGTTTATTATATAAACAAAAAACGTATCTCTTTTCGCTTATTAGTATTTTCGTAATTGAGATCAAATTAACCATTGGCTTCTACACATAATTACCTTTTCAAAGTGAGACCGTACAACCGTACAATGATTGCCTTCTAAGGGTCCCTTGTTCATACCACATACCTACTAGTACTACTGGGTACATCTACATATATCTTTAGGGCACAGCTTACTAACTTTCCTCCAAATCGCTAATCCCATTTCCGAACAACACAACGTAAGAAAATATGTACATTTGGAAACAAGTAATGTCACTCGACAATTAAGGTGGTACAATAATTTGACAACCCTAGGGGTAGGCGAAGTTCGGTAACAAGATGGCCGCCAAATACCATCACCAATGTTTTATCTAATTGTGACTTCTAAACGTAAGCTAGCCATTAAATAATAGTTACATATTAAAAAGAAATAGTGACAGGATATAATCATATAAAAAGTTTAACATTACCTGGCCTGTATCACTGTTTAAAACTGAAGTTAAAACACTGGCTTAAAAAAACGTGTGGTCGGTGTCGCGCAAAAACCTCACTGACTGTCAACTATATGAAGTTAGCCACAGATCGTTCGAAGAATGTTGACACCCGTAAAAAATACTTTGTATTTAGTAGTTTTGTGTAAGGCTTGCACTAGAAACATTTTGTTAAAGTCAATTTAGGTAAAAATAGGCGAACATAGGTAGCACAGGCGAAGATACGCAACACGACGGTATGTAACGGTATATAATGTACCTCCCACTGTTATTGCTGTTAAAAATATCACGTATCACAAACAGGAAGAGAAAAATTACCTCTCAATTTTATTTTATTTCCATAACGTAAACTCTTTTTTCCAACATAAATACAACCGATTTTTGTCCACGTGGAGAAATAGCCCCAAAGGCTTGTAAAAGTAGGTTATATTTTTGTTCCATCAATTTACTCTTTGGGCTCACGTCGTCTATCGATTCTATTAAATATTCACTACTTGTGTGTTGCGTGTTATTATCGCAGACTGGTATTACGATTGCTTACACAAATACAAGTACGACGAGCTTTAAAAAACACCAGTGTGACTTGACCTTAAAATCACGAGGAAAACAGCGTAATCAGAAACGTCCCTATGCTGGTTTGTTAAGTGAATAGATTCTCTCACGTTCGCTGAGTGAATTTAATGAGAATGCTTTGTTTGAATCGTTTGTAGCGGTTATAAGAGGTATAAAGAAACTACAATCGATACGTTGCAACTGACGTGTTATATTGTGCGAAATCGATACGTTGCAACTGACGTGTTATATTGTGCGAAATCGATACGTTGCAACTGACGTGTTATATTGTGTGTTGTGCGAAAATAATGACACGGTAACGTTATAACACACTTTTGTTTGAAACCGAGGTCGTTGAATTGATGAATGAAGTGATTATGAATTGGTATTAGATACTTATAGGTAGATGAAAAACAAGTTTGTGGCAAAGACAAGAAGTAAGTCATACCATACTTACCATAGCTATGTTGTCAGGTGAGAAATGGGGAACTCTGTTACCCACTTTGATACGAATATAATATGTTCCGCACCAACCTACATTACCAAAGCTAGGAATACGAGACCGTTACACTCTTAATACTACAAACAATATTAACCTTTCAAAGTCAAACTATTTCGCCAACTTCGAAGGAACTTTTAAACATGACTCCATTATCCGGTTAATCTATTGAATGTGGAAATCCAAAGTTAACTGTATCGGAGATATCGCTTGAGTTAGATAAGAGGCGACGCGATCGGATCGTTCTATTTAAACAATGCGTAACCCCGCCCGCACCTAAATCACGCCTCGCCGATGACATCTATAAATTCCCATTCTAATTATTTTAGAGCGATACGACCAACAAATAAAATAACATCGCCGCGAGCCCATCGGAATTGACTCGTTTTAAGTTTATTAAGTCCAGAATGAGTTTATCTGGCACGATGGCGCGATACTGCGATTCAGCGGTCGACAACGCCCTACCCAAATATTCACCTCAAAAAATAACAAGTCTTAATTTATTCAATGGAGAAAAGAAAGCAATAATTAAAAAGCAACGGAAATTGTAACGGAAAATTAATTTTTCATTGTAATTCAAAGGAAAAAATAAATACTAAAGACGTACAGTCGACCAAATTTATCCGGCCGTTCCAGCTGTAAGTGTTTAATTTGTACACCATTGTATCCACGAAGAGACCGGCGGAATTAATTACAGTTTGCTTATTTTTTAATTAAAATTAGATTTTATGAAACGGCCGTCGACGTAATCCGTAATATTTCATAAAAGATGGAAATTCTAGTGGCGCCATATTGTGAGAAAAGGCATCCATTTCGGCAATATTTTGCATCCCTAAGTGGATTTATTTCACGAACAATTTGACCCACTTTCTTAGCCTTTATGGCGTCCATTTGGTTATTTAATTTAGCTAGAAACATTAGAATAATATAATGAATAATAGAATGATGCCTAAATCCTTGTTATAAATCATTATTTGTAGAATAAATGAACCGGATTCTTCTTTTCGTCATTAATTTTAGTTTCTGTTCTGGTTTTGTATATTGCCAGAGGAAGTTTTGGTAATTGGAATATATTTGAAACTATTATTCAAGGATTCCTTGGGCGGACTAAATTATTGTTTTCTTTAAGTAATTTGTAAACATTGGTTCAATTTCGGAGTCCCTTCAGGCAGGTTTCTATTCTACACGCGAAGAGGATAAGCATAAGCAACCCAATCACTTAGTAGGTCATATCGGGTTTTGGAGCGAGTGAATTAACATATTTTTCTCTTATCGTCGAATATGGAGGTCGGACCCTTGCTTATCAAGGATGTTTTAACCGTATATACTCAACACAACAAGGGTGAGTCTTTGGAACAAATGCGTCCCCGCCCACGAGACGAGATTACGGCGTGTTTGGGTATAAATCTTTTGAGACAGTAACGTACATTTCGTGGCTAGCTAAGAATAGACGTTGGCGTTGGCTGCCTCGGTGGTTTCTGGCCTACCGCCGACCTCGGCGTTACGGAGCTTGCTCTAAAGCAATTTGTAAGATGTGATTAATCGTGTGTGCAGATTGTTTGTACTGAAGCGATTGATTTGGCCAGCAATTGTCCACAAGACGTCATGAAACAGAATTTCAAAGTGGTTATCTCTCTTTGCTATGATTGCTGTTTGCTAGCTCATTATTACAGTTAATATTACGGACGCCAAGTTTTCTTTTAAATATGTTAAAGCTGTCTATTAAAAGATGTTATATTTAATAAGATTTATTCTTCATTCCAGAGAATTGTTTAAAAACTCTCAACATAGAATACTTTTCGTGATACCAAGTAGTTTTTTGTCCATATATTTTTTTATCTCTAGTGACCAAAGCTCAGTGCCCGACCTTTCACGGCTTTTTGATTTACGATTGAAAGCGTCGCATGATACAACGGATAAGTAATCTGTTGTTTTTGTTAACAATTCTTTACTCATTTGAGCGCTCTTGGGTGATAAAAATTAAATAAAAATTGTGGGCATTAAACATTAATGACAGCACATAAAATCTATACAGGTCGTTTTTTCAACAACTAGCCATATTGTGCGAGGTGATTTGGTAGCCCATACTTAACAATTTTTCTATGGGACCAACTCAAAATGTTTGACTGTCTCAATACATTTCAGCCGACCTGACGTCGACGTTTTCTAAACTGGAGGCCAATTTTTTTGGGATTTCGGGGTAGGTCTCATAGAAAAAGATGAATTAGGAGTTTTTTTAGGAATAGCGTAAAAAGTGAGATTAAATTAACTAAATTACATAAAAAAACAATGCTTAACTTTATTCCATAACACTTCGTTTTAATATAGGAATAAGTTAGAATTGCAGCGAAATGCTTTTTGTAGGTCAATAAAACCCTTATAAAAAAACCATCAAGAATTTCGTAGTTTTATACTAATAGTCGTTTTATAGGGTTACGAAGCCGAAATCGCAAAAACGGAACACTTAGAGTTTCGTCATGTCCGCCTGTCCGTCCGTGCATCCATCTGTCCGTCCGTATGTCATAGCTATTTTACTCGGGAACTATAAGATTTAGTTATGTAGTTGAATTGCAGAAAAAATAGATTACATACATGTTACTAAATAAAATAAAAAATCTTACCAAATATCAACGTGTTGCACATCAATCGATAGGTCTTTTAAAATAACATCGAGGTTTTGTTGAACATTTAACATTATTATTCCATTGAAGGTACGGAACCCTCCATTATGCGTGGTCTAAAACGCACTTGGCCGGTTTATTATGTTACTATGTCAGCCCCTTTAAGTTGCACGTCACACCTCGTTCCTTTGTCATAACTAAATTACTAGGTGCCATCTTTAGCCATATGTTGTTCAGTGACAAAACAGACACAAATTACATGAATTACACATGACATCCTGACACCGTGAGTGTGACAATGTTAATGGTCCAAAATTATAGTCGTATTGGAATTAAATTGATACGTGTTATTGTGACAGTTGTCAAATGGGAAGTGGTGGCCTTGGTTTTGTAATAAAAAGCTGTCATGTCATTATGCTTGAATCTTCTGGAACATATGGTTAGCCTTTAAATATGACAAAATATATTCAGTAACAGTCAGGCTGTAATAGTATTATCGTCATTTCTAAATATTCAAACATTTAGAGAATCCCGGACCCGGACCCGGGTATGTCCTTAAACTACGTCCAAAACAGAGGTATTGCGAAAGTCATCTCGCTATGTGGTAGTCATCGCGCTCAATTCTGGAGCAGAGCCCGACTGGGGAAGTACCTCCACCTTACAGAAAACCACAGCCAAATAGCACTAGACCCTACTCATATTGTTGAATTCTTACTGGTGAGTAAGGCTGCCAAAGAGCTCAAAAAGGACCCAATGTGTTGACGAAGATGGACCCTCTTATTCCTTTAGCCGTCAACACAGTGAATTTTCTGAAAAGGGTCGGCAACGCGCATGTGATACCTCTGGTGTTTCAGGCGTCCATAGGCCACGGTAGCTGCTTACCATCAGGCGGGCCGTATGATTGTTTGCCACCGTGGTGTAAAAAAAATCTAAAATTTGGCACACTCATTCAGATGGTAAACTTATTTAATGGAAAACAAGATCTTATTTTGGATTTAATGAAATAACTTTCAGTTTGGTGTATAATTGTTGTAATACTGAGACGACAGAAACTAGAAATAGAATCGTGATGTTAACTAATTTATTCATTATATATTTTAAACACTTCCAAAGAATCTATTTGTGTGGCATCCATACTAGACAAAACTAAGATTGTCAATAATTTACGATGTTTACTCAGTACAAAGACGCTCAGACAAAGGCACCATTTACGGTCTTCATTCAAAAAGGGAACGTAAACAATTATTGGCAACTTTGACAGTGACAGGCGTCACGAAATGACAAAAAGGATTACGTTGCGATACAAAATTAAACGTACCATTTCTCATAAACCGAGTAATGCAATCTCAACCTTATTTCTTTTGACTTTAGGTTTTGAATGCGTTTCGTCCGTCTATTGTTTATTTTAGTCTTGCCATTTTCGAAGGTACCTTGCCACTTCTGAATAAACAATTCCGTTATTGTTGATCTCGGTTTTTAAACCAAATTTAATCCCCGGAAAGATTTTGCACATACTGATTTAAGTAAACATTTCGAAATTCTTACAAATTAAATCTGCTGTGATAATAATTATTGTTATCAAAGTAAACACAGACATCTGCGTTTTAATAAATAATTCAGTCTATTTAAGTTTGAAAAGTGTAAATCATTCTTCAAAACATCTTCATATTGCTATGTTTACACCGTGTCTTAGGAAAAATATAGAGGAACTTTAGAACCTAACTGTCATGTAGCAAGAGCTCTTTGGTTTAAAGATTTTGATATTACAGCTGGTTAAAAGCACTGACACCTTTATTCCCAAGTTTCACGGTTGATAATATCGTGGCGTTTGTTCGCCGGGCTTTATTTTAACTCTGTATTTGGTAATAACAATGTTTTTCTTGTTTGAGTTGAAGGAGATTTCAAACAGGCATGCACAGCGCCCTCAAATCGATGGCTCTCATTGTAACAGAAAACAATTATTTGTCTTAATAACTTGGAGACTTTCTCTAAGCAATTATCAACTGTATTTCTGTATCGGATCATGTTTGCGATTATTTTTGTGAGAAACAAGTGTTTTAGTATATTGATTGGTTTTTAATTGTTTCGCTACAGAAAGGGGTAAAAGTTTTATATAAGCTATATTTGTAATATAGGACTCCAATAACCTTTTTTTGACACAGAAGTCTTTATCGTGTTATTTCATATTCATATATTCGTAGGGCAATAAATAATTGTTAAAGGAATTTTAATTTCGACAAACATTTTAATTAATGAAGCCCTATATCAAAGAAGTTTTCAGGTCAGTAGGTCTTAATAGGGGTCTTTTTATTGCGTTTTTGTCGGAATATTATTTAGAAAAAAAAAGTTATGAAGATATTTGCTGAGTTTTCCAAGTCATCACCTTTATGTACTTCTCTCACATTTGTAAGGCGATGTGAACATGTTTCCATCGGCTATCATGGTAACCTTTATGCATAACACTGAATGGGTTACCTTTGAACCACAGATCACTTAAATAATGGATGGCTCACAAAAGACGTCTTGCGGATGGGTCCCACACGTTGGCGGCTCTCTCCTCTTGCCAACATAATTTTTGACTGCAAATTACGGACCAAATTACTTGAACATAGGTACCTACTCGTAAAGTTTCCTCATTTTAAGTAAACAAGGAAAATTAAATTTATAATATTGAGTTCTAAATTTCATAGAATGCGTCGGAGTGTGGTAGGCAGCTGAAAGTAAAATAATTCTTATATGTAGTAGCTGCGAGTCTTTTATTAGAACTCATAATGCGGAGTCTGTATATACGGTTGTCCTTTTGAACAATTGACATTTCATAGCCAACTCAACAAGTTATCTATACGAATTCAACAAAGTTACGATTTCCTAAACGGAGTCAACAAGTGAAACACGTAGACCTATGTAAGTCGATTGTTGCAAGATAATTGCAGGAATTAACATGGCATATAGAAAGTCCAACATAGCGAGACGACGGCAGTAATTCCATCGTTACAAGTTTCCTTAACAAATAGGTATAATTATAATGGTCTGCTGTCTCAACTGGAATAAGGTTAGTAATGTAAATGTGACATATCATACTAAACAGGCTTATCTACGTACACGGTGTACGTTGGTATGTGCTCTTTTAAATGTTGGTAGTTCAACTTTCTAGCCTAGTGTTATTAAAGGGAAACATTTATTGTAAAATATTTCACCGCAAACGTCACAGTTTATACTTATCATTAAAAGTTATTGAATATAGTTGATTGTAACGGGTTTCGGTTGAATGACATTCAAATTCAAAGAAACGTACGCTCGTTTGTTGTATAATTACAATTATTGCAATTATTTTTGTATAGTTATACGTAATAATTATTTTACTCATTATTATTAGCGTCAAATGTTAATAGAAAATAGTTATGTATAATGTTTATTACGGCACAAACGGTACATTTTTTCTAGAAATTGTAGTAACCAGAATATTTAGTAAGTTAGGTAAGCTAACGAACTACATATGTACCTATATTGTATATCAATATCCTTAGCCCACTTTTTGCTATTTGGACGTAGTTAAAGGAAAAGAGGTCGTCAATCCACAGCGAGATGAGCAGAAGTTATGGAGTTTTGAAGTTTGAAGTGGTATTCCTCATTACTGATGCACTTTTACTATATTATGTCTTCAGATCAAAGATGTATACTAGACGTACGTATATAATTAAACTACATTAATACCATACTTCTCGAGATATTTGGCCAAATGTGGTGTTGGACCCTTTTTGCAAAAATACAATTTCCATGAAACCTTCATTTGTTTTAATTAGCCAATAAGGAGTCACTTTAAAACAATTGTCAAGAATCACGAAGAACTATAGACAAACGATTATTCCGATCTGTCAGTTGACGCAATTACAGTATTGCTAGTTATCAAAATAAATAAAAAACCGGATGAAACTTTTATTACTATAGTCTGGCCAGCCAACGAACGCAGTAGCAATGTACAGCGAACAAAAGTATGACAACACTATGAATCAGTGAAAAAAGCAGCAATGATCATCAAATTCTGTGTTTTTAATTATAGTTGGTATTTCCGCCCTTTTCATTAGGTGACATTTACGGTGTGTAAAAAGGACACGGATATATTTCGTTTAAATCTGTCATCAAATGCAACAGATAATCTGATTGAGACAATTGACATAAAAACGAATTTAAATTTAATGTAGAACGTTGCAGGAGTTCTATCTCAGTCGCGCTTAAGATGAGAGTGTGAAATGCACTAGTAAAAAATTAAATGTAAAAGAAATGTGAATTGAAATATTTGTTACGAAATACGGTGTCTCATCACAAAGGGTTGCCACATGTCATCATCATATCATACCCCCCACAAGGTGGACTGATGACCTGGTAAAGGTCGCGGGAGTCCGCTGGATGCGGGTGGCGCAGGACCGGTCATTGTGGCACTCTTTGGGGGAGGCCTATGTTCAGCAGTGGACGTCTTTCGGCTGATATGATGCCACATGTACGTATTTTGAATTTGCCGCACTTTTCTACTGACAGAAATGGTTTGCCGAACTATACTTAAGAATTGACTAAAAAAGTTTAAACAAATGAAATAATGTGAATTCGTTAGCAAATTATACCGTATTTTATTATTAGTTATTGATTTGGATCGTTTTAATCATTTAAATTGGATTGCCATTCTTAATTATTTTTTTCCCTAAAAAGGATTCTTGTGCTTTGGATCGTTTTTGATGATTGATTGACGCCATAAAAATATAACTAGTTAATTCGTAAATACGAAACGAACCTGTTTTGGATCGATTTTGTTTTTAACCGCCAAATGTAATGTACGTATTAATTAAATCTAGAATAAGGATTCAAGCAGTTTCATTTGTTTATATTGTTTCATCATCATATCAGCCGAAAGACGTCCACTGCTGAACATAGGCCTCTCCCAAAGAGTGCCACAATGACCGGTCCTGCGCCACCCGCATCCAGCGGACTCCTGCGACCTTTACCAGGTCATCAGTCCACCTTGTGGTGGGTCTACCGACGCTGCGCCTTCCGGTTCGTGGTCGCCACTCAAGAACCTTTCTGCCCCAACGGCCAACGGGTCTACGTGCAATGTGCCCCGCCCATTGCCACTTCAGTTTAGCAATTCTGAGGGCTACATCGGTTACTTTGGTTCTGCTGCGGATGACCTCATTTCTGATGCGATCACGCAGACTCCAAGCATAGCCCTCTCCATTGCCCTTTGGGTGACTTTCAGCCTTCTTATGAGGCGCATAGTGAGCGACCATGTTTCAATGCCATATGTCATCACTGGCAACACACACTGGTCAAAGACTTTCGTCTTGAGACACTGCGGAATATTGGACAAAAAGATGTGCCGTAGCTTCCCGAACGCTGCCCAACCGAGTCGGATTCGTCGATTAACCTCTTTCTCGAAGTTGGATCTACCTAACTGGACAGTCTGTCCTAGGTATAAATAATCGTCCACAACTTCGAGTGTAAAGTCTCCGATTGTATAGATGAATTATCGAGATCGTGGAATTGTATTTGTAGTGGTTGTACCGTTTGCAACAAAAGGAGAATAATTTTCTCTTAATTTAATAAAATTACATACCCTTAAGAAATGGAATAAGTAGTAGTCCTCTGTTTTTTGCTTTTAGTCGCTATCATGTTCTTCATCTGAGCTGTCACAAGTATTGATAATAAGATTGTTTGAAATTCGATCCATTTCCCCTTCCTGACATCGATATTTATTTTCTTCACTTTCGACATGGCGACAAATATTTTCCCAGTCCTCAGCAGTTGCTAAACTCATAATGCCTTGCATGTTTAATGAAACGTTTCTTTTCGCGACATATCCTTTTACCATGGACCAAATATTTTCGATCGGATTGAATGTCGGGTGATACGGTGGCAATCGTAAAACGGAGTGGCCATGTTCTTTTAAAATTGCATCTATGTGGTACTCACGAAACCGCTCTTTATTTTGTTTAATTAAATCATACAAACTGGTTTTGTACATCAACGGGTTATACGAAATGTTGTGTTCTGTCAACCAATCCATCATTTCTTGTTTATGAGAATTTGACGTTGGAGCACGATTCAAAAGTTTATTGTGGGACGCATTATCTACGATAAGTACGCTATTCGGTTTAAGGTTCGGTATTAATTTTTCTTTTAACCATTTTTCGTAGTTGACAAAGTTCATCTGGTCATGGTAATCTCCCGTATTTTGGTTTGCCTTAAACATTAACAAAGCGTTGGGAATAAAACCATATTTTCCTCCTGCGTGCACTTTATTAACCGCTGGCCCGTACTGATCTGTTTTTTTACACCAAATTCTGTTCCATCGGTCCAAGCCTCTCCGGACACATGTGAAGTGTGGATATAGGTTTCATCAGTATAAACTAGTGGTCTATCTTCAGACCGAAATTCCGCAATTTTGGTAAGGTAATTTATTCTTAGCAGTCGTATGTTGTGTCTTTCCATGAATATTTTTCGGTTGTCCTCAGTCTTTTTCCATTTAAATCCTAATTTTTGTATTTGTTTTCGTAAGGTGGAAATGCCAAATTTGTAATCTATATCGGATTTTGACACAGAGTGTCTTTAAGGTTGGAAATTGCTTATGGGGCAGATGAAAATTGTATATAGTTCTCCGGATGACTTCCTGATCAAAATCGTCTACTGCTGATGACGGACAAGTACGTAACTTTTTATTTCTCGGGGAGGTGAATTTCTTTGTTGTTGCGAATTTCTCACTATTGCTCTCAGACACAATGTTATAAACAGTAGAGAGACAAACACCTGTAGCTTTTTCAACTAACAGGGCAGCGGTGTAAGGGGAATTTAAATTTTTCTTCAGTTCAAAATATTTATAACAGTTAAAAATAATTTGCTTACTTTGACTCTCAATCGGACCAAAATTACGCACTGCCATATTTTTTGAAAATTATGTAACTTACACTTAGTCGTACGGGCTGACACAAAATTATTCTGATAATTGTGAGAATACAAAAAAATCAGACGTAAAAATATATGCACAACGTAAATAATATTCACAATTTGACACTAACATTATTTTGGTATTTACTTCTTCAATATATAACAAACCTCTTTTTATGCTGATAGTACGAGAAAATAGAAAATTCAAATATAGAATGCCTGTAAACATACAATACTACTACATATGCAATTCCATGCTCTCGTTAATTTATCTACAGGGTGTTTGGTAACCGGATGCAAAGCCGAAAGTAGGAGATAGCCTAGGTCATGTAGAACATTTTTAGCCATACTTGTCTTAGACAAATGTTATTAGTTTTTTTTTAATTTAAATTTAAAAATTTGTCGGAGAAAACTGCAAAACTTCAGACTAAATCGATAATTAGTACTTTTTTTACTGTAGGTAGATTTTTTTTTGTTTTATTTCGTATTGTGCAATGTCTATCAAACACTAGAAAAGTGATTTCAAACATCTGTGTCTAAAGAAAACAAGTTGACAGCGATTTAAAATTTTAGTTACATGAAAATGTAAACGATTTAAGTGATTTCAAAGTACGAAAAAAAAAAACTAAAATAGCCACGAATTTTCAAACCATTTTAAAAACATGCTTGGCTTTTACCCTTTTATTTAAGCTATCAAACACGACTGTAGCTACTGTATCCTTGAAAATAAGCCACCTAAACCAACTGGGTAGCTAAAATGTTTCACTCTACTTGTGATACTTGTGGTAGTTGTGGTGACGAATCTCATTATGATTTTACAATAAAACATTGGTTCTGAATACTAAGTTGGCATTGACTTGACATTTGACTTGTTTTAAAAGGGTTAAGTGTACTGGACAAAACTACCACATGCAATTTTAACAAACAAAGGCTTGCGGCGGTGAGAGACAAAAGGGACTGATAGCGGCAGGCGGCGGGCGATAAGACAATCATGTCTCAAGCCATTTTATCTTTGAAAATAGGCTACCTGTACTAATAAGAGGGAATGTTTAGGGTAAATTAAAACAAAAGCATAAAAGATAAGTTATTTATTTTTACGATCAACACATTAAAATTACACATCATCGCTCGTTTTCAAAATGTGACCCGCCGTTTCGAATACAAGCACGAGCCCGTCTTCTTACTTCTGTGGTGGTTGTTCCGAATATCATTTCTTCCCTCATCCTTTCGAACGCCGCTTCTATCCTCTCCCTCAGCTCTTCTACGGTATTAATGACCTCTTGTGTGTAGACTAGCTCCTTAGCTCGGCCCCAAACGAAAAAATCCAATGGTGTCAAATCAGGTGACCGAGCGGGCCAAGGGATTCGTCCGCCTCTGCCGATCCAACCGTCCGGGAAACAGTTATCCAGATGCTCCCTTACAGCCAGAGAGTAATGGGCGGGACAACCGTCGTGTTGAAATGTCACTGCACCGGGCAGCTGGTCTTCGTCAATAAGCCTGGGCAAATCGTTTTGTAAAAATTCCAAATAATTTGCCCCATTTAAATTATTTGGCAAAAAATGTGGCCCAATAAGGACTCTGCCGATGATTCCAGCCCACACATTGACGGAAAACCTTCTTTGGAAGGACACTTGCTTTTTCCAATGTGGATTGTTGTTTTTGTCAGCCCATTGGTGTAGGTTATGGAAATTTGTGATCCCCTCCCGGGAAAATTTCGATTCATCGGTCCAAAGAATGCTTCGCAAAAAACGTCGGTCTTCGATATCCGCATTGAGTAAAAATCGGCAGAAGTCCACTCGGCGTGCAGGATCTCCTTCGTCCAAACCTTGAACTCCGATGCCGCGAAAAGGATATTTTCCCTCACGATTCATTGTGGCCCATACTTTCCATGTGGACAAGTTCAGATTACGAGCTACCACTCTGATGCTCGTATTCGGATCCTCTGCAAATGCCTGTAGAACGTCTTCCTCCACTTCAGGGCGATTACGTCCTGGATTCCCTCCATGTTGCACAGCAATACCATTCTCACGTAGCCTTCGGAATGAATTGTAAAACACTCTCACATTAGGCAATCTCCGGTTTGGAAAACGCTCTTGGTACATCCGTCGGGCCATCGCTCCATTACTGTCAGCTTTGCAGTACATGTAGATAATGTCGGCGTATTCTTCGTTCGTAAACTCCATGTTTACAATGAAGAAGTCGTAATTACACGTGAAGGAGCGCCTACGGCAGCTACAACTTGACACGGTAAATTGAGATGAGAGCGGGAAATTAAACCACAATGAACGTCTAATCGCAACTGAAGTTGTAACTAGACTAAATTACTAGTTTTTGCACAAATACTCATGTAGCTAATCAGTTTATCTTTGTCAATAAAGCACAAAACCGATCATCTTTGTTTAACGCCGCTCACCGCCTGCCGCTGTCAGTCTCTTTTGTCTCTCACCGCCGCAAGCCTTTGTTTGTTAAAATTGCATGTGGTAGTTTTGTCCAGTACACTTAACCCTTTTAAAACAAGTCAAATGTCAAGTCAACGCCAACTTAGTATTCAGAACCAATGTTTTATTGTAAAATCATAATGAGATTCGTCACCACAACTACCACAAGTATCACAAGTAGAGTGAAACATTTTAGCTACCCAGTTGGTTTAGGTGGCTTATTTTCAAGGATACAGTAGCTACAGTCGTGTTTGATAGCTTAAATAAAAGGGTAAAAGCCAAGCATGTTTTTAAAATGGTTTGAAAATTCGTGGCTATTTTAGTTTTTTTTTTATCGTACTTTGAAATCACTTAAATCGTTTACATTTTCATGTTACTAAAATTT
Organism: Pammene aurita; assembly: GCA_947086415.1. Classification (NCBI taxonomy): domain Eukaryota; kingdom Metazoa; phylum Arthropoda; class Insecta; order Lepidoptera; family Tortricidae; genus Pammene; species Pammene aurita. Next base: position 6,661,876 of record OX352301.1, read on the forward strand.
TAAATCGCTGTCAACTTGTTTTCTTTAGACACAGATGTTTGAAATCACTTTTCTAGTGTTTGATAGACATTGCACATGCACAATACGAAATAAAACAAAAAAAAATCTACCTGCAGTAAAAAAAGTACTAATTATCGATTTAGTCTGAAGTTTTGCAGTTTTCTCCGACAAATCTTAAAATTTAAATTAAAAAAAACTAATAAGATTTGTCTAAGACAAGTATGGCTAAAAATGTTCTACATGACCTAGACTATCTCCTACTTTTGGCTTTGCATCCGGTTACCAAACACCCTGTATAACGGGAGTTGGTGCTACATGGGCATTTGACATGATCTTCGTCTTATCCATGTTCATCTTTAGACCAACTCGCTCGGAGGCTTTACTGAGGTCATCGAGCATTGTACTCAAATCCTCCATGGTCTCAGCCAATACTATATCGTCAGCAAACCGAAGGTGAGTGATGTACTCGCCGTTTATGTTGATGCCTAGCCTTCTCCAGTCCAGAGTCTTGAAAACATCCTCCAGTGCAGCGGTAAACAGTTTAGGAGAAATAACATCTCCTTGCCTGACTCCCCGCTGCAACGGAATAGGCTTCGAGTTCTGGTCCTGGAGTCGGACTGATATAGTGGCGTTCTCGTACAAACACTTCAGCACTTCGATATAGCGATAGTATACTTGGCACCTTTGGAGAGATTGTAGTACAGCCCAGGTTTCGATCGAATCGAAGGATTTCTCGTAGTCCACGAACGCTAAGCAGAGGGGCAGGTTATACTCCTCAGTCTTCTGTATAACCTGACGGAGCGTATGGATGTGGTCTACGGTACTAAAGCCTCTTCGGAAACCGGCTTGTTTGGGAGGCTGGAAGTCATCTAGCCTGCGTACGAGACGGTTCGTAATGACTCTTGAAAACAGCTTATAGACATGGCTCAGAAGTGAAATGGGTCGGTAGTTCTTCAGTAACGCGTTATCACACTTTTTGAAGAACAGTACCACCACACCTCTGTTCCATGCCTTAGGCGTTCTCCCTTCCAGTAAAACGGAGTCGAACAACTTCTGAAGGGCCATAAGGACCGGTTTACCCGCCTTCAGAAGTTCGGCTGTAATTCCGTCTTCACCAGGTGCCTTGTTGTTTTTGAGCTGTTTAAGAGCCATTCTAATCTCGTACAGGCTGATGTCCGGGATATCTTCGGTATAGTGTCGGGTCAGTCTAGCTCTAGGGTCTTCCGCCAGACTAACTTCAGGTCTCCTAGTAGATGTGTATAGCTGTCCATAAAAGCCCTCTATCTCACCCAGATGCTCGGGTCTTGAGGAAACGATTCTACCATCCTCAGTTTTTAATTTGGCGAGCTGGCTCTGCCCAATAGACAGATCTCTTGCGAAAACTTTAGAACCCTTATTCTGCTTGATGGCCTCTTCAATACGATGTGTATTGAATTGGCGCAAATCACGGGTAAGGGACTTCGAGATCCGTTTATTGAGCTGCCTACATAACTTCCACCTCGTCATCGGAGTGTGCCGAAGTCGGCGCATACACCTGTACGACCTTCAACGAGTATCTCTTGGATACTCTGAGTATAAGGTACGCCACCCTAGTCGACACACTCTCGATCTTCACCACGTTGTTTACGAGGGGCTTATGGACGATGGACCCGACACCTCCCTGGGACTGTTGGTCGCCCTCCCGGAAATAAAGCAAGTTGCCGGACTTTAGGGTTATCGTTTCCTCCCCCTCTCTTCGGACTTCAGATAACCCTATGACATCCCAACGCAACTTGCTCAATCCTTCCTCCAGTTCCACTATCTTTTCGTCGGTCCGCAGTGTACGCGTGTTATATGTTGCCAGGGCCAGGAGTGGTAGCCGGATCCTTACCGGAGATTCTTAGCACCCCTGACCCCGCTAGTACCCTGGCCGCTACCATAACCAGGGCACCGGGGATCGCCGAACACTCGGGGCCGTGATTTTTGTGTGTATTCCATGGGGGTGAATGCCATAATCGCTACGCTTGGCATGCGGGTTGGCGATCGCAGTGTCTCCACCGTACTCCAAGGATGCTGCTGCCCATCCCCCGGTGGTCTTGGCCGTAGTTTTAGGACATACCCGGGTTCTATTGTTTATTTGTACCTGATTAAACATTAACCCCCTTATTCATAAACATACTTCAAACCTGTTCCAGCTAAAATATGTTTTGTCCTTATCTGTCACTTTGACAATTGCCGTTGTTAGATGCAGACAAAACATAATTTAGCTGGAACAGGTTTGAAGTAAGTTTATGAATAAGGGGGTTTGTGTATAAAGATTCATGTCAATACTGATAGGAAAAAATCCCAATAACAGCAATCGCCGTTGTGTAACTAGCTTTAACAATAAAAGATAAGGCTGGAATAATTTGAAATACCAGGCTAAAAAAAAAGATTTTATCTGGTTCTTTTCTATTGTTTACTGACACTCCAAATCTAGAACAAAAACAATAAAATAAAAGTGATCCAAGGCTGAAGAATTATTTTTGCTGTTTACTATATGTATTTGGATGTATTTAATTTAGTTTCTCAAAAACGATTCACATTATTTGAATCATTTTTGTTGATAAATATTAAGGATCAGAAGTATGAATTGCGTAATTTCAAAAGTAGTCCAAGCAGATTGGATTTCTTTAGCTTTTTTATGAATGGACTATTATAACAACAAGGTTCCAAGAGTTATGAATAATTATTACTGAGTATTTATTTCAGCTTTCCTTACATGTGGAATGGTATCCCACGTCGATTTAACTATGAAGAAACTGTGTGAGCGCTACGCTCTTTTGCTGAATGAAAACATACACTCCAGAGACCTCGCTGGTATACTTAACTCATATTTTAGTAATTTTGTGGATTGACCCCTTTTCCTTTAACTACGTCCATTTTTCGTCTGAATTCCAATCTTATACTCAAAAAGAGTAACATTGAATACAAATACCCTTTACATTGACTTCATCTTAAATTATCACCATCCAAAATCTACATCTAACTGGGTCATTTCTTTCACACAAACAAAAGTGCCAAATAACAGCGAAGCCCAGCATTTAGAATTATCATCGCGCAATCTCAATGAAATCTCCCGCTTAAAAATGCACAAAATAAATTGTAAAAGCTTCGCCCAAGGCAGTACTGGCCGGTTATTAAAACCGCCACACTGTGTCATTATTCTCGACACAAAAAAGTGAATCGTAACACACTCGCCACATATCATCGGACGAACTGGCACTTATGCGCGTAGTTTCTACCGTAAATCAAAGATATTAAACTGGATGGCGGAACCTCTTTCGAGTTCACATTATAAATCATAGAGGCGTAAGAACCTTGGTACCAATAGGACCTTACGAATGTGCCGGGGACATAAATCGTACGTATGCAATAAAAAAAACAAAAGTGCTGTGTACAGTGAACATAAATTATTCGGGAAGGGTTATCGCACTATATGTTCGTTTATAGTTTGAATCGTGATACTTATTGAGTTTAATAGACTTTGGTATGCCCTATTAGGAGATTATATTTGCCATTTAGTAATATATCAGTACAAGAAATGCCTGAAAACCCAGTGTTGTTTGTAAATTGGGTTTAGTAATGTGTTATGTAGCTGATAAACATACCTGTGCTAACTTGGGGCAAGTTCTAGGGATTTGATATCGATAACAAATATGCCGATATATTTAATACATGTGCTCATTCAAAATCCTCGATTAACTAACTAATAAACAGGTTCGATATTATCGATATCATGTCTGATATCGAGCCTCATAAGATAAATTAGTGCGGATGTAATTTCAATCAAAATAAAACAATTTTTTGTCAGTGTCATTCATATGCTGGAGTAATAATAATATTGTTACGAAGAAAATAAATATTATTTATTTATGTTGACTAACATCTAGATGTTGACTAACACTGATATTTTTTTTTCGATAAAATATAACTTTAGTATTTGTGCCCCGATTATTTTATTTATTAGCACACGTATGCTGATAAATAAAATAATCCTTCTACGTGCTTTTGGCCTGTACCAAAACCGGTAGGCAATTGTTTTATCTATACTATATGTATTTATGCCTGTTTCATGAAAACACGCTACCAGCGATAACGCTCGGATTTTGACGCTGTTGGCAGCGAGCGCTTACAAACGTATGAGGACCACTGTTACGCTGACGAAACTGCGCTGCAAAATGCAGCGTCTTTGTGTGAACGAACCGTAAAACGCTCGGGGAGTTTTTTTCGAGAACGAGGTATTAACCCTCAAGAACAGAAAGGCGAATTATATTCGCCAAATAGTTTATATACTAGCAACAAATTGTAAAAGCCTTATAAATTACAAAGCCTTGTTGGATATTTCAAGAAAATTATTATTTTACTCTTTTATCAACAGCAGAAATCGTCACGCATTTCAATAGTGCAAAATAATAAAAACAATCTACTTTCACCCATTGAGCGTCGGTTTAAGGGTTCAGCCAAACTTACAGCGATAATCTTTCTCAATATATTATTGTATTTTTTGGGTAGAAAGATGCAGTGCTTTAGAATCTGAGATATGATATGAGTGAGTGTCACATAGATGAAAGTGGCAAAGGGATATACAAAATGTTATTCCATGCGGCATGAATTATTTGCAGTACCTACCATAAGAAAAACGTTAGGTATATGAAAAACGGTATGGGTTGGTAGTAAAATTGAAATTGAATAGTAGCTTAACCAAAGTTTGCCTTAACACCATGAACAATTTTTAAGTCATTAATAAGATAACCCAATTGACATATCTATCTAGGATAAAAATGGAATCGCTAAATTTTTACACCGAATTAAAAGTTTTCTAGCTTGTTCGATCAATCGTGCATATTGTACTCCCCGCTGCCCCATTGGCCACGTCCCAAACGTGATCACTGCGTTCCAAACAGCACGTGCCAATAACAGGGACTTCATTGACTTTCAGTTTCGTTTATTAAAAGTTTTGCTTCACCCATTGTAGGTGCGATTGTGCGTTAGATTGCTCGCTTTCTACGTCACGTTTTGGAGCTTTGAGAGATAGGGTTGTGTCAGCATTTTACTGCTGAAGTTGTATAACCCTAACGGGTAGGGTCATCACGTCCGTACCTTGTTACGATGGAAAGGCAACTCATGTGACATACAGGTTGTCCGGGTTAAGGCAAATCAAACTAATAATCAAATATGGACACGGTGAAATAATAGTTTTAAAGAAATTTTTGAATTGAAATTGTTGATGTTGTTAGGTAACATAACTACCTTATTACCTTAAAAGTTTATTTATTTATTTTAAGCCACTACACGCGATATATTTCAGAGAGCGTAAGTCTAGTTTAGTCTAGTCAACTAGAAACCCTTATAGTTTCGCCATGTCTGTCCGTCTGTCTCTCTGTCCGTCCGCGGCTTAGCTCAGTGATCTTTAGCACTAGAAAGCTGAAATGTGGTATGTGTATGTAAATTTATCACGCTGACAAAATGGTAGAACAAAAACTGAAAAAAAAAATCTTATTAGAGTACCTCCCATACACACGAAGTGGGGGGTGATTTGTTTATTTTTTGGACAAAACGAATAGTTTTCTAAATAATAGCTCCGAAAGTTTGAAAAAGGGCGTCCCCCATCTAATTTTTGAACTGTAATTCCAAATTTTTTTTTTAATTCATGCAAGTGAAACATAATAAGTACTTTTCATATTATTAATAAAATCGGTTCAGCCGTTTTTGAGTTATCGCAAAAAGTTGTCATATCATAGTTAAAGGACATAAAGTGATGCAAAATACCCTTTAGAAAACATTCATTTGAGCTGATTTATTGTGACGTGCCGGCAACTACGGAACCCTACACTGAGCATGGCCCGACATGCTCTTGGCCGATTATAACCACTGAGAGTGCTAAGACTATAACGTGGTGAGTAGTATTTCGAATAGTTTTATAAGACGGGTGTCTATCAAATGTAGTCGACGATCAGCATGCCGTAATCATACATCCAAGTGATCTGAAAAATATAGCAGCAAAAGCAACTTTGCAGAAAAAAATACGTAAAAATATGACCAACCATAATTCATAATTTCTAGCTTCTGTTAAAATGGACAAAGAGCTAGTCCGAATCTAGAAATAAGCATAGTATTGCAAACTAACGAGAGGGGTTTCGTCGCTCTCATTATTGTTTCATATCTGACGAGGCTAGGCTCTCCGTCTAAAAGAGGCTGCGGTTATTGATCAGCTACCTATCTCTAAGTCCTTATCCCCTTTCTGGAACTTAACCAATACTTTTCGTGGAAGGATGGCTTTAAACTAATAAGAACCTTTTAAACAAATTAAATATTAAATGAACAGGAACATTTCATGAAAATCGAGTGCTTTTGCGTCAAGCTACTTGTAAATAGTTAAAAGATCTCAGCTACTAACTCAAAGTAAAAGTAAATCAGAAATAGATACGACGAAAAAATCCGCCAACTCATTGATTTTTTTATCTTTTAGAGTGGCAATAAATGCCTTGTTAATATCGTGATGAGATGAGACTAGATAACATCGCCACAATTACTTCGTCCGAGAGGCTAAGCTGTTGATATCGCTTACAGAATATTTGCTTCAGGATTAAATGTGTGGCCTTGAGATGCATAGGCATTGAAATTGCACGACATAGGCTCACCTCACATAGGCGCTGGTAAGACGCCGACGCTTGACTATCGTCGCGCCGACACTCTACTATCGTCGCGCCGACGCTTCACTATCGTCGCGCCGACGTTGCGTCGACGCTGGGGAGACGCCGACGCTCGACTAGCGTCGCGCTGTTGTTGCTTCAACGCTGGAAAGATGCTAGTGTGGGGTGAACCATAATCCAAATTAAGTACCAAAAGATAAAAAGATATTTATTCTTCAATTTAGGCATATTACAATGCACTTATGAACGTCAAGAAAAAAAAACTACCACCGGTTCTAACCCTACATCTCTGACCCGAGAAGTATTATGAGCGGCAAGAAACTCGGCAGGATTTATTTTTTCAAAACAGTAATACATTAGATCTTAAAGATACACAATAATGCGTACCCCGTTCCATTTCTGATCGCTGCTTGTGCAGATTTGAGTAACATTGAATTCGTTAACCTTATTATGAGCTATCGCACGTCGCGATTTTCTCAGATTTGCCGCGAACTTCTAAAATACAAATTGCCAATTTGAAATAAAGGGACGCAGATATCAACATTTAGATTTTTGTTGTTCGCGGTTTACGAAATTTGTAGACTAGGTATTACAGAAAAAATATGTTCCTTTTTAGTCCTACCGCCATAGTTGAGATTTGAGTCAAACATTATATTTGTATATACAAATGATGATACAGATCAACATAGATTGGTTTACATGAGATAAGATGGAGATCGATTCGAAAGAGAAGCCTTGTTATTACCCAGTTTAAGAGTTAGCGGAACAATTGCTATTTGTACTTAATAACAAACTTACTGTGTTATTTGTATAATTGAAATCTTAGTTTCACTTTTCTAAGCTCACGAGTTGTAATTTGATGTTTGTAACTAGCGACTTGGTGCGAACTTTACAAAATAAAATGCCGTAAACTTGTTCGAACAGCGCTGCAGTTTTTTCACTCAAGTTTTTTTAACGTTAAGTTAGCTCAAAGGTCCGGAAGTTTGTAGTTTTACAGGAAGTTTTCTTTTATCAGCGATTTATTTATTTATTCTTGATGAAATCATACGTAGATAGATATTAGCAAAATAAGTCCATTGCTAAACAACATACATCGAAGATCTCCAGAATGTGTGTTTGTGTATTAATTGTCAAACTGACTTACAAAAAGTAACTCCCAAAAATATTTTTAGGGACACACTTATATTGCTGACTCTACCTAACAGATAGCATTGTCATTTAAATTACCGAAGTATACCAAATTTCAGCTCAATTAGACACTGAGATATGATTGAAATTTAACTTACAAGATTTGAAGCACATAAACAGACATGGTTAAGCCAAATACATAATAATAAATAAATAACAAATTGTAAAAAAAAAATAATTTGTTGCGGAATATTGATTGATTGTTCGTTAGGACTGTTATGACAAAAAATTACTTTGTTTCATTTTTTGTGACTTAATTTTAATGCTTAGCTTAACATAATGTGTTGCTACAGTAAGAAAGTTAATATCCAAGATGTTTCACGTACCACCATGCACCCCAAGACTGTTAATGAAATATGATCTAAAAAAAGTCGTGATGAAAAATCACACTGTGAACCGACGACGAATTTAACTCTAGTTAATTACGAACTTGAAATAACTCTTCATTTCAGATAAATTAGTTTCACTTGTCCTGAACGCGACTTGTTCATTAGCGTTTAAATAAAATCATTAATAAGGCTCGGTGACGGTCGGAATACAAGTCTATAAATCAAATAGTGAGGGAGCGTCAGAGACAATAAGGACGAGAGCATAACTCTATATGGGACATACGGGCGTGGAGGTTGACGCACTTCTAGCTCTTATATAAACGTATAATACACTAGGGGCCGTATTCTAACTTTAAAACACGTATAGACATGATCCAACTTCAATACAACTCCATGCATTAACAACGCAATACAGCTACGGCATAAACATCTGAATCAGAAATATCAAAATTTGCTTGAGAAATATTCCAACGCATCCCCAATACAACTTCAATATTGGTTGATTGTTTGTTGTGTGTTGGAGTTATATTTGAGATAGGTTGTGTTCTTATTGTATTGACTAGTGCTAATGAAATTACCTTCGGGTACAGTATTAAGTAAAGGTATAGTACACCTTCAAAGACAAGTTCCATGCGTTTGTTATTCTAATTAGAGTATTTTCTTATTGGCGGTCTAATATTATTCTATAATATTCGCTAAGAAGATATTTATTTATCGTATGGCTACATGTCACTGGTATAGGCATTTCTTCCCTAGGATAGCGGGAAAGCAGATGATAAAGAAAATCCAGTGAGTGCTGCGAGGTCCAGATGGGACAGTGCAGTTGCCATGTTTGTTACTCTTTTAGCACCACCCAGGGATCACGTGTTAGGGTTGTCTAAGGTGTTTCCTACGGACGCAGAGTAACATTGATCCCTAAAAAAAATAAGAAGATTAAGAAGGAGGAGGAGGGAGGTTCATCCGTCATCCTTCACATCCCTGTATTTCGCATTTCACTCCATTTCCAAAAGCGGCTCCCACAAAGATCTTTCTTCACATTCGATGGCACACACATTAATCTATGTAACGGTCGCGTATAACATAGCGTCAACGCCTTCAGTATTGATGCATGTACAAAGACCATGTCGACACGATCCTTTGGACTCTAAACCTATTGTTTCAGGGGTCATAATTGAGTGGTTTAACGATACAATGCATTGAAAATGTGACGTGAGGTTCTCAGGAATTTCCGAAATGTGCTGCAGGATACTAAACTAGATACTAAAGAAGAATAGCGTCTGTAGCTTTAGACGACTTCATGTTCATGTATTAAGCCGGCGACACACGCTACGTATACTACGGATGGTTTTGCCTGCACGGTTCATTTATGCAGACATAATTGAACGTGCTCGGAACGTGCGCGAAAAGTGCTCGAGTGGAGACCACGGACTAGCAAGCGCAGCGTAGGACGTCCACCCACAAGATGGACAGACGATCTTGTTAAGGTCGCCGGAAGACGCTGCATGCGAGTCGCTTCCAACCGGTATGTGTGGAGGGCCAAGGGGGAGGCCTATGTTCAGCAGTGGACCTCTTATGGCTGAGATGATGATGAACGTGGGTATTCAAATTTTGCTTGCGCAGGAAAGGAGTCATGTCATACACACGTTTAGTTATGCCTGTATAAATTATCGGATGTAACCTAGCGTGTGTGGCCGGCTTTACTGAGAAGTGCATGTTTATTTGAACTCTAAACCTATTCATTTAATAACTATCATTGTCTGGTAGTAGAATTTTACAGTATTGAATATGAGCGTGAAAAACAGTGCTAGCTTATCAAATATAATAATTATGTCGAGTTATAAGTATAAAAGAAAGTTATAGTAAGGCAGAACTCATACTATATTAGTTCACGGTTAGTCTTAGGTATTATTTCTAATAAGATCTCAGTCTAATAAGCACTTGCTTATTACCTACTTGAGTCATCTGTATTGCCATGCATGAATTTCAAAACTCTTTGCGCCAAAAATCCTTAGCCAAATCTCAACGAAAGCATATCATCATCATCATCATCATATCAGCCGAAAGACGTCCACTGCTGGACATAGGCCTCCCCCAAAACCTCAACGAAAGCATATGCAAAAACAAAAATATATGGAACCCTCATGGAGTTACGGCGTTCTTCTTCAGTGAAGCGGCTTTATTTATAAGCAGCCGTGCCAGTCGATTTCGTTCCTAAATTGAAAAATATGTAAAATAGGCCGATATTTTCCGCTGCCTTGAAAGGACGTCTCTTACAGTAAAGATCAAAAGTATCTCTACAATTTTGAACCTTATTTCAATGGGCGAAAGTGAAAAATGAATATACATCTTTTGACACAGTTAGCTGATGGTACATTATTTTTTACTTCATGTAAAGGACGCATCGCAAAACATGAAGCCGTCATTTTTAATGTAGCCCAATAGATGGCGCAAGGCTAAGGTAGATAAATCGCTCGGAAGGCCATGCTAATATAAATGACGTATACCCTCACTGAGCTTTACCCAGTTAAGTCATTTGGCGTTGTACCGATGCCTGCTACATTGACTCCCCTAACGACCTTTGGTACAGAATCAGTTTAGGGTTAAAGGTGATTTTTATTGGCTTTACGTTACGTAGCGTAGCGATTTGGATTTCGACACTGAAATGGAGATTAGGAGGCCTTTTCGAGGAATTTCTGTCGTTGATACGATTTTAAGTTAAGATTTTGACAGGATTGACGTTTGGATTATTATGTTTACTCTTGTAATCAATTGATATCCAGAGAAAATGAGATTAATTACAGTCAATCATGGATTTATATGAAGTGGATTTAAATCTTCGGTCATAAAGTGAGGCCGACAGAGAAGCTTAGCTAGGGGACTGTGTCTCGTTTTGACTAAGGAGTTAATGACGTCATCAGACAATCAAATTGTGTCAAATGTGACAATTTTGTAACGAGTGCGAGTGAGACACCGCCCCCTACATTATGGTCCCTAGCGGACTTTTTACTACTTTACTACTTTTTACCTGTCACCTATGGACGACTGTTTAACTCGGTAATAAGGTTCAACTGTGGAAAAAATGTAAGAATTAGATCCTCTTCATATAAATCCATGCAGTCAATACAATACTTTCTTTTTGACATAGGTTTTCATAATCACAACTAATCTAACTTAATCATAACAAAAGTAGATATTTTTTATGTAGACAAGTCCAAAAGAAAGGCTGTTACTACTAGTCTAGAATTAGTTACTATGCTGAAATTGTAATACTAATTGAGATAACGGATTATGAGCATTATGCTTATTGGTATTTGATCCGATGTGGAATAGATCTTATAATCTCGTTGTCTAATTATTCTAATTAGTACCTACTAAGTTAGTTATTCTATAGCTATTATCTATAAATAAACGTCGGGTTGACAGCGAGAACTTCCACAACAAACCCTTCTAATTAGTGTGCCCTACTATAGTTATAATAGAATCTTCTGATCCCTTACTCCCAGGTACACACCAAATCACGGTCAGGTGTCCGGTTCCAGTTACAAGGATAGTGAAGATTAAACACTAACTTGCTTGGCCGATTGTATACCATATGCCGTAGCCCGCTCCCTTTCTAGGCTACACACACTCGAATCCTTCTAAAAGGACAATTACCTATTCAACCAGTTAAAAAAGCAACAGCATCTATCCTACAACCCAGTCTCACGTCCCAACTGCACTCCGTCAATTCGAAACCCAAGTCTGCACTGTTCTATAAAATGGCTTAAGTTACTAGAGTATGCATTTCTCATGTGATTTTTTAGCAAAATCTCCAGCTCTTTGAAAAGCAGTCAGCTTTTTACTAATGCTTTCAGAGGCTTAATTAACATCCTATCCAGTGAATACTTAAAGCGAGCTAGCGCTCCATATTAAGCCTCACTTACACGATGCAAGTAGTTTTGTAAAATACTTATTTTGAGCAATTTTTATGTTCTAAATATCTTTCGTTACAATTTTTGAAGCTGTATAATAGTCCGTTTCTTAAGTGTCGTAATAAAGTATGTGAATTTTTTATACCACGACGGTGGCAAACAAGCATACGGCCCGCCTAATGGGAAGCAGCTACTGTAGCCTATGGACGCCTGCAACTCCAGAGGTGTGACTACAGCGAAGTAGTTGTAATACCAACATTAAGAATAAAAATAAAAATTTCAATATAGTAAATGAAAGCCTTATGTATTGTTATGTGATAAGTAACGTTTGCTGAAAAAGGTTTGATGCTATTCAACGTTTATAAATTAAATTTTCCAGTGAATGGCGATAAAAAACTTAGAGTGCTATTTATAGGTTATGTTAATATTATTTCGTTTTTTGTTGATAATGACTACGACATATTTTATGCAAATTTTACGCACCTAATAGTCTTTAGGTGATTCGCGAAATAAGTGAATTAGGCACGCAAGTACTATTCTATTGTAGATTTCACTTTAAAGTGGCCATCGTTTTGGTACAGTAAGTTGGTTCAGAAATACACGAGAAAGAGTGCATGAAATGCCGAGTTTGCCTTTGTGAGTCCAGAGTGATTAATACTAAACTGTAGTTATATCCTCTGAAAAGCTTTGATGCATATTAGGACTTTTTAATCGACTTTTAAAAAGGCGGTTTTTTATTTCGTTTTTTTTTGTGCACGCTAAATGATCTCCCGGTATGGTGCCTTTTTGCTGGACTATTTTTGTCCAAATTTCACTTGCAACCAACCATTTGCCAATAATTTATGTTGACAAACTCTTGGAAAATAATGCGCAGCGAGTCATTAGAGTAGCAGTGGTAACTGCTAAGTTGATTACTCGTATGTCACAAAAAATCGGAATATAAATCGTCATACTTAAATTGATTATAGCGTTACTTACCGCACGTCTACTCATATTAGTCATTTCAAGTCAGTCAAGTCCTATTTCTTAAAAAAAATACCTTTACCGAAAAGCATTATCATATAATATATTATGACATCAAACATCTGAACTAGCTCATGGCCATCACTGCGCACATTTTAAAATCGTAGCTACCTAACTAAATATTATTACAAATGGAAAATTATTACAAGTGAAATCGCTCTTGAGGCCCGCTTTAGGCAAATTCCAATTCTTGGCGCGGAACCATCCGCAGCGAAGATTTAGGGTTCATTTTAGGCGGCATAAGTTAGATTATGAACATCTGGGGCCCGGAATTGAAATGTTACCTTATGGGATGAAATTGGAAATTTATAAGAGTGGTCTGGTAATCATAAAGTTTGAAATAGTATGTGTAAGCGATTTCTATTGAAGAAAATTATGGCAAAATCGGCAGTTTGCAATTTTACTTTAGTATTTAATCGTAATGAATACCAAGACGAATAGTTTTCAAATTAAGATTACTGTTTGCGTTCGGTAGTAAAATATTTGAAAAGCTTAAAATAATAATGGTTAGTCAAAAAATATAATTGTATAATTCATTCCACTATTTTTTTTTTTCATAATCCATCTCACTCCCTTATATTTAACTTAAGTGTAGATTGAGCGAATGAGCGGTATTCATGATTTGATATTATTATGACTTGATTTTATTTGAATTAAAATGAATCAAATTGCGATTCTGACAACCGATGTCACTAAAACGTTTGACGTACCTTGTAATCGTATTGGAGTCTCATTTTATATAAATATATTTTGGCATAAACATTATCATTAATTGAAAACAATAAAATCTTGTTTTGAATAAGCCAAACGTCACTTTTGACAGTTCTAACTCTGTTCAGTTTATTATCTAGACACACGGCAGTGTGTCCGCCAAGTTCGAGCAAAAAAAAGCGACACACCGGCCGTGGGTTATATTACACGAACCATTTCGGGCCAATTTCGACCACCCTATAACTCAAAACATATTTTATCTACGCATATGAAATTTCGAGTGTCTGTTGACATCTCCTTAATTGTCTAGAATACAAAATTTCATTATTCTACCTATAGCATTTCTTGAGATATTGACGTCAGAAAATCGCTATTTTTACTATACACTCACTGACTCACTGACTCACTGACTCATCAAAAACCTAGACCACTTCCAATGGTCGTACTGACTTGAAATTTGGCATGGAGATAGGTCTTAAGGTCAAAGTAAAGGGAAAAATCTGAAAACGGCCAAGTATGAGTCAGTTTTAAAAATAGCGAAGGTGTAACTTTGTTCTACTATGAAGTCATAATAAACTAAGTGGGTCTATCTTCCAATGGTCGTACCGACCTGAAATTTGGCTCGAAGGTTTGTCTTTAGGTCGAAATAAAGTAAAAATCTGAAAACGGCCAAATGTGAGTCAGTTTCGAAAACAACGAATGTGTAATTTTGTTCTACTATAAGTAGGTATGGAGTGGAAATGAGATAAGACTTATTTAAATTTAGATACATACCAATTTAAGACAATACATGTTTGTCTTAAAGACAAGAACAATAAAATTGTTCACCACTCTGTGTGTGTCTGTTGCGGGAACCGAACCCACGATTTACGAAGTACAAAGCAGGTCACTAGGTACACTAGGTGCGCTAAATCAGTCAAACAAAAATGAAAAGACTATTTTTTCTCGCATAGTCTAAATAATTTCTAATTTTACAACTAATAAAATCGCAGATTCAAGAACATGGAAATCATATATACTCTAAGATGGAATTATATATACTACTGCCAATCTCACCCTCCGATACGCCACGGGATGAGATGGGATGTTGCACTTCTAGGGCTACATAATAGGCCACCAATTATAATACCTACTGGTAGGTAGGTATTACCAAGTTATTAATTATCTATGTAGGTAGCGTACTTACAAACAGAATAAAGTACGTTATTGATGTATGTAATTATATGTAAGTAGGTACATTTTATAGGTGTAGTGAGCCAGTTTATTTGTAAAAATCACCTATAAATAAATAGTAAAATAGAATTAGACGCTTAGTATAAAGGGTATAGTATAAAGTACATACCTAAGTGGAATGAGACATTTCCTAAAGCAAAAGTGATAAAAAAATAATAAAGAACCTACACCTAACAAAAATAAATGAAATCCCATCAAAAACATAAATGTGAAAGGCTGCCAAGTTCGATACTATGGGAATGCTTCGCCTATAAAAGAAGTGAGATCTGAATAAGTACCAAGTTCCATAAAAATACCTCAAATCATAAATAGTTATAGGAATGCACACTTGATTTCCAGCAGTTTTTAAGGTACATTTTGAATAAGTATCACGTTACATAGAAATACCTAAAATTATAATAGTCAGAGAAACGCACACCGGTTTTTTTAGCAGTTTCCTGATAACATTTATTATTTTCAGTATTTTTTAATGATGTAACTTGGCAAGTTTTAATAGAAAATTATATACTTGACACATTGCAGTCCAAAGGTGTCGATTCATTGCATTGAAAAGGTGTGTGGTGTGTGAAAACTTGCCAAGTAACATCATTAAAAAGTACTGAAAATAATAAATGTTATCAGGAAAATGCTAAAAAAACCGGTGTGCGTTTCTCTGACTATTATAATTTTAGGTATTTCTATGTAACGTGATACTTTTTCAAAATGTACCTTAAAAACTGCTGGAAAACAAGTGTGCATTCCTATAACTATTTATGATTTGAGGTATTTTTATGGAACTTGGTACTTATTCAGATCTCACTTCTTTTATAGGCGAAGTATTTCCATAGTATCGAACTTGGCAGCCTTTCACATTTATGTTTTTTGATGGGATATGTATAATACATGCATAATCAGTATGAAACACTGATAATTTTTGAGGTTTCTAATGTGATGTAAATAAACACATTTTTTTGCGCTTACATTGCAATCGCTGGCTGAACCCTACGACATAGATCAAAATAATGTACTACAGTATTGTACACCTTAAAAGGTCTAGCCTAGCTAGGTTGTCCAGCCTCCGCCTACTTCCTTCATTATTTCGTCAACCCATCTTCTTTTGGGTTTACCACGTTTTTCTTTGTGGTGGGACAGTGGGACACTACAGGCTAATAAATAAATAAAATAATTGTATTTATTAATCCTTTACAGTAAGGTTTATCCCATCAAAAACATAAATGTGAAAGGCTGCCAAGTTCGATACTATGGGAATGCTTCGCCTATAAAAGAAGTGAGATCTGAATAAGTACCAAGTTCCATAAAAATACCTCAAATCATAAATAGTTATAGGAATGCACACTTGATTTCCAGCAGTTTTTAAGGTACATTTTGAATAAGTATCACGTTACATAGAAATACCTAAAATTATAATAGTCAGAGAAACGCACACCGGTTTTTTTAGCAGTTTCCTGATAACATTTATTATTTTCAGTACTTTTTAATGATGTAACTTGGCAAGTTTTAATAGAAAATTATATACTTGACACATTGCAGTCCAAAGGTGTCGATTCATAGCATTGAAAAGGTGTGTGGTGTGTGAAAACTTGCCAAGTAAAATCATTAAAAAGTACTGAAAATAATAAATGTTATCAGGAAACTGCTAAAAAAACCGGTGTGCGTTTCTCTGACTATTATAATTTTAGGTATTTCTATGTAACGTGATACTTATTCAAAATGTACCTTAAAAACTGCTGGAAAACAAGTGTGCATTCCTATAACTATTTATGATTTGAGGTATTTTTATGGAACTTGGTACTTATTCAGATCTCACTTCTTTTATAGGCGAAGCATTTCCATAGTATCGAACTTGGCAGCCTTTCACATTGATTTTTTTGATGGGATATGTATAATACATGCATAATCAGTATGAAACACTGATAATTTTTGAGGTTTCTAATGTGATGTAAATAAACACATTTTTTTGCGCTTACATTGCAATCGCTGGCTGAACCCTACGACATAGATCAAAATAATGTACTACAGTATTGTACATCTTAAAAGGTCTAGCCTAGCTAGGTTGTCCAGCCTCCGCCTACTTCCTTCCCAGCAAACATTTTTGGTAAAAATAACGATAAAACCACCTATTATAGGTCGCAAATCTGACAGTGACCAAAATGAGTTACCTCGAATCGACGTGGATTCCACGTGGAATCCACCAAAGTGGGGAAAAAAAGCACGTGCCGGCTACGTCGATTCCACGTAATTTTAGTAATTGCGACCTAATGGTTACTACATAGGTAATGTTTGCGACGTGGATTGAACGTCGCCACGACGTGTCATGTGGTTCCAATGTACTAAATTGGTAAGACTTACCATTTTTCAACATGATTTAAACGTGTTTTTTACCATTTAATTACCCAGACAGGTTTATTTTTTATGAGATATCATGCAGAGAAAGAGACAAATATATTACGAGAGTATTAACTTTTCGCTCACAAACAAAATGTCTAACTAAAAATCAATCTTAAGCTTTGCAACGAGAATGGCGGCCATTACTTGGCGTAAAATAATTATCTAGGTCGATTACGCAGGAATTATACGATGAAATCTTGTGCGCTGAAAATTTTCTCGTGCAGTATGTTAGGTTTTTATTCAAAACTACTGATGGGCTTTCGAAATACTTAAGTATTACTTTTTTTAAGCTCATAAGTAGTATGTATTGCTTGTAATTGGGGTTCGTAAATTTGAGTTCGGTGTTTGTAAATATATTAAATTGACTTTATATATTTTTTCATATAAATGACAATAAAAGTACCGTAAGATTTTATTGTTCTAGGTATTACAACTTATCCAAATTATGTAATTTGCAATAACACGTCCTAATTATAACAAAACAAAATGTCGGCTCGACTAAGAAGTTAAAATTTACCTAAAAATACGACGTACTAGTATTTAAGTAAATTTTACGTATTTTATATACTTAATTCTGCGACCTTAATGGTGCAGAGTAACCGTTCATGGTCGAAGCGACCGCCATGACAACGTCACTTTGACCGCGAGGCGAGCGCAATCGTATTCAGTATTTGTTTGACAGCGCGGGTGTAGGCGGTGTGCTTCCGATGAGGTGCCAAGCACAGACAGTTAGTGGCGGATTGACACATTTGCCGCCAGTAGGCTATTCAAATTTTGCCGCCCCTTCTGACCTCTGCATTTCGATACCCTACACGGACAAAAGAAGGTGGAAGAAAATATTTTAGAATTAAAAGATTTAAAAAATATTCTTTGTTTAAAAAAAAATATCTTATGAAAAATTAAGAACTGATTACATTAATTCTACACCTGTCCAGTAAATTTTCTAAACTAATAACATTTGTTCTAAACCAGTTTAGTAAATTTTCTGAGCTTCTAAATAATGTAATCTATGAAATCAATAAATACTTACATACAACAGCATACGAATTTCTAGTAAGCAAGATACTTGCTGATATTTAACATCATTGGATTCCAAAAAATACTGCACAGTTTCTAAACAATTGGTATTCTCATCATAAATATTAAACTATATAAGAATTACTTGTACAAATTTTTGATAAATGGTTGGCAAAAAAAAAGTTTGTAATTTTACTAACCCGGTTTGTATTTTTTTGTGTTTCCAGTAAGTATATTTGGTAACTTGAGAAATATAATTTTTGCTGAAGCTTAATTATAATTGCTAGTATTGCTACATTTTATTCCTGATTCAACATTAGAAACTAAATATCACTGTTTTTAAAAAAGATAATCATTTTCAGTATAATATTTTTCTCCGTGTAGTTCATAGTCATATTCATTTGTTTGTCAATGAAATTACAACTTGCATGGAATAGCACGAATTGTGTACTAAATTGGTAAATATTTTTTATTGGACTTATAGTTTAAAAACAATACGAACAATATTGTTATTAAATTATCTGTTAACAATCTGCATGGTGATTCAATTCAGTTATAAAACTTTTACATGACCTTTTTGCGCGATTTTATATCCGCAAAATCGTCAATTATATCGTCGTCAATTATAATTTTGTTCATTAGTTCTGATTCTATGCACAAAAGAGCTACTTAATGCATTTAGCTTTTTTTGGCATAATGTAGATCGTAGATAGTTTTTCACCCACTTTAAGCAAGAAAAGCTTCTCTCACCCGAACAATTTGTCGCTGGTGTACACAGAGCCATGCGAACTGCTATATCCAAGTTTGGATAAATGTTCTCCAAATTCTGATTTCGCAGAAACGATGATAGACTTTTTAATGATCCAGAATCTAGTTTTAACAAAATTCTTTCAGAAGAAAGGTGGCCTTGAAAGTGTGCACATTCCTGAACTAGGCTAAATCTTTAGGATACTTTTTTTCCAAAAAAATTGCTTTTTCCGTAAGGGTCGATGTTGACAACTCACCTATTTTAATTTTCTCGTTAAATCCGTAGTAGGCCTCCTGTCATTTTTCTAACTCGGACACGAGTCTTATCTACGAGGACGAGAAACGTGTTAATCCTGAATGTTTCACTCGCAGTAATTCTAATTTCTTCATCAGGTGTTTCGTCTAATCATTTTTTTCTTTTCGGTAGTCTTTTTCCGATATATGTTGTGTATTGCTTCGATACGCTTAATTCCATCGCCTTTTCTTCGAAATACTTGAAGTTCTCTCGTTCAGCTAAGAAAAACTTACAGTTTACTGTTTCCGGTCCGGCTTCCAACTCTGGTGGTTCGATAACTGCCCGGCCTGGGCGGATGGTAATTTGTTTCCGGTGTCTGTATGTGATGAAGAACAAGCATGCTAATTTTCAAGCGGTTGCCTGACAATTGTTTTTTTAATTTTTTTCTTTGCTCTCGTACAGGGAACCAGTCCAACCAGGAGGGATGGCATTAAGATTTTGTTATATAACCAGGGTATATTCTTTCAGGCAACCGCTGTTTCAATCGGTTGCCTCACGATATTTTTTGTACATACCCCCCGTATTTCCGCTTTAGTCCAAGTTGGGTCAGTTCGGGTTGCACAGGGCGGTTCCTCATCCCTTCAGGAGCTTAAATACCGCGAGCCATCCAGTTGCCTCGCGGTCACTGAAATTACGCGTCATGGCTTTAACTATTTATAAATTGTCGTAAATAAAGTTCCAAAGGTGGTTTTCCACTTCCATAGTAAATTGCTGCAAACATCGGCTTTATATTTGGCATGTCATATATTGCCATAGCAATAGGCCACACTTCGAAAGCAGTACTGTTAAAAAGAGACATACCGTCTACGTTGAACATTAACTTAACAGGAACTTAAATCCATATCTGACAAAGTTCAAAACTTGCCTTGGCCCATACGCTCTATAAAGATATCGTCAGTTTTTAAAAGTGTTCGTGTATCTTTTGGCAATTTAAATCCGTAAAACTAACAAGTCGAGTTGGTGGGTTTATGATGTACTGTCCATTTTCTTAGGTCTTCCATAAGTTTTATTGATTTTATATTAAAGCAGTCTTCATTTCTAATGTACTCATCTCCAGAGTCTTTATTTTCAGATTCTTTGTTTGCACCGATTTCATTGCCATCTCTCATCTCATCTATATTATCAGATATTTGATTTCCTATGGCAATATTATAGGAATGCATATAATCAAGATCTTTGCTTGTGTGTGTTATTGAAACGATATCAGTATCAGTAGATTGACACAAAGTTGGATATCCATGCAAACTGGATTTAGAAGTTAATTCACACTTTTGTTCTTCTTTGAATAATTCACTTTGAATTTTCATATTATCCTAATACTTCCTATAGTGACTACTGGAACTCTTAAGCGGATGCAAAAGGGGTGGAAGTTTACATGGGGAAGAAACAAAAAATAACCGCTGTACGTATTTAGATGAAATTTGGTATTAAAATAATTTGTAATTTTTTGGTCAAGGTGTTCATATTTCAAATTCAAATTCAAATTCAAAAATATTTATTTCAGACAACATGGTCCATTTTGTTAGTATACATTCTAAGTTGTTAGTAAGTAATCATATTAACATACTTAAAAAAAAACATAAAACATCTAAAACTTATATTCTAAATTGGACTTTACCAGTTTGATCAACCCGTAGACTATCGGGCAATCAAATCTACCGGCAATCATCCTCAGAATGTTGTTGCTACTGCATATTTATAACATGTTACCCGTCGATACTTTAAATTTACCTTTACCCGCTCTTAAGAAATATTTGAAAATGTCATGAATGTCAAAGGGTTATTGCAGGTCGAGGACTATATATGACGGACAAAGTTGCATGGCCCAAACCAAAAAACTACTACAAAATCATCTAACATTTATAGGACACCGTTTAGGTAGGAAAACATGTCAAACGTGTGTTCACAAATGAAGCAGTCAGATTAGGATTTTATTTATATTTATAATTAAATAAATAATGGGTGCATTATCTGTCTCTCAAAATTTTTGATATGCCTTCTTGAAGAACTACGCACTATTTTTAACTGACTTCCAGATTTCAAAAGAGGAGGTTCTCAATTCGGCGTGTATGTTTTTTTTTTTTTTTTTTTTTTTTTTATGTTTGTTACTCCATAACTCCGTCATGTCTGAACCGATTTTGAAAATTCTTTTTTTGATTGTAAGTATATATATACTGATTGATCATGTTTTTGTCAAAACGCAGTTCTGATGATGGGATCCATGAGGAATCGAGGGAACTCCTCAAATCTTAAAGGCATACATATAGTGATTTTTATATTTTTATCAACAAATCCATCATTTTCATTCAAAACAGTGACATTTGATGAAGTAGAACTGCTGATGATGATCAGAACGGAACTCTTCAACGACGCATAGTTCAAGTTTGGCGATTTGTCCTCTTCGCTGTGTTTGTTTAGCAAGTTTAATTGTCAGAACAAATTTTCGTCAAGCTCAAGTTCTGATGATGGGATCCATGAAGAATCGAGGGAACTCCTCAAATCTTAACGGCTTACACATAGTGATTTTTTCCTTCCTATAGGGACTACTTGTCTTTGGCCATTGTGAATCCAACACTACTGTTGGTTTAAAAACGAAATAACTATAGGGTAAACACGTCCTATTTCACCAATAAATGACTTATTTGTAAGTAAAACAAACTTGACCTGAAGTCGCCTCGCAAACTTCAACTTATTAGTTATTTTTTAAGGTTTATTTGACTATTAGGTAACCTAAATGAAACCTTATGGTATATTTAGTACCTTACAAGTGTTTTTAACTTTATAGTCTCAATTTGGTATCTATGGAAGGTAATATTTACTACGAAATTGGTAGCAAAAGCTACTTAAATCGTCGACCTAAAGGTCCTCACTATAAGAACAAATCACGTCGCATATACACCTAATATGCACCTACAAGTATATATTAACTATTGGTCAAGTTTCGAAGTTAATTTTACCTTATATTTTGTTCATTCTCAACCCTTAAGTTTCTGACCTTATAGTGAATTGATTAAGGGAAATTTACGTTTTAATGGCTCTATATTTTTACCCGGAAGTATAAATGTACGATATGTGAATTTATGTGGTGCGTATGATGTTATTTTTACCTAAATTAGTAATATATTCTAGAGCCTGGGGAAAAGCACTTAGAATGTTTGCTGGGTTCATTATTTCGTCAACCCATCTTCTTTTGGGTTTACCACGTTTTTCTTTGTGGTGGGACAGTGGGACACTACAGGCTAATAAATAAATAAAATAATTGTATTTATTAATCCTTTACAGTAAGGTTTATCCCATCAAAAACATAAATGTGAAAGGCTGCCAAGTTCGATACTATGGGAATGCTTCGCCTATAAAAGAAGTGAGATCTGAATAAGTACCAAGTTCCATAAAAATACCTCAAATCATAAATAGTTATAGGAATGCACACTTGATTTCCAGCAGTTTTTAAGGTACATTTTGAATAAGTATCACGTTACATAGAAATACCTAAAATTATAATAGTCAGAGAAACGCACACCGGTTTTTTTAGCAGATTCCTGATAACATTTATTATTTTCAGTACTTTTTAATGATGTAACTTGGCAAGTTTTAATAGAAAATTATATACTTGACACATTGCAGTCCAAAGGTGTCGATTCATTGCATTGAAAAGGTGTGTGGTGTGTGAAAACTTGCCAAGTAACATCATTAAAAAGTACTGAAAATAATAAATGTTATCAGGAAACTGCTAAAAAAACCGGTGTGCGTTTCTCTGATTATTATAATTGTAGGTATTTCTATGTAACGTGATACTTATTCAAAATGTACCTTAAAAACTGCTGGAAATCAAGTGTGCATTCCTATAACTATTTATGATTTGAGGTATTTTTATGGAACTTGGTACTTAAGCTAACTTCGAAACTATGGGAAGGCGAAGCATTCCCATAGTATTGAACTTGGCAGCCTTTCACATTTATGTTTTTGATGGGATAAACCTTACTGTAAAGGATTAATAAATACAATTATTTTATTTATTTATTAGCATGTAGTGTCCCACTGTCCCACCACAAAGAAAAACGTGGTAAACCCAAAAGAAGATGGGTTGACGAAATAATGAAGGAAGTAGGCGGAGGCTGGACAACCTAGCTAGGCTAGACCTTTTAAGGTTGTGTACAATACTGTAGTACATTATTTTGATCTATGTCGTAGGGTTCAGCCAGCGATTGCAATGTAAGCGCAAAAAAATGTGTTTATTTACATCACATTAGAAACCTCAAAAATTATCAGTGTTTCATACTGATTATGCATGTATTATACATATCCCATCAAAAACATAAATGTGAAAGGCTGCCAAGTTCGATACTATGGAAATGCTTCGCCTATAAAAGAAGTGAGATCTGAATAAGTACCAAGTTCCATAAAAATACCTCAAATCATAAATAGTTATAGGAATGCACACTTGTTTTCCAGCAGTTTTTAAGGTACATTTTGAAAAAGTATCACGTTACATAGAAATACCTAAAATTATAATAGTCAGAGAAACGCACACCGGTTTTTTTAGCAGTTTCCTGATAACATTTATTATTTTCAGTACTTTTTAATGATGTTACTTGGCAAGTTTTCACACACCACACACCTTTTCAATGCAATGAATCGACACCTTTGGACTGCAATGTGTCAAGTATATAATTTTCTATTAAAACTTGCCAAGTTACATCATTAAAAAGTACTGAAAATAATAAATGTTATCAGGAAACTGCTAAAAAAACCGGTGTGCGTTTCTCTGACTATTATAATTTTAGGTATTTCTATGTAACGTGATACTTATTCAAAATGTACCTTAAAAACTGCTGGAAATCAAGTGTGCATTCCTATAACTATTTATGATTTGAGGTATTTTTATGGAACTTGGTACTTATTCAGATCTCACTTCTTTTATAGGCGAAGCATTCCCATAGTATCGAACTTGGCAGCCTTTCACATTTATGTTTTTGATGGGTTATTATACTCTCTACCTGTGAAAACTTTTAATTGCCTCACTGTTTCTACATCACTACCTATCTTGTTACTCTAGCTGTAAGTTTCCTATGAAATAAAATAAAAATAAATTAAAATATAACTCACGTCAAACTTTATCATGCAAGCAATAACATAACCTATAAGTGAATCTTTACTTACCAAAACTCGTTCCCAAAGGCTAGTCTGCCCACATAGTTATTACAAGAAACTCCGTTTTCTTCCTGCCATTCTATGCAAAGTGTTCGATATTAATTATTTCTGGCTCCTGCTTTGACATTTCGCTTTATTTACGTAACAAGCCGCAGCACATAAATTCCAGTAAAATGAGACACGAATAGTACGCGAACCCAATAAAGGGAACATCAAAGGATTCGTTCAAGGAACCGCGGGCTTGCTGACGTTGGATTTTTTCCTTTTAATTGATGCTTGACTTTGTTGCAGAAATGTGGAGAAAATACAAAGGATTCCAATATATTGATTCTATGTTGTGTAAAAGTCACATTGCATTTATATCATTTATTCGGTATGGAAGAAATACTTAGGTTCCGCGGCCTGGATTGTATTGTATTGTAGTACGGGCAGGTTTCTGCAACTCGACGTCTAGCGCCTATTTTGCGTCCGCGGCCTGGTTAAGAAGTGACGGATTACAATGGGTTACACATTTTAATAATAATTGTTTCGTAAACCGAGCTGGGTACGATATAAAAACCAACACCATTAATCATTCAGGTGAGTCGGATATTAACCGAACCATTTTAAAATAGACAACTTAAAAAAAATATTGCCTATCTCCACAATATCATCTACAAGCTTGTAAAAGGCAAATTAGTAATACTTAATATCAGATTTTTTATAACGTAGAAAAGCAAATTTATACAGGGTGTACCAAAAATGCTGGTGGTCCATTTATGGGCATAATCGGTATCGTATTCTAATTATGAAAAATACAGAAAAAATAAATTTCGCGCGAAAAAACATTTTTTGGTATCGAGGGTTAGCCGGCTTGGACAACGTGTCCCGTACAATTTTTTTTTCTCCGTCGAAATATTTTTTCTCCTACTTTTTCTCAGTCGCTATACGAAACCAATTATGCCCTTAACACTTTCGCAACCAAGAACCCGCCTGGTAGGCACTCGTAATGTTTGCTCAGATGCCGGCTAAGCCCGCTAGGCGGGCAGTAGCTATAAACCTACACGCCACGCCAAAGAGCCCGCCTGGCGGGCACACATTGCATCTTCTGACATTAACAGAAAGGTTTTAATACTTCTGATTATTATGCATGTAATATATATTGTAAAATTTCTGTGTAGTGGTTCTTCTAATCTAAGCACGTCAACAACGAAACCAGTAATAATATCGATATCTTGTTTTGCAATTACTATTGTTTTTGGAGTTTTATCGTGCTTCATTGCCGACATTGCGGTGGCACGTCAAGTTGCTTCAATGCTTGGCGCTCAAAAGGTTAATTTTATTCACGTGTACGAAAGTTAGTCGGCACAGCCCTGAGCGACC
Source organism: Pammene aurita (assembly GCA_947086415.1). Classification (NCBI taxonomy): domain Eukaryota; kingdom Metazoa; phylum Arthropoda; class Insecta; order Lepidoptera; family Tortricidae; genus Pammene; species Pammene aurita. The sequence continues at coordinate 6,687,905 of OX352301.1, forward strand.
GCCTAGTGCCCGCCTAGTAGGCACGCGGCGTGCGGCATTGCGTTGCACCGCGTTGCCCGCCTAGCGAGTTCTCTCGGTTTCTGGGGTATTGTTTAAAATTATGCCCGGTTCCGAAAGTGTTAAACGGATCACCAGGATTTATGTTACAACCATTCTGTTAACAAATTCACCATCCGTTAGTTATATTTTAATTTACCGCGTGTATTTTGTAGGCGTTGCAAAATAATTATAAAACTTGATAAATAATAAGTTTTAAGTTTGCCGCAGATACTGTCGAGCAATTAATAAGACAATAAACCTAAAATTGGTGCAACGTCGAACGGGTCGCGGTCACGGGTCTAAAAGAACCATAGCTTAGAACTGACGGGGCAAGGCTTTTGTTCATTAGGTTCGGAGGCATATCATATAATTTAGGTTCCATATACTGTAGCATGACGCTACGTATCGTACGACATCTGTCGACTTTCTTTAGAACTTCTGAACTTCTGTGTCTAAGGGAGGTCTAAGGCTAGGTCACGGTTGATATATAAAAAGCGTACATTGTGAAATAAAACAATTAAAAACGGATTTTATCGCGTGTATTGAGTTTAAATTACATCCCGACGTTTCAAACACTTTACAGCGTTCGTGGTCAACGGGTCGACTGAGGAAAAATACCCGTTGACCACGAACGCTGTAAAGTGTTTGAAACGTCGGGATGTAATTTAAACTCAATACACGCGATAAAATCCGTTTTTAATTGTTTTATTTCATGAATAACTATCGCGGCAACCGAAGACAATATTACGTACATTGTGATTCACGGCATTACAGGTAGATGGCGCTTATATCAGTCCGCATTTTGTAATACGTCTGGCAGTTATAAAATTTAGATAATACTCGCGCTAATTTTGAATGTGAATTTTTGAGGTATTCCAGATTGTCAAAAAGAAAAAAGTTGATTTTTGATTGAGTGTGTCAGAGGGACGGGAGATTTTTAAAGAAAAACAGATATTCTGGTTTTGTCTGAGAGTTTTGCTGTAATTTGCTTAGTTGCATCGAGTTGAAGTGCGATCTATTTCTGTAGATCTTTGCGCTCAAACATTATATAGCAAGTGCTAATACATTATTAAATACAAATTTTTAAAAACCAACTACGTCGCCGGACAAAAAGGCAACCAGAGGGACCAACTGAGCCGGAAGGATTCCGGAAGGCACTTGTGCGGTCTGCAACTGCCGCGTTTTCCGCGGGTTTCTTCACCATTCATCGGAGAATTAGAGTCCGCATCCAGCGGGCTCTCCAAGTGAGAAAAGGAGTTCAGCGAGCTATTGGGTCCGCCTAAATCAAAGCGGACACTTGCCCACGAACTCTTTTTAATATAAAACAACAGCTTTAGCCATCCTGCTTTCGAGAGTATCAAATTATTTACATTTTTGTTAAAAACGTTATAAATCGGATTCCTTTTCTTTGTATCCAGTATTTTTGTGCCATAATAGTTTTTTTTGTTGTTTTGCTAAATTCCCCAAATTCCAATTGCCTCGTTTGACGGGCGTATAAAGACCTGGCTCTTTAATTTAGGCTACGTTCAGCCAGCGAATCATCTGTCACCATCCATATCACCCGCCTCATTAACCCATTATTTTCCTGCAGCCAAATTATTACTAGCCGAGTATTTTTACTTACCGGTTTTGCTAACTATTGAATGTGTAATGTCCTTGTTTAGGTACAGTTGTCTTCATTTTTAAGTGAAGTGCTAATATTAAATATTTTTAATTATTGTAATTTAATTACATTCTGGCCACTAGGGAGGTTGTTGAATGTGAAAGTGAAATAGGTACAGTTGTCTTCATTTTTAATTGAAGTGCTAAATTTAAATATTTTTGTTATTGTAATTTAATTGCATTCTGACCACTAGGGAACTTATTGAATGTGAAATACCCCTATTTAGATGCCGTTATTGTGATTTTTACGTGAAATGCTAAATTTTAAATAATTGATTATTTTTGCTAATATTAAATATTTTTACTTTGTCGTCAAAATTAAACGTGTTAATGCAATTAAGAAGTGTTTTACTGCAATACCTAATGAGAATCATTCGAAAGGCTCCTAAGATAATATCGTCAAGATAACTTTTCTTCTATAACTATCCTCCGCTGAGTCTGCGTAGAAATTGGTAAAACTTCTTATGATCAGAAGCCATCATACGAGCGGTAAAACACACATAAGAAAGCCTTATTCTTTAGCAAATTATTTTACTGATTTTTGTTAAGCGCTAGTAGGTTGAGGGTCAGACGTTCGCCTTTTAATCCGGAGGTGTTGAGTTCAATCAAACCCTTGCTTGTACAGTCGCCATCAGATATAGAGGAGCGACCAAGGTCATAAATAATTAAACAACGCCTCTATAGTCAAGGCAATTAAGTACGTGTTCATATATTTTTGTGTACCTTGGCTGCTCTGATATGATTGATGGTGACTGTACCACTGGGTTTCTCAGAACTAATGTCGCTTTTCGGTGAAAGAAAACATCGTGGGTAAAGCCGACCTAATTTCAACAAGGCCTAGTTTTTCGTTAGTCAGATGGCAGTCGCTATAAAAATAGTTGCTACGTCAAATATTTGGGATCAGGTTGCGGACCCCAAGCCCAGGCTCCATTGATGATGACGATAGTCATTTTTTGTAAGAAATCATTCTACAAGATGTAACAAAAATTCTGGTGAATCGTATTCTATAAGTAATTACCAAAAACTAGGAAAAACATTTTTCACGAAAAAATAAAGTTGGTTTTGTATTGAAGGTTCTGGGACGACATATCCCATACAAAAAAAAAATTTTTCGCGTGCAAAAAATTTTCACCTACTTTTTTTTTGTCGCAATAAGATACTAATTCCCTTAAACGGATCACCAGTATTTTTACACCCTGTATTGTAGTCATATTGGTTCATCTATTCCTTATCTGTGCACGGACTTTCCAGTAATTACGGGACTTCCAGCGGTTTCAGCCTACGACTCTGGCAGAATGGGATTCATTAGGAGCCATTCAAGTTATCACAATATGACTATTAAAGCTCTATTCAATTTTAATTAAAACCGAGATGGAGTTGCAAAAAGCTGAAGAGTTGAGCTTTTTCTTCACTTAGGGTATAAAATTTACGTCCAAGACTTTTATAATCAGTTACATTTTATGTACTAAAATTAGGTATAAATTAAATATATTTTTATTGAAGATAAATAATAGAGGTACAATAATCGAGCTAGATTTTTTTATACCACCTATCATAGCTACCCTTACAAATCGTTATTATTTTGTTCATTTTAAACACGTTTCCTAAATCACTGTTTAAAAATGCATTTGATGAATTAATATTTATAAGATACTTTTTTAGGTTTAACTATTTCCAAAGTATCTTAATTATGAGTGTTACCAAAATACATATTGTAAAAAAATATGAACAAATGAAATAGATAATTGTTGATGCTTCTTCTATTAACATACATACGAAGCCTGCGCTGTGGATTAGTTTTATTGACCACTCGATACTAATACAGATACAGATATTTTATTGGTAAAATTAAAATTGTACAGGTCATGAGTAGGTATACATTTTTTAAGTACCTTCCTTAAATACTAATTAATTTGATACATACAATGTTGTTATTGTTTAGGTATTAAAATGTAGATTACATGTCAAGGTCAAAATATAAAGTTACAATTAGACATACAGATATACAATTAGAAAAATATAAAATCCTAGATAAAAACCAATACAGATTTAGAAAACATCACTCAACGTCCCTAGCAGTCTATCGATACGCACAAAACATACTAGATAATATAAACAACAAGTTATACAGCGTAGGGTTATTGTTAGATATGACAAAAGCGTATGAAAAAGTATCTCACGAAATATTACTTTGTAAACTATATGGCATGGGAATACGCGGTCTCGCCCATACTTGGTTTAAATCATACCTCGAGAATCGTAAATTTTTACGTATTACAAATAGAACATTACCATAAGGAATCCGGAGATGTCAAGGCCGTTACATCTGAAATGCGTGGTACAACCTGCTCCATCCCCCAGGGTAGTGTCTGTGGTTGTCTTCTATTTCTAGCATATATAAATGACTTACCTAAAAGCCTAGACACCAATACTACTTGCGTTATGTTTGCCGATGATCTTTCCATTTTATTTAATTGCAATAATAGCTCAGAGTGTAATTATCACCTTAAAAATATTTTTGTAACTGTAAAAAACTGGCTTAGTGACCATAACTTGGAAATTAATTTAAATAAAACAAAAGTCATGCAATTCAAACCTGTACAAAAAGAACCTTTGGAAATAAAATTAGAAATAAATACATGTAAGATAGACGAAGTTACGGAATTTGATTTATTAGGTATCACATTAGACTCCGGCATGAACTGGAAACCACACGTTCGAAAAATTATAGCAAAACTGTCTAAATTCTCATATGCTTTCAATGTTCTAATAACAAACACAAATTCCAAATGTGCGCTATCTGCATACTACGCATATGCGTATTCATGGCTCCGCTATGCGGTGCTGCTGTGGGGGGATAGCACCGATGCCGAACAAGTGTTTCTGATGCAAAAAGATTGTCTACGTACCCTAGCCAATATAAATATCCCAAATAGTCACCGCCCATACTTTATTAAATACAGACTGTTAACCCTCCCTTGTATCTATATATTACAAGCTGCCCTTTTTTTTCGAGAAAACACACACTTGTTCAAACAAAAGAAAGACAGGGAAAACACTAGAGCGAAATACAGAAATAAACTATTGCTTCCGAAGATTAACCTAAAAATGTACAGAAATGGGCCCCATTGTCAATGCATACTATTAACTAATAAAATTCCAAATTCAATTAAACTAGAATCCCGGAACGCAGTATTTAAACGTAAGCTAGAGAATTTATTAATTGATAAGTGTTATTACTCAGTTCAGGAATTTCTTGATGACAATAGTTTATAATTTGTAAGTAATTATTTATTTGAAAAATGTAATTGTTGTGTTAATCTTAATAAAAATTGACTATTGTTTAGTTTTTAAGATAATGTAACATCTTAATTCTATGTACATGACTTTACAATAAAATAAATACAAATACATTTAGGATAGCTATTTGGTAGATAGGTACTAAATTAACATTTTTTAAGGATCCTTAGGAACCATAAACTCACTTACATTGAAACAGGCTAATTCAGTCAACAACGTTTTGAATTTTTTAATGAAAATAGTGTCACTTGGTGATATGACTAATGACTATGACTAATGTAATATTAACATACAACAAAGATTTAAAGAGTGTGATGTTACTTATCTTATATAATTTGGACATCTTAAAAACATGAACGACTCATGCCTGTCACCTTTTATAAAACATACTGCCAAACGATTTCCTAACTCCAAATTATAAATTACATTCTTCCTATACCGCCACACGGAACGTTAAGTACAGATTTTATAGGCAAAAGACAAATTCTCAACTCTGACCTTACATAAATCGTGAGTAAGAATAAAAAATGGCTTTTAATATCAGTAGGCTAGTCGGAGAAACGGTGCCGTACGTTGACTAATGCGTTTATATACGCCCGTATATTTGGGAACGGTGTCTGTCCGATTTGATTACGAAGGTAAGTTAACGTACTCGTATACTTTTTGTTTTTTCGAGGTAGGCTGCTTAGACTACAAGCGAAATTTCAGGTTAATAGGATCGTCGACGGATCGCCACAGCTTTACTTATATGATGTGATACAAACAAACAGGGCTCGATTCGAGATGCCAAACTGCGAGACGTTGCTCTCACACTTGTCTCACTAGGTGATAGAGTAATACACCTAACTGTCAAGCTGTCAGTAGGTCTCGCTAGAGCGTTTTGTCTATGGCTATGGCCACCATTTTAGATATGTTGACAGGACATTGGGAATCCCATGGCAGAGAGTTTGGTGTTTTTTTTTAGTAGGTGTACGTAGGTATCGAACCATGGATGTATATGAAGTGGATCTCATTCTTCGGTCACAAAGTGAGGCCGACAGAGAAGCTTATCTAAGAGAGTGTCTCGTTTTGACTAAGGAGGTAATGACGTCATCAGACAATCAAAATGTGAATATGTGTCAAATGTGACAATTTTGTAACGAGTGCGAGTGAGGCACCGCCCCCAACTATTACGAGTATGCTCTCTATCGGACCGTTTTTAGTACTTTTAAGGGTTCCGTAGCCAAAATGGCATAAACGGTACCCTTATAGTTTCGTCATGTCCGTCTGTCTGTCCGTCAGTCCGTCTGTCCGTATGTCACAGCCATTTTACTCGGAAACCATAAGACGAATAAAATAAAATTTAGACATAAGGTGTATTTTTCATGCCGCTATTTAATTATAGTCTGGCAAACCATTTTTTCAGTAGAAAAGCGCGGCAAATTCAAAATACGTACATGTGCCAACCCATTGTGATGAGACACCGTGTTCGTGACGAACATTTCAATTCACATTTCTTTTACATTGAATTTGTTTCTAGTGCATTTCACTCTCTCGTCTTAAGCGCAAGTGAGATAGAACTCCTGCAACGTTCTACATTGAATTTAAATTCGTTTTTATGGCATATGTCAAAGAGGGTTTCCGCGATCGAGTTTTTCACTAGATGGCAGCACCGTGGCGACAGGTCTAGCTGTCACAATCCACCAATCATGTTTAACCATATATTTTTTGATTGGTGGATTTTGACAGCTACTGCCAAAAAGACCTGTCGTCACGGTGCTGCCATCTAGTGAAAATCTCAATCGCGGAAACCCTCATTGCCTCAACCAGATTATTTGTTACAGTTGATGACAAATCAGACGAAATATATCCGTCTCCTTTTTACACACCCCGAATGTCATGTAATGAAAGAGGTGGAAATACCAACTAAAATTAAAAACATAGAATTTGATGATCATTGCTGCTTTTTTCACTGATTCTTAGTGTTGTCATACTTTTGGTCGCTGTACATTGCTACTGCGTTTCTTGGCTGGCCAGACTATATGTAGTTAAATTGAAGGAGAAAATATTTTTATGGGGGGCGCTCCATGTAACTAAATTACAAAAAACAATTTTTCCCCTAATATCAACATGTTGCACATCAATCGATAGGTGTTTAAAAATAACATTGAGGTTTATTTTGAACATTTTGTGATTTAGTGAATATTTTCAGAAATAATCGCCTCGAAAATCAGAAAAATTGAGTGAACCCCCCCCCCCCCGTAACATTTGAACCCTAAGTCCATATAATATACTTAAAAAAATTTGAGAAGATTATCCTATTTTTCTATTACATACTTTCTACGAAAATTGTTTTGAACATTATCAGTTCAGCCATTTTTGAGTTATCTCCAAAAAACTTCTTCCATAGATATCAGATACGACCTTCTGGTATTAGTTTGGTTCTAATTCCATTGAAGGTACGGAACCCTCTATTATGCGTGGTCCAACACGCACTTGGCCGGTTTTATGCTAGTCGCCTATGAACGACTCTTTTACTCGGTAATAATTTTCAACAGGGCACCGAGTAAACAATAGTACTATACAGAGGTCCCTCTTTGACGTTACGAATCATGTTGTCCCTTCTTCACGCATGGCAAGTTCTCTTTCTCACTTAAGTAAACGTATCGGATACTAGTTGTCAAATTCAATGACAGAAATGCACATCCTTGGTTAGGGACAAGGTTTAAGAAAAATATTCACTTCATATTAATCCGTGATACGAACACAGATTACACCTTGTTAGCCCGCCCCACTGTAAATTTATCAAACATCTTATCGGTTGGCTTCCATATAGCGATATAGAGCCCATCTTCGAGATCATGAAAAAATAAGTCTTACTAGGTCTTAAATGAGCGCTAGCATGTATAACACGATGTAAATTGTTCTTGAATAAATATCATATCATATCATATGGCGTCAAGTTGAAAATACAAGAAAATAACGTTAATTAATCAGTGGTTTTACCGCTCCAAATTTGTACTCACGGTAAAGTCTACTTCAAATAACCTACATACCAAATTCCGGTGGGAGCATACAATAGGCATGGTGAATTTTTTTCATATGTGGTATCAATCGATTCGTTTTGTTGTGAGGATCAAATGGTTACAACGGAAGACCAGTGCTGGCCCTGCCGGCATTTAACGCTGAATTGCGATGATTTCGTGGCAATTAATGTTTCGGGTTGTATATGTTATTGTTTATTATGTTTTTTGTAATTGTCATGAATAAATTATTCATTCATTCATTCATTCATTCATTCATGTTTCTAAAAGAATGCTTTAAATGTTTATCCCTATATTATTTTATTAAAAAAAAAATGGTTTTCAATATTTATATGACGTTCTAAATAAAACAATTTTTTTTAACGTCCTAGAACGCAATTTTTTTTATGGAAGTTACAAAAACTATTTAAAACGGGGTATTTACCATGGGTATTTGTTTTGTCGAGGTTCCGATATATCTATATATATAAAAGAAGAAACTGACTGACTGACTGACTGACTGACTGACTGACTGACATATCAACGCACAGCCCAAACCGCTAGGTCTAGAGATTTCAAATTTGGCACATAGGTTCCTTATAAGGTCTAGGGGAGCACTAAGAAAGGATTTTGCAAAATTTACCCCCTAAGGGGGTAAAATGGGGTCCAAAATTTGTATGGCGAATCAAGATTTGTTAGACTATTTTATTCGAAACTTCACAGGAGTATTCCTAACAGCAAATGAGTAAACACGTGTTTCAGGTTTTTTGAAAATTCAACCCCCAAAAGGGGCAAATGTGGTCACAAATTCTGAAATTCAACATGGGTATCATATCCTTTTTGATCACTTATATTACGCGGGCGAAGCCGCGGGAAAAAGCTAGTATTATATGTATCGACATGTTAGAAACTAACAAACGAGGATGGTGGCAGCATTTCTCCGCTGTATCGCAAAACTTATGAGTTGAGCGAGGAAGCTGCCAGCTCTTTGGTCACCAATTGAGTCGACGAGCCTCTTTTTGCGTTCTTTAAAAAGTTACTGAGCACTGGGTCCCCACGCGCCAAGGGTCTCGACTACGAAAGGTATAAAAATGTTTTATTGGTCTTCCGTTTTTCAGCTTCTTTGGCCACCGCACCTGCTTGTTTATTGGTTCCGGTGAAGTGAGAAGCCGCCAGTGTGTCTACGCATATAGCATCCCACAGGCACGCATGTGGCATTTACTTAAGTACCGCAAGAACACCTGTGTGGAGCACAAACACGGACTCAAAGCCGGAATCAGATTTCAATCAATCAGGTGCCGGTCCAGATACTATACGGTTTAAGACATTTATTTCTCAAAAATATTTACATAAATCACTTACTGAGAAAACAATATTTATCTTAAAACTAAATGGGAGAGGGTAGAATGCAAAAACTGGTGGAAGAGTTAAGAACAAAGGCGCTCGGTAACACCAAGCGCAATGCAACAATGTAATGTTGTGCATATGGACCAGTTAAACCGAACTACCCGGTGCGTTCACTGGTTAACTTACGTATGATTTGTGTGTTATTTTGTGGTCGAGAAGAATTCATTAAGTGCATATTTTGTGGAAAAGCCTCAGAAGACGTTTTTATTTTAGTTTTTAACTTTTTTATGTTATACATTTTTGTACATTTATATATTTTTTCTTTTTCTTTTTTTTTAAGTATTTTAATTATTTAATGTTATTATTATTTGACTTATTTCTATCCAGTAATAATGTCAATATTTCTGTACCCATCCTTTTCTATGTATATAAATGAAGGATGAGCAAGATGAGTAGAAAAATAATGTCATTATTACTGACAGTGTCTGGAAAAGCTGTCCACCCGTCACCAAACCTCCTGTTTGGTGACGGGTAAGCCGGTAGCCAGTGCTGCGGCTTAGGAGTGAGTGACTCAGAAGAAATTTGGCACAATACGTCGTCCCAGCGCCAATGGCAATTTGGATGGGTAAAAACATCCTGACCCGCCAACCACTTCAACAAGCTTTTTTGGCCTCCTCTAAGCCCACAGTTCCATGGTTTGGGGGTGGGGGTCCTGTAAGATTTTAGTGACTTTACCTACGAGGCTGGCTGAGCAGAGCTGTAGACGGAGGAGTGTCTTACAGTTGATGTTATGAAGCCGACTATTTCTTAAAATGGTCTTAAATCCTTATGCGCCCACCGGTATGGTCTTAAATTTGGTATTTTCTTACTAAACGGGTCTTATAGCTTCTGTAAAAATTTCGAGCAGTAAGCTCAAAAATAAATTAAGGCTCAACAAATTGCGATTTCAACTGGTCTTAAAACCTTATACGCCCACCGTAATGGCCTTAAATTTGGTAAGTATGTAGATTTTGTAGGTGGTGAAGTAAGTGAGCTTCACCGTGTGTCAAAATTTAAGCGTAACGATAAATTAACGTATTTTTTTGTTATTTCAACTTGACGCCACACATACTAGCACCCATTTACGACCTTTAAGACGTATGTTTTCAATATCTCCGTGATGGGCTCTACAACGCTGTCAACGCTATATGGAAGCCGACCGATAATTTTAGATTTTTGATAAATTTACAGTACAGCCGGCACCAGTATCTATAATGTTTAAGTAGTGAAGTATCAGATGTCAAACAATCCTTTACGGTACTGACTACCAGGCTACCGATACTAATGATGGAGGCGACCTCTAGTAATTGCCCCCACGAAACTTTTGCGCGAAGTTGATTTCTGACTATTCAGACTAGGTAAGATGCCTACTAGAATAATTATAAAATTGATATGATTTTAAGACATTTTCACTGAGAGCACATTAATATTTATACTTTTTATGATTTTAACTGTAGGTATTTATTAAAAATATATAACTGTTAAAATATAATATGATTGGCATTACCTATTTAACCTAAAGTTCAATTAACATGCCATAAAAGAAATGTCGATATCTGGCCGAATGGATAAACATCAAAAAGTGCGATGAGTTGTAGGTGTTCTTCCACCCTGCTGTTGGGAATATCTCTACAGTACCCTGCATTCACTGTGCTCTGCATTATTTTGTGTAATTTGGATGCTATGTTAGAGTATATTTCCTCAGATTAAGCAAGCCACTAGCAATAAATCTCCTACAACGCCTTGACTGTATGCGGCTGTATAGCCATTCCCCATGTACATGTGCATGTGGGATACTACATGCGAAGACACACTGGCGGCTTCTCACCTCACCGGATCCAATAAACATACAGGTGCGGTGGCGAAAGAAGCTGAAAAACTGAACACCCTTAAAAAAATCGATGTTTAAAGAAACAAGTATGTATAGTTTAAAGTGCCATGTGTAACCATATCAATTCATTATATAAGAAATATAATATGATATAATATTGGAATATAACTTACACGTAAGTCAGTCAGATACACAATTACATTTACTTGCAGTAAACGTCAACTTCTTTTTTGAAATGAAGACCCATTGGTTTTCATATCCCGAGTCTCCTAAATAGTAATTCAAAAATTCAAAACTTGGGTCTTGTTAGTGGCAATTAGTTATAATCATGAGGATTATAACTAGTACTACTTTATATTTCCACAACATCCTCAACTCTCAGGATTAGGAATACCTTTGTAATATAAGTCTTACATTAGATTAGAATCTATGAAGAATATGTGTAAAATTGTTTGAACCCGCGATCCTTAGAGCGTAAGTCGGGCGTCTGGCCGCCAGGCTACCAGAGTTTGTTTTGATAATTACTATACTGTGGCTCCATTTTTCTACTATGTTTATCTGCGTGAAATATCAAATGTCAAACAATCCCTTAAGGCACTGACTTCCAGGCTACCGATAGAAATAACGGCCTAGCCCAGTCGGTAGTGACCCTGCCTACGAAGCAGGAGGTCCCGGGTTCGAATCCTGGTCAGGGAATTTGTTTGTGTGTTTATCACAGATATTTGTTCCTGAGTTATGGATGTTTTCTTTGTATTTAAGTATTTATCCATATTTATCTAATATATATATATATATACTCGTCGTCTAGTACCCATAACACAAGCTTTACTGAGCTTACTGTGGGCCTAGTTCGATTTGTGTAAGATTGTCCTATAATATTCATTTATTTCTCGAATTTAATTTCTTTTCTGATGTTTTTGAAATGCCTCAAACTTTCCATAGACGTTGACGTAACAAAGATTGCAGCACTATAAGTAGGTATTAAAACAGACCAAAACATTGCAAAATTTAATAATTATATTATTAGTAGTTAGGTTTTCTTATTAAAATTATTTTTTTGTGTATGAATGCTTTTTCACCACATCAGCACCACCGCCTATCTTGATTTTTTTAAAGCGTCAGTAAAATTGTTTTTTTTTTTTCACAAGGGAGAACAGTAATTACTTTACGTTAGAAAACGATGATTTCGAACCATAAATATTTGGCAGAATTAATTTGTTTTGTTTTATGTATTTACCTAAGCTTGTATTTTTTTGCCGTGGCGTGGTGAAAAATGTTGTAATACTCTCGGCAGCAGTTTGTTTGCTTCAGTGCCCCCCGCAACGCTCAAGATACCACTTTTTTAACCATACACTCGTTATAATTTTATAATCTTTCACTTTTTCGGGTCTCGATATAAACACGTGAGATAGATATCAAGGTTGTATTCTTGATATTATAATTTATTTACACTAAACCTTTTCTACATAATATTGGATCTACGTGGTCGGTTTACAAGTCAATGTATTGTTTTATTTCTTGTCACAAAAAACATTTATTGGTTACAAGAAATCTTAAAATCATTCATACCAGTCATTTTTATTCAATATGTAATATTTGTCACATATCTTTTACCCAAAGCACAGGTTTCGTCATAGTTGCTACACCCAAAAATGCATCGTCAAATCTAAAAAATTGCTTGTAAGACGTCTATGTAGACTACCCTATTTCTAGCCTAGTATTTTAGCACGAAAATACACGTATGATTTACACACATACTCACACACGTATTTAGTTTCAGAAGACATTCAGAGATGTCGCTTTCAAATAAGTTTTCATAAAATGCTTCAAGGCTCTCTTTACCTACTAGAGGTAAATAAATGCCTTACGTGGGATTCCCATAATTTACTGACGTCAACGTCAAAACAATAAGATGGCGCCCATGCCAATAGAGAAATTCCTCTAGCGAGACCTGTTGATTTTGACGTAGGTGGTTAGGTGAATCAACTGTCACAAAAGTGTGATATCATAGTTGTCTCGCATGCGACTGTCAGTTATGCCATGTCGAATAGACTCCCAGTCGTATACAGTTACATTAAGTATAACAGAGGGTTCTTAAGTTATAGACTCCTCAATAAGAATAACTTGATCATAACATACTATATAAGTAGCTTCCCTAATGGTACTAAATATTAAATATACAGCGTTAACCGATATAAATCGTTACATAACAGAAACAATGCCAAATAAAAAGAGAGAAACAAAAGAGAAATTGCCATAAAACATCAGGCTATGGTTTTTTAATACATTGCAAAGATAATGGTTTACCTATATATTTTTTTATTAAAAATGTCTATATTTTGAAATTGTTTGTCATACAGCCTGCACCCCTTCTAATGAAATAGTTTTTTGCATATGCTGTTTTATGAAACAGAGGTTTCGGTCTACAATCTCGCTCACAACGACGGGGTACTCTAAAAGAAAGGGAGTTTAACAAAGACTCTTTACTGACTGTTTTATTTTGCTCGGTATTTACAATAACTGTACGGCATAATTTCTAACCTAGGGCCGTATTCCAACTGTAAAACACGTATAGACACGATCCAACTTCAATACAACTTCAATGCATTGTCAACGCAATACAGCTACGGCATAAACATCTGAATCAAAAAATATCAGAATTTCCTTAAGAAATATTCCAACGCAACTCCAATACAACTTCAATATTGGTTGAATGTTTGTTGTGTGTTGGAGTTATGTTTGAGACAGGTTGTATTTTTATTGTATTTTTAATGTATTTTTAAATTAGAATCCGGCACCTACAATACTGTTAAACTAGCCTTCAATCAGTAATTTTGTATTAGCGATAGGTACTTATAAGATTACAGTTACCTCTCTCGTGTAGGCTCGCTATCACTGCCTACATTAAGACGAAATAATACATCCACTTAATATCAGACCACAATCATTCATTATAAGAGGCATTGCTTTCTTTGACCAACACAAATTTGACTCTGTCCGCTATCGTCTTCTTTCAAGCTTGGGATTTTCTATTCTGGTCAAGTTTAGGTCAATTGGCTCTTGAAATCCACGGTAAAGATTAGCTGTTTTACCTATCAATAATCCATTACTTGCGAGGCAAACAATGTGGTGTGTTATCAGAACGTTGATGAATGGAGCGGTGCGTGCGTACATTAGAAAATGTCAATAAATAAAAAGTCAATATCTCGGTGGTCATCTCGGACGGGGAACTTGATACGGTATGTGGGAGCGGGAGAGTACAGTCGGACGCCGTTCAATTTGTACGTCTCAAAGTATAGAGATAAAGAAATTTTATATTGGTAACATCCAGGTACAAGTCAGGTACATACAATTTTGTAGTAATATTGTAATTGTAATATGTATAAAAAATGATCCAGTAAATTTTCTATTAAATAACATTAATATTAAGGCGTAGGTTCATGCGGTAAGCTAAAATATATGTATTTACTTGGTTATAAAAAAGGTAACAACAAAGTACTAAATACTGGAAGCGCCTAAACGACATAAATTAATAAGCAAACTTCGTAAACTCATTTAAACGACTTTTTTAATTCAAATTATTTAGGACAAATCCCGAATTAGAATTATACGCTTTGATATTTTAGAATCGGAATAGTTGTTTGGTATGCACCCTTTTTAAATATTTTGGGCAAACGAATGTAAGAAAAAATACATAAATTAGGGAAACTCAGGGAAGACAGGTCAATAGTTCGTAAATCTAAATATACAAAAGAAGAAACTGACTGACTGACTGATTGACTGACATATCAACGCACAGCCCAAACCGCTGGTTCTAGAGATTCAAAATTTGGCACGTAGGTTCCTTATAAGGTCTAGGGATGCACTAAGAAAGATAAAAGGTAAAAAATATAAAAGATATTTATTCTTCAATTTAGGCACATAAAACATGGCATGGCATTTTGGTAAAATGGGGGGTCCAAAATTCGTATGGCGAATCGAGTTTTGTTAGACTATTTTATTCGAAACTTCACAGGAGTATTCCTAACGATAAATGAGTAAACACGTGTTTCAGGCTTTTTGAAAATTCAACCCCTAAAAGGGGCAAATGTGGTCACAAAGTCTGAAAATCAACATGGGTATCGTATCCTTTTTGAGTACTTATAGTACGCGGGCGAAGCCGCGGGAAAAGGCTAGTTACCTATAGACGAAATCATGCATCCAGACGTACGTTAAAAAACCCTTACAAGAATAATATCAAATCTTAATACGCGTTTCATCGCTACTGTTCTAGATACTACTTATAAAAATTCAACATAATACGTGATTCGGGTTAATAGTAATAAACCGGGTTGTACAGTCACCGGCAATAGTATCTTCGTACACGAAGGATATAAATATATGTGACCCGCTCTTATTTGCAGGACCATAAGAGCGTGTCACATATTTTTGCGGTTTTCGTGTAGGAAGATACTATTGCCGGTGACTGTACCTTGTGTTATAGAATAGGTAGCGTCTACTAAGTAGACGCAAGCTCAACTTCAGAATATGCCGCCCCTTCCTACGCTCAATTTGCTTCTGCAATCTGTTTTTTAGTCTATTCGGTATAAAGGCTTTACTTGTGGTACAAATTTTAATGTCGATACGGCTTTTATATTTATAAAGTCAAAATGTAAAGCGAATATCAACATAAATTTAAGATCAGAATTCGCGCATGTACTTATAACAATTGTAAATTACAATTACCAACTTTTTGCAAATATGAATCATTGTTTTTATTGATTGAGTGGTTCTGGTTATAGTGGATCGCCAAAAGTGTAGTCTCATATCTGTCACGATCTTTCTTCATTCTTTAAACCTTACTAAGGTACAGAAAACTAGTCTAAATTGCATAAATTCCTGATAAGTTGTCTACTATATTCCGTATTTACTCACCACATTTTTGAATTATTAAAGTTTTTATCTTTTATCTTATAACATATCTGTAAAACTGCAATTATAAAAATTAAGTTTCAATATTTTGATAGCATCAGCGACGCTAATCAGTAATTAATTAAAAATATACTTTATAGA
The DNA here is from genome assembly GCA_947086415.1 of Pammene aurita. Taxonomy (NCBI): domain Eukaryota; kingdom Metazoa; phylum Arthropoda; class Insecta; order Lepidoptera; family Tortricidae; genus Pammene; species Pammene aurita. The sequence goes on from OX352301.1 coordinate 6,704,177, forward strand.
ACGGCTATTGAAGGTACAACGAAACTTATTATAGATACAGCAAATCATTGGTCCGCACCGCTTAACATTTTGTCAGCCACTACGGTGAGTGATTCCAAAACACCGATGGAAATTCAAGAGAATCTAGCCTTTATTATGAAAGTATTAAAGCTTATAATAGCAATTACCTTAAGTAGTCGCTTAGGTTAAAATTCCATTTCAATCTACTAATTAAGCATAGCGCCTAAAGTAAACATAAAAAAAAACGTCACATAAAAGAAAATTTTATGGTGAATTAAGACATCCGTTAAACTATTTTTGATGATGATGATGTGTAAAGAGTTTGAATTTGTATTTAAAATAGGTCATTAATTTGAAATTTATAGGGGCATCGTTAGGATATGCAGTCACCTACAAAATTATCATAATACTTTTCTTAAAGGTACATATGCTTGCTCAATGTATAGGTATTACGCGCAGTCGTGCAGGGAAAAGGGGTTAGTACAGTTTTCTAAGGCTGCGTTTCCATCAGAGATGAGCGAGGATGCGTTGCGAGGAATGTGTTTTTTAATAACCAATCCTAGAGCTGCGCTGTTAGACGGAGAGCTAGCCATGTCAGATATGATGACACAATAATGAGAGCGACGAAACCCCTTTTAGTTTGCTATACTATGCTTATTTCTAGATCCGGACATCTGGCAGCTGTAAAGTGGTGGAGGTCAAAGAATGCAAACCACTTTAAGAATATAAATCCTAGAGTTCTGGTTTTGATGCAGTATTATGAAAAGACATATAAATAATTAGATCATGTCATTGCCAAAAGTTTCTGATGGGGGAAAGAAGTCCAAAACGACGTATAATGTCATTCATAGTTTGTCGCCTACTGTTTCTGTTTCCGAAATATTACGCACTGTTTTTTGTTCTAATGTTACAGTATAGACCCGTCCTCTAGAAATACTAAAACTTCGGCTGTTTTTATCTATTTTGGTATTACTTTTTTCCAATTCATAAACTTTGCTAGTCTGTCACTCTGACATCCACCCATTAATAGCTGCCAGAAGCCCGGATCTAGCAATAAGGATAGTATTGCAATCTTACTAGATGGGTTTCATTGCTCTCATTAGTGTGTCATATCTGACGTAGCCAGCTCTTAGACCATGTGCGAGGATAAACAAATGAAGTGATTCTATTGGTGCTCAACAAACACATTCCTCGCAACGCATCTTCGCTCATCTCTAGTAGAAACGCAGCCTTAATTTGGACTGCAATTTTTTATGTATTAAAGTGACGACTATTCTATATTTTGTTCGTTTACTTTTGATAGTTATTTATGTACATAGTATCTTTTATTTATCATTACCCCTTCCGCTGCAAGTTAGTGTAAATTACATAGTTTTTCTAATACAATATTATTATATTTAAACTCGTTAATAAACCGTGTGACTGTTTACACATGGTAAGTTAATGCCCCACTAAAACCATACATTTCCTGTCCATATTAATTTAAACGCAGGCATGACATACGACATATGATACTCGTATGTCACAAGCGTTAAAGCTAGAGTTATAGCAGTAATAAACCTCTCCTGATATCGGCAAATTCATAAGTGATCGCCCTATAAGCTCTATGACAATGCTCCCATAAGAAGCATAAGCTACTTTTATAGATGACTCCTGTATTCTTATCAAAAAATCTCGATATGAAGAATGGACCCACGGTTGCGTACCTACGAACGTCGTTAAGATGCTATCCTTTAGCTACATCGACTAATCTGTGCCTCCCGCACAATAGCAGGGCAGGATAACCTTTTTTACTAGTTTATTTTTATTAAGACTAGGGTCTCGTGTGACAGATCGATCATGTGAAAAAGTTGAAGTCGGGTGTGGTTTGGTTAACAAATAATTCTACGCTTGTCTGTTACGAGACGAGTAAAAATGATGTTTTTTTGTGTTGTCTAATGCTTTATTTAGTTAAATGTGTAGTTTATCTTCCAAGAAATGATTCCTTTTAAGTGGAAAGTTACTTTTAAATTAAACTTATATTGCAAACGAGATTTAGAAGAATTTAATTTCATTTATCTCATTGTGTTTTTATGACTTAAGACAGACAGTAATTTCCTACAGTAGAATTATTGCTTCATGTGATCAATAGCATGAGAAAATGATTACCTACATCTGTTTTATTCGGCTCGTAAAGATTATTAAAGCGCTATATAAGTTGTAATAAGTAGCCAATTATAACTGCACTGCAACCGTTAAAGCACTAATTGTTACTGGCGTTACGTTTTCCGTAAACAAGTAGAGTAACGTTAACGTATACCTATATAATGTATAATTTAAGTATTTTTCGGCTATATAATTAATAATTATAGAGAGGTTGAAAATTAATTCCAGTAGCTAGCAAAAAACAACTAAATCGTAATTACGAATATTACCTGTTAGAATATCGTATTACCTGAAATTTATAAACATGAAGGTCATGATGGACAAAAAAAACATTATACATAAACAAACATAATAAAAAAGGATACAGCTAGTTTATAAGTACAGACCGTTATTCCAGAAGTATCACTCTATAATAAAAATATAGGTCGTTAAGTACGGCACAAAGAGCATCTTTGGAAGCTTTGAGAAAACTAGATATTCAACATCAGTATTTATTACAGAATAGTTTTGTTTGAAGTTCAAACATTAAACGCCCTCTCCTAGTAGGTAATTATGTTATGTTTACATAGAAAAATATATATTCCAAAAATTTTTCGTAAATAAGTTCAAAGTCTCGCCGATGATACAATGAAGTTAAACAGCACTTTATAGTCTCATTATGTCCGATGCATGGTACTTCATTAAAACATCATTAATCCTATCAAAACGTGCTTTTATTCACAGTTAAACATGACTTGAGTTACCATAAAGAACACAAACGCATCGTTTGATGCCACACGTGAGCATATAGCGGTTTTCTGACCCCCAAATATCACTAAAACGCTGTAAGTAACTATGAAACGATTCGGTATTTGAGTCTTTTTAAAACTGCGTCCAATTTCTGATACGGGTATAGCTAATTTAGGTAGCATTGTGCCCCTCCATCAAGATGCGTCCGAATAAGATTATCAAGAGAGTGAAACCCGTTGGGAGTCATTGGTCATAAATCATAGCTCATAAAACGCGACTGACAATAACCTCTCTCCCAATACGCTTCTTCGGGAAAAAAATCTGTCATTCAAAACTAAACTCTATGCAGTTCTAATAAATGTTAGATTAAAGAAGCATTCGATGATGAGCCGAGAGAGGAGTGTCGTTAAAATGACAAGCGAACTTAATACTCCGTTTGATCGGACCAATTGTTGGTATTGTGTTTTCTGTCTATTTTTATAGACAGAAAAAAAAGTCGGTGTAATGAGTTTCGTATAAGAGGGTTCTTTTAAAACAAGTTACTATAAATGCAACCTTATAGTTATACATTGTCTTATCTACTTTAAACTGAAATAAAACTGCTTATTGTATACGCAATTTCATGCAATAATTTATTGGATTTAAGTAGGCTACCGAGTTAGCAAGAAAAGTAATATAGGTATAGGTTTTGTCATATTATAAGTAGTGGTTATAGTGATAACTAACAATGAAAATGTTAAATAAATGCACAAATATGGCATAAATAATATAATCGTTTAATATTTTAAACAATGGATTGTAACCAAAATTACTTAGTTAAAGCAAAAATATGTGATTTAAGAAAATAAACTTAAACCTAGGATAAGGTGCCTAAGGACCTAAAAGATTTTTTCCTTTTAATGTATTCTTATTTTTACCACTAAGATCTGAACAATAATTAGTTCATAGTCTAATGCTCAGTTACATCTAATGACGCATTTTTTTTCTTAGAATTAAAATGCACCTTTAAAATATACAGACTGGTAAAAAATCAGTTCTGTATCTATTTCTCTATTTCTATACACGGAACCCTACTTCACGAATCGTTGTTAATAAGCGTAGTGTATTGTTAGTGTGTACCGCAGCTTCCTTATTCCTAAAAAGACGTATCTGTCTTTAAACACGTAAAGCACTTACGTCATTTACATCCACATACGTCAGGAATGTAGGGTTGGAGGACAGGCATCAATCACAAGCTTGTCTCGTCATTTTCGGCTAATCTAAAGATTTTATACACAATGTCATTCGATTGTAAATGAAGTATGGTGTCCACAATGTCTAGGTTATGTGTACATTGCATTGTTAACATACGAATAACGTGAATATCAAAATATTAGTTAATATTAGTTAAAATGTAGTGTGTAGTTAATATTTAGAGAGTCGCTCAAAGAAAATTAAGATGAGTTATGTACTAAGTATAGGTATCTTCTTCGTTCATACGAGTATAACATCTGCTATATCAGTTATAAATTGACAACTTCAAAACACAGCTCTAAGTAGAGACACAGCTTATCTTACTAAGTATGTATAATATTTCAACTTTAAAACATTCGTAATATTCCGGTATCATTATAATTTATGTACTATGTACAAAGTTTTTACTCGCGTCACTCGCGTCATTTTAATCGCTTTCGCTGGACATGATAATGCGTCATACGCGTCAATCTTCCTTACAGGTAATAATTAAATTGCTAGCTAAAATATTTGTGTTCAACTGGTACGTTCTCTCTTGGATGTCTTGTACGACTGATGATACGATGAACTGTGAAACCCTTTAAAAAGTAACACCTTCAGCAACAAGTGTTTTTTAAACATTGTAACGGTTTAAACCATTGAGTGGCAGCCTTTTTCCGCACAGCGCATTAAAAATAAACTTTTGTGAACCGGCGAAGGTTAACTCGTTTGATCTCGGATGAACGGAGCTAATAAATCATTATACCTGTCTCTTTTTATTAAGATTGTGTGAAAGTGACGCGAAATTATTGCCTTATCGAATAACCGTTTACTTGACAGTTTCCATTAATTCTTTAAGTATTTTGCTGTTATGTATTCAAATTAAGTTTGGAGATATACTTTAAGATCATTTTTCTTTCTCAAAAGTTTCTAATATGTGTAAAATTGATAACTATTATCCATTTCATATTAAATTTATAATATTTATCATTTAGGTCATCATTGAAAGTAAATATAATTTGTCTTAAAATAACTGATTCTAGCAACAGTATTTTGTGTACCAATTAGATGTCACATTGCCAGAAGTAATCATTTATCGAAGGTTATGAATACTTATGTTTTTCGAAGTGCACTACCACACCTCTTATATCAAACAAAGTTAGATTTTACTGTCTACTATTGATTGATACAAAAGGATAAATAATTATTTACTACACGTTATTGTGCATTTGCATCATTAAAAACCATTTAACATGAACTATATTAGAGGCGTCTATAGAACATAACAGAAAAAATCAACCATAAAATAAATAAAATCAAAATTTCACGCCGCACTTTTATGCAACTAAATAGTTTAAAAACACGTTTCTGTTACAATGAAAGCCCTAACACGGCATTTTTGCACAAAAGGGGACCATTAACTTGTTGTTTGATGACAATATCACCCGATTTTTATTGCACGACACGAACATTCCATGTCTGTACCAATTTTGAAGGCATGTTAGGCGTTAGAATTTTTTTATATAACGTGTACGTACATTTTGTGTGCCACCGTGGTTGCATTATGAAATTTATTAATCTACCTAAATATAAAAATACTATCGTTAAAACACCACCCACTGTTCATCCCTTTGGGTTTCATTTCCAAAAACATTTTCTTAGTGGAGGAAACTCCATTAATCATCAAAAATACATATGCGTGTTCCTTCTAAAGTTCTACCTTTTTTAGTTTTGTCTGTGAAAAGTGTGCATCATCTGGTCTATAGGTACCGCGACTGTTTAATACAGGGTTAATAGTTAGGCCATACTGGACAACTTTTATTATGGCACCAACTCTGAAATCGTGATTTTTTTGTCTGTTTCAATACATTTCGGCCGATCACATTTTGTTGTTATATATGGGGAAGCCAAACATTTTTTTTGTGATTTCGGAGTTGGTGCTATGTATCCGGAGTAAAAGTTGTTCAATATGACCTACCTAATCACTTCACTCAATATGAACGGTGATTTATATTTCAGCCTGTATATTAGATGATATCACGTTGTAAAGATAAAATAAGTGCCAGCAGCCGTGTTTTAGTTTTATTGTCTTTGATACGTGTTTCCCAAAGTTAAAATTAGTTTTCGTACCTACCGTGCAAGTCAAATTTGAATATGTGACTTCGTGTTCAGTTAAACTACAAATTTTTGACTGCGCAAAACGAATTTTGTTTAAATGACGCAGCAGGTGCAGCTTTGACACTTAATATTTAGTTATATGATATTATTTTCTGAAGTACGTAATATTTTTTTTATATAATTTCTACCACTGAAGTTCTTGTAGTTACTGCAAGAGATTGAAAAGGTGAAAATCGAAATAATAACGACCCCGCGGCCTTATAAAAAACTGTGGACACATCAAACATCTTCCAAACAGAAGTCACAAGCACCAAATATATTTTAGTGAACAGATGCAAAGAATGTCGTGCAACGTCCCAACAATATCTTGCGGCTTGCGAATTAGACGCATTCACCGACTGTCCTATAGAGACCTCGAAAGGGGGCTACATCTGATAAGGCATCGCCGATAGGCCCCTTCTTTCGCGACACCTTTGTCATAACAAAGGGTCTGTTTTGGCCTCTGTGGCGTCTGAATGGGCTTGCAATAACCCAAAGGCCCCGCGAGATCGGGCAGATATATGCCCTTCCAGAGATTTATTAATCTCCACTGGAACAATGAGATTCGGGCACCTGGCTTTTTTTTTCACGACACTCGAGTATGCGAGCTTCGTGTTCGGTTGCATTGAGAGAGTTGTAGTTTTTTAGTTTTTAAGTGGTTGGATTGAAGGGAGTATGTTATTGAATTTTGATCTTGGGAGTGCAAGGTAGCAGAAAGGATGTAGTAATATATTTTTTAATGCATTATTTCGTAGGTATGGGAGAATTTTATGCAGTTAAAGTATATTATATTTAAGAAGACACTTATGTATATTTTGAACCCTTATCAAACTATTTAGGATAGGGACAAAAAGAGTATTTTGTAATAAAGGGACTTTGATCTACATCTTTATTAATGTTGCATATCATTTGGTTTCAAAATGATTTAGGTTTCTCTCGTAAATACACATTTAATTTGATTAGGTGAATCTTCTAAACTTCGATTTTCTTCATTTTGAGTAAGATTTAAGAGCTGCTGGAAACCACAATTAATATTCCTAGCAGAAACACATCCTCAGTTATTCTAAACCACCCAAGCGATCAAGTTTCTCATTTCATTTGTCTAGATCGCGTGCAATGGGACAGGTGTAATCAATAAGGTTTTTATCTCGACATCGCAGGCTAACGCAGGAATTCTTACACGTTCGTTCTCTGAAGCTAGAACTTAACACTTCAGATAATAACTAGAGATAACGCAGAAATGCGTTAAGGGTTTAAATGAAAAGTCCGAACGTGATGTTTGGTGCATCAAATTAATCAAGGGAAGAAGTGCGATTGTATCTTAGTAGCGTGGTGGTAGTGGACGACTTTCTTTGCTTAATTGCTTGTGCCTTGTCTTATGCTGAGATTTTGTTTAATTCCTAGCTAGAAGTCTTATTAATGGCCTGTTTTACAATCTCCAGTTAAAGCATATCTGTCAGATAAATGTTTGCTGTCCTTTTCTTTTATATGACGAGAAAAGGATAGCAATAATTTTAACTGGCAGATAAGTTTATCAGTGAAACAGGCATAAGATTGTGAAACAGGCCCTTGGTCTAATAAATTACAAAAACTATTTAAAACGGGGTGTTTATCGTGTGCATTTGTTTTTTTGAGATTGCGATAATTCGGCACAGTTGCATGGTAAATATTTCGTTTTAAATAGTTTTTGTGTTAATGAATAAGTCAAATAAAGTAAACGTGCGTGTATTTAGAGGCACATTCTACGGGCAAAATATGGCAATATTCCTATCACTTTTATGTTGAATTTAGATAAAATAAAATAAAGCAGGCTGTCTTCCGTTACGCGATCTATACATATTACTTTAGTAAATTATAATTATCATGTAATATAAATGAGAGTTTCTTCCTGAAACAAAGGTAGCAAACCTTTCTGAATTTTTAATTTATAAAACAGTTGTTATAAACTACATACATAATTAGAAATGTTATTTGAAAATAAACCATACCTTGTAATTGTTTATTTCCTATTTCTACCATTTGTTAAATGTAGCACTGAATAGAGCAGTAATTTTAAAAAGCCCCCTGTAATCGCAACACATAAATAACAGCTACTGCATTTAAAGCTGTCAAACCAAATGCACATTTCATAGATTGGACATCAACGTCATCTGCTTAGCCATCGTGTTCCAAAAGGGCGTAACGAACTTACTATTCGGAGAACATTAATACATTTTAGATGTGGAAAAACGTTGTATCGTTGCATCTTGATAACGTACCCACATTTGGCAAATAAACCTCAGCGGGAAGCCATCACAATATTTTAGTGAATATGGCTCTATTCGGTCGGCTATGACATTTTTTGCGGCGTCACCAAATGTCGGACAGAAGTTTGTGTTTTGCCCCAAAGTTTTTTGGTAGTTCTAAAGAACATTAATGGGGTAATTTATTTCAAACGAATATGGAATATAAAGTAAGAATTTAAAATGCTCCGAGTCAATTGTAAAAAGTCTGACAACTTGTGCGCGGTATCTAAAAAATATGCGATTAAATACTTCAGGATCTGGCTTTTATTTTCCGTCAATTCAAAAAGATTTGCTACATTAAAACATGAGGTTGGAAACCTTACATGAGCCGTAATTATGTCAACAGAAAATAAACTATGTAGTAAGCACCTATCCAAAATAATTGAATACCACCTATCCAAAATGTTGGAACCATATTTAATCTTACATAATAGAAGTAGTAACTTAACTTCGGATAATATTTCAGTAAAATATTTCACTTAAACCTTCCCTTTTACTTTTTATTCCAAAAACATTAAACCCGTTTTCACAATATCACAAAACGAGAAATTTAATAAATCCATTCTGTTTTGATCACTCCTCTTGTTCCCGGAACATTGCACAAAAGGGAACCACGAATAGCCCAAATTCGCCAAAAAACTTTGGTCTCGGCCCACAGATCACTTACTTACTAGATGGTGCATGTTAGACGTTAATAATACAAAATACGATTAATTAATAACAAATTTAGTTCCCCCTTAGTTGATACAGTATTACACTCAGTGATCAGTATTATCAATGCGTCAGTAGGTAAAGTAAGATCCAAAAAAGATAATATGGATGAAATTGAGTGATGCGGCTTGTATTTTACCAACACCAGGGTACCTATATACCTAAGTATATTATTATTTATTTTACATGTCATTGAAATTAATCGTCGTTTCAATAATCCTATATATTCTGTTTTACGCCAACGAATTTACGCCAAGAATTCGACTTCATATCTTTAAAGTCTACATGTATAATTTTAAATAAGTAATTCGATTTGTTGTTGTCATTTTCCTTGTGCTCTAAATTATTATGTACTATTACGGGTATTCATCATAATACCATATCAATAACCGACAGAACCGACCAAGTCGACGAGCAGCTACCATCTTCCTTAATGCGGAGTCTATAGGATGTAGTCCTTGTCTCATCCCAAACCTCAACCTTTTGTGAGATCTCATATTAAACCGCCCTTTCCCGAATTTATCGTCATAGAACGATATGATGTCTTTATGTCCCTCTATTGTGTGCCACTTATCTGATCTAGCATTATGTTAAATGCTTGGAAGTGATTTTCTATTTTTAAATTCATTGTGTTTAAGATTTGGGTTTTGGAAACTATAATGGTGACAATGGTTTTGTTTATATTGTTGTCCAGATTATAGTTGCATTTTTTTAATAATGCACAAGGTTCCTGAATAATGCAAACAGTAGCATTGTATAACTGAGCTCTGAGGTTGACCAATATTCAAGTACGAAAATTCATAACAAGTGCTCATGAATTGTCCGGGTGGTCGGGGAGCAGGATGTCCTCCTCACCGACCGCGGTTGACCTCCTCCCCGACCGCCGGCACAATCCAGTATAATCCAGTATAATGCACAATGTCTCTGAATAATGCAAACAGTAGCATTGTATAACTGAGCTCTGAGGTTGACCAATATTGAAGTACCTTTTAGGTTACAACATTTTTTACATTATTCGAACATTACAATATAATGTACGAAAATTCATAACAAGTGCTCATGAATTGTTCGGGTGGTCGCCTGGTCGGAGAGCAGGACGTCCTCCTCCCCGACCGCGGTTGCCTTCCTCCCCGACCGCCGGCACAATCCAGTTGGCCATAGCGGTGTTGGCCATGGCGGTGCAATTGCGGTCATTCTAATGGTTCCCGAACATGTAATTGAGGGTATATAATATGCTTGTAGATAAAGCAATGTACGTTGTGACAGTTGTATATGTACATATAAGCATTATGTAGGATTCACATAAACTACTATTAATGAAGTCCTATTGGTACTAAAGGGCTCTTTCTACAATTCAGACAACTTAAAAAAAACAACTAATCGTAAGAACTGTATACAAGCTAAAGTCAAACTGCACAAAATTCTTAAGTAGTTGTATAATCAAATCACAAAACAGTCGAATAGGGAATTCCCTACCTATTGAAAGGTATAATCAGTATGAACGTTGCTTAGACTATAAATTAACATGAAACTATTCCATTTTATTCTACAATCGTAGTCTTATAATATAAACGTTGGTTCAAAATCCAAAACGATTGCCAAATAAACTAAACTACGGGCTTTAAAAAATCTGTAACAGTTAGCATATTCTCTGTGGACGCAACCATTGAATCACATGAAACGTTAAAATAAAATCGCAGTATTGCGGCACTGTGTCAGTGAAAATCTAAAACAGAATCCGAATATAGTTTTTATTCTGTGATAAGTATATTCGAAGACTATAAATATTGTTATTGTTTTCGTGTTGATTTGATATTGAATTGGCTTGATCCTATGACAATATTGCCAGTGTGAAGGTAGCGTGACAAAGTACTTACGGTTAGATGTAAAAAGTTTGCTAGTGGAGCTTGCCGTTGTTCGGGAGAAGCCATGCTTTTTATAAAGTGATAGCTTTATTTTACATATACCCATAAGGTGGCCGGGACACCGGTTGTAAACCATATATTGGTAACACGCGTTTAGAAATTAATCCTTTTAGCTGCACACGTGTTCGTTATATCACTGCACAATAAGGTATCATTATTACATACACACTAAACTATGTTAATGAACAGAAAACAAAAACTATTCTTAAAACAACTTCGCCATCTTGAGTTTCAACCGAAAGACGACGTTTGACTCATCTTGTTATCAAAGTTATTTTCACATAAGCCGTGGTCCGAATCACACTTACAACGCTCACAACGCTAAAAGTGCTGATAGTCGGTCCGAATCATTAGCGTGCTCAAGGCCGCGTAAGTAGCGTTTTGATTCGGACCACCGTAAACGGCTGCGTGAGCGCTGTCAACGTCAATTTAATGAAAATCATGTGTCAAACGTATGCCAAATGTCAACTTGACGTTCAAACGTCAAGTCAGTCAGTCCTAGGACTGTGAGCACTGTTAACGCTGTCAAGTGATATCATTCAATGACGCCACGACATCTATGTTGGCGCTGTGAGCGTGATTCGGTCCGCCCGTTAGCGCGCTGTGAGTGCTGTAAGCGTGATTCGGACCACGGCTATAGTAATCGAAGTGAGATTTTTAGTGACATTGGTTGTTTAAATCAATATTTTAAATCAATTTGATGGAAACAGAAAACCATATTGATAACGAACGGGTAACAAGTCACAATTCTCGCAATCTAAATTTCGCTTTTAACCGCGAAAATGGTTGGCTAAATTGATAACTCTTTGCTAAAAATGTTTTGGGCAGAGTACAATGGAAGCTGCGGTTTTTCTTATGATGAAAGCGTGGCGGTAGTCGATTGCAATCCAACGCTGGATTTGGGAATCCAGATGGTTAACCACAAAATATGAAAGTGCGGCGCTAAATTGTTGAAGATTTTAAACATGTTAAATATATGAAGTGAGAAACGAATACCGCCGGTTCGACAGCCGGACATTGTGAGTGTTGTGTGTCGACCGAGTGACATCCCTAGTGTAACGGCCATAAAGGACCACACCAAACATAATTTACCAACAAGAGTGGGGTAGTTTGACAGGACAGTTGACTCAAGCTGGAGCAAAAAGCTTTGGAAACTTAGTAGAAAAAGGCTCCAAATCATAACAGGAGTTTTTACAGGCCATTACGCCGTGAAAGGAGTATTGGCTAAAATGGGACTGTCAGATAATACTGATTGTAGAATGTGTGGCGAAGAGGAAGAAACAATGAAACACTGAATGTCACGCTCTTGCCAGACAAAGAATGAGGGACTTTGGAATCGGCTATCCAGATCCAGAGGACCTCAAAGCACTGGCTTTTGCTCAAGGGCAGTCCCTTGAGCTCCATCACCCAACACATGGAGATGGTTGTAAAAGCTCTTGAGTACTTACTCACTATTTAGGGATACACTTGTACTAGGGGGCAATTACACAAAAGATCCCTTTGGGTCGAAGTGTATCCTTATGGGCCCCCGAACCAAATAAGATAAGATAAGATAAGACATCCCTAGTGTGCAAAACGTTCAAGTTGATAATCAAGACCAAGTGCGGATAGTTCGAAAAACTCGCGCGCGTAGAAGATGTTCATGTCAACTGGAGCCAGTGGAGTTTCTTAAGGTCCACGGGGACAATGTCGTCCTCGAAACGTCGTAGGTAATTTTGAAATTATATACGCGGTTAAGTCCCGTTAGTACAAATAGATATATGGAGTGGTATTTTAATTTACTAAAGTACAGTCGCCATCAGATATTATTATTAATATATCTTGGCCGCTCCGACATAATTTCATTATTTACAAGTATAACCACATTTTCTAGTGCTACCAGAAAACGATTCATAAACGGAGCTTCCACATCAATAGTCACCATAAAATTGTCACTTTCAACATCTTCTCTTAAATGTATTAAGTGTATATGTATCATCACGGCTTATGAACCCTTTTCAAAATCAGCTGTCCATTAATGTATAAAAGTAAAACTGACTAAGTATATACGCAACATGAAGACACATACGCCCTTTCTAATATTAGCACAGGTTTCGTCTGCGGTCGTCGGCAAATCTGTCGATTAGTATGTTGTGGCTGGCTGTCATCGCTGAAGCATTCATAAACATACATACAATCCAGTATAAATCTGACCTACTGTAACACATGTCTTCTGTGAATGTCGGTGTCGAGTTATACTAGTTAACTGAAAGATGAGACAATCGCAAAACTATTATCGAATCATGCGTTTCCAATATTCGATTCATTTATTTTTAAACGCATCGGCATTGTTTACGCTTTTTTGCGGTTTGTAAACTAACCGCGGGACCGCTGAAACGGTTACGCGTTTTGTTATTGTATGGATATGTCGTTACTGATTCACGATGTGGTTAGAAGTTTTTTGTTTTTATTAAAATTTCTTCAATCGGTTATAAACGGAGAGCTAGCCACGTCAGATATGACACAATAATGAGAGCGACGAAACGCCTTTTGTTAGTTTGATATACTATGTGGAGATCAAATAATGCAAACCATTTTAAGAATACAAATCCTAGAGTTCTGGTTTTGATACAGTATTATGAGAAATGATTAGATTATATCATTGCCAAAACTTTCTGATGGGGAAAGTAGTCTTAAACGACGTATAATGTAATTCTTACTTTGTCACCTACTGTTTCCCCCGTCCCCGGGTAGGCCCCGTCCTCTATAAATAAAACAACTTCGGCAGTTTATACCTATTTTGTTATGACTATTTTCCAATTAAAAAATTTTACTAGCCTGCACTCTGACTCCGCCCATTAAAAGCTGCCAGATCCGGAGCAATATGGATAGTATTACAAACTTTCTAGATGGGTTTCGTTGCTCCCATTATTGTGTCATATCTGACGTGGCCAGCTCTTAGTCCATTATAAAAAGGAGAAGTAATCTAACAGTTAGCTGACCGTATCTGCTTTTCTATGAAAAAGATAGAGACTGTCAGAAATATTACTATATATCAATGTGGCATCGTTTTACCGAGACCAGAATCCCATGTTGTTGTGTGTTTTACTACTATTTAACCATATTAAACCTTCAAGAAATTGCAACCCGTAATGCAGACAGACTTTAAGACGTAGCAGTTTTATGTGATCGAATAAATTCCTAATTCTAGTATGGAACTTAATGAAAACGCCTCGGCTGCAACTAAATTGGGAAAGCCAACGGTGGGGTTTTCCACAATTATTTCACCTGGTGACGCTAAGTCTGCCTAGATAAAGTGATTCCGCTTTCCTTGGTACAGTCTATTTCCATTGTTGCTTAACACAATTTTCGGGTTTCTCGTCGAAAATACAGATAATAGCTTCCTAGCTTCATATCTACAACTTTTCTTTATATAGGTCTCAACGTCAGTTCAATTTTAAAGTTATTATTAGTAGGTATGTAATCGTTAACACTACCTATCTGGTCTGATAAGGAGTTACTATTATTAACTGTATCTGAAATTTTTAGATTTGAGCGATTGTCAAGTGTTTCATTTGTAATTTCTTAGTAGATATACGTGATAGGCAAAATAAAACTTGTCTAAGAACGTTTCTAACGTTTGTCGTGGACTTTACCATGTCTTAATGGAGTCTGTGGTCGGATTGACAACATTATCCCAAGTTATAAAGTATTATTTAAGTAGTAGTTTAACTTCTCTAACTCATTTTGGGCTAAGAAGAAAAACATCTCAGCCTTTTTTAATTCCAATTTATATGAAGAACCAGTCCGATGTCTATATTCTCAGTAAAATAAAATAAAATTTTATTTTGGTGGTCTCTGTAGGTAAGGATAATGTTATGTTCCTGGTGTTGAGACTAAAGTTCCTTGAACTCGTGAGGATAGTGAACAACATAGTGCTATTATTGGCTGTTAGACAAAGCGAATTCTTGTATACCAACTTATTAGGCAAGTTCGTTCCATCACCCTACAAATTTACACCAAAATTCACGTGTGGCCAACAATGGAACCACGCGCTCCCAGAATGTAGTTCAAACCGATCGCGTAATTAAACCAGGAGCTCTTAAGCCACAGATCGAAATTATAGAAACCAGTTCCGATTTCCTTGCTTAACTATCTCATTATGGCGCAGTTAATCCAAACTAAAGCTTTAAAACCTGCCGTATCTAGTTTATGTCTGCTGGATTCTTGGGCCAATTTAAACACTGATAGAAAAACGTTAATTAAGCGATATGGTGTTTTAAGATATCAGATTTGAAAGGAATTTATACAGGGTTTTGTGTTTGTAAATCATTATGTGTGAAGTCGTCAATGTCAAAGATTTTATGTTGGAGAGTAAAATAAATACCGCTATAAATTACATTGACTGATACGGTTGAAGACACATGGCACTCTAATAATTGCAAATACTTCAAATTTATTTTCCATAAAAGTAGATTTTAGACTGCCTAACGAAAGACATTCAGGGTTTAGACGACGTTCTTACCTCAGGATTTTTAGCCATATCGTGATTGAGTAGGACCCACTGAACAGTATTACTATGAGACTAACTCAGACATCACAAACTCAGAAATCCCAAAAATTTGATGTTTCATACATTTAGGCCTATCATAACTAAACTGTAAAGACAATGCCTCGGCGACTACTGCAATAGTGTACTAAAGTACCTGTCCTGCTAGACAACCGTTTACTGGCAAAGGCGGAATTTCTGGATATTACCATAGGCGAAACATTACTGTCTTCCTAATGCCGTGTTTCAACATGCCTCAGCTTTGTTAGGCACACGGCAAAGATCACTTAGCCAATAGATGAAGCATTCGGAACATTGTCAATATCATCTTTTTAATAAAACTAGAATTTTAATATTTAATTGTATTCTTGAGTTTTTTTGAACGCCTTTTGATATAATATTTTTTTTGAAATCAGAAAGCAAAATTCTTTATGTTTAATAACTTTTGCCTATAGATTATTATAAGTCGTTGCATGTCGCTGTTGTTGTGGACTTTAGTCGCCATGCTCAACCAAAGGGGATTGGGATTTTCACACACATACCATTAAATTTCTTCGCAGTTTAGATTTTTTCCGTTCTTTTCTTGCAAGTGCAACCAATAAAGATTTTGTACATATTAGTCTTGCGAAAATCATATTTAAACCGTTGAACTCCATTTTGGAATCCGCACACCTTAATCAGTTACTAGCATTGCATTGCATTCTATTCGAGGTAATCTATGATGCACGGTCATGACCGTGCACACTAGGCCACACAAGTTACTATCTTTCACTGGCCGTTACTCAAATCTGCCCCGTATCTCAATGCAGTACGAAGAGCAAATTGTTTTCGTAACCGGCCCGAATGTATATATTTGAATAATGTAAACCTGCTTTGACGGTCTCGGGAGATGACTTGACATAATACTGTATGGTACCTACATGCATGGTTGAGATTGATGTTCACTAGTTAGGACACTATGGCTCGCTTGGTATTTTAGTTTTCTTTATTTTTACTACAAACAGATAGTTTTTGCCCCTGGTGTTGCGGGCGTCCATGGGCGGCGGTAATTGCTTACCATCAGGTGATTCGTCTACTCGTATGCTTCCTATGTCAGAAAAAAAGTTTAGGGAGGGAAAAATTGGCTTTGTACTGCAAATACTTTATGCAGGACAAATATATTATTATAATATTTATAATACAATCTTTCACAAATTGAATATATTGAGGTCACGACTAGGGAATGCAAACCGGTAAATAATTGCATAGAAATTACCGGTTAACCGGTAAATTACCGGTAATTCTCATACAAAATATTAACCGGTTGCATTCCCTAGTCACGACATATCGCTGAAGGAAACCAAGACCAAAATTATTCGTGATAAATACACAAATCCCGTACCGAAACTAAAACTAAAAAACTAGTGCCTACGCTAATTCATGAGATGAGGCTGGACCCTGGACAAAGCTAGGAGGAAGAGAGAGACACAAATCCCATACCGAGATGGGAAACTAGGACTTTTATTTAATACAAGACAATTTGATTTTTTGCACAGTGATATCATTAAAAGCTCATATACCTATACCGAGTGTTCCCTACAGGAATAATAAATTAAAACATAGATTGTACTCCTCAAACCGACAACGTTTGTCCAGCGACTTTTAAAAATAACTTATTTGTGGTTAGGTTTTTAGTACACTTTTTGAAGTGTATTCGAACACGCAAAGTATTTCGAAATTGATTATGTCTGTAGGGTGACAAGACTAACAAGCCATGTCAATTAGACGGATTTTAAAGTACATTGGAAATAGTATTTTAGTTTGTATGAAAAAGAGACAATCTAAAAATACATATTTTTAAAACGTTATTGGTAAAAACTTTTATTGTTTGAGGAGTAGTACAAGTATACTATACCTACCTAAATAAGCGTGATACGTCCAGTACATAATTTAAATTACGTTTGTCCATTGTGTGTCATTCATATTGACATCCGAATTCGATCTAATGAGCCGGAAAAATTACTTACATTGCCAATCGAACTAAACACACATTTTATCGATGTTCAAAAAGTAATGCAATCTAGTCGAATTAAAAATGATGGCAGAAATGATTTACTCTAGCCAAGTAAAATAGGTAAAAACTGTAAAAAAAAGAAACTATTTGAACATTTATAAGCGCGTTTGTATGTTACTACCTTAGTAATATTTTTTTTTATTTAGTCATTACATGTTTTATAAAAAAATACTACCTATTTTGTATTCATAGTTTGGTAACTATTTAACAATTAACAAATTTATAATAATATAAACATACAAAATCATTTCTGCCCCCAAAAATCCGGGGAATGGCAATAAAAGCGTAAGGTAAGGTCCACACTATTCCACCTCACTATCTGGATGGATCGCAGAAGCGCAGGTTACAAATTATTCCTCCCACATACTTAGGTAAGTGCACCTGAATCGATCAAACCACATTCGTCCCGCTATTACTCGCTAAGCATTTTCTTTATTGATTTCGTGATTTATGGTATAATATTCTATGCTGATTCGCGTTCGGTTATTATCGTGAAAATTTATTACGTACTTGGGGAGTGTAGATTTTATGCGTAAGTGCGTGATTGATTGGTTGTGGAGTACTGGTTTGAGATAAACGTTTTTAATGTGTTGGATTTCGTAGGCTAATATGGTCATAGGTTAAGAGTTTTTTCAATTCCAAATTCGAACTCGAGACCTTCTGCAATAACGGTTGACGATCCAGTCACGCCCACCAGCTTAACTATCTATCCATGTTTTGCACATTGCTCGATTTCGACGATTTTTTCATTCTTGAATATGAACATAGGTACTACTCCCAGCCAGGGATAGGCTTGCTCCGGATAAGCCAGCCTGCAAGGGACGGTGCACGCGCTTTGAGGAGTAACACGCTCTGGGATAGGGAACGATGAGTTACTATTCAAGGTGGAATTCATAACCGACTAGCTATGCATCCTCGAACCAATTGTTTTTTTTGTCAACACTTCATATTTTATCGATCTTTGTTCCTGTATCAACAGTTCAACATCATTTTCCTTCAACAATCTTACAAAATCAGAACTCTTTAAAGCCACAAAGGCAGCATTTAGCAT
The DNA here is from genome assembly GCA_947086415.1 of Pammene aurita. Classification (NCBI taxonomy): domain Eukaryota; kingdom Metazoa; phylum Arthropoda; class Insecta; order Lepidoptera; family Tortricidae; genus Pammene; species Pammene aurita. The sequence continues at coordinate 6,722,973 of OX352301.1, forward strand.
AACTACGTCTTCCTAATCGATTATTCAAATGGCAACCTTTGCATGTCTCTTGGGTCACTCATTTGTAGTCATTATACTTGATTGTCGATCGGCGGAATTGCTTCTACTTAGTTACAAGTCCATCGCAATTATTGTTAACTGTGCCATGAGCGTTTGATATTTTCCATAAGTTTTACAGACATAGAGACAGCCCTACAGTGTCAGCCCTATTGAGGTATATATCAATTTTACTCCGTAATATGTTTAATAAACGGTCTTGTGGTGGTCTTAGACTCAGTACAAATATTCTTAATAGAAAATTAGGTGGTTTAACTAAAGGTGAGCTGCACCATGAACAATAAAGTATGAAACGGCTCTTTGATTATTTAGGTATTGAAGAAGCTATTTATTTTGGGAAGGAACATATTAACAAAACCACTGTAAATCAGTTTTCTTTCTAGGCAGTTCTTTTGTATTATTAGTTATTTTATCTGTATGTTCTCCAGACGAGAGTCGTGAGTATCAACTCCAGAATAGCGAGCAAAATTCATCCAAAATTACATATTTGAACATAACCGTAAATATTATTCAATCGCACATAAAAAATAGTCCTCTTCCGGTACAGTACATACTTAGCAGTTTTTTAAACAGCGTTTCATTTAAATAGAGACGTGAACTCGTTGATGCTGGCGCACATATTAGAAAAACCCTGTTCAACATGACATGACGTGGGTATGACATTACTATTTCTGACTACTGTCACATGAAAATGCATGGCATAGTAAAGTTGAAACGTGCTTAGAACTGTTTTTATAATATTTGAAGATATTTAAAATAGGTGAATGCCACATCGGTTGGGTTAAAGGTCAATTTGAAGTTATAACGTGTATTGGTAAATCATACGGTCTTATTATATCTTCATGGTAAAAGAAGATCCTCATTTCTTTTTTGTAGTTTTTTGGTAAGTAATTGATTTATTATGTATTTTACCAGATATGACATCTAGAAAAAATTTTGTGCGCCATGTTTGGCGGTTGATAGATGTGACTGAATCAAAGAGTAGTATAGATTTGTAGTGATTTTCACTACAACCTTTGGGACAAAAAAAAATTCTTAGGAATGTCATCTCCTGTTACTCAATGCTTTAGCTATATCGGATCTGAAGCTTGTATTTAACCTAAGTACATATGTACCAGCTAACTTTATATTTACTAATCAGTGATTTCCACAAGCATCTCAGTAACTAACCGATGTTTAAACAACGTAGTTTCCTTAGTTCGCAAGACACACCATTATTATGAATCAGAATTAGCATGTATTGATTGTCTGTCCATTATACTTCCCGAATGCACGTCCGTTATTGTGCACCGGACGCAATCTAGTTGTAGTTAGTTGTGTTGATATGCAGACCATCATTGTACCCTCAGGATTGGATGGTATTGTTCCATCGATTGGCCCTATTTATAGTTTAGACAATATATGTGCAATAATACTGGTTTGTGGTCCCAACACCAACTTAAAGCGATCTAGGTGATTATGAAATTTGTAATAAAAAAATAGACATTAAAACTGGTTCGTATTTCAATTATGTTTAAGCAGAAACATCTGCTAATGATATGTGACAAACAACGATATCGACGTCGATAACCGATAGTTGTTCCTCTAAGACACAATATTGTTCCATATTTTCATCTTCAGTTTTAGTGAATTTATACACGAATTACAGTAATTTATTTTATGAAACGTTATTATTTTATGATTAACATTTAAAAAAAATATCGCGATCACACGTTATCAGCACAGATTTTAAATAGCAAATCATATTTTAAAGAATACTGAAAATATTCAAGAGATCGAAATTTACAGCCGTTATGGTTATTAAATTACCGCTCATAGCTTGAACCTCCAAAAGAAAATATAATTGTACTACACTAGTGTCTGCGTAATATGTAAGTGTTCAACACAGCCGTGGGTGGGTCCCGAAGATTTGTAGGTGACAAGCGTATACCGACGTTATTATTATGTCGATCGACGTCGAATCGGATCGATTCGGAGGTGGTAAGTGGATAATTGTTATATTGTTTGATATAGTATGAAATCGTTCCGTGTTATGATTTATAAATTACTCCTTTGACGTACGTAAAATTATAATTTGATGGCAGTTTGAGTCGTTGTCTAATTTTGGAGTGGAATCGAATATGCTGAAACTGTTATGGACCTATCTAAAAGTTAGTTATAGTAATTGCTGTTCCTGTGACTGTTTCTAACTGTTTAAGTATTTATACAGTCTTTAAGTTGCTAAAATGGGTGCAAAATAATCTGCAAATCATCGAACTGATAGTCTTCATGATTACACATTATATCACAGATGTAAATACAAGTAAGGTAAAAGTGAATATTTCTGGTTAAATATTTTAATCGAACCAAACATTTTTTCAGTGGGGCTTTATTTAAGTAAGTATTATTTATATTACTGGAACTCGAAAATACACTATACTTGTCTTCATATAAAATTTTATAACAAAAGGGGTATCCAAACTATCATAAAGTTGTTAAGTATTACCCATCAAAACGAAAGTTGTTAACTATTATTTATATTTTCCTTGCCGGGTAAACATCTTATGTACAATTTTTATTTTTTGCGTTCTGAGACTGCGTTGAAAAAGAAATTGTTTTAGAATTATTATTTTAATTGAGCTTAGTTCCAATAGTAGCTTCGGAGTTGCGTTGACATCTGCGGTATCCAAATATACCCCAGAATGTATACGCCCCTGTACTGTCTGAGAAATGCGTTTGATTCATTGTAAAACTCGCGGTGAAAACAATGAACATCAATCAATGTGTCGTTTTTAGATAAAACTATTGTTGTATGGTTCTACGGACGTGATTAGGTACACATAAGTACCCTTTAGATGGTAATGGTTACCATCAGCATGAGGTTTGTTTAAAGTGTACTTCCTGAAAATATGCAAGATTTTAATAAAAAAGTAAGAATTTTTTTTAAATAAAATACAAGGCGTCCCACGCCTTTGCCACATGGAGATATGAAATTCGACTGAAAGAAGACGGCACCCTTTGTGCGCGAGTCTGACTCGCACTTGGTCGTTTTTTTTCATTTAAGATGCTACGTTATTCAGAAGAAATAAATTCTTACGATTGAAGGCTTCGATCAGTACAGTAAAATTGCAGGTTTTTTGTTACCACTTTCAGCGGGTTCGATTCCCGGTTCAGACAGGCGATTATTTTAAATTCTTTGAATGCAGTTCGTATTGTTTTAAGAATAAAAATTAAGACTTCTTTCAGTAAAATGTCCTATCTGCAGTATTTAAAGTACTTCCCCTCCATGTGGCAAAGTCGTGGGACGCCCTGTATAATACGTCCTACTGCTGGTCATAGGCGTCCTCACATCCTTCCACGAAAGGGATGATCGGGTTATAGTCCCCATCCCAACGCAGGTCCTAATAAAATAAAGGATGGGAAAAATAGAAGGAGTACAAGATCAAAATAGAGCCAAAGAAATGTTGGCAAACCAGTGAACATAAGGTCGTCCACTCCACCTTATATAGTGGTAAAGCCAGCAAACTATTTCGTCACATTGATCGTCACGTAGAAATGTAGACTTGACTTTGACTGTGCATTCTTTAATTCATCCTAGGCGTTATGCATTTTATTAGATATTATTGTCAAGTAAAACCACGCTAGGCAGAAAAAAGTCCTGATAAAACATTTCGTAATTTAGAAGCCCAGGATAATAGCTTTTGTCATGATAACAGCAGTACAAAGATTGGCTAACTTTGAGATATTCATTTCACCGAAAAAAATCCGATTTTGCACTATAAGTTACGGTTGCACCAAACGTCATCTTTGAAAAAATCTTGTATGAAAATTTTGTCAGTTTTCTATGGGATGACAGCTCCGTCGCCATATTTAACGTTGATGAGTTCGTTAGTTATGCGTGCAACCCACCCAGTCTGTGTAATTAAATTCCTAGGTCGTACGTTCTTTCATAGACCACCGGTTTTTTGAATTTTGATTCACATAAAATGGATCTCATATTATTATTTAATAAAATGGTCAATTAGCAGAATACTTACATTGTAAAAAGATTATTCATACATTTTAATTGCACAGAAAATTTAATATTTCGAAATTCATTTCATAAAATTCAAATCATATATTTTATCTACACTCGCATTGTTATGATAATCCTTATAATATTATGTTAGTATTCGCCAACAAACTGTCCTCAGAAAATAGATGTCATATACTTCAGAAAAAGTGATCAAACCCTCCGGTGTCCGAGGCCAGATTTGAAATCAAAAAATATTGAACAAAATAATTTGATTTGCTTCAAGATTCATAGATGGCAGCACCATCTCTCTCGCTATACCAGAATCACGTAAGTGATTCGGATAGGAGGTGCAAGCACGTACTGCGCATGCCCTTAGAGTATGGTCAACGGCGCCTAGCCGTTTCAAATTCAGAGATTGCATATACATGAGAAAATTTGTCAAGTTCCGCCGTGACCGGGTGGTCTAGTGGTCAGGACGTCAGCCGCGAAAGCTGAAGACGCCAGTTCAAATCTGGCCTCGGACACCGGAGGGTTTGGTCACTTTTTCTGAAGTATATGACATCTATTTTCAGTTTATATATAGTAGTGTAACTACTTTAAAAAAAAATTGCAAATCAAAAAATTTTGAACAAAATAATTTGATTTGCTTCAAGATTCATAGATGGCAGCACCGTCTCTCTCGCTATACCAGAATCACGTAAGTGATTCGGATAGGAGGTGCAAGCACGTACTGCGCATGCCCTTAGAGTATGGTCAACGGCGCCTAGCCGTTTCAAATTCAGAGATTCCATATACATGAGAAAATTTGTCAAGTTCCGCCGTGACCGGGTGGTCTAGTGGTCAGGACGTCAGCCGCGAAAGCTGAAGACGCCAGTTCAAATCTGGCCTCGGACACCGGAGGGTTTGGTCACTTTTTCTGAAGTATATGACATCTATTTTCAGTTTATATATAGTAGTGTAACTACTTTAAAAAAAATTGCAAATCAAAAAATATTGAACAAAATAATTTGATTTGCTTCAAGATTTAAACTGTCCTCAGTTTGGCGAAAAGTATTATCTTGAAATAAATAAATATGTAAAACTTGTTTTCAAGACCACTTGTTCTCATCTTCTGGCAACAGTTCTTTCCGCGGCGGTCGCAACTCTTACCTAACCTAATCCACTTTTCTGACAACAATTTGTTTCCTAAACAATTTCTGTGAAACAACAATCTATGGAATCTCTGTTTGCGAAACAAGATTCTTGTTGTACACTAACCATAATTCTACTGTTTGATAGGTTTGTTAATGAAAAAAATTTGAGAGTAATTTATTGAACTGTGTTTCTGTGACATATGTTTCAATCAAGTAAATAGTCATTGAAACAATAATATTCCAACTGAAAATATACGAACCAAATATTATACTAAACATTTTCTGTGAAACAAAACTCTATGAAATTTCTTTCTGCAATTCCTAGTACCTATCAAATTCGCGTGTTTTTAGTATCTGATACGGAAATGTTTTAACGATGTAACTTTTATAAAATATCAGTTCTGAAAAATGTAGTATTTAATAGTAGCGGCCTATCGACCAACAGCAAATATAGGACTAAGATCTACATTTGTACCACAGATATATTATGACTTTATGAACAAGTATTTTTTGTAATAATAATATGATGCTTTCAAATAATAAAGTTAACCAAGTGAGTTGTGTTTGTGTAACAGCTAATAAACTTTAGGTGGATATGTATCTATTTTTTCGTATCTCATTTTATAAATCCACTGATTTTATTATCTTCAATTCCTTACTTAACAAATAGTAAGTAAAAATCATCCGAAATTCGAAATAAACTCAAAGGAATCAACAGGTAGCAACGAGGTGCAATTTCCATTCCACAATACGACATCCATTTGAAAGCAGAAAACCCCATCAGTGGCGGGAAACTTTTATCCTCGTTTTACATTCATTGGAGAAAAACGACTGAGAACATGTCGTGACATGTTTAGTGTAGGGTTCCGTACTAATTTTAGTAGGTGTGTACTTAAGGGGGTGACAACAGCTAAATTCTGTCCTTATCCTTTTAAGCGCGATTGAAAGAGAAACACTTTGTTACGATTATTAGCTCATTGCAAATTCTGCAAAGTGAAAAAATGAAAAAACTACGCATTAATTGAAAAGCATAAGATAACGAAGTTTTCTTAATTATAATTACAGACGTATAAGTCAGAAAACTAGAGACATAAAACTATTTTACGTCACACCTGGCCATAATGTGAGTTTTACCGCTCGCTACGCTTACGGTAAAACTCGCATTATGGCCAGGTGGGGACGTAAAATTGTGTACTCACCACGGGCAGTAAAAAAGAAAGCCCTCTATCGCATATTTACAACCCTCGCCTGCGGCTCGGGTCCCAAATACCTGCGATTTCGGGCTTTCTTTTTTTTACAGCCCTAGGTAAGTAATGTACTATTTAAGACTAAAACTTTGGAATTATTTTCTATCATGCCGATTTCGTCCAATCGTGTATCAAACTTTACAAAGTTCTTGAAAATATAAAGAATTTGTTTGATACCTACGCTGCATGGAATTTGAAAACAATTTGTATTCCCAAAAAAAAAGCGTGATTTTCTCATACAAAATTTACTTTTACGGCTGGCCTTCTACACTTTATCACATGCAATGGTAGTGCAGAGCTAGTGCCGGATTCTAATTTTAAAATACATTAACAATACAATAACAACACAACCTATCTCAAACATAACTCCAACACACAACAAACAATCAACCATCATTGAAGTTGTATTCGAGTTGCGTTGGAATATTTCTCAAGCAAATTCTGATATTTCTGATTCAGATGTTTATGCCGTTACGTAGCTGTATTGCGTTGTTAATCCATTGCAGTTGTATTGAAGTTAAATCGTGTTTATACGTGTTTTAAAGTTAGAATACCGCCCAGTGTATTGTGACTATAAATTCAAATTTCAGTAGGAATTGAAATCACAATTATACTTACCGCAAAATATTTAAAGACTTTCTCGTACCCATGTTAACATTTGTTTCTAATATACGCTGCTAACGGACGCTCGTCGGTTTTTTTTTACCACGACGGTTACAAACAAACATACGGCCCGAATGATGGTAAGCAGCTACCGTAGCCTATGGACGCCTGCAACTCCAAAGGTGTCACATGCGCGTTGCCGACCCTTTAAAAAAAGGAGGATTCACTGTGTTGTGTTCTGTGTTGTGTGTGTCCGTTGCCGTAACTGAATGTCTTTGCCACGGATTCCTAAAAACGACCAAAGGGAACCCGAAAACCGAATCACGCCCGCCTCTATGAGATCTCGTCTGTACTAATCACACGTCTTTTGACGGTATGTCGGTCAGAATCTAGGTTGGAAATTGGAATAGACCGATTTATTAGGAAGCTTAGCTAATGAGGTTACCCAATGAGCGTCGTATGCTTGTAAAAAATCCACAGATTATAAATTGATTGTCGTTTGTTTTGAATACACAAGTTTTTGAATTAAATTAAAATATTAATTGCAAATGTTAATGATTAGGCCCCTGAACAAATGTAGTCCTACCTAATATGATATAGAGGGCTAACGGCGCTGACACTGTTTTACAGACAAAGGCTTCAAAATAAAATAATATTTAAATCACAATATCAAACTCTGATTCCACACTAGTCTCGATCCGGAAAAACAGCTACCAATGCTTGAAAACTAGTAAGGCAGTTCCTCAAAGGTATGCCCATGACGGCTAGAAATTTCGCATGAATTTTCCTGACACCGCACCCGCTATGCCCGACTTCTATTTGCCATCCAGCATGTTTGTTTTTCCCACGTCACACTCTCGTTCCTTTTCTGATTCGGGCTTTAATCTGATTCGATAGCGTGGGCGATATTACTGTTACTCGAGATCGGTGACGAAAATAGGAACTACCGATGTCATAAGAAGTGTTATATGTTGTCTGATATTGCGTGTAGATAGTGGCGCCCTCATGGAACCGCAGACTGGTTTGTATGATGCTCTATTTAATCTGCTACTGATTTTAGATATGTACGCATTTGATACACGCGTTTAACTTTCTCTTAGTATAAGTACCGTTGATCGCCAATTTGGGTTTGTTTGATATGCGTGTTTAGATGTGTTTTGGCTTTTTTGTTTACACCTTTAAATCAAATTGGACTTGTAACAATTAGTGCACTACTAAGCGTAACGGTACTGTACTCTTAACTTCTTGTTTGTACTATCTATCTTCTTGTTTTCAATACCACATGTAGTATATTATTAATATAAGTAAGTAAGAGGTGCCAAGTATTAATTAGAAAAATATGGCCTCAGTGGAGACTTGAAAATAACTGGTATAAGCTCTCCGCGCTACCAAGTGGCTATACGAAGAATACGGTGGAAAATTCACAGTCAACGGGTAAATCTGGGTTGCTTAGTTGGAACAGCAGTTAATTTTTAAGTTTTGTCGTCAATCGCAACATTTGTAACAAAAACAGAGTTACAGTCGTTGACATAAGTCATCCTCTTTTTTATAAAGGGTCAGCAATGCGCAAGTGACACTTATGGAGTACCAGGCGGCGTACATAGGCTCTGGTAGTTGCTTACCATCAGGTGGCTTATGCTTGTTTGCCACATAATTTTCTGGTCACTTTAAACAGTTTAAACGGTATTATGTTAGTCTTCTCTGAGTATTCAATTTTAAGACATTAATTCAACAAAACGTACATAGACATTTTGTATCTTGTAAGAGTGTATGCTACAAGGCAACAATATTACTGCTCCACACAAAGCCTTAGGTCGGGCTTACTGTGCCGTCGCTGTGAACCAGTGGACGGCGAAATTGCCTCTAGTCAGGTAAGCCGCTTTCTTTGATAGGCGGGACTTTGTACTGACAGAAAGATTGGATACTGAGGCGCTTATGTTATCCTGGTGACTTCGGATTTTATTGGCTTTTTTCTAACATACTTACATGGAGTTATTTGCTTCTATTCGTATTAGATTATTTTTTAAGACAGAGAGCTCAAAGAGGATGCAGTGTATTGACGACGGGGGGAGTCTCTTGTCCCTTATCACTTTCCCGACCAGGAACCCACTAAGCGGGCTCTCTGTTCGTAGGCGCTTTCCGCTATATACGAGGAAAACGCTAGGCTACGAGCGTAGCGCGTAGCCTAGGATGATTAAGACATGGATTGACAATGCCTATACAAAATCGCGGCAAACCTTCAGGTTATACGTCTATTTTCGGTACTAAGTGCCACAGCGCCATCTGTCGAGTCTGGAGTCGAGTTATTCTGTCAGCGTTAAGCGCCGAACAAAATATTAGAAACTAGATTTTAATGTTTCTCGTGACCGATAGATGACGCTAGTGCTATAACCTGAAATAAGGGAACGCGATTTTGTATGGATATTGTCAATCCATGTCTAACTATATCATCCTTGCGCGTAGCGAAGTGTGATACGGAAAGTGTTAATGTTAACACGGTGAATTTTATTCTCCTTTATAAAAGGTGTAACAAAAGATATAGGCCAGGCAATAGAGGGTTTGACCTCGCATTAACTCCTCAGTCCAAAAAAACTTTACAGCATGATAAAGTGTTAGGAGTAGATGGTATATAATTATTTTTCAAAAAAAAAAAACAATTGTCCTAGTTGGGTTTTTTTACCTAAACTCTTATATCATCTATATTTACGTTTGGAAAAATGCTCAGTCTTATTTTATTTCACCAGAAATATTGACTTGAAGTATTGTAATCAATATTTAAAATTTCAAAAAAAAAATCCATAACAGACTATATTTTTTTTATAAAATATATTATTTTTGTGTAACTCACATCGGAAATTTGCTCCGTCACTTTTCTTTACTGAAGTGACATTAAATATACGTTTTCTACTTAAGACAAACAATTTCCAAAAATTTCATTATCAAACTTTTTCAGTATAAAAATTAGCAGTAGAATAGTGCTCCGTCAATATTTTTTTTAAATTATATTTCCTTTAAGACTTTTCTTTCGACTGTAAAAAAATAAAAAAAAATATCCTGCGTATTAAAAAGTTAAATCATGTGACAAATAAAGATTTCTATTATTTCACTCGTTAGTGGAATGCGCACGTGCGGGACGTGGGACGCGGGAGCGGGGATGCCTCACTAGGGGCCATGTGTAGCGTGTGTAGGCACTTTGACTAAACAATGTTGCTCTAACTACTTTCGCTCAAAGCGTGTGACTTCCTATACACTTTTTTAATGATCCTCTTTAATAAACTCAAACAAACAGTTTACATTTATGGTTTTGCACGTTACTAAAATATATATTAACACTACATGAATACGCCCATACTGTTAGCAACGCCTAGTCACAGAGTAAATAAAAAAGTACGCCATTTGTAATACATTTCACTTCGGCGAAGATAAAAGGAAGGGTTATGATTTTAGCAGTCTATGCTCAATTGAGCCGTGGTAAAAGCCAAGACAAACGCTAGGGGAATTGATGATGAAATGTTGTAATTATAAAAAAAACCGGCCAAGTGCGAGTCGGACTCGCACCCTGATAGTTCCGTACATCACACAATTTTAACAATCCCTGAACATTGCTGTAACGATTACAAAAATTGGATTAAGGACAAACTTTGACTTTCCCTTGAAATCTGTTGCCTCCAAACAGTGACATAAATCGCGATTAGTTTACCAACTGCGTACTTTTGTTGTTGTACTTTTATTTAGTTTGCGACGACTACATTTTTTTAAAAAGAATTGTTTTGCTGCGAAACACCACACCTCAATCAAATAGTTCCAACGGGATTTCACTAATGGTAGTGAATTAAATATCAATAGTCTAGCTTTGTGAGCTATGCTGCCAGATATTTTTTTTTAACATGCATGCGTGTTGTGTAGATGTGTCATATGGAACAAATAAAATTATCTTGTAAAATTTTTAATTGTGTTTTTCTTTAAATTAAAAAAAAAACTAATTTAATAGGTACCGTATAAGCTCCTAACTATGGTCCAAAACTAGTGTAAGGTCAGATTTACATTTTGTAAGTTTTGCTTACGTAAGTAGGAATGCAGCTATAGATCAGAATGAGAGACGAATATCACTATTTCATTATAGCCAATAGTTTCGTCCCTTCTTATATACGCTACACTTATCAGTGTGAATCCAGCCTAACTACATTATTAGTTTAATTACATAACAATAAGGCATACAATTTTTTATAAATGGTAGAAAAAACTCAAATTAAACTGAAATACGCAATGAACTTGTAGACCATAGTTGTAGTAGTCCTAATCACTAGAGATCTTGGTGACTTTTTCTTAGTGTCACGCTGGTAGCCTATTTTTATTGAGCTGCATTGATGTTTTTATCAAAGGAAACAAGTCACTAAACATTTTTTTCTTAAATATTTGCAGAAATATTATACACCGTATTTTTTTAGGGTTCCGTACCCAAAGGGTAAAATCTATTTTTTTCCTATTACTAAGACTCCGCTGTCTATCTGTCCGCCTGTCACCAGGCTGTATCACATGAACCGTGATAGTTAAACAGTTGACATTTTCACAGATGATGTATTTCTGTTGCCGGTATAACAACAAATACTAAAAAAATAGAATAAAATAAATATTTAAAGAAGCTCCCATACAACATGCTGTTCTTGCCGTTTTTATAGATAATGGTACGCAACCATTCGTGTGCGAGTCCGACTCGCATTTGGCCAGTTTTTTTATTTACGTTAATTTTATCATATGGTACGATGAAGGAAACGGACTGGCAAAGTAAATTAAAAAAAAAAACATTTTTTTAACAAACAAATATGTTAAATCAGTCACTAATGTAACTGTGGTGACGAAAATTTGTTCCTATTGTTCCATAAAATGATCTCGCATTAAAGTTTTTCACTTGTCAACGATCTTAAATGGAAACTTCTAGGTCTTTCCAGCCGAGACCGGCTTAGCCTACATCTGTCTCAATTTATCGCCTCTTTGTATTGCGGGTTGGGGGAGGGGGACGTTCTGACATCCTACTGCCAGTAGATTGCCAGCGGGGACTACTTAAATAAGTGGTGATCCTGTCTTTGGAGTAAGTGTTCGATTCAATCCATACAAATACAAATAATTTATTATACAGTCACCGGCAATAGTAGGAAGATACTATTGCCGGTGGCTGTACCTACGAAAGTGAGTATTATCAATGATGTGACATCTTACACAAAGTACATGACAATAGCCAGTGTTTGACGTATATATAATAATGTTGATTCTATTGCATGTAATATCATTTATCTACACCGTACCACCATTATTTCAACCAGTAACGTAACATCTCTGACAGTGTGGTAAAAACGTATGAAAATTCATTACCCACGGTAACGTTACCAAGATCCGCCCTCTACGCGAGCGCCGGCACGCGCCCGCGCGACCGCCGACACAATAGAGTTGGTCATGGCGGTGCAATGGCGGTCATTCTACTGGTTTCCGCACACATCATTTAGGATTTATAATATGTGTGTAGATAAAGGAGTGTATGCAACCGTACGTAATTAGGCCTTAAAACACGCGTGTGATCTTTTTATGAAACAGTCACATAAACTACTATTAATGTCTAATAATGTTTAAGTTATATCAACATAGGTGGATACAAAGAAAATGAATTAAAAAAATCATACAGGTTGTAATAAAAATACTGGTGGTCCGTTTAAGGGCACTATTGATACCGTATTGCGACTAAGAAAAAGTAGGAGAAAATTTTTTTTAGTGCGAAAATGTTTTTTTTTTGATGGGGCATGTCGTTTCGACCGGCCAACCCTAGATACAAAACCATTTTTTCCAGTTTTCATATTTAAGAAAAACTAAGGAAATATTTTTATTCACGGAAAAAAAAATGGTGGTGGATTATACAATATTAATGTATGTCTATTGTCTATTTCACCTGTGATAACTGTATTTTTTTTTCTCTGTGTGTAATATTCAATTGTTTCTTTGTTATAAGTAAACTGAAATATATGTCATATGATAGAAATCATTTAAAACAACAAAAGAAACAAGAGAGATAGTGCTGCCTGTTGGCCTCGGACACCGGAGGTGTTGGTAATTTTTTCTGAAGCATATGACATCTATTTCAGTTTACTTATAACAAAAAAAACAATTAAATATTACACACAGAGAAAAACATACAGTTGTCACAGGTGAAATAGACAATAGAACAGACAATACCTTAATGTTATATAATTACATGTACTAAATGTTCATGGCATTAAAGTACATCTTATTTAAGAGTCATTTATAAATACAACTTATGTTTAATAAATATGTTTAAATTCGGGGAAATCAAGAGTCTACATAAGTCATCTGGCAAATGCGCTGTTTCGCATATACCTTGATATATCCATTATGAAGAAATCTATAGTTGTAGAGCGGAGTGGTGGGGGGCGAAGACAAAGAGTTGCGTGTAGCTGATAAAATTTATTGTTTTAGAGATTTACATGTACTCTGTCGTCTCTCTAGTGCTTACTTGTCGAGTATTACCCAGCTAGGTAGATGAGTACCTAGGCCAGTAATTTGTCGTAAGGATATATTACTGGCCTAGTGGGTTAGTGTTACAACACTAAAATGCTGAAACTTGGTTGAGGCATATAGCATGCGTGCCTTTAGACCCTATCGCGATTCTCAAATATTCCTCAGCAAGGCGCCGAGGGACATGTTTCTGCGTTGAACAAACGTTAGTGGCATCCAACTTAATCACTGCGCTATCTGTTGGTAGGCGGCTTGACTAGTGTCGAAGCGTAGTTGTATCTGTGCATGCGGCTGCGCGGTGATGCGGATTGTGTGCATTATGATTATGACAAGCGTGATCTGTCGGCGAGCAGTGGTGATGGTGTTCTATTTAGTAAGGTAATGATACTCTGGTGCTTCAATTAAATACTAAAATGGTTACTTAATAATACGCCATTACAATATTTATTAAAATTATAATGATACGAGTTAAATACAAATATCAAAATAGAAAATTCTATAATTGAAGTAACTTTTTTCACTATGACGTAAGCATAGCTGAGTCGTAGTTGCCCATGCTAAGCTGGACTCAATAGCTGACGTACGACGACATATTACTGCATGTTCACTCGCTTTAAAAGGCTAGACAAATTTCAAATTTCAAGATTTGACGTATTGTATGTGGATTATTTTTTGGAAATTTTAGTTTTGGCTGTTTAATTGACTACTTAACATGAATAAAAAACAAAACTGGGCTGAGCAAATTTTCCATGAAGTATATTAAATATACTGTAACAACAATTTTTCTTTAAGGTTTTTTTTTTGGAAATTCGTGAATATTATGCTAAAATAAGATTATCATAACACCCACTGTTACAAACTTGACTGAGAAATTTTCCAAACAAAATGACGAGTGTAACCAATTATTTTTGAATAAAAGTGACAGTTTTATTTGGAATATTTTTTTGAACTTTAGACAGTATCTGTCAGGAATCAAAATAATTTGTTTAGTGAAAAAAACATACCCTGAGGAAAATTCCAGTACAAACTATTAAGGTTTTTGTACATTTTGGTAAAAATACCAAAACTGACATAATTTTTTTGGAAAAATAGTTTTTTGTGTTTGTTATGACCTATACTACATCCCAGCAAAAGAATTATCGACTGAGGAATTAATGCAAGGTCTCCATACAACGACCCGGTAGATTTCCCGCAGTAATAGTGGTAATCCGTTTAAAGGCATAATTGGCATCATATTCTAATTAGGAAAAACTGAGAATTTTTTTTTCGCATCCAAAAATTGCACTGCTACTTTTTCTTACTCGCATTAAGATACCAATAATAACCTAATTTTTAGGGTTCCGTAGCCAAATGGCAAAAAACGGAACCCTTATGGATTCGTCATGTATGTCTGTCTGTCCGTCCGTATGTCACAGGCATTTTACTCGGAAACTATACGACGTATCTGAATAAAATTTGCACATAACTTGTATTTTGTATTCAGCTACTTAGTTATGTAGTTAAATTTGAAAAAAAAAAATGTTTTTAGGGGAGCGCTCCATACAGGTAACTAAATAAATAAAAAAATTAACCAAATATCAACATTTGACACATCAATCGATAGGTCTTTCAAAATAACATTGAGGTTTCTTTGACTATTTTGTGATTAAGTGAATATTTTCTGAAATAATCGCTTCGAAAGTCAGAAAAGTTGTGTACCGTAACTTTTGAACCGTAAGTTCAAATAATATGAAAGAAATTGAAGAGATGCACCTTATCATATACTTTCTACGAAAATTGTTTTGAACATTATCGGTTCAGCCATTTTGGAGTTATCTCCAAAAAACTTCTTCCATAGGCATCAGATACGACCTTTTGGCATTAGTTTGGTTCTTATTCCATTGAAGGCACGGAACCCTCCTATGCGTGGTCCGACACGCACTTGGCCGGTTTTTTTTTTGTGCAATACATAATAATAATATTAATAATTATTATTATACTCGTAAGTTTTAATAACACTATAATAAAAATAATAAAAAGCCTCTTTATTTCGTTATCAACTAGTTTACAATTAAATTACTTGTTTAGTACAAATGTGTATTTGTTAGTATTTTACTTCTATTCTCTATTATATATTTCATTTGGTTAATATTAAGTAGGTATTATATTATTTATAGGTTTTACATTAATAGTATTAAGTATTATATTTTAGGTTGATAGGAACCCCTCTTCGGGTATAGGCGTCCACTAAGTCCACTAACACTATATTAAGAACAATAAGCTTACTATAAAAAAATCGCTGTCACATTGACAAAGTAAGCTAATTATACTTCACAAAATCAAAAAAAAACGCACTTAAACATGCTTTAAGAAGCGAAATGGAAGACAAGACGTATGTTTAATTCGACAGAAGCCTACCTCAGTACAAATTGAGATGAATATTGACGCAGTGTGGTGTGTGGTGCACTTCGACAAAGATTACTTACCCGATAGACAATGATAAGAACACGGAATCACTACGCATTATAGCCCGTAGTATAAGGGCATCGATATAAAAAAAAAGATGAAACTAAATGAATAAAAAATATGAATTGGTTGATCTCCAGGGAGATCAAAACATAACACGTACCTATCAACCTACAAAAATTGCGTGGTAACAGAGGTGTGGTGTTAAGGCAGTTCTGGTGGACATTGTCCCCTACTGAAGGATAAACGATTAAAATTTGGACTAATTTAAATATTAATTCTATGTAAATAAAATGACATCGTCATTCACTGCTCACACAGCAGCCGATAACAAAACAACTTAACGCAAGTGCAAGTGGTTAGGACGAGTCTTCGTATGTACAATCGACGTCAAATATATGATTACACTTTTGCACCTTATTACAAAGGAGTAAAGTGCAAAAGTGTAAACATATCTTTGACGTCAACTGTAATGTCAATGCGGAGTCTTTGAATGTTAGTCTACAACTAGAGCAAACATCATTTAAATCGCAGATTCAGACGCTTGGTTACTCCTTTAAGTGATTTTGATGTTCAACCACCGCTCATTGAAATCTGATATTCAAATTTGGACCCGAATGTTGATCTTAGCCCCGATGATTTGTGGGAATGTTCCAGAAATAAGTGTGTTTTCGTTGGAGCACTTTCAAATGTCGGCGGTTTTTCAACGAATAGTTTGAGGCGATTAATCAGTGCTGTTTGGCGTTTGTTTTGTGACGATTGGCCAACTGTGACGGTTTCAAAATAAACTATCTGTGTCGATTTGATACGATTTTAACTCAAAAATTAAAATACAGGAAGCTTCGATTGTTTTGCAGTCAACACTAAATAGACTAAAAATCTAACAACATAAGAAAAATATGGCAATACACAATCTCACCTTTTCTGAAGCTTCGTAGTACATTATTCATATTGAAAATGCTGTATACAGAAGTACCTAAACAAGGAAGAAGTTTTCAGCTGAATATTGAACAATGGCTTGAACTGAACTGAACCGGTGAGCTCCATCTTAGGTTCTGTCTTCACTTTCCATCAGGTCCAATCGCTGGTCATTCCCTTAATATATAAATAAAATAAATGGCTTTGCGTTTGTAGTGGCTCTAAATTAATATAGCCAATGCAGTCCAACAGTAGCATACCAAAAGGGACGGTAGCTAAAATGACAATGGTTTATCGACAATACGTAACAAAATTCTATAAAAATTTTTTCGAGATTTTGGTCATAAAGCCTAACTAACTACTCACTCTTTATAAAGCATACCTCCAAATTTTTCATATAGGGCAGATGCCCCGGTTTTGGCCACTTTAAGGAGAGTTTATCTATTCAGACGTCCACCATTTTGTGTCAGTAAGGAATTATCACACTCTTTATATACTGAGTCATTGGAGTTATATTACTATATTTATATGAATCTCCGCAGTTAAGATTATGGCATTAGATCTTTTTTTTTTTCATTCATGAAATGTCAAAAAGGGGCTCAGGAGCCAGTTTTATATATATTAACTATAAACCATAAACTTGTAAATTTCTCTATACCTTTATTAAGTTGAATACATACATTCATCGGGTAGTCACACAAACACAACCCGTATCTCTTGAAAATTGCTAAAACTTCAGTTGTCCCTGAAAAATAACAATGTAATCTGATACCGCCAGACTTCAAGGTAAATTAATTTAAATCGCGTTAGACCTTTCTTAGTTATCTACCTTCCTACCTTCTATGTTAGTTTAATATGTATGCAAAACGCGAAAGTTTTAAACGTAATGGCAGAAGAAAGATTGAAAACTGACGTGATCATTTTCTTACATTATTTTAATTTCAATTGGCTTGGCGTTAATAAACAATTGTCAGTTTACTGCGGCCCCTGTGGTTTTATTTGACACTAGCCTTTTCCCGCGGCTTCGCCCGCGTACTATAAGTACTCAAAAAGGATACAATACCCATGTTGATTTTCAGACTTTGTGACCACATTCGCCCCTTTTGGGGGTTGAATTTCAAAAAACCTGAAACACGTGTTTACTCATTTATCGTTAGGAATACTCCTGTGAAGTTTCGAATAAAATAGTCTAACAAATCTTGTTTCGCCATACAAACTTTGGACCCCCATTTTACCCCCTTAGGGGGTGAATTTTGAAAAATCCTTTCTTTGTACTCCCCTAGACCTTATAAGGAACCTATGTGCCAAATTTGAAATCTCTAGACCCAGCGGTTTAGGCTGTGCATTGATATGTCAGTCAGTCAGTCAGTCAGTCAGTCAGTTTCTTCTTTTATATATATAGATAATCTCTAAGAGAGAATCCCAGCTTTCATTTAAAAATACAACCACAGTTAATGACAACTTAAATAGCACGACGACCTCCTAGCCTATAACGTTCTGCGGTAAACGCTTCTATAAAGTCTCGCTAAGTTGAAACGAAGCCAATGTGATTAAGGACAGTGGTTCGCTAAATGACAGTGCCGCTAATAACGCTTAATTTGGTCATATTAGAGACACAGTTGCCGTCTTGTGACATTAATTTTGTAGTTTAGAAATGAACAACCACTTAGTAATAACTGCGCACTAGTTAGTTTATACTAAACAATAGTAATTGTCCTCGTACCATTTGTACAGTCATCCTCAACGAAGGCTGCAAAAATATGGGAAACGCTCTTACGTTCCTACAAATGAGATTGTTTTAGATATTTTTGGAGTCTTCGTCGAGAAAAAGACTGCTGTAGGTTACTGTACCGTGCCCTCGTAAGTTTTCCTTACACCACATTGGTAGCTAATGAACATTTGACTCGCCTGACAATTTATAGACCCCACACACGCGTTGCCGACCCATTAGAAACATTGTACATGCCTTTTTAAAGAACTTTCCTGTATTTAGTCCCGAGAAAAACCTCGACAATAAATGAAGTGATAAATTACGAGTTAATAAACGAGTTTCTACAACCATCGAACGTAACGTGTTGCCTTATGGCGTTATATATGTATCAGTCAACTTTAGAGTTAATCATAACAACATCGGCGTACAAATAAACAATAATAGTGTTAAAATGACACCCACAGAATGTTAAATGTTAATAATGATCAATTAAATTAGAACATTTCGCACGTTATTGCCACCTTAAATTGCCAGCCATTGTAATCAGCAAAAACACAGTCATCATCAGGAACAATATCATCATCACGTGGGTTGATAGTTTTAATTACAATACCATGATACCGATCTCATTCAAAACCAGGTGTTGTGCGGGGGATGGTTTCAACAACAAAGCACCATGACTTTGAGATTTTACTCCATTAAAACAATTTAGAACCTCTTTTGTTGCGAGGTAATAGCCACAAGCGGCTTGATGTCCCGTGGCGAAAAATAATGAGTTAAAAACCATGTAAAGAATACGAATGAAGCTATCATATCATAGAAACATGTGTGAGCAAAAAGAGCATATCGATAGCTATTCAGATTTTTTGCTCATCTCGATCGCGAGTTGGATAAAACATTGCCGATATTAGATTGTGTTTATGTTTAGACAAGTTTGTTAATTCTACAATCATTGCGATTATAAGTGTTGGTCATTGCTGGTCAGAGACGCAGAGCTTATATTTTAAAAAAGATCTCGTAATTGTGGGATAAATTCATTGTAGACGGAGAGTTGGCTACGTCAGATATGACACAATAATGAGAGCAACGAAACTCCTCTAGTTACTTTGATATACTAGGTATAAGCTCATTTCTAGATTCGGACATCTGGCAGATTTTCATTGGTGGAGGTCAAATAATGCAAACCACTTCAAGAATACAAATCATAGAGTATTAAGTTTGATGCCATATTATGAGAAATTATATTAATAATTAAATTATATAATTTCCAGAAGTTTCTATTGGGAGAACAAACGACGTATAAATGTACTTCCTTGTACAAGCCACTCCAACAGAGTGACCTTGGTGTAGCCAGTTGTTTCAAGCAAAATTGTATTAAGCACCAACCAAGGTCAGGGTGACCTTGAACCGTCGGCAGCCGTATTGGCGACCTTCTAGCACTGTAGCCCTTAATATATATGTTTGCTTAATATATATGTATTTAAAGTCCTCCTAGCCCAGTCGGTAGTGACCCTGCCTACGAAGCAGGAGGTCCCGGGTTCGAATACAGGTCAGGGCATTTATTTGTGTGTTGATCACAGATATTTGTTCCTGAGTTATGGATGTTTTCTATGTATTTAAGTATTTATCCATATTTATCTATTATATATATCATCGTCTAGTACCCATAACACAAGCCTTATTGAGCTTACTATGGACCTAGGTCGATTTGTGTAAGATTGTCCTATAATATTTATTTATTTATTTATTATTTATATGTACTCGTAAATGTCAAATGTATCAAGCATACAACCCGCCAATGGCGTTGCCGACCTTCGTACGCTCATGACTGCATTAAATTAACATAATATAATATTGTATTAAGTATGTCTAAATTTCTTGTTTAACATAAATTCTTGGAATAAAAGTTTGTACTACTAATTCACCTAAAATTATTTTTAGAAAAGTTGAGCAAGTTGTAAACAATTTTTGTTTGGCCGTGAATATGTTTATTAAGGAAGCCATTGGATTATTTGTTAAGCAATTAATTTTATAAACATTACCTACTCCTGTTCTAAAGCCACCCAAGTACAATAAGTGAAACGTGCTTAAAACAATACTCTAGAGAAAATAAGAGACGGTCGCAAGAATAAACATGTCCCAAAAGAAAACAAAGGAGGCCAAAAGGCGGGCATTAAAAATAACCACAGCATTTTAAGTTGGTACTTAAAAAGTGATTGCTCACCACGCGCGGTAGGCAGCGTTAGAGGACTTAAGGTATTTGTAAAATGTCGTTATAATACGTAAGACCGTAGACTACTATATACAGATTCCGCTTAGTGAAGAGTGTACGAAGATCGTAAGCAGCTTTTTTCTTCGATTCTTTGTCCTTCCCTTTTTAAATTATTTGGGGTCGGGTCTTCTCAATTTTCTGCGCCTGAACGACCTATCCTGGGTTGTCAGCTCTGGCAATTGGACTTTATTGAGATTGTAGGCCGCTTTTTTAAACCCAAAAGAGCGGTGTTAACAAATTGAACTTGTTAATCTGTGTACCTACCCGTGTCTGCCTAAAGCAACATAGGTTACAAATATATGAACCGACTTTAGTGCAGATTTTTTTATTGAAAAGCATGTCTATCAAAATGGTCATGAATGTTTGTTTAGTATTTCAATGTTCGTGTTTTTATAATAAGCTTTTCCACCTCCTATTGACTTTTTTCTGCTTTATCTTCTCCGCTACTCTAGGGTTATCTGTAAGAGATCGCTTATTAGCGATAAGACCGCCTGTTGTTTGCATCTTTTTATGTTAATCATGTATTTTCTACTGTGTTATAATTTTTGAAGTGTGTAATAAATAATTAATTTATTCATTCATCCATTCATCGTCTCTCTCTTTTGTTATTTTTACTATTTTTGGATGTTTTTAAATTACTTATTGCGAACTTGATGTATACCTACTTCTAACAATATGCGCCGCGAGTCAGGTGCTGTGAAGTTGACCACCCCAAAACGTTTGCCCGCAAATGGCATATCGGTATCGTTAGTTCATCGTTAGTTCATGTTTGTTCAGCAGGTTAAATCGTTAGGACCCGATCGTAACGTCGATTTTTTTTAAAAAACAAAACGGGGTGGCTAACTTCACGTTAACCACCCCAAACTACTTTTTTTGCTATTTCTATCTTTATATCGAAAGATATTCGTTAGTTCATGATAGTTCACGAAATCAAATCGTTAGGACCCGACGCAATAATTTTTTTAAATTTTTTGAAAGTGGGGTGGCTAACTTCACGCCAACCACCCCACCCTGGAATCGATAAATCTTACTATGTGGAAGCGTCGGGCAACGTTAGTTCACGTTTGTTTAGGCATTAAAAACGTTAGGATCCCATCAGTATTGCCAGAAAAAAATAAAATCGAAAATTTGCTATTGGCGGCTGAAGGCAGTTATGTTTAGTGTCGTAAAAAGTTATGCAATCGGGTCCTAACGATTCTTCAGCCTAAACAAGCGTCTGTAGGCCTTACTTAATCGATACAGTACGGTATCTTGCGGGCAATCAAAAGAGAAAAAGAGATTTCCGAGGTTTTAGATTTTTTTTTCTACTATGGGGGGGCTAACTTCACGCCAACCACCCCACCCTGGAATCGACTAATCTAACTATGTGGGGGGATCGGGCGACGTTAGTTCACGTTTGTTCAGGCATTAAAAACGTTTGGATCCCGTCAGTATTGCCACAAAAAAATAAAATCGAAAATTTGCTATCGGCGGCTGAAGGCAGGTATGTTAGGTGTCGTAAAAAGTTATACAATCGGGTCCTAACGATTCTTCATCCTAAACAAGCGTCTGTAGGCCTTACTTAATCGATACAGTATGGTATCTTGCGGGCAATCAAAAGAGAAAAAGAGATTTCCGAGGTTTTAGATTTTTTTTCATACTATGGGGTGGCTGACTTCACGCCAACCACCCCACCCTGAAATCGACAAATCTAACTATGTGGGGGCGTCGGGCGACGTTAGTTCACGTTTGTTCAGGCGTTAAAAACGTTAGGATCCCGTCAGTATTGCCACAAAAAAATAAAATCGAAAATTTGCTATTGGCGGCTGAAGGCAGGTATGTTAGGTGTCGTAAAAAGTTATACAATCGGGTCCTAACGATTCTTCAGCCTAAACAAGCGTCTGTAGGCCTTACTTAATCGATACAGTACGGTATCTTGCGGGCAATGAAAAGAGAAAAAGAGATTTCCCAGGTTTTAGATTTTTTTTCATACTATGGGGTGGCTAACTTCACGCCAACCACCCCACCCTGAAATCGACAAATCTAACTATGTGGGGGCGTCGGACGACGTTAGTTTACGTTTGTTCAGGCATTAAAAACGTTAGGATCCCGTCAGTATTGCCACAAAAAAATAAAATCGAAAATTTGCTATTGGCGGCTGAAGGCAGGTATGTTAGGTGTCGTAAAAAGTTATACAATCGGGTCCTAACGATTCTTCAGCCTAAACAAGCGTCTGTAGGCCTTACTTAATCGATACAGTATGGTATCTTGCGGGCAATCAAAAGAGAAAAAGAGATTTCCCAGGTTTTAGATTTTTTTAGTATTCAGTTAGGATCCTAATTAGGGTGCTAGTTAGGACACTATAAAAAGTAAAGTGTAACAGGGCTTTAACGAGCAGACGTAGCACTCATTCGGTCTATACGTTGTCTATGATTATGTCAAATGTCATTAATTTTCTTTCTCCATACTCTCTATAGTATGATTTAGCTTAACGAAAGTTTGAAATTACATGAAAACGGAATACCGGAATTCATAAAATAAAAAAAAGAAACATGGTGCGTAGGAGTGAACAATAGGTTTCTTATTAAAACAAGACAGAAGTATCTAAAAACACACAAAAGGGAAGGATACGATAACTGGTTAAAATTGAGGTTATGAAGGAGTCAAATTGTTGTCGTAAACGGTGTTTGTGGTTCATATTCAAGAATTTGCAACCTTCCACACTCTGCAGCGTTTACTTTATGTGTAAAACACATTTAACAAAACTAACAAGATTTCTGAAGACCATCAACCAAAGAGGGCTAAAGTTTAGACTGAAATAATAATAAAATTGTCTAAAACAGCACAGTTTTTGGCTATGATAGTTTGATGGCAGTTAGTAAATTAGCTCATGTTATTCTTGGAATGCATATTATAATCAGTTCTTAAGTTTTTTACAAAAGATGATACAGGTAGTCTAACACAATGACAGCAAGAATTTCTTCCAAATTTATTTCATAAGCTAATAATGATTCTGTTATGTTTATCTATTTGCAATCATTACATCTTTGTCACCGTAAATGTTAAATAACCTAGTCTTGGAAACTCACCAGCGAGTCCAGCACACTCAGGTTAAGCAATTTGCATGACAAATTTTAAATGTGATTTTTTTGGTACGCGAATAACATTGCCACAGTTATTAATATATTTAGTTATAAGTGCAAACAATGCTAATCAATTATCATTTGAAAATCTTGTTTTAGGTTGTTCTTTTCTAATGGAGATAGCGGTGTTTGTCGAGGAAATGGACTAAGGATTACTAGCATCTTCGGACAATGTCAAAGACCAGTTTTACCTATACCAGGATATTCTTTTGATGAAATATCAATATCAACTTAACTTTTACTGGGATGCTGTTTTAATATAAAACTAAGACCAGTTTCAACTGTGCCAAGGTACTCCACTGATACAAATATCAAGAGCAGTACCACCTACACCAGGAAACACACTAAGCACATATAAAGATAAAATAAATTAAGAATAAGAATAAAAGCATTCATTTGTGACGCTTAATACATGAACATTAAATATGATCCAACAATTACATTTTTATTTTCCTCTGTAGCATGCGAAAAGCAGTATCAGTCACATTGGAGCAAAATTATTTCCACTTTGGGAGTTATACTTGGGAATCATCCCATTAAAAAAACTACATGTACAAAAACGCAAGTCTCGAAACGCAGTTCTTCTCGCAAAAAGCATTAAGATTAATTGAAAAACCAAGCCGGTGTCCATAGAACTCAAGTCCCAATAGAGTTTACTAACAACATTTCATTGGGAGTTGCAACCATTTCAGTATTGGATGCCTATATATTTATAATAAATATAATGACTTGGCAATCGCACAGAGATCCTAAGAAGATGGGAGGATGAGATTAAGAGGACAGCAGGAGGTTGCTGGACTACAATAACAAAGGATAGGGATAAATGGAAAGAGTTACGGGAGGCCTTTGCCTACAAAAGGCATACAGATAGAACTTAAATATATATGTGTTTACAATAAAATGAAATGTAGTTACAAAATACTTACCTGAAATAAAGGCTATTTCAATTCAATTCAATTCAATCGCACAGAACAATTTACAAACGAAATAAAATTATCTAATGATATCACATATTTACCATTTCAATACAACCAGTCATAATGAAATGTTGATAGTAAACTCCAACGGGGAAATGAGTCTTATGGAACCTATTCTTTCCTTTTGATTGTTATATACTGCAATATAACTACCGTACTGTATCGATTAAGTAAGGCCTACAGGCGTTTGTTTAGGCTGAAGCAACATTAGGACCCAATTGTATAACGTTTTACGATACCAAAAATAACTGCCTTCAGCCGCCACTAGCAAATTTTCGATTTTATTTATTGTGGCAATACTGATGGGATCCTAACGTTTTTAATGTCTGAACAAACGTGAACTTACGTCGCCCAACGCCCCCACATAGTTAGATTTGTCGATTCCAGGGTGGGGTGGTTGGCGTGAAGTTAGCCACCCCATAGTATGAAAAAAAATCTAAAACCTCGGAAATCTCTTTTTCTATTTTGATTGCCCGCAAGATACCGTACTGTATCGATTAAGTAAGGCCTACAGACGCTTGTTTAGGCTGAAGAATCGTTAGGACCCGATTGTATAACTTTTTACGACACCTAACATACCTGCCTTCAGCCGCCGATAGAAAATTTTCGATTTTATTTTTTTGTGGCAATACTGACGGGATCCTAACGTTTTTAATGCCTGAAAAAACGTGAACTAACGTCGCCCGACGCCCCCACATAGTTAGATTTGTCGATTTCAGGGTGGGGTGGTTGGCGTGAAGTTAGCCACCCCATAGTATGAAAAAAATCTAAAACCTCGGAAATCTCTTTTTCTCTTTTGATTGCCCGCAAGATAACGTATTGTATCGATTAAGTAAGGCCTACAGATGCTTGTTTAGGCTGAAGAATCGTTAGGATCCGATTGTATAACTTTTTACGACACCTAACATACCTGCCTTCAGCCGCCAATAGCAAATTTTTGATTTTATTTTTTTGTGGCAATACTGACGGGATCCCAACGTTTTTAATGCCTGAACAAACGTGAACTAACGTCGCCCGATCCCCCCACATAGTTAGATTTGTCGATTCCAGGGTGGGGTGGTTGGCGTGAAGTTAGCCACCCCATAGTATGAAAAAAAAATCTAAATCCTGGGGAATCTCTTTTTCTCTTTTGATTGCCCGCAAGATACCGTACTGTTTCGATTAAGTAAGGCCTACAGACGCTTGTTTAGGCTGAAGAATCGTTAGGACCCGATTGTATAACTTTTTACGACACCTAACATACCTGCCTTCAGCCGCCGATAGCAAATTTTCGATTTTATTTTTTTGTGGCAATACTGATGGGATCCTAACGTTTTTAATGTCTGAACAAACGTGAACTTACGTCGCCCGACGCCCCCACATAGTTAGATTTGTCGATTCCAGGGTGGGGTGGTTGGCGTGAAGTTAGCCACCCCATAGTATGAAAAAAAAATCTAAAACCTCGGAAATCTCTTTTGCTCTTTTGATTGCCCGCAAGATAACGTACTGTATCGATTAATTCAAATTCAAATTCAAATTCAAATAATTTATTTCAGATCATATGTCCATAGTGTTAGTATACATTCCCATAAAAACTATGTTAGTAAAACCTATACTATATTATATTATATACTAAACCTCTGGAAGACATGTGAACAGAGTCCCAATGTTTCCAGAAGGCGCAAGCAGGCGACTCTAACACTAGGCGCAGAAGGCTGTTGGAACTGTCACGCACGCGACGAATCAGGGAGGCCGTTCTCTTTCTTAATATCGCACTGAGACCGTCAGTGCGCACCTCCGCGAACATACCTGACGCGCTGCAAAAACGAGGCAGTCCCAACAGCATTCTGAACCCATTGTTGAACTGGACGCGCAGGGCATTGAAAGCCTTTTTTGTATAATTTTTCCACAGGCTGCACGTGTAAAAGGTCTGGCAAAAGGCTTTAAACAGCGTTATTTTGACATTCCTACCACACCGTGCAAACCTGCGAGACAACATGTTACAGCGCACCGCCAATGCCCTGCGCTCCCTCTCCATATCAGCGTCGTCCTGGAGAGTATCGGTCACCCAGTGTCCGAGATACTTAAAACGTGACACCCTTTTAAGAGGAGCACCACACAAGCTGATCGGTGGTAATGAGTCGAAGGCCTTGTAACCTGCTTTAAAGACTAACAGCTCACTCTTACTTGTGTTGTACCTCAGACCGTGGGCGACCGCATACTCTTCACACACCTTTAAAAGTTTAACTAGCGCACTGATTGATGGACACAGCAGCACCATATCGTCCGCGTAACTAATATTATTCATCGTGGTGCCATCAATCGAACATCCGATATTCGTGCTGCTGAGTCCAGCAATAAGCTCGTCCATGTACAGATTGAACAAGCGCGGTGAAGTGAGTCCACCCTGCCGCACCCCGCAGTCCAACCTGTACACGTCCGAGAGCGCTCTCGCCCATCTCACCTGATTGGTTTGATGCCCATACCAGTAACGGAACAGGTTAATCACCTCCCTCGGAGTGCTCGTGCCTTTTTCCATCTTATCCCATAGTATGTCATATGATACCGTATCGAACGCCTTCGATAGGTCCAAAAAGCAGGCAACAACGGGTGTTTTCCCTTCAATGTAGTACTTAACGGTATGCTTGAAACAAAGAATGGCACTCTCTGTTGACAGACCCGGTTTGAACCCAAACTGCGCGTCTTGAATTTGGATGTGTTTCGCCAGTAAGTTATCAAGCAGTCCGTCAAGCACTTTGGCCACCGTATCCACGCCAAGGATATCGGCCTATAATTGGAACTATCGGAGGCGTTGCCGGTTTTGTTTTTTGATATTGGGACAACAATGGTTCTCATGAGATCTTCTGGAAGATGACAATGGCTCATACACAAATTAAAAAACAATTTAAGCACCCGAGGTAAGTGTGCACCCGCATGTACCAGGTGCTCTATACTGAGACCGTCATGCCCCGGGGACTTCCCTCTGGTCATGGACTTAATGGTGTGTTCGACTTCCCTATAAGAAAATCTTACTAGTCCATCAGTGCATTAAGTAAGGCCTACAGACGCTTGTTTAGGCTGAAGAATCGTTAGGACCCGATTGTATAACTTTTTACGACACCTAACATACCTGCCTTCAGCTGCCATTAGCAATTTTTCGATTTTATTTTTTTGTGGCAATACTGACGGGATCCTAACGTTTTTAATGCCTGAACAAACGTTAACTAACGTCGCCCGATCCCCCCACATAGTTAGATTTGTCGATTCCAGGGTGGGGTGGTTGGCGTGAAGTTAGCCACCCCATAGTATGAAAAAAAAATCTAAATCCTGGGGAATCTCTTTTTCTCTTTTGATTGCCCGCAAGATACCGTACTGTTTCGATTAAGTAAGGCCTACAGATGCTTGTTTAGGCTGAAGAATCGTTAGGACCCGATTGTATAACTTTTTACGACACCTAACATACCTGCCTTCAGCCGCCGATAGCAAATTTTCGATTTTATTTTTTTGTGGCAATACTGATGGGATCCTAACGTTTTTAATGTCTGAACAAACGTGAACTTACGTCGCCCGACGCCCCCACATAGTTAGATTTGTCGATTCCAGGGTGGGGTGGTTGGCGTGAAGTTAGCCACCCCATAGTATGAAAAAAAATCTAAAACCTCGGAAATCTCTTTTGCTCTTTTGATTGCCCGCAAGATAACGTACTGTATCGATTAAGTAAGGCCTACAAACGCTTGTTTAGTCTGAAGAATCGTTAGGACCCGATTGTATAACTTTTTACGACACCTAACATACCTGCCTTCAGCTGCCATTAGCAATTTTTCGATTTTATTTTTTTGTGGCAATACTGACGGGATCCTAACGTTTTGAATGCCTGAACAAACGTTAACTAACGTCGCCCGATCCCCCCACATAGTTAGATTTGTCGATTCCAGGGTGGGGTGGTTGGCGTGAAGTTAGCCACCCCATAGTATGAAAAAAAAAACTAAAACCTCGGAAATCTCTTTTTCTCTTTTGATTGCCCGCAAGATACCGACTTTATCGATTAAGTAAGGCCTACAGACGCTTGTTTAGGCTGAGGAATCGTTAGGACCCGATTGTATAACTTTTTACGACACCTAACATACCTGCCTTCAGCCGCCAATAGCAAATTTTCGATTTTATTTTTTTGTGGCAATACTGACGGGATCCTAACGTTTTTAATGCCTGAACTAACGTCGCCCGACGCCCCCACATAGTTAGATTTGTCGATTTCAGGGTGGGGTGGTTGGCGTGAAGTTAGCCACCCCATAGTATGAAAAATAATCTAAATCCTGGGGAATCTCTTTTTCTCTTTTGATTTCCCGCAGGATACCGTACTGTTTCGATTAAGTAAGGCCTACAGACGCTTGTTTAGGCTGAAGAATCGTTAGGACCCGATTGTATAACTTTTTACGACACCTAACATACCTGCCTTCAGCCGCCGATAGCAAATTTTCGATTTTATTTTTTTGTGGCAATACTGACGGGATCCTAACGTTTTTAATGCCTGAAAAAACGTGAACTAACGTCGTCCGACGTCCCCACATAGTTAGGTTTGTCGATTTCAGGGTGGGGTGGTTGGCGTGAAGTTAGCCACCCCATAGTATGAAAAAAATCTAAATCCTGGGGAATCTCTTTTTCTATTTTGATTGCCCGCAAGATACCGTACTGATTCGATTAAGTAAGGCCTACAGACGCTTGTGTAGGCTGAAGAATCGTTAGGACCCGATTGTATAACTTTTTACGACACCTAACATACCTGCCTTCAGCCGCCGATAGCAAATTTTCGATTTTATTTTTTTTGTGGCAATAATGATGGGATCCTAACGTTTTTAATGTCTGAACAAACGTGAACTTACGTCGCCCGACGCCCCCACATAGTTAGATTTGTCGATTCCAGGGTGGGGTGGCTGGCGTGAAGGTAGCCACCCCATAGTATGAAAAAAAAACTAAAACCTCGGAAATCTCTTTTTCTCTTTTGATTGCCCGCAAGATACTGACTTTATCGATTAAGTAAGGCCTACAGACGCTTGTTTAGGCTGAGGAATCGTTAGGACCCGTTTACGACACCTAACATACCTGCCTTCAGCCGCCAATAGCAAATTTTTGATTTTATTTTTTTGTGGCAATACTGACGGGATCCTAACGTTTTTAATGCCTGAACAAACGTGAACTAACGTCGCCCGACGCCCCCACATAGTTAGATTTGTCGATTTCAGGGTGGGGTGGTTGGCGTGAAGTT
The DNA here is from genome assembly GCA_947086415.1 of Pammene aurita. NCBI lineage: Eukaryota > Metazoa > Arthropoda > Insecta > Lepidoptera > Tortricidae > Pammene > Pammene aurita. The sequence continues at coordinate 6,753,216 of OX352301.1, forward strand.
AGCCACCCCATAGTATGAAAAAAAATCTAAAACCTCGGAAATCTCTTTTTCTATTTTGATTGCCCGCAAGATACCGTACTGTATCGATTAAGTAAGGCCTACAGACGCTTGTTTAGGCTGAAGAATCGTTAGGACCCGATTGTATAACTTTTTACGACACCTAACCATACCTGCCTTCAGCCGCCGATAGCAAATTTTTGATTTAATTTTTTTGTGGCAATACTGATGGGATCCTAACGTTTTTAATGCCTGAACAAACGTGAACTAACGTCTCCCGATTCCCCCACATAGTTAGATTTGTCGATTCCAGGGTGGGGTGGTTGGCGTGAAGTTAGCCACCTCATAGTATGAAAAAAAATCTAAAACCTCGGAAATCTCTTCTTCTCTTTTGATTGCCCGCAAGATAAAGTACTGTATCGATTAAGTAAGGCCTACAGACGCTTGTTTAGGCTGAAGAATCGTTAGGAACCGATTGTGTAACTTTTTACGACACCTAACATACATGCCTTCAGCTGCCATTAGCAATTTTTCTATTTTATTTTTTTGTGGCAATACTGATGGGATCCTAACGTTTTTAATGCCTGAAAAAAACGTGAACTAACGTCGCCCGATGCCCTCACATAGTTAGAATTGTCGATTCCAGGGTGGGGTGGTTGGCGTGAAGTTAGCCACCCCATAGTATGAAAATCTAAAACCTCGGAAATCTCTTTTTCTCTTTTGATTTCCCGCAAGATACCGTACTGTATCGATTAAGTAAGGCCTACAAACGCTTGTTTAGGCTGAAGAATCGTTAGGACCCGATTGTATAACTTTTTACGACACCTAACATACATGCCTTCAGCTGCCATTAGCAATTTTTCGATTTTTTTTTTTGTGGCAATACTGATGGGATCCTAATGTTTTTAATGCCTGAACAAACGTGAACTAACGTCGCCCGATCCGCCCACATAGTTAGATTTGTCGATTCCAGGGTGGGGTGGTTGGCGTGAAGTTAGCCACCCCATAGTATGAAAAAAAATCTAAAACCTCGGAAATCTCTTTTTCTATTTTGATTGCCCGCAAGATAACGTACTGCAACGATTAAGTAAGGCCTACAGACGCTTGTTTAGGCTGAAGAATCGTTAGGACCCGATTGTATAACTTTTTACGTCATCTAACATACCTGCCTTCAGCTGCCATTAGCAATTTTTCGTTTCTTTTTTTTCTGGCAATACTGATGGGATCCTAACGTTTTTAATACCTGAACAAACGTGAACCAACGTCGCCCGATGCCCTCACATAATGCCCTCAAAAAATCTAAAACCTCGGAAATCTCTTTTTCTCTTTTGATTGCCCGCAGGATACCGTACTGTATCGATTAAGTAAGGCCTACAGACGCTTGTTTAGGCTGAAGAATCGTTAGGACCCGATTGCATAACTTTACTTTACGACACTATACATAACTGCCTTCAGCCGCCAATAGCAAATTTTCGATTTTGTTTTTTCTGGCAATACTGATGGGATCCTAACGTTTTTAATGCCTGAACAAACGTGAACTAACGTTGCCCGACGCTTCCACATAGTTAGATTAGTCGATTCCAAGGTGGGGTGGTTGGCGTTAGCCACCCCACTTTCAAAAATTAAAAAAAAATGATTGCGTCGGGTCCTAACGATTTGATTTCGTGAACTATCATGAACTAACGAATATCTTTCGATATAAAAATAGAAATAGCAAAAAAAGTGGTTTGGGGTGGTTAACGTGAAGTTAGCCACCCCATTTTGTTTTTAAAAAAAATCGACGTTACGATCGGGTCCTAACGATTTAACCTGCTGAACAAACATGAACTAACGATGAACTAACGATACCGATATGCCATTTGCGGGCAAACGGTTTGGGGTGGTCAACTTCACGCGGGCCGCGAGTCACACATATACACAACTGAATCTTACACCGTTTTAACAAATACAATCCATACTTATATTCCTCGATTTTGGTTACATGAGCATAGATCAACTTCAAAGAATTTTACTTAAATGAGATCGTTCTTAGTTGCATAATAAATGATGTGCCCGCTAGTGTAATTGCTTCATCTATTAGGTACGAGATCTGTGTTTAAGGCCCACACGCAAAGGCCAAACGCTGGACGAAAAGCATAGAAAAGGGAACAAAAACAATTTGTTTCTACTAAATCGTCACGTAACATTGCGACCTTAGTACAAAGCCCTTTCAATCAACCGTTAAATAGGTTAGTGTAAGTCATACATATACAAAAAATTAAAAAAAAAAACAATCAATAACTGTTTCTCTATTACTGCATATTCCGTGTAGTTCAGGCAAATATATGGCGTCTTAGAAGCGCTATATAGTCAAAAGCTATCAAATTCGAAGCACGATTATTTTTGTTCTTCTATATTAAACTTCCTTAATTTTCATTGGGTCAATTAGCTATAGTACATTACCTAGTTACTCAAATGCGACTAGACCAAACTTCACTGCTGAATGGCGTTTAGCGCTGTTGTTGCAATTTTGTGTGTGGAATAATTCAGCGGATTGGACGAAAATAGATAAAAGACTAGAATTTAAAATATGTTTTTAATATTTTTTGATACAGGCTTTTAACGCCGACTATTTGGCTTGCTAAAGTTATCTGCGTTATCTGTTATGAGCTTCCATCGTTTTATCACAACGGCCTCCTAGCCCAGTCGGTAGTGAAACTGCCTATGAAGCAGGAGGTCCCGGGTTCGAATCCTGGTAAGGGCATTTATTTGTGTGTTAATCACAGATATTTGTACCTGAGTTATGGATGTTTTCTATGTATTTAAGTATTTATCAATATCTATCTATTATATATATCGTCGTCTAGTACCCACAACACAAGCCTTATTGAGCTTACTGTGGGACTAGGTCGGTTTGTGTAAGATGTTTTTTTTTTTTTTTTTTTTTTTTTTTTTTTTTTTTTTTTTTTTTTTTTTTTTTTTTTAGTCGAAATACGATACCAATATATATATATTTTATAAGGACAGGGTCTCTACCAACTAGGCTCGGAGGCCGTTAAATAATGGCGTGTCCTAAAATATTTATTTATTTATCGTTTTATAACAGGGCTTTTATGACCAACTTCGGTCTCCACCATCAGACTAGCTCTATGGCATTGTCACGCGATATACATACGCGTGCAAAATTTCAACTTAATCGGAAACCAGGAAATTTGTAAAATTTTACGTTCAAGATTACTGTGATACTGTGATACTGTGAACGCGACATGTGAAACTAAATAAAATAAAAGCTTGTAATAAAAACAACTTGTAAAGCACATCTACAGGAATCTGCATGCAGTGAAATGGCCTATGTATGAGTATGGGCTATGTATAAATTAGTGCATTTAGATTGTATTTTGAAGTGATCTGTCCAGTAGTCGAGTATGCATCACTCTATCGACTGCTAAGGGATTTTTTTTATACTACGACTGTGGCAAACAAGCATACGGACCGCCTGATGGTAAGCAGCTACCGTAGCCTATGGACGCCTGCAACTCCAGATGTGTCACATGTGCGTTGCCGACCCTTTACAAAAAGGAGGATTCACTGTGTTGACGGCTAAAGGAAGAAGAGGGTCCCTCGTCGTTAACACACTGGGTCCTCTTTGAGCTCTTTGGCAACCTTACTTACCAGCAGGAACACAAAACGATGAGTAGGGTCTAGTGCTATTTGGCTGTGGTTTTCTTTAAGGCGGAGGTACTTTCCCAGTCGAGCTCTGCTCCAGATTTGAGCGAGATGACATTCGCTGTGCTTTGCCCTACCACACAAAGCGAGATGACATTTTGCTGAAGATAACAAATTCAAATTAATAAGTCCCGTGATTTGTAAAAAATAAATCCTTCTTGGTCAAACTACCTATTCCCCTCTAGAACATTTGGAAAAAAGTAATCTATTCCGATAAGCCAACCGAGAACGCTCATTTTTATTTTGTCCATTCCCTGAGGCTTAGATTCTTAAGTTACATCTCAAGTATTAAGCTTATAGCGAATATGCTTCTTATATTCAACTCATTACGATATTACAAATACTATTTAAAATTCTTTACATTTAAAATGGGGTATTTACCTTGTGTATTTGTTTTAATATTGGAAACAAATACAAATGGTAAATACCCCGTTTTAAATAGTTTTTTAATGTTCATGACCATGTTAGCTTAAAATCATTACGATACCTCTATCAAGTCAGCCTAATTTTTCTATTTACATAATACGAACTAAAAGAAAACGCCATTTATTTTAGTTTTGAGTGAAAAAGATAAATGTACAATTATATACATACCGTATTTAAGAAGTAAAAATAGAAAATATTATTATAAACAAGCAGGGTTTAACCTGAATAACAATTAACGTAAATCATTGTGGATTATTTATTTTTGTAAAGTAATTGTTGTAATTGATGGACAAAAAACGGGCATTGATAGAAAATATCTATGTCCGCGTGTGTTTAATTCTCATGGAGTATATAATATTAATACCTCGATGCGAGGCAAGGCAAAATTAAATCTTTTGCAGTGGCTCGTACAGACAGCAGAAGTAGCTAAGCGGGTGAGGTGTTTAAAATGACCTGCACACGCTCTTATTCTTTTAACAAGTCGTGTTAAGCTCATTTTAAACACCGCGCCCGCTTAGCTACTTCTGCTGACGGTACAAACATTCGGCGTCGCTCGTCAATTAGGCCAAACCAGCATGACGGTGCATTCGCCTCGGAAGCCTTAATCTGTTACGATGGTACAATAACGCTCATAAGGATAGTTTAAGAGTACCGTACAAGGGTATACATGTAAAAATATAAATTAGTATTCCTGGCGCTCTATTTTTTTAAATCTTTATTGCACAAAAAGAAAACTAATCACACACACACACACACACACACACACACACACGCACAGTGTATCCTACTTTTTGGTAAAGGGTCGGCAACGCGCATGTGACACTTATGGAGTTGCAGGTGTCCATAGGCTACGGTAGCTGCTTACCATCAGTAGGACCGTATGCTTGTTTGCCACCGTCATGGTATAAAAAAAAAACTAATGGTCAACCTTAGGGCCAAGCAGAAAGATAACTTGTTAGGTGACTTTTTTATGTCATGACGGTGGCAAACAAGCATTCGTTCCGCTTGATGGTAAGCAGTTACTGTAGCCTATGGACGGTGGTGTCACATGCGAATTGCTAATCCTTTAATATAAATGAGGATTCACTGTGTTGACGGCTAAAGGAACAAGAGTCCTAGTTGGACCCTGCCTACGAAGCAGTTCCTGAGTTAGGGATGTTTTCTATGTATTTAAGTATTTATGTGTATCGTCGCCGGGTACCCACAACCCCGGCTGCCTTATTGTTGGTGCCGTATTGGTGCCGGGTGCCTTATTGAGCTTACTGTGGGACTAGGTTGATTTGTGTAAGATTGTCCCCAAATATTTATTTATTTATTTTTATTTATTTATAATTTCATGGATCATCATCATCATCATCTCAGCCGTAAGACGTCCACTGCTGAACATAGGCCTCCCCCTTGAATTTCATGAATACTTTATTTTAAATATTCGGCTACTATCCCGTAATCTGCCAATTTGACCACTTTATTATCGTCGCCCTAATTTCAACATTTTCTTGAAAACGACAGAAGACAAGTCACCCAAACTAACATACGCACCGCAGAGCATTATCGAATTAACCATTGAATAAATAAATTAACCTAATTGAGCCTTTCATCGGCCTTAATTAAAACGAATTCGGCCTAAAGGAAGTCACGAGGACCCGCATTACTTACGGAAACTAGGCCTCGCGGCCAACTTACCCGTACCCAAAGACTAGTCCATAATAAAGAACGTTAACCTCGTGCTGTCAAATGTACATTTTTATGCATAAATAAATATCACGAACAAATCAACAATACCACAAACACAATACAATCAAACAAATAAACCTAGTCCCACAGTAAGCTCAATAAGGCTTGTGTTGTGGTTACTAGGCGACGATATTATATAGTAGATAATACATATAAATACTTAAATACATAGAAAACATCCATAACTCATGAACAAATACACGTGATAAACACACAAATAAATGCTGTGACCAGAATTCGAACCCGGGACCTTCTGCTTCATAGTCAGGGTCAGTACCGACTACGCTAGGAAGCCGTCAAATGTATGTTTCGTCTATGACAGACGAATGAATACAATGTCAAAAATCAAGGACACTTCCTTAGCTGTACAATACGGGACTGGCAATTGCAACCATATTTTGCACAAATATTTATTGCAACTGATGTACTGGTGTTAGAATCTTGCCGCCTCGCTCTCTTATGAGCAAGTTTGTCAAACCAGATTCCGTTCAGTTTCTGAGATGTTCATTTTATTGCTATGGAATTTAAACCAGTCGAATAAATTGCATTTACTTTATTTTATTAATATATTATTTATAGTGACATACCCCACACACGTAACTCACCGAACGAACTATAAAATAGAGAATATTATGCACTAACAAAAACTAGGATACGAGTACTTTCGTCAGTTGTACAGCTACGAGTGAAGTTTTCCGGACACATTTGCCGGAATATAGACTCGGTAAAAATACTTGTAGTCCAAGGCAGGGCGGAAGGAATAAGGGGATGCGGTTATTTGCTAACTCACTGGACCGATCTAATAACCAAAGCTACACAAATCACGATGATTGGTCTGTAACAATATTCGGACATGTGATATTTTGCTCGGATAGTCTTTATTTTTTACTTGTCTCTGCCATGGCCAAGTTTTATTGCAACATCACAGAGTTTAATTATTACTCGGGACGTATCAAGCTGACGATCTTGCCACATATTCCCATAGCTTCTGAGAGTAGACGAGTCTTATGCTCAGCTCAGATGATCCAGTTTAAGACTGATAACACTAATGTGACCTTGAACGTAAATTGAACATTTTGTTGCATGTCCGTAAATTTAAATGGATCGTAGCGACATCATTTAAAGTCTATATGCGGAGAGCGCACAGTTTCAAGATAACCAAATTACTAATATTTTCAATTAGGAACCGAAATGGGAAGATCACTTAATGTTAAGGAGACTAAAGTAAAAGTGATACTTTTACGCTATAAGTACATTTCGTTTTGTAAAATAAAACAAAGGTCAGAGATTAAAAAAAAATCTACTGATCAAGATAACTATTCATTATTTTTATTTGGTTTGCCTAAGTTTTCCAAAACTGACATCTCGTAACCTTGATAAAGACCTCGTATACTGAACCATTCTCAAACTTTGTGTCTACCCGACTACGTCAAACTTTTCATATATTTGGTATGGTTTGACTTAGGCATACATTTTAGTAATGACTCATTTATGCTATCTAGCTATGAGTCCTTAAATCCCCCGAGCTCTGTACGCAATAAAAATGACGGCATGGCTAAAACGCCCACTTCCGAGCGGTCAGGGAGTCTATTCGACATGGCATAACTGACAGTAGGTAGCGAGACAACTATGAGATCACACTTTTGTGACAATTGATTCACCTAACCACCTACGTCAAAATCAACAGGTCTCGCTAGAGGAATTCCTCTATTGGCATGGGCGCCATCTTATTTTTTTGACGTTGACGTCAGTTAATTATGGGAATCCCACGTAAGGCATTTATTTACCTCTAGTAGGTAAAGAGAGCGTTGAAGCATTTTATGAAAACTCATTTGAAAGCGACATCTCTGAATGTCTTCTGAAACTAAATACGTGTGTGAGTATGTGTGTAAATCATACGTGTATTTTCGTGCTAAAATACTAGGCTAGAACTAGGGTAGTCTACATAGACGGCTTACAAGCAATTTTTTAGATTTGACGATGCATTTTTGGGTGTAGCAACTATGACGAAACCTGTCCTTTGGGTAAAAGATATGTGACAAATATTACATATTGAATAAAAATGACTGGTATGAATGATTTTAAGATTTCTTGTGACCAATAAATGTTTTTTGTCACAATAAATAAAACAATACATTGACTTGTAAACCGACCACGTAGATCCAATATTATGTAGAAAAGGTTTAGTGTAAATAAATTATAATATCAAGAATACAACCTTGATATCTATCTCACGTGTTTATATCGAGACCCGAAAAAGTGAAATATTACAAAATTATAACGAGTGTATGGTTAAAAAAGTGGTATCTTGAGCGTTGCTGGGGGCACTAGAAGCAAACAAACTGCTGCCGAGAGTATTACAACATTTTTCAACACGCCACGGCAAAAAAATACAAGCTTAGGTAAATACATAAAACAAAACAAATTAATTCTGCCAAATATTTATGGTTCAAAATCATCGCTCTATAACGTAAAGTAATTACTGTTTTCCCTTGTGAAAAAAAAAACAATTTTACTGACGCTTTAAAAAAATCAAGATAGGCGGTGGTGCTGATGTGGTGGTGATGTGGTGATTCATACACAAGAAAATAATCTTAATAAGAAAACCTAACTACTAATAATATAATTATTTAATTTTGCAATGTTTCTGTCTGTTTTAATACCTACTTATAGTGCTGCAATCTTTGTTACGTCAACGTCTATGGAAAGTTTGAGGCATTTCTAAAACATCAGAAAATAAATTAAATTCGAGAAATAAATGAATATTATAGGACAATCTTACACAAATCGAACTAGGCCCACAGTAAGCTCAGTAAGGCTTGTGTTATGGGTACTAGACGACGAGTATATATATATATGTATATTAGATAAATATTAATAAATACTTAAATACATAGAAAACATCCATAACTCAGGAACAAATATCTGTGATAAACACACAAACAAATTCCCTGACCAGGATTCGAACCCGGGACCTCCTGCTTCGTAGGCAGGGTCACTACCGACTGGGTTAGGAGACCGTCAAAACAAACTCTGGTAGCCTGGCGGCCAGACGCCCGACTTACGCTCTAAGGATCGCGGGTTCAAACTTGGCTCCTATTACTGCCTCCTAACTTAACTAAGGTTTTAGACACTTCAAACAATTTCACACATATTCTTCATAGATCCTAATCTAATGTAAGACTCTTATATTACAAAGGTATTCCTAATCCTGAGAGTTGAGGATGTTATGGAAATATAAACATATCAGGTAAATAAATACAGTGCACAGTAGTACTAGTCATAATCCTCATAATTATAACTAATTGCCACTAACAAGACCCAAGTTTTGAATTACTATTTAGGAGACTCGGGATATGAAAACCAATGGGTCTTCATTTCAAAAAAGAAGACGTTTACTGCAAGTAAATGTAATTATGTATCTGACTGACTTACGTGTAAGTTATATTCCATTATTATATCATATTATATTTCTTATATAATGAATTGATATGGTTACACATGGCACTTTAAACTATACATACTTGTTTCTTTAAACATCGATTTTTTTTTAAGGGTGTTCAGTTTTTCAGCTGCTTTCGCCACCGCATCTGTATGTTTATTGGATCCGGTGAGGTGAGAAGCCGCCAGTGTGTCTACGCATGTAGTATCCCAGATGCACATGTACATGGGGAATGGCTATACAGCCGCATACAGTCAAGGCTTTGTAGGAGATTTATTGCTAGTGGCTTGCTTAATCTGAGGAAATCTACTCTAACATAGCATCCAAATTACACAAAATAATGCAGAGCACAGTGAATGCAGGGTACTGTAGAGATATTCCCAACAGCAGGGTGGAAGAACACCTACAACTCATCGCACTTTTTGATGTTTATCCATTCGCTCCTCGGCCAGATATCGACATTTCTTTTATGGCATGTTAATTGAACTTTAGGTTAAATAGGTAATGCCAATCATATTATTCTTAACAGCTATATATTTTTAATAAATACCTACAATTAAAAATCATAAAAATTATAAATATTAATGTGCTCTCAGTGAAAATGTCTTAAAATCATATCAATTTTATAATTACCTTTAGTAGGTATCTTACCTAGTTTAAATAGTCAGAAATCAACTTCGCGAAAAAGTTTCGTGGGGACAATTACTAGAGGTCGCCTCCATCATTACTATCGGTAGCCTGGTAGTCAGTGCCTTAAATAATTGTTTGACATCTGATACTTCACTACTTAAACATTATAGATACTGGTGCCGGCTATAATGTAAATTTATCAAAAATCTAAAATTACCGGTCGGCTTCCATATAGCGTTAACAGCGTTGTAGAGCCCATCACGGAGATATTGAAAACATAAGTCTTAAAGGTCGTAAATAGGCGCTAGTATGTGTGGCGTCAAGTTGAAAATACAAAAAAAATACGTAAATTTATCGTTACGCTTAAATTTTGACACACGGCGAAGCCCCACTTACTTAAACACCCACAAAATCTACATACTTACCAAATTTTAGGCCAGTACGGTGGGCGTATAAGGTTTTAAGACCAGTTGAAATCGCAATTTGTTGAGCCTTAATTTATTTTTGAGCTTACTGCTCGAAATTTTTACAGAAGCTATAAGACCCGTTTAGTAAGAAAATACCAAATTTAAGACCATACCGGTGGGCGCATAAGGATTTAAGACCATTTTAAGAAATAGTCGGCTTCATAACATCAATTGTAAGACACTCCTCCGTCTACAGCTCAGCCAGCCTCGTAGGTAAAGTCACTAAAATCTTACAGGATCCCCACCCTCAACCCATGGAACTGTGGGCTTAGAGGAGGCCAAAAAAGCTTGGTGAAGTGGTTGGCGGGTCAGGATGTGTTTACCCATCCAAATTGCCATTGGAGCTGGGACGACGTATTGTGCCAAATTTCTTATGAGTCACTCACTCCTAAGCCGCAGCACTGGCTACCGGCTTACCCGTCACCAAACAGGAGGTTTGGTGACGGGTGGACAGCTTTTCCAGACACTGTCAGTACTAATGACATTATTTCTCTACTCATCTTGCTCATCCTTCATTCATATACATAGAAAAGGATGGGTACAATAATATTGACATTATTACTGGATAGAAATAAGTCAAATAATAATAACATTAAGTAAATAAAATACTTAAAAAAAAATATATATATATGTAAATGTACAAAAATTTATAACATAAAAAAGTTAAAAACTAAAATAAAAACGTCTTCTAAGGCTTTTCCACAAAGTATGCACTTCATGAATACACACAAATCATATGTAAGTTAACCAGTGAACGCACCGGGTTGTTCGGTTTAACTGGTCCCTATGCACAACATTACATTGTTGCATTGCGCTTGGTGTTACCGAGCGCCTTTGTTCTTAACTCGTCCACCAGTTTTTGCATTCTACCCTCTCCCATTTAGCTTTAAGATAAATATTGTTTTCTCAGTAAGTGATTTATGTAAATCTTTTTGAGAAATAAATGTCTTAAACCGTATAGTATCTGGACCGGCACCTGATTAATTGAAATCTGATTCCGGCTTTGAGTCCGTGTTTGTGCTCCACACAGGTGTTCTTGCGGTACTTAAGTAAATGCCACATGCGTGCCTGTGGGATGCTATATGCGTAGACACACTGGCGGCTTCTCACTTCACCGGAACCAATAAACAAGCAGAAGCGGTGGCCAAAGAAGCTGAAAAACTGAAGACCCATAAAACATTTTTATACCTTTCGTAGTCGAGACCCTTGGCGCGTGGGGACCCAGTGCTCAGTAACTTTTTAAAGAACGCAAAAAGAGGCTTGTGGACTCAATTGGTGACCAAAGAGCTGGCAGCTTCCTCGCTCAACTCATAAGTTTTGCGATACAGCGGAGAAATGCTGCCACCATCCTCGTTTGTTAGTTTCTAACATGTCGATACATATAATATATATCGGAACCTCGACAAAACAAATACCCGTGGTAAATACCCCGTTTTAAATAGTTTTTGTAACTTCCATAAAAAAAATTGCGTTCTACGACGTTAAAAAAAAATTGTTTTATTTAGAATGTCACATAAATATTGAATACCATTTTTTTTTTTCAAAAATTAAAAAAATATTTAATAAGGATGAACATTTAAAGCATTATTTTTGAAACATGAATGAATGAAAGATTTGTTCATGACAATTACAAAAAACATAATAAACAATAACATATACAACCCGAAACATTAATTGCCACGAAATCGTCACAACTCAGCGTTAAATGCCGGCAGGGCCAGCGCTGGTCTTCCGTTGCAACCATTTGACGACACGGCGCATTGACGCCACGATCACATCCCCAAAGTAAGAATATCTTAATCAAAACAAGAGAAAAAAAACAATAAAAAACAGGAAAACAAACATATACCTGTTATACACTTTATAACGGCATGTTAAACTATAAGCCACTTAAACATGGATATCCAGTTATGCGTGTGCCAATTAAGTAAATTTTTAGCAAGGTTAACTTTTACGGTTTAAAATAAGGTGCCTAGTTTATGGTCAAAAAATTTGGAGTGGTTAGCTCAAAAATAATACAAATGCAAAAATTGCGATTAGATTCGAATCTTAAAATAGGCATGATGACACATTGATTTATGCAATAAAATTTAGTTGATAGGATGCAAAATGATCAATATATCCAACTAAAGTGAAAATTTATAAATTCTTTTAAAGTGGCTCAAAGATATCATGCTGCAAAATTTCTAAATTTTACGATTTTTTAAAGTGTGAATTGAAATGATTTTTAACATTGTACTGTAAAATATATTGTATGGCAACCATACACATAAACGCAACATTTCACTGTAAAAATAGCAATTTCATATTTTTCTATACTTTAAACAGGGCAACTATGTGATCGTGACGTCACTTGCTCGTCATTTTGTTAGGAGCGTTTTGAGAAACAAATGCAAATCTCGGACTTTAAGTCTCATTTCTGACTTTTCTGTTGCTTTAACGCAATTGGCCCCATATAGACATTTGATCCTCACAACAAAACGAATCGATTGATACCATACATGAAAAAAATTCACCATGCCTATTGTATGCTCCCACCGGAATTTGGTATGTAGGTTATTTGAAGTAGACTTTACCGTGAGTACAAATTTGGAGCGGTAAAACCACTGATTAATTAACGTTATTTTCTTGTATTTTCAACTTGACGCCATATGATATGATATGATATTTATTCAAGAACAATTTACATCGTGTTATACATACTAGCGCCCATTTAAGACCTAGTAAGACTTATTTTTTCATGATCTCGAAGATGGGCTCTATATCGCTATATGGAAGCCAACCGATAAGATTTGTGATAAATTTACAGTGGGGCGGGCTAACAAGGTGTAATCTGTGTTCGTATCACGGATTTATATGAAGTGGATCTTTTTCTTAAACCTTGTCCCTAACCAAGGATGTGCATTTCTGTCATTGAATTTGACAACTAGTATCCGATACGTTTGCCTAAGTGAGAAAGAGAACTTGCCATGCGTGAAGAAGGAACAACATGATTCGTAGCGTCAAAGAGGGACCTCAGTATATATTGTTTACTCGGTGCCCTAGCCACAGTTGAAAATTATTACCGAGTAAAAGAGTCGTTCATAGGCGACTAGCATAAAACCGGCCAAGTGCGTGTCGGACCACGCATAATAGAGAGTTCCGTACCTTCAATGGAATAAGAACCAAACTAATACCAGAAGATCTGATTCCTATGGAAGAAGTTTTTTGGAGATAACTCAAAAATGGCTGAACTGATAATGTTCAAAATAATTTTCGTACAAAGTATGTAATAGAAAAATAAGATAATCTTCTTAAATTTGTTGATATTAGGGGAAACATTGTTTTTTGTAATTTAGTTACATGGAGCGCCCCCCATAAAAATATTTTCACCTTCAATTTAAGGCGCTAGGCGCTGATTGTGGCCAAAAACTGTTACTTTCTAAGGGATATATCTCAATAACAGATCATTCAAAAATTGAAAAAAATATATATGTTATTCACCATTTCATGTACAACATTATCAACGTTTGAATAACTCGTGTAACGTATAGTTTCTCCGTTATGTAAATGTAACGAAATGTCGTTTTACGGTTAATTTTGCTTATATCTACTGAACGGCTCATTCGATTTAAAATATTGTTGAACTAAAAAATTTGTACTACAGAACACTACAAACTCAACGTAGGATATTTAAATTGATAAAATTTTCTTAAACAACTTGATCATAATTCCACATTTCGTGCGTTATTAGCTCGAAAACGGCGTTGCTGGCAGTCGTGAGCTAGCTTTGAGACGAGGAGGCTGTGTCGCTCGTCGCTCCGTGCTTCCCTTGTACTACATATACTTGTGCTTGGCCCGTGAGCAATAATATCGGACTTAATGTGCCTAAAGACTAAATAACTGCAGAGGGTTCATGCGGTGCGGATATAACGTGTCTTCCCGGAATCAATAATGTATAGACGTTTTATCTTTTAAGATCATGTACTCGTATGCATGTTTATGTACGTTCGTATAAAAAGTGTATTTTATTTAGATTATAATACAAGTAAAAAACAAATGAAATAAAAATGGAGAAAAAACAAAAATCATGAATCTCACATTGCTCTGAAAACAAATTTGGTCATGTAAGTAAACTAAAATTATTATGTTTTAGTAGACGCATGCATCACGCAAAATAGGCATTAGTCGTCGAGTTGCGGAAATCTGCTAGTACTGCAATACAATAGACTAATAATTAATTTAATAAAAGTTTTTTATAATCCAAAGAACCGAATTTATTTAAACATATTTATTTAAGAATACCGTGTTCTAAACGAATGTAATATGCGTTTTATTTTAAGATTAAACACAATCTTTAATTTTATACTTTATACTAATTTCTCAAATCTAGAAATTGCGAAGTAAACTGCAAAGGATTGCAGATAAACCGGCCAAGAGAATATCGGACTATGCTCAGTGTAGGGATCCGTAGTTGCCGGCCTGTTACAATACATCCATTCAAAAGGTAGTCTATAAAGAAATATTTTGTGGCACTTACGTTATTTTACTATAGGCATAACTCAAAAACGGCTCAACCGATTTTATTCCATATAGTTTTTATTGAAAATACGTGATAAGTATTTCAATGGCCTCACTTCCAGGAATTTTCCCAATTTTTTTGGACCCACGGTTCAAAAACAAAGAGCATTTTAACTTTCGAAGCTATTATTTACGAAAGTATTCGTTTTATCCAAAAGTTGTTTAAGGCATATTCTTCTTGAAAGACGTATCCAACATTGTTGGACCAACAATGGGTTTCAGATACTTATTGTTTTACCACTTTGTAGGCGTAATTAAAACACATCACGCATAGATATTCTCATACATTACGGACTTGGTCGATGTTATGCAATATAAGTTTTGGAAAAGTAAACATAACTCATTTGGAGAAAAGTATAATGAATGTTCATTTACAAGTATTACCTAGGCCGCGATTCGAAAAATAAACACACACACTGGACAGACACAGCTCCAACCCAACTCAACCCAACTCAATTCAACGCTATAACGACATTGATATTTGCTACTCGAACAGATTTTCATTCAACATTGGTCTCACATTGGTTTCACATTGGTCACACATTGGTCACACATTGGACCAATGTCAGACCAATGTCAGACCAATGTGTGACCAATGTGTTACCAATGTTAGACCAATGTTGAATGAAAATCTGTTCGAATAGAAAATGTCAATGTCGTTATAGCGTTGAGTTGAGTTGGGTTGGAGCTGTGTCTGTCCAGTGTGTGTGTTTATTTTTCGAATCGCGGCCCTAGTAGTAATAGCAGTAAGGTTTCCGTTGTTAACAAAGAATCTTTTCATTTTTGATTTTTTCGATATACAGTATGCCATTTCTAGTACAACTGACTATAAAATAATAGGTATGACTCTTATTTTTCATTAATAATGAAGGCTATAACTTCATAGCATAGTCTTTAATTATCAAATCTAGAGCAGAGCCCGACTGGGGAACTACCTCTACCTTACAGAAAACCGCAGCCAATTAGCACTAGCCCCTACTCATAGTGTTGTGTTCCTGCCGGTGAGTAAGGTTGCCAGAGATCCCAGAGGATGCAGTGTGTTGACGACGGGGATCCTCTTGTCCCTTTGGCTGTCAACACAGTGAATCCTCTTTTATATGAATACGCACATGAGACACCTCTGGAGTTACAGGCGTCCATAAGCTACGGTAACTGCTTATCATCAGGTGAGCCGTATGCCTGTTTGCTACCGTTGTAATATAAAAAAATTGATAAAATAAATACTACACATAAACGAACTCATCCGGTACTTTTTTAGTTCTAAAAAACGAGGAAGGAAAGAGAATTTTAACTATGTATATTAAAGGTATGCTATTATTTCCTAGTCTGGTCATAAATAAAGTTAAAAAATAATCGTTTTTTGTTTGCCATAATCAACCTCAATTGCTTAACATTATGTTGCTTGAGACCACGAGGGTCTCCCTAATTAGTAACGGATTTATAAATTTGTAAAAAAGTTCATAATCTTTACTATTTTATATTAATTTATGCTTATTTTGTAGTGTGTAAGTCCCTATATTGTAGCACTTTTATTAAATAAATGAAAGATGAATAGAAGGCTTTCATATTATTCCTTATTCCAAGAACGATTAAATTTACGTATATTACATAAGTAATGAAAAATGCACTAAAAATAAATTGTTATTTGATTGCATTATTATTTATTACGTGAACCCATCCACGTCAAACTTAGGCGTATTTATTATACGTTAACTTGACATTTCAGTTATTTCATTTGAGTATCTCCTGTCCAATTAAACTTCATTTTCAAATTGATTTTGACCACTCACAACACGGCAACTTTTCTTATTGGTGAAATAGCATGAAACCTTTGCGGAAATAAGGTTAACACAAAAAATATGCTTAAAGGATGAGTACTTGATTGGTTAATAAGACATAAGACATTTTAGTTTTGTAAACGTGAAAATGGGTCGTGTTTTCACATGAACTTTGCTTGCCTTTACTCGTCTTGATATTATATGTCGATGCATATATAATAGTTGTCGTTCACGTTTTTTCTTGTTAGAAAACAAGCAATCTATAATTTTAAATAAATAAATAAATATTATGGGACAATTTTACACAAATCAACCTAGTCCCAAAGTAAGCTCAATAAGGCTTGTGTTGTAGGTACTATTTAGACGACAATATATATAATAGATAGATATAGATAAATACTTAAATTTATAGAAAACATCCATAACTCAGGAACAAATATCTGTGATAAACACACAAATAAATGCCCTGACCAGGATTCGAACCCGGGACCTCCTGCTTTATAGGCAGGGTCACTACCAAACCAACTAGGCTAGGAGGCCGTTAATTTTAATAATACAATTTTCATTTGATATTTAGTTCGTGACGTTTGCTTGTGATGCGATGAAAATGCGTATAGCGTCAATACAATATTACTTATACCAAATGTTTTAATAATATTTCGTTTTTAGAATCACATTTTGTTGAAATGTTAATTTGATGACAAATAGGCTGTGTTTGAGGTTGCCGTAATCTGCACACTAGTACGTAGCTGTCATGCTAGATATTATTAATGTTTATCGTCATTCTGTGATATTAAGGCATCTAACAAAATTACTTTTGGTTATTAGGTATAATACTTACTTAGGTATAAAGATGTTGGTCATTACTCATTAACTTTTTATCACCAATATTGATAATTATGATTCCGATAATAAGTATAAAAATATGTTTTAGCATACAAATTCGTCACCATACTCAATGTGATGTATTGTCACTTCCCAGCGTACGTCTCTAGTTCATATTTACTTAGTTTTACATTTATTTTGGTTGAAAAATAAGAAAAAATAAATTAATTCCGATTTGAGCTAATACGATAATGTTGATCTGTTACAGAATCAGAAAAGTTCTGCATCATGACCCAGAAACCACCCTGTGTAGATTCAATATACACGGTGCAAGTCCACGATGGACCTTTACGGAAATGGGAGATAGTTTAGCCATAGCACTATATTTCCCCCATAGAAACTATGTAAATATGTGTAACCGTGTTCAACTTATAGCCTTTGAAACATTCACGCAACAAACTACTTAGTGCTAACCCTAAACAGGTGACTGGGTCAATGAACTTACTTGTAAACAATTGTTAGATGACAGGATATTATGGTAATTTGTTGTCGTTTATCCATTCTTAGATTTGCTTGTAGTGCTGTAAAAACAGTTGCAGCATTTTCAAACGCAATTCTCTTTGTGGCTCCACTTGTTCAATTTTAGGTGAAGTTTTATGTTATTTCTTATTCAATTAATAATATTTCTAACCACAAAAAATATTTAGTTCAAATGGTGACATTGACAACAACTCAAAATTAATCAATAAATACTAAGCAGTCATCAAGTCGTCATAAACAATTAAAGATGATATCGTAACCTCGTCATAAATATATCTGACTGATAAAAAGGTTTTAGCTCGTTAACACGTTTGACAAAATTATTTTCGAATAGATTAAAATGTTGTCGGGATTGACCAGGTATGCAATACGTGCTTAGAGAATTCAACCAACCGGAGTCGCCATTGACAGGCGTTCCCCTCTGCCGAAAACATATCACCAGTGGTTATACATATGTATGGACTGACGTTTATCTGACGTAGCTCTGTCCGTTACGTACGAATAGCCATGCATTTGACGTTCCCCTCCCCCGCAAAAATCGGCAGATTTTTTTTGTATAGAAAATGACAGACATGGCTATTCCATTCGGGTTGAATTCTCTAAGAATACATGCATGCGTTACTTCAAATACTTATAACCAAAACATTTTTAATAAATGGCGAACCTCTTTGCGTAGTTGGAAATCGACAAGAAGTCTGATGTTTGAAAATAAATTGTCATTAAACGTACTTATTGTCATATGTCATATTCCTCAAATAAAAATGCCTATAGAAGCTCGTAATTATTTTAATTTGCTCTATTTTAAACGACATGCTAGAATAGAACTACATTCCGGCTAAAAGTTTACGACGACAAAGAGAAAAATATCCACCACCGCATCCAACCTGGGCACAGGAGAATTATTACGTGCTACCAAAAATCAGCCCATTGTACATCTAGCAGCTCAGAATGACCAACGTGGAGGTTCCATTGTGCAACTTGCGGTTAGACTAGAGAAAGAGTCCTGCAAGTTCGAGATCAGAGGGTCGATAATTCGGAATGAGTCACCACAGTACCTACTAAAAGTTCTTAAGCATGCGCCTTCACGCTTACAAAATACCTACAGAGGTTTTAAGTTTTACTTGGTCGAGATCGTCCTGTCCGCGAATCATACTGCTGGTGATTGTTATAAAAGATGTTAGGTTATGGTTCCAATGCGTTGCAAAAATGTTGAAGAGCAGACACCATCTCATGTGCACCGACATGACCGACATCGTGTCTCGTGCACGGGCTGCAGCGAGCATTGTAAGACGCGGAGGAACATTAGAATGTCGTATGTGAAGATAGTGTAAGTTATGGCAATTAGTAATAAAGTAATTGATATTAATATTTTCGCATTTGATTTATTTGACATTTCGTCAATCATACATCAGTGCTATTACGTCAACGCTCGTTAATAAGTTTAAGCTCCGAGTTCTCCCGTTGGCGATGACGTAATCTATCCGTGAAGTGCAGATGCAATAGGGTCATCACCACAGTGAAAAAGTAGTGAATTTGGTTTTATTATTTTTTACTTAATTCATGATTCTAACCATTACAAATCAACTGTATATCACTCAAACGATGCAATATTCCCGGGAAGGTCTGTTGTCAAAGACCACCCTGTATATATGAAAGCAATTATGTCGCGGTTATGAGATGTATTCAAAGTCGAATAGATGCCCTTAATAGAGGTTATTTCTTGTCTAATGTTAATGACGCTTGTAATCGAGTTAAATAAGGCAATTACAATTGTACTGCTGAAGTCATTATATCAAAATGTGTGGTAAATAGTCGATTGAATAATTATTTTATTAGGTACAGTTAGTAAGAAATAGAGAGGGCTATTAAGATAAACTCTCTCTCTCTCTTTGCCTAGCCTTTTCCCATTTCACTTGGGATCGACTGTCTTCTTCTTTTTTGCGCCAAGTGTATCTACTGGGTCGTCGAGATATCTAATGAGTAAGGCATATCAAAGTGACATCTCCAACATTGGTCCTTAAAAAAGCTAATTTTGTATGGCGGGAAGTAGATTTTATTTATTTTTGCGAAAATGACTCTATGTATTGTTTAAAATTGCTCCAAAATACAAATCTACCGGTTTCTGAAATAATCTAAAATTAAAATGCTGTCGACAGCATTTTAATTTGTCTAAGAAAAGCTCTTCGACTATATGCTAGTGTAGGTATGTATACAGTTTTCGTACATAGTTAAATACTATTCATCTTCTGTCTTTTTTCACATTGTATGGAATCTGGAACAGGAACTACTTGTACTTGAAAATCACTGTCAAACTTAAAATAAATTTCAAATTATTTATTCAAAATTTTTACCATGAATCATTTTAACAATTACCAATTCAGGATTTACATTTGGAAAGCATCGTAATCGTTTTTGATATCATTTGTGGCAAACCAAACACAGGGACCGAAGATACGTATCTGTATATTCGTTATTTCTGTATTATCATGGAATAAGAGATGACAATTCAAATACATAATTTTCTGATACGAATCTATTGCGACCTTTTCCTAACCTTTTCGTTTCCACAAGGGTTGTAAATGTTCTATTGTTTTCTTGTAATATATGGAAATCATATGGTTTGTATGGAGCAGAATATTCAAAATAAATAGAGGTATTATATACAGAATCCGCCCTTTTTAAGACAGTCTGATTCACATAACAGATTCGTGAGACCATATTTTATTTTTGTGCACTTTTCAATCAATACTATTTCAATTCCAATACTTATTCCTTACTCTTTCAGCCCTCTTAAATCTGAAAAGGACTAATTTCCTTTACAACTACAAAAAAATATTTTATTTTAGTTCAAAATAGTTATTATAATTATTCAAAACAGAAATTGGCTATTTAAGTTATTCTGATGACACTTAGGTGATTATGTACTTTTAAGACTCGCATGTAAATATGTAAGCTACCATCAGACGGACCGTGTGCTTGTTTGCCACCGTCGTGGTATAAAAAAAAACAAAATAAGTATCATATTATAATAAAAAATCTAAATTTAATAATTAAGTATAAATGTATTAATCAGTACCAATGTAATGTAATTTGACATGTAATATTTTAAACTTTATAAATCAATGACTATGACTATGACTATTTTTTTATAAAAAATCTCTGTGGATCACTCTTAGCTCTTATGTACGATTAATATTTGTTTGCATTATATTTATTGTAATTTTCTTTTGGCGCTGCGTTTAGTTTAAATTTTTATAACCCGAATATATCCTCAAAGCCTCTTGATTGTATCGATTAATGCCGTTGCCGCGGCGTGGGATCAATTTTTATATTAAATGGGTCATTATTCCCCTACTTGGGCCAACAGAGGGTGGCCTTTGAAATCGAATGAATTTCACTTCTGTCTTTCGAACGTCCTTTAATATTTAAAAAGGATGAATTGTTTCATTACCTTTCTGTGTTTGATAATGAAACACTTTCATGTATATCGCTTAAACTTTATACCAAAATCTCCGGTACTCTGATGAAAAATTTGGGTACTGGTAATGTCTGCTCTGATCTCATTAAAAATTGTACTTTTCCTCTATTGCTTAAATGCATATTTGCATTACATAATTTGCTTCACCTACATACGTTTCTATAGGTATTGAGTAAATCTCTACATATTGTTCAAATATTAATTTATTCGATCTTATTGATATACTTAACATGGACTCTAATTGAGACTACACTGTCCAAAATAAACTTGTTATTTTTTTAAATCACAAACAACTCTAACTTCAGATAATACCCGACTTCGCAATAAAATTACAACAATTAAGACATCCGAGCAAAACTTGCAACCGCTTCATCGATAAAACTTCCTTGTACCAATTTGTAGTCTCTCCACAGCTTCTAAATTAAAAAACTTAACTACCTCGATCTAATCAGCGGCACATTAGCACGAATTCAGATTTGTAATTTAATTCCCCGTTTTCTGTAAATTTTCTCACGCCTTATCGTCTGGGATTCATGGTTCGTTCTAAGAAGAGTCCCTAGTTTTAAAAACGTTTATCAGATCATCTTGGCACATTAGTTTTAAGGCTTTACAGGGGGCGGTATGTTACCAAATGAATTTTAATCTCCGCGTCGGATACCGCGAATTCATAAAGAAAAATCGCGTTATTTAAAGCGAAGTGTTATCGCTATCATCTGAGATGTTTGTTTTGTTAATGTTGATTCACGGAGCTACAGTAGTGGGGGTGTGACTTGAATATTAATTTGTACAAGTTTCTGTGCAAGTCGCTCTTGGGCTATGTATAGGACTGAGATAATAAGGTGTGATTCTTTATTAGGTATCAATAAGGATGAACTCACTTTGGACTATGAATAGTTTTATGCTGTGAATTGTAATAAGGAGGTACCTACGTATTTTGACATAACTTAGGTAAAATTGAAAGTCTGCAGACTGCAGGAGGTGTAGGCATATTTGGTAGGTACAGGTACCTAATAAGTGATTTTTCCTATTTACAAAGTGATAAGTTTTCGATGCATGCAAGCCATAGGTACCAGATAAATTTATTGATAGGTATATGCTTCCAAAATATATAAAAAGAAAAAAAAAATGTCAAGCCAAACCCTGCAAAGTAAGTTTGTAAATCATTTCCATAACCGTCAAAAATAAGTGTCCTTTTTAATAAACAAACCTTAAAACTTTTGTCACATTATACATTGTGTCCTCAATTTATTATCTCACATCCAAGTATGAATGTTACTGATGAAGTCGCACCGATATCATAAACAGCCAAAAATCACGACGACAGAATATTAATTTACGCAGACGGTAGAAGCCCCCTGCCGGTAGGCGTGTAAAAACAAAATTTTAAACAATAAACCTCTACACATATCTTTAGTGATACAAAGACTCATCAGACTATGACGTTTGAAGTAAGATAGAACTTTGTGTGTGTAAGCGCGTGATATTTTGGGTAATAAATTAGGAATTCAACAACGCCTCTTCATTAAGTGGTTATGTCCGTCATGGTAAGCGATTCGGATTTCGCTAAGGTATTTTATGATATTTATGGACATAGTTTTGATAGAATAATTATCATGTTTTTTCTGTAAAGAAGGGAGATCTTCAATGTGACCACACGGCGTACTTAACTGTGGCCATTATTGATATTAATGTATGTTTCTCTTTTCTTATTTTATTACGTCAGACAATACAACTAACTCTTTGATTAAATAGATACTGTGGTTACCCTAATTCCATACTATACATTCATTAGGAGCTATACTTTATTTCACATCAGATCCAATCAGAAAATGGTGCCTAAACCTAATTCATTATTCAGACCTACTTAACCAAACAAGGGATGCGGTATCTCCAAGCAATTCTCGTCCATAAATAGAAAGCCTAGCTGCTACGCTAAGGTAAAAAGTTGCTTGCCCATATATGTTATATAGGAAGATACGGCTTTCTGTCCTAGGACGGGAAGTGAAAAGCGGCGCAAACGTCATTTGACCGCAAGCAGGAATTGTAAAGTGATGTCTCGGAAAATGCTAAGTGATCGACGTTTAGGTCAAGGGTTGCTAAAAGTAGCTCAGGCAAAGATGGGGTAAATTCCGGTAAATGTAAGCAGTATCAGACTAAATATATTAGGACGGTGAGATAAAAGACAAAAATATATTTAACTAGCGACCCGCCCCGACTTCGCACGGGACTTTTTTAAAGACCTTTTTAAGGTGTACAATACTGTTACATTATTTTGATCTATCTCGTAGGGCCAAGGGCTAGTGGCCAGCGTTTGCAATGTAAGCGTAAAAAATGTTTTTATTTACGATATCACATTGGAAACCTCTAAAATTATCAGTGTTTCTCAACTATACAGGGTGACTGGTAATTCATCGTATTCCTTCAAGGGGGTTATTCTACAGCTTATTTGGAGTGATTTAAGTCCAGTCAAGCAGGGGTCAAAACTCATTGGTTTTCAAGTTATTCAAGATTTTAGATTTTTTAATTATTACCCGCTTTTTGACCTAACTAGTTTTTGATAAACTAGTTTTTTTTTTAAACTACGTATTTTTCAAATAAAAAAAAAGATTTTCCGAATAGCCAATGAATCAGTGATTACGTAAAATACTAAAAAAAAGTACAAAACATATCAAAATTTTGCAAATAAAAGCATCTGAAGTCAGAAGTTTTTGTATTTTTTTTCAAATCTTGTTACATTTTAAGGCATAACTAAAAAAAAAGTAATAACACTTCGCGTACAAATTACAGAATTTATTTCCTCAGTTCATAAGCTTTCTAAAAAGGTACAATTTATGACATTTTATGCTCATTTTTTACAATTAATAATAATAATACTAATAATACCAGAGCAGGTACAGGACTTAGCGTACTTGACTTTACTTGTTTGTGTCGTTTTAAACTCGCCGAAGGCATACTTTGTCTCCAGTTTCTTATCTTCTGAGACTTTAAGTTGCCCGGGGTGATACTTTGGTAAGTAATTAAGTAGGGGAATAAGAAAAATAGGAAAAATACAGTTTCATTATTAAATAAAATTTAATCTTAAAAAGGAAAAATTATAAATCTTGCTCGAACTGTTTGCCCTGCCTGCGTATGCAAGAACGAAGCCTTCTTCGTACTTCAGTGATTGTCACTCGCCTCGAAAGCCCGTCTTTCATCGTCTGTGCAGCTGCTAGGATTTTTTGCCGTAGGTCTTCTACGTCACGTATCGGTCTGTCGTAGACCAACGCCTTCATGTGACCCCAGATGTAGAAATCACACGGAGTTAAATCTGGGCTCCTGGCTGGGCAAGGGGTTCGGCCACCTCGACCAATCCATCTTCTTGGGTAGTTTTCATCCATCCACTGAGGGAGGAAATAAATTCTGTAAATTGTACGCGAAGTGTTATTCCTTTTACTAAAATGTAACAAGATTTGAAAAAAAAAATACAAAAACTTCTGACTTCAGATGCTTTTATTTGCAAAATTTTGATATGTTTTGTACTTTTTTTATTATTTTACGTAATTATTACGTATTTTACGTAATAATTACGTAATCATTGGCTATTCCGAAAATCTTTTTTTTTATTTGAAAAATACGTAGTTAAAAAAAATACTAGTTTTAGGTCAAAAAGCGGGTATTTATTAAAAAAATCTAAAATCTTGAATAACTTGAAAACCAATGAGTTTTGACCCCTGCTTGACTGGACTTAAATCACTCCAAATAAGCTGTAGAATAACCCCCTTGAAGGAATACGACGAATTACTAGTCACCCTGTATTATGCATGTTTTATACATATAAACCTTCCTCTTGAATCACTCTATCTATTTTAAAAAAGGCATCAAAATCCGTTGCGTAGTTTTAAAGATCTAAGCATACATAGAGACAGACAGCGGCAAGTGACTTGTTTTATACTATGTAGTGATAGTGATGGGACAGTCGTATACAAATCCATTACTACTCAATACAAGTCACAAGAAAGTTCACACTGATCGTTTTTTTTTTGTAACTCAGTATTTTATACATGAGTATGTTTTATTATTTACCTTTCTAGTATATTTTTAAATTGTAAATCGTCTTCTTCTTTTTTTATATACCACGACGATGGCAAACAAGCATACGGCCCGCCTGGTGGTAAGCAGTTACCGACGCCTACAACCCCAGAGGATTCACGTACCCGTTGCCTACCCTTTAAGAACCTATACACTACTTTGTAGGGTGCCGTAGTCAACTACCCAAGTAACACATCAAGGCAGTATAACGGCCGTCTTACAGCATATCTGTATGCTTTTAGCATTTTGAGTTCGTTTTATAGTAGCATTATAAACGTTTATAGTGCTGATATAGGTCTTAAATGGGCACAAATTACCCAGCTTGAGATCCTATACAGGTCATTTAATAGCATTAAAGGCGCATTATGTCATTTAATAGCATTAAAGGCGCATTATCCTAACAAAATTTATAAAAGTTTTTGACTCTTTTACGTTATTTATATCCTTCAAATATTACTGCGCAATGTAGTTTACTGTAAATGTGTATATATGTTTCATTGAACATTTTCACGCGCCTTTGATTTATTGTGGTTTTGCTATAAAATATTATAAAAAGATATGCGTCAAATAAACAAAACAATTGTGTAATCCTCGTATACAACGAGTTTTGCATTATTAACATAATAGTGTTGGTTGAGCAGTCTTAAATTAAGTAATTTCATTATTATATAGGTATTTTCCTTGTATAAATAGGTCCGCATGATTTTATTTTTAGGTTATAAATTATTTACAAAATGGCGTTGGTATATATAGACGGAGAGCTAGCCACGTCAGATATGACACAATAATGAGAGCAACCAAACCCCTCTAGTCAGTTTGGTATACTATGCTTATTTCTAGATCTGGACATCTGGCAGCTTTAAAGTGATGGAGGTCAAAGAATGCAAACCATTACAAGAGAATAAATCCTAGAGATCTGGGTTTGATGCAATATTATGAGAAACTATACAAATACTACACAATATTAAGAGAAATTATACAAAAGTTTATGTTAGGAGAAAGTAGTGCCAAACAATGTATAATAAAATATAGTTCATAGTTTGTCGCCTACTGTTTTTGTTTCCGTAATAATCATACATCGGGGTTTTCGGTGCGGGAACGATTTGAGAAAGAGTAGAGATAAACAGATAGGTTAGTCTGAGAAAATATCATATTATGCCTAATGAATAACTACCTCTCTGTGAATAGCATACACACTATGATACGAGCTTTTTTTCTTAGAGGCATGTTTGTATTGACTATTATATAGTATTTTAAAAATGCAATTGCATATCCGAAATTTATTAACTAAATCTACCTAAGACAAAGACACGGTATAATAAGTGTCAAATATTAATCTTGACGTCCGATATTTATGAACTATTTGGTTAACTGAAGAGGTTGACAATGATCAGTCATTACATGAATTAATAAAAAAATACTTGAAAAAATCATAGGTATATGTACCTACAATATATATACATAATAGTCAGCTATTACATATAAATTGTATATACCTATGATTTTTTCGATCAATTATTCATTAGGTAGAAACCTGCTAGAGTACATTCTGTTATTTAAGTTAATACCTACTCTTTGGCTAATATCAAACATTCCCGCACCGAAAACCCCGATGTATGGTAATAATACACAATATTTTCTGGTCTAACGTTTTTTTTATCGATTTTTGACCAGTTTTGAGTCGATATTTCAACATATTCACTATAGATAGAATTATAAGGCAAACGACTATCGATTCTTGAATCTTTTATCTCCATTCTGTAGAGCCGGATCTTGAAATAAATGAGCCGTTATTTTTTTTATGATATTTTAAAAATATGGTCTAAAAAAACACTTTTATCGATATTCGAATGGTGTAAAGAATCTTACATATACGTAATCTACATATAAGGGTTCCTCTTTGATGTCTCTACAAACTGTAGAGAGATTTTAATTTTTAACTAATTCAAACAAAATTTATGACCATAATAAAACCACTTTTTTAGCCTAAACCGGTTCGACTTTGATGTGAAATATCTCGAAGACAATGAATATTGAAGTAAATATAGGATACTATATTGTTTAAAGCCGTTACTGATAATATGATAAGTTATATAAATCATTAGAAAACTAAGGGAATCAGATCTAAGGTCGTTGGCGCCAGGGAGCCCCTTAAAATATAGGCTCTGTCCTTTATAACTGAGACAACTTCGGCAATTTTTACCTAGTTTGGTATTACTATTTTCCAATTAAAACATTTTGCTAGTCTGTCACTGTGACCTCCACCCATTAAAAGCTGCCAGATGCCAGGATCTAGCAATAAGTATATTATAGCAATCTAACCAGACGGGTTTTGTTGCTCTCATTATTGTGTCATATCTGACGTGGCTAGCTCTTAGTCCAATAGCAACTCAGTGACCCTTAAAGAATGCCTTATTTATGCCTACAGCATTACACGTGAATAATTATGCTATTAAACAACATTAAGCATTAAATACTACTTAAAATTGCTATTGTAAACCCTAAGGCACTAAAACAGCTAAAAGCTGTACAGGGACTGTTCATAAATTACGTCATAAATTTTTGATGATTTTTACCCCCCCCCCCCCTAAAATCATCCAACCCTCCCCCTGCCAAATAAAGTGACGTCATTTAAAAAAAATGCGTTTTAAGCTTAATTGTAAAATAAAAAACTATTTAGTAGATAATATTTTATAGGATTAAAAGTTTATAGAAACACGACTTTCATTCCTTTTTTTACACATTGATGATGTGATCTTCGGAATGACCGCCCCCCCTCCCCCCTCCTACGTCATGCTACCATCAGCCGATGTCCAGACCCCCCCCCCCCCCCCCCCATTTGAAATGACGTAATTTATGAACAGCCTCTTATAGTGAATTACTTGGCTCTATATTATTGCTATTATACAGCATTAGGAATGTATTACCTACTAATAAATGCTATTGTACACCCTAAGGCATTAAAAATAGCTGAAAGCTGTATAGCGAATTTACGTGGCATTATAATGGCTAATATTCATGCTCTTAAACAGCATTAAGCATTTATTTATGCTATTCTAGATCCTAAGGCACTAAACCAAACCGAAGCATTAGTGTAGCAAACCAAAACGCAACTGTACAGCATTCAGCTGTACAGTTGCATGTTGTTCGCTGCACTAAAACTAATGGCTAAACAAAAGCATTTACATATGCCATTATACAACCGTTATACAGCGTAAAGCATCATAAAATGCTATTGTAGAACCTAAAGCACTAAAAGCAGCTGAAAGCTGTATACCGGATTTACGTGGTATTATAATGGCTAATATTCATGCTCATAAACAACATTAAGCATTTATTTATGCTATTGTAGAACCTAAGGCACTAAACCACACCGAAGCATTAGTGTAGTAAACCAAAACGCAACTGTACAGCATTCAGCTGTACAGTTGCATTTTGGTTCGCTGCACTAAAACTAAAGGCTTTAAAAAAGCATTTATACATGCCATTATACAACCATTATACAGCTCAAAGCATTATATAATGCTATTGTAGAACCTAAAGCACTTAAGTGCTTTTAAACAGTCGAAAGCTGTACAGTTGCGTTGTGGTTTGCTGCACTAAAGCTAAAGGCTTTACAAAAGCATTTAGATATGCCATTATACAACCGTTATACAGCTCAAAGCATCATATAATGCGACAAGTTGCTCGGTGAACGTATATAAGGGTTTATACGGTCCTTAAGTTCGAAACAAGTTAACTATTCATATGTTATTATAATGCTTCCTGTGTTACTTGGGTAGGAACCCTTATAGTTTCGCCATGTCTGCCCGTCCGTCTGTCCGTCCGCGGATAATCTCAGTGACCATTAGCACTAGAAAGCTGCAATTTGGTACTAATATGTATATCAATCACGCCAACAAAGTGGTAAAATAAAAAGCGGGAAAAAATGTTTTATTAGGGTACCTCCCCTATACGTAAAGTGGGGAGTGATTTTTTTTTAAATTTTAACCCTAACGTGTGATATATTGTTGGATAGATATTTAAAAATGAATAGGGGTTTACTAAAATCATTTTTTGATAATGTAAATATTTTCGGATATAATCGCTCCAGAAGTAAAAAAAAATGTGTCCCTCCCTCTAACTTTTGAACCATATGTTTTAAAAATATGAAAAAAATCTAAAAAGTAGAACTTTATAAAAACTTTCTAGGAAAATTATTTGAACTTGATATGTTGAATACTTTTTGAAAAAAAATTACAAAATAATTTCTGAACTAAGTTTGTAATTTAACCGTATAAGCAGGTGTTTATTGTACCTGTAATTTCTACAAATCACAATGAAATGACGTGCTTTCAAATAAAGTAAAAACGGTGAAAATCGGTCCACGCAATAAAGAATTATCCTATAAAAATCATCTTCCATTACTTCCATACTTTAAGCTCGCGTGCAATAGTTTACTTAATTTGCCGATAGATGTCGCTGTACGTGGAACGCTCATATCATATCCTACATGCCGGTGTTATTTTAACTCTTAAGTGGGGACACTTACTGTGACGGACGGAAAACTACGGAACCCTACACTGAGCGTGGCCCGACACGCTCTTGGCCGGTTTTTTTGAGTTGAGTTCTAAAATACCGATGCGACTAATTGGATAAAAAATTGTGTAAGTACACAACTCTAAGCCCATACAAATAAGTTTAAGTTCACATATTTTTGTCCAATTGGTCGCTTCGATATTACTCGTGTACCCACAACACAAGACTAATTTCGGAAATACCTACATCATATTTTGTATGTATATCTTATTTCATTGTAATATTTTTCTAACTTAAGAAGAATTTCCTACTTCTTATTTCGTAAGTGGCACTTGACTTGCTGCCAACTATAAAACTTTTCATAGACAATAAAACGGACATTGCAAACTTGCTCGGACAAAACAAGGACTGAAGAGGAAACTGGATCATATTTATTTTTGCATAAGTGCTCCGCAAAAATGTGAAACGTCTTTACCTCACAAAGGGCGAAGCGAACTGGGTCAGAGCAAGGCGTAGACTCCTTCTTATAGACTTCGCATAGGAATACGAAAACCCGCGGTAATTTAAAGTGTCCTGCGAATTTCATCTCGCTATTTGTGGTATGGTACAGCACAGCGAATTACATCTCGCTCAAATCTGGAGTACCTCCACCTTAAAGAAAACCACAGTCAAATAGCACTAGACCCTAACTCATAGTGTTGTGTTTCTGCTGGTGAGTAGGGTTGCTAAAAATCTCAAAGAGGACCCAGTGTGTTGACGATGAGGGACCCTCTTGTTCCTTTAGCCGTCAACACAGTGAATCCCCCTTTTCTAAAGGTCGGCAACGCGCATGTGACACCTCTGGAGTTGCAGGCGTCCATAGACTACGGTAGCTGCTTACCCTCAGGCAGGCCGTATGCTTGTTTGCCACCGTTGTGGTATAAAAAGTCTGGCTGCGGAAGGGTCCTGGATTTTCCTCTTCCTTACCCTTTCCCTTTAAAAGGATAAGTTCGCCTTTGTACGATGTATGTATATACTATTTTCTTCGATCAATACGCGATTTATTAGATCAAAATTCATGGCAAGTAAGCATTTTTAAATAGGACGATACACGCCACGCAATCGACGAACTGGCTTATTTAAAACTTTAAATACATTTAAACGTCGAAACTATAATCGTGGTAACTGTCAAATTTTCCGTACAATCAGCTGTAGATATAGCTTAGCCGAAAACAACTAAATTGGACACGCAGTTCTGCAGAAAAAAAAATGAATAATAATAATATATTTATTTATTTTCAGACTTGCATCCATAGTTAACAATAAAAATAAAAAATAAAAATTGTACACATAAAATTACAAAATAAAATTAATTAAAACAATAAAATTAAAACTTAACTAGTAATTTATCACTAGGAAAGTGCAGATTCAGCCACCATCTCATCAGCGGACTGTTCCATCTGTCAACAAACACGTCCAGGATGCTGTTTGTGGTCATACGCAGGCGGGTAAGCAGGGAAACATTCGTTTGCATATAAAAACTAGCAAACAGCAATTTCTTTCTAAAAATTATATTCGTGTTGAGCTAATTTCTGCTGCTTACTGTATAATTAAATTCTAAAGATTATGATTACAAACGGTTTAAGGTAAAATTGGATTGCTACTCCAAGAGTCCACGTTTTTCCTGCATTTTTGTTCATTTATCGTTCATATCATTCCGTCATATCGTTTCGTCAAATCGGGCCTAAAATAACAAATTAAAAGAGAAACATCTTTGATAAACCATCTAGTGGGTAAATCCAGAGGTTATAGCGAAGCTTGTGGTCATTAGACGAACAAAGACGGGGCTAGTTAGAGAATTGCACTACGACGGCGTCTCGATTTGAAGAGGTCTTCAGTCTTTAGCGTAACGTTACTTGAATTACTTGGAGTAAGCGTATCTTTAGTTGGAATAACTTGAGATATAATAGTTAAATATTTAAAATTTTATTGAAACCAAGTCATTACATATTTCATAAAAAATGACAACTTAAAACGAACTTATAATTTAAGAATTTAAAATCACATAAAAAGTCAACTTAGAACCTAGAATAACAGAATGTCAAATGAAAAAGTATTTTTTTTAATGAAGCCCACTCCGAATCGTACCCGGTTCAAAGGTCCCCATTATTCCCGCCGCATTTCCCCGCTGAACAGCAATGGAGACCTGCTGAACCAGATACGATCCCGAGCGAGGATCGCAGCCCCTCTCTCGCAAATGAAGCCCTAATTCCCTAAAGAAGTTGCGCGCCTCTGTCTCCCAGGGTCCGGCTGTCTCAATGGCCACCGGAACTATATACAGGTTGGAAAGATCGAATGCCACATGGATGGCAACTACCTTAAATATTGTAAATAGCACATTCTGTGTAAAGGAGACTTTCCTTTGTTTTTAAAACAATAAATTCTACATTTATGGATTTATGAAAAATCGCTTTCCTCAGTCGGAACTCGAACCGGTCAAATGTGACAAAAAATAACGTGCCGTATTTTATGATGCAGATTGAAAGTGTTACTGTTAAGGTTCATTTTTCTTTAAATAACAAATACAATCAAAATAACGGAAGGCTATGAAAACTAACAATTGCCTTTTAATTTTATTTTCACCCGTCACGTGAAATGCAGCGCAACTGAGATCGGTGATCGAATTCAAGATCAAAAAGTAATCTCTGGAATGCAAGGACAATGATGAGCTACACTTATGTTTACTTATCAGTTTAGTTGCGATTACTAATGCCACTTCTTTAGTAACCTATTTCCTTAGATATGAAAATTGCATCAATTATTAATATTATTATCATTATAGTCATCAATGTCATCATAGTAGCTTGGATAGGTAGATATTTAAAAATGGAACATTTTAACGGAGCCGTTTTTAAATTTATGCATACGAGAAAACGGAGCTCATTTTGAACAACTGCTTTAGTTAGCAGGGTTTTAGTAAGTTTATTAAATGAATATTGTTTTCTTTTGTGTGTTTTAATTGTTGGTGATTGTATTTGTTATTTAGAGAAAAATGAACCTTATCAGTAATCCTTTCAATCTGCATCATAAAATACGGCACGTTATTTTTTGTCACATTTAACCGGTTCGAGTTCTGACTGAGGCAAGCGATTTTTCATAAATCCATAAATGCAGAATTTTTTTTTAAAACAAAGGAAAGTCTCCTTTACACAGCATTCTGCTATTTACAATATTTAAGGTAGTTGCCATCCATGTGGCATTCGATCTTACCACCCTGTATATAGTGCCGGTGGCCATTGAGACAGCCGGACCCTGGGAGACAGAGGCGCTCAACTTCTTTAGGGAATTAGGGCGTCGTTTGCGAGAGAGGGGCTGCGATCCTCGCTCGGGATCGTATCTGGTTCAGCAGGTCTCCATTGCTGTTCAGCGGGGAAATGCGGCGGGAATAATGGGGACCTTTGAACCGGGTACGATTCGGAGTGGGCTTCATAAAAAAAAAATACTTTTTCATTTGACATTCTATTATTATAGGTTCTAAGTTGACTTTTTATGTGATTTCAAATTCTTAAATTATAAGTTAGTTTTAAGTTGAAATTTTTTATAAAATATGTAATGACTTGGTTTCAAAAAATTTTTAAATATTTAACTATTAACGTCAAGTGAAAATTTTCTTCCTACGAAATTTTAATATTTTTATTAATTTACCGGCTAAATATTAAACAAAATTGTTTTACAACATCGTAGAAGATGATCGCTTTTATTGTATGCTGAAAAATGTCACCCTTTGTAGTGAATTGCACTATCGTAATATCATACGAGTATGCAAATCGCCTCTTCCCGTGGTTCTTTCTGCGCAAGTTACCTTTCGCTTCATTCATCAAGCCGGAACGAACACGTTATCTCGAGATTTTGCTGTACCGAAGTAAGCAATAATATGATTTTGAAAAAATAGAACACATCCGAAAACCTGGTTACGACTAAGGAGAACTCCCCCATCACTAATGTTTTAACTCCAACTTAAAACTCCGTAAGCGCCAACCGAAAAGCCCGAGGACCTGGCTGGAAACACTTTCGTAGAAAACGAAGAAGTCTCGCGACGACGGAGCCCTGACGTTGATGTCATTTTTGAAAGTTCTTTTTAAGTGTTTACGTATTTATAATAAGTGTTATTGTTAGGTATATTTTATTTCCGTTTTTATATATATACCGATGTCTTCCCTCCCGCAAGCCGACAGTCAGCGCAACATCAATTTTCAACGAACCACCTTGTCCCTCGATGATTATATCCAATGCCCGCATTGGCCAGTTCCAAAACTGTTGAATGGTCGGCGAGGTCTCCACATCCACATAGGCAACTGTCACAAACCCACCCCCACTGGTGGCTGGTGCCAACTTCCCACCGCACCCCATACCTCATCATCTTCATCAGCTTCGAATCACAGTCTTCTTTCAGATAAACTAAGTACATTAAGCGCATCTATGCCCATTATCAAACGTATTCCTAGAGGCGCAAGAACAACTGTCGCAAATCATCTAGCTAAGATTATTGATGTCTGTGTAGCAGAAAACTCTTTATCAAGCTGGGAAAGCTTACTGTTGTTCGCGTATAACACCTTACACGTCGATAAAGACAACAGTAAGTCTCTGACTACAAAAATAAAATCAAACTGTACCCATCCTCAAACTGCTGATATAATTCATAATCAAAATACTCGCCTCTTTAAACCCAGTAAAATCTCCAAATTAATAGAATCAAAAATAAACGATGGTGACCTAAAAGGTGCCGCCCAAATCCTATTTTCCAGCGACACAACGGCTCCAGACACCCCAGAAACTCTAACTACGCTATAAAACAAGCACCCGCCGGCACCTGTAGTACCTGACCTTCCTGAACCCCCAGTCCTGTTTTACCTCCATTGCAATGCTCTGAAGACGCCGTCCAGGCAGCGATTGCTTCTTTCAAGAGCGGCTCAGCGGGCGGACTAGACGGGTTAACACCGCAGCACCTGAAGGATTTAACTACAGGTATGCCCGGAGGACAAAACAATACCTTACTTTCAAGTATAACCCGTCTAGTCAGCCTGATGCTTTCAGGCAATGTAATTCCTGCCGTTATACCAACCATCTACGGCGCTAATCCTTGCGCTTTAAAGAAGAAAGACGGCGGAATCAGACCCATCGCTGTAGGTTCAACTTTTCGGAGACTCGTATCAAAAATTTGATGTAAATACATTATTTGGGACCTAGAAAAAAAATTCCAACCTTTTCAACTTGGTTTTGGTAGCAAAGGTGGTTGCGAAGCAGCCATCCATGCCTGCCGAACCTTTTTACATAGCTCAGAAGGCCAGGTACTGCTCAAAGTCGACGTAAAAAATGCCTTTAATGCAGTAGATAGAGGCGCCCTATTGACAGAGATCCAAAAACATAACTTCCTAGCATCTACCCATACATGTGGCAATGCTACAGCACTCCCACAAACCTCTCATATAAACTGAACCACTGTCAACAGGGCGATCCTCTGGGGCCGGCCATTTTCAGCCTTGGAATCAATCCTATCATTTCGGCTCTAACTTCTAAATTTAATGTTTGGTACCTCGACGACGGCGGCCTGGGAGGTGAAGCGAACTCCATCCTTAAAGACCTCTTAAGCATCATCAACCAGTTTCAATCAATTAAGGCTTAGAGCTTAATACAAATAAATGCGAACTTTACATAAATCCGGACGCTACAAACAAAACAAAAATCAAACAAGATTTTGATAACATCTGCCCTGGCATTAAAATTCTGCAAAAAAACTCACTTCACCTACTGGGTGCACCCGTTTTCGAGGAATCAATCCCAGATTTCATCAACTCAAAACTAACCCATTTTTCGGAAACTTCAGACCGCCTCCTTGTAATTAACTCGCATATGGCTATCTCTATTCTACGTTTCTGCCTTTTTGTCCCCAAATTCACATACTTTTTGCGCTGCAGTCCCATTTGGAAATTTCTAAATTATTCTAAAGCCATAGATTCGATGCTACATCTTCAGCTTGAAAAAATTATAAACGTAAAAATTAATGACCGACAATTTCTCCATGCCACATTACCCATTAGATTTGGAGGACTCGGCATCCGCCAAATCTCCAATGTCGCCTTGCCCGCCTTTCTGTCCTCGGCACATAGCACGCTCCCCCTCGTAGGTAAAATCCTTATGCCATCATCCCGTGATTTCGAGGTAGCGTGCTTGTCCGAGGCAGAAGACGAGTGGAAAATGGCCTGCCCAGGAAAAGATCTACCAGTAAACAAGGCAGTTCAGAGGATCTGGGACCAACCCATTTGTACACAAATTCATTCAGACCTGCTAGACTCTTGCTCCACCAGCCAGGAAAAAGCTCGTTTACTAGCTGTGCAGAAAGAGAGTCTGGCTCTTGGCTACACGCATTCCCATCCTCTAATTTTGGTACACTACTAGATAATAATACCCTCAGGCTGGCTGTCGGACTGCGCCTGGGGGCCTCCATAGTTTCACCCCATCGCTGTCTCTGCGGAACATCTGTGGACAGCCTGGGACACCATGGTCTATCTTGTAAGAGGAGTGCCGGCCGACTATCCCGCCACGCCAGCCTCAACGACATCATCCGTCAGGCTCTTGTTAGCGCCAACGTGCCAGCCATACTCGAACCGCCTGGCCCATCTCATCACTACCTCAATAAGAGCAGGTGGGGCAGCTGCAGCGGCTGAGGTGGCAAAGTGCCGCAAATATATTGGTCTGACAGATCAGAATATATTTGCGGCATTTGCCGTTGAAACTTTAGGACCGTGGTGCCCAGGCGCCCACAGACTAATCAGGCAGCTGTCGACAAAACTGTTTGAGGTCACCGGGGACCGTAGAGCTGGCTCGTCCCTCGCCCAAAGGATTGGAATAGCGATCCAGAGGGGGAACGCAACCAGCCTCATGGGAACCCTTTCCCAGGATTCGGACCTCGGTGACCTTACCTAAATTCTCAGTTTTCATTTTGTAGGTAGTTTTTAGCTTTAATTTTGTAGCTAGTTTTTAAATAGTTTTAGGTCATATTTCCTTATATTTTAACTTTGTTAGTTAAAGTGTATTTTTTAAAAACAAAGGAAAGTTTCCTTTACACAGAATGTGCTATTTACAATATTTAAGGTAGTTGCCATCCATGTGGCATTCGATCTTTATCATAATAAAGCTGTATCATATTAATCAATGGCATAGAGAAATAAGTCAGTATACAGTGATCACTCCATAAAACTGCTCATTAGCTCATAGCCCAAAAGCTTGAGATTAAAGAAGGCTGAAGGAGACCGAGGGAGAAACATGCGGTCATTGGATGTACTACGTAACGTTATTTTTAAAGTAGTTCTTGTTTAGCGTTAATATTTGGTTGGAATAACTATAGGTAATACCTAGATTTAATTGTCATACTGACTACTGCTCTAAGCGGAAAAGTTGTTCGAACTTACATTGACAGCGTCATTCACAGCGACATTCACAGCGTAAATCTTCCTACTATTTTATTTTGGAAATCTAAGCTTACCTTTGAGTACTATTCTGAAAGACATACCGCTCCCTAACAAAAGTAAAAACATCTTGTATCTTACACAGACTATACTTCATAGTTACGTTATCTTCTTGCGAATTTTGTACAGAAAATGTACCTTCGCTTACTCTGAAAAACAAGCTACTCCCTAACAAAAGCAAATGGCAAACCGATACCTAAACACTGTAAAAACAAAAGCAAACGCCATACATCACCTCGCCCGGTGGGCGGCAAATAGCCCGTACTGGTAAATCGTGCGGGCAACGCGCAATATCAATGGGTGCGTCATTATGTGATGCTCCGGTGCGCACGCGCCTCGCGTGTAAAGGCAAAGATAATGGGGGACAGACAGCGACGGAAGAGATGTAGACGTCGCCCTGATTACACGAATATCTCCTCAAATCGGTACTATTCTCCTGACAGTTCCCTTCACCCCCTTCCCCGGCTTCGAATATAAACCTAATTTAAAATGGTGATTGATCAATCATAGTTTTGGTTATCTAAAATAAGAATTTCAACGTTTATTGTCGATTCGTTTTTTTGGAAAATTTCCTAAATGGTGGAAAAAATACTTAAGTGTGATAATGGTCTATGGAGCTTAAGACCATTGTGAATTCGCTAATATATTGTTTATTGATCTAATTGTGTAATATAATATAGTATTAAGTGTAGTACTTTATTGCACTACAAAGAAAAATACAACAGGAATGAATATACAATAAAATATACCTGAATATATTTACCTTTTCAGTCATAGATAAATGCTTGCGAGTTCTACATTTCAGAGCCACTATAGTTTAAAAAGACATCTATACTTTTATCGTTCGGTGGGTAAAGAGGATTTAAAATTAATGTGGTTGGGGGGTGGCAAAGAGTTTGGTAGGTGCTAGAAAGATAAAGCAGCTATGGTTGCCTTTGTGAATAAAAACAAAGATATGAATTTCTGGGATTGTGGGGTGGATTGTTGTATTAAGGCTTGAATTACTTGAAAGTGCAAGATATGGTTATGATGACAACTATGTGTGATATTCTCTTAGGTAGTGTGGTCGAGTACAACAAAATATAAGAACTAGTGAAGATGGGCGCAGCATTTGGTAGATTGACTTTAGTAAAAAGAATCACCGATATTTTAATCACGTTGTCTCGCGATGTTGTCTCTTTACCAAACATAAATTGCTATTGAATGCCTTCGTCGTTAGTAATTCTTAGTCTTAGTCTTAATTAGGTTCAAATACAAAAATCTCCACCACGTCATATTTGAGAACATAAAAACAGCTAAACAAAAAAAAAAGTGTGAGACACAGGAAAATAGTGTCTTCTTATGATAGCTTAATCCAAATGTCATCATTATTCCAAATTAAGGACAACACCAAATTAAGCCAATAAACCACACTACCCCCAGAGATAGTCCCCTTCCGTCCATTAAGTATCGTCATTACTCTTTGACGCATAAGCATAAGTATCCCCATATATTTTGTTTCGCCACCTATTTCCTTGTTCCGGCGTCGGTAGGTAAATAATTACTTTCTAGTGTGATGGAGCATAAGCGTTATATTCAATGCAGTGAATCCTCCTTTTAAAGTCGGTAGAGTATGTTTCTAACACCTATTTGAGGGTCTGATAGTAGAAAAATATAGGTAGTTCTATCGGTTTTTTTTAATGATGTGCCCATCTAATAACACCTAAGAAAAAATCGCTTATTTTTTGTTTATGTAGGTACTTTATTAACAGTTTTAAACACATGAAATATTTTTTATACAACCTTAATGGAATGCTCAAATATAATTTTAAAATTAAACTACACCAAAGTATTAGTAGACATCAGATATTTAGGAGTTAGTGAATGATTGTCTTAGATATGTTTACTTTTATAACAACAATTTCCTACCTTAGCACAGTTTTCCAGGATCGCTTGGGACCGGACATTTTTGGATGATTTTGCAGGTCGACGTGGTTTGATGTCAGCCTAATAGTAACCCCCTGTCAATTCTTTATAGATTAAGATAAAAAAATATTTAACTCGGCATTTTCCAGTAGGCACTGCAGGGGAAAAATAATAGTTTCGTTGGTTGTTGATTCATTAAATAGCCTTCATTCATCATTCAATATTGTATACAATTGTGCCTTTTTGAGCTATTTAACAAGCGTCAATAATTAATAGAGTCGAAGTAATAGCTAAAAACCCGCTTTTTAGTTTTATTTTTTTTACTCTTTATCGTGAACGAATATGTATTAGATTTTTGCCTAGGATGATGCTGCTGCTCATATCGCCGTAAATAATTACAGCTGACATATCAGCGATATTAAATTTTAAAATTAAGTCGTTCTATTTTCACTGTCCAAAAACGGCGAACATCACGCTAAAAATTCCGTAACTTGATAACAGCTTCAAACATTCCATTAAGTTTTCTTTTATATCCCGGTTCTTTGTTTAGATTTCCGTCAAAGAACGACGGTAGAAAAATAGCTGACAAAAAGTTTCGCCTTGGCCAAAGGGCCAGCCGACCGTGAACCTTCAAAAACAGTAAGAACCTAACGGAGCGCCGCCGTGTTTGTGTCCGGTGGGCTCTCGGAGAGCACTTTAGATGAAAAGGAAATAACAGATCTATACATGAGCTAGGACTACAAAGCAAATGTTAAGCTAGGATAAGCAAGCACTCTCAATAGTATGACACCGCGCGTGTCGTTTTCTCCACAGTTTTTACGTATTTTTATAGCAAAATGATAAGGAAACTTCACTGGACCAACATTTTCTGATGAATAATTGCCATTTCTTTATCGCAATGCATCATATTCTGCTTTAGAGATCAGTGCCTTACTGTTGGAATATCACGAGATCATCATTTGGACAGTAGATCTTAGTGTTCACCAAATAAATAACACGGGGTGTTGAGTAATAGGAGATGACATCCCTAAGATTTTTTTTGTCCCAAAAAGTTGTAGTAAATATCACTTCAAGTATATACTACTCTTTGATTCAGTCACAGCTGTCAACTGCCAAACATGGCGCACAAAATTAGTTCTAAATGTCACATCTAGTAGAATCTATACATATAATAAAGCTGAAGAGGGTCGAAAGTCTGTACATGGAAGATAATCGAAAAAAAGTTGGCTGGGGATACTTAGAATCGATAACAGAACACGTTCTAACAATTTTTAGAATTTTTGTCTGTTTATCTGTTTGTCTGTTTATCTGTTTATCTGTTTGTCTGTTTATTTGACCGCGCATCACGTGAAAACGGCTGAACGGATTTCGATGAAATTTTGTATAGAGATAGTTTGAGTCCCCGGAAAGGATAATATATAGTTTTAATCCCGAAAATCAACCCTGGTGGGGGTGAAAATGGGGTTGAAAATTTGTATGGAGAATTTTTAACCGCTGAAACGATTTAGATAGAAATGAGTATGGAGATAATTTGAGTCTCGAGAAACGTCATAGGATAGTTTTCAAACCCTTGTGGGGGTGAAAAGCGGGTTGGAAGTTGGTATGAGGATTTTTTTGCCGCTGAACAGATTTAGATGAAAATTGGTATAAAGATAGTATGGGTCTCGAGAACGGATAAAGGATAGTTTCATCTTGAACCCCCCCCCCCCCCCCCCCACCTTACTTTAGAACCGTAGGTCCAAAAAATTTGAAAAAAATAATGGAAGTGAAACTTTCAATAAAAACTATCTATCTGTACATCTATCACGTGAAAACGGCTGAACGGATTTTGATGAAATTTTGTGTAGAGATAGTTTGAGTCCCGGGAAAGGACAAAGAATAGTTTTCATCCCGAAAATCAACCATGGAGGGGGTGAAAAGGGGGTTGAAAGTTTGTATGGAGATTTTTTAATAGAAATTAGTATGCAGATAATTTGAGTCCCGAGAAACGACAGAGTAGTTTTCATCCCGAAAATAAACCCTTTCACGCCGAAAAGGGGGTTGGAAGTTGGTATGACGATTTTTTAACCGCTGAACTGATAAAGATGAAATTTGATATAGTATGGGTCTCAAGAAAGGACAAAATGATAGTTTTCACTCCGAAAATCAACCCTAAAGGGGTGAAAAGAGAGTTGGAAATTTGTATAGGGAATTATTAACCGCAGAATCGATTTAGATACAATTTGGTATGGAGATAATTAATTAAAAAAGGAAATAAAATAGTTTTATCTCGGAAATTATCCTTTAAACGGATACAAAAGGGGTGAAAGTTTACATGGGGAAGAAACAACCAATAACCGCTGTCCGTATTTAGATGAAATTTGGTATTTAAATAATTTGTAATTTTTTGGTCAAGGTGTTCATATTTATAACATGTTACCCGTCGATGCTTTAAATTTACCTTTGTTAAAGGGTTATTGCAGGTTCGAGTATTATATATGACGGACAAAGATGCATGGCCCAAACCAAACATTTATAGGACACCGTTTAGGTAGGAAAACATATCAAACGTTTTGTGAAGCAGTCAGATTAGGATTTATTTTTCTTTATAATTAAACAATAGGTACATTATCTGTCTCTCAAGCTGTTTTGATATGTCTTCTTGAAGAACTACGCATTATTTTGTATCTTTAAGATCTAATAATGTATTACTGTTTTGAAAAAAATAAGTCCCGTCGAGTATCTTTT
The DNA here is from genome assembly GCA_947086415.1 of Pammene aurita. NCBI lineage: Eukaryota > Metazoa > Arthropoda > Insecta > Lepidoptera > Tortricidae > Pammene > Pammene aurita. The sequence continues at coordinate 6,795,521 of OX352301.1, forward strand.
CGGTCATAATACTTCTTGGGCCAGAGGTGTAGGGTTAGAACCGGTGGTAGTTTTGGAACGAAGTTCCTTATTGGACGGTTCGCGGATGGGGGGCTAGGTGAAAAAAAGTCACGTGACCGTCACGAAAAAGCGTCACGTCACGAAAACGCGACACCCATACGATTGAGAAACATGTAAAATGGAATGAAATAAAAAATATATAAAATAGAATAAAGTGAAGTGAAGTGAATTGTAGTGAAAGTGAGAAGTGACAAAGTGATAAAAGTGAAAAAAGTCGAGAACCTAAAAGTAAAAAATGGCAAAAATGGCAAAATTTCTAAATTTCAAAAATTTCATAAATTTCAAATATTTCAAGTTTCAAAAATTTCAAAAATTTTAAAAATTTCAAAAATTTCAAAAATTTCAAAAATTTCAAAAATTTTAAAAATTTTAAAAATTTCAAAAATTTCAAAAATTTCAAAAATTTCAATAATTTCAAAAAATTCAAAAAACTTAAAAATTTCATAAAAACAAAAAAAATAAAACCACAAAATTTACGAAAAAGTCAAAAATGAAATAAAATTAAATAACATAACTTCGTTCCAACAGAGTGTTCCACGACACTCACGTATTATATTTTTCTCTGACGTTCATTAGTACATTGTAATGTGCTTACCTTGAAGTATGTAATTACCACAATTATTGCAACCAGTAACGTAACATCAGTGTATTATCTGTGACAGTGTGGTAAAAACGTATGAATATTCATTACCTACGGTAACGTAATCAAAATCCGCCCCTCCCCCCCCCCCCCCGACCCCCGGCACGCATGGTGTCAGTGGATTTTTAATATGTGTGTAGGTAAAGCATTGTATGCTTCTGCACATAATTAGGCCTTTTTACGTAACAGTTACATAAACTACTATTTATCTCTTTTTAGGGTTCCGTAGTCAACTAGGAACCCTTATAGTTTCGCCATGTCCGTCCGTCTGTCCACGGTCTAGCTCAGTTTCTGTTCGCACTAGAAAGCTGAAATTTAATGATAAGAACATACAATAAAAACTATATTGAATAAAATCGGTTCAGCCGTTTTTGAATTATCAGTCAAAATCGCATAGTGAATGGATGTGCCGGATAGTAGACTGACGTAAGCGCCGCTAAATATCCCTTAATAAACGACCGTTTGAACGGATGTTTCGTAACAGGGCGGCATTTACGAAACTACACGGAGCATCGCCCGACATGCTCTTGGCCGGTTTTTTTTGCATTGTTATCCCGAAAATCACCCCTTAAGGATTACTAATTCCTCAAATAGAAAAAAAACATTTCTGCATTTTTGACACCCCCCCCCCCCCCCATTTCAACCGCGCCTGTTCTTACCTTTTATGCTTAGACTGTTATAAATACAAAAGCGGTCCTGTATCGTCCGATATACACCTACTATTCTATGTCGTTTAAATCATGCCAATAAAAATTAATAGGATAAATCCATCTGTCAACTTTACTTCAAGTTCCGCCTCCAGGGTAGCGGGAGAGAAATTAGGGGTGAATTAGCCGCTTACTGACACAGACCGAATTCCACGCGGGCGGAGCCGCGGGCACAGCTAGTATATAATAAATCAATGGGTGTCTTGGACCACTAGATTAACATACTTAATACTTCAATATAACTCCCATAGGACGGGAAGGTTTAACCAGTTTTGTCAGGCTTACAGGCAGGCATAGTAGGTATTGAAAATATTCTAGTTTTTCTGTTAACAGATATTAAATACTTTCAAAGAAAATAAACAAAAAATACAACCATATTAAATAAATTGTCCCGTTGTTTTCCACTTTAAAAGCATCATTATTTTTAGTTAGGTCCTATTTCATAAAATCGTTGTGACACCGCACATCTTTCTACGGTATCGGATGTCTATCTCGTAGCTTCTCAGGCAGCAGTCATTTTGTTTTTTATGAACTAATAAAAACTAAGTACCTTCACATGAAGCGGCTGAAGCTCATGAGATGTACGCCACATTATACTTTCATGCTGGCTTGTAATGACACAAATTAGAGATCTGATCTAATGACTAGTATGGATTTGTTAGGGTACCGTGTGTATTCCTTTCAAACAGGGATAAAGAAATAGCTTCATGGGTGTTATAAATATTTCCAAAGAGAGATATGGGAGAATAGAAGTATAAGAAACCGCAAAACTAAAATTAAACTAATGCGGACCCTTTTCTTCTCGATATATCTGTACGCTTCAGAAACCTGGACCATTAAAAAAGACACCCGCCTTAGGATAGATGTGTTCGAGATGTGGTGCTGGCGCAGAATGCTTCGGATCTCTTGGACTGAACGCCGCACAAATGTGTCTATCCTGGACGAGCTCAAGATTACCACGAGGCTCTCTACTATTTGCACCCAACGTGTACTAAGTTTCTTCGGCCATCTGAGCAGATCCAGGCCAGAGAGTCTGGAGAGGCATATAATGACTAGACGCATGTCAAGGAAGAGAAGGGATGGCCGTATGGCTACACGTTGGGCGGAAAGAATAACGTCCATCACTAAAGCCACACTACAGGCAAGCATGCATCGGGCCCTGGATCGTGTGGCTTGGAGAGCGTTGGTGAAAAGTCTTCACAGTCGTCCCTCAACCATGAGGATACGTCAGAGAACTTACTTTAATTTGGTGTATTGTCTGTATTGGTTTTCTATTACATAATGTTCAGTTTACTTAACGTATTATATTATAAAAATCTTGACTATATTTACGAAGCAGGAAAGGATGTAGGGGAATAATGGGTGTCTGGAACTGTAGAGAGATATAACTTTACTATGTTTCAAAAGTTGTAATAAATGTGAATGTCTGTTTTTGCTAAATAATGATGAATTTTAGCAGTCCTGAAATAGTCCAAACAACATCGCGATTAGGTACCTACAGTAAATTTAATTTATGTATAATGTAATCGCTGTCCGCTCCATCCTTCTACTATGTTTAGAACTATTTATTTCAAAAATATGGTTTTGTAATTACGTTCAGATCACAGGTTTTTAATAACACCCTATTGTCGTAAAAATGTGCTAAATTGAACCATTATTAAGGAAACAGTAACAAGCTCTTTTCAAAAATTTCATTGTACTGTATTTTTCTTTGTACAGTCTCGCTTGTTGCTTACTCGAATCAAGGCGAATGCAACGAGCCCAAACACGACGGGATTATGTTGAGTAGTTGAGGAGTTCCTATGATCACAACCCAGCTCCATCATCAGCATAGCTCCATGTCATAACAATATTGCATTGTCATCCGATTTACACACGCATGCAAAATTTCAACTCAATCGAAAAACTAGACGTGGATCAAAAACTTGCAAGATTTGACTACAGACAACGGGACTGGTTAAAGTGGTGGTGGTGGTTGTAAAGCTAATAATGTCATTATTTCTGTAGCCGTCCTGTTTTATGTATTTGGAGAATGATAAAGATAAGTAGAGAAATAAGGTTATTACTGACAGTTTCGAGTCAGCTTCAAATTCATAATCAATTCTGGCCTATCTAATTTTTAGCATTTATTTTAATGAAAATTGCTTGTCCATCGAGCATCAAAACTCTTGTTTGTTTGATCTCCTCCAACTAACATGGTAGTATTTTGTTCCAATATTAAACACTCATAAGAGATATAGTCAACAGCAGCTGCATTTCTGCACATGTTCCAAGTAAAATAAATTATTATTCGGTAATAAAATGGACATTTATATCTTCAATCTACTTATTGAACTTACCTTTGCTCCGTGGTAGTATTAATATTTAAACTCTAGCATATTTAGTACTTAGGTACAGTATTTTGACTTTAATTTTAGATTTTTTGTAGTAGGAACCTAATAAGTAGTATTTATAGCTTACAAAATAGGTAGTTTCATAGCCAAGGCAAATATACACAAAGCTTAATTATTGTGTATATTTGTCAACATGCGTATGACTTGAATGGCTGGAAAATTAAAGCAGAAAATATATGCCACTTGTTGTAAAAGACTCTCTCGTAGCGATTTTGACAAATCGCCAAGTGGGAGCCTTCGCTAGAGCTCTCGCACAATAATCTGTTGATCCTTATATCCTCCTCACACCCTGGATGGAGCCTACGGTTTAAGAGGAATTTCCTCCCACGATCGCTGCGGCTGTGGAATGAACTCCCTGTCGAGGTTTTCCCAATGGGCTACAGTATGAGATTCTTCAAAAAAGGAGTGTATAGGTTCTTAAAGGGTAGGCAACGCGCATTTGAATCCTCTGGGGTTGCAGGCGTCAGTAGGCTACGGTAACTGCTTATCATCAGGCGGGCCGTATGCTTGTTTGCCACCGTCATGGTAAAAAAATTAAAATATAAACTACTGTTCCTTTGATATGATTAAAAACAAACTTAGCGCATACAGAAAAACTTTATAACGAATGACTATCATTTTAAAAATTCTGTTGTTTTAAAGTTGTTAGAGGGTTGCACCAATTAGTGCTTGTAAAGATTCAAAGATCAACAGTGTGTGAGAATTAAGGTGTCATCCTTAGCCCATACAATAATGCCCAGTAGGTCATTATTGACCTTGGTGTTTGAAGGATACAGACTCGCTCTTGAATGAGTAGGAGCGAGTTTTTTTCACAGGGCCAAAAATGACCCAATGAAAAAAACTGTCGAGGATCGAATATGTCCATTTATGGGTTAGAATAGTACAAAGCCCGCTGTGACAGGTCCTACATTTGTATAGCGCCATCGTGATGTGTTGCCCTTTCAATAATCGATCTTGTGATTCTCACACGTTTAAAATATACTTTGTTGCAAATAGTCCATTCTAACGACCATCAAACCAAAGAATCAGTCAACCAATCAAACGTACGGAATCCTTTAGCAGCCCGATTCAGAGTAGCCGGCATAGTACTAACGCTATTGACTGTGCTTGATTGTTTATAAACCGTCTTAAGTGTCAAGACTGTGTAGACCCTTATGCCTTTTTGTAAATAAGCATACTATGTCAGTTCAGTATAATACAAGCTTAAGAGACGGAGAGCTTCGGAGGTTTGACTCAAATAATTGTAAAGTTTTGAACTTTATTTCGTTGTAATTAGGCGTAATACGTTTATTTATTTCAGGCATTTTGCGTTAAAGTTAGACCGTTTAGAACGTACTGAGGGTGTAAACCCCCTGGGCCAAATAACTTACAATTAGTGGTAAAAAACGTTGGCGGTAAGCGCTTTTTGATGCGATCTCCGCTTGTTCGCTACATTCGATTTCATTAGTAGCTGTCGGGATGTAGGAATTCAGAACGCTACTGAAAATAGTGTTGGAGTTTCTATGGATGGAACCTGATTCCTAATATTTCAGTTCTCGTTACGTTTTGATATTCAGACAAGTCTTTTACTTCTTACAAACAACTTCGGCTACTGGGACCTCTCGGCATTTCGATGGCTTATTGATTTGTAGGGTTTGTTCCGCGATAACTTTAGTAACGTTTTTTTGATCTTTATGAAAGTTGGGGTTGTAGCAGAGATACATCTAATTTGACAATTCGTTCGAGCAGGATCAGCAGGGGTTGTCGAGCTAGAAGGCGAAAAAATTCTTGTTATATTGGTCATTTCGTTTGCAAGTATATCGCGAATTCTCAGTTCGAGACGGACTATTTACTATACACTAATAGGAACACAATACATAATTCTCTGTTAGAACAGTTATAGAACGGGAATAGTGCGTGTCAAAGCAGCACCTACTCAAACTCAATATCATATCTACCTTTTTTCTTACCAACATTATAAAATAAAATCTGCTTCCAGGAAAATAAATTATTTAATACTTGCGTATCGATCCACATTGTTTTGTCAGAAATGGTGTCTCAAGCCACGACAGCATTTACACTACACCTGTAAATTCCATCCTCACAAATTAAGAATAAAATTACATTCCTTAATCCAAGTACCATTGAAAATCAACGACAGACTGTTAGGACAGAACCGCATTAATCGCCTGTTGATACCAAATACTGGTTGATAAATATTAAACTTCACGACTTCATTGATTTTGCAATATCATTGTGTCCATGCCGCATCCATTCAAAGGACGGAAATTTTTTCGCAGCATTCCCTATCGGGAGAAGTTTTTGTGCCGCCCAAGCTTCGACATGTCCAAGTACTTTTTACTGCGAACAGTTTTTGCAATACTCCGAACTTATGTCAGCGCGTCAGTATCCATACATTTCGGGCACTAGCGGCCTCTAATTGATGGAATTCGTTTGGTGTATCCTCATTTTTGTAGATATTTTTTACTGCTTTAATGTCTTTTCTTGTGGACAAAGGATGTTGGTGCCGAGGAAAAGTGAAGGCTGCTTGGAGTAAAAAAACAGTTACGTTATCTGGTAATGTGAGATTACCTCTTAAATATTGAACGAAAAATCCTTCCACTCGTGTTGCAATAAATGCGATTGCAATAAAGTGAAAATAAATACATCCTTTCCAATGTTTGATTGAGAATATGCGTATCGATTAAATCGATTCGAATATGTGATTAGTTAGATCCTATCTCTTTAAAATCGCTGCGGAGATCATAACCGTTATTTAAATTTTCAATCGTTTTTACGCTCTCAAACAAATGTCATAAATAAATTCAGAACATTTGCGTACAAATTCAACACGATGCAAAACACCCTTGCCAGCACAAATCATTGGTCTCGATGAATAGTCGTTTCATTTCTCCATTTCATGTATCGAACGATTTTTTTCGATTTCAAAACGCGTTATCGACATTCCAATAAGAAGGAGGTTGTTATCGAGAAGTATCAAGTTATTATACAGAGGAACGGGGTTATTACCAATACTTACACTGCACATCTCCTTGAACTTTCCAGTTTACTTAAGACCTTAGCTTATACGGAGTTCCTATAGATATCTCGGTCAATATTTGTACTGGTTTTATCAAGATGCGCTTGGTGTGTTACATATATTACAGCACAGCGTGCAACCTCAGGATAAGATCGATGAATCGATAATCGAATGCAATCAACGGCGGCAACTGTGAGATCTCGATTCGTGTTGGTTTAAAAAAGCAAAGATTGTATTGTAAAAACGATTTATAACAAACATTTTAATATGAAACTTGCTTTGGCAAGTGTCAATGTCGCCAATGATATTTGAGTAGCGACTAATACCGGACCACCTACCAAAAGATACAGCGTATTATGCTCACTAATAAGCTGACCACACTTAACAGCGTATAAAATAATCTAGAGCAATGTAGTGAGAATATTTTGGGATGTCTAAATGGTAGGCACCTTAGTACTATTCTGACATCTTAAAATAGTAGTTTTCGATACAAGTGCGAGAAGTATGTCATTTTGCACGAGTACCGAGGTTCCTTTCGGCTCGGGTCAAGACTCGGGACGAGTGAAAATGACACTTCCGCACGTGTGTCGAACAACGTTTTTTAATATAACTGCGAAAAAACTACATGAAATAATTTAGATTTTTACATTTATATTCTGTCAGTGTACGAAAGACAGCTTCATTCAATCGCGCGTTGTTCAAGTAATACTATTGGGTCTCGCATTATACTCCTTTATGCCCAATTGCGCGTAGTTCAGGTGGGTCATTTATAAGCGGGTCTAGTATAATAGTCATTTATTTAAAATTCTGATCTGCAAATCGTGCGTAAAATCAAACTTTACGCACGATTTGCAGATAAGATTACTTTTCAGCACTAGTGCCTAAAATCAAACTTTACGCACGATTTGCAGCTACATAAACTAAACTTTTTGAGCAATTGTATTAAAAAATGTTTCTATACCTTTGTTTCGAACACAACACTGCTCTTTTGGCCCTTTAGGAGACAAAATATTAGGTCACGTTTCAATGGATCATCATCAGCTGATACATATACAGGGTGTAACAAAAATAGTGGTAATCCGTTTAAGGGCATAATCGATATCGTATTACGGCTATGAAAAAGTAGAGGAAAATTTTGTTGGCTGCGAAACTTTTCTGAAGTGAAAACTTCTTTAGCGGCGCTGTGCACTTTTTGTGATGGGGAAAAAATGTTAAACTCGCGACAGGTCACGTGATCGACAGATTCGTCAGATTGAAAATTCGTAAGACGGACACGTGACCTGATCGAATAAATAATTGTAATAGTTCTGCAGTATTAAATTGTTAATGTAATATAAATTGTCATGTTTGTGTACGATAGCGCGCGCAATAAATGAATAGTACTTTTATACTGATAATTAAAGCAATTCGTGCAAAATTATTCCCTAACCATTCCAAAATATCAAAAATGCACAACGTTAATATTCAAGTTTTCACTTCTGCCGGCACTCCCGGAGTGCACCCCGCTGTTTTCTTTTTTGTATGTGACATGTCATCCCGGCTGACCCTCCATACAAAACCAAATTTCTTTTCCGCGTGTTTTTTCTTTCTTAGTTTTTAATAATTAGAATACGATACCAATTATGCCCTTATACGGATCATTAGCATTTTTCTTACACCTTGTATTATCAGAAAATCAATGTATTGGCAAATCAGTAAAAAATGCAGAAAAGCTTTATAACCTTTTTTTTTTATACTACGACGGTGGCAAACAAGCATACGGCCCGCCTGATGGTAAGCAGTTACCGTAACCTATGAACGCCTGCAACTCCAAAGTAGTCACATGCGCGTTGCCGACCCTTTACAAAAAGGAGGATTCACTGTGTTGACGCCTAAAGGAACAAGAAGGTCCGTCATCGTCAACACACTGGGTCCTCTTTGAGCTCTTTGGCAACCTTACTCACCAGCAGGAACACAACACTATGAGTAGGGTCTAGTGCTATTTGGCTGTGGTTTTCTGTAAGGTGGAGGTACTTCCCCAGTCGGGCTCTGCTCTAGATTTGAGCAAGATGACATTCGCTGAACGTGCCCTACCACACTTAGCAAGATGCCATTCGCAGTGCCCATACCTCTCTTTTTGGCGTAGTTTAAGGACATACCCAAGTCCGGACGTAGTTTAAGGACATACCCCGGGTCCAACCTTTCACTGTGATGACCCTTCCAAAAGTATTTTGGTCCAGATGAGGTTGTCTTTTGTTTTGTCTGATAATTATGGCGCTGTACTGAAGTGTATCTAAATTCATTCAAGTAAAGTAATCCCTACATGGTATCTATTTGCGAGATATTGAGCCGTATGTAAACTGTTATCAACGTCAGTTCTTTTACCAAAAGGCGTGACAGAAAGTTATGAATAATAAATTGCACAAAGTCAACGTTAGCCAGTCAAGCGATCAGAGCGAATCATTCAATTAAACCTTGGTTCAAGCCTGGCCTGGCTATATTCGCATTGCATGCACGAGCGCGTGCGAACCGAGTTCTAGGGCGCCACTGTAACCGGATATTTCTATTTATAGGTGTTAAACAAAAGTGCGGCCCGCTGGAATTACAACGAGCTCGGCATAAAGGCGCTGGCAACTTCGATGGAGTTACACGATCCTTCAAGTCTTCTACTCGTAATTTCGTTACAGAAAACACAGTGCCTTGGAAGTTGTGAAAACTATGCTATTTACAATCAGGAACACGAGGAGCTCGCTCCAGATTTGAACGTAATTACAATTATCTGTGCCCTTAGTATCTTGTTGAAGGTTGAGATCCATAAAGATGTGACAAAATTGACTGAATCTTCTTAATCACATAAGCATTAGATTTTCGATCAGTTGCTCTAATTTGGAGAAACTGCACGATGAAGCTGTATAGTGCATATACTGGTATGGATCTTTTTTGGAAGACAGCGGTTACTGCTTGCCGCAACTATCGCTGAGCAATTTGTGCCACCGGTCTTTTGATTCGAGTCTGCGGCCTACCATCTACGCGTAATCATAGAGCGCAATTAGCTGGTCTTGAGTCAACGACTCGTCCTTGTTGGGTAAGCAACTGGAATGACCTCAATCGAGATCAATATCGAACTTTTAATAAAACAGATGGGAACACTCTTGTATCCGGGTTGCTCATTTTAGGGTTCTGTCAGGAAATGAAGGTTTTTGCGCCTAGAAGGCGCTTTATTTGGCTTAGAATGCCTTCGTTTTTTTAAAGGGTGAGTCTATGTGTAACCAGAGGCATGTGAAAATCGTTGAAGGTTTTTTTTTTTGCTTTGCTTCAGATTTTTTATTAAAGAGTGGAAATGGATTTTTTTTTATATGGAATGAGATGAATATAACAGTCAATAATCGAGTATGTGCAATCGTGCAATTGAAAAGACACGTATAACTGATACATTTTCATAATTTTAAAGTAGGGGAAACTGTTCTACCTTCGACATATAGTTTTACCTATGTAGGTCAGTCGACTTTTTCTCGAAACCTACTGATTCTTTTAAAATATTGTAAATGCCACGTTTTCCCTTTTGTGAATAATTCAATTAAGTTAGCTATATTTTTTCATACTCTCGTATGAAGTTACTTACAAAACGAAAAAACTGCATTTTGGCCCCTTAAAGTAAATATTTTCGATTTTGGTTTTGGCTTGTTGATCTTTCATCCAACAGTAGCATGGTTTCCACAGTGGCCGGTAGCCCATTTCACACCAGACACCCCGAACGTGTCTAGGCATCGGGTCATCTGGATCGCAGGACATCATTCTACTGTTAAGTGTACCTGGCATGATGTTTAACAGTAGAATTACTTGTTTTAGAGGTCGATGAAGCCTCTTCTAATCGGTTTCCCGGATTAGGTTTATGATTATCCCGCCATTAAGGGTTTCCCTACATCTACCGACGTGGATTCGGTAAAATCCGGTGGAAGAAAGCTTTGTGTCCACGCAATAAGAGCTAACAAAGCACGGTTCGGCTCGGCTCGGTCGCCAGAGCCTCCTCCGTTGTCTAGCAGGGAGCACCAGGGCACGGTGTATGCCGTGCCGCCGCCATCCGGCGCGTGCAGGTGAGGTTGACATTAAGGCCGGAAAGGTGTTAAATCCGTTCTCCCCTTACTCTCAATCGCCCTCCTTTCATCCCACACTGTTCAAGCAATTTATGATATATAGGATTATAGGCTACAGTGTATTTACTAGTTCTATAAGTTTCGGATTCAATATTGGTGTGGGCAAAGTATTTCTATTTTATATTGACACTTTTAGGTATTTCTCTGAAAACGTTAGTTCAATATTACAACTACCACCTAACGTATAAAATCAATCAGTTGAAACAACTAATTTCATGTATTCTAAGCACCGTAAAAACTTTCTAATGAAGCATATTATACCTAATACAACCCTAGTCTATAAAAACCGGCCAAGAGCGTGTCGGGCCACGCTCACTGTAGGGTTCCGTAGTTTTCCGTCCGTCACAGTAAGTGTCCCCACTTAAGAGTTAATAACACCGCCATGTAGGATATGATATGAGAGTTCCATGTACAGCGACATCTATCGGCAAATTGAGTAAACTATTGCGCGCGAGCATAAAGTATGGAAGATGATTTTTATGGGATAATTCTTTATTGCGTGAACCGATTTTCACCGTTTTTACTTTATTTGAAAGCACGTCATTTCATTGTAATTTTGTAGAAATTACAGGTACAATAAACACCTGCTTATACGGTTAAATTACAAACTTAGTTCAGAAATTATTTTGTATTTTTTTTTCAAAAACTATTCATCCTATCAAGTTCAAAATAATTTTCCAAGAAAGTTTTTATAAAGTTCTACTTTTGAGATTTTTTTCATATTTTTAAAACTTATGGTTCAAAAGTTAGAGGGGGGGGGGGGACGCATATTTTTTTACTTCTGGCGCGATTATTTCCGAAAATATTTACATTATCGAAAAATGATTTTAGGAAACCCCAATTCATTTTTAAATACCTATCCAATAATATATCACACGTTAGGGTTGAAATGAAAAAAAAAATCACTCCCCACTTTACGTATAGGGGAGGTACCCTAATAAAAAAAAATTTTCACTTTTTATTTTACCACTTTGTCGGCGTGATTGATATACATATTAGTACCAAATTTCAGCTTTCTAGTGCTAACGGTCACTGAGATTATCCGCGGACGGACGGACGGACGGACGGGCAGACATGGCGAAACTATAAGGGTTCCTAGTTGACTACGGAACCCTAAAAACCGTTATCAATGTATCGATAATACCGAACCCGACTCAACCGTTACGTCTCCTTTCAGACAAACCGTTCCAAAGGCAATAATAATAGAAACAACGCTCAAAGGGTTATCTTGTTTTTATTTTCGCCTATCAGGTCCTTTTAGGAAGCGTTAAAAACGAGTGTCGGCAAAAAAAGGTCAAGGAGAACGTCAAAGAAAAAAGTAGTAACGGTATTTCAGAACGGTGTGCACTTGTTACTTTTTGCTTCTGTTTTGAAACGGTAACTTAGCATTTTCGAGTGTATTAGTATCTAACGGGGTTTTAGGGAGTCGTAATGTTTTATGCGAATTTGTATGGGTGTTACCATGGACCTTTTAAATAGTTACGGATGGATGCCGAGCCTCTGAACCAAAACTGTGATATTATGTTTATATAACATATTTGGGGCATTCTTAGCATTCTTACACAGATCGACCTAGCCCTAAACTAAGAAAAACTTGGACTTGTTCCATGGATGTTGCGGGATGGCGGCACACAAATAAATGCCGTTACCGCGCTTCAAACCGGGGACCTTCAGCTTGATAGGCAGAGCGTTATGCTACGGAGGTTGTTTAATGTTTAACGTCTCGATAAACCAATCTTACATGCACACATACTCGCTTTTCGGGTTTGAGCCATGTTTTGACTCTCCGATGTGCGTAAAAATAAGAAAAATCGGCTTCTGTTTTGTCTCAGAAGCGCAGTATCCGTAACAATTTTGTAGATCCATGGGTTTTACAAAGTTTTTAGTAAACAGTTGTTTTTTTTTGTTACATATTCGTGTGGAACTTCTAGGAACAGGTTTTATTAAGCGTATCGGCAAGGGTCCACACATGGCGAAGACATATTGGAAAGGCGTTTCGATAGACAGTGCTGCATATTCATGAGCAATTGCTTAGTTAATCACATTTGCCAAATAATAACACTACACATATGAAATCGAAGACATTGGAAAAGGAGAATATTATTTGGGACAATTCTTATTGCGACGAAAACTTATGTAATAATTGACCCCCTTATTTAATCTTATTAAGAGTCATTGAAAAAAACATAGATACGCTAAACTGTCATATCAACGTCGTTTTAGAGTTGCTAGATATTAATATGACTAACACCAATTTAATATTTTACCACTAAAATAAATTCGCACAAAGGGCCTTTGCACCTACTTGATTCACCTTTTAGGAAACTTCAATAATAAAATTGCTGGTAACATAAGAAATAGTACTGGGGCCTATTCTAACTTAAAACACATATAAACACAATCCAACTTCAATACAACTCCAATGCATTAACTACGCAATAGAGCGCATAAACGTCTGAATCAGAAATATCAGAATTTGCTTGAGAATAATTCCGATGTAACTCCAATACTTACAACTTCAATATTGGTTTATTGTTTATTGTGTATTGGAGTTATGTTTGAGATATATTGTTTTTTTTTTTGTATTGTTTATGAATTTTAAAATTAGAATACGGCACTTGGTAGAAATCAGCGGCATCGTTTCAAAAACTTTTTTTTTCGTAGCCTATACATAGGTAAGTACTTGTTATGTTCCACTGCTGGGCAAAAGCCTCCCGTCACTTCAACCAGAGCTTTGTAAAATATAAATATGTCTGAATAATAAAGGCTTTTGGACAACATTTGTGAATTAAAAACTAGTAATAGCAAGTTACTATTTTAGAAGGACGGATAGAACGCCAGAGAGGTCGAGGCAAACCCAGACGCAGCTACATGGACCAAGTGAAGGAAAAAGTAGGAGCCGTGTCGTATCATATGGAAAATACTCCAGCAACAAGAGAATAACTCTTAAGTTGATGATGATGATGAATAGCAAGGTTCTATTGCAAATCTGACAGTAGGTATCATAGAACGGGCAGTGCGGGCACCATCTTAATCTCAACAAACGTGAACAACATTCACTAATGTTAACGTAATCCTTACACTATTAACCTGACCACATAAATGTTATAATCCCGTAAAACGAGGTTAAATTAACGGAGAAAATCGCAATGAAAGTATCTTTATAATTGCAGTGAGTTATAATTGCAATACCCAAGCGCATTGCCTGTAGCAAACCAGACAAAAGTGTGACTTTTAAAGCCATAATAACTACCTAAAATCAGATGTCAAGAATATACTGGGTGTGAGAATGGAACAACTCGACAAACAGTGGGAATAACATTGCTACGCTAAGAAGTGTTGGTGATAAAAACTTTTTCAAAACTGTACAGTGCCATGCAGAAGTAAAAAGACTTATGTGACGTTGATAGCTCCACAGTTACGTCCTTATAAATTTTTGGTTTAGCAGGATAGAGCAGTTTCAGGCCAGTCTAATTGCAAAATTACGAGGTCGCTATTGCGTAACTGGATGCGGCAAGAGTTATATGGACTTAGGAGGATTTCTCTATTTAGTCATAATAATTGAAAATTTTCTCATCTGCAAACGACAAAGCACAGCATCAGAAATGACAAATATATATTATTATTATTTAATTTTATTTGGGAATCTTACTGCCAAAATACATAGATAGGTTAATTAGACTTATCAACTAGATGCAAATTCCTTCCACATATATAGTGCTAAAAAACTTTAATATAAAAGTCTTTAAATAGCAAGGTACGAGTATAACATTAATTAACGGCCTCCTAGCCCAGTCGGTAGTGACACTGCCTACAAAGCGCGAGGTCCCGGGTTCGAATCCTGGTCAGGGCATTTATTTGTGTGTTTATTAAATTATTATAGATATTTGTACCTGAGTTACGGATGGTGTTTTCTATGTATTTAAGTATTTACCTATATCTATCTATTATATATATCATCGTCTAGTACCCACAACACAAGCCTTATTGAGATTACTGTGTGACTAGGTCAGTTGGTGTAAGATTGTCCTATATATTTATTTATTTATAATGTTAGGTCAGAATCTATGAACGCAATATTATGTCGGGTATCTTAACTACCTATTGTCAATAATATTTTTAACATTATTAATCTTACTGTGAAACCAGCCATAATAATATACATGTACATCAGACATATCGTTCGTTGTCATAAGTACATATAAGTTAATAAGAATTTTTTTTTCCAGTTATACAAAACATGCCATAAGATTTTTTATACTTTTTTTCTTACAATATAAGTTTAAAATAGATGCGTTAAATTATACTTAAATACTGTTATTTACTATACTCAAATAATGAGATTAAATAAAACAAGATAGGCATGGAAAATTGGGTACCTAGTTTTCAATACCGGATTTTCTTTATTTTTTTTAGCAGCAGGCAAACCCTTCATACATAACCGTTTTTTTTTTTGCATTTTTTTTTCCCTTTTAGAATACGATTCAATTATACCCTTAATCCGATCACCAGCACTTCTGTAACACCTTTTATACCTAGAATATTTTGACAAATATTTACCTAGTCATGTCAAATGTCTCTTGCTATCCATACTAATATTATAAATGGGAAAGTGTGTGTGTTTGTTTGTTTGTCCGTCTTTCACGGCAAAACGGGGCGACGAATTGACGTGATTTTTTAAGTGGAGATAGTTGAAGGGATGGAGAGTGACATAGGCTACTTTTTGTCTCTTTCTAACCCCCCACTTCCCTAAAATGGAGGGTGGAGTTTGTATGGAGCATTACGGGGGCCAAAGGGGAACCGTGTTACCCCGAATTTAATGCGAGCGAAGCCGCGGGCAAAAGCTAGTAATTAAATAAATATAAGTATTATGGGACAATCTTACACAAATCGATCTAGTCCCACAGTAAGTTTAGTAAGGCTTGTGTTGTGGGTACTAGACGACGATATATATATAATAGATAGATATAGATAAATGCTTAAATACATAGAAAACATCCATAACTCGGAAACAGATATCTGTAATAAACACACAACTAAATGCCCTGATGAGGATTCGAACCCGGGACCTCCTGCTTCATAGGCAGGGTCACTACCGACTGGGCTAGGAGGCCGTTAAAGCTATCCTAAGTTTCTTCTCTATCTGCAATCCTTCATTAGACAACCAACCAAGCACACGTTCTACAAAAAAATCATATGTTTTTCTTTCTTCGTGTACCTATTCTGATTCCCTTGCAGATTTTATGTAATCCTCATTCCTAACATTATTGCCACTTTTACATCAGCACTTTCCTTTGACTGATAATACAATACAAACCAAATACGGCCATAACAAAAACATTATGACTCCAGAATGTTTAACTGCTTGAGATACCGTAGTCGGGGCCATTACGAGCGAAATATATCCTTGCCAGCATCTCACATAGATAATAATGCCGTAAAAACGTAGTTTAAAATACTGTAGATGGAATACTATGGCATAAAAGTGATTTTATATACAAAAGGGGTAAGCATTAAAAAGGATGGTTGGTGATCTTTTTTTTATACTACGACGGTGGCAAACAAGCATACGGCCTGCCTGATGGTAAGCAGCTACCGTAACCTATGGACGCCTGTAACTCCACAGGAGTCACATGCGCGTTGCCGACCCTTTACAAAATCGTCAACACACTGGGTCCTTTTTGAGCTCTTTGACAACCTTACTCACCAGCAGGAACACAACACTATGAGTAGGGTCTAGTGCTATTTAGCTGTGGTTTTCTGTAAGGTGGAGGTACTTCCCCAGTCGGGCTCTGCTCCAGATTTGAGCGAGATGACATCACTGAACGTGCCCTACCACACTAAGCGAGATGCCATTCGCAGTGCCCATACCTCATTTTTACACATACCCAAGTCCGGACGTAGTTTAAGGACATACCCCGGGTCCAAAAATCCCTGGGGATCTTGGTTGATGATTGACCATATGGTCAATCATGGGTTCCGTACGGGAAGTAACAACAATAGTGGTGTTCGTTTAAGGGCATAATATTGCGAATAAGAAAAAGTGGAGAAAATTTTATTGGATGCGAAAAAACTTTTTTTTTATTGGACACATGTCGTCATCTCAGCCGGCCGACCCTCCATACAAAAAATTTTTTTTGGCGTTAATTTTTTTTTCTTATATTCTCATAATTAGACTCGGTACTAATTATGCCCTTAAACGGATCAGCATTTTTGTCACACCTTGTATTTGTATGTTCATATTGTTATCTTGATATTCAAGTAGATATAAAAGAAAAAAAAACACAATCATAAGAAAACAACTTGGTCAAATACGAAGATAACAATGTCTAATTGGAATAGAAGTATAGGTAAACTACTTAAATATTTAAAAGTCTCGTTAAAACTAGACAGACATACTATGCACAGCCCATTGTAGGTAGAACCTCGAATTTTTAAATAACACTTTTCAAATGTAACTAAGTAAGTAAGTTCTTTATTTGCGTTCAATGTTGTAACAATAGTTAAAAGTTTTATGGTTAAAAAATATCACACATTTAGCCGCGTTACGGCAAATGGTATGCAAAATGTATTCTTAACACTTAAATCTACTAAACTACTAAAAAATTAAATGTACTGAAACTAACTAACTAAAAACTTAAATGTACTGAAAGATACTAGATTTTTTGAAATTCAAACTACGAAGGGGTTATAAAAACTCAGTGGTACCCGAAAGCTCCGAATTAATAGTCGTAATAAAAATAGATAATATAAGAAATTTCTTATAAGACAAGATTGGAAAAAATATGACACTAGCTACAAAACTTATTTCGTTACTTTTCATTAGTATTTATTACATTCATAGGTACCTTGTATATTGGGACAGAATATAGAAAGCTTTTTCGATTTTAGTAATTTCCAATCTGTCTGATAAAAATATATATTAAATCTTGTTCTGATTAGATTTCAATTTAAAATAAGTATTTATCAAATTTCGTCGTCGTTTCGGCGGTCGTGGCAAACCACCAATGAGATGGAAGGACGGCATCTGTCAACAGGCTGGCGAGAATTGGATGGAGATGGTAATGGATCAAGAAGCGTGGAAGTATGGAGAGGAGGCCTATGTCCTAAGACGGGCGCTGTAAAGTCTGTTATAGATAGATAGATAGATTTATCAAATTTAAACGAGATTTTTTCATTTTAATCGAGACGGAGGCTGGGGTGTACCGCCAGAACATTTTTACATAATGTTATGTTTTTTTCAAATACACAATGCAAGCCTTAGTTTTTTTTTTATATTTAACCATGACAAATACTGAAGTGAAGTACTTTTTCTTATCGAAACAACCCTATTAATTAACAGGTGATTCAGACAATTTAGGAATAAGTCTCCTACAGGGTAAATAAAACACGGAACCCTATGAAGGGTCTTTGCCCTGCTGACGTGTGCTGCAAGGTTTATTCCTACGAACCGTTGACGAATAGGACGTAAAACACCATGGTTTTATGTCAAAGATTATTTGAGTAAGTAAGTGAAAGTAGAAGTAATTCACGAATGCGGTAATTAGTACCTGAATTATGCAACGTGGGGAAAAAGATAATATTGCACGTGAGAGTCTAATAGAGCCCAGAAGGCGAAGCAGAGAGGTTTTTGAGTCGTGTTTTAAATATTTTGACACCGAGAATCCCACATAACTTTTTCCATCACACTCGCGATAAAAGAATAAAGTTTTAATACAAAAAAGTTTAACAGGGTAACGAACACTCCCTAGGAAATAAACAATTCATTATGAGCAACTGTGATGAAAAGGTCAGTAAAATTGCAACACCAAAAAATGGGCAAAAAAAGTTGGCTTTTTATGCTTGGAAACAGACTCTCGGATGTTGGGTTGATGCTTGAGCTACGAGTTTTTATGAGAACATAAATACAATAAACTTCACCTAATTATATAACAAATAATGATTTTCTTTAGAAATTCTCAAAAAAAATGTTTGTGCTTGTATATATTATACCAAGATTGCTGTACCTATCAATAACAACGTTATCTCAAATTCTGTTTGGTACCTACATAAATTCAGAACTATCTGGAAACTTTATCTGAGTACTTCCGAAAAGGTAATTAATCGTCCATAATAAATGGGCACTAAATTAGCAATTTGGTAATTAAAGCAATCCTTTACCTTTATTTTATTTATTGTATAAGTAAGTGAGTAGTTACCTACTCAGAATTCCAAGCAGATTTTATACGGTGAAGATGTTTACTTTAATTAATGGGCAAACTAGTAGTAACCAATCTAAAGGTCATATAAAATTACTAAAACCGCATACTTACCTACTGAGAATAGATACTTTAGTAGTTAAATAATTGTTTCCCTGTCCAAGGTAACAAAATGGGAATCTTACCTACAATACAATACAATACAAATACTCTTAATTGAACACCTTAAAAAGAAAACCAGTACAGAAAATGCATAAAGTCAAATAAGAGGTAAACAACAGGCGGTCTTATCGCATACGTACAATATACAATCCAAGCGGACGCTTTTTGCAGATTGAAAGGGGAGTAGGAGTAGAATTGTAAAGCAATTTTGCTATCCTTCAATGTTATATTCTTACATTTTAATGTAGGTATAACTTACACACAGATAATTTCAATAAGAGAAATAGGTATAAAATTCTAATAAACGAGACGCTGCATGCCAATGCAATGCAATGGGGGATGGGGATGAGGGCTCCAAAACATTAGACAGTTAAATCCAAACATATAATCTTTAAGTTTGTAAACCAATGGGTTTACAAACTTAAAGACAAGGCAACTTAAAGAACACAACTTGAACTTACAAACTTGACAATGCTATCTTCTCCCCTCTGCCCAAATTTTCCTACTCTATGCGTTATGGGCACGGCAGCTTCGCGTGACAAAACAAAACGGCACGCACCCTGTCAAATGATAACTCCATGTCTATCAATTTCCAGAAGAATGGAACACCGCGGTGTGCTTAAACTTTATTATGGCTAGTAGATAAGCCGACCCAATAGAATTAGTAAGTCACAACGGCATAAAATAACTAATGGCGGCCATGTTTGTTTTGTCGTTAAACTAGGTATTTATTTACGCCGTTAGGAAGTCTTTGGGGTATGGAAGTGAGGTGACGTTTGTGTTCCATATTTAAATGGTAAGACTTCGTCGACAGTCCAGTGGTGCCCTCATTAGGGGGATTGTGTTTCGTAATAAACTAATCAATTTCTGTATAATCCGTCATGTTAAGTTGTAGTCCTACTAATTCCGCAACTTATTCTCTATGAGATACAGTTTTATATTACTTACTTTTGGCTTCATCACCTATACGATAAAAAGTGGCTACCATTTGCCGTTTAGGTAATGGAGCAAAAAATACGCAAAATGAAACTTTGTGACAAAGACCAAAAGTAGCGTAATATTTAAGTAGGACTACAACTTAACACTAAGGGATTATACACAAATTGATTCGTTCATTAGAAAATACAATCCCCCAATGAGGGGCTACTGGTCGGTCGACATAGTCTTAAACAAAAAAGAGAGAGGATTATTCTGTAATTATTTTTTAAAATATTATATTAGCACTTACAATCTTATGAACTTTGGTTTTAAAAATCTTGAAATGCAAGATAAAAAATTGTGATTTAAAGTTTTACTCGAAGACAAAAGTGAGAATACATAGCCGACAAATAAAATAAAACAATAACCCAAAAATCTGGAGTTACAACTTTCTTTTATGTTTCAGCCTTATTGTTTGTAGGTTGAAACCTTTTTAATTATGTTGATGCCTTAGCACTTCAAGAAATGGAGGAGAATTAAATTATACGACCAACATTAATTATACTGGGATTTTTACGGTTTCTCCAGTACGAGTACCTACCTGAATACTTCTCAGAAAGTAAAAGATCATTTTAAATTTGGTTTTTTATGTAAATCCTAATAGTCCGCGTCACACAAAGAGATATAACAATTGGTCACGATCATCAGTCATGAGGGAACTACAGGGAAGGAAGGAAGGAAAAGTATAAATTTTGTATCTTTGGACATTTGTACGTCAGCTCTCCCTTAATTTAAAACCACATAAGTAGACTATTGGGAATCAATGTCACTATGCGTCCGTACGTTATACAACTGTGATCCCTGAGTGGTGCTAAAAGAGTAACAAACAAACAGCTGCACTGTCTCATTTGGACCTCGCAGCACTCACTGGATTTTCATCATCATCTGCTTTCCCACTACTACTACCCGAGAGAAAAAATGCCTATCTGTCCAGTGACACGTAGCCATATGATAAATAAAGTTGACTATAATCCGCAAGAGACAGAATTTTTGCTATCCAGAATTCATTCCCTAAATAGGTGAAATAAGTGTTCAAAATACAGGAGTATTTAGTGAGGGTAGAAGGGTCTTTGGAAGTTTCACATGTAAGTGGACAAAGATAGGGGCGGAAAATAGTTCTGTCTGAAATGTATTATTTCTGTCTTACTAGCTATATGAAATTTTATAAAGCTGATATCCTTGGTAAAGTCTACTATACTGAAGTAGTTTTCGTTCTTCTAGTTTCGTTAGTAAATTTGGTTCATAGTCGGTCGTGGTAGAAGTAAAAAAGCCCTACTTTACAGGTAGTCTGACTTGACGGAACTACAAAATTACAGCGATAACTTTGTCAAAGTTGACAAACTGAATCGGGGTGTGGCAGTCACCTGCTTAGATGCCGATTAGATAAAGATCTGTATGATTCTGCGGGTCGCCACACACAGCGCTTACTCAAGCATGAGACAGGTGCTATAGTTTTTTTTAATAAAAGGTAAAATAATCTAGACGAGGTATTTGCATAATAAGGGATTAAAAGGTACTAAATTTCTTTAAATGTTTTTTTTTACTTAAGCTGCACTGGGTTGCCTAAGGTGATGACGAGACGATTTTAACTGCGGAGTTGGTTTCAAAATTTGGACCCTTCAACTATGAGATATACCTTAAAGGGAAAAGTTCGCCGCAAATATGATATGTGTTATTTGTATTTTTTTCTTGTTTGTTACTCTGTACAGTATTTACAATGTTACACTTACTGCTAATAACCATACAGGTACTAAATATGTAGTGTTTTAGGTAAAGTTTTATGTAGACAAATGAAAGCATTTGAACCCAAAGTGAAACAGAGACACCTCGCTCGCTTTACTCGGTCAAAACAGAAAGTCCCACAGCTGACAACCGAACTAAAAACTTCTGTATAAAATCGTATGGAGGAAAAATTATAACCGTAAACACAGAATAATATTTTCGTAATTTTATTAATAGATGGCCTTGACGTGTTCGGTGCTACTCGAGCATTCATAACTGCTGTTAATTAATACAATAGCTGGTTATATGTTTCCTTAATAACCCCTAACAGTCCAGATTAGGGCTCTTACATCTGGACATTTTTTTAAATGAAATGTTTTAACAGTTGAAGATTTTATTTCAATTAATAAGTTTTGTTGGGAACAGTTCATTTTAAATACAACTTTTTACACTTAAATTACAATGTTATATGAATGAATAAACCACAGGTAAAGGTAGAGTCTTGACCATCGTACATTTAAATGGACGAACATCAAAACAGCTTAGTGAGGTGTTCAAAATGACCTTAACCCGCTCTTATTTTCTTAAGCCAAGCTAAGATCATTTGAACACCTTAATTCCTACTTCTACTACTGACAGTGTGGTATAAATGTACACTTCCATCGATTTGTTAGTGTTTCTCACAATGTATGAAATTTGACCAATGAAATAATTTCAAAGCTTACAGCTCAAAGCGTACCTTAATTGTTTCAGTGAAGCGTTTAATTAAACTCAGGCAGGGTCCATATTCTAACTTTAAAACACGTTATGACACGATCCAACTTCAATGCAACTCCAATGCATTTTTTTATTTATCGTAATGGACACATGTCACTGGATATAGATAGGTATTTCTTCCCTAGGGTAGTAGTAATAGGAAAGCAGATGATAATGAAAATACAGTGAGTGCTGCGAGGTCCAGATGGGACAGTGCAGCTGCCAAGTTTGTTACTCTTTTAGCACCACCCAGGGATCACGTGTAAGGTTATCTAAGGTGTTTCCTACGGACGCAGAGTAAAATTGATCCCCGAATACAATCCAATGCATTAACCATGCAATATAGCCTATCACCTAAGAAAAAGACATGCTGCGCCAACCCCAAGTAAAGGTGCGACCACACCGCTGCTTAAAAAACGGCGACGTTACGGAATCGCAGTGACGCATCGTATCCGCACCGTTTTTATCGCATGCCCTCCACACCGCTGCTCAAAATACGCTGACGGTACGGAATCGCAATGACGTGCAGTAAACGTCACAAATTTAACGCATGCTCTCCACACCGCTGCTCAAAATACGCAGACGCAACGTGTACGTGACGTGCCCCATACGAAATATTTTGACGCGAACCTTCTAAACCGTATTTTGAGCAGCGGTGTGGAGGGCATGCGATAAAAACGGTACGGATACGATGCGCACTGCGATTCTGTAGCGTCACCGTATTTTGAGCAGCGGTGTGGAGGGCATGCAATAAAAACGGTATGGATACGATGCGTCACTGCGATTCCGTAGCGTTACCGTATTTTAAGCAGCGGTGCGGTCGCACCTTTAATGGGACAAGTGCAAGAGGATGATGATGACAGCTATCGCCTAAACGTCTGAATTACAAATGTGAGAATTAGCTTGAAAATTATTCCGATGCAACTCCAATACAACTTCAATATTTGTTGATACTTGTGATTGTTGTTGGTTTGTTGTGAGTTGAAGTTGTGTTAGAGATAGATAGTGTTTTTAATGTATTGTTTATGTATTTTACAATTAGAATGCGGGACCAGCTCATAACCATACATCAAATTACCTTCACAAAGAGACAAAAACAAAACAGACCCGATTAGCATAGAAATGCTATTGGATACTAGAAAAGTACACATTATGAACTCACGATGCTTATTTGTTCAGCGAGATCGTAATCCAAACATTCATCCAAAACCTGTCGTCGAAAAGGAGTGGCAAAAACCCACATTAGTATGCCAGTCCAAATTTAGCAAACGAAAATGGCCATGCGTCTTCATCATCTTTATTAATGGAACAAATTAAACCTTGTTTAAAACCCGGGAGCGCCCGATTTTTCTCTTTCACCCACCAAATTAACTACAGCGAATACTACTTAAGCCGAAAGAGTAATAACACGTTTAATTTTAAATTATAATTAATGCTTTTTTGTACCTGAGCTATAATGATGCGATTTTTTAAATTAAGTAATGAGGGAGTTCGAACGGCGGAATTAAAGAGGTAAGTCAGGTATGGTCTTTTAATACGCTATTCAGGGCAGGGTGTAACATTTATTTGGAGGTAAGTGATAATATTCGCAGAATTTACAAATGGGATTGGAGTAAATTGAATTTAACCAGTTCTTGTTTTAACTTCTCGCCTTTGAACATTTGTTTAAAAAATGGTTGGTGATCTCTCATTCATGATTATTCATTCCCATTAAGACCTTTTAGCTGTTTTATTGACTTTTTATTCAGAGAATGGTATATACCTAGATTAGCTAAAACGATAGGGTATTTTAATATTTTGAGTCAAAATTCACCTAAAAATTTATTTAAAAACTTTCCCTGGTCGCATAAAATTTTATTGATCATATTAAAATTCATCCTAACTATTCGTGTTAACATTTCCACGAAACTTTCCAGCCTGTAGGTATCCTACTAGAAAGAGTTTTTTTCACTGTGAAAATGGAACTTCTGAATTTAAATCGAATCCAGCGACATTTGGGTGAACTTTTTTATTTTGTGTCTGTTTCATAATTACTTCGTGCGACGACGCAAGTGTGTTTGACAGGTGGAGCGTGCTCTAATTGCCAGTTTGGAATTTACGCCATCCCGCTCTTTCAATATTATCCCAATTGAAGAGGAAAAGAGAAGTAAGCGGTTTGATATTCGAATTTCGTAAGCATTTTGCGAAATGAACGTTGCGTTGGGCCTTTTGAGAATTTTAAAGCGAGCAAATTTTTTATTTAGGTGAAATTTATACTCAATTTGATTATGTGGTATTTATAAAGACAAATTAAGTCATGCTGATTGATACTGTGCAGTAGGCTAATTGATAAACCAGTACAATTTATGTTCGCCATTGTATCTCAATGCCTGCAAAATTGCATCTCTACATGAATTGTTTAGATCTACTACTTACTAATTATTACTATTTACTAACTAATACTGCTACCACAGTCAAACCTGTTTTTTATTCTAGAAATCATTTTGGCAATTACCAGTGACGGTGCGTTTAAAGTCATCGTAGGAAATCCGGAGGTAATGAGGCTGTAAAGCCTTTTTATTGGAATAGAATCAATTGTACGCGCTTAGAATAAGAAATTGGTTGAAAATTTATGAAACTTAAGAGTGGCCTGAATGTAGTCTGTAACTGATCCGTAGATGCACCAAACTTTCTGATATAGCCCAGGTTATTGCCAAGAGAGGTGGGTTGGGCGGGCATGTGAGCCGTACAACAGATAACAGATGGAGCTGACTAATTTCCGACTAGCCTTGACTAGAACTTGTATTTCCGGAGGGCAGTTCGCAAGTTGAGCCGACGACATTGCCAGAGTGGTTGGAAAGAACTGGATGCAACAAGCCCAAAATAGTGGAAAATGGCGTGCTTATGATGAGACCTATACTCAACAGTGGGCGAAAAAAGAGTTGAATAAGAAGTAGAGAAGAAGTCTGTAACTAGTTAGTGGTAAGTATAAGTACATTTATTATTATTAACTGCCAAGATAAAACTGAAAATAATAATCTAAAGCCAATAATGTTAATAAGCTTATTTTATTCTTAAGCTTCTAATTAAAAAAAAAAACAAATTGGACGAAATGCAGTCATTCTAATAATTTATAATAAAAATTAAAAATAATAAAAAGTGCTCATTTTTATGCCTAATTATATTACAGTAAACTCTTCCTTATTCTGGGTTGCCGTAGCCATGCCAACGACCCTCAAAGAAGATTGCCAGGCGACCTCTAACAGGCAAGCACTCTATACAAATCACCAAAACCCCAAAAACCAGTTAAGATACAACGTTTTTAATGAAAATTTCACTGGAGTTTACTTAAGATTAAAATCTCTGTTTAATTTTAGCTAGGGCGGGCTTTATTTTTAATTTGTTTAGGAGCTCAGGGCCAAGCTTACATGCAGCGAAATTAAATAAAAAGAGCGTTTCATTACCGTCTAACAAAGGTGACATATCGCTATACTGGATTTAATTAAAGTAATTAACATTAAATTTCACCTTTAAACACAGTTTTTGTTCTAGAAAATTGTAATAAAGTGAATATTGAAAAAATATCTTGACATCAATATTACATTGTTTGTTACTCGTTTTTATTATCTATCTACACTTTTAAGAACTAAAACGAGTCACTTTAATGCATATTTCTGTATTTGTTTATCCTTGAGTATATCACTTTAAATAAGTTACCACAGAATACATATTCTTTTCACGTTTAAAGAAGAAATTGTTTTTATTGTATAGGAAATGCTCTTTAGGAACATTTCGACAATATTTTTTTTTACTCTTACTAAATGTCATCATCATCAAACACTTAAGAGCCATGCTCTTGTCGGTGCAACTCAAAGTGGGCTCTCCATTTGCTTCGGTCCCAGGCCTCCTCTTTGATCTCTTGGTACGACCTGACCTTAAGATTATTTTTAATTTGGTCTATATAATTAATTCTAGGTCTTCCCCTTCCTCGCCTTCCTTCCATTTTTCCTTCAACTATCTTCTGTATAAAGTTGTCATGTCGTATGAGGTGGCCCATCATCCTCCCTCTTCTCGACTCTATGCTATCCATCAACTAAATGTAAATTTCATAATTATACAATATAGCGAAGACGAACGAAACGAAGACGCTTAACTGCCTGATAGGGGAAATAATTCGTGTAAAGCTGAATTTTGGTGTAGTTGTAGATAAAGTTATCTTACACAACATACTAAAAGTACCGGTGGATGGGGGCGCCGCTAACGGAAAGAGGGGGTGTAAAGGTCCCTTTTTTGGTTTTTCGTAAATAACTCAGTAACGGTGGCTCATACGAAAAAATGTTCTTCTACTCAATTGAGTAAATTTATTCACATATAATTTTCTATGAAAAAGATTCGTTGCACGTTTTTGCTGGGATCAATGTTCAATGAGATATCGAGGAAATACGATAAACACTTTTTTAAACTTTCGGAGCTATTATTTACGAAAGTGTTAGTTTTATTCAAAAATAGTTTGTAAATACTCATATTTTTTTTAAAAGATCTATCTAACGATATCCCACACTTTAGTATGGGAGTAAAAAAATATATACCCCCACTTCATGTGTACGCCAGGTACCCGAAAAAATAATATTTTTTCAGATTTTGTGTTGAAACTTTGTCGGCGTGATTAAAACACATACTCATACGATTTTTTTACTAGTACTAACCGTCACTGACGAGGCTGCTCATCCTGCTACCTCACTTCCTACCCTTATAGTTTCGCCATGTCCGTCTGACCCCATCTGTCCGTCTTGACTTTTAGTACTAAAAATCACTGAGCAAAGCCGTGGACAGACAGACGGGAACAGACGGACATGGTGAAATTATAAGGGTAGGCACCCTGCTCACCCTGCTCAGTGATGGCTAGTACTAGACAAGTGATATTTCGTATGAGTATGTGTTTTAATTACGCCGACAAAGTTTTAAAACAAAATCTGAAAAAAGATCATGTTTTCGGGTACCTCCCGTACACATGAAGTGGGGGGTAAATATTTTTTTTACTCCAACCCCAATGTGTGGAATATCATTTAAAAAAAATAAGAGTATTCTAAAATAATTTTTGGATAAAACTAATACTTTCGTAAATAATAGCTTCGAAAGTTTAAAAAAGTGTTTATTAAAGTATTTCCGTATTAATAAGATTTCTTATTTTAATCATCCTTATTCCACTCGTTTAATTCTCGATGTCGAAGTGACTACGAGTCTAATAAATAAATAAATAAATATTATAGGACAATCTTACTCAAATCGACCTAGGCCCACAGTAAGCTCAATAAGGCTTGTGTTATGGGTACTAGACGACGATATATATAATAGATAAATATGGATCAATACTTAAATACATAGAAAACATCCATAACTCAGGAACAAATATCTGCGATCAACACACAAATAAATGGGACCTCCTGCTTCTTAGGCAGGGTCACTACCGACTGGGCTAGGAGGCCGTTTATTATGTACCTACCCTTCTTTATATTAAAATTCACAGATTTCGTGCCTCACACGACTATCGAGCACATTGGAAATGAATCTACGGAATTCGAAAAAATATTGTCGCTGCGCGACGAGAAAGTCGGGATAAGGAAAAGGTTATAAAATAAAACTACGACGTTGAATGATAATTATTTTATTCTTAGATTAACATAAATATCCTCGACATACGATACGAAATAGCCTGTGAACCAGAGTTGGGCAAAAATTAACGTGATTGAAACTAAAATTAAAAATGAGAACGTTACTCATAATCATATGAACATGATTACGAATTCAATCATGAACTTTCTAATCTGATTGACCACCGACATGAGTAAATCATGTCGATTTTTAGTTTCACTCATGATTAGCTGAAGTGATTACATTAGTAAGACAGAATGCTTAGTTAAACTAACGATTTAGTTGATTAGGTGATTAAATTTTGATTAGATTTTGCGTAGCTACTAGCTCCTTCACTTTTTTCCCTGACAAAACAGAGGCGGTACCTAGGTGAGTATAATATACATTTAGGATAAATGGCTATTTGTGACAATATTTCTAAAGATATCATTTAGCGGTTCGCGCTTACGTCTTAAGTTGTATAGTGCAGATTCAATATTGAACAATAAAAGCGTAAATGCCATTGGCAAATGTTACCTTTACCAAGATATCGTCAATTTTTTTGTTAGTTTTTGGTATGAGTGTACAAATGAATGCTCCCATGTAACTTTGAAACGGCCTGTTCGGTTTTATTGCGGTTTTCGGCTACCGTTAAGGCTAGATAGCTATCACACAGCTGCGGTTTCCACATGCGCTTTTCATTTTCATTCTCATTCTCATTTTCATTCTCATATCCAGTCCTATTCCCATTCCCATTCCCATTCGCATTCGCATTCGCATTCGCATTCCCATTCGCATTCCCATTCCCATTCCCATTCCCACTCCCACTCCCATTCCCATTCCCATTCCCATTCCCATTCCCATTCCCATTCCCATTCCCATTCCCATTCCCACTCCCACTCCCACTCCCACTCCCATTCCCATTCCCATTCCCATTCCCATTCCCATTCCCATTCCCATTCCCATTCCCATTCCCATTCCCACTCCCACTCCCACTCCCACTCCCACTCCCACTCCCACTCCCACTCCCACTCCCACTCCCACTCCCACTCCCACTCCCACTCCCACTCCCACTCCCACTCCCACTCCCACTCCCATTCCCATTCCCATTCCCATTCCCATTCCCATTCCCATTCCCATTCCCATTCCCATTCCCACTCCCACTCCCACTCCCACTCCCATTCCCATTCCCATTCCCATTCCCATTCCCATTCCCATTCCCATTCCCATTCCCATTCCCATTCCCACTCCCACTCCCACTCCCACTCCCACTCCCACTCCCATTCCCATTCCCATTCCCATTCCCATTCCCATTCCCATTCCCATTCCCATTCCCATTCCCATTCCCATTCCCATTCCCATTCCCATTCCCATTCCCATTCCCATTCCCATTCCCATTCCCATTCCCATTCCCATTCCCATTCCCATTCCCATTCCCATTCCCATTCCCATTCCCATTCCCACTCCCACTCCCACTCCCACTCCCACTCCCACTCCCACTCCCACTCCCACTCCCACTCCCACTCCCACTCCCACTCCCACTCCCACTCCCATTCCCATTCCCATTCCCATTCCCATTCCCATTCCCATTCCCATTCCCATTCCCATTCCCACTCCCACTCCCACTCCCACTCCCATTCCCATTCCCATTCCCATTCCCATTCCCATTCCCATTCCCATTCCCATTCCCATTCCCATTCCCACTCCCACTCCCACTCCCACTCCCACTCCCACTCCCACTCCCACTCCCACTCCCACTCCCACTCCCACTCCCACTCCCCTCCCACTCTCACTCTCATTCTCATTTAGAATAATGAAAATTTCTACATATGTATCTGGTTCAATATGTGAAATTCAGAACAAACGTCTTATTCTAGTAATAATATAAATCAGATGAAGAACACTCTAATCATACATTCGTCAATCACATTGAACAAGTTAGTTGATTAGCGTTAATTTAGTTTCAATCAGCGCCCGTTTCAATTAGCGATTAGTAATCAATCACAGCCACATAGCTAAATATTTTTTAAGAAAAAAAAACCGACTTCTTCAATGGGGGAAGCCGGTGAAGGATTATTGTAGATGGTGCATTGTATACAATGAAATAACTTGCTTAACAAACACAGCGAAGAGGACAAATCATCAAACGTGAACTATGCGTCGTCGAAGAATTCCCTTCTCATTTTACATTTCACATGTTTATGGCATCAGCCGCAGTTTCAGTTCATCAATATGTCACTGTTTTCAATGAAAATGCTTGATTTGTTGATTTAAATACAAAAATCACTTTATGTATGCCTATGTGTTTGCCTTTAAGATTTGAGGAGTTCCCTCGATTCCTCATGGATCGCATCATCAGAACTTGAGCTTGGCGAAAAATTGTCCTGACAATCTTACTTGCTTAACAAACACCGATGTGTGTTCGATAAGAGGAGGAATCACCAACCGTGAACTATGCGTCGTTGAAGAGTTCCCTTCTGATCATCATCAGCAGTTCCGCTTAATCAATTGTCACTGTTTTGAAAGAAAATGATGGATTTGTTGATAAAAATCACTACATGTATGCCATTAACATTTGAGGAGTTCCCTCGATTCCTCATGGATCCTCATCAGATTGACAAAAACGGGACCAATATACTTAAAATCAAAAAAGAATTTTCAAAATCGGTTCAAACATGACGGAGTTATTGTAGAGGTCCATAGGGTCCTCTAAGTATGAAAAATAGGAAAATAACTTTAAAGGCTGATAGAGCTTCATTTGTGAGCTTTTACATGATATTTTCATGAGTAAAGTTCATGAAAAAAATGAAAAATAAATGATTCACATAGTATGTATGAGGGTGGAGGCTCACCTTATTACATATTGGTTTTATTTTAGTATGTAAGAAAAGATCAAGTTAATGATCTGACAAAGGAAATAAAATATATGGAAGTATATAAGCATCATTGTGTTTTATTAGCAACCATACATACCTGAACTTTAATGATAAGCTATTATCATTGCTTTCAGTAACTGAGAATATTTGGACAATATAAAACCTGAAATCTTTACTAGGATTTCTCACAGTTTTCGATAAATTATATTATGTTTAGATATAATTATATTTATATTATTACTTATTTTTGCATTATTGCATAAGCAATTGATACTATAGAGTTTTGCTAAATATTGTTCACCGTTGATTGGCAAGATTTTGAAACATTCATGATCTTGGTCAATTAATTATGTATTTTGCATAGTTGTATTTTAGATAGAAATAATGGTTATTATTATTATTATTTGGGTATTTAAAATGGCATTTTGACCATAAGTGGCATTCATATGTAATATATATATGCAGCTTGTGTAGATATTTAATGTATGTTTTAGTTTTCACAGGAACTATGAATAACAACTTAACAGGATAAGTATGCAACGTTTTGGGGAATTATTATCTGAAATATCCGTTTGTACCATTTGCAGTGGACAAACAGTAATTTGGTTACCGCACTAGATTTGTCATAAAGTTTTAGCAATCTTGTGATCGATTCCTTCAATGGGGGATATATTATTAGGTAAAATTAAACTCATAGGATGGCAGGGGTTCGTATATAAAGTATGTTCTAGAAATATTTACTTCATTCTTGAGATATGTACTAAGGACAAAAATATATAATTTACTAAAGACATTTTATGACATAGTACAAACGGTTAGTAACATAGACAGGTTCTTTTACCTATTTAGAAATTAGTATTTTGATTACAAATTGCTTTATCATCAGTTTCTTATAATTTCATATGTTTTCATTGTGAGAATATCTAGGGAAGGGAATGACCGACAACTGAGAATATTGTTCGTTAAGTAATGATGAAAATCGATACTTTTAATAGGATTTTCGAGATGAAATGTAGTTTATTGTATAGAGTAACTGTATTATTGATGAAAATAGATGTCATATACTTCAGAAAAAGTGACCAAACCCTCCGGTGTCCGAGGCCAGATGCCTATTTTCTATTTTCAATTTATATATAGTAGTGTAACTACTTAAAAATTGCAAATCAAAAATATTGAACAAAATAATTTGATTTGCTTCAAGATTTGTATTATTGATGATTTATTCAATAACAAAAACTAGTATCTAATGATATTTTAAATTTGTCTGAAAATTTGTCCGAATGGAGAGGTTATGTTTTTAATTTGTTAATTATTGTTATAAATCGATACTTAAATTAAAGGGAAAGTAATTAAAGTTATATTGCAGGAAGTATATTAACGAAATTGAATTAATTAAGCGTGAAAAAGTTAAGAACTTACTTTCTCGTCCAAAATCGATTTTGGGATTATTATGTAAAAACTCGTATTATGAAGTTAAATAACGGAAATAAATAAAATTGGGAGCTTTGTTTTTATAAAACATAACGAGTTCGATTCGGTAAAGCGCTAAAATAGACAAATTTTATGATCGAAAATTGTCGTAAAAAGATTGTAGATATTACTGATGTTTGATGGAATTCTAGGCTAGTTTTAGCTTATAAACGTGTGATAAACACAATTTTGATCAAAACAAATAAAGGAAAGTGATGAAAATTAGGATAAAAAGCGAATTTTCTTATAAAATTTATATTGGTATTTTACAAAGTAAATACGCAGTAAATCCGATAGGATCTGGTCATAATATATGCAGAAAAATTATCTTCATCATAGATTATATAAATACACCTAAGGAAATACTTACTTTTGTTTGAATTAAAGAAAATAGTTTTCTTAGAGGTTAGGTTTTCCAAAAAGGGTAGGGCGCTCATAGGAACTTGATTCTTATAGAAGTATGTAGCGTAGGGATCTTAAGAATCAAATTGGTATAAAAAGATATATTGGCATTTTACGGGGAAAATAGACATTAATACTTACAGGGGCTTATTAAATCATACGCGGGGCTAATGTTTTCATCTATTTTCATATAAATTTTCATTGGAAATTGCATAATTGGATAGATATTCAAGAAAAACATTCCCTATGGGAGATAGGAGGTTATCGAACTAGGTCACTTAAGTATAGGAATTTGGTCTTTAAAATAGTATGAACTAAAGGATCAATAAGGTTCAAATTGGCTTAGATCAATCTAACCAAGCTACCACAAGGCGGACGTTTCGGACCTCTCTGACGTCACGGGGGTAGTTCGCGTTTATATACGTAATTTTAATGCTATATAAGGGAAGGGCGTACCGTAGGGATGGACTTTGCCTTCGACCAGAGCTGCGAACACTTTGCCTCCGACCTGAGATCTACGAACACTTCTACCTTCGGACTACGGGACTTCACCTGACCTCTGCTGCTGAACAGAGCTACAAGCACCGTGCTACAAACACCGAGGCCCCGCCCTGAGCTGCCAATAGGACCAGCAAAAGAAGTCTT
Organism: Pammene aurita; assembly: GCA_947086415.1. Classification (NCBI taxonomy): domain Eukaryota; kingdom Metazoa; phylum Arthropoda; class Insecta; order Lepidoptera; family Tortricidae; genus Pammene; species Pammene aurita. Next base: position 6,829,292 of record OX352301.1, read on the forward strand.
ATTTGGTGAGGCAAAATTTATTCACTTTAATGATAAAATTTATTTCTTTCCTGTGTATTCTCTTTAGGCCTTGAAGTTGAGTAAGTGCTTTTAATTGACTGTTATATTATGAACATTTTCCTTATTACTGTGGTTCTTGCATTTAATTTATGTGAAATTTGGTTGAATTATTATATGATATGTATACGCGTACGGAATTTAACGGAGTATGCGGAAACATTTTACGAATTTAACGAAATAGGGATGGATGCGTTTATCCTATATGGCGTATGCGTTATATTTTTATACGGTTTGCGAATTTTATTGCGGAATGCGTTATATTTTTACGTTTTGCGGCTGCGGTATATGAATTTAATTGAGTACATATTAAGTCGTTTACCCTATTTTGGGAACGATTTTTAGCGTGTTTTACGTACCTGATTTATGAATTTAAAGGAGTGCGTCCTCTATTATATTTACGGTTCATATACTTTGGTATATAAGCATTGACTTGAACTGAAGTAATTGTATGATTGTAACATTATTCATTTATGACAGTGTAACCAACATTAACCATTGATCAATCATATGTTCATCCTTCATTAACCAATGCTATAATCCTTCTATGACAGTGAAAGAAACATTAACCATTGAACAATTATGTTCATTCTTCATAACCACTGCCTTGATCCTTCTATGAAGAGTTATTTATATAACTGAAATTATTTATTACTTTTGAGCTGAAATAAGACATCTGAATATGTACCAACCTTGTGTTGTAAAACAAAACATATTATGAAAATTTTAACATGTTCTCTGACTTAGTGAGATTTGTATCTTATCACCATTCATGATAATTGATGAATAAATATTATTGTATTGTTGGAAATACAATTATTGGCAAAGAGAAAGCCACTATAATAAAGTATTGAAATTCAACTGAGAGATTGAGTCGTGCTGGAGTGAGTTATGGGGATCCATATCAACTACAACTGAACGAAAATAGTTCATAAGTTAATTCAGGCTTTCAATTCAATAGTGTACATCATCTGTAAAATTTGATAATTAGATGAAGAGTTTGGTAGTTAGAAACAATGCCCTCCTCTGCGTACTATACTATTTGCTTATCTTTGAAGTTTGAATTAGCATAACTGCCTCACACGACATATTTCTATGACTTATTTCGGTATGACCACGATCCCTTTGGTTGAATTTTAGATTTAATTTTGATTTAATTAATTAGCTAGGCGTCTCAGAGGTTTTCTTGGCGTTTCTTTCCTCTGGTGTGTAGGTTACGAAACGTTGGTAGCTTCACTTAATAAAGAGAAAATAATAACACAAAATAAAAATATATAAAAAAAATGTAGACAGGTTCTGAGCTAATAATCCCCAACGCACGGATTACAGGCGTGTAGATAAGGGAAAACCTTTCACACATCAGCTACCCATCCTAACTTTTGTTTAAATACTTGCAAAATTATATCTAATCAAAATAATCAGAAAAAACAACTAATTAGAAAAGTTGTTACTGCCTGGATTCGTTAACATTAGCGCTTGTAGGCGTAGGGGTTAAATAAAAAAAAAACTATATTTGCTTATAGTTAAAAAAAATATTCAAATAAGACAAGAGATCATTACATCGTCAATAACAAAATTTTACAAGTTAATTTTCTATCATTAATCTTTACCGCAAATGTTGGGAAGACTTTGTCTATGTGGAAACTACCGAATAGCCTTTTCTTTTACAGATCCTGACACCATTCTACAGCCTTACCACTAACCTTCCCGTATCAACAGCTTGAACTTACAACCGAATATTTAATTAACTAATTAATTTTATATACCTATTTACTTAATATTTTTTCCTTGTAAAGTACCTTATAAATATCATTGTTTTTGTTTCAACAACCTCTTTATCAGTCTCCTAAAAATTATCGGGTTACTACATAACTAGGGATCTACTACTAGACTTTCACGAGCCATTGTTAGGAAAAACCGCCGAAATTGTCTGCCAAATCATGTTTATATAGGAAATTAGATTATTAGGGTTATAGTATTTAACGCAGGGTTGTAGTGTTCCTTTCAGGAGGTAAGTATGTATAGTCATCAGAGCTTAGAACATTTTAGTATTACAGGGTTTCAGACGGGGTAGAGGGTTTCCTTCATAGAGAGCCACTTTGGCTTTCTAAGCTTTTCAGTTTCAGCTTTCTAAGTTGTACCGTCGTTTAGTAGCTTCCAATAGCTGCTCTAGCTTAAAGCTTAAAGAAATTTTATTTATTTAGAAACGCCAGGCGCGTTTCTCTTCATTATGGAGTAACAAATATAAAAAAAAACATACACGCCGAATTGAAAACCTCCTCTTTTGAAATCATGAAGTCAGTTAAAAAAAATTAATATGAAAAATATCGTTCTGACTTTTTTTAAAAAGGTTAGGCTACAGGGCAGACCCTTAACCCTATCGTCTGTTTTTTAGGCTTAAATTGTAGCTTTTGATATCATTCTTCGTTGCCAAAATATCGAACGCCAAATTCAAAAATCTGGAAAAAATTGATTTATTTTTTCACTATTCCGGCCATAACTTTTTTCTTTTTTGATTTTCTCGAAAAATTCTTTTTGCACCTTACAGCTCTTGTAAATATGAGTCTTTTGAGCCATTTTTGAATATCATATCTTTACAACTTTCGGAGGTATAAGGGGATCGCACTTTTTCGTGAAATCGGGGCCTATACTGAAACGAACGAAAAGACATTTCCAATGTCAAAACCTTACTCTAACTACTCACAGCCATTGCAACAAATTCCCGAAAACTAGCCTATCTTCGTTTAACACACTGTGAATGTAAAGCGAATCGCTTCGAAATGGCGCATAAACTGCAAGTTCTAAATCTTTTGAATCCAGCCGAAGCCGAACTGAAAATATCAATAAACAACGACTGACAAATAGGCAGTGCGATTCCCTCGCCGAGTTACCTAAGTGCTACCCGACGTTCCAACGTTCTAAGCATTATGTTTTTATAATGTGCTACATTTTTCTAACATGTGTACCATGCTTAGGTAGAGTCACCGGCAAGTATCTACCTACACGGAGGCCGCAAAAATATATGACACGCTCTTATGGCCCTACAAATAGGAGCGTGTCACATATTTTTGCGGCCTTCATGTAGGAAGATACTATTCCTGGTGACTGTACTTTAATTATTTATAACACAAATTGCGTTTTTGATGTCGTTGTGTGCATTTACTGAGCTACAACTACTCCTACTTCCAAGGCTTCAAGAAAAATAAGCCTACGGTAATCAATGGTGACTTCGTATACTCGTATTCTACTATCTATTGATATCATTGAATCATTCTCTATATCAAAACCAATTCAAACAAAAACTACAAGATTTTATTACTCCAACACCCAATAACTAGTTTCCATAGACAATCACAGAAACCGTCAATCAATTGACCAAAGTTTGTTCTTTTTAACACGGTTGTAAATTTGTCCACCAATTCACACATGCATGGTCAGTAAGTGTCAAATGGCTCGTTTTACACATCAACACCTATTTGTCGAACGATTTAGTGGAGTGTGAACGGAGTTGTGACTTGTGACACGTTGGTTGGTCTACTGTTACAAATGTACCGTTAATTAGTAGCAAGACTACCTTATATCTTGTTAGGCTCATTTTTTCTAGGCAGGCAAGCAAATGCACATCTGATGCTGATAGTAGTTGACTGTTGGATCTAGGAACAGAATAATGCCTCTAAGCAATATTTTGTTTTGTTTAATGCATATCAGCGCTATTATCTGACCGTACCTTTGTCCAAATAACTTGAATGGTCATATAGATGGAAATCGCTCAAAGGAGCAGAGCCTGACTGGGTAAGTACCTCCATCTTACAGAAAACCACAGCCAAATAGCACTAGACCCTACTAATAGTGCTGTGTTCCTGCTGGCGAGTAAGGTTGCCATAGAGCTCATAGAGGACCTCAAATCTTATATCTGGCATCTTATATGTGGCATGTTCAATTTTAAATCATAGTTACAGTGTCCGGTTTTTGAGTGTGAATCAGTAGAATTTACGGAGATATTTCGATTCCCAAAGGCTTGCGCCTATTTTTAAAACTTTTGATACAGATTACCGAGAAAAGAAAAACAAATAAGCTTTAACATGGCAAATATTTTTTATGTAATGTTGTGTAGGTAAGTGTATAACTAAGTAGCGTTGTTTGCAAATGGTACCTACTAAAATAAAGATAACTATCACTATGAGCAGTAAGCTACAAATTGCTAAATTGCCGTTCTTCATATTCGTCACATCCTTACTTTAATAGCGACGTAACTTATTTTACGTCTGTAACATCGCGAGTTGTAAAAGTCCCCGAAGCACTTGCATTGAGTGTGGCCACATTTTGGCTCATATCGAACCGGCCGTGAGGCTAAATTTGTACCATTCCGAAATACGCTTACTCCGGCACATTATCCCATTTTATGACCTATAAAAGTCAGACGGAACATACTACATTTGCGGCGCTGCCCTTATTTTCGGAGCCTAATACACAATCCTCTTTATTGGTATAGGAATCCTTATATTTTATGCCATGCATAGATTTTTTCTGGACGATTTGTGCATTTTCTTTTTACCGCTGTTCGATAAAACTGGTGTTTATTGTAGGGCTTTTATTAGGGACGCGTGACGATTTTGCTAATATTGCGATTTTTATGATAATTCGTAAAAGGTTAGTGCCGGTAAAATTTCATATTTGGTCGACAATCAACGATTTATGGTTACCGGTTTTATGAATACGTTGTCGTTTAAATATTTCACGTCTGATATTTTTTTCTTCGACATTATTCCTAGTAATGATTTCGTTGAAAACATATACGGGACTTTTCATTAACTAATAATTAGGGTTCTATTCACGAAGTTTGTAGACTTATAAAGACTATGGTGACTGCTTTCTTGCCACTGATGGTATAAAAAAGGCTTTGCTATATTATGTTAGCTCAATCATAATCATTTTTTTTGTTTGAATCAACATCTCTGAGTTTCAAACAAAAAATATTTTTTTGAGACTACATATTTAAAATAAGCTATCTAAACGTGGAAATTTGTTGAATTACGTTCTCTGTTTTCTTCCCATTTAGGTAGAAAAACAACCACCGAATCAGTACTTTAACTATACCCATTTATATTACAAACAAGTCTTGTACTAATTTACGCAACCTTGATTAAGTTTCGTTCTAGAACTCGCTAGACCCTATAACTCATCTCCATGCGCCATTTATGGAGCATATTTCTCAAGAGGGACCGGATTTCAGCGTAACGCGAAACAAGATTATTCACCTGTAATAAATCACTTTATAATACAAGGAAAGCAACAGCAGGTGAAGTATTAAGTATGAGTACTTATAGACATACTTACCTACAAAGGTGTGTACATGAGATATAATGAAAATTATAGGAGACGCAATGGATTGAACGTAAGTAAAACTTTGTTGTACAGTCGACGTCAAAGATATGTTTACACTTTTGAATCTTATTCCTCTGTAATAAGGTGCGAAAGTGTAAATATCTTAATATCTTTAATTTGCAAGGTACCATCGGGTTCAAAATTGCATGGTCAATTTATCAATGAATTCATTCATAAATTGGCCATGCAATTCTGAACCCGATAGTACATAACGTAAAATAGGATAGGGAAACTAATACAAAACTGAACTTATCCATTTTAGGCCTTTAAGTAGTAATGACTGGTCAATCTTAGAAAATACTTCTGGAAGAGAGCTTTCGACCTCCTTTAAAAGTTTTCGAATCCTGTGAAATGTCTCATGAAAGTTTAAAATCTTATTAATTTCTTATAAATGTATTTTGGTTTTAAAATAAAAAGTAATCTCCAGCAGCAATGGATTTACAACAAATAGGTTTACCTACTATAGATCCCTTAACATACCTAATGAGCATAATAATGCTTGAATTTTTTTTTCGCAATCGGTATGTATTTGTCACCCTCGTTGTTAAATATATAAGCTTATTTTTTCTTAAGTTGGCCATTGAACGCACATAACTAATCTTCTTAATCCTTGACGTCTAGCAAACAATATTCTAGCAAAATATATTTGTATTAATAAGCTGGCCACAGATATATTGCCCTTCAGTATTCTCCTTTTATTGCACATCGGTATTTATGGAGCCACAGCCGAAGCGTTTGCTGAAGCAATTCCTCTGAAAACTTCATTGATTTATTAGTCTACTAGATGTGACATCGAGAACACATGTAGTGCGCCATTTTTGGCGGTTGACAGCAGAGCTCTACTGTGACTAAATCAAAGAGTAGTATAGACTTGTAGTGATTTTCACTACAACTTTTGGGACAAAGAATTTCTTAGGGATGTCATCTCCTGTTACTCAATGGTTTTCCATGGATAATTGGTACCATGTGAGCATGAATACCTTGTCGACCAAGAGCGGTGAGGAGGTCTGCGACCATAGATTTAATTATATTGCCTGCTGGTTACTGTCTCCGCTGTGATTCTCAGTAGATCTGCCATCTGTTCCCGGCTATGCGCACTTTGTAATTTAATTATCACTTTTTACAACAAAATTCCTTTGAAGCAACAAAAATCCTGTTATCTTCGGTCTTCATTCATTAAATTATATCCAAACCTGACGTTTAATCATTTCGCAGTTGAGTTGTTACAAATTTAATCAGATTATTTTTTAAATGTAGTAAAGGTTGTTTATTTTGGCTCACATTCCAGTGAGCACTTTAATAAAATTTTGTAGTATTTAATTACTGAACTACATTGTGGTGCAAAATTAGATTAACTTTTTAGCACCCTCTTTCAGTTTAAATCTAATTAGGTACCTGTTTAATTAGTCACAGGGCTATATAACTGAAACCTTAACTAGATCAGTATAAACAGGTGCCTATGTCTTAATCTTGTTCCAAAATATATCCTTAACTTACATAGATGTCATATACAAAGGAAAAAGTGACCTAGGCCTCCGGTGCCCAGGGCTGGGATCGAACCAGCGTCTTCTGCATTCGCGGCAGACGCCCTAATCACTAGGCTACCCAGGTCACAGCAGCACCGGTCGAATTTTCCGGAGTAATTTGATTTGTTCTTCAGTTGAAAAAATTTAATTTTTAAACCTTTTTAAAAGTACTACGTTCAACCAGACAGGTAAGAAAATTTAATCTTTCAACTGTGTAACGAATATAGGTACAGTTGCCTCTCATTAATTCGAACACGCGATAATTCGAATATCTCTATAATTTGAAGTTGTCATGGGTTCCCTAGAAAATCTCTTAATATTTCGAATAAAATCTATACATTTTTTAACACTTGGTAATTCGAACAAAAATGTCATCGCTGCGTAACAAAACCACGCGTTAATTCGAACTCATTGGCATCAAATACCCGACAATTCGAATTTTTTAGATTGCATAGACCTCTGATAACTTTGAATTGTTTTTGTAATGTTTAGTCTGACACACACTGCCGTCTTATTTGTTCGGTTATTTTAGTTACAGTGACGTTTTTGTTGGTTGTACGTCAACAGATAAAAAGTTTGTGCTAATTATGAGTATTTTGTTCAAGTTATAGCAATGTTGTTAATAAATAATTCATATTTGATTATTACTCAATAATTCGAAGTTAAATTTTTTTAGTCTCCATAATTTCGAACCATTTGATATTTCAAACTCTCGGTAATTCGTAATATTTTGAATGTCCCTTGAGTTTCGAATTAACGTGATTCAGGCCAACACGTTAACGCCATCTATCGCGGCTCTAACCCAGCAAGTGTCAGTTATTATCATAACATTTTGTTCGGCGATTTGACACTGTCAAAATATATTAACTTCCGTTTCTTGATGGTGCTGCGGCACCCTCGAAAACGAGGTAAGTGTAGCCTGAATTTCCTTGGGCATTCTGATGCGTTCTGACCAGCAAGCACAAGCTCGAAAAAAGCACTAATATAATACATACTAGGACTATTAGAGGACGAGCGTACCAAAGGGTCGATAGCCAATAAATGGTTTAACACTATCAGGAAACGTCTGGCTCTATGCAGAGGGCGGCCCGTATGGCCCTCCACTGCGTCACATGGAGGGACATCACGATCATCAGTCATGAAGGAATGACGCAGAGGAAGAGAAGCCTGAATTAAGGAGAAACGCAAATTTGCGTTATATCATCCTTGAAACGATTATGAAGCCACTCTTAAATATTAGGGCATGAACTGAAAAAAACTTTATTTGCAAACATAAATCTCAGAGGAAGCCCGATCAAATGAGTTGGCCAAAACAAAACACTGTCGTCCACATGTTTATGATATCGTTTAAAAGTCATATCCGTGGTTATTAGTACCCACACGAGCGACCTTTTAAAATTCTGTACTTTATAGAGGTAATGTTCACACGTATCACGGTTATTTTAAAAGGGCGTATATGTTTTTATCCAAGACATGTAAATAAATAGACTATCACTGGTATTACTGGGTGCGTAGCCAACGTGCCAATCGTTAACGTTTCGTAGCGTATCGTAGTCACCTCTCTCTATCATGTTAGTGCGACAGTGACAGTTGCATTTCGTTCGCTACGGAGCGTTAACGATTGGCAGTAGAACGTTGGCTACGCACCCTGAACTGCGATTAGAATAGAATTAGAGTTGACAGATTTCCCATATAGGTACTTACGTCGTTAGTTTGGGTTCACAGCTGACTTAATCGTATTCCCATCGCGATTCAGTGACATATAATACTGCATCCGTATATTCTTGTGATTGATATTAGTCTCAAACCTAAGCGATAGCTTGGCAATTATTTTTAGCCATAAAACCATCATAAAACTGATTTAGTATAAAAATATACTTTTTTTCATTAAACTTTAAAGATTTAATGGTTCTGAGTTGTTGATTACTCTATCAACTCTCTTTGATGCAACAAATGCGTGCAACTCCAACAGAGTCAGAAATTGTAACAGTACTCGCCATTTTTCTCTCGCTCTCTCTTAGTAACTTGTCTCTGACTTCAATGTCCTCGGTACCTAAGGCCTTCTTAAATAAGTAATGCAGGCAGGTAGTGCGCTTTTGTGGGTTCATCGCGTGCAGGATATTCGTGAATGAATCTCGTGTGCAGACGAGTTTTTGCATTCCCACGCCGGGGTTGAGATGACTTAGTTAGGCAGATTAATGAACAATTTTTTTTTGTCGTAGTCTCTGATCCTTTACTGAATTTGGTCAGTCAGCCTGTGTGTGTTTAAAAGGGGTTTTGAAAAAAGCTTTTGTTGAATTATTTTGAGTTAAACCTATTCAATATCATAAGTAGTTTTGATTTAAACAATTTTAGAAAAAAATAAACAATTTTGTAACAATTTTACGTGTATGTCTAGGCTCGGATATAGAATGACCCAGCCCGTAATTACGGGCCACCGGCGTCAGCATGTGCTTACATATTGACAGCGGTTTGACGTAATCGGGTAATCACGGAGTGATCCATCCCGACTGTTTAGAACTATTATGAAACGGGCCCACTTCAGATAATTATTTTACTACGCACGTGCCGGCTTGTTAGAAACTTGATCCATTCATTAAAAGTATTTCTAAGAAAACCTTTATTGCTCTCGAAGTTATTTCATAATAAAGTTTTTTTTTAATAACGAACTAGAGCACTCGAACGATGTCTGTCATAATTATGCGACAAGTTAAGTATAATTTGATCTGGTTTTTCGTCTAGGAGGATTTAAATTTGCAAAATAAAAGGCAATCTCTAGCGCAAATATATATATAATCAATCAGACAATTAAAAATAATTGTTTCAGAACCTGAAGGACAAAGTTCATATATTATAATGGGTTCCTCTTTATTGTCTGCCGAAATATCCTCATTTTACAAATGTAGTACATATAAGCAACGCGTAGATTTGCTAACTTTGAAGCAAGGGATATAATAAAGCTAGATTTGTGCTAAATTAAAACGTCGTATGTTCCAAGAATTTTAAGGCGTTTACGTCTTAACAGATACAACAGGTCCCGGAACGCTGAAAGTAGTAATATACAGGGTTTTGGGTTTTGATAATTCATACATTTTATTTGCGGAAGAAGGAAAACTAAATATATGTTTATTTACTAGATATTTTAGATGTGATTAGAAATAACAAAATGAGATTAAGATGAGGTCAATTGACAAGACAGTAGATATCAGGTTGGTAACCTTTTGAGCTTTAATACTTTGACTGGCCGTCATCATACATGCAAATAAAGTAAGTATTTAATAAAATATGTAAAAAAAAGACTTATTCTCTCTCTTCTACCTAGCGTTATCCCGGTTAAAATATGATTTATTGTTGTCTTAAAAAAACTGCTTTGCATAACTATTTCTTGTATGCTAAAGTATTTAAATAACAATTTATATTACTCGTATTTTGGTGACGTCTCAAATTTCACCCTGTATAAGCTGTTGTGGGCTTTAGAAGAAGACAAAAAGTATCAAAATTAATTTCATAGTACGGTCACGTTCGGTGTCGTCCGGACAAGAATGTTATTCCTCCCGCTTACACAAAATGCGCCTTCGTTTTAAATGAAACCAGCACTTCTAGCGTACAGTCACCGGCAATAGTATTTCCCTACACGAAGGCCGCAAAAATATGTGACACGCCCTGATGACCCTACAAATAAGAGCGAGTCACATATTTTTGCGGCCTTCGTGTAGGGAGATACTATTGCCGGTGACTGTACCAGGACGGTTTAGTCACAACCAGTAATTTTGTAACTACCACTAAACAGCGTATGCCTTAGAATAGAAATAGACCATGCATTACAGCAGCATATCATAAGTGATCTAGTCTAGCATACGTTCTGTCTCATTTAAGTTAACACAATTAGAAAGAGATGTATTTAATGGTTTAAAAATCTCGTGCAAGATTAGCGTCACCAAGTCACCTTTTTAGGGTTCCGTAGTCAACTAGGAACCCTTATAGTTTCGCCATGTCACAGGGCGGACACGCCATACTACAAAGCTGTTTCGAGCGCCTATGTATGCACGGCACGTCTGTACACGCTTCAATGTGTGCGTATATTCTCAGGGTTGTCATTCAATTATTTTTCTAGTTTCCGCTGTCGATGTCGTAACGTCTCACTCACTCTACAGCGAGTTGAGATAGTTGTGTCCTTGTCGGTACTGTTTCGCATGCGAATGCGTAGGTGGACTAAAGGCGTAAAATGACAACGGTTATGTACAGTCACGAACCTGGATTGTTGAGGCACTTGCCATTGTTCGTAATTTGTTAAAAATAATCAAATAGTCCATAGTCCTGGTTGTCCATAACCATTCAACGTGGTAACGCGGCTAACGTGATGGGAACTTTTGCACCGGGGACAACTCGTGGGGGACTTTTTGAGTAGATTAGTCATAATACTCATAATGTAAGAGTTTTGTTTATTGTTTTTTCTGTGTGTTGCTGTTGACAATTTATATTTGAATAAATTATTTTGTATTTTCAGTAAGGTTATATTAAAAATAAATAAGTATCTATTTCACATTACATCTCCGTCTCTATCGTTCTTGCCTATTCGAAAGAGAGTGATGCAAATAGACGATCGAACGAAAGAAGAGGTTAGCGGTTATAGGCCTCGCTACTCCAATAATTGGACGTTTTGACGAGAGCTAACGAACCCCACTGCAGGCCCACCGCGAACATGGAAATTTAGTTACCTCCCTCTCTGTCGCACTTGCTCATAATACGAGCGAACGATATGCAGATAACGAAATTTTGATTTTCAAATTTCGCGGTAAAACCCTCTTGTCTTCGTTCTATAACCTGACAAGGTAGTCAAGGTCGCGGCTCGCGGCCGAGACGCGTGCGCGAGCTGGCAACAGTGCAGCAGTGGCAACGCCGCCCATTTTGTTTCATAATATAATATTTTTGGTAAATAAAAATAACTAGATAAAGATAAAAATATCTGCCAAAATCCTTCATCCATTTCATCAATGACACGTCTTTTCTACGTTGAACAACAAAAATATGCGTCATATCATGTATTATATCGTCATGGATTCATGTGCTACTTACGATAAAGCATAATAGTTATTTCGACCGAAAAAATACTTCTTTCCTTATTGTATGTAATTACTTTCTAAACACCCATTAACATGACAATACACCTTTTACGGCGACATTTTGCATTTTTTCTTCGACGCGCTGCCGACCAGCTGACGGCCTACCTACGGCCTACCAAACGGCCGCCGCGGAGTGAGGTAATTCGAATCGGGGCGGGGCGGAACGTGGCCATTCTGTATGAAATACTAATATCTCTTCTGTGGCCATGTCTGCCCGTCCGTCCGTCCGTCCGCGGATAATCTCAGTGACGGTTAGCACTAGAAAGCTAAAATTTGGTACTAATATGTATATCAATCACGCCAACAAAGTGGTAAAATAAAAAGTGGAAAAAAATGTTTTATTAGGGTACCTCCCCTATACGTAAAGTGGGGAGTGATTTTTTTTTCATTTCAACCCTAACGTGTGATATATTGTTGGATAGGTATTTAAAAATGAATAGGGGTTTTCTAAAATCATTTTTTGATAATGTAAATATTTTCGGAAATAATCGCTCCAGAAGTAAAAAATTGGTTGTTTGTAAAGTAGGTTTAGGAACGAGATGTTTACGTGATAACGTCTAACCGCTCGTGAGGATTCCGCGTGACAAGTTTCACGGAATGACTGGCAGCGCTCGAGATGAGACGGGAGATCGGTCCGTCTCTCTCTCGTTATACCTGCGATCGCGCTCGTGAGGTTTTGGTGTGACACAAGTTTCTGAACATGTCACCCGACTAAAACGATTTTAAAGACGTTATCACGTCAAAAAAAATGTGTCCCCCCCTCTAACTTTTGAACCATATGTTTTAAAAATATGAAAAAAATTTCAAAAGTAGAACTTTATAAAAACTTTCTATATTATTTTGAACTTGATAGGTTGAATAGTTTTTGAAAAAAATTACAAAATAATTTCTGAACTAAGTTTGTAATTTAACCGTATAAGCAGGTGTTTATTGTACCTGTAATTTCAATAAAATTACAATGAAATGACGTGATTTCAAATAAGTAAAGTAAAAACGGTGAAAATCGGTTCACGCAATAAAGAATTATCCCATAAAAATCATCTTCCATACTTCAAGCTCGCGTGCAATAGTTTACTTAATTTGCTGATAGATGTCGCTGTACGTGGAACGCTCATATCATATCCTACATGGCGGTGTTATTTTAACTCTTAAGTGGGTACATTTACTGTGACGGACGGAAAACTACGGAACGTTTTTTTGTTTTGTAACCAAATCCAAAGAAGCAATATTAGTTATACTTGTATTAGGTTTAAGTCAATAAAGATTATTATTATTATTATTTGTATCTCCTTTGAGAATCACGGGCCTTTATATCCCGGTCTTTTGGTAGGCTTGCGTGGGGATACATATCCAACACGCAGAGGCCCCTTGGAGAAATTTGCTATGTTATACACCTGCTAGAACCCATTCACGGGTACATTAATAGATACCCGTGAACCGGTTCCAGCAGGCGTTATGGCTATTGTAAATAAAATGGACAGAGTAATGGGCTATGGTATTGAAGTTAGGCTGGTCAAAGATTAGGCTATTGTAAAGAGGTCCGGACACCTGCCATAACAATTTTATTACATGTTATCGAGGCAGGCGGTGACTCGCCGCCGACTAGATGGGCCCCTGAAACTGCCGTCGCAAAAACGACCAGGAGCAACATCGGTGTGAGCGGCTCAGGGTGTGGAGAGGTGTACACCGCTTTCTGCCAGTGACTGTAGGAAGCCCAGCCACTGTACCAACTCGCGACTTATGCAAATTTCACTTCCACCCTGCGAGCATATAGCTCTGACGGCTCCTCTCTGGACGGCCAACTAAGGCAAGCCAGAGCCGAGAGTCCTGCGGGTCCCCTTGGGGTCCACTCCGACCGACGAAGACACGCCGGAGACGGAGACCCTGACCGACTCTCTGGAGCACTCGGGTCCGCGGGGTCGTCACTCCCCGACAGCTCGCCACAAGCTGCCCTACGGGCTTATTATTATTATTTTTTTTTTATTGTGGCAAAGGATGTGATAAATTTTGTACTATAAACGAAAACTTTCTTGATTTCTACTACCAAAAAATACAATAAGTGACGTGGTTTTTGGTGTCTGATTTGGAGCCAAGGATGGTCGGAAACTCAGTAAATGTTCTGTACCCACTGTGATCCAAATGAAGCGAAAAATTGTCAACCCTAGAGACTTGAAACCCTAAAAGAAAACTAGCAGCGAAGTTACTAACTTCGTGACCTCCTGTCCGAAGTATTTTCCCACCATTCCTTGAACAATCCTCGCCTTCCTTTTCAAAACGGGTATATAAAACTAACTAATACAAGTGTCACTCTAAGGTACTGCCTCATGTTGACAGTAGTCAACAATTACTTATCGATGGGCACCCGACGCATTCGACACGTGTAACAGTAGGTAATCGAACGAGCGGAGCGTAAGCGAAGTGAAGTTCTTACAGACAACTCACACCTCGCCTCGCCTCGGCTTTGTACACACTCACTATATTTTTGTTGGTCATGTACTTGTTTTGTGCAATAAAGTGTTTACTACTACTTCTACTACTACTACAACTTCGGACACAACTGTCAGATTTTTGTTGAGAAGACCACTCGCCTATTTTATAAAGGCATGGTGAATAGTAAAGGTATCGGAAGTCGCTCTGTGTAACTAAACCAATCAACGGCGTATTGTCTAAGGCTTGTCGTGTATCCTGTCAGCCCTGTTTACATAAGTATGCAACTACGGACGTTAAGGTTGCTTTAATATATTATGAATCAAACAGACGAATTAATTCAGTTGCCCGAAAAAGTAGAACTTGTAAATTATTATTTCGATGAGATCGGGATTTTTTTCGCTTACTGAACATTTCATAAAAACTAGTTTTGGCAATGGTAAAAAATTAAAGAGTTGAAATAGGTCTTTTAACATAATCAATCTAGGGGTGGGGTTAACTGTTTTCTGCCACAAAAAAAACTAGGTGGTAAGGGGACGGGGGATTTGTTTATTTATCTTTATTGCGTAATACTAATTGCGGATGTACTGCCTGAAAGCATTAATTGCCATTCAACTAATGCATTAAACAGAAAGAAGAAGTAGTTGTCCAGACTGACGCATTGAAAAGATTATCTCTGTATACCTAAAATAATGCGAGATAGGGCCGCGTTTGGGTACGTTTGGTATTTCTTAGCTTTGTTTTATTTTACAGTGGACCAGAAGTACGTAAATTATTGATTGTGATCCAGCTTAATTTGTATAATATATGTAATAATAAATCGTCCCATAATACCTACCTATTAATGTAGTTTTATTATTGTGTCGCCTAATGTATCCCAGCTTAAAATGTTTACTTTACCATTTGCTTTATTTTACTAAACAGCCTTCATCAATCATATTTTAACACAAACAAAATAAACTCAACTTTTCCCCAGACGTTATCGTATTAGAATCTAACTTAGAATTAAGAAATGGCATTAGAAGTCATTATAAAACACGTACAATAATTCTCTATCACAGATGTTATCTGTCCACGGTGTGAGAGTTTTAAAGAAAAGTTTTCGAACGAGTTTATAAAAAGTCTTTAAGTCTTAACGAGTTTAAGACGCTTGATACCTTTTTAGAAACGTAGAAACTTAATTGGTACAACGAAGTGTTACGACTTAATCGTAGTGGAAATGGCGGTTAATGAGCGTAAAGATCGTAAATGTATTAACATGAGGCATCACAATATTGGGATTGGTGGAATGGAACCACTAAAAAAAAAATATTCGAAGGGCAGGTGGTTTAAGCCAAACTCGCATCAAAACTTCGCTTCGATGTGCATTTAGATTTTTTTGCCCGTAAGTCAGTATTTTTTGATATTCATAATAATATTTCCCTTTTTTTAGTCGTTGAATAAAATTTCAATTGTTTGGGAAGTATAGTATTAAATACAAGCCACGACCGGTATATATAGGTCGCAGCATACGTTAATTCAAGCTAAACAGCTTAGCATTCATAACTTAGAATTTAAACGAAAAACTATTAGACACGACAGCTCATTTTTCACCACATTAACACTCTTGGGATAATAATGCTTTTAGTCAAAGATATAAATAAAACACGTTAACAAATGTTGTACAAGAATGTAAAAGACTATAACTATTAAACTGTACGTTTAAGCTATGACAGTTTTCAAAATAAACTAAAAAAACTCGTAAAGAAAGGGACCGCCAAAGACTGGGCATAAATTTAAGATGTTCTTAAGGGGAACTATGAGCCCGGTTGCCTCTATACTAAAAAATAAAATAATTAATACGTAGTTTCATTTTTGATTAATGATTATCCCTGTTCAATTACTGATCGTTAATTTTTTTAACTTAAATAGATGTGTCTTAAAAATGACAGTGTATTTTTTATTTTATAAGAATTGATTATGTCAATCTATTTTATTATTGATGGTTAAAATAGCAGAAACGGAATCCATACTTATGCTTTGTAATATTCGACTGCTTGTCAATTTATCGATGTTGAATTTATATTCTTAGAAACTGATAAGCAACGTCGATCAAAATATATTGACATAAAAATATTTAAAAGTCCCTATATTAGCTTTTTATAAAGAATAAGTCCCCTATATTTTCATAAATCTTTCAATTATGTTTTTTGTGTAGGCAAAACGAGTTCTCATGTCCTCTTAAGTATAAATCTAAACGTTCTTAATGAATGACGTTGGATATTTGATAGGACCGATGCCGTCATTTATTTGAAATCTAATCGAATAATTGATTATAAGAGTGAAACAATAAAGTGATTAGTTGAACAAAAACTAAGACAATGAGTTATTATTCATTGGATAGGTTACTATTGTTAGGTTAGATATGAGGATCTGACGGCACGGTCGATGAACCCATTGGTTCTATCATTTGTTTATGCCACCGACATATTTAGATAAAATAGACAACGTTTCTACTGCGATTTATATGATAATCACCCATGGAAATTTCTAAGTGCCAGATCTAACGTTACGTACTTGGTTGTTTTAGTATGAGCCGTAGACTTAAAATGAATCCCATGTTATTTTTTGATCTGATATTTAGCTAAATAAATAATCGTAATTATTTAAAATTACAGTTACTCTCATCGTTAAGATGAGTTTTAGACATTTAGTAGTAGTAGTAGAAGTAAAACACTTTATTGTACAAGAACACACAACGAAAGACATATAACAACATATACGTACAAAGGCGAACTTATTCCTTAAGGGATTTCTTCCAGTTCACCTTTGAGCAATTGAGACATTTAAGAGCATTTTGACATTTAAATACTTAAGTCGAGTAATATTTGTAATAAAAATATAGGTACGCCCTTGAAAAACATAATCTTTTCTCTTTTGACGGTCGGAAAAATACATTTTCCTGCTTTAATTTTTTCTCAAAGATATGCGATTGGACCCGCGTAGGAAGTGTAAGGAATAAAAAGCTACCACGCGAAGCATGCGTTTGAGTGATCTACATAATTATATGTCAATGGTTTATGCGATCATAGCCATATCAATCTTCCAACGTTGAAAGATATTTAAGCAGATATCCCATAGTTGCTTCCTGCGATTCGGCCTCAATTTGTCATTTGGTGATGATCTTGTTGATTATCAGCGTCGTTAGGAGAACAAGGCACTGAATTGTTATTACTAAGGCTTACCCAACTAGGGCCAGTCTAGGCTGTGATGGTTATATGCCTGAGGGCAGGTCATACCAGTGATGTTTTATCACTCAGTCGATTTTCAACTGTTTCGACTACAGGAATACGTAATTGTATAATCTGAGTGAGAAAATACTGTATACACGGTCGACGTTTACCAACCAAGGGCGCCAACCTTGCTAGTCTCCGATTGTGTAAGTAGGTGGTCGGCAAATTGTCGGAAGCCATGTTAGCGGCCATGACGAAGGCACTATACGGACTAGGTTTTTCATGAAATTGGCTATGCACTTGCCCCAGTCGCAGTATAAAAATATCGATATAATCGGTATTACTACACACCCTGATTACGCATATTTGTAACGGATTACGAGTTTAAGTTACACTGATGATCAAGAGGTTTAGTCTGTAATATATGTATTCATCAAAAATGTTTAGTTAACTGATCATTCACAAACACTAGACCGAACTCAAAACGGCCAAATGCGTTGAGTTTTTCAATTCACAGCTTTGCCTTCCAATTACTGAATACCTGTCTCGCCTGACTGCGGTCTTGATTTGCATGGTTGCTTAGCTTGGTGTTAATTCCTTTGCTTTCCGCTACTTCACGTATTCAAAGGCACGCGCGGTACCTACCGGCCTGAATTGACACAACGCCGTGCTAAATCCACTGGTTTTGAGGAGCTTAGACCCTCCTCATTAGTATGAATATCAAAATAACATGAATAAATGATACTTTGTTATATTTTGTTTAGCCCTAGTGCAATTTAGTTAGTTTAATGTATGTAGAGTGACGAATGCGGTCATAATCTGCATCCGAAAACCGTCAAAATTCAACATAATAGGTACAGCAACAATGGCTACGATTGATTTGCTTCTGGGAGCCGT
Source organism: Pammene aurita (assembly GCA_947086415.1). Lineage (NCBI taxonomy): Eukaryota > Metazoa > Arthropoda > Insecta > Lepidoptera > Tortricidae > Pammene > Pammene aurita. The sequence goes on from OX352301.1 coordinate 6,847,919, forward strand.
ATCCCAGCTTTAAAATGCTTCGCAACGGATTTGTAAATGACCTTGCTTTATCATTAAAATTTAATATAAACAAATTGTGAGTTGTGAGTGAAACAATTTATTTTTGGCATCTATTTGACATGAACTTTAAAATCAATTATTGATAAAAAGAGAAGTATTTGTATAAGCCGAACCCCAATAACCAAAAATTTCTCGAAATCCAAATAGCAATTAAACATACAACGATATCTGGAAACTTCCTACCAATATTAAACGCGTCTTATTTTATTTATTTTTGTATAGTTTAGTTTTATTTTTAATAGGTAAGTTTTATTATAATAATTTAAAACATAAAAATCGTAATTAAAATGTATTTGTTTAATTCTAGTGACCTAAGCTTCATTTATCACGACTATCTTGTCTTCATAATTAGTTGTAAGATCTAGTATAAATTAAAAAATAATATTAGTTTTTTTATTTCCCCATCGGCACACAAACCTCTCTAAGGTTTTGCTAATAATGGGTCTTGCTAGAAATATATCATATTTTAATTTACTTTTTCTTATTCAATAAATAAAAAATAAAAAAATTGTCAGTGTAATTTATAATTTATTTTTGATCACCCATATTTATATTCTTATGTCAAAATATTTATCTAATTCTTTAGATCTGCAAGCCCGTGAAACTCATCAAATTTTGAATTACTAGATGGCGCTGTACGGCCACATACATTATCCGATAACTCTGGTTTGCTCTGGTTCAGATGGCGCTTTAGAGTTACCATATATTGTATGGGGCCGTACAGCGCCATCTAGTAAAGCTATCCTATCACACTTCGAAGAAAACAAATCTTAGACTGTGATTATCTTTTAATAGATTCTCTTTGCTCGTGTACTTAAACTTTAAATACACTCTTAAAACCGTAATAACTAGTGAGTTCTAGTACATTTAAAACCCACAGCCATAAAAGCGATACTATGACTCGTAAATATATGAGTTAACAAGATCATTTTATTTGCCAAGAATGTGAAAATAATGACCAAAAGCAAATTAGTTTTACTATTACTAATATTATAATAAACGATGTTAGCGTTCAGCGCCTCCCGCTATTCGAATAAAATAATTTATTATTGGTTTGAATCTTAATTTGATATCAATATGCCTATAGTCTGTCCATTTAGACATAACTAGACCTACCAAATAATGATTTTTCCGCGTTAAAAGGTTTACTTTATTCTTTAATAAGTGTGCGGAAAAGGTTTACTTTATCCTTTAATAAGTGTGTGGAAAAGTGCGTTTTATCCTTTAGAGAAGAAAGAAATTTGGTACAAATTTTGACTTGTTTTTAATGCTTTAACTTGTTGGATATATATACCTTAATGCGATGATTTTGAATGATAAATAATATATTGAATAGTTTTAGTTTTAAAAAGATTCGTAATATGTTACTGCTTGTATTTTCTTCGGTTGGAAAAAAATGTTTTCATTCACTTTGCAGCAAAGTTTCGAAGACTCGAAGCCCTTGCACGCTCAAGATTCCACTCTTTGAACCACTGGCTACGCTTTTGGCTGAATATAAGCACAAGAGGTTAAACAACAACTTTCCTCCCTGGTATAATCAATATTAATGTTAGAATACCGCATGCTCACCATTTCTTTGCGTCACCAGAAATTACTCCAATTTTATAATATTTTTACACCATGATAGCAGTTTTTACAGCACCTGACGTCGTTATAAAGTCAACGTTAAGCAGCTGTTGTGTATGTGGGCGTGAGCGTGTATTTATGTATATAAAGTTGTGTCTTCATCTGAGCGTGCATTGATGGGAGTAAGTGACAAGGACGCGAAAACAGGGACTTAAACTTTTTTTATATAAAAATTGCTAGTATTGAAGGGTATAAAAAAAATTTGCCGTAACCAAAGTGAGATACTGACTTGAGTATCAATTTTTTTTTAAACTGACATTAAAACATATTTTGATGTGAATGTTAAGATGATATATATTTAAAAAAAATATTGTATTTTACTGGATAAAATTTACTCCACTTTTTCTATAAGTAATTCATTTTTTTTCCTATCCGTAATCTATGGACTCTTGAGAAAAACGGATAAAAAATAGGAACATTTCGTCCGGTTTTAAGAAAACAGATATCCATTCTTAAAACCAAAGGCTACGATTACCGCTTACCATCATAAGGAGCGTTTAGCCAACAAAGTAAAAAAAAAATTATTAAAAAAAACCTTTTATTCCTCGCAATTAAAATATAAGGTATTTCATAATTTCTGAGCGTCCATATTATTATTTTATATAAAATTATTATTACATTTAAATTGATTCCAATTATGCTGTCAAATTATGATAAATTATGTCTAATAGAAATTTACTAATTATATAATAATGATCTTTATCTACACTCACATTGTAAGTTCTCTAAAACGTGTTCGAAAACGGTAGGCAATGGCTAGCATTACCACAACCGATTTTACTATGATAAGCTTTTTATCTGTGGCAGTAACGTAATTTTAACTTTACATGCTCAAATATTTATGTGTTATGAGTTTTGATAACATAATATACACCTGCACGCGCCCGCGCGGCCGTCGACACGCGCCCGCGCGACCGCCGGCACAACCGAATACGGCATTTAGGATAAATAATATGAGTGTAGATAAAGCAGTGTATGCAACTGTACGTAATAAGGCCTTAAAACTTAACAGTTACATAAACTACTATAAGAATACTAACGACATAACAAAATGAGTACAATAAGAAAGAATGTATGAAATTAAAAATAAATAAATAAATATAAATGTCGTGCGAGAACCCCTCAGTTGAGGGTAAAGGCCTCCTCCAGAGATGTCCAGTGGTCTCTATTTTGCGCTTGTGTTGTCCATTGTTTACCAGTCGTATGTGTGATGTTATCTACCCATGACAGATGACAGCCAACAAAGTAATTGATTTAAAAAAAAATGTTCGTACACGCTCAGGTACCACCTTGCAATTATGTTTACTTGTTCATAATGGAACACACCTTAACAAAATATACTTAGCAGAATAAACGGAAAAATATATCAGTATTTAGTCCCACACTTAATAACTCGTTCGACACTAAGAGGCTTACTGAGCGGTTAGCTTGAGCCATAAATTGTGGAATCTTTATAATTTTTACGCCGACATTTCTTACACAAAAAGGCATTTTTAAGGTTCCGTAGGCTACCAACGAGATCCTTTTTAACACCATATCAGTGGCAAGCAAGCAGACAGCCAATCTGATGGCTTACCATTAATTCTAAGTGTGCGATAGGTCTCGAGAAAGGACAAAGGATAGTTTTTACCCCAAAATCAACCCTAAAGGGGTGAAAAGGGAGTTGGAAATTTGTATACGGAATTATTAACTGCAGAATTGATTTAGATAAAATTTGGTATGGAGATAAGTTGAGCTCTGGAAAAGCTCTTAAGCCACTATAGCCTATGGACCTGCAGCCTGCAACTACAGGTGTGTTGAATTAGACCCTTAAAAACTGGTACACTCCTAAGAGCTCTGAGCTCTGAGACTGTCCGTCAGTCAAACTTTAAAGGTTGCTTTTTTGTACTTCGACAGTTGCAAACAAGCATACGGCGTTTAAAATGAACTCCAGTGTCACAAGTGAACACTAAGTGTACAAGGATTCACAGGTTAAGGGACAACTACGTGTCTCTTACTAAAGTCAATGTGGCTAATTCTGTCATAAGGGCTATTCCGTCCTCGAGCGTATGTTTCTTTGATTTTCAATCGTAGGAAAAAAACATTTGCTTTTGATTGCTGAAACTAAAAGCAATCGCTGCTTTGTCGATTAAATTATTTAATTTTGTTCGTTGTTCGAGAAAAACAATAATAGACGGAATAGTCCCTATGACGGAATTAATCACATTGATCTTACATCTATATATAAAAGCTCAAAACGAGCTTTGCACAACCCGTATTACTAAGAGAACACACTGTCTCGAGCTCTTGAGACGCCTGTCTTAAAACAATAATTATAAAGTTAAGGAATGCAAACGTTATAACATAACGTTGATTTGGACATATTTTAAGTGTAACTTCACGGAACTCGCCATGCCTATAACTGACTCACACTTTGCCGACTTTTATGGTAGTATGTCGCTTAAGAACTCTCTGTAAATTTTAGTCATAAATTGAATATCGTTAAACATACCGGTAAAGTGAAGGTTGTTCCTAAAGATAAAGTCGTTAAAGAGACGTCTTAGGGAGCTCAAATAAGTATTTAGAGGATAGTTATGTCGTATAGTTTAATAGCTGAACTAATCCCTCGGGGCGTAGTTGTTGTTAAATTTAACTTTGTGTCCTTTCTTTAAATTCAGTAGCAGTAAAAAATGGAAGGCTGTGTGTGCATAGAACTAATTCCTGGACTTATTTTTGTTTTAGTTAGCAAACATACCTAATTGAAGACTGTCTCAGTAGAGTTCAAATGTATTTTCTACTCGTCGACTATAATGCTTGAATTGCGACTTTATAGATAGCACTACTAGCGCATACTTTTCGATGGAGCTTTTATGGTCGCATATTTTAGCATCTTTGACGATGCTGAAATGGATTTTAATAAAATATTATAGAACGGTCGAGGACGAGGACAACACAATCCACCGAGAGATTTAAATTACTAAATTGTATAGAGGGAGCAGGTTATACGGCATTCGGCAAACTTAATTCTTACAGGCTTGCCTATTTTGAGCACTCGTAGAAAAAATATTGTACTTAATAGTGACATAATTATTTTTTTCAATCTCGTACTTTACTCGACACGGTACTCGACTGAAAGCCCCTTCATTATGTGACGATTTTATAAAATTAGTAGTGTGTGTTTCTTTACAAGTAGACACTGTTGGCTTAAATACATATATTGGGTGATTTATTTTATAAAATACTATTAAGGTGTCCAAACGGCAAAAAAGCTCTAATAGCTGCATAATAATATTTAGACATATAAAAAAAAATTAAAATATGCAATACTAATTCAAGTATTTCAAAGCATTATTACCAACTTGCAAATGCAAAAACTACAAATATAAAAATGGTCAGCTACAAATAATTGCACTGGACTGTAAGACGTCGACCATGTTTAAGCTGATTACACGTCGTTGCAAATAAATTAATGAACCTGATAATAATAAATAAGAAGCTTATTCAAAGATATGAGTGTATGCTAAGATAAAAAGGAATGCAGAAACCGCCGTCGTAAAGAACACGGTATTATACACGGTAAAAAATTAAATGTGCAGTATTTTTATTATAAGTTGTTAATTCTGTTCTCCATCTCCCTAACCCTAAGGTTGTCTGATGGCTTAATAGTGATAAGACTGCCTGTTGTTACCATTATTTACTTTGTTAAATCTGTTTCTGTACTTCTTTTTCTTTGTGTGGTGCATTAAAGAATATTTGATAATGTACACAGACAATGTTATATCAATGTTATAACTTCTTTAGATGATTAACATGATGACTGTCTGACTGCTTTGAAAACCTTTAATTAAAAATCACATTGTCTTATTTTTCTTATATTTTGTTAACGACTTACAGTGAGGTCAGTGAGATTCAAAATTTCATAGACAATTCATGAATGAATTCATTCATAATATGTCCATGCGATTTTGAATCTGAGTGTACATCTGTTGGTCGTTTCTAAATCTGATCTTTAACTACATATTTTATCGTAATTGTCTGTGTGTTGCGTGGTAAGGAAACCGGATCTAATCCCAAAAAGGCCTAGTTTCCTCTCTAAGTTGAAAGGTCAGATAGCAGTCGTTTTCGTAAAATCTAGTGCCTACGCCAATTCTTGGGATTAGGCTGCCGAGTGGACCCCAGGCCCAATAGGGCAAAAAGCTGGGATAAAAGCTAGGAGGATGAATTGTCAGTGTGTCGCCCTAACAGTGTTTCCACATTTAGCGTAAGCAAATATTTCATTTTTGAAAAAAAATATCATAGCCTCAGCGTCTGTTTTTCAACTTATTTAGTTTCAGTCATCTACATACTTCAATGTATCATTCATCCTTCTATCTCCATCCTGTATAGGTATGCAACTTACTGCACTTTTCCACTATAACAACAAAGAAGTATTAATACAAATCTGAGAGATTTACACAGAATTTGTTGACGCTCCCCTCACGTTTCAGGGATTTCAGGAACAGCTTTAAAAACGCTATTAGGTCGATCGTTAAACTCTGAATGAGTGACATCTTTAAAGGTACAAAGATAACTTTACCGTCACACAAACTAAACTATACCATTTTCGACCTTATTGCAATTGAGCTATCATAGTAGCTAAATAGGGAGTTTTTTATGATGGTAATATTATGTTTGTTTCGGTAAGTTGTTGAGTTGACGGTCATAGTAGACTTTTTAGGTCATCACTCGCTTTTGATACAGTTTAGGGTAGAAAAGGATACTGTTTATGCTTCTGCCAAAAATAAGTAGGTATAGTAAGACTGTCATCTTCGTACAATGTTGATTTCTTCGATATAATTGTACATACAACTTAGCGATGTTTTAGACTCGTAACTATATTTTCTATCTTACTAAAACAGTGATGCTTGTTTTATATAATTACAAGTTTTGGAATACAACTCTGTTTAATTATTTTAAATATACTAAAATTATATTTAAAAAAAAACTTTTTTTTATTATTATTGTTGTTATCAGTTTATTTTTGAATGTCAGTTCCATGGAACAAGGGTGTTTCGGACATTTGGAAGACGTATGCGGCGAGAACCAAGGCAAGGCCCAAGTCAAGAAGTCAACGCGCAAAGGGGCAGAGGGCAATTTGATGAAAAGTAACGGGTACACTAAGCGGATGCTGCTCCTGCCAGTGTCGTGGGACGTACGCAGAGACATCACTCGCCATGGTGAAAGGAATACTGAGATTTAATGGAATATAAAATGTACTAAATTATTAGGTGAAAAGGATGGACTGACTCTTACCAGTATTTATTTATTTATCGTATGGCGTATTACAATGTCACTGGATATAACAAATTAAAACTTAAAATAGAGAGAATCTAAGGTTAAAATTTTGCCCTGCTCAAGTAGCTTCTTAAAATCATCTATGTGGCCTGTGTATTATGACCAGTTTAGTGTTCTTACCAGTTTATTTTATTAAATAGTCTCTGCCTTTATCCCGTCATGCCAAATAAACGTTTTCCATATGGCTTTCACTGTCATATACGGCTTTTGGATTAGAGACAACTTTATGACGGAACAGTAACGAGTTTGAGCGTTTGTTTGAAAGAGGACTGAATTATGAGTTGACATATTGATGCAGTTGGTGGAAAGATCTGTCAAATCAAATAATTAACCCTTTTGACGCCGAGAGCCCTTAAAGGCGTCGTGATTTATAACCCACTTCTCCCACGAACGGAAGAAAAGTGTTAAATGCCACTGCAAGGCAACTGTCACAATGACATTTCCAATAATGGTACTTAGAAAAGCTAAATTTGTATACAGATACAGATAGTTTATTGGTAAAATTAGAATTTTACAGGTCATGAGTAGGTTTACAATTTATAAGCAAGGGTACTTAAATACTAATTAATTTGATACATACAATGTTGTTATTATGTAGGTATTAAAATGTCGATTATATAGCCTTGGCCAGAAGTGTTGAGCATAGCAGTTTTTTGTTTATATAGTTTTGATGTTAAGTATTATTTCCCAATAATAACAATGTACGGTGATGTAAAAAGTTTTATTTTATTTATATATCTAGAAAACTCCACTTTAAACAATTTCAAGGTACCTATAAAACATGAAAACTTAAGGACAAATTGCAAATATTCTATGCAGTTACTACTAACTTCAACCAAAACATGCCTGTTCAGTTTGAATTAATTGATAAAATAACTTCAAAAAATATAAAAACGCTGGATTAAAGTTTCGAGTTTTGTATGAAAATCGCAAGGGTGCTCAACACTTCTGGCCAAGGCTGTAACTATGTCCAGGTCAAATATAAAGTTTTGCATAGCGGGATGTAGTTTTTATTTATTTTAGCGAAAATGACTCACTGTTTCGTCTCGAATTGGTCCCTAAGGGAAATACTTAGGTTTCCGAAATACTCTAAAGTTAAAATTATGTAGAATAAAGCGACAGGGAAGAATTTCCCCTAATAAAAGCCTTCTGACTGTATATAGTTTCAGTACATTGTTAAGGACCATTCATCTTTTGTCTCTTTCTCTCGTTGTATGGAATCTGGAACAGCGCCCTCTACAAAAAATTTTCACCTGTCTTCCCCATTGTTAACTTATGTGATAGTCTAGATTAAAAGGTACCATTTGCCAGGCCGGCGCAAGTTACGTTTTTGTCGCTCGAATAGAATATTAATTTTGTATAATGTTTGCCTTCCGCAAAAAATGGTACCTTTTCCAAAAAACTGTCACACTTAATTGTATTCCGGATGTATTATTTCAGAAAAGTTTTCAAAAAGTTGAAAAAGTTTCCAGTATGTTTAAAAATTTAACAATATTCTTGGTTTTGCCTTTTCACCTTCTAAAGGAGTTAATTTCGGGATAATAAAAAAACTTTTATTTCTTGTTACATGATATGTGCTCGCAAAAAATATATTCAAACTTCGAAATATCCGTACCTTAAACCATTCAAATCCTTAGGCAGAATCACAACAAATTAGGCGCCAGTAATAGATTTTATTTCAATATTATCCATTTCTATTCACTCCAATACTGACGAAAGTTACAAAATCAATAGCTGTCTGTTCTAAAAGAAATAACGTGACTGTTCATACGTGTTCCGGAGCGGAGCAATAAACCCACATGCCGTCTCTAATAGTTGTAAAATGTGTAGGTAATACTTACACTTCTGCGTTGGGCATAAGGTAAAAGAGGTAGCGGAGTGAATAGGTATTTTATTCAGAGCAATGACGCGAGGCAACCGCGGCTCGCGGTATTTAAGCTACCGACGTGTAGTGGAACCACCCGGTGCAACTCGAACTGACCCACGTTGGACTTTGTTTTTCATCCTCCCCCTGTATCTGTATGTGATGAAGAAAGAGCATGCAAATGGCTGGTCGGTTATCGATCCCTAAAAGTTGGAAGCCGGAAAAAATGAGAGGGGGAGATGAAAAACAAAGTCTAACGTGGGTCAGTTCGGGCTGTAAAGGATGGTTCCACAACACGTAGAGAGCTTAAATACCGCGAGTCATTCGGTTGCCTCTCGGACACTGTAACTACGTGCCATTACTTTAACTATTTCAACCTATGTAGGTATTTATTTATTTATATTAGCAGTCTAAATTCTTTTGATCATTCAGGTTTGAGGTATTGCAGACTGTAATAGTAGAGTCATCCACTGCACCGCTTCCAATCGGGGTAGGGGCTGGAGTATAGGTTTTGAAGCCTTGACTCCGGTGTCGGGTTGCTGTCCCACTGCGGTGGGATGGTCTACTCTATGTCTTTTTGGGGACATTCTGGCGTCTGATGCAGAAGTATGGCGGGCAGCAAAGTGAGACTGATGACCAAATGGATGAATGTACCAAAGAGAAGCCGAAATACTTCTCAGGAATCCAAGAGCTTTCCCTTAAAAATTGTGAAATGACTAATACTTTGCCGCCCTCAACCAAAGGTTTTCAATGTTTTTTACTATCATTAATTTACTTTGAAGTGAATCTTCTCTGGCTTCTCTAGTTTGATGACTGTATTTAAGAACGTTTCTGCCCCTGAGAACGTTTGTTGACTGTATTTAAGGACGTTTCTGCCCCTGAGAACGTTTGTTAACTGTATTTAAGAACGTTTCTGCCCCTGAGAACATCGGTTTTACAAGCAATTTGTCTACAACATTTTAATCATGCAACATTCTGAGATATATTACTATTTCTTTCTTAGCGTATTCTTTTTTGTTTTACTTTTTTGTAATGCTAAATATCATTGGAAAAAAGTAACGGATAAATGAAGTTGCTATATTTTTCTCGTAAAAACAAGTTCATGCAAAGTGTTTCTTAGGTCTTTGATATCTGTCAATAAGAGATGTCTATACTTTGCCCCATAAAAAAGCATTTTACACTGAGTAACAATTAAAAATGTTATTTTTTGTAAGTAATATTTACTCTGAAACTATGGCGAATTTCGGAAAAGTTTATAGGATTTTTTTTTCTCTAAATATGATCGTGAATACACTGTTACAGTCTCTCGCAATACTCACGGGCACCGTGTATATAAAGTGACTCGCGCAAGCTTCTTCACTTGCTCCCCACGGAAGAAGCATCCCGCGGCGCCCGTCTTGCTGAGGCATACGACTCAGACTTTATAGCTTAATCTCTTACACACCATATCAATAAATAAGCCCTTTATTTTAAGCTACATCAAAAGTAAGTGATAAAGTTAGGTTTATTGAAAAATTATACATCTAGCAATCAAAATATGTATCGTTTTATGATTTTTTGGATTTTAGTATGTTTATTATTTTTATTTTACTAAAACACACATGTATTCTCCGACTGGAGAGTGAGCTCCCTGCTGGTAAAATATCAGTTGACCAAAAAAGGCATTAGTATGTAGGTACCTAATTTTTGAGAATTGAGGAATCCAGTTTCGGAATTTTACAATTTTTTTTACAATAATGGAAATATCCGTAGGAAATAAGTACCAGTGGCGGCGCGTCCTTAGAACACGATTCCTGTCGGCTTGCCTAAATTTCAGGTACCCGAGCAGTTTTCCTACAGCTCATGAAGGAATTTAAGCCAAATTAAGCTCCGGGTTGTATAAGAAGAGTTTTGACCTGCCGCTACCCGCCACTGATAAGTACCAAATAATATACTGATAGAAGTCAATCACAAATTTTAGTTTTTTTTTTACAGGGTTCGCTGCTTACGGTCATGACGGAACTCTCAGCAAACGCTGAAGACGAGACGAGGCAGTAATATTCAGACAACAGCAACTACAACATGTTACTTTTTTAAAAATTAATAAATGAATAAACGTATCCAATTGGACTCTCTAAGCTTAACGTATCAATCTCCGCATGTATGTCCTTCTTCCTCATGGAAAGGCATCGTTACACCAGCGAATGGCCGATACAGTGAACTTCATTTCTAAGTTGGCCTTCCAACAGCTGAAAATTAAGTTAAAGGGTATGTCCTTAAACTATGCCCAAAAGAGAGGTCTGAGCACTGCCTATGTCATCTCGCTAAGTTTCGTAGGGCAGAGCTTAGAGAGTGTCATCATCTGGAGCAGAGCCTGACTAGGTAAGTACCGTCGGGTTCATAGTTGCACACCCAATTTATGAATAAATTCAGTGATAGATTGGGTATGCAATTATGAACCCGATTGTACATCCACCTTACAGAAAACCACATCCAAATACCACTAGACTCTGCTCATAGTGTCGTGTTCCTGCCGGTGAGTAAGTTTGCCAGAAAGCTCAAAGACAAATATTATTATATAAATATTATGGGATAATCTTACACAAACAAACCTACTCCCACAGTAAGCTAAATATGGCTTGTTTTGCGGGTACTAAGGCAACAATGTAAACAATAGATAGATAGACATAAATACTTAAATAATAAATACATGGAAAACATGCATAACTCAGGAATAAATATCCGTGATAAGCACACAAATAAATGCCCGGATTCGAATTCGGGACCTCCTGCTTCATAGACACTACTGACTGGGCTTGGAGGTAACGATGTTATTTGGCGGTTAGGTACGTTTTTTGTTTAATTAAGAGACTAGGAAGGACGGACAGGACGGATAGGACAAACATATAATATTTCTCGAGATCTCTATATACTGGTGATAAACGTACCTCGCCAACGCTTGAACAGGAACATACAACAAGGCCTGAGGTAATCCGCTCAATTCTAGCCCGATGCGAACTTCGCTGGCGAACAAATGAAGAGAATTGGATTTCATCTCCAACTGCAGCCGCTTTGTGATTCTTCCCCGTTATTTAGACATTGCACAGTACGAGGAAACGAGTGCTCAAGTATTAGACGACGTAAATGGATAGCCTTTTAGAATCATAAGAAATTACCCAATAAAACCTATTGTCCAAAAAATAAAAGCGTCTTTGTGCCGATATCTTAACTCAATGTAAAACAAATAACTGGTAAAGCATAAGTCGCCAGTGGGTACGGTATCTAATAACCATAAGGATAAACACGCAAAGGAAAGTGAAGCTGTAACTAACAGCAAACACCTTAAAATGTCGTGGACGTTTATGTCTAAAATAGAGACTTTCCATAGAGTGTATCTATAGAAAAAAGTATTTAAAGGTAAATAGGATAAGATTAGGTGGCTTTCTAAATAATCATATTTTTACAACACAGTGCATACTGACAACTGATTTTTAAAAATTTCAACTGCCTAGCAAATTCTGTTGCTGTTGTTCTGCTAGGTATGATGAATTTACAAGGAAAATATCAGAGCGTATCGACACTGGTTAACTTAAAAATAAATCTTTACTCATACTTATATTATCTGAATTATTTTGTATAAGATTTTAATTGCAATTTGAGTAAAAGTTATCTAATTACATTTCTTATGTCCTATACTAATCACCGTTGAGAGATTCGCCCGTATTAGATTTACACACTGTATAGACACGTAATTCATTTACCTATTTAACAAACCAATTAGTACATAAATCAACAACTATGTTGTAATATCCTGTATCATTTCCGCTTTAAAACCTAGAATACAACTAATTGCACTAAACTTGCACCTTAAAAGGTTCCTTGTAGCATACTAAACCCTTTAACGACTTTAAAACTATAAGCATTCGCAACTTTTTGCCATAAAAAAGTTAAAACAACGTTTTTGAAATACCAGATCGTTATTCACAAGTATCAAACATATCGCTTTAAATAAACCAGTATAAGAATGATATCTGTTCTCGTAAAGATCTTATTAATTGCAGAGTCTAGTTTAAAGTAGAAACGAGCTCACGGTCGCAATTTTTTTTATGAATCTTTCCGCTCCGACGTTCGTCCTTTGGGAGATTCTTAGCAAAATACGTAAAACAACTAGGCTTCCGTTCAAACGAAAAAGGTCGTAACTGTATAGGAAAATAAAACTTTTAAATGTCATTTTATCTTGTAAAGGAAGGCGTAGGTAATGGAAAACTTTATTTCTGGAAGTATCGTTGCAGGACTCCTCTAGGTAATGTTAAGTTGACAGAGAATAGAGTTAGCTTTCGATGAGAGTCTTTTGAGAATAGACAAGTTGTCTTTTTGGTTTAGTTATTTATAAAGGCTTATTTTACTAGGTCGCGTAGAATATTTTATAATGTTTGGAATACTTACTACCTGATGATCTCAAATTTATTACACATATTCAGAGCAATGGCGCGTAGTTTCAGTGTCCGCGATGCAACCGGATGGCTCGAAGTATTTAAGCTAGGGAGACGTAGGGGGACGTAGGGACGTGTTGTGGAACCACCCTGTGCAGCTCGAACTGACCTATGTTGGACTTTGTTTTTCATCCTCCCCCTCACCCAAGTAACACATCAAAGCAGTATAACGGCCGTCTTACAGCATATCTGTATGCTTTTAGCATTTTCAGTTCGTTTTATAGTAGCATTATAAACGTTTATAGTGCTGATATAGGTCTTAAATGGGCACGAATTACCCAGCTTGAGATCCTATACAGGTCATTTAATAGCATTACAGGCGCAATATGTCTGCGCTATTAGCAAGATCGTTGTCATGGAAAGTGCCAATCGCATTAAAGAACCATTAGTACGCTCTATTAAGTTGCCAACTGCATTAAAGAAGCATTAATACGGCCAAAAAACTTGCTAATCGCAGTAAAGAAGCATAAGTACTCTCGATTAACTTGCCAATCGCAATACAAAAGCATTATACTAGCATAAGAGTATAGTAAAATAAACCTTACGTCAATGCAAAAACGTCTCTAACACCGACGGAACAAATGTTATAATATAATACAATGAACGTTGTGATTTAACTACTTTGTCTCGCAATATAAAATGGACGAAGACGGTACAAAAAACTAAATGAGTGACACGTCATATTTGTTTGCATCCTAACAAAATTTATAAAAGTTTTTGACTCTTTTACGTTATTATATCCTTCAAATATTACTGCGCAATGTAGTTTACTGTAAATGTGTATATAAGTTTCATTGAAAATTTTCACGCGCCTTTGATTTATTGTGGTTTTGCTATAAAATATTATAAAAAGATATGCGTCAAATAAACAAAACAATTGTGTAATCCTCGTATAGAACGAGTTTTGCATTATTAACATAATAGTGTTGGTTGAGCAGTCTTAAATTAAGTAATTTCATTATTATATAGGTATTTTCCTTGTATAAATAGGTCCGCATGATTTTATTTTTAGGTTATAAATTATTTACAAAATGGCGTTGGTCTATATAGACGGAGAGCTAGCCACGTCGGATATGACACAATAATGAGAGCAACCAAACCCCTCTAGTCAGTTTGGTATACTATGCTTATTTCTAGATCTGGACATCTGGCAGCTTTAAAGTGGTGGAGGTCAAATAATGCAAACCATTTCAAGAAAATAAATCCTAGAGATCTGGGTTTGATGCAATATTATGAGAAACTATTCAAATACTATACAACATTAAGAGAAATTATACAAAAGTTTATGTTGGGAGAAAGTAGTGCCAAACGATGTATAATAAAATATAGTTCATAGTTTGTCGCCTACTGTTTTTGTTTCCGTAATAATCATACATCGGGGTTTTCGGTGCGGGAACGATTTGAGAAAGAGTAGAGATAAACAGATAGGTTGAGAGTTAGTCTGAGAAAATATCATATTATGCCTAATGAATCTACCTACCTCTCTGTGAATAGCTTACACACTATGATACGAGCTTTTTTTCTTAGAGGCATGTTTGTATTGACTATTATATACTTAGTATTTTAAAAATGCAATTGCATATCCGAAATTTATTAACTAGATCTACCTAAGACAAACACGGTATAATAAGTGTCAAATATTAATCTTGACGTCCGACATTTATGAACTATTTGATTAACTGAAGAGGTTGACAATGATCAGTCATTACATGAATTAATAAAAAAAATACTTGAAAAAATCATAGGTATATGTACCTACAACATATATACATAATAGTCAGCTATTACATATAAATTGTACATACCTATGATTTTTTCGATCAATTATTCATTAGGTAGAAACGTGCTAGAGTACATTCTGTTTTTTAAGTTAATGCCTACTCTTTGGCTAATGTCAAACATTCCCGCACCGAAAACCCCGATGTATGGTAATAATACACAATATTTTTTGGTCTAACGTTTTTTTTTATTGATTTTTGACCAGTTTTGAGTCGATATTCCAACATATTCACTATATATAGAATTATAAGGCAAACGACTATCGGTTTTTGAATCTTTTATCTCCATTCTGTAGAGCCGGATCTTGAAATAAATGAGCCGTTATTTTTTTATGATATTTTTAAAATATGGTCTAAAAAAACACTTTTATCGATATTCGAATGGTGTAAAGAATCTTACATATACGTAATCTACATATTAGAGTTCCTCTTTGATGTCTCTAAAAACAGTAGAGAGATTTTAATTTTTAGCTAATTAAAACAAAATTTATGACCATAAAACCATTTTTTTAGCCTAAACCAGTTCGACTTTGATGTCAAATATCTCGAAGACAATGAATATTGAAGTAAATATAGAATACTATATTGTTTAAAGCCGTTACTGATAACATGATAAGCTATATCGAGGGTTGCTACTTATATATCCGGAAACAAAAAAACAAACAAACGTACACGGCTGAATATGGTTTTATTGTTTTTCAAAGTATTCTCCTTGATGATCTATGCACTTTTGCATTCGCGTGAACCAATTTTTAAAGCACTTCTGCCACTCCGCCTGAGGTACCTCCATAACGTGTTGTTTGAATGCGTCGACAGCATCTTCAGCGGTCGAAAATCGTTGACCGCGTAATTTATTCTTTATATTTGGAAATAAATAAAAATCGTTGGGTGCCAAGTCAGGGCTGTACGGCGGATGACCCGTTAATTCCACATTTTGACCCTCCAAAAATAGAGTTGTTTCGCGTGACGTATGACAGTTGGCATTGTCATGATGAAGAATGATTCTTCGTCGCTGGTTAGTTTTACGAATTTGTTCAAATACTTCCGGTAAGCAAATGGTCGTGTACCACTCTGAATTAACCGTTCTACGGTTTTCTAGTGGCACTGTAGCTACATGGCCATTAATACCGAAGAAGCAGGCCACCATTTGTTTCAATGTACTTTTTGCACGAGTAACTTTCGTAGGGTTCGGCTCATTTTGAAACACCCATACCGTTGATTGTTGCTTCGTTTCGGGATCGTATGCATAGATCCAGGATTCGTCACCTGTATAGATGTTATAAACGGCTTTTGAGTCACCACGGTTATATTTTTTTAACATTTTATTGCACCATTCGACGCGAGCATCTTTTTGCTCTTTTGTTAAGTTGTGGGGTATCCAACGCGAACAATTTTTTTACAGCCAAATAATTATGTAATATGCTATTAATGCTGGTCATAGAAATACCCAGAGTCGCCTCTATCTCGCGGTACGTAACATGTCGGTCGTCCATTATAAGTTTTCGCACAGCCTCGATATTTTCTTGTACAACGACCGATTTCGGGCGACCTGCCTTAACTTCGTCCGTAAGCATACCACGTCCACGATTGAACTCACTAAACCAGTGATACACAGTAGTTTTAGATGGGGCTTCATCACCAAAAGTTGAAGTTAGTTGATCTATGCACTGTTGTTGCGTTAAACCACGCCGAAAATCATAATAAATCATAGCACGAATATTTTCACGAGTGAGTTCCATTCTTGCTGCGAGATGACATTTAAAACCCGTCAAAAACAAAACACGAGCGTTAATAAGAAAGAAAAAATATACCGGCCTGTACTTAAAAAAGTTCAAATTTTACCATGGAGGTCAAATATGCTATTTAAGAAGATTGTAATCCCGGTTTCCGGATATATAAATAGCAGCCCTCGTAAATCATTAGAAAACTAAGGATATCAGATCTAAGGTCGTTGGCGCCAGGGAGCCCCTTAAAATATAGGCCCTGTCCTTTATAACTAAGACAACTTCGGCAATTTTTACCTAGTTTGGTATTACAATTTTCCAATTAAAACATTTTGCTAGTCTGTCACTGTGACCAGATGCCAGGACCTAGCAATAAGAATAGTATAGCAATCTAACCAGACGGGTTTTTTTGCTCTCATTATTGTGTCATATCTGACGTGGCTAGCTCTTAGTCCAATAGCAGCTCAGTGACCCTTAAAAAATGCCTTATTTATGCCTACAGCATTACACGTGAATAATTATGCTATTAAACAACATTAAGCATTTATTTATGCTATTGTAGAACCTAAGGCACTAAAACCGTTAAAAGCTGTATAGGGGCTGTTCATAAATTACGTCATCAATTTTTGATGATTTTTACCCCCCCCCCCCTAAAATCATTCAACCCTCCCCCTGCCAAATAAAGTGACGTCAGTAAAAAAAATGCGTTTTAAGCTTAATTGTAAAATAAAAAACTATTTAGTAGATAATATTTTATAGCATTAAAAGTTTATAGAAACACTACTTTCATTCCTTTTTTTACACATTGATGATGTGATCTTCGGAATGACCGCCCCCCTCCTACGTCATGCTACCATGAAATGACGTAATTTATGAACAGCCCCTTATAGTGAATTACTTGGCTTTATAATGGTTTATATTATTGCTATTATACTGCATTAGGAACGTATTACCTACTTATAAATGCTATTGTACACCCTAAGGCATTAAAAATAGCTGAAAGCTGTATAGCGAATTTACGTGGCATTATAATGGCTAATATTCATGCTCTTAAACAGCATTAAGCATTTATTTATGCTATTGTAGAACCTAAGGCACTAAACCAAACCGAAGCATTAGTGTAGCAAACCAAAACGCAAGTGTACAGTTGCATGTTGTTCGCTGCACTAAAACTAATGGCTAAACAAAAGCATTTACATATGCCATTATACAACCGTTATACAGCGTAAAGCATCATAAAATGCTATTGTAGAACCTAAAGCACTAAAAACAGCTGAAAGCTATATACCGGATTTACGTGGCATTATAATGGCTAATATTCATGCTCATAAACAGCCATTAAGCATTTATTTATGCTATTGTAGAACCTAAGGCACTAAACCACACCGAAGCATTAGTGTAGCAAACCAAAACGCAACTGTACAGCATTCAGCTGTACAGTTGCATTTTGGTTCGCTGCTCTAAAACTAAAGGCTTTAAAAAAGCATTTTTACATGCCATTATACAACCGTTATACAGCTTAAAGCATTATATAATGCTATTGTAGAACCTAAAGCACTTAAGTGCTTTTAAACAGTCGAAAGCTGTACAGTTGCGTTGTGGTTTGCTGCACTAAAGCTAAAGGCTTTACAAAAGCATTTAGATATGCCATTATACAACCGTTATACAGCTCAAAGCATCATATAATGTGACAAGTTGCTCGGTGAACGTATATAAGAGTTTATACGGTCCTTAAGTTCGAAATAAGTTAACTATTCATATGTTTTAATGCTTCCTGTGTTACTTGGGCAATTTCCAGTATCTGTATGTGATGAAGAACGAGGCCCGAGGATACAAATTGCCATTCACATCGGCTGGTCGTTTCTCGATCCTTCAGAGTTGGAAGCTGGAAAAAAATGAGGAGGGAGGGAGATGAAAATCAAAGTCCAACGTGGGTCAGTTTGGGTTGCACAGGCTGGTTCCACAACACGTAGGGAGCTTAAATACCGCGAACCACCCGGTTGCTTCTTGGACACTAACTACGCGCAATTGCTTTAAAAACACTTTTCTTATATTTATGTTCTTATAAGTTAAAATTTACCTCCCGGTGTCTACTCGGTACAGTCAGCAATAGAAATGTGTAACAAAAAAAATATTTTTGGGAATTACTTGTTTATGGAGTAATTCGATAATGTTAAAGGGGCGGTTTGTTTGTGATCGGTTTTACACTATTCTGTGACTTTACAGTTTTCGTATTGGTTCGCCGTAGACATTGCCGTTCTCGAGATTATACTAAATATTCTTAAGAATTTACTAAATATTTGACGTTCTTAAGTATTCTCGAGAGCGGCACAACTCTAGTTCGTACGTTGTGGACGTCAACGTTATAGTCACGATATAATGACGAGTTCACATGTAAGGCCACGTTCGGCGAACTGTATACATCTTATAGAATACCATCATGTGAACGCACCATTATATCGTACGGCACGATGTATCGCACTGTGAAGTATAAAAGCGACCATTGGATGCGATTATAGGCACGCTTTCAGTATAAGAGCGGGACATCGCTCTATACACAATCAGCTAGGCGTCCCCCTAAGACGCTTCAAGCATATATAATAGAGGAAAAATTCACAGCCAGGTAAGTCTCAGTAGGTTAGAGCGATGGGCAAGTATCCCAGAGTCGCGAGTTCGAGTCTCGCCTACGGCAGTGGGTTTTTCTACTTTTCTTTTATTTCTAAACATGGTTAAAAGTTGCCATTTAAGGCGTTAATGAATCTTTTCAATTTTATTATTTAAAACATTATTTTTCTTTAGCGTTATTTCAACTTTAAACTTGAGTAAGTTTTCTTTTCTCAAGAGAAACATAGCGGGCAGGTAACTTTTTTATTGTACCTCAGTGACTTGACTTACCTAAAAACCAGCTTTATAGACTAAGAACTAGTGTTAGAAAATGATTTACAATTTGGGAGCAACGAAAAGTCGTTGTTAGTTTGCTGTAGTATTCTTATTACAAAATCCACCGATGAACAGCGCCTGGCAGCTGTTCATCGTTGGAGGCCGGTAAGCCAGCAAAACTTTTCAATTTCAGATCTATTCTAATTAAATTACGAGTACATCAATATCGATAACACCAACCCAATCCTAGAGAAGAGAATCCTAGAACTCTATAACTTTCTTACTTCAAGTGGTCAGTATTCTCCGATCTTCATCTCCACAGGTAACGGCCTCCTAGCCTAGTCGGTAGTGACCCTGCCTATGAAGCAGGAGGTCCCGGGTTCGAATCCAGGTCAGGGCATTTATTTGTGTGTTTATCACGGATATTTGTTCCTGAGTTATGGATGTTTTCTATGTATTTAAGTATTTCTATGTATATATCTATTACATGTATCGTCGTCTAGTACCCACAACACAAGCCTTATTGAGCTTACTGTGGGACTAGGTTGATTTGTGTAAGATTGTCCCATAATATTTATTTTTATTTTATTTTTTTATTTATTACAGGTGAATATTACAGCCACCAGACACTCAGGTTTTTTTTAATACCACGACGGTGGCAAACAAGCATACGGCCCGCCTGATGGTAAGAAGCTACCGTAGCTTATGGAAGAGCGCGTTGCCGACCCTTTACAAAAAGGCGAATTTGCTGTGTTGACGGCTAAAGGAAAAAGAGGGTCCATCGTCGTCAGCACACTGGGTCCTCTTTGAGCTCTTTGACAACCTTACAGCAGGAACACAACACTATGAGTAGGGTCTAGTGCTATTTCGCTGTGGTTTACTGTAAGGTGGAGGTAGTATCCCAGTCGGGCACTGCTCCAGATTTGAGCTAGATGACATTCACTGTGCTGTGCCCTACCACACATAGCGAGATGACATTCGCAATACCCATAGCTCTCTTTTGAACGTAATTTAAGGACATACCTGTGTCCGGACGTATTTTATAAGGACATACCCGGGTCCGAGGTCAGGTCAGGTCTAGTAATATGTATAGTATAGCAAACTCACTATGATGTTTTGTTGCTCCAAAAACAGTGTACAATTTTCCGGAGCCAGCTCTCTGTCTATTAGTACAAAGTGGATCATTTTGTTACAGCGAGAAGTGACCTTCTATATAAAGGCCACTCAAAGTGACTCTTCTACAAATAGGACTATCAGTGATAATTGTTTGTGTTCATAAGCAAGTAGAGTAAAAAAGGACTGATATTATCTACGAAATAGCATTCCTCCAAAATTCAGGTTTACCTATGCCATTCCACAATACTTGAAAACTCGCCTCTTCAATCATTGTGTCCTGCCCACCATGACGTACGGAGCCAAGACATGGACGCTCACTAAGGAGACTGTGCACAAAATCCGAGTGGCACAGAGGGCCATGGAGTGCGCCATGCTCGACATCAAGCTTCAAGACCGAGTGAGAAATGTCGAGATCCGCCGTCGCACTAAGGTGCAAGACGTAGGATACGTCATTACCAAACTTAAATGGAGTTGGGCACGTTGCCAGGCAGAGTGGTGGCAGGTGGACTAGAATGTTGACGGAGTGGTGGCCCCTTTCAGATGAGAGAAGCCCCCTGGCATCCGTTGGCTCGTTGGGTAGACGATGTTCGGAAGGTTGCGGGTCAGTTCTGAATGAAATTAGCACAAGACCGGGACAAGTGGCGTACACGAAGAGAGGCCTATGCTCAGCAGTGGGCGATAAAGGGTTGATGATGATGATGATTAAGTTCAGGCTGCACAGCGCCATCTTTTGAACGGAATTTGCGTTATTTTAGCTCAAAACAAAACACTATCGTTGAATACGTTGGCGAACCAGCGACAAAACTCCCTTGATTTTCCCTGTACGGGATCTGATTGAGATCAGGGTGAACTCGCTTCAACTGATCTCGCGGGAAGTGCAATCTCAGTGTGGTCTAATCAAATCTGTTTTACGGGCATTTTCACTTAACTGTGTACCATTAACGGCCGGTTAGCAATCGTCACAAAACTGACGGCCAATGTCAAATCCCATACATTTTGTTAGGAATCGGTTAGACGTTACTGAAACACGACTTATAAGTCGTGCTTTAAAGTACCTACAAGTTAAAATAAAAATGCCCTTACCCTCGGCGAACTAGTAAAACATACAAAAAAAGCATAGGAAGAAAGAACTGACAGGGCTGCTGTGTTAGTTACGTAATAGATGTCAGGAAAGCATTACCTTATATTTTTTTTCTTATACCACAACGGTGGCAAACAATCATGCGGCTCGCCTGATGGTATGCAGCTACCGTAACCTATGGACGCCTGCAACTTCAGAGGTGTCACATGCGCGTTCCCGATCATTTACAAAAAGGAGGATTCACTTTGTTCAAGGCGAAAGGAACAAGGGTCCCTCATCGTCAACACACTGAGCTCTTTGGCAACCTTACTTACTTCATTATGGGAACGTGATTTTGTATAGACAGTCCAATTTGTAATCGTCCATGTACGACATAAACTCATTAGATATTACTGTATGATTCAGAACTCAGTGTTTCTCTAATACAGCCAGCAGCATAAGTTGGAACCAGGTGCTAAAAATGTACTGAACACGACTTTATGATTATGAGAATAAGAGCGCACGCGGGTTTTGAACACATCACCAAGCTTTCGTTGTTGACTGTACGTCTAGCATATCTATTAAACGAACATGTAAATTAGTTTGATGTTTATTTTAACCTAGATATTTACTCAGACTGATGTGTTATCGAAGAGCGTTCAAATTGGATATAATACTATCATGTTCTAACATAAACCAATAGTAAAATGAAACAAACTCATGAATAGAAAATTCACTTATGAAGTTCTTAAACATCAATCTAAAATTGCCGTAACTTATATCCTTTACTTGTACTGACATAGTTTGCGTAATAGTCGGTATTAGAGAAATTTCTTCATAAAGTTGTGTAAATGTTTTAAGAGTTTTATCTACATTCCAGGGCCGTAAGTATTAATCGACTGACAAACGTTTCACTAAAATAAATTGTTCTTAAAATCTCTACAGATCCGAGTACTTATTTCAAATAATCAAATAAAGAAAGTATATTTTAAGGAAAAGTAATTGATCAAGGGTCTGTCGCTTTTAGGTTATACAACATTGATAGCATCGTCCTTTAGATTTTCTACCTGCGGAAAAACAGCCTACGTCACATTGAAGAAGTTAGGACAAACGACATTATGAGTTTGAGAAATATTTGTAGATATCAAAGGGTTGGCCAGATGAAATAATCCTGGAAATCAAATTCAGTATTTCTTATTCAGCTATTCTATTTTATGAATGAGGGAGTAAAAGTGGATACCTTATAGATACCTCTATAATAAACTATAGTATTTAGTTTATGTAACTGTTACGTAATAAGGCCTAATTACGTATAGCTGCATACACGGCTTTATCTACACGCATACTATAAATCCTAAATGAAGTGTTCGGAAACCATTAGAATGACCGCCATTGCACCGCCATGACCAACTCGATTGTGCCGGCGGTCGGAAAGGAGGGCAGATTTTTATTACGTTGCCGTAGGTAATGAATTTTCATACATTTTTACCACACTGTCACAGATAATACACTGATGTTACGTTACTAGTTGCAATAATGGTGGTAATACATACGGTTTCCGAACGCGGAATAGAGGATTTATGATATTGGTGTAGATAAAACACATTAAACATTTCACTTACTAAGATACTAACAGACGAAGCAAAGCTTTTATTACCGTTGAACTAAGAACTTTAAAAAATCAAATGTAGATTATAAAACATTGTTTAAATGTAGGTATATAGGAGGTATTTTTTGAAATTCAAACCTTAAGGGGTGAAAATGGGGTTGAACCAGGAATTGAAAGTTTTGTAAGCTAGTAATGACATAATTTCTAAGCGTTTTGTTACAAAAAACAAACGAATCCGAACCTCATAGCTGTCTACAGTTTTCATCGAAAAATAATGCCCACCAATCGTTTTTTTACACTTTTTGCTGAACTGTTTCAAACTTAATAAGTTACTCCTATTATCTATACAGTTAGGGTCTGATTAATCAGAAAAGGTCGACGGTCTGTGAAATCCTGTCAAAACAATCTCTAGTTACGCGTGTGGGTAATAGGAGCGGACGGGCGTGTGACTTGTGAGGCGAGGGTTCTTTAGGCTGGTAAACTTCGTAGAAACTACGAGTATATATTTACATACGCAACACTTAGATTTAAATCGGTCTGATAACAAAGATCTATTTAATAAAAAAACCGGCCAAGAGCGTGTCGGGCCACGCTCAGTGTAGGGTTCCGTAGTTTTCTGTCCGTCACAGTAAGTGTCCCCACTTAAGAGTTAATAACACCGCCATGTAGGATATGATATGAGAGTTCCACGTACAGCGACATCTATCGGCAAATTAAGTAAACTATTGCGCGCGAGCTTAAAGTATGGAAGATGATTTTTATGGAATAATTCTTTATTGCGTGAACCGATTTTCACCGTTTTTACTTTATTTGAAAGCACGTCATTTCATTGTAATTTTGTAGAAATTACAGGTACAATAAACACCTGCTTATACGGTTAAATTACAAACTTAGTTCAGAAATTATTTTGTAATTTTTTTTCAAAAACTATCCTATCAAGTTCAAAATAATTTTCCTAGAAAGATTTTATAAAGTTCTACTTTTGAGATTTTTTTCATATTTTTAAAACTTATGGTTCAAAAGTTAGAGGGGGGGGACGCATATTTTTTTACTTCTGGAGCGATTATTTACGAAAATGTTTACATTATCGAAAAATTATTTTAGTAAACCCCTATTCATTTTTAAATACCTATCTAACAATATATCACACGTTAGGGTTGAAATGAAAAAAAAAAACACTCTCCACTTTACGTATAGGGGAGGTACCCTACTCGTAATAAAAAAAAAATCCACTTTTTATTTTACCACTTTGTCGGCGTGATTGATATACATATTAGTACCAAATTTCAGCTTTCTAGTGCTAACGGTCACTGAGATTATCCGCGGACGGACGGACGGACGGACGGGCAGACATGGCGAAACTATAAGGGTTCCTAGTTGACTACGGAACCCTAATGACTAGCTCCCGCTTATGACTTCGTCTACATAGAAGTTGGAAATTGTCAAACCCCTCTCTGGCTCTGTCTTCACATTTAGTACTTACTTACTCCCTCGTACAATGGTTAAATAATCTAAAAAAAAACCGATGTGTATAATTTATCCATCTTTTTTATTTGCCAATCATTGACAACAGCTAGGTGTCATATAAACAGCTGTGGGCAATATTAATTTGCAACTTGTTGATCATCATAGACGCGCGTTTATCGCCCCAGTCACGTTTGTAACGTGTTTTATAATGTAGGATATATTCTAGGTACGTACCTATGTCCAAACTTATAATTATCCATATCTACATTATTTTCCAATCACTGATAACAGCTAGGTGTCATATAAACAGCTGTGGGCAATATTAATTTGGAACTTGATGATGATTAGACGTAAGTACGCTCAATTTTCTTAAGTCCTACAAAAGTTCACTTACACCAACAGTAACCTCAATATGCATGCTACTTTTTTATGTACCTATATTATGATTATGTTATGTTCAACGTTCTGCTTAATGCAAAATTTTGTAGTAAGTATGGGGTAGCGCATTGTTATCGGGGAATTCTCAATACAACTTGGGACTTCGATGGTCGGTTGAGAAGTGTACGACTGTTTCGGCAGATGTCGCTAGGCGTCTCCCTAAGACGCATAAAGGATAAAGTGGAGAAATTCGCAGCCATCAGGTAAGTCTCAGTAGCTCAGTTGGTCAGAGCGATGGGAGCCCAGAGTTGCGAGTTCGAGTTTCGCCTGAGGTAGTGAATTTTTCTACTTTTCTTTTATTTCTAAACATTGTGGTATCATTAGCAGACGTTCTGCTTAATACAAAATGACCCACAATTTTGGCTACTTTACTTGTAAATTACTGTAAACGGAAGTAGGTGTCAGAAAACAAACTATTCTCTAAATAGGTAACTACAATTATCATTACGAGTACAACCTACCTACGCATAATTTACTTTACATTATATGCCAATCACTGGCAGGAGCTGGGTGTCATATAAACAGCTGTGGGCAATATTAGTTTGCAACTTGTTGAACGGCCTCCTAGCCCAGTCGGTAGTGATCCTGCCTACGAAGCACGAGATCCCGGGTTCAAATCCTGGTATGGGCATTTATTTGTGTGTTTATCACGAATATTTGTTCCTGAGTTATGGGTGTTTTCTATGTATCTAAGTATATATTTATCTATATAAGTATGTATATCGTCGCTTAGTACCCATAGTACAAGCTTTGCTTAGTTTGGGACTAGGTTGATTTGTGTAAGATTGTCCCCAAATATTTTTTTTTAATTTTTTTTTATTAGATGCGCGTTTGTCGTCCCAGTCACGCCTGTTACGTGCTTTATAACGTAGGATATATTCTACGTACGTGCCTATGCAGACCGATAATTTTCCATACCTTCGTTATTTTCCAATCACTGATATCAGGTTTTATTACTATCAACGAAATAGGTCTCAGAAAAAAAATCTATTCTCTAAATAGGTACCTAACAACTATAATTTACTTTACATTATTTGCCAATCACTGGCAGGAGCTGGGTGTCATATAAACAGCTGTGGGCAATATTAATTTGCAACTTGTTGATGATTAGACGCGCGTTTATCGCCCCCGTCACGCCCGCGTCGCGCATTAATCACGTGACCTCACCTCGCCAACGACCATAGATTATTAACAGAACAGAGGGTATTTATTTTTTGTTTTACTCCTCTTACTTAGGTAGTTAAGTTGTGCCGATGAAATTTTTTTGGAACGTAACATATAGAAGAGAATGCTCCTTGACATGTATACAGGTTGTTTTTTTCAATAACTAGTCATATTGCGCGAGGTGATTGGTGATTTGGTAGGTGATAGTGATACTATCACAAAAAAACATTTGGTTGTTTCATACATTTCGGCCGATCAGATGTCGACGTTTTGTGTGAGGAGACACAATTTTTTTTTGGGATTTCGGGGTGGGTCCCATAGAAAAAGTTGTTTAGTATGACTTACCCTAATCACCTCTCACAATATGGCTAGTTATTTGAAAAAACATCCCGTAGTAGCTGTTATACTTTTAAAAATCGAGATTTTTTAAATATATTGTTTGACATTACTAGCAGTTCATATCACTCATGCAAATAGGTACAATTAGTTTTAGTGAGATGCAATAAGTACCGCAAAACGGGGTAAGAGGTCAGTTGGATCTTGAATAGGGAGAGTAGGGATGATAGAGGGGCGAGTTAGTGTTTGTTGACCAGGGTTGTCATAATATCCATCCTAACGTAAGGGTGAGGAGGGATTTCCTACTATTTTGTATTTATCGTTAAATTATGAAATGAATCGACAGATAAATCAATAAAAAACTCAATTAAATTTATACGACAGGAGAATTTTTTATGAATTAAAAAAAGTGCCACATGTAAAAATTAACTTTTATCTAGGTTTGAACTTCTGTTTCGTGCCTACTCACCCTATTTTACCGTACTTACCTATTTCCACGTCTGCTCCATTGCAACTCTGCCTCGTGAAACGTCGTTCCACCCTAAGGTGAGACGTCGGCTTATTAGGGGAACCTAGAACTTTGGGGTCGAGTTTACCTTACATGGGGACACGAGGGGATATGTTTACCCGGACCTCCATCCCAGGCCTTGGGCGACAGACGTAAATATTTACCCTATCCCTCTTTATTTTAATATGTCAGAAGGAGACGGAGATGACCCTGATGTCTACGGATGCAAAGGGATTACCAGGAACAGTACTGCCTGAAGCTCTTGGGAAATATAAGTTACGTAAGTGAGGGCGAATCGTCAATCAGTATTAAAGTTCAAAAGGTTTATGGGTACGTTTGGTATTTCAATTTGTATAATGTCTCGATGAAATGTTTATAGCTAATATAAACGGGGGTAAGTAGCTTTAATCTCCTTTTGTTTTGGTTACTAAGTGCAGTTTTAATTAAAACGATGCGTTGACTTGGGGTGACATGGGCAATTATTGCTGGAAATGTATTTGAGTTTGAGTGAGCAGGGTGTGTCACTGAAGAATGTTATATTTAGCTAACCTAACCTAACTACTACCGAAGTATCACTAATAATTAAATTTTGGAAATTTTCAATGATGTAGAGGGGTTAAACGTAACGAAAAACGGGCCTCTTTGCTGTAGAAAACATTATGTTGGTGAACGATTGGGGTAGGTACATTGTAATTCATGCTGTAGCTTTCAAGAATAAAAAGACTTAAGGGTAGCATAAGGGTAGTTACGTTTTTAAATGGTAAATATAAACTCGAATATACCTGTCACAACGACTTAGTCTGGCAATACAAAGGGGTACGCCGCTAGCGTGATGAGGACTATGTCACAATCAGAGCTGCTGGACGGGGTATTCTTTTTGTAACTTTGTGGGTTGGTTGGTAGGTATATTATTTATATTATTTTTCTTGTTTTTAATGTAGTTTTATGTATAGTTTTAATTTAGTTTTATATGATTTAATAAGTATTTAACTTATATTGTAAACCCATTATGGATAAATACTTAAATAAATATTATGTTGCACTTGAACCGTAAAAAACTCAACACGAAGATAATTTGCTAAACCATGTTTATGAAAAGTAAAATATTATTTTACCCCATTGAGTAACAGGAGACGACATCCCTAAGAATTTCTTTGTCCCAAAAGTTGTAGTGAAAATCACTACAAGTCTGTACTCCTCTTTGATTCAGTCATAGCTGTTAACCGCCAAACATGGCGCACAAAAATTGTTCGAGATGTGACGTCTAGTAGAATACATAATAAATCAATGTTTTACCCTCGTTTTATTAGATTCCCAAAAGTTAAGAAGCTTCTTTAAAATTTAACGTACCTGTACCAAGAAAATATTTCCACTTGATGCACTGCAAAATGCAAAATTACCCTCTACATTAAATAACGCTTCCGTTTCCTCCACAACAATTTATGAACACGCCCTAAGTCCGACCATAATTTTGTTCTATAAAAGCCAAAGGGGGAGCAAATAATTTTCCAACCCAAAACGTACCAAATCACTATCTATTTATACAAAGATACGTCTTTTTGGAAGCAAGTAAAAATAGCCCCGCAAGGTAGCAAATGCTTCAAAATTGGTCTCATACAATAAAACATATTCGCCGTTACAAATAAGGGGGCTATAACGACGTGCCAATTCTTTCATTTGTTGACTAGGGAGCAAGTTAGAGCTGTTTAAGGAGACAATGTCGTCGGGAATTAGTTTGGTAATATACAGCATGAACTATTAATCACCGTTCATATTGAGCTAATTAGGTAGGCCATACTAAACAACTTTTATTATGGGACCAATTCCAAAATCGCAAAAAAAAATAATTTGCAATTTCGGAGTTGGTCCTCTTGTAAGTTGTTTAGTATGGCCTTCCTAATTACCTAGCTCAATATGAACGGTAACTCATATTTCACCCTGTATTATTGACCATAGCCATAGCGACACTCGACGCAAGTCCAATGTCCGGTCGGCGTCTTCCTATTTAACAACCATAAAGTGGGGGAGCGTCAAGCGTACGTTTTGTGGCCTTGGGGTACATTATTATATTTAGTTTTTTTTAAGATTAATAAAATTGTGCCATTATCGTAGTAGTTCTAACAATAGATAGAGTTAACAGCTAAGAAGTAGCAGCATTAACAAATTTATGTTTGGATATAGTATTTCCATTGCGATTTAGATAGATATAAGATACAAGGCAATATAGTCTGCATTTAAAACAGGAATAAAAAAAGAGAGTGGAAGCTTGATCAAAATGTAGTAATTGATATAGTAGATAGTAGTAGATACCAGGCAGAAAAACCACAAGAAAAACTTCACTATTTATAAATTAAACTGGCGCGTCAAACGCTGGCATTATGACAGTTATGTTCACGTCAGGACCGCCATTCAAAATTCGAAAATGAACTAAAAGTAGTTTAGTGAGTCAATACAAATATTAAGTTACTTTAAATAACCTATAAAATATCAATTACATCGAAATACCAAATCCAGTCAAACCTATCGAATTTAATCCCATTCCGTCATTAAACTCATATAATACCAAGAATCACAATTATCACAAGAAAATTGGCACTTTGAAAGGCGACCTACTAAGTACGACGCTTTTTTACTGAAGAGAGCCGATCGACATTGCTAATCACAAAGTACCTACCAATCGAGCACTTCGTTGAATTAGTGCATTTTAAGCAAAACCACCGATTATACGTGAATGCTACGAATATGTAGGTTTATACTTACTATTAGCACAGAATAACTAATAGTACTACCGTAAAGAAAATTCACTCCTTCACAACAGTCAAATTTAGGTATAAAATGATACCGATACTCGCCGCCTGCAAACAAAATTGAAACTTATAACCGCGCACGAACCGTGATTCTTCTTTGCGCGATGACCGAGCTGTGAGTGTCGGCACGGGTTGTCACTTGACAAGTTTTTGTACCTACATATACCTACTGATTTATTATTTTTAAAATAAATATGTAGGAATTACAAACGTTGATTCTGTAAACATAAAATTTTTATCCGGAAATAATATGTCTGATTCTCACGGAAGTAGGTATGCCGCATCCGTATTCCTTTGAAAATCCTATATCGGTCAGTTCCTAATATTATTTCTGGGCAATCAATATTACATCTTTTAAACGGATTACATCGAGGTTTAGGTTTCGAAGCCATTGTGTGTTTTCAATTTAGCGCGAGCGCCACGTGCGTGACACGACTATCATGCGAGCCGAGTGGCAGCCCACTGCCATACGCCTGCCCGGGAGGCGCGCCGGCCAAATGTACCTAAACTGCGTAGTGAAACCCCCCTGCTATTAGTCAGTAATCACGGTAGAAAAAAAACACAGGTTTTGTGAATGCAATAACCGGAATTGTCATGTTTTTTATTCGGTGAATTTTGTTGGAGCCTTCTTAGTCTATTATCTTATATGTCTATGCGTCCCGTTAATTTATGTCCAATGACAGTTCGTTCACGTTAAAATGGAATCAAATATGGTAACGAGGACATTTCGATTTAATATATTACTTATACATTTTAATATTAAACAAGCAGTTTTGAACTTTTGATGTAAAAAAGTCAATCGTTTGTGTATAATGAACTTGATTGAATATTGTGGAGATATTAACTGATTGTTTATGAAATCAAATAAATTTGATAGTTCTGTTTTAGTGTTGTTTTACAAATACGATTTTTTGATCAGGCTGTTAAGAGTTATCACTTATGACAGTAAAATTCAGTCACTTAATTAGGAACATGCATGATTTTTTGGAAGACGTCATAGGATTCTATTTCCCTGTAGATTCAAATGTCTCTAATAAACCTACTATCTATGATAGCCCTGAAACCTCAAAAATGTGAAAATACGTTAGGCGTCTGCGCCGAGCGTCAAAACGCCCCATACAAAAAGTGTGAGGTTTGTGACGTCACCGACCTTTAAAGTTGCAGAAAACTGTTTGAAAGGAACAAGTTTTTGGAAGATTTTTGTAATTTTAGGCACGAAAAAATGCGTTTAGCTATATAGTTGTCATACTTTTTTTTTCTTGTCAGAACATAAGTAATCGAACTGAGGTTTCCAAAATACATTTGAGTTATTAAAAAAATGCCTAAAATTTTACGTTTTTAAACCGCAATATCTTTAAAAAAACTGTTTAAAATTATTACGGATTTCCACTTATTTATATTAATTTGGTGTTGTTGAACGTGTTTATTGAACAAATTCTATTAAATATTTTTCACGCATGTTCTCCGGCTATCAGTCTAAGCTAGCCAAAGAGTTCTGTTCTCCAGAACAGAACTCCTCCGGCCCTCGCTTCGCTCTGGCTTCCAGGCCTCGAATGGGAAGACGATATGACGGGAAGCCATGAGCCAGATGGTCAGACGACATTAAAAAGACGGCAGGGCCGACCTGGCACAGAACCGCCGCATCAAGAACAACATGGAAATCCATGAAAGAGGCATATGTCTAGCAGTGGACGCGAATACGCTGAGAAGAAGAAGAAAGGATTAGAGAGCGCTGGTGGCCTCCCGGTAAGACGTCAGACTTTCAATCCGAAGGTCTCGGGTTAAAACCCCGGCTCGTACCACTGAGTTTTTCAGAACTAATGTACGGAAATATCATTTGATGTTTACCAGTCGCTTTTCGGTGAAGGAAAACATCGTGAGGAAACCGGATCTAATCCCAACAAGGCCTGGTTTCCCCTCTGGGTGGTCAGATGCCAGTCGCTTTCGTAAAAAAAACTAGTGCCTACGCCAATTACTGGGATTAGGTTGCCGAGCGGAACCCAGGCTCAATAGAGCAAAAAGCTGGGACAAAAGCTAGGAGGAGTAGGAAGGG
Source organism: Pammene aurita (assembly GCA_947086415.1). Lineage (NCBI taxonomy): Eukaryota > Metazoa > Arthropoda > Insecta > Lepidoptera > Tortricidae > Pammene > Pammene aurita. The sequence goes on from OX352301.1 coordinate 6,880,194, forward strand.
ATTGATAGGGTACTAGCGTTAGAAAAAGACTGTATTGTTCTCTATTGTCTATGCTCTAAATGAGAAACTCTGGCCACTTCCGTTACTAATAAAGTTAAATTCTATGCAAGCCAGAAGTCATCTCTAATTCAACGGTTTTTATAAAATAAATCGAAGCCGCCATTAATAGTATGACGGTTTTTTTGTCTAAAACAAATGCACACAGCAGGTGTTAGTCTAACACACTTTCTTAAAAGGTCGTCAGTGACTTGGTTTTACTATGAACATGTGCCATTTTGTATAAGAAGGACGTTGTCATTGTCAAATCGGTCACACTTGTAATCGGCATCTCTACTGCGGTCCCATGGCATTATTTTATTGGAATTAGTATTTTAACGGAAAAACGAAGTAATTGAATGTAATTTATTGGTTACAAAGAGCAATTTAGATTTAGATTTCAATATTTTGACGTTGATGTCTGCATTTAAAAATGTTGATAATTTACTGGTGTAATATGTGATATCTATTAAATTATCATTATCACTACACCATAATTGAAATTTCTTGTTTCGTCAATAAACACCTAATACTTAGGCTCCGTAGTTCCCAGGAACCCTTATAGTTTCACAATGTCCGTCTGTCGTGGACCACGACTCGTGGTGCAGGGAAGGCCTTTGCCCGGGAGTGGGACCGGGTTTGACTCATCATCGATTTAAGAGCCTGGCTCTTGTCGGTGGAGTAACCGCCATTCATCTCGCCTCTCCGCAATTGTTTTAAGCCCCTGATAAGACACTACATTAGCCTTTTCCATAGCCTGAGTCATAAACGCCCGTCTCGGCCTCCCGCGGCGCCCTCTTCCTTTAATTTTTCCTTCTATTATAGTCTTTATGTAATCGTCGTGTCGAGTAGTTTGTGTAGTCTGTGGGCTGGCCAAAAAGTGCAGTAATAGTGGAAGTAGTATGGTATAACCATACCCATATGGGCCTCATGTTCCAAATAAAAATATTTCATATCATTTCATTTTTATACCTGCTCATCCCTTTTATAGTAGCGATGGTACTAGCGTAAGAAAGAGACAGTATGATTATGTATGTCAAAAAGTCCCTTGCTGCTGCTTAATTGTAAGCTTAATGATATTTTTTTGCATCATGGTAAGCCCAACTATCTTTTGTGTACGACTTACTTACCTTTTTTTTTATACCACGACGGTGGCAAACAAGCATACGGCCCGCCTGATGGTAAGCAGTTACCGTAGCATATGGACGCCTGCAACCCCAGAGGATTCATATGCGCGTTGCCTACCCTTTAAGAACCTACACACTCCTTTTTTTTTAGGGTTCCGTAGTCAACTAGGAACCCTTATAGTTTCGCTTTGTCTGCCCGTCCGTCCGTCCGTCCGTCCGTCCGCGGATAATCTCAGTGACCGTTAGCACTAGAAAGCTGAAATTTGGTACTAATATGTATATCAATCACGCCGACAAAGTGGTAAAATAAAAAGTGGAAATTTTTTTTTTATTAGGGTACCTCCCCTATACGTAAAGTGGGGAGTGATTTTTTTTTTCATTTCAAGCCTAACGTGTGATATATTGTTGGATAGGTATTTAAAAATGAATAGGGGTTTCCTAAAATCATTTTTCGATAATGTAAATATTTTCGGAAATATTCGCTCCAGAAGTAAAAAAATATGCGTCCCCCCCCCTCTAACTTTTGAACCGTAAGTTTTAAAAATATGAAAAAAATCTCAAAAGTAGAACTTTATAAAAACTTTCTAGGAAAATTATTTTGAACTTGATAGGATGAATAGTTTTTGAAAAAAAATTACAAAATAATTTCTGAACTAAGTTTGTAATTTAACCGCATAAGCAGGTGTTTATTGTACCTGTAATTTCTACAAAATTACAATGAAATGACGTGCTTTCAAATAAAGTAAAAACGGTGAAAATCGGTTCACGCAATAAAGAATTATTCCATAAAAATCATCTTCCATACTTTAAGCTCGCGCGCAATAGTTTACTTAATTTGCCGATAGATGTCGCTGTACGTGGAACTCTCATATCATATCCTACATGGCGGTGTTATTAACTCTTAAGTGGGGACACTTACTGTGACGGACGGAAAACTACGGAACCCTACACTGAGCGTGGCCCGACACGCTCTTGGCCGGTTTTTTACTTTATCGTATGGCTACATGTCACTGGATATAGATAGGCATTTCTTCCCTGGGGTAGTAGTAGTGGGAAAGTAAATGATGAAGAAAATCCAGTGAGTGCTGCTAGGTCCAAATGGGACAGTGCAGCTGCCAAGTTTGTTACTCTTTTAGCACCACCCAGGGATCACGTGTAGGGTTGTCTAAGGTGTTTCATACGGACGCAGAGTAACATTGATCCCCAAACTGTGTACGACTAATTTAACACCTGACAAATTATATAGGCATCAGTACTGCGCCAAAAATATTCGTAGAACAGCCGGAGTAACTAACTTAGGCACCTTTAGGTGTTTTTCTGAATAATATAGTTATTAAGAAAAACACCTTGAAGATGATGATCCTTCCAGCTGATTTCGACCATGGCGACCACTTCAACTCCTACTTAATAGTTCGGCGCTCTTGCGCCCGAAGATGGCTGATATAGCCGATCTTCGAGTTGAACCCCCATGCACATTAAGGGCACGTGAAGACACCAGCCAGGTAGTGGTAGTGAATGTTGGCAGGCTGGCGTGATTTCAGCTCATCGCGTGCAGCATCGAGGTCACGTAAGCTTGATTTGCTCCTCGAAATTGCTTACTTTGTCCTGCCCCAACCTGCGCCACTCAGGACGCTGTGCTGCCAAACCATCCCACTGAGAGCTCGATGTTGCATCTTTTCATGTGCCATTTCTTAACATGTGTATTATTAATATCCTCTTTATTTATTTTCCTTCTTAGGCTAGGCTACAATATTTGTATAAAAGTAAAATATAAAATACATTTAAAACGTATAAAAACAATAATAAACATTATAAAAACCTAACCTAGGCCTAGGGTGCCGCGGGCAACGGAGCAAGGCCCAGGCTGCCTGGCAGGCTGGCTGGTGGTTAAGGCCGCAGAGTGAGGTGAGGAACCTTCGGACTATGCGCGTCGTGTCTAAGATTACCGCCTTCTGAATCTGACCCTTAATCCAACCACAACCCCGTAGCGAAAGTCTCTTCGCTATGAGAACGTTCGTTATTAATATTATTATTACGCATATGGGAATCGTTTTCTATAGACGCCCTGCAGCTATATTTTTTGAAGACTATGTCGTGGTATTATTATTATATTTAGATAGTTCTAGCAATGGATAATCAAAGAAACCGTATACTGTCAACCCAGCATGACAATGCACCTATTACCCAACATTTTTATCCATCCCAAACAAAATGAGCCATCTTTGCGGAAGTGCCGTTAAATTATACACTCGGCCCTATTACGCCGCTAATGCATCTCATTCTCTATTTTGTCAAATTATAGGCCACTTTGGCCTCACGAATGAGGTAATGGCGAGAAGTGAGAGTCGTGAGGTAAAGTAGTTTGTGACGCGGACATCTGAGGTTCGCGGTTGTTCCACTTGGACCTTCGAATGGTTCTTTACAAACGGTGTAAGTATACGATATGTCATAATAGTAGTTTATGTGACTGCTACATAATGGAGGGCATTAAAATACGAGTGCGGTTTTATAAAACGAAGGAAGTGTTTCATAATAACTAATATCACACGAGTGTTTTAATGCCTAATTTTGTACAGTTACATACACTGTTTCTCTACAGACACATTATAAATCCTCAATGGCGTGTTCAGAAACCATTAGAATGACCATGCATTGTATGGTCATGCCCAACTGGATTGTCGTTGTCCTTCCCGACCACCCGCACAAATTCATGACCAACTGTTATGAATTTTCATGCATTGTTCTAAATTTGAATGTAATTAAAGTATCGGTTATCGATACTTTAAAGTAAACTTTACGATGGACAACCTATAGACCTATACTGGTTCCTTAATATAGGCAATTAGCTTATCGTTTCTGAACATATTATAGTGAATTTATGATATGTATGTAGATAAAATATTTAAACATGAGGCGAATTATAATTTTAAACACACCTTTAAAATTTTAAAAGCTTGTGTTATCATTATACCATCATTACCAACTGACTCAACGGACGGGATGCGGATCAATAAAATAAATAATCGTCTCAAAACCATATCTTAATCATTAACGTATTGAGACTTAAAAATCTGAATAGCGATTCTAGTTAATCTTACCAACTTTAATTTTTAAACTGTGCCGCCAGTAGCAAAATCACTTTTGAGTATAGTAGTAATTTTTAAGATGTCGGAATCTTACTAGGGAATTCTACCGACAATATCTTTATTTTTAAAAAATCGTTCTATATGAGTATCGTATATTGTCGATTCTGGAATGGGTATTTATATTTGCGCTGTTATTCTTATCAGGGGGCTTACCCAAGATGACAAGTGTGTAAGAGAGATCGATTTGTTTTCTACAAACGATTGTTATTTTGGCGTCGCACTCAGGACATTTTTCCGATTCCTTAAGAACCAAGAAAAACAGAAGAGCCAAGAGGAACACATCGTTCGCACGGGGTGAAAGTTTCCATTGTAATGATACAATCGGATTACGGTAACCCCGCCAAATAAATCTGATATTACAGGTGTACACAAAACTTGTGCGATATCTTGATCACGTTCGCGTCATTTTACGTCAGTGATTATTGATTATCATAATTGTAGACTACTACAGTACTAATGCTAGTAGGAGTTTCATACTAATCAAAGAAGGCGACTTCCACGACACGTTTGCGCCAGACATTGAAAAATAGTTGAAACATTGGACAGACTTGAACTTTCCTATTCCGTTCTTAACCATACCTACCTTGGTAAAATTTAGTTAAGTTTTTATAATTGGTACCACTTTGCCAATGATCACATTCTGCGTAGATGGCTAACGTTCTTGCATCTACTGCAAGTGTGATTATTGATTACGGTACTTGCAATTGACCGTGGTGTGGTTGCGCCAACCGCAAACCGTGCATGGTACACCGCTGTATCCGCTTGATACCTGCGGTCTACGTCTTCCGGCACTCGTCAAAGAAGCGGAACCCGGCCGCATAGTATCTCCGTGACGCTTTCCTCGTACATCCAATTCATGGACACGATTATGTCTATGTCGCTGGAGTAGAAAAGTTCGTGGGTGGCAACCATGGGAAAATAGAGTGAAAATTACACACATCATTATCCATTTTCTACTCAAAGGTTAATGGGTACAGATCCCTTAAAGGGATAAGTTTTGTACTTGCGTTTTTCTATTACAATATTGTATTTAACTTGTTTTTGTACAATAAAGAGTGTACACACATACATACTATTATTAATTTATTACTTATATAGTAGACCGACGATCTGGTCAATCGCAGAAAAACGCTGGATGAGGGTAGATAGCAAATTATCGGTTGTTGTGGAAATCTGTAAAGTCGAAGAATGTTATAATTTATCGGCTTAAGTATATGAAAATTAATTCCCTTCGTTAAAAAAAATACTACTTACTTGTAATCAATTTATTTATTTATCGTATGACTACATGTCACTGGTTATAGATAAGCATTTCTTCCCTGCGGTAGTAGTAGCGGGAAAGCAGATGATAAAGAAAATCCAGTGAGTACTGCGGGGTCCAGATGAGACAGTGCAGCTGCCAAGTTTGTTACTCTTTTAGCACCACCCAGGGATCACGTGTAGGGTTGTCTAAGGTATTTCCTACGGACGAAGAGTAACATTGACCCGCACTTGTAGTAAATACCATGAAAATACCTAATAAATATAAATATTACAATCGTGAGCGTACGATATGCACCGTGCAGATCATTAGCATACAAAAAGCACTACCGAAGATCGTGTGCTAACTTTCGAAAAATCTTACCAAAGATTCCTCTGTACAGATATAAACTCTAGTTCGACCAAGTAAGGTTTAGTTTAGAAAATTGAAATTAATTCTAAGAGATTGTGAGGGATATTTTTCGATACAGTGAAGATCGTCTGACAACCAACAAAACCTCCAATCAAACTTTATACTGTTTAAATTTGAACTTTATTTCAATTGGGCAAGGTATAATTTAGTAAATGGATACTCATTATAAGAGATTTCGATGTATATTCCAATGTACTGCAGATAAGAGGCGCCGAAAGAAGTTCAGTTGAGGGTAATTACAAGGCAGTCAGGGTTAGTGTGATATGCGTGAGTGACTCACCAAGAAAAGCTATAATTAAACCTTAGTTTTATCAGAAGTCTTAAAATCAGATTTTACTGTATGTCTTAATCAGTAGCTTCTTTTTATCAGAAAGCAATGGTATAAATAAGCCTAATCGTGCATCGAAAGCTTAGATTAGGGGCTATCCTACAATTCCTCAGAGCTCGTGTTCAGATCATACTAGTGATATCACAACCCCTATCGTGTGCAATAAATATTATCAGTAATAGTATGTATATCAAGAAAACGGCATGATACCTTCCTATGAATCTGACTACGCAATAACTGTAATTAGACCCTGATTCACTCATTCATTGTCTTTATGACATGGGTATTTTAGAAAAAACCAACTGCGGCAACAAAATCTAAGGCACGATACAAGTTGTTTTTAACCTTTTGGCATCTCCTTATTCGAACCCTTTAGTAAACAGCGGTAAGATATTTGCCGTCACAGTTATCTCATTTTACTTATATATTTATTAATTATTACATAATTCTTATTTATACAACAAACGGTAAGATAACCCTTGTTTTGAATCAATTAATTCAATATGCTCGCAAGTTGAGAATAACCTGTTTCTAAAGTATTGGGCAAAGAATTCATTTGTTTTCTAAACTTGATGAGTACGTACATAGTCATAGTATTTATTCATATACAATACGAGATTGTGTTTACACACCTGCGTTTTACGTCCCGTAGGCATCGGAGCTCAGAGAAAAAGTCCCATTTTTTATGCATCGGAGGTATCCCGCGTCATATCACTGTGGTGTTTTATTGCTGGCTTTAGTTCCTAGTATACTCCCTCTTTGGACCTGGAGAGATGATATTGTGACACTGTTATTTTTTAAGGGTAATTTTTAGACATAAACTCGCTTTGTTGCAAATTCAAGATACTTGGGTACTTACTGTAGTTAAAAAAGATCCTGTTTAGTTTTATTGGTTTCACTGTCGTAACTTCGTAATATGTCTTCCTTTGTTTGTTATAAGTGTAATTTAAAGTAGTCCTTTGTGTCCGTGACCTACTTTTTGCTGCATGACGTAATATGGCGTCGGCGTCTATGTCGGGATGAATGACATGTACAATATGATAGTAGTAAAAAGTAGTAAACCACAGGCTATAAATGCTTTGCTTCCTTTGTCATTTGACGCTTGTCGATGGCCACGGCTGTTCCTAAATCCAACCTAAGGGGGCTCTACACACGTGGCATCTTGTCGCGCGATTATCTCAGTGATTCTGTAGACCGTATTAAAGCGGCCTCCATAGGACGGAATTAGAAAACTTTTGAAGTTTTAAATTGTTTTTGTGTTTATGTTTATAATTTTTTCCTGTTTTTTATTGTTTTTTTCTCTTGTTTTGATTAGGATATTCTTACTTTGGGGATGTGATCGTGGCGTCAATGCGCCGTGTCGTCAAATGGTTGCAACGGAAGACCAGCGCTGGCCCTGCCGGCATTTAACGCTGAGTTGCGACCATTTCGTGGCAATTAATGTTTCGGGTTGTATATGTTATTGTATATTATGTCTTTTGTAATTGTCATGAATAAACCTTTCATTCATTCATTCATTCATTCATTCATTCATTCATTCATTCATTCATTCATTCAAAAAATAAATCACACTAAGATAATTTATTTGGTATTTGAATCCTGTAATATATATGAACAATTAAATTTTCCCTTTATTTTTAGGCATACAGAATAGATAACATTTATCATAAATAATTATATAGTGAACAAGTACAGGTTTTGATTAAGAATGCTATCGTAAACATAATATATACAACTAGACAAAAATATTGATGAGCGAAAACTAAGAATATTATAAAATTACACAATAATACTTACAATTAATCAAGCTTCACATAAAGAAGTAGGAATTTAGTTTTACTAATAAATAAATAAAACCTTTTATTAGATGGGCTGATTTTTGGTCTTATATAAAAAATCTGACTATAAATTGCACCAATATCAAAAACAACCGTTAAAACTCTTCAAAGGACATCAATACACCTTACAAAGTTAACGTGCTACACAAATTCATGATGTTTAATTATTCACGGCTTCAAAATGTCAGTTTTTATTACAAACTGGATGAATTTAATAAAACTGACACGACACGGCAACTTTCCAAAATAAATCGATGCGAGTTACTGTCAATTAAGGCACGGAGGAATAACAAATAATACCCTTCACTAACTCCTATCTCGTTTTATTCCTGTATCCTAATTTGCACTTTAACTGCATTGTGATAAGGTCTTAAACGAATGACAAAGTGAATAAGGTAAATGCTTTACAAAGTTATCTCGTAATAATAGTCAGTTCAGCGTGCCGGTATCAGATGCAGATTTCGCGATCTGGATCGTTGTTTTTTTCGACAGAAAGAAACGAGTCGAACGTTCGAAGTAACCGATATATAGTGCTCTCAGGGCATTCTATAGCAATTCCATAGCTTGAGCGCTAGACTCTTCTACCATTATTTCCCTTTCGTATCAGGTAAAAGCGCCCACAATAATTGGGACAAGTGCCGCCACGGAGCAACATTGGCCCTCGGATAGAGGCCCTCACAGAATGCACTTTTCTAAGTACTAGCAAGGGAATGAGGGAGAGCCCTTAAGGCATATTGGAACCAAGGGAATTTGCATCTTCTTTAGCCGGTAAAGGAAGAGCTTATTCACCCGAGATAGAGATGACAATATAAACGTGACATAATGAAACAACTTTTCTCGCTTCAAAATGTTGCTTCTACATCTTTGAATTCATAATATATAATACATAGAACACACACAATCAACACTAAATCACAGGACTCGTGAATATAACCGGAACTGTTGTGCCATATTTTCGGTGAATTTGTCTTCGCGCCTGTAGGTCTTTTATTGTCAGTCTTTAAATTGGATTTAATCACATCGCCCTCGTCAGACAGTATGCAATGCCCACTCTGTGGTTTCGGCCATACTTACTCTGGTTACCAAATAGCTGGACTCGGGAAAAAAGGGAATAAGAACGGTACCGTTAAAGGATTATCTTGAGTGACGAGCTCGTAGCACCCAATTAACCCGATACGTTGAACGTATGAACACTCTGAAGCCGCAATGTCGAAAATTGTGTGAAATTAACGCGTTTTTAATGCGTTTTTGGATGGAGATGGTCGTCGCGTGCGATTTAAAAATATTTATGTTAAAGTTAAATTGGTGCAATTTTTACGCTCTTGGATTCAATGAGGGGATCATTTTCTAAGGCATTGACCTAAAATCCCCAAATGAACAAGAACAGACAAGAATAATAACAAAACTGTAATAAAACTCATTTATTTCTTTAAAGGGCAGCTAACTAAATACAGGGTCTTGAAAACTGCATCTATAGGCGAAAAAAAAATTTGACACATGACAATATACTATTATAGAAATTTGTTTTTACTGAAATATAAGTAATTAACAGATAGAGACAGAACTAAAAATGAATGTAAATAACAAGTTTGTCCGTATAAATAAATATAATATTAAATAAATAAATATTATAGGACAATCTTACACAAATTGACCTAGGCCCACAGTAAGCTCAATAAGGCTTGTGTTATGGGTACTAGACGACGATATATATAATAGATAAATACTTAAATACATAGAAAACATCCATAACTCAGGAACAAATATCTGTGATAAACACACAAACAAATGCCCTGACCAGGATTCGAACCCGGGACCTCCTGCTTCGTAAGCAGGGTCACTACCGATAGGGCTAGGAGGCTGTGTATACATCGACGATCTTCTTCTTCTTCTTTCGTTCCTATATGATGGATGCCCAGAAGGCAGCGATGTTGACAGCCCTGGTCGTGGCTTCCCTCAGGTTTCCAATTGACGAACGACGAGGTCAATGGGATTGTTTACATAATTTTACTTATCTGTTGATAACACCGAATGTAACTTAAAACAGTCGGTATATGGAGACTGAACAGACAGCGGACACCATAAAACGTTGTAGGTTTCTTCTACCTACAACGGGAACTTCAATTCTTCACATTTCGTAATGATTTTCTAACTAAGGGTTATTAAAATTCAATCACTTATTCTGTTAAGGGGCCGACAACAGCTAAATTCCCTCCCTATCATTTTCAGCGCGAGTGAAAGAGAATCACTGTGTTACGATTAGTATGGGAGCTCATTGCAAATTTTGCAAAATGATGAATTAAAAAAAAACTACGCATTAATTGAGAAATATAAAACAACGAAGTTTTTAGTATTAGTGCGGTGGAATTTTGTCCTTATTTACAGACGTATAAGTCAAGAAACTAAAGACATACGACTGTTTAAATTTTAAGATGTAACTTTGGAATCTTTTTTTTTTTAAAGAATAATATTATTTATTTTCATAAATACAGTCAAACACTTACTTTGGGATTATTTTCTATCGAGCCGATTTCGTCCAATTGTGTATCGGAATCAACGAAGTTCTTACAAATATAACGAATAATAACATATATTTTTTTTTACTTTCTCAAAACAAGGAGTTATAGCTAAAACACTGTTTGAGTAAAGTCAATTTGAAGGTCATCGGGTGTTGTCAGCCTCTTAAATAGGGGGTGGAAATTTAAACCACTTCCACACGGGCAAACTCGCGGGCGGAAATAAATATTTTAATAACTTTTTATATCGTTTACAAGTTGTTCGCTCCACTTTCTCGTAATGACAGAGTATCCGTTTTCGATACACTGCGGTATTGATTACATACAGATACAGAAACGAAGGTGCTACAACATTGAGTACGTGACACTTGGAGCTTGAGCTGTGGTCAATTTGGTCAACCAAATAGTGATGTATATAAAAAAGCGGTCAAGCGTACTGACCATGATTTACTTAGAGTATTTTTAATAGATTTTATAATATCCATATATCTGCATGGTTACCTAATCATCAACTACGAAGTGGCTGAAAAATGGATTGCAAATTTTGACGGACAACTTACATATTTATTTACATACATACGAACAGTGCAAGTTAAATAAAAGCTTGTAAAAAGTGACGGGTAGTCTATCTCGCGCGCGAGATACTGTCGCGTCACTCTTGTGGTAACCGTGTAGGTGTGATATCTACTGTCGGATAGGACTAGTTATAAATTCAACTATCAAACCTTAAACTCTCAAAAGAAAGCATTAACGCAAAAAAGGTGGACTTAAACGGCCTCCTAGCCCAGTCGGTAGTGATACTGCCTACGAAGCAGGAGGTCCCGGGTTCGAATCCTGGTAAGGGCATTTATTTGTGTGTTTATCACAAATATTTGTACCTGAGTCATGGATGTTTTCTATGTATTTAAGTATTTATCAATATCTATCTATCATATATATCGTCGTCTAGTACCCACAACACAAGCCTTATTGAGCTTACTGTGGGACTAGGTCGGTTTGTGTAAGATTGTCCTATAATATTATTTATTTTTTTATTATTTATTTATTTAATGCGACGAGGCACTCTCTAGCAGCTGCCTGTCTCCTTGTGTCCTTTATCCGATATCGGATCGGAGAATGTGACAATTTAAGTTTCCGTAGCTCTTAAGAGTTCCGTAATTAATATAAATAACAACCATTGATTTGTCTTGAATTTTCTTGTTTAAATAATAAATATAAATAAACATTATGGGGAAGCTTACACAAACCGACATAGTCCCACAGTAAGCTCAGTGGCTCGTGTTGTGGGTACAAGACGACGATATATATAATAGATATAGGTAAATATTTAAATACATAGAAAATATCCATAACTCAGGTACAAATATTTGTGATAAACACACAAATAAATGGAACATGACGGCATGGTCCATGACGTTTTCGAACGCGGGACCTTAAAACCTGTTTGAAATTAAAAAAAGTTTACACATGCATTTTGAGAAAGCTTGTCAGTGCCTCTTTACTTAGGCAGGGTCACTACCTACTAGTTAGTCTTCGGAGGCCGTTTTTTTATAGTCAAAGTATCAGTCATCGATTTTATTCTAATCTATTTTGCTAATTTGGAACGCTAAGTTATGGACTACGGGCTGGCCACGTCAGATATGATACAATAATGTGAGCAACAAATCTCATCTTGTTAGATTGTTATACTATCCTTATTACTAGACTAGATCAGGGCAGCTGGCAGCTTTTTATGGGTGGAGGCCAGGACAGGCTAACAAAACTACGTCATATCTGACGTGGCTAACTCTCCGTCTATTATTATGAATAACAAATCCTACATTAAAACTAGTTTGCTCAGTTTCGTTCTTAAAAGAAAACAAGCTGAATTTGATGGCCAATAAATCGCATTGATTATACCTAGTTTTTCAATCAGTGTAATGGTGATTATTTTAGCTTTTAATACTAATTTACGATTTGAGTTAACTTTGGTTAGATAAATTTTTCAATAAATTGCGAATCTAATAAATAAAATAAATAAAGATAAGCTTTATATCATTCCTTACATTATTATGGATATTAATTACTATTTCATTATGTCACTTTTTACTTATTTGAATTTAATGAGCATGCATTACAGATTATATTTATTTATGTATAATTATTTATGTATGTTGTAAATTATTTATGTCACGTATTAATACTAATTAAAATTCTTTTTTTATGCCCCCTGTAGCGGTGAAAGTCTCCTCCATGCTTTTCAATGTTCTGCGATTTGTAGCTAGTGTGCTCCACGTGTTTCCTTCAATCTTTGCTAGATCGTCGCTCCAGCGGTTCTTTGGTGGACCTGTTTACGCTTGAACCCCAGAGGGTGCTGGTGGCAGGGCTTGTAACCGGTATTTTGCTCCATACTAAAATACCGGTTTTTTTTCGTTCTTTCGTTTACTATTTCATATTTAATCGATTACAATATAAAGTCATGTCATAACCTAAAATCAATACGAGTTCTACGTAAAAACCATAAAATACGTAAACATATTGGGTTGTTTCGGGGCTTTTTGCGAAAACCGGTTACAAGCCCTATCTGGTGGTAACCGTTTTTGACCATCTATCGTCTTTCTTTCTTTCTAATCTAATAGGAAAAACTTTATATTCAAAATGCTAATACCTAATCGACAATGGGAAGGCATGTGTTTTTACAAGATAATCAATATAATCATTTATATTGAACCAGATAAAATTAAACATTAATTCAAGCAAATATTACGGAATTCTTTTTTATTTTATACCACGACGGTGGCAAACAAGCATACGGCCCGCCTGATGGTAACCAGCTACCGTAGCCTATGGAGGCCTGCAACTTCATAGGTGTCACATGCGCGTTGCCGACCCTTTACAAAAAGGAGGATTCACTGTGTTGACGGCTAAAGGAACAAAAGGGTCCCTCATCGTCAACACACTGGTTCCTCTTTGAGCTCTTTGGCAACCTTACTCACCAGCAGGAACACAAAATATGAGTAGGGTCTGGTGCTATTTGCTGTGGTTTTCTGTAAGGTGGAGGTACTCCCCCAGTCGGACTCTGCTCGAGATTTGAGCGAGATGACATTCGCATTCATTTAGTTGACGTGCTACTTGAACGTCAACTAAATGAATGCGAATGTCATCTCGACGAAGCGCGCAAAAGTATTCTGGACTCCGCAGTATCTTATTTCTAGAGCAATGATCTTGGAACATATTTTTTACAAGATATTCTTGCAAATAAAATGATTCTTACATACAACCTGTCATCCTGAATATTTTGTAGGTAGGTATGAATATGTAATTAAGATAGCAAAGACTGAATTATATTTATATTTTGTAGGTAGATGTTTTTTTAAACATTTCTCTTTATTTTATACAAAATTATATAAGTAACTAATACATATATCCCTCTTAATGCCTAAGTAAAAGCCGTTTATGTAAGCACGTGATTATACATTAAGTACACGACAAAATTCATTACAAATCTTTGTACAGTACTGTTGAGAGCTGGACATACGCACAGGAGGACACGTGCGGGGAGCAGACAGAACGCGACGTCACCACCGCGGACCGCGAGCGACCCGCGGAGGACACTCGGCTTAACCTCTCCGTCGGCAACGGACGACACCCGGAATTAGCTTTTTTATAATTGTTTGGCCGGGATTCCCACTGTAACTAAGGCGGAATAAACCAGCCTATCTTGATACAGTCCTCTCTTATTTCAACGTCCCAGTAGGACCCTAACATTGGTCCTTTAGGATTCTCACCGTCTTATTTCGCGGGGATAACGGACAAAGGATTTCTTAAATCTCGAGGCTCTTCAGTTGTGGTCTTCAGCTGCAGAAGATACCTGGTGTGGACTCTTCATAATCTTCGTCTCTCCGAGTACTTCGCCTAGCAACCGCGCGCGCCCGAGAAAAAGAAGCTATTCCAGAAAGTTCATTGCAACGGACTTTGGACCCATTAAAAGTGCGAGTCATCTTCAAGACAAAGGAAGTGAACATCATCGATCACGATTCACTGTTGGAAGGTTTATAGACATACGTGAAAGTTTGAAGTCTTCCTCCACATACTTCAACCCGGGCAGCATGTTGAGAGCTGGACATACGCACGGGAGGAGACGTGCGGGGAGCAGACAGAACGCGACGTCACCACCGCGGACCGCGAGCGACCCGCGGAGGACACTCATCTTAACCTACTCCGTCGGCAACGGACGACACCCGGAATTAGCTTTTTTATAATTGTTTGGCCGGGATTCCCACTGTAACTAAGGCGGAATAAACCAGTCTATCTTGATACAGTCCTCTCTTATTTCAACGTCCCAGTAGGACCCCAACAGTACATTTTCAAATTGTGCAGTAAACAGCGGATGAGGTGTTAATTATTATTGTTAATCTTTTTTTTTTTAAAGTAAAGTCGTGTTTAATTCATTTTGTACATCTTACCTGGTTAGCTAAATTTCCTGTGAGTATGTGATTCTCGTACACATTCGATGTATCATCAAATCATAAACACGTGAATCCCATTATCTATCTTATCCCAGGTGATAATATGTTATGATATAATAATATGATAAATAAAATTCATTTCTATCTTGATGTAGTGACACACGAAATTGTTGCTTACATAGACAGAGGCATACTATAATATTTAATAAAATAACAAAAAGAAAAAGGTGTTGTTTGAAACTATAATATTTTTTATTGCTTTTATATGAATTGGCAAAGCTCAAGAGTCTAAAATAGTGACAATAAATCAAGGAACATTCCGAGGTTACAAAGCGTTAGATAGCGAAGTTTTTGAGTTTTTTGGGATTCGTTATACCACTGCACCCACTGGTAATAATAAATATAAGGTAAGAAATTTCTCATATCTTTGCGAAGACAAGAAAATGAAAAAATATGTAGTCTAGAATGTAAATGATAACTAATTAGGATCCAATGTTATTTTAATGTAGATTGGCACTCTACGATGAAATATATGACAGCCTAGAGAAAAAAAACGTAGAAATACTATAAATTTGGTTTGGTTTAGTAATAACTGGGATGTTAGTGTAGTTAGTTGTATAGTGCCACCTACTCCACCGTCTTCCTCGCTGAAAATCAGCATCGCGGAGTGTACCATGTGGAGCATTCTGTGACATCAACCTGAATGAGGTCCATTTAGCGCAAACGACAGCTTTAGATAGTAATTAGTGTAATTACCATTAGTTTGTTTTAAATTTGTCTGTCCTTGTTTTGTGCTAATAATTGTCTTTTTTTTCTTTTCTTTCAAATCATGTATTATTTATCAAAATCTGTATACATATACAGCATGTCTTTAGCCTCTGGACAAAGTCGAAAGTTCGAAATTCCACTTTTTCATTCGAAAGACAATTCCAACACTTCATTTTGTACAGAAAACGTCACGCGTTCCTCGGAGGTCACGTTCACGTCGTATAGGACTCGAAACGGAACAGCGTTTTTTGTTATTGTCGATCAACGGGAAATATCTTTTTTCTTTCTATAAATTAAAATGCGATAGAGTATTCCTGATAAAGAAACCCTATGTACGATTTCAGATTTTGTCCAGAGGCCAAGGTCAGGTTGTATAAAAATAAATCACTAAATTCAAAATAAATACCATTTCCCACGCCCATTCAATTAAACCCATAAAGTTAAAAGCGGCTAGTAATTAACAGATAAGTAATAAAGCCCTTGTATAATGTCGTACCCTAATAGGGTCTTCGGTTCTGAAATCATTTCCTATGTAAAACGATCTAGTATTATGTATTCATGTGGAAGCAATAATTAACTAATTTACATATAAATTATTTAAGGCCCCACTACCAGCACGAACATGGACAGAAACGTTGGAAGCTGTAACAAATAACATTGGATGTCCACAAAACCCGCTGTTCGGTTTTTCCCTAAATATAACTGAAGACTGTCTTGTGGCAAATGTTTTCGTACCTAATACAACAACAGGAAACCTTCCCGTCTTTGTTTCTATTTATGGAGGAGCTTATATGCTTAGAGATGGTCTTGCTCTATCACCAAAACCTTTGGTTGAAAGCCGAAAAATAGTAGCAGTTACTTTCAATTATCGTCTCGGAGTGCATGGTTTCTTATGTTTGGGTACTGAAGATGTTCCTGGGAATGCGGGCTTGCAGGACATGGTAGCAGCTTTAAATTGGGTAAAAGAGAATATTGCAAGTTTTGGTGGTAATCCTAATGATGTCACGCTGGCGGGACATAGTGCAGGAGCTTCAGCAGCTGACTTGTTAAGTTTATCAGAAGTAGGAAAAAGGCTCTTTAACAAACTAATATTGGACAGCGGCGCTCATGTAGCAACTTGGAGTGTTCAGATAGATCCAATAAAAAAAGCACAGAAGTATGCTCAAAAACTGAATCTTAGAAATGTTGGCAGTATTAATGCTTTAGAGGAGTTTTAAAAAACAGCATCCCTCGAATTCTTGTTTTCTGATATGAGTTTATATCAAAATTACAACTCTGATTTCGTCTTTACCCCTTGCGTAGAAAAAGACGTGGGACAGGAGAGAATCCTCGCAATAATTAACTAACTTACATATGAATTATTTAAGGCCCCACTACCAGCACGAACATGGACAGAAACGTTGGAAGCCGTAACAAATAACATTGGATGTCCACAAAACCCGCTGTTCGGTTTTTCCCTAAATATAACTGAAGACTGTCTTGTGGCAAATGTTTTCGTACCTAATACAACAACAGGAAACCTTCCCGTTTTTGTTTCTATTCATGGAGGAGCTTATATGCTTGGAGATGGTCTTGCTCTATCACCAAAACCTTTGGTTGAAAGCCGAAAAATAGTAGCAGTTACTTTCAATTATCGTCTCGGAGTGCATGGTTTCTTATGTTTGGGTACTGAAGATGTTCCTGGGAATGCGGGCTTGCAGGACATGGTAGCAGCTTTAAATTGGGTAAAAGAGAATATTGCAAGTTTTGGTGGTAATCCTAATGATGTCACGCTGGCGGGACATAGTGCAGGAGCTTCAGCAGCTGACTTGTTAAGTTTATCAGAAGTAGGAAAAAGGCTCTTTAACAAACTAATATTGGACAGCGGCGCTCATGTAGCAACTTGGAGTGTTCAGATAGATCCAATAAAAAAAGCACAGAAGTATGCTCAAAAACTGAATCTTAGAAATGTTGGCAGTATTAATGCTTTAGAGGAGTTTTAAAAAACAGCATCCCTCGAATTCTTGTTTTCTGATATGAGTTTATATCAAAATTACAACTCTGATTTCGTCTTTACCCCTTGCGTAGAAAAAGACGTGGGACAGGAGAGAATCCTCGCAATAATTAACTAACTTACATATGAATTATTTAAGGCCCCACTACCAGCACGAACATGGACAGAAACGTTGGAAGCCGTAACAAATAACATTGGATGTCCACAAAACCCGCTGTTCGGTTTTTCCCTAAATATAACTGAAGACTGTCTTGTGGCAAATGTTTTCGTACCTAATACAACAACAGGAAACCTTCCCGTTTTTGTTTCTATTCATGGAGGAGCTTATATGCTTGGAGATGGTCTTGCTCTATCACCAAAACCTTTGGTTGAAAGCCGAAAAATAGTAGCAGTTACTTTCAATTATCGTCTCGGAGTGCATGGTTTCTTATGTTTGGGTACTAAAGATGTTCCTGGGAATGCGGGCTTGCAGGACATGGTAGCAGCTTTAAATTGGGTAAAAGAGAATATTGCAAGTTTTGGTGGTAATCCTAATGATGTCACGCTGGCGGGACATAGTGCAGGAGCTTCAGCAGCTGACTTGTTAAGTTTATCAGAAGTAGGAAAAAGGCTCTTTAACAAACTAATATTGGACAGCGGCGCTCATGTAGCAACTTGGAGTGTTCAGATAGATCCAATAAAAAAAGCACAGGAGTATGCTCAAAAACTGAATCTTAGAAATGTTGGCAGTATTAATGCTTTAGAGGAGTTTTAAAAAACAGCATCCCTCGAATTCTTGTTTTCTGATATGAGTTTATATCAAAATTACAACTCTGATTTCGTCTTTACCCCTTGCGTAGAAAAAGACGTGGGACAGGAGAGAATCCTCGCAATAATTAACTATCTTACATATGAATTATTTAAGGCCCCACTACCAGCACGAACATGGACAGAAACGTTGGAAGCCGTAACAAATAACATTGGATGTCCACAAAACCCGCTGTTCGGTTTTTCCCTAAATATAACTGAAGACTGTCTTGTGGCAAATGGTTTCGTACCTAATACGACAACAGGAAACCTTCCCGTCTTTGTTTCTATTCATGGAGGAGCTTATATGCTTGGAGATGGTCTTGCTCTATCACCAAAACCTTTGGTTGAAAGCCAAAAAATAGTAGCAGTTACTTTCAATTATCGTCTCGGAGTGCATGGTTTCTTATGTTTGGGTACTGAAGATGTTCCTGGGAATGCGGGCTTGCAGGACATGGAAGCAGCTTTAAATTGGGTAAAAGAGAATATTGCAAGTTTTGGTGGTAATCCTAATGATGTCACGCTGGCGGGACATAGTGAAGGAGCTTCAGCAGCTGACTTGTTAAGTTTATCAGAAGTAGGAAAAAGGCTCTTTAACAAACTAATATTGGACAGCGGCGCTCATGTAGCAACTTGGAGTGTTCAGATAGATCCAATAAAAAAAGCACAGGAGTATGCTCAAAAACTGAAACTTAGAAATGTTGGCAGTATTAATGCTTTAGAGGAGTTTTACAAAACAGCATCCCTCGAATTCTTGTTTTCTGATATGAGTTTATATCAAAATTACAACTCTGATTTCGTCTTTACCCCTTGCGTAGAAAAAGACGTGGGACAGGAGAGAATCCTCGATGACAGTCCAGTAAATATTATAAAGAACAGCGAGTATACAATTCTTCCGAAGATTTACGGATTTGCAAACATGGAAGGACTCTTCAGAATATCTAATTTTGACGACTGGGCTTCTAAAATGAATGCAAAATTTTCAGACTTCTTTGTTTTAGATTTAAATTTTGAAAATGACAACGAGAAAGAAGAACTTGCAAAGACGATTAAAGAATTTTATTTCGGCAGTAATGCTGTAGGACTTTTCACACTTTTTGATTGTATAGATTACTTTACAGACGTTATGTTTGCTTACTCAATACTTCGATCCATAAAACTACAAGTAGAAGCTGACCATAATCAAATTTTCTTATATGAATATTCTTTTTATAACAAGTATGTCTCAGTACACGGCGTACCAGATGTTTTGACTTATTTCCCTGGAGCTGGACATTGTGATATTTGTGATCAAACCTTAGCTGTTCTCGAAGATACGAGAGATACTACTGAAGTACATTACACCGAGGACTACCTTCAAATGAGAACCAATATGAGAGAAATATGGGTCAACTTCATAACGACAGGGTAGGCTGAAACTGACTGACTTATTTGAAATAATTACTAAGTTTTTTTTTTTATCTAAGTCTGCATTAAGAATTCTTAAAAGTTTACATTATCAGATATTTACTTATAGAATACCATTACTTCAAACTGACCCATTAACTAGGGCTTCACTCATTAACTTATGTTTTCTTTTCTCGTCTTAACTCTTTTCTTTTTTGATTTGTCTTTTTATTTTATTTAATATGAAACAAACAGTCATACTTGAGTTAGAGTTATAATATATTTGCTAAGCTTTAGACCTATAGTTTCCAATATTATTTAAGATTAAAATGAACACAATGTAGTATGAGAAAACCAAAATACCAGTTACTTAGTTAATACAATTTGTTCAACATCAATACAACAGTTCAAATAAAAACCTCGTAAGTAGTTGATTAATGGTAAATAAACTCGCATATTATACGTTCTAAACACATTTTTTTAAAGCCTTTGGTACTGTTAAATATATCAACATCTTTAACTATATTACTATAAAATGCATGCACGTCTAGTACACATATTTTTAGAGTAAATAGTGGCTTGGACTATATACCTATATTATACTTTTTTCCAGTCTTTCAATAAATACAAATTATCAGTTACTGTTTTTTTCCAGGACTCCTGTGCCAGAAAGTTCAACATATCCGGTATGGCCTCCAACAAACTCAAGTCGTGCACCACACATGATCTTCGGAGATACTATCGAATTGGGAGAAGCTTTGAATGAACAGAGAGCTCAATTTTGGGATGATATCTATGACCGACACTATCGTCATCCTATACCACCTGTGTTTGTTGAGCCAAATTCTGCTAGCTTAATATCTGGACTAATTGTTCAGTACCTAGTTTTAATGCATGTTATTATATTTAAAAAAAAACAGGGTAGAAAATTAGTTTTTACTTTGAGTTTTAATTTTGAATCCCGAGCAAGTGAAGCAAGCATTTACGATAAAATTACGTTTGATCGTACATCTATACCTCCCTCTTTATTTACTTATTTACTAACGGTGCGGCGTGATAAGTACAATGCGAATATAATCCATGTTTTTGGAATTTGTAATTGATCCTGCAAATTCAATTGATATTATTATTGTAAGGTCATGGTCATTTGGTTTCATTCTTGCACCAAAATTGAATTTTGCTTACTTCGTTCAGGTATCAACAAACTCTTGTTCAAGCTGCTGAAGTAAAAACAAAATTGTAATTATTTGCATGATTTGGAAATATGACAAGTTATGTGATTTTCGATTTGTCGTATTCACTTGAGTTTGAGACAACAATTCCAATCAGTGGCGTAACTATAGGGTGGCAAATCTGGCACAATGCCACCGGCCCCTGGCCCGAGAGGGGCCAATCTGACAGAAAGGCTGTGAGCACAGGGCCCCGTGGATGGATTTGCCATGGGCCTCAGTTGGTCGTAACTATACCAACTGAGGCCCATGGCAATGAATTTAAATAGTTAACCGCAATAAAACGAGAATGAGTATGTTTTAAATATTTGTTTTATACATTTCAAATGATACTCGCTCAAACAGCAAATAAAAATCAAATAACTTATAGGTATAGTTTTATATAGATACCTGAGATTAAATTTTGTTTCATTTGGAACATAATTTCCTTTAAGAATTTACATTAAATAACAACAATCCTTAAAGATATTTGTAGTGCAAAGGAGAATGGGCAAAAATGTATGGGAGCTGGGACCACCCTCCAATAGCGTTAAGATGTATGTCGTTCAATAGGTCTTGTCAATAGGAATAACTTTTGCTTTGACAGCTTTGTTGTCACAGTTGTCCGTTCAGAGATATATGACATTTAAGATCGGATCAGGGGTTATAATTAAGGGCCGTTAGAGGGACACAACTGCCACCCATATTCACCCGGTCTATCCATAGTCAGCCATATTGGTGCACCATACAGAGCCATGCTCCTAAGCACACCCGCAAACAGTTTCCTGCAGGAGCTGGTGGGTCCACCTACGTTGGGCAGCAAGCGCCCCAGAGCCGATGCAGCTCCCACTAGCCGAGGGGCGAGCCTCGCGAAGTGCTCACTTGCGAAGTGCAAATTGCTAACTTCTGTCCAGGATAATTCCCAGATATTTAATGTGGGGCTTAACCCGGACAGCTTCCCCTCCGACGGCAATGGTTGTGTCAGGGCCCAACCGCCTGTCGCATTTCGGCTGTTGCATGCGCCATCATCACGGACGTCTCACACTCCGTGATGATGGCGCATGCAACTGCGTCGAAATATCGGGTGTTCTAAAACTCTAATATACATGGTAAATACCCCATTCCAAATAATATTTATAATGTGAGTGACCATGTGAGCTTGAAATCGTATATTTGTGACCATCTTAGCCACTCCGATATATCTCATGGAGACTGTACAATCTAGTATAAATGATTAGAAATCAATTTTGACAATATTTTAAGATAATGCAACCACAACCACAGCAACTACAACCACATCTGAATTGAATGATAAGGACATGCCGTAATCATCGGCTTAGCAGATAATGATTAAGGTAATTATTGGCACTGCAGGTGCACAAACAGGTGTCAACAAAAACCATTGCAGATCTTTGAAGTGTAAATTTTGAAATTGAGCAGTTCATAGCAGAAGTACGAGTAGCTTAGCAGATGAAAGAAAGATTAGAGTGTGCAAGATTATAACCATACACTTATTTTCTTGAAACTCTACTATATACTTATTACGAAGTTAAACTTATCTGAGTGTGACCACAGCGGAAATAAACGAGTGGAATTTTGATAACCACAAAAAAGTATCGGATAATTAGTCAAGGCCGTATCTGTCATATCGTGAAGTTGCCAAGTGCTCACCCTTGGTTTGAGGCAACAATACCAATTAATGGTTAATCGCAAAGAAACGAGAATGAACATGTTGTAAATATTAATATGAACCATTTCAAAGGATACTTGCTCAATGATCAAATGAAAATCAAATAACTTATCCCTTTTAACTACGCCTAGGTGTATTAAGTAGGTAAGTACTTTTATCAATTTTTTCACACCTAATAGTGTGCTTTATTAAAGCAAGAATATATCAGATTTTTTTTAAGTATCTGTGTTTAAATTTTGTTTCATTTGGCAATTTTCTTCGAACAAAAATGAACAACAAATAACAACAATCTTTGCAGATCTTTATAGTGTATATTTAGAGCATTGTATAGTCAGCAGTAGAAGTAGCTTTGCTTATGAGGTGTTTAAATCACCTGCACACACTGCTATATCCTTATAAATAGTATCGACAACGCACTTAAATACTAGGTTACCATTATCTTATCCAAGGTGATTTATACAATCTGTCATGATAAGCAAATTTTATCTGTAACTACTTCAGACTTTATCTCAATATATAATCTGGATAAAAATCATTGCCGTGAGACTTTGCTCAATTACTAATTTTCACGAAGTTGCTGTACATTGGAGAAAGTTCTATTTTTAAATAAAATAAAAGAACAGAAATGAAACGATGTTGTTCGAAACTATAGTAATTTTCATTACATGTCTGTCAATCGGCGAGGCAGAAGAGTTTAAAATAGTGACAATAAATCAAGGACAAGTCCGAGGTTACAAGGCGTTAAATAGTGAAGTTTTTGAGTTTTATGGAATTCCTTATGCCACTGCGCCCACTGGTAATGATAAATTTAAGGTAAGTAATATCTCATATTTTTTTGAACAAAAAAAATTAAAATTTCGTCATTAAGATGCCAAATAATACATAATAATTTGATAAAGATCAGAATGTTGTTTTAAATGTATAGGTATGGTGAGCGAGTTGACGGCGTAAGATAAAATATAGGACAATGCTTACCGGAAATAAACCTAAACATACAAGAAATATATATGCATAATAAAATCAATTACTACGTTACAAAAAGGAAACACAATGCTTATTAAATAAAGAACATATTAAGCTAAAAATACTACGAGCTAATAGTAATTTATAGATAAGGAACAAATTCCTCGTAATTATAACGTACGCTGACAGGATCTCACGTTATTAAATAATTATAATTTATAATTTATTTATTTATTTATTTCAAGCATGTTACTTACATTCCAGTTTACATTAAAATTATTAATGTAATTCTATCTTCTTCATTGACCACTTAGCCTAGTTGCTAGTAACCCTGCCTAGCTATTAGGCTATAACGCAGAGATGCCGCGTTCAAATTCTGGCCAGGGCCTGGTTTTTGTGTTTATCATGGATATTTGTTCCTGAGTTATGGATGATTTATATTCATTGAAGTATTGTCCTGTTTCTATCTTTGATGTACATAGTCGTTTAATACCCGAAACACAAGCCTCATCGAGCTTACTGTGGGATAAGGTTGATTTGTTAATGATTATAGTGGTAATTTTTTAAGATGTCGGAATCTTATTTATTATGTATCTTCTATATATTTTTGAAATCAGTTAATCAAATTATTTACATATTTTATTTTAGGCACCACTACCAGCACCAACATGGACAGAAACGTTGGAAGCAGTAACATATAACATTGGATGTCCACAAAACCCGGTATCTTTTGGATTCCTTAATGTAACGGAAGACTGTCTTGTGGCAAATGTTCTAGTGCCTAACACAGAAACCGAAAACCTTCCTGTCGTTGTGTATATTCACGGCGGAGCTTATATGATTGGATATGGTCTTATATTATCGCCAAAGCCTTTAGTTGAAAGCCAAAAAACAATTGCAGTTACTTTTAATTATCGTCTCGGAGTGCATGGTTTCTTATGTTTGGGTACTGAAGATATTCCCGGGAATGCGGGCTTGCAGGACATGTTAGCAGCATTACGTTGGGTTAAAGAAAACGTTGCAAGTTTTGGTGGTAATCCTGACGATATTACGCTGGCGGGATTCAGTGCAGGTGCTTCAGCTGCTGACTTGTTAAGTTTGTCAGAAGTAGCAAAAGGGCTCTTTAATAAACTAATATTGGACAGCGGCGCTCATGTAGCAGCTTGGAGTGTTCAGATAGACCCAATTAAAAATGCACAAGACTATGCTCAAAAACTGAATTTCAGAAATGTGGGAAGTCTTAATGCTTTAGAGGAGTTTTACAAAACGGCATCCTACGAATTACTGTTTTCTGATATGAGTGGACTTGAAACTTACAACTCCGATTTCGGCTTTGTCCCTTGCATAGAGAAAGACGTAGGACAAGAGAGGATTCTCGATGACAGTCCAGAAAATATCATAAAAAGCAGCGAGTACACAATGCTTCCGACGCTTTATGGATTTGCAAACATGGAAGGCATCTTCAGGTTACCTCAATTTGATGATTGGGCTCCTAAAATGAACGCAAAGTTTTCAGATTTCTTAGTTTGCAATTTAAACTTTGAAAATGACGACGAGAAAGACGAACTTGCAAAGACGATTAAAGAATTTTACTTCGGCAGTAGCACTGTTGGACTTTATACACTGTTTAATTATATAGATTACTTTACAGATGTTATATTTGCTTACTCAATACTTCGATCCGTAAAACTACAAGTAGAAGCTGGGCATGATCAAATCTTCTTATATGAATATTGTTTTTATAACAAGTACGTCTCAGTGCCCGGCGTACCAGATGTATTGACTAATTTCCCTGGAGCTACGCATACTGAACAAACCCTTGCTGTTCTTGAACCCATATTTCCACAAACAGGAACGGTCAATTTTGTTGAACAAAACTACACTGAGGAATACCTTAAATTGAGGGCCAATATGAGAGAAATCTGGGTCAATTTTATAACGACAGGGTGAGTTAACTCCATGTTTTTTCCTTTAACAACTTTTTTTTCTAAACCTACTTTCTTAGTTATATTTAAGTACATCTTTACATTCGCTATTATAAAAAAAACAATCAATTAAACACTTAAGAGCCATGCTCTTGTCGGTGCAACTCAAAGTGGGCTCTCCATTTGCTTCGGTCCCAGGCCTCCTCTTTGATCTTTTGGTATGACCTGACATTAACATTCTTTTTAATTTGGTCTATATAATTAATTCTACGTCTTCCCCTTCCTCACCTTCCTTCCATTTTTCCTTCAACTATATCTTCTGTATGAAGTTGTCATGTCGTATGAGGTGGTCCATCATCCTCCCTCTTCTTGACTCTGTGCTATCTATCAAAAAAAATCAGACATTTAGAAATTTTACAAACAACCTACAAATACTAATAAGGCGCGTTGGGATAAGACCTTACTGGGGCAGACGGGATAATTCAATTAGCTACAAAACTCACCATTATTTTTTAATGTGGACCACACACCCTACAACACTATTTTCTTACCTTCCATATATAAAGTCCGCCTTTTGTTCGTTAAGTTTCCTTGTGTTCAATACAGTTTAAATAACTAAATAAATAAATATCATACCAAATATATCACACCGAATCACATTAATTTTAATCGTATGTAATTTTAAATACAGTGCTTTTTCAAGAGAAAACCTCAGATCCGGCCTTTCCCTTGATTGCATATTTGATGAAACCATTTAACATTTTCCATTTAACATTTAACATTAACCATTCATCACTGTTATATGTAATATCATTGTTAAACTTACGAGCGACAGCGGTATGGTTGTTTATATTTATCCGGTCTTTACCGTGCGGGACAAGACCTTACAGCGAAGCCTTAATATTTAGAGAAATCCTTACCAGAGTGAAGCCAAAAATTAAACCCTGAAGGCTTACCAAACAGGTAAAATATAGTTCGGTCTTTTCCCAACGCACCTTAAATAAAACTACTTAAAAATTTAACTTAATTTCACAATCATCGTAAGCAAGATTAGTTCCATTTTTAAGGTTCCGTACCTCAAAAGGAAAAAACGGAATCCTTATTGGATCACTAGAGTGTCTGTCTGTCCATCTGTCACAGCCAATTTACTCCGAAACTACTAGATTGATTGAAATGAAATTGGGTACACACATGTCAGTCGGTGACTCAAAGATGAACGTATAACGTTAAATAATTAATTTTAAATATGAGGCCAATTTAGTAGGGTAAGTTGAAAAAAAACTACGGCGCGTTACATATTAAATGAAAGGGCTAATTCTGAGCATCTTAAATATATATTTTAATAATTTTATGATAAACAGTTATGGAGTTATTTAAGAAAAAAGGCAAAGCTTGACAATTCACGGAATTTAGATAATTAACGTACAGAACTCTACCCTAACCCAAGCAAATCCAACTCGCATTTTTCCAGTTTTTTTTTTAATTGCCATCACGGTGCGTTAATACGTTATAAAACCATTTTGTTAGTGTTATATAACATACTTAGATTTTTTTTGTATTGTACAGGACTCCAGTTCCACTAGCCTCACCATATCCATCATGGCCTCCAACAAACGCAAGTCGTGCACCACATATGATCTTCGGAGATACTATAGAATTGGGAGAAACTTTGAACGAACAGAGAGCTCAATTCTGGGATGAAATCTATACCCGATATTATCGTCAACCAATACCACCAGTGTTTGTTGAGGCAAATTCTGCTAGCTTAAACTCTGGAGTTATTGTCCAGTATTTAGTTTTTATTAATGTTATTTTATTGTTGATGAACAATAACTGAAATCAATTTTGATAAAATGTTAAAATAATGCAAGTAATTCCAACACACCGGAATTAAATAATAAGGGCATGCCTTAATACTCGTAAATAAGTAATATTCGTAACATTCGGCTCAGCAGGTACCGTTAAGGGCATTATTAGCGTTGCAGGTGGAATTATTTTTTACACCGCTTTTATGCTCATAATCCTAGATATTAAACACGTGTGCATTTCACAATAATTATCGAATTAGTGTAATAATTTAATTATCCGATCAAGTCACGTCTGTACTCTAGTACCAAGTTGTATGTACGCAGACGAATCGTTGTAATTTAGTCGGATGTTACCTTTATTTTTTTTTAACTCTTTATGAGTTTGCATTCTTAAAAAGTAAAAAAAAAAGTAAATATATTAAAAATATACACATTTACGATAGAATACAAATTATTCAATCCTGAATGTGAACAAGAATCATTTCAACTAATTATATTACTCGTAAAACACAATAAATTATGTTTTAAACTCGAATTGTCTGTTTTAATATTGGCTGTTTGTCATATAGGTCCGCGCCTTCCAACATCCAAAAAAGAAAATTGCGCGCCATGTAAAAGTTAACCTCAAAATCATTGTTTATTTGTTTCATTTTTCTCGTTGTGTTTTATTAATTTAACCCTTATTAGTACAAGGGGATATTATTTCTTAAGACAAATGGTGGTTTTACTTCTCGGGTAAAGTTCAAAGACAAGCAATTTGTCGGTAAGGACGTGGCTAGCGCTTTTGCTGACTATTTCTCGAGGGTCTTTCTACCTGATTCCCCGCTTCTTGATCCATCTTTGTTGGAAAATGCCGATAGGAAGTCTAACGCCAACTGTATTAATATTAAATCAATCTCATTAGATGAGGTTGAAGCTGAGATTAAACGTTTAAAGGCCAATAGCTCCGTCGGACCTGACAATCTGCCGGCGTATATTGTTAAGGGTTGTATAGAATTTCTAAAAATCCCGCTTCAATATATTTTTAATCTGGCGCTCTTTTCTGGGTCATATCCTCAAAGTTGGAAGGAGTCTAGAGTGAGACCTATCCCGAAAGGGGGTGACACGTCTGACGTTGAGAACTATAGACCAATTGCCGTTCTTCCCACTCTTGGTAAGCTCTTTGAGGCCATAATTCACCGGGCTCTGTCTTCGCAGGTTCGACCCTTTTTGTCTGACGCGCAGCATGGCTTTCGGTTTAATCGCTCGGTTAACACGAACCTTTTAACACTAACCGACTCCATTGTTGTGCACCTTGACAGTGGTATTCAAGTCGACGTCGTCTATTTCGATTTTGCGAAAGCTTTCGACCGCGTGGATAACGACGTGCTACTTAAGAAACTTGATGAAATTGGTTTCGCTCCCAAGTTGCTTACCTTTTTCGCTGATTATCTGCGCGATCGGAAGCAATTCGTTCGACATGGATGTTTTGTCTCGACTCCTTACCATACCCGGTCTGGTGTCAGTCAAGGCTCCATCTTGGGGCCATTTTTTTTCGGCATTATGATTAACGATCTCCAATCGGTTCTTCGGGCGGCTCAGTGCCTATTGTATGCCGATGATCTCAAGTTGGTATACGGGATTGAGCAAAGAGCCGATTGTGAGACGTTACAAAAAGACATCGACTCGGTGTTGCGGTGGAGTATTGAAAATAAACTTCTTTTTAACCCTGCGAAATGTTGTGTGTGTACATTCAGCCGCTCTAGCAACGCTATACATGCCCAATATTTGCTTGGGTTGAATCAAATAAATCGTGTCTCCTCTGTCAAGGATCTTGGCGTGGTGTTCGACACGCAGCTCACTTTTCACGAGCATATTTCATCTCTCGCTAAAAGCTGCTTTCGAAGACTGGGTTTCGTGATCCGAAATCTCCGCCATTTTCATGACCCGGTTTCCATAAAAATGGTTTACAACGCTCTGGTAAGGAGTAAGCTAGAGACTTCGTCGATCGTATGGAACCCCTACGAATCGACGTATACCTTACTTCTTGAGAAGGTACAGAAGGCATTCTTAAGATTTCTTTATAAGAAAATGTTCGGATTTTACCCGTATCTTTACCCAACGAAATTCCTACTCGGCTCCCTTGGGTACAACTCGTTGGAGGTCAGGCGACAATACCATTTGCTAATTGCAGCATGTCGAGTCTTGCGTGGCGAGTCGGACTGTCCTGAACTCGTAGAGCGTCTCGTACGACTGTTTGTTCCGGACGTGGCCAGGATTGCCCTCAGACCGCGGCGCCGCAACCTGTTGGCCGAGCCGTCGGCGCGCACAGTGTCGTGCAGGAACTCGCCGCTGCCCCGAGCTCTCTCACAGCTGAATGCGCTCTTGGCATCAACACCGGAGTGCGACTTGTTTGCTTGGCGATGGGCGGCAGTGTGTAATGAATGTCTGAAATTCTGTGAGGCGATGGATGATAGGTGCTCTACTGTTCCAATATAATCTGTTTGTTTGTTACCAGTTATTTGAGTTACTTAATGTACATATTTCTAGTTTGTTAGTCTAAGTTTCGTGACGCATTGGTAATGTAACTGTTATGTCATGTAAACATTTTTACAATAAAAATATAAATATAAAATATAAAATTTCCCACTTTGTCTATTCGTATAAAATTGATGTAATTAGGGTTCCGTAGTCAACTAGGAACCCTTATAGTTTCGCCATGTCTGCCCGTCCGTCCGTCCGTCCGTCCGTCCGCGGATAATCTCAGTGACCGTTAGCACTAGAAAGCTGACATTTGGTACTAATATGTATATCAATCACGCCGACAAAGTGGTAAAATAAAAAGTGGAAAAAAATAATTTATTAGGGTACCTCCCCTGTGTCCCCCCCCCCCCCTCTAACTTTTGAACCATAAGTTTTAAAAATATGAAAAAAATCTCAAAAGTAGAACTTTATAAAAACTTTCTAGGAAAATTATTTTGAACTTGATAGGTTGAGTAGTTGTTGAAAAAAAATTACAAAATAATTTCTGAACTAAATTTGTAATTTAATCGTATAAGCAGGTGTTTATTGTACCTGTAATTTCTACAAACTCACAATGAAATTACGTGCTTTCAAATAAAGTAAAAACGGTGAAAATCGGTCCACGCAATAAAGAATTATCCCATAAAAATCATCTTCCATACTTTAAGCTCGCGCGCAATAGTTTACTTAATTTGCCGACAGATGTCGCTGTACTTGGAATGCTCATATCATATCCTACATGGCGGTGTTATTTTAACTCTTAAGTGGGGACACTTACTGCGACGGACGGAAAACTACGGAACCCTACACTGAGCGTGGCCCGACACGCTCTTGGCCGGTTTTTTTTTTAAATGGTAACACCTAACAAAGCTTACCATACAGTTTTACAGTTTTGGTAAATATTAGATTTTTCATTTTTCTGGCAACACTTTTTAATCAAATTTCATCTGTCAGCAAACGTCAGTGACAAAGTCAAAAGTGGTGCCAAATTCGTAAAAATGGTGTTCGTTGGCGAAGTGCGACCGGATTCATAAGAAAAAAAAAATCGGCCAAGAGCGTGTCGGGCCACGCTCAGTGTAGGGTTCCGTAGTTTTCCGTCCGTCACAGTAAGTATTACCCACTTAAGAGTTAAAATAACACCGCCATGTAGGATATGATATGAGCGTTCCACGTACTGCGACATCTATCGGCAAATTAAGTAAACTATTGCGCTCGAGCTTAAAGTATGGAAGATGATTTTTATGGGATAATTCATTATTCCGCGAATCGATTTTCACCGTTTTTACTTTATTTTAAAGCACGTCATTTCATTGTGATTTTGTAATAATTACAGGTACAATAAATACCTGCTTATACGGTTAAATTACAAACTTAGTTCAGAAATCATTATGTATTTTTTTGTCAAAAACTATTCCACCTATCAAGTTCAAAATAATTTTCCTAGAAAGTCTTTATAAAGTTCTACTTTTAAGATTTTTTCATATTTTTAAAACTTATGGTTCAAAAGTTAGAGGGGGGGGACACATTTTTTCCGAAATCCGAAAATATTTACATTATCAAAAAATGATTTTAGTAAACTCCTATTCATTTTTAAATACCTATCCAACAATATATCACACGTTAGGGTTGAAATGAAAAAAAAAAATCACTCCCCACTTTACGTATAGGGGAGGTACCCTAATCAAACATTTTTTTCCACTTTTTATTTTACCATTTTGTCGGCGTGATTAATATACATATTAGTACCAAATTTTAGCTTTCTAGTGCTAACGGTCACTGAGATTATCCGCGGACGGACGGACGGACGGGCAGACATGGCGAAACTATAAGGGTTCCTAGTTGACTACGGAACCCTAAACACGGCAGCAATATATAGCTGACCAAAAAATTAACCGGGAACTTAAAATAATAGGTTGGCAACAAAAATATTAACTTGGCATCTATTATTCAAAGCAAGCACGGTTTAAATATTTGTTGCCAGCTATTTGTTTCTACCTAATTAACCATTTTTTGGGTATCAATTGCTGGTATCATTTTAATTACGGGAGCACTAAAATCTCAGGAAACTGGAATATTTTTAAGGTTCCGTACCAAAATGGTTTAAAAGGAAGCATGTACTACTCTGTCTTGTCACAATGTCTATTTGTTCCGAAATTGCTAGATCAATTGAGTTGAAATTTTGTTGGTTGTATGTCCGCTGGTGCTTTCAGGGGGTAATTAAGAAAATTAAATAAAATGTTTTGCAAGCCATAGGGTCATTGTTAGTAACCACCAGGCGGGCCGTATGCTTGTTTGCCACCATCGTGGTATAAATTTTTTTTGTCTGCGGGACCGGTATGTATATGTATGTTGGTTAGGTAATGGTCGTTTTCCACATGAATCTTCCATGGCAATAAGTATTTAAAAAAATTAAAATTCTGAGTAATTTGTATTCTTAAATAAGCCTAGGAAGATTTAGGTGCGAAGACGAGCAAAGGAACAAGGAGCTTAACTTTGATCAAAAGTTAAAGTTCAGTGCATTTGTCATAAAAAAATTGCTAACAAAAATATATAATAAAAATTTTGATCTGTATGGAACCCATAGTATGCAATTTTCCCTCTCTTTATTAAGTATTTTGAATATATACATTGAGCACTTGAGCTTTAGGTAATACCTACTTCCAAAAGGTAGGCACATGAAATAGAAATAGAAATCATTTGTTTGCTTAAACATGGTAAAATACATAAGTATAGATGTCATGATTGATGTCATTTTGTATCACATGTTTAGCCAACATATG